>CM019824.1:33362945-34612945 GCA_009763385.1 Coix lacryma-jobi var. lacryma-jobi | reverse complement strand
GTTGAAACATGGGTCACTCAGAACTACCCTCGAACCAGATGAACAAAGCCAGCTGCTCGATAAAGACCTACTCGAGGAAACAAGATGCAATGCAGTGCACAACCTTCGCAAGTATCAAGAAGAAACCAAAAAATGGAGAGACAAAAAAGTGAGAATCAAAGAATTAAAGAAGGGTGACCTCGTCCTCATTCGGAAACAGAACGCCAACATGGTGGGAAAGTTCCAGCCAAAATGGACGGGTCCATACCTAATAGCAGAATGCAATCGTCCCGGCTCTTTTCACCTCTCTGACAGCGAGGGAAACATCCTGCCTCACACCTGGAACGTCGATGACCTTCGCAAATACTACCCATAGCGGAGCCTTAGCAAGCTCTCGCAATATGTAATTTGTTAGCTCATTTATGTCTTCTTCCATTTCTATGCATGTAACAAAAACAAAGGAGCTGCACTCTTTTTCCTTACGAAGGGGCGTAAGGTTTTTTAACGAGGCAGCATCCAAATCATTAATACAAGCTAGAACCCCCGAAAAAAGCAAAACTCCAGACTGTTTTACTTAAGCTAGCAAACATCGAAAAAAGCAACTCTTCTTCAAGAGTGCTAAAATCGATGTAAACACCCCGAAGATTGCTTCGAAAAACAAACTTTTTCGAAACAAACTTAGCAAAAAGCAAACTTCAACTCCCCCTAAGACAAGGGGAGGCGCGAAGTACAAAAAAGTCGAGCACCCTCGCCGAACACGCCAGGGGCTTGCAAAAAAGCAAACTTCACCTCCACCTAAGACAAGGGGGGGCGCGAAGTACAAAAAGTCGAGCACCCTCGCCAAACACGCCAGAGGCTCCCAAAAAAGCAAACTTCACCTCCACCTAATACAAGGGGAGGCGTGAAGTACAAAAAGTCGATCACCCTCGCCAAACACGCCAGGGGCTCGCAAAAAAGCAAACTTCACCTCCACCTAAGACAAGGGGAGGCGCGAAGTACAAAAAGTCGAGCACCCTCGCCAAACACGCCAGGGGCTCGCAAAAAAGCAAACTTCACCTCCACCTAAGACAAGGGAAGGCGCAAAGTACAAAAAAGTCGATCACCCTCGCCAAACACGCCAGGGGCTCGCAAAAAAGTAAACTTCACCTCCACCTAAGACAAGGGGAGGCGCGAAGTACAAAAAGTCGAGCACCCTCACCAAACATGCCAGGGGCTCGTAACGCAAAATCCCACGTACACCTAAAGCAACGCAACGCACAAACCTTACGTTCAGTTTTCACAACGAAAAAAGCGAGCCTCGCTAAAAAGAAAAGGGGGTGTCGCTGTTTTCTTAAAAACACCTCTCTCAATGAAAAAGCGAGCCTCGCTAAAAAGGAAAGGGGGCGCCGCTGTTTTCTTAAAAACACCTCCCTCAACGAAAAAGCGAGCCTCGCTAAAAAGAAAAGGGGGCGTCGCTGTTTTTCTTAAAACATCTCTCTCAACAAAAAAGCGAGCCTCGCTAAAAAGAAAAGGGGGCGTGATTGTTCTTTTTTTAAAAAACATCTCTCTCAACGAAAAAGCGAGCCTCGCTAAAAAGGAAAGGGGGCGCCGCTGTTTTTCTTAAAACATCTCTCTCAACGAAAAAGCGAGCCTCGCTAAAAAGAAAAGGGGGCGTCGTTGTTTTTCTTAAAACATCTCTCTCAACGAAAAAGCGAGCCTCGCTAAAAAGAAAAGGGGGCGTCGCTGTTTTTTTTAAACATCTCTCTCAACGAAAAAGTGAGCCTCGCTAAAAAGGAAAGGGGGCACCGCTGTTTTTCTTAAAACATCTCTCTCAACGAAAAAGCGAGCCTCGCTAAAAAGGAAAGGGGGCGTCGCTGTTGTTCTTAAAACATCTCTCTCAACGAAAAAGCGAGCCTCGCTTAAACAAAAAGGAGGTGTCGTTTCTTTCTGAGCTAAACATTACACACAACAAAACAACGCAGAGCTAGACAGCCAACGAGCCTCGTTAATATCCGACAAGGACATAAAATCCATCACCAAAATTACTCAAGCAAATCGTAATGACACAAAACAAACATACTGTGTTCCCGTTCATTTACAAAATGACTTCACAAACGACAAACAATCGGTAAAAACTATAAAATTACAAGGAATCATCACCTCCTTCAATTAACATTAAATCTTTGTAACCTTCGTCACCCTCCTCAAACCCTGTCTCCACCGGAACTATGGGTCCCCACAACAAAGGAGCTGCATGGACAATTGGCAGCTCCTCAGGCAAAACCCTCGCCCTGTACATATATCTACGGCCTACATCACTAACATCCGAAGGTTCCTCCTTTGGAACCACTAGTGACCCATCCGAACCTACATCTAGTTTGCTTCGCACAAACAAGTAATCCAAAGCCGTTTTCTCATCAATATCATCATCAACGCCAGCTGACGAGGACGAAGAAGAACCAAACAAATAACGGGTGGCTTGTCGATCAGTATAGTCTGCTTCGCACCAAAAATGACTCGACCTGCTATTCTTCAAATCGTACCTTCGCACTTTCGACCACCAAAAGCGTTCAAAAGCCAGCGAAGGATGTTTTAGCCTAGCACGAGCCCACGATTCACCAGTCATAAAAGTATCTTGATAATTTAGCGTCTGTGGCGTCACATCAAACACTTCTAGCACGGTTCCGTCAGGAACCTGCATTTTCACAAAATAGGAAAGTGTCTCAGCGTCATCAAGTTTTTACAACCACCACACCTTTTACAAAATGACCCTCTCCCGAGCAATCCTAAGTTCACACCTGCCCGGCTTCCCCGTGCTCATCAGCCACAGCTTCATTGGTGGTAACATCTAGACCCCCGCCAATGGCAGCACCCGAGCCTTCAGCAGGTGCCCCTTCCATTGCCGCCCCTCCTACAACAGCTTCTTCAGTACTCGGAGCGTTCTCAGCCAAGGCTTCAACCTCGACAGGCGGAACCTCCGCAGGGCTGGGCACAGGAATAGCTTCGGAGCTACCACCAGCATCAACAGTCGCTTGTGGTGAGGGCATCGCGTCCTTCCGAGCCTGCAAGGAAAAATAAACGACAAGACCTCCAAAATCAATACCAAACCCCTCATCACAGAAACAGACCCAACCACAATTTTTACCAAAACCACAAACCTGACGAGTAGCCTCGGCAGCTTCTTCGAAAGCAAGAGCTCGGCCGCCACCAGAAATCCAGAACTTGCGAAGCAATCGCATCGCACAATTCCGAACCTCGGCGTCATCAACTTTCATCCGGCGAACCTCGTCAACTGTCGGAAAGGCATGGTTTGGCCTTTTGATCTTGCGAAGGTGCTCGCAATCCACTTGATGAAGCATGCTAGCCATCGCCAAAGCCCCCGCATACCCTCCAAAGTCGGTCGCGTTGCCAACCAACGAGCTAAAGACGTCGAGCTCGTTACACAACCAGCTTTCGAAGGCCTCTGCATTGGCTCCAGGCAGCGGTTCCCCGGCAGAACCCCCGGCCTCGATCAAGCAGGCATCGAGTTTGCTCTTAATTTTCCCCATACACCCCTGCCAGGCCTTCATCTGCGAAGCTACCTCCGTCGACAGCTCACTTATGCAAGTATTCGCTGTCAACAAGTCCTTGTCTTTCTGGCGGCATGCCGCCAAAAGCTCCGTATTGCTGTTCGCAGCCTTCTGCGCCTCCTCTCGAGACTTCTTAACCTTTTCCAAAGCACCTTTTAGCTCATTCTCTTTAACTTCCAAGCTTCGCCGGAGATCTTTATTTTCTTTCCCCACCTTCGCCAACTGCTTGCTCATATAATCATGGTTGTAGCCTGCCCTTCGACGCGCAGAACGGCTAAGAAGCATCAGCTCAGCCAGCTTCACGTCTATGTCGTCCTGAAGCTCACCCAACGGCTGGTTTGTCAGTCGAAGCTCCGCCTCCGGCACACAAACTCTGCCAAATACTCGGCCAAGGAAACGCCTTTCCTCCGGAGTGCATTGCAAATGACACTCTCGAAGGTCCGGACTAGTAAAGAGCTCCGTGGCAGGATCGGTGACACCAATTTTGCTAGCATAATATGGTAAAGCATCCCGGCTAGCTTCACCATAGGGCCTTTTGCCCGGAATTTTATCGGACTCAAGTCCGCCAACCAACTCAACGCCATCAACCCATATATGAGACCCCCCATACTCGGGCACCGCCATCCGCTCCGGACTCTCGGGCTCGAAGTCCCGTAAGATATCATCAATGCTTCGAGCGGCAACAGCACCAGCACTAGACAAGGCTATCCCTTTTCCTCGATCGTCCTCAATGGACACATCTTCATCGGAGTCACCTTCGCCGCTAGAGGTATCACTATCCTCGTCGGATGAGTCCTCTTCAGTGCCCCCCTCTTTCTCGTCTTCTTTCTCCTCTTCCTTTTCATCATCATCGAAGACACCTTCGTCATCCGAGATCTGGATTAAAGCACTAATACCGCCCACGCGGGGCACCCGTCCTCCAATTTTACCAACGCCTCGGCCGCTCGAAACAATGGCCGAGGAAGAGGAAGTGCCGGTAGCACCCGAACCTACTGCGACCTTCGTCGCAAGTGCCTTCACCCGGCTGCCGGCGCCGCCACGACCTCGACCACGACCCCTCTTCGGCCGCAAAGCAATCCCTTTCTCCTCCGCAGAAGCACGCTTCCTTTTCTTGGGCGCATCCTCGCTCGACGGAGCAGGCCAGTCAGCATACTGGATCCCAAGTATGTCGAACAACCTGTTAACCCGACCTCCGCTACCCACCGAGCTGTGGATTGCCTTGATCTCCAATGTGGACAGCTTACCAACAAGCTCTTCCGCCCAATCCTGAACACACTTATATACCGCTTCGATCCCATCCTCTCGCCTGGGAAATTTCCCAAGAACTTTCTCCCAAACATTGTTCAGATTAACCTTCGGTTTCTTCAAGCCTCTACACTCGTACTTGGGGTCATCCTCGACAGCAAACCATGCCTGTTTTCGGCTAAGGGGCCAAATCTTAGCACAGCAGTACTCCTCGACTAAATCGCGGGCACACTGAGAGCGCGCCACCACCCTCAAACAGTCAACAGCAGCATGAGCCTCGGGGCTCATCATAGCTTCGGCGCTAACATCACCAAGTGGCGGAAGCTCGCCGCAGAGCTCAGCATTGCCACTGAACTTGTAGTAAAACCAGAACTCCTGCCACCCACTAGTCCATTTGTTTTTCTGGGCTTGCACCGGCAGCTCCAATCCAGCGCGGTGACAAAAGGTGTACACCGCGAACTGACCAAGGCTGGTGTTACCTCCGCCGTCAACAACCTTCCGAGGCTGCATATGCACGCGATGAGTGCGAATAAAACCCTCGACGTGAGGAACTATGCCCTGGGAGCGGCATGCCCACACATACACTGACATCTTCGTAAAGCACGAAGGCGTCAGTTGATGGAACTTCAAATTAAACCTCTGTAAAACAGAGGTCACAAAGGAAGCAACAGGGAACCGAAGTCCAGCCGAAAAGAATTCTTCAAAAACAACGATCTCATCTGCATCCGGCTTCGGAACGGTCTCCCCACTGCTGATCCTCGCCTTTCCCTCCTCGATCCACCCGCGCTTAACATAAGCCGCTAAATCAGAACTACAAACTCAGCTCAGTCCAAACTCAAAACTCATTCCCTCAACCGCAGCGGAGGGAGAAGCTACACGAGCCGAATGCTTGGACCTAGCCATCTCTCAAACCAAACCCTCGCAGGGCTCAACTCACACAACCTTCGCAGCTAGACTAAAGCAACCTTCGCAAAAAGGTTTGCGCGGCAGCAGGATGGCTAGAGCAAGGAGGGCACAATTTCAAGCCCCCACCAACCCCTCCTATTTATAGGCCGGGGGCGGAACACTTCACCCGACAACACCGGCATGAAAACCAAGATCCACGGCACAAAAAACGAAACGGACTTCTACAGTACGAATAAAATTCAACGGCCCGACCCAAGTCAGCCGTGGGCGTCGCTGCCAAGGGTCCTGTTACATTTCCCGTCTAAGAGCGCTGCTTGGGCCCAAACACTGTTCTTCTGGACCAAGGCAACGAGGGGCTACTGTTGCGGGAAGGGACCCTCGGCAGTGGCACCGCGCAGGCTGGCTGATCAAACGGCCCTCGCGCTCCCGCACACCATCGCTGCGTCCTGTCTTTTTATTTTATTAAGTCCCTCAGGCCACCATTCAGGCCCCCGAGTACTAACCCAACCTTCGCTATGATTAGCAGATCCTCGCAGGCAAAGGGCGCGAAGAGCGCTGGAAGCAGCCCTCGCAAGTCCCGCACACCTTCGTCGTGGGGCTCAGGCTCAACGGGTGGCGAAGGGACTCGGACCTCGCATCTGGACGGGTATCTTCGCATGATGGAGATCAACCCTCGCATTTCCGCGAGGGTGAGCGCGAGCCAAGTGGCGGCGAGCGCATGGAAGGCTGGCTAGGGTTCCCGTGCCTCTCGTGTTTGTACGATCCCGCCCTTCCGTTGTACGGCGGGAGGGAATCTTTCTTGTACCCTTTTGTAATTTGGTCAGCGCCCCCTGGTATCCCCTATAAATACCGGGGGATGAACAGTGTAAAGCACAGGTTTTTTGGGAATAGAGCTACAGCATTTCTGTTTCCAATTCCCTACCCTCGCTCTTGGTACCGACAGTTGGCCACCTTCGCCACTCCCTGCACGTGTGCGGAGGTAGGGCAAGCGTGTTTCCAACATCCTCCATCACCACCGCAGCACCTTGGAACAACCAGGGACTGCCATCCATCACACGCGTCCAATCCCCCGAACAATGAAGCTGGACCAGAAAAAGATTTGATCCCATCATTTAAAAGTGACCTCCTTCGCCGCCGCCCATGCGATCCTCATTGCACTAAACATGGCCGCATGGCTAAAGGGTTTGGTCGTGTGAACCCTAAAGAGGGCTAACCAGCGTACATCCTTAATCAACTCCTCGAATTCCCCTGAAAAATCTAGATCTTCATCTTCTTCCCCTTGCAATTTCAATCCTCCAAATTTCTCTTCCAAATTAAGGTCTGGATTCTTCCCCTCCGCGCCTTCATCAACTTTGCCCGATGACGACGCCATGCACTTCTTGTCTTCCTCCTTGCCTTCGCCTGATCGTACGAGGGATTTGCACACAGGCGTGACCTTAGTGGTGAAAGGACCAAATTGGCTAGAGGGGGGGTGAATAGCCTAATTAAAAATCTACAAAATCACTTAGGCAAACACTATTAGTATAACAAATGGCGAAGCTTTTTGCGCTAGCATAATAGTGTGTTGCAAGCCACCTATCCAACAATTTTACCTAATATTTCTATGTCACACAAACAACTAGAGCTAATATCTTAATGCGGAATAAAGCAATCTAGCTCTAGTACAAGTATGATATATGAAAATGTATATGAGATAAGTATGTGCAATAGATAAACTAAGCAAGCTAATCACAACTAGCTACACAAGGTATATGACAAAGGATATACAACAAGAAATAGTATCTACACGAAAAAGATAGCTCAAAGTAAATACACAAAGTAATCGAGCTAGATAGAAGTGGTTTCACCGAGCCTTCGGGGTCGTCTAGTAGAGAGCCAATCACCGGTGAAATCCACTTGTGATGCCAATCACCAAGAATGTGAATATGAAGACCAATCACCAAGATGTGGAAGCAATCACAATAAGCACACGGGACACCAAGATTTATCCCGAGGTTCACGTGCTTGCCGGCACGCTACTCCCCGTTGTGTCAACCAACACTAGGTGACCTGGTGGCTAATCGGCACAAAGCCAAGCTCACAAAGAGCACCACAAGAATCTACCACTAGTGAGGTAGCTCAATGACACGAGCAATCCACTAAGGATGTCTCTTGCCGCTCCGGCGAGGTGAGGCTCCAAAACCTCTCACAATCACGATCGGCGGTGGCCAAAAACAATCTCCTTCTCTTGCCAACAACACCACAATGCCTCCAAGCCGTCTAGGCACCGGCAAATGCCAATAGTAACAAGAAAACTCAATGCCGATGTGAAGGACTAGTGCCACTAGATTGAATTCTTTCAAATCACGCACTAGATCACTCAATCTCACTTAGTTTGATCAAATCAACTTGGGAGATGAGTTGGGAGGCTTGTCAAAGCTCACTAGAATGCTTAGGAATCAAAATGTGCAAGAGAGAAACCAAGAGAGTCGGCCAAGCCCCTTAAATAGGCTACTCAAGTTGGCCTAGCCGTTGGGCCAGAGTCGGGGGCATCGGACACGCTGATGCTTGATGCGTCCGATGCTCCAGATGGAGCCACGTGTCCCCCTGATATGAATTCATCCCGTTAGATCCCAACGGTCAGAAACCTTCGCGCCATGGTTAAAGTGACATCGGACGCGCCGATGCCAGGCATCGACACTCTGATGCCACTGCCCAATTTAGCTCTTTTCAACACCACATCGGACGCGTCCGCTAGATAGGCATCGGACGCAGGCCAGCGTCCGATGCTCCCTGGAAAGCACGCTTGCGCCACGTCACCTGCATCGGACTCTGCAACAGTGTTTCTTCAGCGTCCGTTGCTAGCGTCCGATGCTCCTTGAACTTCTTTCAGAAACCAGGGTTAACCATCGGACGCTCGGCCCAGCGTCCGATGCCCCTCGGACCAACGTCTGATGCTTCCGAACACAGTACTTCTCTTCTGAAAAACGTTGAATCCTGTTTCGCAAGCTCGGCAGGAGGGGGAAGGACTATACACTAGTTTCTCCCACTTCTCCACAACTCCTTAACACCCCCTTATCCCAAAAGTGCCAACACCACCAAGTGTACATTATTATATGCATGTGTGTTAGCATTTTGCAAAGCATTTTCCAAGGGGTTTTGTTAGTCACTCACTAGGTCTATAGCATCGATATGTTAGAGAACTCCTAGTGGCACTTGAACACCGCATATAAGATTAGACCAAATAGGTTTCATCAATTAGCCAAAACCAAACTAGGGCTTTCAAGTGGCCAATCCTACACAGGGTCAGCTGTATGGTTGGACTCTGGCGGCCGGCCACAAGAGGATAGAAAACCCTAGATTAGGGTACGTTTTGTCCTAGTTGGGGGTGTGTATATTTCAAGCGTCTCAAATATAGCATCCTTTCAAGTGACGACTAACAAACTTCAAATCTCCATTCAATGATCCAAATCTATTAGCACAAAGCATAATAAATAAATGATATTTTTTATGGAAGAACAAAGATAAAATTGTTCGGACATCTAAAATACAGAAAATATGTAAAAATAAACTAATAAGAAAACAAATTACATATTCTCTCTATACTCATATTAATTATCGTTTTATACAAGATTTGAGTCAAACATTGGTAATATAAATCAATAACTATTAAGTTTCTAAGTTTGCAAATATGAAAAATATATGAATAGATTTGTCTTGAAAAATACTTTTATAAAAGTATACATATATCACTTTTTCATAAATATTTTTTTATAAAAACAAGGGATCAAAGTTATGTTTTGAAGACCGTGTCGCTGTTCTAAACGATAACCAATATAGGTACGGAGAGAATATTACACCTAGAAACCGCGAGATGAATTTATTATGACTAATTAATCTGTCATTAGCATATATTTACTGTAGCACAACATGCCAAAATATAAACTTATTAGGCTTAAAAAATCATCTCGTGAATTACACGCAATCTGTGTAATTAGTTATTTTTTCCTACATTTACTACTCTATGCATGTGTCCAAACATTCGATGTGATAAGTAAAAAAATTTTACGATGAGAACTAAATAAGAAGGTGATTTCCTTTAGAGGCTGCAAGAGCAACTAGTGACAGATATAGGATTTTTTAAATTAAAAGGATATGCCAATCCAGAAAAAATATAGAAAATACGGTAAAATCAATTTAGCAATTTGATAACTAATTGTAAAGAGTATACTGAGTTCGATCATACTCTATATATAAAATAAAAGTCTTATTATATTCAAAGTTAAGAAGAAAATCACCTAAATTATCTCAATTTTAATTGTAGTAGTTTAAACGTCATATACTAACAAAATGTACAGAGTTCTATAAAATTTTATGAGCATTAAATACGCTGACATAACACTATATTAATAAAATGAGAGATGATGACAGTTTTATAGAAGTAGAGAGTTTTATGAGATAAAACTCTTCTACATTGTTTTCGTTTCTAAAATCCGAGTACGTTAGAAACCGAGACATAAAACTTACACTAAGAATGACCTAAAGGGCCGTTAATATTGATGGTGATGATTGTCACGCCCAAAGGCAAACCCACACAAATCAGAGAATGGCTCAGGATAGAAATGCATGTGCCACTAACAATTTCACACCAGCTAAAAGACAACAGTACAGCATAGCAAATCAGAGACGTTACCGAGCAGCATAAAAATGAGATTCTGTCGATACAACTCGACCTTCAAACCCTACACAAATCCTGAAATCAATGCACTGGTGTCCCTTCCCCAGCCACAAGTCCAGAACAGTTCTTAGCCTTGAAATTTACAAGATTTAATTGGGGAAAAAAACATAAGAAACGAAAGATTGGTAGTTAATGCATTGGGGCTGGGACGATCCATGACCTAACAGAAAGATTTCTAAGTAATGTTCAGCCAATGTACACAAGCAGCAGCATGATTGGCGCTGAATGTCAGAAGCTCCAAATCGCAGCGCAGTTCTGTTGGTGAACCATCAGTGAGTTCCTAGCAGATTTGTCCAAGAGTTAATATGTATTCACAGTTGTCAAGACGATTTGGTTCTCTTGTGTCGAGCCTGGCCTTGGAGACACAATCGGAGACGCTGGGATATGTTTTCCCCCATCTCTTGCCTCTCCTTTTTTAACCTCTTCCACAGTGATCGATTCTTCTTCTCCTTAGGGATCGTGAGAGGTTTCCTTCGTACCCGTCTCAGTGGTGTTGCTAGAACCCTTAGTGTCATGCTCTACAGTTTGGGAGAAGAAAATGAGATTAAAAACTGTTCTATATTGTCGAAGTACTCCCTCTACAAATTATAGCTTACTCTAGTTTTGCCCTTAGTAAACCTTATCTAGCTTTGACCAAGTTTATAGAAAAATATATTACATCTACAATATCAGATTAGTTTCATTAAATTTACATGTCTTGATAGTGATTAGTGAATTTATTTGAATTTGTTTATAGATATTAATTTATTTTTCTAAAACTTAGTCAAAGATAGAGAAGTTTCACTTAGGACAAAGCAAAGTGAACTGTAATTTTGAACATGAGTGGCACATAAACACAAAGATTTCTAGCATTCACTTAGGACTGAAGAAATGTACCTTGAGCTTATGATTAGGTATCTCAGGCTGCTCTCCTGATGACGATCCATCACTAGCTCCACCCAAGGAAGAACATCTTCCCCAGCTCTCTCTGTTTGAGCTGGTGTATGAACAGCATTCCTCTGTTTGTCTGTTTGCTTTATCCTAATAAGGAAAGAAAACTCCTTTAACTTCAAGTAAAGAAATCACAGAGATCATTATTGGCAACCCAACGGATTGCTCACAGATTACTCGAATTTACAGCAATTCAAAGTACAGAAGGGGAATCTGGGTAGGTATAGAGATAGAAACTTGAGGATGAAGAACAGTAATAAACTAGGAAAAGATAATATGATTTCTGATAATTTGATTCATGTCCTGTCTGTGTCATGGCCTTTAGTACTTGTAGTCTCCAAACCAGGCAATGTTTGGACCGGCGCAAGGCCCATGGCCCATGTCAAGGCCCAACCATAACTGATCCCTGACAATTATTTGTTTTCTCAAAGAAACTAGGCAATATCTTCTTTTTACCTCTAAATGACACTCTCCTGTGTTACCATCCATCTCAGTGAGGTTATGATTTTCATCCAAAAGAAAATCCTGCACTTGAATGGAGTGGAGTTAAAATCTCAAGTAGAAGAGAAAGAGCAGGCAATAATTGACTTACCAAGTCATTGTCATTTTTAACAGATAGCTGATTTACCCTCTCTGTCAGCAATTCAACTACTGATTTTGTAGCTGAAACAATGAAAACGAAGTCAATAATGGTTAATTAAAGATATTAAGTACAACAATTAAGGAAGAAAAGACACCATTTGTGAAATTAGCTGTAGCAGCTGATGAACTTCCTGCATCAGTGCCAGCTGTTCGTAGACCATTGATGATCTCATACAATAAGCTCTGAAAATTCAAGTACATGTATAAGTAATCTACTAGGAGAGTTTCATACAACATGAGGCAGAAGATTTCACACAGGATTGCAAAGAAATGAATTGAAAATTTACCTCATTGGTACCAGCACCACCCTTAAAAGCACCAAGGTTGTAATACTTATCAAATTTATTTGTGCAAGTTGAAGGAAACTGAGGTGGGTGAAGAACGTTGTAGAAGAATATTGAAACAGAGTCGTAATAAAACTGGGGCCTTGGGGAATTGTGATCACCCTCAAATTTGATTAGATTTTTATCCCCCTGCAGAGAAATACAAATATGTCACTAAGATGAGCAGAAATCAGAAGGCCCTTCAGCATGAGTAATCACCAGTGATGAGGCTTGTATGCATTTAAAAGTCATGTATGTACTGATCAGCCTTCCTAAAGCAAGTTAGAGTGATACTTACCGCATATGCCTGATGAATATGCTCTGTGTGATGTGGCTGAATAAACATATCATTTGAAGCATGTCCAAATAATGCAGGAATAAACGTCTTGGGTGCAAACTGGCAAGGCAAAAAATACAATGTTATCCAGAAAGATAGTCTATTCACCTATGAGTTTGACTGAAAAATGAAATTGATTATGATAGTAGTCCTAAGAAAAAAAAATCACAGCATAACATGTAGTTTTATGCTACAATCAATTTTACACAAGCAATATCTCTCAAATCTCAACTCAAACTCAATCTCCTGTAGAAGTTTTGACTTATCTAATGTCGGTGTTCAGAGCCAAGACAATTAAGAATCCCATCTTGGGTGAAAAAGACACATGCAATAAACCATTCTTTTTTTCCTTTCCTTTTCTTTTTGCATTACATTCAAGTCGCTCCTTTGAGGCCTAACCAGGTCAAAAATAGGCTAACCATATGTGTTTCTAACTATTTGATACATCCATTCAAAGGGAATGCATAGTTGCATACCATTGTCCTTGTCAAGGATCGTAAGTATAACAATGGTAACAAATCGTTCTAATCCACCTTTTTAAAAAGTTCTACCAGGCTCTTCAGTGATTGAACTAGTAGAAAACAGAAAATACTATTTTGGAAAGCGAACCTGGACAACATTAAGATCCATTATGTCAAATTTAGCTCTTCTCTGAATGACACGTCGCATGTACTGAACAGCCATCTTAACCTGAAAATATATGTATCACAACAACCATCAAATCATGTGAGTATATCAACATACAGTGATGAAGCAGGAAAGCCTATACTGTGAACCATTACAACATTAACAACAGCACTTCTATACTGTGAATCATTTGCAATCTACAATCAGCAAGCACTATTTCATGGAACATCAGCAGCAGGAGACAGAACCCAGGTGCTGAATCTCCCTACTGGCTCAGGATTTAGAAAAGTTGCTGCATAGGGTATCAACTCTAGGTTCACGTGCCCCAAAGTGGCCTAAGATACAAAAAAAGCACATACAGTTCAACAGTAAAATGGGGACTTAAATAACCAAGAATAACTTTCTTGTTATACCAAGTTACCAACAAGCGTTCTAACATAAAAAGCACATACAGTTCAACAGTAAAATGGGGACTTAAGTGAAAATAGTGAAGCTAAACATTCACCACAAGATAATCATACCGTGAACTTAGG
This sequence comes from Coix lacryma-jobi var. lacryma-jobi, assembly GCA_009763385.1. Classification (NCBI taxonomy): domain Eukaryota; kingdom Viridiplantae; phylum Streptophyta; class Magnoliopsida; order Poales; family Poaceae; genus Coix; species Coix lacryma-jobi. Next base: position 34,599,158 of record CM019824.1, on the reverse strand, counting down.
AACTCGTATTTTGTAAACTTCTACGAGCTCCATCATCAAGTCATATAAGTTAGCGAAAGCACTATCCAGAACCATGCCAGCAATTGAAGGGTCTTCTGCTCCATACAGCAGACTGCAGCAAATATATGGACACAAGTTGTCATGAATTACCAAAATGCAAATATATCAAGAATAATCTAAGTCAAGATGCAATTTGTAAAATGCAGAATTAAATAACCAAGATGAATTACCAAGATGCAGAGTTAAATGCAAGTACCAGGATAAATGGGGGAGGGGGGCAATTTAATGATCACTACAAACTCTTTAAGATGCAATTTGTAAGAGATATATTCTACTATAACCCAACACCTTCCAAAAAGGTATATTATCACAGAAACAGAACGATTGGCAATTCTACACAAAGTAGAGAACAAGCATTTTAGATAAATTAATACCTTGTAACAGCACCCATCGAGCGCCCCCAAAGGCCTATACAAGAAACTTGCTTATCGTTACGCAGAAAGGACACGACACATTTGAGATCCTGCTTCTGGGAGTACCTCAGTGATAATATTTTTCAGGACATGTCATTTGAAATATAATATGAATGCCGCTAAAAAAATTATAAGGACTATGCACCTCATGCCAACCAAGGCTGACATAATCTCCGCTTGATAGCCCTGATCCCGCAAAGTCAAGTGTAAAAAGGGTGATGTTTGAAGGAAGAAGTATGACAGCGGCTTCATTTGCATCTGCTCTGCATCCACTGCATTAAATTAATGAAAAAAACTTGTTAAATGAACCACATTGGCTATTGAAGATGGTAAAGAGCAAAAATGGAAATAAGATTCATCTTGATAGCTCATAGGTTGTAGCTAGCAGATAAAATTACAATTGTGATTGGGCTTTTAAGAGTTAACTAGCGGTAGACAAGTAAGAGCTTCAAAACTCATTTCATCAAAATGTTTAAGATGTATGAATTATGATCAACAGGGCAGAAAGTAATAGCATGAGAAAAGAGATGTAAGTACCTATTCCCATGGCAGTAGACTACACATGGAAGGGCAGTGTTTTCTGGGATGACAGCAGGAACATAGTGGCTGCATTTTAAGGTCTGACTTCTTTCATTAGTAAGCTGCAACATACAATGATACAAGTAAGAGAATAAGGTTGATATACAAATGATATCGATAGTCATCACCAACATACAAACGGATGACACAGAAAACCTCAATAATTCTGCCCCTTACTTGCCTCCAAATCTAGCCTTTTATACTTCCTTCCGGCAAGAGTAAACTCTGGCTCCCACAAATACTGATCTGGATTGTACTCTGCACTGTAAATGCATTGCTAGTCAACCACCATTCAGCATGAAATAGAGAGAAAATAATTTGATACGGGTGTCAAAACCTGAAGGCTATGAACCTAAATGATTCATTTATTGCCACTCTTACAGAAAAGGCACAAAGTTATTTTAGAAAAGTACAGTTGGTATAAATGCACATGTCAGTTAAATGTAAAGCCTGTTTGGGAGTTTAGTTCTGCAACTACAGCACATGTGATTACGATGAGCTACTTGCTTGACTGAAAACCTGGTACTGGGTTCTCAATAGAAAGGCTGAACAACAAATTTTTTGCTCCTGTACTAATGTAAGAAATTTCGCATTCTTGTGCCTTGAGCACCGTTGAGGCTACAGTGGGGAGGCGGGTACGTTTTCCCTTACAACAGAGGCTGACTGATAAGGCTTTTTCATTTCTTATTACAGCAGAGGCTCATACGTTGTTTTCATTTAGAACAGAGGCTGATAAATTGCAATATGTTGGTCCAGCTATTTGCTTTCGATACACTTAAATAATAAATGTGAAGAATTGGAGCGACATATCATCACTGAGAGACAATGGCGTAAAGGCTGCCAAATCCCACCAACTTGCGGTTGCAGCTGAAAGCGGACCAAATTCCGGCGACACGGGTGGGAATAAAGTGATTACCGAGGCGGCCGGATGACGAAGTTGACGAACTGCTCGATCATCGCTTCCCGAGGACGACGAAGCAGCGACGGCGGCCTCCGGGGCGCATGTACGTCGCACGCCCGCACGCCCGCCCGCGCACCAACCTCGCTCTCGCAGAACAACCAACTCCCCCTCCAGGAATTCCTCCCTCCGCACACCTAGCTAGACTCGCCACCAAACCAACTCAGCCCGGCTCCGGCCGCGAGGTACAAGCCCGGGCAGCCTCAGATCCGCGCGAATCCGCGCGCGGCTCCCCGGCGACCCGGGGCCCGGAATGCTCGCCGCGAGCCGCGGGGCCCGGCGAGCGGGGAGAGAGGCGGGTGCTCGGGGAAGGCTTCCCGCGGACGCTGCGGCGGCGGCTGCGGCGGGACGGAGGCGGGGGACGGAGTCGAGGGGAGCGAGGCCGAGGCGGCTGAGACGGGACGGGAGTAGGCAGAGGCAGTGTGGCGCTGGCGTGGGCAAAATGTGAACGTTAACGAGGAGAGTCTACTATACTACTACTTGCGTAGCGGAGTACGGAGTAGGAGAAACGATAAGTGCGGGGTTTAAAGCGCATTTTGGTTTTCCTCGCCCTGGCACTCTTGTGCATTTGCTTTTGTAGTTTAGCCCCTCTGGAGCTGGAGTTTTGCGAGCCGCATGTGGCGCCATCTCGGCGCACATGCGCGCGGTGCGGTGCGGTGCCGGTGCGGCATTGGCAATTGGCATGGGTGGTGTGTCATGCTGGACTGGTTGCTGGATGCCTGCTGGCATGGGCACGCCGGCGAAGGGCCGTTCCTCAGTTTCTCCCGTACTCCTGCAACACTGTTGGAGGCCTCGAGATAGCCAGCTAGGAGGTCATAGGTGGTGTGGATCCTTCTCATGTCGTGTGTAGGATACAACGGGGCATTGTTAGATATCTCGAACTTTCAACTTTTTTTTTACTCTCTCTATCACATCACCATCACATCAATGTTTGGACGCATGCATGGAGCATTAAATGTTGATAAAAAAGTAACTAATTGTACTTTTAGTATGTACATGTCGAGACGAATCTTTTGAGTCTAGTTGGATCATATTTAGACAAAGTTTGTCAAATAAAACGAAAGTGCTACAGTTGAGAAAAAACTCACTCCCCTCATCTAAACAAGGCTCGGATAGTGAGGCTCGACAGCATAGGAAGAAAAGGGAACAATTAATCATATGATTGAGAAGTGATCATTACTTATCCAAGGTGGTGTTTAGATTCAGAGCTAAAGTTTAGTACGTGTCACATCGTACGTCGTGACACTAATTTAATCTATTAAGGTCAATCTCAATGGTAAGTTTCATTTTGTTGTTTCCAAGACTGCCATGTCATATAAAATAAAATGAAATTTGAATGAAACTCTCCATTGAAAGTGAAAGTTTCATTATAAAGTTTTATAGTCATTAAATTTCATGACTCATAGAGAGCGGTACTCGTGTCAAGAGATGAAACTCATTCCTTCTCTCTCTTCTTAAATACAATATCATGTCATCAATAATGCTTATGTGACAGCATATTTAATGCAAATAAAACTCAAATGAAACCCCATTGAGATTGGCAACAAGACAAATCTATTAAGTCAAATTAATTCATCATTAGTAAATGTTCACTATAGTACAACATTGTCAAAATTATAGAGTAATTAGGCTTAATAAATTTGTCTCACAAATAATCCTTCAGCTAAAAAATTAGTTTTGTAATTTGTCTATTTTTATTAGACTAAGACCCTATTTGGTTGCGGGAGACTAAATTTGTCACATCGAATATTGCAGCCCTACTTTAATCTATAAAAATAGACTAATTAAAATACCCTTATACCAGGTCTAAGTTGTAAGGGATCAACTGTTGTATTCGAAGTTGCCACTTTCAATTCGTTTATATACACAAACACAACTGCCCATAAAAACGTACAACAATAAAGACAACAAAAATCGCCATCCACTGGGGAAAAAAATAAAGAATACTATGCACAACATGGGTCAGAGATGATAGAGATCAATTGTTATACAAACATCGTTGACGCTGGAGAAGTCCACATTGTTTTCCCTCGTTAATGATACTGACGCGCCATCTTGCCGAGGGCGGTGGCGCAAGGAAATTGCATGAATTCGGAGGACCAAATCGACGAGTTCTTTCCTGTGGCAGATGCTACCAGCTGGTACTGTACACAACACAGTTTCCCCAGGCTCCAAATTAAGCGCTACGGAGACCGATCGAAACAGCCAAACTCGCCGGCCGCATGAATATTCATCCTATCCCTCCCGTGTGGGGCCGTCAACGGAAGCGAGAATGATTTGGCGCCCGTGCTGGCGGCGGCACTGCTGGCAGGGGAGATGCGGAGGAGGAGAACAAGGGAACCTACCGCGGCCGCGAGTCCGTGGCGGCCGGCGGCGCACCGTGCCTGCTGGTCGAATCGACGGTCGAGCCAGAGAGGCGTGTGCCGTGTGCGTGTCCCGTCCCTGCGTGCGTGGTCGCGGACAAGACTGGGCGTTCGGGGTACCCGTTTTTTTCGGGTCGGGTAATTCAAAGTTCGGGTAATAAAAATGGTTACCCGAATTTAGTCCTGAAAAAACACTACCCGCAACTTCGGGTATCCGATAATTCGGGTTCGGGTATTATCCGATTTACCCGAATTCATAAAAAGAGCAAATTATATAAAATTTTAGTAGAAATTCATACATAATTTCAGCAACATCTTGTATAGAATTCTAACACTAATTTACAAAGAATAACATATTACAGTCACTTGTTCAAACGGAGAGAATAGTATACTAATTAAATGATAAATTTATTGATTTAACTAACAAAACATGATAAATATAAAGACAAAAATACAACTTCAGGTAATTCGGGTAGTTCGGGTACCGGGGGATATTACCCGAATTACCCAAACTAATTTCGGGTAATCAAAATTAGTATCCGAAGTTAGGATCGGGTACCTCGAGTTCGGGTAATTCGGGTCCGGGTTCGGGTAATTCGGGTACAGGTAATGGGTAGCGGGTATTTTGTCCAGGCTTAGTCGCGGTTGCTCCCGCGAATTTCCGCATGAACCGTAACGCTGCCTGTGACACCCCAATTTTAAGAACAAAATTGGAGCACAATATATGTATGCCAGGATCAATTTTCATACATATATCCACATCATAGTAAATATCAAAACAATACTTTTATTAATATATCGAATATTATTACATAAATGACCCTCGGGTCTGAAAGAAAAAGTACAGACTCTCTCGACATCTAACTCTAATGAAGACTCTGAAGTAGTCGCGGAAGTCTGGACTCCATCTCCACAGGAAGGTCGACCGGGGGTAGCGCCATCCTAGTACAGGTCGTCAGGGTCGAAGCCACCGTCCTCTGGATACTCCGGCTCCTCGTGAACGTAGCCACCAGCGTCTCCGTAATCGCCAGCGTCTGGGTGGGGTAGCAGGGGGACAAAGAGGAGGGTGAGTACATCGAAATGTACTCCGCAAGTGTAGGAAATATATGCTTATGAGGCTTATAACAAAGGTAGGCTGACTTTGTTTGACTCAAGCGCCTAAAGCGACACATCCTATTAATCCTATTAATCCTATGCACCTATTTACTAGGTTATAGACACAGATACTGTGGAAAAGTAATAACACTCGGAGTCACACCGAGCAAGACCACACTCGGAGTCACACCGAGTAACCAACACTTGGAGTCACACCAAGCAACCGCACTTGGAGTCGCACCAAGTACCCACACCTGAAGTCCATCAGGCAACCGCACCTGAAGTCCATCAGATGACCCGAAACAGTAACCAGTAACCAACTAATCTCGAAGAAGTCCAAGCCCGCTCGTGACCGTGAGCACGGCTGATATATCAGTTTTACACTCTGCAGAGGTTGCACATCGTTACCCATGAGTCGTGCAGATCCCGTCACGCTAAACACTGCCGAGGTGCATAGCGGGTTGCACTGCAAGGCCTTTACAAAGCCCCTCCAAGTCTGTGTTACACGTACTCTAAGGTTTCTCCCCTGTCCATAAGTCAACGACCCCAAGGGACCCCTCTTGAGCCACTATACAACCCCCGTGTAGCATAACTTAGAGGAAACTAATTAATTAGCCAGGTCCAGCCCATCCAGATCTCATGGCTGCGCTGTTTTGCCGGGTTACTTGTCCAAGAACCGGGTCCTAGGGATCCAGGCAGGATATGTCTAGCACGAGCCCCGAACCAAAAACCAAAAGCAGCTGCCGAGTCCCACGGCACAAAACCACCAATACGGGTCCATCCTGCCGGATTTACCTAATAACCATGTTACTACAAAAATTACCATGTCCACATCGTTTCATGGTTCATTAATCAGGATTAATTATAATTGACCATCATTCCATCCCAACATGACTGCAGGGCTAAGCATGACTTCTACCCGAACAACCCAAAACAGGCGACAAGGATAATAGATCAAAATCTAGTAAACCCTAACATGGGATTCAAATTAATGACAAGCATGCATCTACAAGATCTAACTACTCTAGTACCAAAAGTAAAATGAAGTAGGTGCAAGATGTTCAAGGACACTTGCCTTCGGGCTGGGTCGAATCTGCAGGGTCACAGGAAGGGTCGGGAGCGTCCTCGTACTCCGCACTCTCTGGCCCAATCAACATACATGGCACATACAAAGCAAAAATAAATAACAGTACAACAAACAGTATCAAAACAGTAAACCAACAGTTCTACTGCGTAGAGAACGAAATTATGAATCTAACGCAAGTTGAATGGGTCGAAACGGAGTTAAAATGAGCAAGTTATGAGCATTTGAATCTGAGTGGCAAAACTGTAAATAGTTTGAACTCGTTTTCGCTTTTTAAACAAATAAAATCTGAATTAAAAAGAAAACTGGATCGGGCCTCAATTCGGTGAAACGACAGGGGCCGAAGGGAAATAATCCCGTGACTCAGCGCACAGTGCGCTGGGACCGCGGGTTGATTCCAACGAAAACCGGGGTCTCTTTTGAAAAAGGCGCTGAGCGACTACGCAGCGCTGGCGTCACTCGCCACGTGGCGGCACCGGACTGGCCGGTGCACGGGCTGTGCCGTGGACGAGGGCGCGGCCGCGCGGTGGACTGGGTCTGCGGGTTGCGGTGAACCAGAGGACTGCGCCTCACTTAGAGAAAAACGCAGGGGCTATCCTGCAAGAAATCCTAGACTTAGTGAATAGTGCGATCGGACTGCGGGTTTGTTCTAGGAAAGATCGAGGGCTTCTTTGCAAAAAGGCTGAAGCCGTGCGGTGCGGACTGCGTGGCGCTGACTGGGCCTTACGTGGCGCTACGTGGCAGACGCACACTGGTGCGGTGTGCCACTTGGTCGTGGATCGGCTGACGTGGCGAGCTGGACTGGGTTCATGGGACTCACAGACGCGGTTCATACCCCTTCAGGGTTGGATCTAATCTGCACCGTCGGCTCTAGATCTGACGGCACAGAGGGGATGAGGGGGAGAATGGCGGCGCCGGTGGGACTGGACGCGGCGGCGCAGGGGCTCTACGCGGCGGCGCCATAGGGAGCTCGCCGGAGTTCGCTCGGGAATCCGCTAGGGTTCGGTAGAGATTAAATAAAAGGGTCTAGGAGATAGGGGAGCTCACCACGAGTCCAGTGAAGGTGTTCCCGGCGCCGATTGATGCCCGTAGCCGGCGTTCGTCGCGGCGGCCAAGCGGAGGATTCCTGCGAGGACGGTGAGGGGCGCTCCGGTGTGGTCTCGCGCCGAGGAGAAGTCGCCTGGACGCGGCGTGGTGCGGTGAGGCCGATGATGTTTGGAACGAGGGTCGTCGGTGGCGCTCTGGGACGGGACGAGCTCAAGCCGAGCTCGGCGGCTGTTAATGGCGGTGGCGGCGTTCGGGGAAGAGATGGAAAAGGGGAAGGAGGGAGAGATGGCTACTAAAAGACGAGGGGAGGAGGTCTGGCGGCTCGATCGCTAGATGGGATCGAGCGGAGGGCACGGAGGGATGAGGCCGAGCGCGACGCGGAGATTTTTGCGCGGAGCTCGCGCGGGAGGTTGGGGATGAGCACCTGACATGCGGGGCCGGCGTGGCAGTGGGAGGGAGGCGCTGCGCGTTGCGGCCTGGTTCGCCGGTGCGGTGGACGCGCTGGCTTGGGCCGGCTCGGCGCGGAGGAGGGGAGGCGGGCCGGAAGGAGGAAATGGGAGGGAGGGAGAGCGGGGCCAGGCCGGAGCGGGGAGAGAGAGAAGATTGGGCCGGCGGAGTGAGGTCCAAAAGCCTGAGCTTTTCTTTTTTTTCAGATTCTTTTCTTTGCAAACTCTTTCAAACTCCAAATTTCAAAACCTTTTCAAATCAAACAGTTCACAAACTTTTCAAATCCTTTTCCCTAGGTTTTGTAAACAAAACTTGAGTTTGGTTTTGTAAAACTTTTATAATTTTTTTTAAAATAGAATAAATTCGATTCGCCCTATCCGGGTTTAATAAATATTTATTTTTCACTCAATAAAATATGCAATGGCATGAATGCAACATTAAAATGCTAAATAAATTTTACTTTCCTCCTCTAATTAAATAGACAACCTATTTAATTTCTAATTTATTTTATTCAATTGGGGAAAAATTAAATCAGGGTGTTACAAACCTACCCCCCTTAGAAGAATCTCGTCCTCGAGATTAGGAAGAGTCGGCGAAGAGATGAGGAAAATCTGCCCGAAGATCATCTTCTTTCTCCCATGTGGCTTCTTCTTCGGAATAATGCTTCCATTGCACCTTGCAGATTTTAATCCTCTTGTTGCGAGTGCCCCGTTCCATCGTGTCCAGAATCTTGATCGGCTCGGAGAATGTCAGATCATCCCGCAGATCAAGCTCCTCAAGTGGCAACTGCTCCTCTGGAACTCTGAGGCACCTCTTCAGCTGGGACACGTGGAACACATCATGAATACCTGCCAGCCGTGCAGGCAACTCCAGCTGATAAGCAACTGCACCTTTCTTGTCAATCACCTTGAAAGGGCCAATGAACCTCGGAGATAACTTCCCTTTGACATTAAACCTCCGAAGACCTCTGAAGGGTGACACCTTCAGATAGACATAGTCCCCTATCTGGAACTCCAGCTCTCGTCGTCTGACATCTGCATAACTCTTCTGTCTAGACTGAGCAGTCTTCAGGTTGCTTCGGATCTGTCTGACCTGTTCTTCAGCTTCCTCTATAGACTCAGGGCCAAAGACTTTCCTTTCCCCAACCTGATTCCAGAACAGAGGTGTTCTGCACTTCCTGCCATACAGTGCCTCGAAAGGTGACATCTTCAGACTGGCCTGATAACTGTTGTTATATGAGAACTCTGCATATGGCAGACTCTTATCCCAACTCTGGCTATTCTGGAGTGCACTAGCTCGCAACATGTCCTCCAGGATCTGATTCACCCTTTCTGTCTGACCATCGGTCTGAGGATGATAAGCTGAACTGAAACTGAGGCGAGTGTCCATAGACTCATGCAACCGCTTCCAGAATCTGGAGGTGAACTGTGTACCTCTGTCAGATACTATGATCTTCGGCACACCATGCAAGCACACAATGCGGGACATGTACAATTCTGCAAGCTGTGGTCCACGATATGACTCCTTGACTGGAATGAAATGAGCAACCTTGGTCAAGCGATCAACTATGACCCAAATGGAATCATATCCGGACTGTGTCTTGGGCAAACCAGTGATGAAATCCATGCTGATCTGTTCCCATTTCCACTCTGGAATCTGCAGAGGCTGAAGCAAACCAGCTGGTCTCTGATGTTGGGCCTTAACCCTCTGACATGTGTCACACAAGGCCACATACTCTGCTACATCTCTCTTCATCCCATACCACCAGTAATACTGCTTCAGATCCTGGTACATCTTGGTACTACCTGGATGGAGAGAGTAGGCTGAATAATGAACTTCCCTCAGAATCATCTCCTTGATAGCCTTCACATCAGGAACACAGATCCTGCCTCTGAACCACAAAACACCCTGATCATCCTCCGTGAATCCAGGGGCTTTGTCTTCCTTGATCAACTGTCTGATCTCTAGCAAGTACTCATCAGTGAGCTGTCCTGCTCGAATATCACGCTCTAAGGTCGAATCAACCTCCAAGGCCACTGCATCAGTATGACCAAGAATACCCAAGTTGAGCTTCTCAAACTCCTCATGCAACTCGGGCTGCTGCTCCTTGATCTCAAGCACATTGCAGTAGACCTTTCTGCTCAAGGCATCTGCAACAACATTCGCCTTGCCCGGATGATAGTTGATACTCAGATCATAATCTTTGATCAACTCTAGCCATCTCCGTTGGCGAAGATTCAGATCTGGCTGGGTGAAAATATACTTCAAGCTCTTATGATCAGTGTATATCTCTGTCTTCTTGCCCATCAGATAGTGCCTCCAGATCTTCAGAGCATGAACAACAGCTGCCAACTCTAGATCATGTGTAGGGTAATTCAGCTCATGCTTCCTGAGCTGTCTCGAGGCATAAGCAATCACCCGACCTTCCTGCATAAGCACACATCCCAGACCCTGTCGCGAAGCATCACAATAGACCGTGAAGTTCTTCTGAACATCTGGCATGACCAGGATAGGAGCAGAAGTCAATCTTGCCTTCAACTCCTCGAAACCAGCCTGGCATCCAGGGGACCATACAAACTTGGCACCCTTCTCAGTCAGCCTCGTCATCGGCTTCACGATCTTGGAGAATCCTTCAATGAAGCGGCGATAATATCCAGCCATACCGAGAAAACTCCGAATCTCAGTAACGCTCTCAGGTACCTTCCAGTCCAATATATCTTGGACCTTGCCTGGATCAACTGATACACCACCTTCTGAGATGATGTGCCCCAGATACGCAACCTTCTTCAACCAGAACTCACATTTGCTCAGCTTCGCATACAACTGATGCTCTCTGAGCTTCTGCAACACTAACCTCAGATGCTTCTCATGCTCTTCTTCATTCTTCGAGAATATTAGGATATCATCAAGGAACACCACGACGAACAGATCTAAAAACTCCATGAAGACCTTGTTCATCAGATACATGAAGAAAGCTGGGGCATTAGTCAAGCCGAAGGACATCACGGTGTACTCATATAGCCCGTATCGAGTCACAAATGCCGTCTTCGGGATATCAGCTTCACGAATCTTCAGCTGATTATAACCTGTTTGCAGGTCAATCTTCGAGAACACATGAGCACCCTTCAACTGATCAAACAGATCATCAATGCGAGGAATCGGGTACTTGTTCTTGATGGTAGCTTCATTCAATGCGCGGTAATCAACGCACATCCGCAGACCTCCATCCTTCTTCGGAACAAAGATCACAGGGGCTCCCCACGGGGATGTACTAGGACGAATATGCCCCTTCTCTAGCTGCTCTTGGATCTGCGTCTTCAGCTCAGCTAGCTTTTCGGCATCCATTCTATATGGTCGCCTGTATATAGGTGCAGTGCCAGGAACTAAATCAATAGAGAACTCAATCTCACGATCAGGTGGCATACCTGGCACTTTCTGGAAGACATCAGGGAACTCCTTGACAACTCGGATATCAGGTACCACGACAGCCTCATATGCTCTGGCTTCTTCAATCATCTTTGTCGGTGCTCGATACACAATCTCCGTGCCATCTGGATGCTTCACTGTGATGAGCCTCTGAGCACAATCAATGACTCCCTGGTACTTGCGTAGCCAATCCATTCCCAGAATGACATCAATACCTTGGGAATCCAGAACAATAAGAGAGGTGGGAAAGACTACCCCCCTTATGGTTAAGCTCACATTCGGGCACACGTGCCTCGATATCAATTCTCCTCCAGGAGAATTCACTAGCAGATGCTTTTTCATTAACACTCTATTCATATTATATTTAGATGCGCAGGGTGCTGATATGAACGAATGAGATGCTCCAGAATCAAACAAGACTGTAACTGGGTGAGAGTCAACAAGGAACGTACCAAACACCACATCTGGTGCCGTCTGAGCAGACTCTGCTGACACGTGGTTCACACGACCACGAGTGTAGCTCTGGGACTGGCCTGCAGGACGAGACTGCGGTGGAGCTGGCTGCCTCAACGGACACTTGTTGGCGAAGTGTCCCATCTGGTTGCACTTGTAGCACGGGCCAACCTGACCTGCCCCCTGTGCTGGACGGGGCTGCTGCGGAGCTGGAAGACCCTGGCGAGGTGCCTGAGCCTGGCATGGCTGCTGCTGCTGCTGCTGCTGCTGCTGAGGTGGAGCCTGATACTGTGGAGCTGGATGCCTGTACTGGGGAGCGGGCTGCCGGGACTGGGGCGGTCGGTACTGCTGCTGCTGGGGAATCTGCCTGGAAGCTGGAGCAGGTGGAGCGTAGCGGGGACGAGTAGAGCTGCCGGAGGACTGTCCCTGGAACGTCATCTTCCTCTTGCGATCGGCATCGAGGTCCTTCCGTTCCTTCTCCACTGCGAAGGCACGGTCAACCAGCTTCTGAAATGAGGAATACTCATTTGAAGCTAGGGCATAGCGGAGTCCTGGGTTAAGCCCATGCCTGAAGCAGATAACAATTTCATTATTGATCAGGTAACAAAAGGAATGAACAAGGGTATATGAAGAATATATTTAATATGAAAGAATGACAGAGATCTTGCCTGAAGCACTCCTGCTTCTTATCATCTGTGTCCACGTCATCTGGGGCGTAACGGGACAGCTGGCTGAACCGCGTGAGATACTCACGCACTGTCATCGCGCCCTGCCTGAGATCCTGGAACTCGCGGCGCTTCACCCTGATCTCGCCGAAAGGGACGTACTGGTCGCGGAATGCCCTGCGGAACTCCTCCCAAGTGATCGAGTCGGCGTCCGCATGAGCTGTGGTGTACGCAGTCCACCAGTTCTTCGCCGGGCCCTGAAGCTGGTGCGAGGCGTAGAGGGCCTTATCAAGGTCCCCGACATGGGCAAGCTGCAACTTGCCTGTAATCGTCTCGAGCCAATCATCTGCATCCATTGGCTCTATGGCGTGGTGGAACACTGGAGGGCGCGTCGTCATGAAGCTCCTAAGGGTGTCATCCGGTCGAGGTGGCTGTGCGACTCCTGCACCCTGAGCACCCTGAGCAGCCTGCGCCATCTGCTGCATGTGCTGCATCATCTGGGCCATGTTCTGCATCATCTGGTTCTGCACCTGGGCCATCTGGAGCGGGTCGTACGGGGGCGGAGGTGGAGGTGGATGAGGCTGAGGCGGCTGGTTGCCACCTGCCCCGCTCCCGCCAGCGTTACCGGCGTTACCCGCGCTGCTCCTGGTGTCAACCATCTGTTACATTTTCCAGGAGTAAGAGTGAGATATGATAGATAGATATATAGCAACCCTGATTTGGTTAGTTAATTTGATTAATAAAACATTTTAAACAAATGATATTGCTGCAACCTGACGGTCACAACACACCAACAATCATTACAAAAAACCAAATCAAAACATGTGCACAAGTACATATCAATCAACGACCTACGAGATCACATAATTATGGAGGGCTTCTTACGAGTTTGGAGGACCTACTTTTAGACAAAATTTGAATTTTCAGCAGAGACAGGCTACAGAAGTGGGAAAAGGGGTCAGACTTTATAAAAATAGTTTTGTAAATTCGACGACTGACTAGGGTAGCGTCCTACGGTCAACACGGCTCTGATACCACTCTGTGATACCCCAATTTTAAGAACAAAATTGGAGCACAATATATGTATGCCAGGATCAATTTTCATACATATATCCACATCATAGTAAATATCAAAACAATGCTTTTATTAATATATCGAATATTATTACATAAATGACCCTCGGGTCTGAAAGAAAAAGTACAGACTCTCTCGACATCTAACTCTAATGAAGACTCTGAAGTAGTCGCGGAAGTCTGGACTCCATCTCCACAGGAAGGTCGACCGGGGGTAGCGCCATCCTAGTACAGGTCGTCAGGGTCGAAGCCACCGTCCTCTGGATACTCCGGCTCCTCGTGAACGTAGCCACCAGCGTCTCCGTAATCGCCAGCGTCTGGGTGGGGTAGCAGGGGGACAAAGAGGAGGGTGAGTACATCGAAATGTACTCCGCAAGTGTAGGAAATATATGCTTATGAGGCTTATAACAAAGGTAGGCTGACTTTGTTTGACTCAAGCGCCTAAAGCGACACATCCTATTAATCCTATTAATCCTATGCACCTATTTACTAGGTTATAGACACAGATACTGTGGAAAAGTAATAACACTCGGAGTCACACCGAGCAAGACCACACTCGGAGTCACACCGAGTAACCAACACTTGGAGTCACACCAAGCAACCGCACTTGGAGTCGCACCAAGTACCCACACCTGAAGTCCATCAGGCAACCGCACCTGAAGTCCATCAGATGACCCGAAACAGTAACCAGTAACCAACTAATCTCGAAGAAGTCCAAGCCCGCTCGTGACCGTGAGCACGGCTGATATATCAGTTTTACACTCTGCAGAGGTTGCACATCGTTACCCATGAGTCGTGCAGATCCCGTCACGCTAAACACTGCCGAGGTGCATAGCGGGTTGCACTGCAAGGCCTTTACAAAGCCCCTCCAAGTCTGTGTTACACGTACTCTAAGGTTTCTCCCCTGTCCATAAGTCAACGACCCCAAGGGACCCCTCTTGAGCCACTATACAACCCCCGTGTAGCATAACTTAGAGGAAACTAATTAATTAGCCAGGTCCAGCCCATCCAGATCTCATGGCTGCGCTGTTTTGCCGGGTTACTTGTCCAAGAACCGGGTCCTAGGGATCCAGGCAGGATATGTCTAGCACGAGCCCCGAACCAAAAACCAAAAGCAGCTGCCGAGTCCCACGGCACAAAACCACCAATACGGGTCCATCCTGCCGGATTTACCTAATAACCATGTTACTACAAAAATTACCATGTCCACATCGTTTCATGGTTCATTAATCAGGATTAATTATAATTGACCATCATTCCATCCCAACATGACTGCAGGGCTAAGCATGACTTCTACCCGAACAACCCAAAACAGGCGACAAGGATAATAGATCAAAATCTAGTAAACCCTAACATGGGATTCAAATTAATGACAAGCATGCATCTACAAGATCTAACTACTCTAGTACCAAAAGTAAAATGAAGTAGGTGCAAGATGTTCAAGGACACTTGCCTTCGGGCTGGGTCGAATCTGCAGGGTCACAGGAAGGGTCGGGAGCGTCCTCGTACTCCGCACTCTCTGGCCCAATCAACATACATGGCACATACAAAGCAAAAATAAATAACAGTACAACAAACAGTATCAAAACAGTAAACCAACAGTTCTACTGCGTAGAGAACGAAATTATGAATCTAACGCAAGTTGAATGGGTCGAAACGGAGTTAAAATGAGCAAGTTATGAGCATTTGAATCTGAGTGGCAAAACTGTAAATAGTTTGAACTCGTTTTCGCTTTTTAAACAAATAAAATCTGAATTAAAAAGAAAACTGGATCGGGCCTCAATTCGGTGAAACGACAGGGGCCGAAGGGAAATAATCCCGTGACTCAGCGCACAGTGCGCTGGGACCGCGGGTTGATTCCAACGAAAACCGGGGTCTCTTTTGAAAAAGGCGCTGAGCGACTACGCAGCGCTGGCGTCACTCGCCACGTGGCGGCACCGGACTGGCCGGTGCACGGGCTGTGCCGTGGACGAGGGCGCGGCCGCGCGGTGGACTGGGTCTGCGGGTTGCGGTGAACCAGAGGACTGCGCCTCACTTAGAGAAAAACGCAGGGGCTATCCTGCAAGAAATCCTAGACTTAGTGAATAGTGCGATCGGACTGCGGGTTTGTTCTAGGAAAGATCGAGGGCTTCTTTGCAAAAAGGCTGAAGCCGTGCGGTGCGGACTGCGTGGCGCTGACTGGGCCTTACGTGGCGCTACGTGGCGGACGCACACTGGTGTGGTGTGCCACTTGGTCGTGGATCGGCTGACGTGGCGAGCTGGACTGGGTTCATGGGACTCACAGACGCGGTTCATACCCCTTCAGGGTTGGATCTAATCTGCACCGTCGGCTCTAGATCTGACGGCACAGAGGGGATGAGGGGGAGAATGGCGGCGCCGGTGGGACTGGACGCGGCGGCGCAGGGGCTCTACGCGGCGGCGCCATAGGGAGCTCGCCGGAGTTCGCTCGGGAATCCGCTAGGGTTCGGTAGAGATTAAATAAAAGGGTCTAGGAGATAGGGGAGCTCACCACGAGTCCAGTGAAGGTGTTCCCGGCGCCGATTGATGCCCGTAGCCGGCGTTCGTCGCGGCGGCCAAGCGGAGGATTCCTGCGAGGACGGTGAGGGGCGCTCCGGTGTGGTCTCGCGCCGAGGAGAAGTCGCCTGGACGCGGCGTGGTGCGGTGAGGCCGATGATGTTCGGAACGAGGGTCGTCGGTGGCGCTCTGGGACGGGACGAGCTCAAGCCGAGCTCGGCGGCTGTTAATGGCGGTGGCGGCGTTCAGGGAAGAGATGGAAAAGGGGAAGGAGGGAGAGATGGCTACTAAAAGACGAGGGGAGGAGGTCTGGCGGCTCGATCGCTAGATGGGATCGAGCGGAGGGCACGGAGGGATGAGGCCGAGCGCGACGCGGAGATTTTTGCGCGGAGCTCGCGCGGGAGGTTGGGGATGAGCACCTGACATGCGGGGCCGGCGTGGCAGTGGGAGGGAGGCGCTGCGCGTTGCGGCCTGGTTCGCCGGTGCGGTGGACGCGCTGGCTTGGGCCGGCTCGGCGCGGAGGAGGGGAGGCGGGCCGGAAGGAGGAAATGGGAGGGAGGGAGAGCGGGGCCAGGCCGGAGCGGGGAGAGAGAGAAGATTGGGCCGGCGGAGTGAGGTCCAAAAGCCTGAGCTTTTCTTTTTTTTCAGATTCTTTTCTTTGCAAACTCTTTCAAACTCCAAATTTCAAAACCTTTTCAAATCAAACAGTTCACAAACTTTTCAAATCCTTTTCCCTAGGTTTTGTAAACAAAACTTGAGTTTGGTTTTGTAAAACTTTTATAATTTTTTTTAAAATAGAATAAATTCGATTCGCCCTATCCGGGTTTAATAAATATTTATTTTTCACTCAATAAAATATGCAATGGCATGAATGCAACATTAAAATGCTAAATAAATTTTACTTTCCTCCTCTAATTAAATAGACAACCTATTTAATTTCTAATTTATTTTATTCAATTGGGGAAAAATTAAATCAGGGTGTTACACTGCCCTACCTACTGGCTACTGCATGGGTTGATTTAGTCGAGGGGTGTGTTTAGTTGAGAGTAAAAAAAATTAATATCATATTAGATGTTACGGTATCAATTTAGTTTATTAAAAATAACCTAATAAAAAATAAATTTTATATTCCATCCAGAAACAGTAAGGAGAATTCATTAAGACTAATTAATTTATCATTAACACATGTTTGTTGTAGCACAACATTATCAAAATCATGTTTCCTTCGGTCTCTAAGTAAATAGATTTATAGAGTTGTTCGAATTTCTAGAAAAACTATCAAGATTGATGGTATCAAATTCATATCATTAAGTATACCATAGAATATATTTTCATAATGTGTCCATTTTACATCGTAGATGTTATTACTCTTTTATGTAAAGTTAGTCAAAGTTTAAAAACTTTGACTGACACAGATTCTAGGCATTGATTCTTTCAAAGACAAAGGGAGTATTTTTTAGTCTGCATTTAATATTTCATACATGTATTTAAACATTCGATGTCATAGGTGAAAAGTCCTTGTTTAGATGCAAACGATGAGTTTTTTTTTTTGCAATTGTAGCACTTTCGTTTGTATTTGACAAATATTGTCCAATCATGTGCTAACTAGGCTCAAAAGATTTGTCTCGTGATTTACAACTAATCTGTATAATTAGTTATTTATTTTACCAATATTTAATGCTTCATGCATGCATCCAAACATTGATGTGATGGAGAGATAGTGAAAAAAGTTGATACTTTTAGGGAATCTAAACACTTTGCAAAAGTGATTTTTTCTCACTGTAGCACTTTCGTTTGTATTTGACAAATATTGTCCAATCACATGCTAACTAGGCTCAAAAGATTCGTCTCGTGATTTACAACTAATTTGTGTAATTAGTTATTTATTTTACCAACATTTAATGCTCCATTCATGCGTCCAAACATTGATGTGATGGAGAGAGAGTGAAAAAAAAGTTGATAGTTTGAGTAAACTGAACAAGGCCTCTTAAACACCCCAGAATCTAACTAGGCCTTGTTCACTTACCTTCAAACTTCCAACTTTTTTCACTCTCTCTCCATCACATCACCATCACATCAATATTTGGACGCATGCATGAAGCATTAAATATTGGTAAAATAAATAACTAATTACACAGATTAGTTGTAAATCACGAGACAAATCTTTTGAGCCTAGTTGGTCCATATTTGGACAAAGTTTGTCAAATAACAACGAAAGTGCTACCGTTGAGAAAAAAAAACTCACTCACTGCATCTAAACATGCCTTGATGTATGTGTGCGTCTCAGGCAGATACAACACATCGGTAAGTCGTCTGCGTCTTGGGATTTTGCAAAGAGAATTCTCACACGCAACACCCAAGGCAAAGGTCGTCGTCTCACGAGACGACGTCATCAGCTCGTGCTCTCGGGTGTCTTCTCCACTTGACGTCGCGTTGTATGGGATCTAGCTATGACGCGCCCAAATACCTCACCCCACATCACTGCATCAGCGCATTGGCGAGTAACACCCCGCCTGCACGCAACTCTTGATGTACGGCATGTCGCCGTCTGCTTCTCAGCGTGACCTCGCTCACGAAGCTGCGGGCACTCCGGTGGTAGAGACGTAGCCGCTCTACGATATAGTTTGTGGAGCAGTTCTAAACATCCCTTATAAGATTTGTGCATCAGAGAGTGTAAATGGATTAATGCTAGTATCAAAGGAGTTTTATTCTCATTTAATACTGTAACACATCAACAAATTTGGTGAGTTGACAGATAATTATGAAGAGAGAGGTATAAAGAGTTTCATAGAATTTCATCAAGATAAAACCCATTAGCATAATTACTAATAAAAAATAGTGTGACAGTATTGGTAACTATGTTACGAATCTCCACTGAAACTGGCAAAAGGAGTGTTATTGAAGATTCATTGGTCTCGATGAATTACTTGTACGCCTGAGAAACTTGGATGGAGGGACTATATCCTTGTTTAGATGCATTAACATTAAAAAATAGCCTATACAAGTAGATAGTAGTTAGTTGCTAATAATTAGTTCCTTGAATCCAAGCAAATCTAGCTAATAGTTTAGTTAATTGTTAGTTGAATACTCTACTAACAACTATTTTACTAGTTAAACTAAAATAGCTAATACTCCCTCCGTCCTAAGATATAAGGCGCGATTTGACTTGGTGCGGTCTTCAAAAATATATTCTGACCTATAATTTCTCTCATAATATATAATTTATAGAAATAAAAGTTTAATCATTAGAAATTATTTCTAAATATAAATATAATGCAACTACTTTTGTAGTATAAGTTTTTATATGATCAAGCTAATTGTTAATTGTTAGTCAAAGATAATAAAGTTTGAATTTTGAAATACATGTGTACCTTATATCTCAGGACGGAGAGAGTAGTAGCTAATAATAGTTGTGACCTATTAGCTTAGTAGCTAATGGATCTAAACGGGCCTTTACTAGTGGATACAAACATACCTACTAATTATTATTAGCATGAGGATCATTATTAGTCCCAATACTAAGTTTGAAGTTGCTAATACTCCCTCCATCCCGTAAATTTTGCAATGGTAGAGTTTAAACTTTTTCCAAAAATTTTGAATACACTATCATGATGGCTAATTACATCTTGTAGGACCCACACACCACCTTGCTGCTCATGTTTTTCAAATGCTCGTCACACCAAGAAATTGTGTGCCATGCTTCTACGACAGTATTTGTAATTATTTTAAATCAGAATTGTCTGTAACTTTTATAGGGGCAGAAGAGTCATTTTACACGCCTTAGTTTGCTCCTCAAATCCTACAATTATAAATATTTTTTTGGAACCAAAAGAGCAGATGTTAATCTACATCTTGTCGAACCATTTATTATACTCCGTATGGGCTAATTTGTAGCGCTAATTAGATCGGCCTTGATGCAAAAATTTTACAAAATTTTTACTGTAGCATTTTCGTTGTTATTTGACAAACTTTGTCCAAATATGGACTACGTAGACTCCAAAGATTCATCTCGACATATACATACTAAAAGTATAATTAGTTATTTTTTTATCTACATTTAATGCTCTATGCATACGTCCGAACATTGATACGATGGTTGATGTGATGAAAATTTTTGGGAAATAAGGGAACTAAACCGGACCCTAAATGACTAGGCGTGGAATTTGAAACCGGGTGTTTCTATTCGATCACGTCATCACGTGCGATCCACCACCCACCACCAGCGCCTTTCTGCACAATCAGTAGACTATAGTAGGACCCACTGAACAGTGACACAGACCAGATCACCATAGCTTTAGCCCTTGTTTAGTTTTGGGTTGTAAATTTTTAGATATCACATTTGGATGTTACACAGAGTGTTGCATGAGGTGTTTGGATATAAAAAAATAAATTATAGAATATGTCCGTAGATCGAGAGACAAAATTTTAAGCCTAATTAATCTATCATTAATACATGTGTTATTATAACACTTTAATATCAAATTTATGGACTAATTATGTTTAAAAGATTTATCTTATAAATTACACGTAAAATGTATAATTAATTATTTTATAGTCTATATTTAGTACTTCATCCATATATATGTTAGAGATCTGATACGTGATATGACAGCTCTTAATAAAAAAAAATCAAAAGCAATCATTGCGCAGAGCACCGCAGATTGCAGTCGGCAACCAGAGGAAGTTTCAAATTTTCCCGCCCGTTTTTTCCAGCATACTCCTGACTCCTGCCAACCTTGCCCATCCGTGTCGCGGGAACCAAAAGGATATAAGGCACTATTTGGATCCACTAACTAAACATTTTACAGATATAAGTCAGGTTAGTTAGCATATGATTGAACAATATTTAGTTAATATATTGATAAAATAAATAACTAATTGCATAAATTAGTTGTAAATCATAAGACGATTTTTTTAAGTCTAGTTAGCACATAATTAAATAATATTTGTATGGTAGAAAAGTTGAAAAAATCCCAGCCTAAACAAGGCCCTAGTGTCCTGCCCCCATCCGGACTCCGGGATGTCCAAGCGGCGCCGGCGGAGTGCACGATGACGGAACGCCTCCTTGTGGCTCGTGCCGTGTTCGGTCGGTGGGGTCACGGTCCAGCCGCGAGACCGCGAGAGAAACCAGAGAGGAGAGCACGTACTGTAGAGAGCAACGCAGGCAGTGGTCCGTCACGCTGCCCCGGTGCAACGACACCCAACCACCAGGATCCCGTGTGGGTGCGCGGTGTGCCAACTGGCTGGCCCTTTATACGGTCTCCTCCACTCCACCTGTACAGTACTAAGTACCAGCAAGATGGCCGAGCTGTACCCCGTTCCCTGTACGTTTTCGTATATCGACGTCCCTCGTCCTCGTGTACACAGAATCGATCGAAACGTTTCAAAAAAAAAAGAATCGATCGAAACGCTGGTGTGCTGGGCCAACCGTTTCCTCGAATTTTAAAATGGAGCGTAAACGAAGGGGTACATTTCAATGTGCGCCATGCCATACCGCATTGCCTTCTAATTATGGCGAGCCTCGTAAATTCCCCTTAAAACAGGGCGCGAGTTTAAAATTCAAATTCGCTCGCACACCGTTTTGTTTCTCCCAAACTCCCCCTCACCAGCCCTGTAAACCCAACCAAGGAATTTATTACCCGCACCGTCCGGCACCACTGAGATGTGGGTCCAGGTATTGTCCACTTCTCCACGCTGCACATGTTTCATCGGCTTTGACAGACTGCAGCGAATGGAAACAAAACGAAAAAAATACAAGTGCCAATTCTGCTCGGTGCACTCGAAGCTACTGCCCCCCTCGCCAATTCCGTCTCTTATCTCATAGTACTCGCCTCTCTGCTCACGAGGAGGGAGGCGTCGGAGGGATCGATTCGTCAGCCAGCCAGCAGCAGCAGCTCGGAACCCTAGCTCCGGCTGCCGGCGGCGATGGCGGCTGCTGCGGCGCTCCGGCCGGGGACGAGGCGGGGCGACGCCTTCGCGGCCCCGGAGGACGCGGGCTCCGCCACTCGCGGGCGCCAGGCCGCGGGAGCCACTAGCAGCGGCGGAGGCAGCCTCCGCCGGTCGAGGAGCCTGAGCCGGTTCCCGCCGCCGTCGCCCTCCCCCGACGACGCGGCGACGCCGTCGTCGAGGTTCGTCAACAAGGTGCGGGGCGGGGGCCGCGGCGGCGGCGGCCCGCCGGAGGTCAGCCTCGACGACCTCGCCGACGAGTTCTTCCGGGCCAGGGCGGAGTCCGAGGGCGACGACGACGAGGAGGAGGAGACCGCTGCGCGCGGCCGGTCGAGGCTTCCGGCGCCCGCGGAGCGTGGCGGCGGCGGCGGAGGTCGGCGGACCTCCGCCGCGCGGTACGCCAGGGAGACGGAGTCTTCGCGGCAGCGCGGGCGCTCCGTGTCGCGGCCGCCCGCCGAACGGCGAGGCGTACCGGCCAATGCCGTGAATGCCGGCCCTGCTGCAGCCAGGAGGCAGCGGTACGCGTCGGTCGACCGGCGCTCTTCCATGGATCGGCAACGGTGGTGCGATTCGGATGTAAGTGTTGGCCAGTGCTCTAGTTTTTCTGCTGGAGTATGTTCGTTGGCATTTAGTTTAGGGATGGATTGAATTCTGTATTAAACTATTGAAGTTGCTTGGGAATATTTGAATCCTGTTTTTGCGGGTGCTTAGGTGGTCCCGTTAATCTATTATTGGGAAATCTGGTGAAGTTTTTGTTTCCATTTTGCGACAAAATTGTGAAGGGAGCAAGGTGCTTTACTCACAACAACATTCTTCTCTTATTTACGAAAAAGGTCTAATGCCTTTTACTGTTTGTCCCTCCAAGGTAGTTTGGTTTAGTTCTATACTTGTGGTATAGTGTGTTTAATAATCGATTCCAATATAGTATCTGATAATGCATATGCAACATACTCCGGACTGTTCTGAAGCAGACTTCATCTCAACCACATGGTTTTGACTTTTGAATTTTGAACTTTCGCAAATAATACTTGATACTATATGAGCAATACTGTGCTCATACTCCAAGTAATTAACTGTTCTTAAGCACAGAATAGTTAATTACTTGATTTTTTCTGGCAATGTAGTATGAAAGTTATTTGCAAAAATTCAAAAGTCAAAATCATGTGGTTGAGATGCAGTGATACTTGCCAATCTGCTTTTCAGTTCAGTTTGCTTCAGGCTTCTCACGTTACATATATAAATATTTTTAAATATGTTAGGTTGGGAGCTCTCTGCACTGGGTACTCCCTTTTTACTCAGATCCAAGTTTCTTAATACTTCGCTGTTATCCACTATATGTTTCCTGTTCAAGTATTTTATGCTTGTTCCTTTCGAAGGGCCTGATAATACTTGTACTCTAAACTTGTTCCATTTCTGTGTTTGATGTAAAATTGTACATATCTGTTGCAGTTACATTGTAATTATTTAATCTCTGGTTTATGCTTTTGGGTGCAGAATGACATGGAAATTTCTCACCAGTATGTTTCCAGGGGGATACATACCAAAAGTAGCAGTGGCAATAGCCTGCAGAGTTCAATACATAAGCCATCTAAAGCAAATCAAACTTTGAAGAGGTCTACAAGCCAAAAGGATTTCTTTCATTCTCGAGATAGCAGCTCCGTGAGTACCTATGTCTTCTTTACATTCCTTGCCTCCTTGGACTGAAATTGGATAAGATATCAAATAGCTTTATGCTTATAAAAAAACTTGTGCTATAGTATCATAGCACCAGCCTGTACAATTAGTGTTCCATTCATAGATGCATAGTAGAATTAGGTCTGTGCTATCTTTTGTTTGCTGCATACTAAATCTTGGCTGTAAAATGGGGGCTGTTGTAGACAACTTTTAATTGTTGTGTTTTATGATTGAATTTTCTTAGTTTATATTTTTATCTTGACTTCTGCAGAGCCATTCTTCAATTACTGATGATGAGTCTAGGAGTTCTCACTCTTTCCATAGCAGGAATCAGAAGGAAGGCTGTGCAGTTTATGGTCTTGACAAGGTTTCACAATTTTCATTCAGTATTTGAATTTGAAACTAGAATTTGCAAACAGCTACTAGACTTTACGATTGCTCTTGTATTGCAATCTGATAGGAGCACCCAATTGGTGATGGGGCTGGAAATGTATTGTACGATGTAATGCGGAAAGAAGTTAGGCAAGCTGTTGAGGAAATCAGGAATCAGCTTGAAAAGGTATCTTTTCCATAGTGAGGACCTTTTATTGTCTCTTCACCATTGGGCATTGGCTATCTTACTTTGACATAGATAACGTTTCTATGGCTTATGTCTACAAAGCCTTGATTGATGAGTATGGCAAAATGTAAACAATGCAAGAGACTTCTCTGTGAGGAACTATTTCAATGGACGGGTTGAGATCTTCATTGACCATTTTACTCTTATTCTAGAAAGTTTAGTTGTATATTACTATTACGGTGCAGCTTAAATTTTTAGTACTTGATCCTTAATGCCTCAGGTTTGATTTACATTTACATTTTACAAAGATAGGCTTTCATAATCTGAGGCATACTGGGAGCTGAGTTCTAAGCTTGTTTTATGCTTGCGTTTGTACGTCACTTGCGTTTCTTGTTTTATGCTGACATGTCGAAATTAGCACTGGTGTATGCTTCTGCGTGGTATTCTTGCGAACAAAATGTTATATGCTTATCCATTTGGAGTGCTTACTTAATGGCCTCCATGCTTTCGGATTATCTTTATATATACGAAGAAGTATGGTTGTAACTCCTAGAGTATGCATCCTAAACCTAGACTTCACATCATCATTGAAGGATGTGCAGAATACTTCTGTTTCAATTGAGACAACATTAGTTTCTTGATAAGTAACAGTCAGTTGAGTAGAACTATAGTAACTTGATGGCATGCTGATGCTCCAGAAGCATCTTGATTGGAAGATTTTCTTACTAGAACAGTAGTAACTGATTTAAAAATGAGTTTTGTTGAATTGACATCATGTCTTCTATTGAGGCCTCATTGTCAGGTCATTGGCTGCCTGTTAGGGGGAGAAAATGATTAATATTTGGGCCTTTTCTTGTTATGCATACTTTTTACTAGAACCACACTTTTTTTATCCAAGCTCATCGCCTCTCTTTATCTGTGTGTTTCTAGGCCGTGACAAAATCCGAACCTTCAGAAAAGGCAATAAGCAGTGATGCACAGCCAACCCAAGTTATTACTGAGCTCCGAAGGAACTACACTAGTAAATTGGAAGAGGTATCTTTTGATGGAAAGAGAATCTATATTTTTTTGTAAATAATTATCTTTTTTCAATATTCACATTTGCTTTTTGGTCTGTCTTTTAGTCAGAGAAGCGGAAGCAGGAATTGTTAGCTCAGTTGGCAGCAGAAGAACAACATGGTCATGAGCTCACGAAAATAGTTAGAGAATTGCTACCTACTCCTAAAAAGACTGCAAATTTACAAAGACAGCCGCGGCACAGAAGAGTAAGTTTATTTGGTTGCCGTTCAACTATTTCCAGTTAATTTTGTGCACCTATGAATTAGAATTTGACATACATTTATTGCAGAGGAGCAATGATAGATCAAGGATGTCAAAGCGACTTACTGAAGAGGCTGAGCAATACTTTGAAGATTTTCTGTCGAATGTTGAAGACACTGACTTTTCATCTTTTGATGGAGAGAGAAGTGACTCAAGTTCAACCAGGAAAGACCTGTTACTTAATGCTATGACCGAAACTCCAGTTGCGCGCCCAAAAGTTGCTTTACCTGCAGAGGCAGATGGTGTTGTCCTTCCCTGGCTGCAATGGGAAACTACCAATGACCTTCAGACTTCCCCATGCAAAACTAAGGCCCAGGTAATGTCGGCATCTGTTTATCAGCAGCAATGAATCTGTATCTTGTCTTAAATGTAAAATATTGAATGTTAATTAGGCCCTGTTTGAATCAACCCCAACAAAAATTTAGCTAGCTAATTGCTAGAACTAAAATTTAGCCAGCTAAAGATTAGCTAGCTAAACGCTAGCTAAACTTTAGTTGGGAGTGTTTGAATCCTTTAGCTAAACTTTAGCTGGGTGTAGTTTGGTCATTGAGGCCTTTTAGCTGGTTTTAGTTGGGATGAAATAGCTAAAGGGATTGCGTACATTCTGGCCTCTAGCTAAAGTTTAGTTGAGTTTAGTTGTGGGCTGTTTGGACTCACAACTAAATTTAGCTGGCTAAAGTTTAGCTGGTGGATCTAAATAGGGCCTTATATGGTAAGGATTTTGTGTGAAATGATGAAATGATTTTTTTTTATGTTAATGACTTCAACATGTTACCTTTTCCCTAATTGTATGTCGAACTCAGGGAGAAAGTACCAGATGCAGCACTAGCAATCAGGCTACGAGCAGCCGTGGGAGTTGGAGCCCTGGAGAGCATGCCACTTCAGTTGCCTCTAAAGATAGATTACTGACCAAGTTCGGTGAGGTTGGGATTTGCCGAAGCAGCTGCCCTGATTATGCTCGAACCTTGTCGTTTCACATTGACGACTATTTGCATTTGAGGCAGAGTGAGGATCTCCTCTTGGAGACGTGGATGCAGAAACACAGAATCGACTCTGGCGGCCTAGTCCTGTGCAGTAAATCGACAATATTGTAGCGTGCAGCCAAATAGGTAGTTGATGGGGTTGAGTTAGACCAATAAACGCCTAGATTTTTTTACCTTTGGTTGCCATGGCTCCTGCCGCCTGGCGTGTACAGATGCATGCATTGTGGTTAACAGATTGGATAAGCTTTTTTTTTAACGCTTCTTCGCGATTGAGAAAATTTATTTGTTACACCGTCATTCTACTAGTGCAAATGATACACGACCCAAATGCAAGGAGGCTGCAGTGACCCACATGGAGTGCAAATGATGCAGTAGCCATCCACGTCCCAATCCATTTTGCAGTTTGTACACCTGCCACCATCAAGCTGCATTGCCCATTTGCCCTCCATCTGCAAGGAGGCTGCAGTGACCCACATTGACTCATGAATGTTAAAGATGCAAAAAACAGTTTTCACATTTGTCAACCAGATTTTAGGACCCACGCCCTCAATCTTTTAGTACCTAGTTGTGTGATTCACCAAAAGGCCTATCGTGACTGGGTTAAGTACGAGGATGAGGCTGACCACTGCAGAAAGGCCGCTCCCGCCGAGGAATGGAAAACAGTGGAGATGGAGATCTTCACTGCTGATCACGCAAGGCCTGCTGCAAAACTTGTGAGCTGAGATGCATTTGTGCCAGCAATTGCTGCTGCGTGGAACCGATGTCCGTCACATGGAGCCAGCAAGAGGTCCAGTCTGTCCATCACCTTGTCCCACTTCTCATCTTGGTGCTGCCGGTGTGTTTCCATGGCGTCCAGCAAGCCAAATCACTCGAGAAGGGGGAATTATAGGATCCAGCCTCACGGGAATTATGGGGATGAGGGATGAGGGATGAGAAAGGGGAGGTGCTGGAGATGCTCTTACATAGCAGGAATTTCGTCAAACACCTGAAGGGCACGGTGAAGTTGTCGCCCCCGTGTTCCCGAGCAGATCCGATGTCGACCGCCGCCTGCGCCGCCACACACCCACGCCCAGATCACAGGCGATAGGAGAACAGAGGAAAGGTTCCTCGCCTCCCCTTTAATATAGCTGGAGCCAGCCCATGTCATCTCATGCATGGCACGATGCCCGTCCCAGCCACGCCGCCCGACGTGGTCGCTGTGCACCGCCTCCTCGAGTCCCACGGTCTTCCGGCCGCCGCGCGCCTCGCCGCCGCCTCTGCTTCCTCCTCGCCGCTCCCGCTAGCCGCGATCCTCCTACACCGCCCGCTGC
The DNA here is from genome assembly GCA_009763385.1 of Coix lacryma-jobi var. lacryma-jobi. Lineage (NCBI taxonomy): Eukaryota > Viridiplantae > Streptophyta > Magnoliopsida > Poales > Poaceae > Coix > Coix lacryma-jobi. The sequence continues at coordinate 34,571,188 of CM019824.1, read as the reverse complement.
CCCCGCGCGTCGGTTACTGCCTCCACGCCCGCGCTGCGCGGGCGGGCCTCCTCGCGGACCGCTACCTCGCCAACGCGCTGCTCGCGTTCTACGTCCGCCTCCCGGACCACCTGCCCCACGCGCTCAGGGCGTTCGACGACCTGCCCCGCCGCGACGTCGTTGCGCACTCCTCCGTCCTCGCCGCCTTCCTCCGCGCGGGACTCCCGCGCCGCGCGCTCCTCCAGCTGAGGACCATGGCCTCCGGTGGCTACGACGACGTCGCCCCCAGCGCGCACGCGCTTTCCGCCTCCGCCAAGGCATGCGCCGTGCTGCGCGACCTCCGCGCGGGGGCCTGCGTGCACGGGACCGTCGTCGTGCGAGGTTACGGCGACGATGGCGTCGTGCTGAGCGCGCTCGTGGACATGTACGGACATTCCGGCGCGCCGGGCGACGCGCGGAGAGCGTTCGAGGAAATGCGCGCCCCGGACGGGATATGCTACACGTCGTTGATATCGGCGTTCGTGCGGAACGACTGGTTCGACGAGGCCCTCCGGTGGTTCCGGGCTATGGTCGTGACAGTTGGGGTTCGGCCGGACGGCTGCACATTTGGCTCCCTGATGACGGCGCTGGGGAACTTGAGGCGGGCGAGGCAGGGTAGGGCGGCGCATGCGCAGGTCGTGACACGTGGCCTGTGTGGGAACGTGATCGTGGAGAGCAGCACACTTGACATGTACGCCAAGTGCGGGATGATGGCGGATGCACGCAAGGTGTTCGACAGGATGAAGGTCCGGAATGCTGTTTCATGGTGTGCCCTGCTTGGGGGGTATTGTCAAAGTGGGAAGCATGAGAAGGTTCTCTCATTGTTTCGACGGATGTATATGGAGGACGATGACTGGTATAGCTTTGGAACACTTCTGCGGTCTTGTGCTGGTCTGTCTGCAGTGAAGTTAGGAAAAGAAATCCACTGCCGTTTTATGAGGATGAGAGGCTGCAGAGACGTCATTGTTGAATCCGCACTTGTGGACCTGTACGCGAAATGTGGTGCGGTAGAATACGCGTACAGGGTTTTTGAGAGGAGCAGTGTCCGCAACATTATTACTTGGAATGCCATGATTTGTGGCTGTGCTCAGAATGGCCATGGTGAGCGAGCTATCGGCCTGTTCAATGAGATGATTAGGGAAAGGGTCAAGCCAGACTACATCAGTTTCATCGGTGTTCTTTTTGCGTGTAGTCATACTGGGATGGTTGAGGAAGGAAGGAACTACTTCAACTCAATGAGCAAGGACTATGGCATCCCCCCTGGTATTGAACACTACAATTGCATTGTTGACCTCCTTAGTAGAGTACAGCTTCTGGAAGAGGCTGAAGATCTTGTAAACAAGTCACCGTTTAGAGATGATTCATCTCTGTGGGCAGCAATTCTTGGTGCCTGTGCCACACATACTAACCCAGATGTAGCAGTAAGGGTTGCAAAGAAGATGATGGAATTGGAGCCTCAATACCACCTGAGCTATGTTCTTCTTGAAAATGTGTACAGGACGATTGGGCGATGGGAAGACGCTGTAGAGTTAAGGAGGGTGATGAAATCAAGAAAGGTAAAGAAAGAAGCAGGAACAAGCTGGGTTGGTGTAAACAGACTGTACTTTTAGTAGGAACAAACTGGATTGGTGTAAAGAAAGCTGGATGGGCGGTGATTCTTTTTTGTTTAGCATGAAAAAAGTCACCACCAATCCAGCTTTCTCAGTTGTTCAGACGAATTTTAGCAGGTCTTGTTTAAAAAATACTGTTCTTTATGAGCTGTGCTATTGCAAATTGACCCCATGTGGCATCTTGAAAATTCAGTCCATCAATTGATAGGGAACAGTTGAGAAGGAAAGTGGGCATCACATTTTCTTTGGGTGCCTCACGGCAAAATATGTCTGGATTCTTCGGGATTGGAGTGTAGGCCGAGTAACATTGACCAATATTGGATTTGGGTTAATACTGTTCTCCCTCAGGGCCCTCAAATGCATGCTGTTGGTTTAGCTGCTCTTTGCTGGTCGATTTGGCGAACCAGGAATGCAGTTTTCTTTGAGGACAAGAGAGTTAAATCTCGTACTGAGATTTTTTTGTATCATCTGCTCTTTTCTTACATATTGGGCAGGTATATTGAAGGAAGATTTGAAGCATCAAGTTATCGAAGGAGCAGAAGCGGTGAAGACGGCGGTCCTCTTCTTCCACAAGCAGGACCAGCAGTGGTGTGCTCGGGAGGAACATCAGTTGGTGCCGTATGCTGGTTGAGCTACGTGTGTGGCAGGTTCCAATCTGAGACTTGTTTTGGGCAAGCGACGCGTAGGATTTTGCTTGTTTTTCATGTTGCTTCTATGAACGTTGTATCGCTTTGAGCTGTTGGCAGTAGCGGTAGTGCTTTCAGGCATAGGTTCTCTCTGTGATCGTGTGCCTGAGCTCGTTTTTCTTTCTGTCATGGTGGGTCGCTGGTTACAAACTAACACTCTCTGTAATTTCGTTGCCGTGGTAATGAAACCAGTTTTACCGTTGTGGAAAAAAACATGATAGAAAACAGGATCGATCTGCTCTGCAAAGATAATCATATCTGCTTTACAGTTACAGCATATGTTAATTTGAGTGCAACCACAGAGCCCTGCTTGTTCCTCCCTAGTATGTGGCAGACTAGGGTCGGTTGGCCTTGGCCACCATGCAGACAAGGAATCTGTCAACCAAGCTGTCCACAGATGTAGGTTTCTGGTAATCTACTAGGTTTGTGCCCATGCGTTGCTACGGGACAACTAAATTTTATACCGAAAATACATCGATCACATAATACTGTAAAATTAAATACATACGGTGATAAAGTGACATTAATCTAAAAGGAAAAATTCATGAAATTAACACAGTCACGCCAGATTAAATTAATAGAATCATGCTTGATATTTAATCGTACGGTAGGTGTTGGCTTAGCGGACTGTACAGAGGGATTGATAGTATGAGAAGGCGGCAATGATTAATTCCTTGTTGCACAGGGAGAGGTTGGTAGGTCCGAGGTGAACATACGTGTCATTGCCACCGGACTTCACGTCGCGGAAGATCTCCTTCTCCGGCAAGCGTAAGGTACATCAGAGTGCGATATGAGCGTGGTGATACCTTTCTTTCACATGTCAATTATTCCTTTCTTTATGATATCATCATAATTCCTTCCTTTATCACAGAGCTCCACGATGATGGCGGTGTGCCGTGCTACGTGTCATTGTCACCGGACTTCACGTCGCGGAAGATCTTCTCCGCCAAGCATAAGGTACATTCTTTATGATATCATGACAATTCCTTCCTTTATCACGGAGCTCCACGACGGCGGTGTGTCGTGTTGATCTCACGCTAATCTCTAATAGAAAGATTGATGTGCATGTGCTCATGCAAAACGATTATGTGGCGATGCATGCATGCAGGGTTGTAGGAAATTTTTTTATTCATTGATTTGGCGCTTGCCTTGCATGCACTAGTCACATGAATTTTTCTTTTTTTGCACGTTGATTGGTCCGTGCCTTGCATACACTGGTCGTATGTTTTTTTTGCGCCCAATAGTTATGGATCGTAGGTGATTTTGGTGCTACCTCGTAGATGATTTTGCTCCATCCCTTGCCTGTTTTTACCTGGCACCCCTTGCTTGTTGACCGTCATAGTTTTTGCTGCGTGATGAGGCGCACGTACTCATGGTTGTTAGAATTGATCTCACCCGTCTTAACCCAACGGTCAAGACGGACCCCTTGAGTACGTCCTGGTCGGGGACTTCCAGCCCATTAATAGGCTGGTGGGCCCCCGTTGCACAGTGCCTATAAAGAGGAGGTGGGGGCCAGAGGCTCAGGTCACGAGGTTCACTGGAGCTGCCACCCACCTAACCCTAATCCGACCTAGAGGGAGGCGCTGCCAACAACGGGAAGCCCACCGCCAGCGTCGCTACTGCTCAACCCCTACTCCGACCGTCGCTGCCCGTGTGCAGATCTTCACCGACGAATCAGCGATGGACAACTTCTTCTCTCCCAGGTACGAACACTAGTTCTTCCCTATCTCTCTGTTTCTCAGATAGTTCATCACGGATGAACTACTCCCCTGTTTCATACCAAAAAACAGAGAGAACCCCATCTAGATCTACCTTAGTCGATCCTAAACTCTAACAATGGTATCGGAGCCATTCTAGCGAGTAGATCAATAGCTTTGGGGAAAGAAATTCGATCTCGGATCGAAGAAGAAAAGGAGGAAACCCTAACCCTAGATAGGGTACTGGGGGAGAAACATCTCACCGCCGTGTTGACTGCGCCGAAAAGAAAAGAGAGGAAGGTCTCGATCCATCTGGATCAAAGGAAGGTCTCAATCCATCTGGATCAAATCCCAACCCTAGTAAATGAGAAGGATGTGAATCGATTTCGGTTTACACAGTGATTCCCTAACCCTAACAGTGAATGAGAATAAGGGAGACTGGGAGAGATAGGGGAAATCGAATCAGGGTCCACCAAACCTAACCCTAAATGTCGAATCGACTTACCTGGCTCCCTATCGCCGCCGGCGACACCACGCGTGCGGGTAGCCCGACGAGCCGAGAGCTCACAAGTGGCCAGAAGACCTCACCGTCGTGGCGTGGGGAGGAAAGAGCCGCCGCGCATGCGAGCCGGGAAAGGACACCGCCACGGGACCACTGGACGGCGGCGCGCTCAACCCCACGGTGAGCGCGCGCACCGGCGAGGGGACCGGCGGCGGCGCCGTCATCTCCATAGAAAGGAGAGAAGAAGAAGCGCCGGACTTGCTCCGGAGGCCGCTGTCCAGTTGCTGCGGCACGAGAGAGAGTGAAAAGGGAGGAGCCGGCCCGGCCTAGGCACCGACGACGGCCGCCGTCCCCGCGTTCAGCGCAAGAGGAAGAAAGGGGCAAGGGAGAAAATGCGAGCTAGGGTTACGGGAGCCGACTGTGCCCTGGTTTTGGTCAGCGAGATCAAAGGGCGGCCGTCGGATGCGATCAGACGGCCTGGAATGGCCGGGCCGGTTACGACCCAGGTGGAAGGCCGCGGGAGGCCGCTTTCCCGGCCCAGGCCCAGGTTGCGGCCGTGGGCCGCTGGGCCACGGGTGCAGAGCCCGTACTCGCGCTAAATGGGCCGCGAGAGGCGCCTTCGGGCTACATTGGTGGAAAGAATAGTTCAGTTTTCGTACTGATGTTTTCAATTTCCAGAAGCAGATTTTAAATGGATTTTGATTGAATCTTGATGCAAATTTCTGTGCATTTTATCCAACGATATTTTGCTCAGAAAATAGAAAGTATATTAAGTGCTTCTAGAAAAATGTTATTAAGAGTGTTTTCATGTTTCCGCTGCAAAGTTAACATTGATTATCTTCTAATTAAATTGGAACCAACAGGAAAATTTAATTAGAGGAATAGTCACATGTTTAAATTGAATTATGATATTGTTATTTTCTGACCAACGTTGATGATAACAATATTATAAATTTAAATGTAAAGTTTGAATCTCTAGTAAATTTTGAGTCAATGTGGCCATTTTTCTAGAGACTAGATAAGAATCAAGAAATGTTCCTGATAAATGAAAAGTATTCTGCTGAAATGATATTGATTATCAACAAGTTAATTGAGTTTGCATATGTTAATTCTATTTCTGCCCAATGGTGATGTAGAATTAATGTAAAAGAATATTGTTTTATTCTATTTTCTGCCCAACGGTGAATATAGAATAGAACTGCAAGTTTTAAAGTTTAATGTGCATGTTTTAACCAGACCAACGTAGGGTTATTTTCATGCTCATTGTCGTTGATTATCGTTGATTAATGTTTTTTCAGAAAAGATCTTCATGCTTTCATTCTTTGGAGGCAGAAGGACTGGGTACTTGTGACTCAGAAGATGGAAAGTGCAAGTTTTTTGCATGAAAGAATGTCATTACATAAAGAGACCGTGTTCTTTTTAGAGAATGGTTTGAAAGAGATTTCATGGACATTGGTCCAAAGTAAGATTAGTACATGAAATGTGTTTTATGTACTCTCATTGAAGTAGAATTTTTTTTAGTTTTATTCATTATGACAAAAGCTGTAATAAGAAATATGCATATTTAATTTGACCAACGTTGCATTAAATGTGTATGTTACAGAATATTTAGATTTATTTCTGAATTTGATGGTTGAACGTGAAAGCCAATTCTGGCTTTAATGTCCCTGATGGGAAATTGTCCCGCATGGCGGGAAAAAGTTTGTGATGACTCATGTGCCTAAATTATATCCCAGAGTGGGAGAAAGAATGAAAAGTTTGGGTAGCTTTTATGCTATCACAGTGTTGACCATGACATGGTCGTGGGCTAAGGCCATGAGGGGAGCAATCCCAGATAAAGAAAGCATACAAGCATGACTTGCAAAAGTAAAGTTAAGTAGGGACTTCGTTAAGTTCTTAAAGTGGAATGAGGAAAGTATACCCCCATAAGAATCAAAAGATGACTTTGTTTGCATGACATGGTCATGTGAATAAAGCAAATTATAGATGTCTCCTCGTTCACAAAAGTTCAGAATAGTTTCGAAATTATGGCAGTAAAGTTTGTGCCATATTTCGAGGGGGAGAATGGTGAGATTATACCTAAGAAAGATAAGAGATTCTCTCCATTTCCCCGTGCCTCAAAAGTGCAATGCATGATATGCATTTAGGCAAAAGTGATCTATAAAAGATGAATATGACCGTTGAGGGAGTACAATGATCATATGTAACATCCCAAAATTTGCATCATTTTTACAATAGGCAATATGATTTAATTACGCATTTTATGTGTTGCATAAAACCAAGTTAATAAATTATTTGCAAAAGCTAAAATAGATCCTAGGCCAAAGACCATGATGAAGCATACATGTTGGTGCATATCTTATTTTTGTGATGATTGGTTTTTGCTCAAAACTTGTTTGAATTCAAAGGGATTTCAAATTTATTCTTGAAAATCGGTTCTGGAAAATGGAAAATCATTTTCCTTCTCTCCCTCTCCTTTTCTCCCTTTTGGCCCGAGCCGCCTGGTCGGCCTGCTCCTCCCCTCTCGCCGGCCCGCTTCCTTTCCCTCTCTCCTTCGCCCGCGTGGGCCGCCGCCTGGCCCAACTTGCGCGCAGTGCCGCAGCCCCGCGCCGACGGCCCAGCCCCGCTCGCCGCCCGCCTGCGCTCGCCTCTCCCTCGCTGACGCCGATGGCCCGCGTGTCAGCTCGATCTCCATCCTCCCGTATCCGACCAGAACACGAGCCCGAGCTCGGATCCATCTATCCTACGCGTCTTCGCTTGCCTAATCGGCCGAGCCAACCCCATAAATAGATCCTCAGTAACCCGCCGCCTATCCCCACGCAAGAAGCTTACGCTCTCGTGCCCTATTCGCCGCAACCGAGAGCCCCGCCGCCCGAAAAATTTCCGCCGCCGTCAACCTCGTTTCTCGGTAGGGTTCGGCCGCCACCGAGGGCATCTAGAGCTTCGTCTCGACCTCACGAAGCTATCAATTCCTTCTATCTCCTTTTTCCCTATTTTGTTGGTGCCTTAATCGCTCGCCGTCGCTTTTCAGAGCCGCCGTCCGCCTCGTCGAGCAATACGCCGCCACCAGATCGTCTCCGACCTCGTCTGTGCCTCTGGTGAGTTCGCCTTGATCTTCTCTTTCGATTGGACCTACTCCCGTAGTCTCTACCGCATCGTGGCGCAAACCCGAGCCGCGCCGCCCGTCTCCGGCCATGGCGCCGCCGCGCATCGCTTCCCTCCTCCGCGCCGGCGTAAAAGCGCCGCCAGCCCCTCCCAGATCTGATCTGAGTCGTCCATCTAGAAATCGACGGCCTCTGGCAGTCGATACCCCTTCGGCGTCAATTTTGTTAAAGAGACCCTCAAGTTTTCGAGCCTAAACCCGCAGTCCACCTTATACTGTTCCTTGAGTCTGTGTTTTCTTCCGTTTAAACCCCTGTGCTTTCATTTAATCGAGGCGCAGTCCAGTCTATTCCGCAGTTTTGATTTAAATCAGATAAATTCAAAATTCAATTTCGATTTATTACAGTTTTGCCACCAGTTTCAAATGCTTATAACTTCTACGTTTTTAGTCCGATTTAGTCCGTTCAAGTTGCGCTAGATTCGTTTCGAAAAGATCTATCTATCTGCATGAAAATCTATACTGTTTTCAGTACTTAAAATTTGAGTTAGGTTTAATCTACTAACTAAGGTTTTGTAACTGGTTTAGCTCATAACTTTCGCGTTATAATTCCGTTTTTCGTGATCTTCGCGTTTATGTGATCGTGATGGATCGTAGGTTCTGTTTTCAAACTTTTTATATTATTTTCTTGCTGTTGGTGTAATGTTCTAATTATAGCTTGTTTGCTTTGCATGATTGTTGTCCCGATGATTGTGTGTTGATGTGGTAATCGAGTATAGACGGTGAGACATACGCTGGTGATCAGGAACCCTTCTACGACAACCAAGAGCAACCAGAGTTCGTTGAATCAGGCAAGTATAGCATGGGATCCTCCTTGATGTCCTAATAACCATAAATCACTATAAACATCATATGCATGTGTCTACCTTGATGCCTATTTAGACATATCCTAGTTGTTGATCTTGTGCCTTGTTAAACTTGGTATGCATTGGGTAGAACTATGCTAGTGCTCAAATTAAACTCTGATCATGTGAATCTGAATTTAATGGTATATGCAACTTGGTAAAATTGGCTTTTATAGCAACATGGTTTAGGAGCTACTATAAGGGATCACCCGGGACAACAGTGCAACCATGGGGGTTATATGGCTCTGACCTTAGCTCAGTATAAGGACCTTTTCTAGCTTGTTAGTGGACACCTGTATAGGCGTGTTGGATCTTGCCGAGACGGGTATAGTGCGGCTTCTGTCCACGTGAGTATAGGCTGCGTGTTATTGTGCCACCTGGAAGGAGGGCTCTACATCCCCTTGCCTTAAGAACTAGCGGCCCTAACTTGTTAGACGAACCTTTGAAAGGCTTTGCGTGTATCCTGCCCGCTCACCTCGGAAGTGTTATGGGAGTAATTAACCCGGGCATCTGGATATCACGACTCATTGGGTAAAGTGTACAACCTCTGCAGAGTGTAAAACTGATATATCAGCCGTGCTCACGGTTACGAGCGACCTGGAATTCTTATGGTTTAGTTGTTGCTTTAATTAATGTTTTAAATTAATGTTACTATCTTTTTAAATGGTTTCATGTTCACATTGATCACATGTTTAATTGGGATGGTTATTATTGATGCTATCTAATGCTAAAATTGTGCCAACTAAAAGCTACTGCAGTTTAACCAGTGTCAGCCTTATTTGAGCCTCATGAACCCCATGTTACACTTGTTAAGTACGAGATGTACTTATGCTTGTTTATTTTCTTTCTACTTGGATAAAATCCCGGATGGGTAACAGATTGCTATGGTAATGACGACTTCCCTGAAGAGTTCTAGTCTTGCTGTCAACCAGTCATCTTTCCTGTGATGGAGCTACCGCGAGAGACACTTTATTTATCCGCTGCTATGTAAAGACTTTGAATAATATTCGCTATGTAATAAACATATGTGATGGTACTTCTTAATTTGTGGCTTATGTGTGTGATTGATCTCTGGGCACACATGAGTTATTGCATTCAATTTTGTTCTTAAAATTGGGTGTGACATCATAATAACGATACCCCTAAGTAAAGAAAGAAATAGCTAAATTCCTATACTTTTATGGTTATGATAGGAAGATAGCATAGTGAGCCAATATTTGTACTGGACGAGCGGTGCTTAAGGCACCCTATGATTTTTGACAGATTAACCCAAATACCTTTATGGTTATGATAGGAAGATAGCATAGTGAGCCAGTATTGGACGAGCGGTGCTTAAGGCACCCTATGATTTTTGACAGATTAAACCCAAATAAGAAATTTGAGGAAGCACCATCTTTTCAAAAGATGGGATAATCTGGGGGAGCATGGTATGTAGAGATCTAAGACTTGAAGAGAAGTGAGGTTGCGTGCCCACTCCAATGACTCAAGGACAATCATACCTGTTGATGTTGTATGGCCTATACAACTCCTGTTGTTAGCTCTTCTAGAAAGATGAGTAATGTAAAGTATCAATTGCCTCTTGGCAATGAAAGAGCAACAACATCCCATGTAAAAGAGTGTCATTTTGGACCTAAAAGGTCTCAAAGAATAAAAGATGTGAAGTTATTCCTAATGGAGCCAAAACAGTAGGCTGTAATGGGTCTACAAGACAAATTGTGGCTCCGGAGGGAACGTAGAAAGGTATACAGTGCGACTTATGATGAAAGGATTCACACAAAGGAAAGAAAACACTTTAACTAGTGTTAATGACACATAATGTTTAGAGTTACATCAGATAGATGATGGGGATTTGTACGAAAAGTTTCCATGTTGATTTTGTCATGGAAGAAATGAATATAAAGGATGTCCCCTAAAGAAACAATTTAACGATTAGAGCAAGTCTCTATAAAGTTGTATTTTAAAGATGAAGAATCAATTAAAAGTTTTGGGTTTTAAAGAGAATGAGAAGGACAATGGCATTGTGCAAAGTTCAAGAATAGGAAATTTATTTTCCTAAACTTGTATGTGGATGACACCTTGCTTGTTGGCAGTGGTGTTAATCTATTTTTGGAGAAGTAGTCATTGCCCTAAATTACATAAGATTGATCTCGGTGAAGTGTCATTTGTTTAAGAATTGAAACTTACCGAGACAAAGAAAGGGGTATTAGAACTGTCTCAAGTGTATACTTGAGAAGATTCTGAAGAAATAAAATATCTATGTATGTTAACATACGCCTGTTCCTAAGGTCAAGGGTAATAGTTTTGGGAACTTTTAGTGTTCCAAGAATAGATGTGAGAATCAATAAAATGGACGTCCTATATGCTTCGGCTGTTGGAAGCTTAATGAGTGCACAAGTATTTACCCTGACATGGTTCATGTATCGATTTTGGCAGATGTCCAATCCAGATATAGATCACTGGAATGGAAGTGTTGCAATTGTGCAATGTTTCTTATGCCTCATGATGAGTAACTGAGTTCGAGTACCCTCAAAGGGTTGTGGGTACAAAATGTTAATCTTGGCGAGATGTGTAGTGAAACCCACATTAGTAACTAACACTCACAGTTGGAGTTTTATTGTGGAAAAGCTCCTAAGAAATAGTTATGTGTCATTGATGATGCATACCTATGATATAGCTTATTATGAGGCATAAAGGACAGGCGAAATGTTTAGAAACCTATACCCAGAGTTGGTAGTGGTAAACAACAACAATAACCACTCAACAAGTTTGCTCCTAAGACAACGGGTCAAGTGTACTGCCAAACACATTGACATTGAGTTATACGTTGTGAAGGAGAAAGTCCAGAATCATACTTATATAATGTAAAGTATTACAGATCTGTTTTCCAAAGGCTTACCGCCCAATGTGTTCAGAGAACACACGGTCGACATGGGTTTATGGTAAGACCTATGATTTCTGGACAATAAAGGGCCCAAGGATCAATGACCTGTTTCAAGAACAGAGAGGTGCATTGTAGCTGTTAAATCTATCGGCGATTGACCATGACGATGGAGCATGCACTATGCACTAATCTGTAATGGAATGGAACAGAAATAAGAAAGATTAAAATTTGAATTATGAAAGAATGATAAGATGAGATCAAGGAGGAGAATGTTATAATTGATCTCACCCGTCTTAACCCAACGGTCAAGACGGACCCCTTGAGTACGTCCTGGTCGGGGACGTCTAGCCCGTTAACAGGCTGGTGGGCCCCTGTTGCACAGTGCCTATAAAGAGGAGGTGGGGGCCAGAGGCTCAGGTCACGAGGTTCACTGGAGCTGCCACCCACCTAACCCTAATCCGACCTAGAGGGAGGCGCTGCCAGCAACGGGAAGCCCACCGCCGGCGTCGCTACTGCTCAACCCCTACTCCGACCGTCGCTGCCCGTGCGCAGATCTTCACCGACGAAACAACGATGGACAACTTCTTCTCTCCCAGGTACGAACACTAGTTCTTCCCTATCTCTCTGTTTCCCAGGTAGTTCATCACGGATGAACTACTCCCCTGTTTCATACCCGAAAACAGAGAGAACCCCATCTAGATCTACCCTAGTCGATCCTGTGAGCATCTAGGCCCCCAGTGGATTTCGGTGATTGGATGACAATGGTAAATTACTATGACTAACGTGTGTTTTGCAGAAACAGTTGAGTTAGGTCATGGTAATGATGATCGCGAGGGCACTATGGTATTCATGCCCCCTAATTGATGGAATTCGTTCGGTTTTCAAAGGATGGATGACGAAGACGGTGATAGGCTAGTTCTAAGTGTCATTTGGTGTTGAAGGACACTTAGAGTAGCATAGGTCTTTGTTTTTCTCTTTGGCCGTACTATTAAGAGGGTTTGAATGAGTAGCTTGACCTAGGTGAGACTTTTGAGTTAGGTGTGGTGCACACTTGTTAACCAAAGCCCTAGGTAGCTTAGAAAGGTCCCTAAGATCATAAGGAAGAAAGTTTGTGAAGGGAGCGTCGCAAACCGAAGTCGTTTTGGACTTCAAATATCGACCGGACGCTCCAACCCTATTGACCGGACGCGTCCGGTCAGTAGTGTTGGCTGAGGAGCGGGCCTGGCTGCGACCGGACGCTCCTCAGTAATCGACCGGACGCACCAGGGGGGTGAGTCCGGTCGAATGCAGAGAGGTTCCAGAGAGCAAAAATGCGGACCGGACGCGTCCGGTCAGTGGTGACCGGACGCTCGAGAGCATCCGATCAGCACTTCGTACAGGTGTCAGAAAGCACGTCATGTAGCCGTTGGGCACTAACCGGACGCGTCCGGTCACCCCGACAGTGCGTCCGGTCAGTGTGTAAACTGGCTGGACTTACCCCTTCGTGCATGTTTCGAGTTGGGGGGTATAAATATGCCTCCCCTTCATTCATGCTGTTACTCTTGCTCATTTGAAAGGTTGCCAAACATATTGTGATTCCAAGTGAGTGCAAGAGGCCTAGTGAGGTTGAGAGATTTGATAATTGAGTGATCAAACACCTCATTAGTGAATAGAGAGTAGCAAGTGTGCATCCACCCATCTCATTAGCCTTGCGTTGGTCAAGTGAGAGTTCTTGCTTGTTACTCTTGGTGATCGGCATCACCTAGACGGCTTGGTGGTGATCGGAGAGCTTGGTGATCATCTGGAGGCATTGTGGATGACCCAAGCCAAGTTGTGACCGGTAGCGAGCGATTCACCGGGCCGGAGTGGCGAAGAATCAGCTTGTAGTGAGCACTTGATCCTTGCGCGGATCAAGGGGGAGCGATACCCTTGCGTGGGTGCTCCAACGAGGACTAGGGTGGTGTGCCGACACCTCGATACCTCGGCAAAAAGATCGTCATGTCATTTCTACTCTCTTCTCTACGCATTTACCTTTAAGCAATTCAATTCCGCATTTACTTGTTGTTCTTTCATAAGTTGAATTGCCATGCTAGAGTAGAAATGGTTTAGCGATAGTCTTTTGTGCAATTGATTCTTGTCAAACACACTTCTAGGCTCTAGGGGGTTAATTGGGGCTTGATAGGTTTTATTATCGCAAGAAGTTTTAGAAAAGCCCAATTCACCCCCCCTCTTGGGCATCTTGATCCTTTCAATTGGTATCGGAGCCTCGTGCTCTCGATTTAGGCTTAACCGCCTAGAGTTAAGATGTCCGGAGGTGATGGACCACCTCCCATGTTCGAGGGAGACGACTTCCCATATTGGAAAATCCGTATGGAGTCGTACCTAGAAGCGGTTGATGTTAAATGCCTCAATGTCGCGATCACCGGCTTTGCCAAGCCCAAAGAAGGCACAAGCCTTACTCCTAATGAGGAGGAAAATGAGAAATGGAATGCAAAAGCCAAAAACATCCTTTTTAGAGGCATTTGCAAAGATGTGTTCAACCGTGTTCGGAACCACAAAAATGCCCATGATCTATGGGAAAACATTTGTGCGCTCCATGAGGGAACCAAGAGTGAGCGTGAGGAACGCTATCATTTAGTTATGCAAAAGCTTCACTCTTTTGATATGCATGCTAATGAAAGTGCAAATGAAATGTACTCGCGGTTGAATGTTCTTGTAGAAGAACTCAATGGACTTGGCCTCACACAAATGCAACCATCCGATGTTGTGAGGAAGATTCTTTGTGTCCTTCCAATTGAGAAGTTTGGACACATCGTGACGGTGCTACATCAAGGTGATCTTTCCACCGCTACACCAACTCAAATCTTGGGAAAGATCAATGCGCATGAGATGTACATGCACATCACACCAAGTGGTGGCTCCTCCACCGACAAGAAGAAGGACTTGGCCTTCAAAGCTAGCCATGACAAGAAGGGCAAGTCCAAGGCTATTGTGGTGCATCATGAGAGCACAAGTGATGAAGAAGATGACTCCAACATTGCTCTCATGGTGAGAAGGACCACCAAGATGTTGAAGAAGCTTCACAAGAATGGAGTCAACTTTGACTCAAGAAAGAAGAAGTTCTTCACAAGTAGCAAGAGGAGGCCAATCTCTGAAATGGATTGCTACAATTGCGGTGAGCTTGGCCATCTTGCTCATCAATGCACCAAGCCCAAGAAAGAAAGCTACAAGAACAAGAACAAGAGCAAGAAGTATGACTCATCAAGTGAAGATGAGAAGAAGGATGAAAAGCCCTACTACAAGAAGGATGGCAAGAAGAAGAAGCAATACCAAAAGAAAGGTGGGAAGACTTACATTGTTGGTGATTGGCTCACTGACATTGACTCCTCCGGTGGCTCATCAAATGAAGATAGTGATGATGAGAAGGAGAAGGTGGCCGCTCTAGTCATTGGCTCCTCTACACCACCACCACCACCATCGCCATCATCATCTACACACCTATGCTTTATGGCCAAGGGTGACCGGAAGGTACAAAACGATGATGACTCTAGTGATAGTGATAGTGATGGTGAATTTGAGGCTCCCACTTATGATGAACTTGTCAAATTGCTAAATGACTACTCTAAAATCATAAGAAAGACTAGAGCTAAAAATGAGAAGCTTGTTGATGAAAATGAATCTCTTGTTGAAAAATGTGATCATGCTATTCATGCTAGTGATGAACTAAAAGATGAACTTGCAACTATGTCATCCACTATCAAGGAGATCAAGTCCTCTAACAAGGAGCTCAAAGCTAAAAATGAAAAACTTGATAAGATGCATAGTGACTTTACCACTAGTTATGCATTGCTAAAAGAACAATACACTCAAGTGAAAGTTGACTATGATGCTCTCACCATTTCTTATGATATGCTTTCACATGAGACACATGATGCTCCTAACCTTGTTGTTAAGTGTGACATAGCAACATCTTGTGAGGACTTGGTTAGTGAGCATGATGAGCAAAGAGCTAGTGGCAAAGGCAAGAGTGTGGTTGTGGCCGATCACTATGATGATTACATCAAGATCAAGAATGAGAATGCAAAGCTCAAGGTTGATTTAGAGAAGCTTGCAACCACAAAGCAAGTCATTGTTGAGACCCAAGATGATGAGTATAGCATGACACTTGAGCTTGACATGCTAAAAGAGGAGAACAAGAGATTGAAGATGGAAAGAGATTACAAGATGACACCATCTCAATTAGAGCTACAACGAGAGAATGACAAGCTCAAGAGAGAAAAGGAACACCTCACCACCGGATTGAGGAACTTCACAAAGGGCCAATGTCTTCAAAGTGAGCTTCTCATGAACACCGTCATGAAGACAAATAGAAATGGCATTGGCTTTCTTGAAAAGAAGATGAAGCAACGCAAGAGCATCACTAAGCCAAAGAAGAAGAAGATTGGAAGATGCTATGAGTGTGGAAAGGAAGGTCATTTTGCTCATGATTGTGAAGAGCCAAAGCCCACACCCTTGCCCAAGCATGCTAGGCCCTTTGCTTTCAATGCTCACTACATGCTTAGACAAGATTCTAGTGGCAAAGTGAAGGTCATGTTTATGGGGCCACCTAACAAGAGTAGGCCAAAACAAATTTGGGTTGCAAAGTCACTAGTAGAGAAGGTTAAGGGACCGCAACAAGTTTGGGTCCCAAAAGCTCAAGCTTGATTTCTTATGTGTGTAGGTGAACTACAAGACCGGTGGATCTCATTGGGTGATTGATAGTGGTTGCACACAACATATGACCGGTGATCCCCGGATGTTCACCTCACTTGAAGAGAATGTCAATGACCAAGAGAAGATAACATTTGGTGACAACTCAAAGGGCAATGTCAAGGGATTGGGCAAAGTAGCTATATCAAATGATCATACCATCTCCAATGTGCTACTAGTTGCATCATTGAGCTTCAACTTGCTATCCGTTGGGCAACTATGTGATCTTGGCTTTCAATGCTTGTTCACCGACAAGGAAGTGGTTGTGACCAAGAAAGATGATACACAAGTGATATTCAAGGGATTTAGATACAACAATCTCTATCTAGTGGATTTCACCTCCGAAGATGCCAACTTGAAGACATGTTTATTCACTAAGCAATCACTTGGTTGGCTATGGCATAGAAGATTGGCTCATGTTGGAATGAACACTCTCAACAAGCTATTGAAGAAGGATTTGGTTAGAGGCTTGAAGGATGTCAAGTTTGAGAAGGACAAATTGTGTAGTGCATGTCAAGCCGGCAAGCAAGTTGCAAATACACATCCAACCAAAGCCTTTGTATCAACATCAAGAGAGTTGGAGCTATTACACATGGATCTTTTTGGACCAACAACATATGCTAGCTTGGGTGGAAATCTCTATTGCCTAGTGATTGTTGATGACTACTCTAGATACACTTGGGTATTCTTTCTTCATGACAAATCCGAAGCAACCCCTTCATTCAAGAAGTTTGCCAAGAGAGCCCAAAATGAGTTTGACTTGAAGATCAAAAAGATAAGAAGTGACAATGGAAGAGAGTTTGACAACACCCACATTGAGCAATATTGTGATGAATTTGGGATCAAGCATGAAGTTTCCGCAACCTACACACCACAACAAAATGGGGTAGTTGAGAGGAAGAACCGGACTCTAATCACCCTAGCAAGGACAATGCTAGATGAGTACACTACACCGGAGAGATTTTGGGCGGAAGCAATCAACACCGCTTGCTATGCATCAAATCGATTGTTCCCCCATCGTCTACTTGGCAAGACCCCCTATGAGCTACTCAACAATAAGAAGCCGGATGTATCCTTCTTTAGAGTGTTTGGGTGCAAATGCTACATCTACAAGAAGCGCCAACACCTAGGGAAGTTTCAACGCCGATGTGATATTGGTTTTCTTGTTGGTTACTCATTGAAGTCCAAAGCATATCGAGTATTCAACCATGCCACCGGGATGGTAGAAGAAACATATGATGTGGAATTCGATGAATCTAATGGCTCTCAAGGAGAGCATGAAAATCTTGATGATGTAGGTGATGAACCATTGACGGAAGCAATGAAGAACATGCCGGTTGGAGCCATCAAGCCTAAAGATGATGATGATGATGATGATGTGCAAGTCATTGACAAGCCATCATCATCCAATGTACCACATGTTGATGACAAAGAAGGGAGAGATCCATTTGAAGATACTCATGTCTCCCATGATCAAATGGTGGTACAAGCTCAAGATGTTGATGCTCCACAAGCGGCCCCTCAAGTGGTTGATCAAAGGACTACTCCTCTACTACAAGCTCATCCTCAAGATCTAATCATAGGGAGTCCAACAAGGGGTGTAATGACTCGATCTCAAAAACTTGCTTTATTTATTGAACATCACTCTTTTGTGTCTCTTGTTGAGCCTACTATTGTAGATGAAGCTCTAGGTGATCCGGATTGGGTGAATGCTATGCATGAAGAATTGAACAACTTCACCTGCAACCAAGTTTGGACACTTGAAGAGCGACCTAAAGGCGCAAGAGTCATTGGGACAAAATGGGTGTTTAGGAACAAGCAAGATGATCAAGGCAAGGTTGTTAGAAACATGGCAAGGCTAGTTGCAAAGGGGTTCTCTCAAGTTGAAGGTTTGGATTTTGGAGAGACCTTTGCACTAGTTGCAAGACTCGAAGCCATTCGTATCCTCCTTGCATATGCATCACATCATGACATTAAATTATATCAAATGGATGTGAAAAGTGCATTTTTAAATGGCTTCATAAATGAACTAGTCTATGTTGATCAACCTCCCGGGTTTGAAGACCCTAGATATCCTAATCATGTTTATAGGTTGTCCAAGGCGCTATATGGGCTCAAGCAAGCCCCAAGAGCATGGTACGAGCGCCTCCGAGACTTCCTCATTGAGAATGTCTTCACCATTGGGATGGTCGACACCACACTATTCACCAAGAAGCTTGATGGAGAGATCTTCATTTGTCAAGTCTACATTGATGATATCATCTTCGGGTCAACAAATGAAGCCTATTGCAAGGAATTTGGTGACTTGATGTCGAAGGAGTTTGAAATGTCCATGATTGGAGAGCTCACATTCTTCCTAGGCTTCCAAGTCAAGCAATTGAAGGAGGGGGCTTTCATATCTCAAGAGAAGTATACAAAAGACCTCCTCAAGCGCTTCAACATGGATGATTGCAAGCCTATCAAGACTCCAATGCCAACTAATGGACATCTCGACCTAGATGTGGGAGGTAACCCGGTTGATCAAACTCTCTACCGCTCTATGATTGGTAGCTTGTTATATTTGACCGCATCTAGGCCCGACATCATGTTTAGTGTGTGCATGTGTGCTCGCTTTCAAGCCGATCCTAGGGAATCACATCTCATAGCGGTGAAGAGAATCCTTAGGTACCTAAAGCACACCCCAAGCATTGGCCTTTGGTATCCCAAAGGAGCTAACTTCCAACTCGTTGGGTATTCCGATTCGGATTACGCGGGTTGCAAAATTGATAGAAAAAGCACATCCGGAGGGTGCCATTTGCTTGGGAGATCACTAGTGTCATGGAGTTCAAAGAAGCAAAATAGTGTGGCCTTGTCTACCGCCGAGGCGGAATACATAGCCGCGGGTGCTTGTTGTGCACAAATCCTTTACATGAAACAAACCCTTTTAGACTATGGTGTAGTTCTAGAAAGGGTACCTTTGTTGTGTGACAATGAGAGCGCGGTTAAGCTTGCTAACAACCCGGTTCAACACTCTCGCACAAAGCACATAGATATTCGCCATCACTTCCTTAGAGATCATGTTTCCAAGAAAGATATATCCTTAGAGGGAGTTAGAACCGAAGATCAATTGGCGGATATCTTCACAAAACCCCTAGATGAAAACACTCTTTGTAGATTGCGAAGTGAGCTAAATGTGCTTGATCTAAGTAACTTTGTCAAAAGGTGAAAGGGGGTTGTCTTTGCATTGCATTGTATCATATGTCATGTTTAAATTATGCTATGCACATAGGCTTGTCAGACGTGGTTAAGATAACCGCCCTAAAAAGCGTGTGAAGAAGCTTACCCATGAGCAAACTTGACAAGCAACCTAGATTCAAATTCCGTAATGCATTGCATATGCATGGTTGTTGTTTTGTCGTTTCTTTTCGGTTATGCTTTGAGCAACCGCTGTGTTCGTCCACCGCTAGGGGGAGCATTTGAGGCTCCAATTGGTTAAGACCCCTAGTTTTGGTGGCCACATGTTGTCTCCTTGGAGTTTTATTGCCTATTTTATCTAGAAACTAAGTTAGCCTATGGCAAAATATTTGAAAAAATTGAGGGTTTGAGAGAGGTCACTCCTCTAGGTTCCAACTAGTGTTTATCTGCGTCTTATTTGAGTTGGAACTTGGTTGGGAGAAGTCGGCGCGAAAAAACTGAGTCAAAACAGGGTTTTCCTGTGACCGGACGCTGCGACCGGACGCTCCAGGTGCGTCCGGTCAGTTCATTCCATGTGCATATGAACAGTAACTCAGGCGAGTCCGGTCTGGAGTTTGCTCGTGCGTCCGGTCGTTTGCAAGCGGGTGATCGGACGCAAGGTGAGTCCGGTCAAGTCCGATCGGACGCGTCCGGTCGAGGAAATTCCGTTGTGGGAGCTCTCTGTGTTGGACCGGACGCTCGGGCTTCATGCGTCCGGTCGCTCTGCGATGCGTCCGGTCGCAACTTAACGAGCGCGTTAAGCCTATCTGACCGACATGTGGGCCCCCACTCCTGTCTTCGTCTCCGCCCTCGCCCCCGTCTGACTCCTCCGCCGTTCCCGTGCACTAATCACCTGCGCCGCCGCCTCCTCGCCGTTCCGCGCCGCCGCTGCTCCCACCCCGCCGCGCCACCCCGGCCGCCGCACCGCCGCGCCTCCCCGGCTGACCGCGCCGGCGCCCGCCCGCTGCTCCGCCTCATTATTGCGCGCCTCCCGAGTCTCCTCCTCGCCGTGACCGAGCGCCGCTCGCCGCGCCCAAGCCCACGGGCCTCCTCCAGTCGCCGGAGCTCCTCCACCAGCGTCTTCCTCTTCTCCGGCGCCCTCCCTCGGCCAGCAAACCCCTCCCCGTGAGCTCCCCACCCCATCCCCTCATATGTGCATACCACGTGTTCGTTGAAATGCCCCACTCACTCATTCATGCCTATCTCACATCGTTTGTGCCCAAACTTTCGCGCAGATCTTTCCGGCAAGCGCTTGGGGTGCTCGCACGTGTCGGTCCTCTCTCCTCGCTTCGTCCGTTCGTCGCATCGTGTCAGGTAGCAAAGCCATGCCTCATATCTCTCTTTCCTTTTGCTTTGCTTCCGATAGGCTTCTTCTCTCTAGATTATATGCTTATATATATCCCTATCTATCTATTGCAGCGAGTCGGGCCCTTTTCAGTGAGCAGTGTCTCCATGACAGCTAAATCTGGGGCCAAGCTCGCGGATACGGAACGAGGCCAAGCCTCTGAGGTTCAGTCCAGACTTCTGAGTTGATTGGCAGTGGTTTACAGTGGTCGTGGTTCTGTTCTTGTAGCGATGGCACGCTGCAAGAACGTCGGCGGAGGTCCCAGGGCCGATCCTCCTCCCCCGCGTCCTCCCTCTGGTGACAAGGGGAAGCGGCCTCAGAAGCTCATCTCCAAGAAGCGCAAGCGTCTCGACCGCGATGCAGAGATGGCACTTGCAGCAGCTCGAGCAGCCGACAGAGCAGAGCAGGGGGGTTCCACAGGCGATCTCCGAATTCACGACCAGTCTTCTGAGCAGGCCAGTCCGGGCAGTGGTACGCGGATTCGCGACCTTCTTACAGAGCAGCAGGTGCAGGCTCTGCTTCGGACTGAGGGCGGCGTCGTCCGGATTCAGGATCACGAGTACTCTCTCGACGACCCAGCTGAGCTTCTCCCTCCAGACTTCCAGTTCCCGTCCGAGGCAGCTTCAGCTCTCGCAGCGGCTACAGCCAGCGGTTCAGCTCCAGAGCCCAGCTCAGCTACAGAGACCCAGGCAGAGGGTCAGACAGAGGAGCAGCCAGCTCAGCAGCCACTCCGCAGGTCCACCCGCTCTCGCACTCAGGTGTCTCCTCGACCTAAGGGGCAGAGGCGGGGTGGCCGACCACCTCCGAGACCACAGGGACCCCCACCTGTGGAGCACTTGGACCTGCGGACGGCGACAGCACGTCAGGTACAGGCCCTGCGTCTGATTCCGTACGATGAGTGGTTCCCAGCTGCCAGGCACCCTCAGGCCGCCGAGGGGTTCTACACAGTTCTTCAGGAGGATTTTTACAGAGCCTATGTCAACAGCGGCGTCCACATCCGTGCTCACAGAGTTTGCCCGTTGGAGACGATAGTTGCAGTTGCTGGTGAGGCCATCCGACCGATGCTTTCATACCTACCTGGCTTAGCAGATCTACTTGGTCGGGGTGGCCTGTACATCGAGGACTGGGTGCGACAATTTTATGCGTCCCTGTGGATCTCCCCGGATCACCGGTTCCTCCACTTTCCTTTCAGGGGGAGGTCCTACAGGCTCTACAGCTCGCGTGCCAGAGAGTACCTCAGTCTGACAGCATATCCGACCAGAGTTCACACAGTTTGCTATGGAGAGACAGAGCCACCCAGGCGACCACACGCAGGAGAGATTCCCCCAGCAGACTTGGTTCGCGCCTGTTTCCGGGAGCCGTTCGGCGAGGGGTCCAGCCGGCGTCCTCGTGACCTGACGCCGACGGCCCGTCTCGTGAACGAGGTTATGAGGCGCACTCTTCTACCCCGGACAGGCTACAGAGAGGGGCTGACTCGTATATAGATCTGGCTCGTTCACCATTTGGTTTCAAAGCTCGAGTTCGACATTTGGGATGTCATTATTTCTGAGATGGAGGACACCTTGGCCGAGGGCTTCAAGGGTCACCGCCAGCTTCCCTATGCTCACGTGATTTGCTATCTTTTGCGGTGGATGATTCCGGGATTGCTTCCAGAGCTTCTCCAGTCACCGACGGAGTTCCCCGTGTACGACACTCGCCAGATTGCCGGGGACCATCCAGACACTCGTCCCAGAGGTCAGCGTCAGAGGCCAGTGGTCACCGAGACAGAGGCTGAGCAGGACGAGGCAGTTCGTCAGCTGGCCGAGGCTGAGCTTGCAGGCCTTGAGGCAGAGGGAGAGGACCCCGACGACGAGTTTCCGTCTGACAGCACCGACGACGACTACGCTCCTCTTCCGAGGATGCGTCCACAGGGTGCTCACGACTCCGAGGCCTCCTCCTCGCGTATGGCCGGCTCCGATCCAGCTCTTCTGGCTATACTTTCGCGGATGGAGCAGCAGCAGTCCCGTCTCTCTGAGGAGGTTCAGCGTCAGGCTGAGGAGCAGCGCCGACAGGCACAGGAGCAGGCTCGACTGGCAGAGGCACAGGCAGTGGTAGCAGCTCAGGCACAGGAGCGCCAGGACGCTCTCCAGAGGCAGATGATTCAGCTCCAGACTCAGACTCTTGCCTTCATGGAGAGGATGGCGGCTCTTCCACAGTTACCTCAGCCGTCACAGTTTCAGCTGCAGCAGCCAGGACCGTCGACCTCTTTCTTCACGTCAGTGCCTCCGTCGACGGTCTCGCCCTTCCCTCAGTACCCTCAGTGGTTCACGTCACCTCAGCCAGGGCAGCAGCCAAGGTTCACGCCGATCCGCTCAGGTTTCACTCCTACTCAGACGGAGTCGATCCTTGTGACCTCTAGGAGTTTGGAGGCTTCTTTCAGCGAGCTTACCGGCCTGCCTACACCGCCACAGTTTCAGTTGTCGGTGACCTCAGCTCCAGCTCCTGCTCCAGCTACTGGTACTACAGAGACACTCCCCTCCTCAGTAGCGTCGTCCGAGCCACCGGTCTCTCAGAGTGCGACTTTGCCAGTCAGTTCAGCGCCTGAGGCTTCGACGACAGTGTTAGTGGCACTGACCGAGACCGTGGACCCTCCTTCAGCGACAGAGCTTCCCGAGTCAGCTGAGCAGACCCAGACTGCTTCACGTACACGTCCAGTGTCCGAGGGTCAGCCAGCTCACAGTTCGTCGTCCGACGAGGAGACTTACCTTGCTCAGTTTGAGACACTTCCGCGTACCTCGTCGCCCGACTCGTCTGCTCCAGTCCCGCCTTCCGACCCTTAGTTTTTGGTCTTTGATGCCAAAGGGGGAGAGAGCGTATGTTAGACTTAGGGGGAGCCTGTGAGAGGGTTTCGGTGTGAGAGGGTTTCGGTTCTTTTGTGTGATCTTGCACTCATATGCATACATGCTTATCTTTTGGCACTTGTACGATATGTGTATGTCTTTTGGTTGTGACATGTGATGCTACACTTGTTATATACTCATGTCACTCGCTTATGCTCAATTGTGACATGTTATGCTTCACTCGTTATTTTCTACATGTCACTTGATTATGCTCATTTACTTTGCTTCCGCACTTATACTCCGATAAATGAGCTTGTTCATAAGTACTTGTGTTAATTCTTATTATGTTGAGTACTTATGTGGACTTGGTTCGTATAAACATGTCTAACCCCTTTTGATCTTATTGTCACATGCTTATATGAACCAAGCGGTTGAAAACCTCACCTCTCTTTCAAACATACTTGAAGTTGTCATCAATCACCAAAAAGGGGGAGATTGTGAGCATCTAGGCCCCTAGTGGATTTCGGTGATTGGATGACAATGGTAAATTACTATGACTAACGTGTGTTTTGCAGAAACAGTTGAGTTAGGTCATGGTAATGATGATCGCGAGGGCACTATGGTATTCATGCCCCCTTATTGATGGAATTCGTTCGGTTTTCAAAGGATGGATGACGAAGACTGTGATAGGCTAGTTCTAAGTGTCATTTGGTGTTGAAGGACACTTAGAGTAGCATAGGTCTTTGTTTTTCTCTTTGGCCGTACTATTAAGAGGGGTTTGAATGAGTAGCTTGACCTAGGTGAGACTTTTGAGTTAGGTGTGGTGCACACTTGTTAACCAAAGCCCTAGGTAGCTTAGAAAGGTCCCTAAGATCATAAGGAAGAAAGTTCGTGAAGGGAGCGTCGCAAACCGAAGTCGTTTTGGACTTCAAATATCGACCCGACGCTCCAACCCTATTGACCGGACGCGTCCGGTCAGTAGTGTTGGCTGAGGAGCGGGCCTGGCTGCGACCGGACGCT
Source organism: Coix lacryma-jobi var. lacryma-jobi (assembly GCA_009763385.1). Classification (NCBI taxonomy): domain Eukaryota; kingdom Viridiplantae; phylum Streptophyta; class Magnoliopsida; order Poales; family Poaceae; genus Coix; species Coix lacryma-jobi. Next base: position 34,546,664 of record CM019824.1, on the reverse strand, counting down.
CCTCATTAATCGACCGGACGCACCAGGGGGGTGAGTCCGGTCGTATGCAGAGAGGTTCCAGAGAGCAAAAATGCGGACTGAACGCGTCCGGTCAGTGGTGACCGGACGCTCGAGAGCATCCGATCAGCACTTCGTACAGGTGTCAGAAAGCACGTCATGTAGCCGTTGGGCACTGACCGGACGCGTCCGGTCACCCCGACAGTGCGTCCGGTCAGTGTGTAAACTGGCTGGACTTACCCCTTCGTGCATGTTTCGAGTTGGGGGGTATAAATATGCCTCCCCTTCATTCATGTTGATACTCTTGCTCATTTGAAAGGTTTCCAAACACATTGTGATTCCAAGGGAGTGCAAGAGGCCTAGTGAGGTTGAGAGATTTGATAATTGAGTGATCAAACACCTCATTAGTGAATAGAGAGTAGCAAGTGTGCATCCACCCATCTCATTAGCCTTGCGTTGGTCAAGTGAGAGTTCTTGCTTGTTACTCTTGGTGATCGGCATCACCTAGACGGCTTGGTGGTGATCGGAGAGCTTGGTGATCATCCGGAGGCATTGTGGATGACCCAAGCCAAGTTGTGACCGGTAGCGAGCGATTCACCGGGCCGGAGTGGCGAAGAATCAGCTCGTAGTGAGCACTTGATCCTTGCGCGGATCAAGGGGGAGTGATACCCTTGCGCGGGTGCTCCAACGAGGACTAGGGGGTGTGCCGACACCTCGATACCTCGGCAAAAAGATCGTCGTGTCATTTCTACTCTCTTCTCTACGCATTTACCTTTAAGCAATTCAATTCCGCATTTACTCGTTGTTCTTTCATAAGTTGAATTGTCATGCTAGAGTAGAAATGGTTTAGCGATAGTCTTTTGTGCAATTGATTCTTGTCAAACACACTTCTAGTCTCTAGGGGGTTAATTGGGGCTTGATAGGTTTTATTATCGCAAGAAGTTTTAGAAAAGCCCAATTCACCCCCCCTCTTGGGCATCTTGATCCTTTCAGATCCTAAACTCTAACAATGGTATCTTTCGATGATTAGCATCATTGCCGGGGAGACCGAATCGTTCATTTTTGGAAGAAGAGCACACTGGAGCAATCATTTTTGGAAGGGAATGACTTGGGGGGGGGGGGGCTGTTTTGCGATTTGATTTTCTTCGGCAACTGTGGCTGATCGCGCGTGGAGGTTTGGAGTGCGCACGAAAGATGGGTCGGGTCGGGTCGGGTACCGACAAATAGACATTGGTCGCACGTTTGTTTCCTTTTATATGCGTCGAGTAGCATGTATCGCAGGGTGGTTTTGGTGCTGCCAGGTAGACGTTGACAATCCGTATATTTTAGTTGTAGAGATAGAGATGACAAGTTTTTCTTGTGTTTTCACCTGATAGCATAACTAGCTGCAGTCAATTATTCCTTCAGGATTCAACAGGAATTGCTCCTCTAATATTACTCCAATTGTGAAGACCTTTTAGGATAGAGTCTCAAACATGCACATAACTGCTCCAGTCAATTGTTCCTTCAGGATTCAAGATGACTTGCTCCTATGATATTACTCCAATTGTGAAGGCCCTTTAGGATAGTCTCAAACATGCACATTTTGCTTGATTTTGCGTGCACAGTTTATTATTTGTGCTAGAGTTCAGTAAATTTTGCTCCTTGTATTGTCTTATTGTATACAAGTGACTAAAATCATAGATGAATGAGCAGTTCTATTGATTCGTCACTGTGCTATGGAGAAGTAATTGCTGCATCGATCGAGAATGTGCTATTGGCTGAACGTTCAACGCAGTGATGGTTTCGTTTGATTTTGCAACGTTGGTGTGATTCGGATGTAAATGTGGGTCAGTACTGTAGTTTTTCTGCTGTATGCTGTATTGTTGTTAGGCATTCTGTTCAGATTAAACTATGTAAATGTGGCCGCATTGATCTGTTAGGAAAATCTGGGGAAAAAATTTGTTTCCATTTTGCGACAAAACAAGGTGCTTTTCTCACAAAAACATTCTTCTCTTATGTATGACTCAAAATTCCAATGTCTTTTACTGTTTGTCAAGTGGTCCTGCGATACATGTAGTTTGGTTTAGTTCTATATACTTGGCGTGTAGTGCGTTTCAGACTTGATACCAATACAGTATTATCTCTGTATCGTTCCAATTTTATCGGATGTCTCCGAAGAGACAATATAGTATTATCTGATAATGCAGGATATACACGATATATATTTGCATTGTCTAATGTTTCTTCAGTTGTTTGGTCGATGCCCGATACTTTCTGTTTGACTGTTAGCTTCAATAAGCTAATATCATCTGGCAATCTAGTATGAAAATATTTGCATGTTTAAAAGTCAAAACTGTGTAGTTGTAATGCAGTTATACCTATCAGTCTGCTTTTTAGTTCAATTTGCGTCAAGCTTCTCACGTTATGTTTTAACTTTATCAAATATGTTAGGTTACTCAATCCAGGTTTCTTTTAATGCTTTGCTGTGACCCAATATATGATTCCTGTTAGGGGCTGTTTAGATCCTTTCATTTGGATGGGAAGGAATCCAGACCAATCAGTTAACAACGTCCTGTTCCAGGATAGCCGGACGGTGCCTTAATAAACTAGATTTTTTTTTGTTTAGAATGTAACATTCCATCACTTTTTCAAAGTTTACATATAAGTCTACTTTAAATTTATAGTTTGGGTGATAGAATTTGATTGTACAGATTGTCATGCTTGTTTCTACTTGACAACGTATAACACACTCTTTAACTCGCTCTCCTACGGGCTATGTATGGTTGAAATGCAACACATAAGTATCTCTCGTATATAGCCGACAATAATATATAAATATAATTCATATACAACCATATTAGCTTAAATATGTCTAATTTAATGATTATTAAAATGAGTTTAATTCCAAGGATCTAAATGGAGACTTAAAATATTTTAAGTTTGTGCTTTCGAAGACCCGATAATACTTTAAGCTTTTTCATTTTTCTATTTGATATAAATTGTAGGCAAAATAATCATTTTCGTCCTTAAACTATTGCCTAATACTCAGCTTGGTTCTTGAACTTTCAAATTATCCACTTTAGTCCTTAAACAATAGATTTGCCTTGCTACGTGTCCCCGTAATGCATGCAAAATGACTCTCCTGCACCTAGCTCCTTTCTTTACCTGCTTGCCATACTCAGGCATTTCCCTACCCCTTTACTCCTTAAACAATAAATTTATAATATGCCAACATATAACATGTTTTAGATCGCTAAAGTTCACGTCTCAATTAATATGTTAATTTTTGATATTTTTCGTATATGCATTGTCTTTTTTTCTTTTTCTAGGCTAATTATTTAATTTTTAAAAAAAATCTAAAAATCAATATTTCGGATTTATTTGAGATATTACCTCCTAGTAAATATGGGGATACCATAGCATTGTTCAAAAACCAAACTGAGCCTCAGACAATAGTTTAGGTGCAAAAATGGCTATTTTGCCTAAATTGTATATATCTGTTGCAATTCTTATTGTTTAATCCCTGGTTTGTGCTTTTAGTTATACACAGTGGTGGATCTAGGATAAAAGTTTAGGAGAGGCTAAATTCAAACTATTTAGTAAAATTAAGACTTAAATCTCCTATTTATAACATTATCTTTCACCTTAGACTCTTCTTAACCTTGTGTTATGGCTTAAAATTTATGGAGGGGCTAAGGAAGGGCTCTATGGACGTGGCCGCCGTAGGGGGGCTGGAGCCCCGGCAGCCCCCCTGGCAGATCCGCCACTGGTTGTACAATGACATGGAAGTTTCTCACTGTATGTTTACATACCAAAAGTAGTAGTGCCAACTGGCAATAGCGTGCAGAGTGCCAGAGTTCATTCCTTAAGCCATCCAAAGCAAATCAAGCTTTTGAAGATGTCTACGAGTCAAAATAAACTCGAGATAGCAGGAAATCTAATACATCATCCTTGTCAACAAAGTTGTGCTATAGTATCACAGCACCAGCTTGTACAATTAACTTTAGTGTTCCATTCATATACGCATAACAGATTAGATAACAGAATCAGATTAGATCTGTGCTCTCTTTTGTTTGGTGCATACTAAACCTTGTGCCCGTGTTTAGGACAAAGTGAACTGTGGGAGGGAGTGGTTTATTTTCAAGGGATGGTGTGTGAGGTGAAAAATATTAAATCCATTAATCAAAAATGAGATATGTTTGTTTGTGTGACTAAAATGAGATATTGTTTTTTTTGTGTGACTAAAATGAGATATGGATTGTGAGATATGAACTATATGAGTACATAATTCTATAAATTTTCTATTTGGTTTGTGAGATATGGTATTGGCAAAAGGTTAAGAAAAGGATAAAAGGTTAGGCATGGTGGATAGTTCATTCTTTCCCTTTGTATTTGTCAATTTCGCACGTCACAAAGGAAGTTTGAGTGGCAAATAACCGGTTACTATGTAGAGCTTTGATGTGGTACACTTAAATGACTGTGAGCCGTTCATTTAATTAGATCCAATGGTTAGAGTCATCTATTGTCTCTTAGGAGGTAATATGTAGAATATATATTAATATAATTTTTGATTTATACAATAAGATAATTAAGAATTTTTTAGGTATAAAGATCATTTCCTGATCTAATTAATGCATAAAGGATGTACTGGTGTGTTTTCCTGACAAACAAACTTGTTCAACGTATATAAAATTGTACATGCTTAATATACGTGACAATTACGTGTTTTATTAGAATTCAAATTTAACGTATATAAAATTGTTCAATGTATATAAAATCATAGACAACGTAAATAAACTTGTTCAACGTATATAAAATTGTACATGCCTAATACTTTAGTTTGAGTTCGAATTTAAATATAGATATTGATATTAATGTATGTTAATTAGAAATTAATACTTTGAATTTGCATGTGCATTCAGATATATGATTTAACACATAATCAAATCAATCATCGGTCGCTCGAAAATGTTCAAGGAACCAAACTTAGGAAGAAAATTACATGCAAGCACGTAGAATAGTTAAATTATTTTAAAAAATATTTAAAATTAGAACTTGAACACGTATGAAAATTTAGGAAAGGAGTGATGCATGCCTACAGGAAAAGAAGGGAGGCAAGGCACGCTCGCTTTTCTGTCCCCGTTATGAGGGGATTTGTCATTTTTATTTCTAGACTAATTAATCAATTAATTAATTTAAAATAAAAAAAATCAATGGCCTAGATTTGTTTGAGGTATTACCGAGTAGTAAGTAAAGAGGGTACCGTAGCATACTCTACTCTGTATACTTGCCAACCCATGGCTACCGGTGGTTAGGACCAAGACAGGGTAAATGTATGTTACCATGTCTGCTGACGAGGATTGCTAGGACATGGAAGATTCACCGCCGTGGACGCATGAGAAAAAAAGAGAGAGAAGACTCACAATCTCTGAGTCAATTCTTCTTTTAGTGTCTTTGTCTTCCTCTTTTATCTTTCTATATCTCTTAGGCCAGTCTCAATGTATAATTTCACCTCCCAGTTTCCAAAACTATGAAATTGAAAATGAAACATGTCTCTCTCAGTGTCGTGTTTCATCACACGGTTTCATAGAGCTATTTTTGCATGGTCCCACCGGTCTCTCTTCTCGTATCTTCACAGACTTCCTTCTTCCATCGTTCGCACTCGCGCTGGACATCTCGTGAGCCATGGCCGACGATGTTGTGCCCGTGTACGGTGGAGCCGCGTACGCGGCCGACGGTGTCGTGCTCCCATCCAACAGTCGGCGGAGCCACGACCGGTGGGGCCGTGCCCGAGCCTGCGGCCAGCAGAACCGCGACTGCGCCTGGTGGCCGGCGAGGCCATGCCCGCACCTGGCGACCATCAGAGCCATGCCTGCGCCCAGCAGCAGGCGGGGCGGCGCCCGGTGGCCGGTGGGGTGCTGCCCAGTGGCAGGCGGGCCGCGCCCACGACCAACAGTGTCGTGCTCGTGCCCGCCCGCGGCATGCGGCTGGCGAAGCTCACCCACGGGCGCGCCCGCGCAGGGCCGGCGGCGGAGCCGCAGCGTCTTCCTCTTCGCTTTTGGCGGAGCTGCGCGCCCTTCCTCTTCGATGCGAGGAGAGCTCGTGCTCACGGCCTCTGGCGCCGCCTTCTAGTACGCTCGGAGCGACGAGGAAGAAGAATAGCAGAGGATGAAACGAAAGGAAGTCTCTCAACGGCGATTTCATCCAGTTTCTGATGTAATGGAACCACGCCCAAAGGTTTCACCGGGATGAAACGTTTACCTTCTCTCTCCTCACAGTTTCATGCAAAAAGCTGATATGACACCCTATTTATTTAATATGCATGAAACCTCCCATGAAACGTTATTGAGACTGACCTTACTAATTACTAGAACCCATATCCACACACGGAAGTACCGAACCAAAACACACAACACATGCATTACACACTTCATCCCCCATGAAAAGTTTGCGTTACACTTCAGCCCCCATGAAAAGTTGCTCATCCCCAGGCAACACAATTATCCATATATAGAGCCTAATCCTTACTTCTCCTTCTCTGTTGCCCAACACTTAAGAAGAACGTATGCAGGTGTACGTGCTAAGCTGGTGTATTGTCTTTGTGCATCTAATGCCTTATTGTTGCTCCACATGGTGAGGTCAACCAATAGAAGTTGTTCAATTTGCTTGAGTGTTGCATGCACATATTTACCTTGTTTCTTAATAGCTAAATCAGTTGAACTAATCAAATCAGTGGTAATCATATTGAACCTCCTGAGTGAAAATAACTTGAACATTTGAGAAACTGATATCCGAATGTGAATCCAAATTTGAGATGATATTTGCAAAGCATAGGCACTCACTAATTTGGTGGAATAGAGTGTCAAAACGGTCTAACAAAACCATCTAGAGGCTCACTTGAACATTATTATATACTTTGAACGTTACAATGTCAGGGTTTATATAGTTGTGGGAGTTATGTAGTTAAATATTAATACATTAAGGTGTTATGTAGACTTTTTTCCTACTGTTATCATGTCAGCATTCACAATATGTATGCCGCATCAGTGGCCATGTTCAGATTACAAATTTTTTTAAGATTCTCCGTCGCATCAAATCTTTAGATGCATGCATGAAACATTAAATGTAGATAAAAAATAAATATTTGTACTTTTAGTTTGTAAATATCGAGACGAATCTTTTGAACCTAGTCCATGTTTGGACAAAGTTTATCAAATAACAACGAAAGTACTACAGTAGCAAAAACCAAAATTTTTCTCTAATTGAACAGGGCCAGAACTAGCTTCAAAACCATCTCGGGGGTTATTTAGATGATTTTTAGTAGACCTTTTCCTATAGGCTTCGTTTGAGCCAAAAATGCCTCATCCAGATAGGACAAATTATCCAACATCCATCACCAGTGTACCATACGCGTGGCGGAAAAATCTTGGCCAAGTGTTGAGCCATGTGTGCATGCCAAGCGGCCAGCTGCTGCCTGCCCCAACAACGCCTGCGAGCCACATGCCCTGGCGCCTGGCGCCCCCGGCCTTATCCCATCGTACCCGCCACACGGCGCGCCGCCAGTGGCCCCGCGGATGCGGCCTCATCTCCCCGGCGCGGTTTAGATTTCCCTGGGCCCCCCACCCACCCCCCGTCGCGGCCGGCAGCCACGGTCACATACTTTCCGCGCCTCTTCTTCTGTGCCCCCCTCTCCTCCCAAACTCTCTGCGGCGGATACAGCAGCGACGCGATCTCGCGAGCTTTGATCGATCGGAAGCTCAAGTTAGAAGAAGCCACCACCACCAGTGCCAGCTGATCGATGGCGGCTCATCAGGCTCTCCTCTCCGGCCGGCACCTGCTGGGCCGCCCCGTGCAGTCCGCCGTCTCCAGGTCGTCGTCGTCGGCCAGGAAGGCGCCCTTCGTCGTCAGGGCCAGCTCCAGCCCTCCAGCCAAGGTCTGCGCGGCTGCGCCGTATATACCCTACTGCATACACTACTACATACTGCAGAGTGCTGACTCGATCGTTTTGGTTTCATTCGCAGCAAGGTGCCGACAGGCAGCTGTGGTTCGCGTCCAAGCAGTCCCTCTCCTACCTCGACGGCACGTAAGTACCTGCGCCGCTATGTGCCCAGCAATCTACATATACACTAAATAAAACACACAGTCAGTCACACCGTATGCATGCATATATATCATGCAGGCTGCCCGGCGACTATGGTTTCGACCCGCTGGGGCTGTCGGACCCGGAGGGCAACGGCGGCTTCATCGAGCCCAAGTGGCTGGCCTACGGCGAGGTGATCAACGGGCGCTTCGCGATGCTGGGCGCGGCGGGCGCCATCGCGCCGGAGGTGTTCGGCAAGATGGGCATCATCCCGCCGGAGACGGCGCTGCCGTGGTTCCAGACGGGCGTCATCCCGCCCGCGGGCACCTACAGCTACTGGGCCGACTCCTACACGCTCTTCGTCTTCAACATGGCGCTCATGGGCTTCGCCGAGCACCGCCGCCTCCAGGACTGGTACAACCCGGGCTCCATGGGCAAGCAGTACTTCCTCGGCCTCGAGAAGTTCCTCGCCGGCTCCGGCGACCCGTCCTACCCCGGCGGGCCACTCTTCAACCCGCTCGGCTTCGGCAAGACGGACAAGGAGATGAACGAGCTCAAGCTCAAGGAGATCAAGAACGGCAGGCTCGCCATGCTCGCCATCCTCGGCTACTTCATCCAGGGGCTCGTCACCGGCGTCGGCCCCTTCCAGAACCTGCTCGACCACCTCTCCGACCCAGTCAACAACAACGTGCTCACCAGCCTCAAGTTCCACTAGAACACCACGTCGGTGCATCCACCTGTTGTTTCTAGCAAGTGGAAAGCGAGATGATGCCTGTTGTTCATATGCTCTGGCTTGGCTGATGCATGGAACGAAAGGAGCCTCAAGCATTGCGTTGCATCGTGACTCATGGCCAGCCTGCTGCTTGTAACAAATTAGTATTATTGGTCTTGTTGAGACCAGAAACTGTATTGCACATGGTAAATCAATGTACAATTCCCTCCCTAGACGCGGAAAATTTGCTCTTAAGGGTGGTTTGAGGACCTATGAACAATTATAATTTACTCATAATACAAAAATACTTAGGGACTATTTAGCAAGGCTCTGAAGGCAACTTCTAGCTTGAATCAAGTTAGGAAGATACCAAACATTTTCTTCATAGAGAAGTTTTAAAATATAAGGTTAAGAGCTGAAAGAAGCTGTTTCTTCCAATTCATTTAAGCATAGAATCACTTTTGACATTCAGTTCATCCTATCATTATGGGAAATAGGAGGTCTGGCAATCGGCAAAGACCTAAAAATACTCGGCAAAGCGTTTGCTGAATGCCACCCTTGGTTTACGTCATCCAGCTTTGATTTTGTAGACAAACAACTCTTTGCGACGCTTCGCAACCAACGAGGTCTGAGCTTGCGACCACGCCCTCGTACGTATCCTCCTCTACCACTGAACCTCACACTCACTTATGTCTATATTGGATTTTGGGTCTACTCGTATTATACTAAACTAATTTTAAATTGAGTGTTTAAGACTCTAAACAAATATAAATTAAAAAGTGGTCAACTACAGAGTTGTGTAATTTTTCAAGATCTACATCTTTTTATTTAGGTTATTTCTCCATATGAAGTCGTTTAAATTTTTTGAATTTTAAATTTAACAAATTCAAACCCAGATTTCTATGACAAGATGAATTCAAATAAAAAAGTGGTCAACTATAAATTTTCATAACTTTTCAAGATCTACAACTTTTGTTTTGGTCGTTCTCCATCCGAGGTCGTTTAAAAAAATTAAATTTTGAATTTTAAAAAATAATAACTTCAAAAAAGATTTTCGAGTGTCAAATGATTTCAGCTTAAAAAGTCATCAACAACAAAGTTGTACAACTTATCAAGATCTACAACTTTTATTTTGATCATTTCATCATCCGACAAAGTGATAGTATACATTGTTCAAGGATCTCTCCCAGCCCGTACCCACCGCCGACACAAGATTCCGCGACCGTCGCCGCCACGGACCACATCGACACTGCAGGATATGGCGCTGGAGAGCAGCCCCCGCCATCAACGACACGCGAGCACCGCCACTGCGACCATCGCTGCCATCTGTTGTTGCAATGCCGACCCTGCGGACGCCTGGCACTACCATAGCAACCACCCCCAACAGCATCAGCGTCAAGCCCCCCTCCCCCGCGCGGGATCTGGTACTGGAGCGCCTCCACAGCTGTTATCGGGGCCGACCGCGACCATCACACACGGTCACGCGTAGGGGTGGTAATGGATCATGACCCTTATCACTCCTTCACAATCCAACTTGACCCTTTCCATTTGTAGTTCAAAATCACATAGTATTACGGCCCGATCCTTATTAAGCCCGATCCTTAAATTTGCTAGGCTAAATTATAGGGCCCTTTACCACCCACGCGTGGGGGCCAGATTCAGTCCCTCCACACAACCACCTATGCCGAACGGCAATACATCGGCCATGGCAGGGATTGGGGAGGTGTGGCCACCTCCGGGCACACCGTCCCATCAACCAGTCATCGCGCCACCCCCAAATCCTCCCTTTCACTGAATACAACTAACTAATGTCAAGAGAAACTACACAAGCATATATATATATATATAAGTAAGTAAATACAAGTTTGTGTATAGAGATTGCAAACCACTGAGAAGATGAGGACAATGTTGACACAGTGATTTTATACTGAGGTTCACTTGGTTGTCACCAAGCTAGTCCCCGTTGTGTCGACCACACACCTTGGTAGTTCAGCGGCTAATAGGCACCACACCTAGCTCGACACTCGAGCGCCGCAAGAACTCACCCACAAGTGAGGGTAACTCAATGATATGCTCAACTAGAGTTGCTCTTTGCGTCTCCCGCGGGGCGAGCACAACACTCCTCACAAATCCTTCTCCGGAGAAACACACAATCACCACGTGGGCTTCACAACAGAGACCACAATCCACCAAGCCGTCTAGGTGGTGACAATCACCCAGAGTAATAAGAAATCCCCAAATCACAAAGATTTTCTAGTGCCATCAAATGCAATCCTCAAATGCACACACACTAGAATCTTAATCCCTCACTCAGATTAGCACCAAGCTTGAGAGGGAGAGGAAGGGGGAGGAGGTGGATCTTCACTCTCTCATCCACACACCCACACAGGGCTCTCAATCTCTTACATGATCTAACACATGGAATGGAGGGAGGGGGGATGAACCCTAGCTCCCACAAGATCCACAATGGGGAATGGCTCAAGGAAGAAAAAGGGGAGGAAGAGACCCAACCTTATCCCCAGCCAGCCAGCCAACCGACCATTGCTTCCCTGATGCTCATTCCCGCACTAGAATTTCCACACAACGTGCCCTAGAAATTCCAGGGCGAGAGCAACTCAAATGCCCCCAACAGCTCTATCTCTTCAACGGTCAAAAGGAACAGATCAGTCCGAACCCACAAGATGTGTCATTCCCGCATAGGAAATTCTAGGGCGGGAACGCCTCCTGACCGTTAAACCGACCCACACTGGAGATTCCAGGCGGTGCAGTCTGGAAATTCCAGGGCAGGCCTCTCCGATGAGACAACCAAAACCCGCACTAGAAATTCCAGTTCGAGCGACACCAGTTTCGGCTAATTCCACCAAACGAAAAGAGAACCCCTATCTGGAAACTCAACCGAGCTACACTGGAAATTCTAGCCATATGCAAACTTCCTTCTCTATTAAACCCTTTTAAGCGCTATCTCTCCCACAAGCACCAAACCAATTTTAGCACTTGAGATAGCTTTTCACAAAGAATTTTCTCGATCTTTCTCATTCATCTCACCACGTCACTAAGCGCAAATCATATGCATATGAAACTCACACTTAGTGACACTAGATAACCGTTGCAACTAAAAGATTTCTTCTCTTTATAGTACAACTTAGTGACACTAGATAACCGTTGCAACTAAAAGATTTCTTCTCTTTATAGTACAGATATCTATCCTAAACCCGGTCAAGCACTTCTCTACTCAACTTAGACTGGTGAAATGAAATGCCCTACAAATATACCTTTTGCCTTACACATTCTATTTCAACTCCTCCAAAGCTGATGCAACACATGCACCAATCTTGATCAAATGATATAATCCAGTTCATATCACATGGCCTCCATGGTCCATTGATCTTGACTTCACTTGCTCTTCACCATTGCTTTGGTCCATCAGCGCCAAGTCTTTGCTCAGGCCTCCCGACACTCGATACCAACGGCTTCAAAATCTCCAACTTGCCCTTCACCATCGCAATCGGTCCATCAAGCCAAGTCTTGCCTTGATCTTCACCACCTTAGCCACATGACTCCATGCCCTGACTCATATGCAATAAGCTCCTTCATTGCATATTCACCTGTGAACTAATCTCCTGTGTATTTCACGCGAACACATATTAGTTCACTTAGGTTGTCACTCAATTACCAAAACCAAACAAGGACCTTTCACGAAGCCCAAAGCAGTTTTCGCAGGCCTAGAAGATTCCCATAGAGCTTCACGGTAGATGCTTGAACTGCATATCCTACTTGCACCGAGTAGTGACTTGTCGATTACCTCGGTGTTGCCTGCACTATCACGACTTCCGCCACGTCGCTAGGGACTGCAAGTGGCCAAGGCTTGCTCACGGGGCCCAATGGTCGCCCAGCATGCGGCCTCCCAGCATGGACCCCATAAGGCGACACTGGGTGTCATAGGGGGGGGCGATGGAGTTCAACGACGACGCTAGCGATGTCGGAGTGAATTGACAAAGGACAATCCCGCTACTCTACCACACTTTGCTTCCTCGACCAGACCTGCTAGTGTTGGAGTAGTTGGCGAGCGCGAGGCCTCCCATGTGGGTTGACCCAATGTTGTTGGAGTTCGTTGCCTCCCTCTCAGTAGGCGGCGACCTGCTGGACCCGGGTGTCTGCCAGCTACGGCCGCCTCTCAGGAAGTTGCTTTGGTTGAAACCCATGTGCCGACGAAGGCTCTCCAGGGGACGATGGACTCGCCACCGTTGTCGCCTATGCAGGGGCACCCACATGTCACGCCACCTAGGGAGGGACCGCATAGTGTTGTGGTCACCGAGGCGAGTCCAAACTCCAGCGCTACCCCCCCCCCCCCCCCCCCCCACACACACACGACGACGTGGGTTCCCTTTCCTCTGTCATCAAGAGGCTCAATCGCCTCACCGACAAGATTTTGTGTAAGGTGCCACCGCCAGTACTCCCTCTGTCGGTTGTGGAGGCACAACCAAGGTTACCGACCCGAAGTACGAGGATCTCAGCCTAGCCGCTTTCACGAGTACTAGTTTCTAAGCGGGGAGAGGTGCTAGTGATGAAGCAGATGGGGATGCTCGATGAGCAGATGACCTCGACAGCCAATGACGGCTATGATAGTATCTTTGCCGACCAGCTCAACTCTTTGCATGTTGAGGCAATGTAGGTGCTCTTTCTAGAACCACAAGGAGAGTAGGTAAGGCGCCGCGCATGCAAGCGTGCCTGACCGTCGATGCCAGCTAGGTTGCTTGATTAGTGAGTGCTTCTCTGCTAGGGTGGGCAGAAAACAATCTATAACACTATATTTCTCGCTAGTGTGCCGTGTTCATGTCGCGTCATTGTAATTTTCACTATTCCTCAATCTTAATATAAAAGATGTGTAAACCTTTTACCTATTTAGAAAAAAAGATTTTAGATCCATACCGAACGAACAATCGCACTGCACCATTACGTTGCAATGAATTGATCGCGGGGAAAAAAAAATAGTCTCCACTGTCCGCCCTAATAAGTACCTAACACTATCGGACATGATATGGCCATGCATGCCCTGTATATAGTAGAAAAGAAACAGAGCACGGGGACGCCGCCAAGACTCGGCCGTGCCGTCTCCTTGCATGCTAGTCCCCGTTCGCCCCTCGGCCATGGCCCGGCGAGGTGTAGTAGAAGGTGACGCCCCTGCCGTTGGCCTCCTGAAGCGGCCTCGCGTTGCTCCTGGCGCCCTGCACAGCAAACAAAAAGAAGCCACACGTGTTATTGTCAGCGCGCGTATACGTACACAAGTGTGCTGCCCGTATATATGCAATGCAACGGCGGTTGGTGGCCGGCACCGCACGGCCGACCGGCGACCGAGGTGGGTGGGTGAAGGACCGAAGGGTGCTTACGTCGTTGACGGCGTTCCGCAGCAGCCTGACCTGGCGCCGCGTCACCCGCCGTGTCTGCACGAGAGTGGCGCCACATCACACACACACGCGCGTGTACGTACGTCGCCGTGGACAGTAGGATTTAGGTTCACCTGGTGCGCGACTAGCCACGTGACGCCCTCCGTGCAGGGCGGCGTGGTGAAGGAGCCCGTGTACTTGTAGTAGGCCGTGCTCCGGCTCACCGGCCGCCGCGGGTCCACCACCTCGTCGATGAGCTCCTCGCGGTGCTTCCGCCTCGCGATCCTCCGGATGTACCGCTCCAGCTGCATGCGTGCACCACATACATATTTGCTTGGAGTATATGTCCCGTTACTGAATTATACGAGAACAACAGAAGAGAGCCTCGCTCACGCTCACCCTGTGGATGGTCCTGTCGCGACGGCGCCGCGAGATCCTGTAGAGCTGCGAGACGACGGCGTACCTGCTGTTGGTGTCGCTCTGGTGCAGCATGTGCAGCTCCAGGGCGTACCTGCGCCCGTTGATGGCGTGCTCGCTCGGCGCGTGCCAGTGCATCTGCCGGAGCCGGTACGCCACGCCGTCGATCACCACGCCGCCCGGGTTGCTGTTGAACCTCACCTGACCGATCGATCCAACACACACGCATTGTTGTCGATCGTAATTAACCAGGGACGTACGACGACGACGGCATGCACGTGCCAGCCAGAGAACCGCGCGCATGCATGCAGGGAATGGATACGTGTAAGCGTAACGTACGTATACCATGATGTCGTGGCCGCGGTTGACTAGGGACGCGGCGGCGGGGCGGTAGGAGCGGCCCAGGCGGCCCGGCCGGTCGGCGAGCCCCGCCACCGTGTCGGAGAGGCCGATGGGTGACTGCATCACGCCCACCGAGCACGCCGCCCACTCCCTCCGGATCAAGCCCCACCGCGCCGGCCCGTTCCCGGCGTCCCGCCGGTAGCTGAAGTCCTCCTCGTCGTCTTCATGCATCCACGTACCGACCACAGCCAGAGCAAGCGCAGCGCGCATCGATCAAAACCATGCACAGACGAGACGACGTACATCAGCAAGGGGGAGCGAGCGTGTCACAAGAACGAACGATCGGATGCACATGCACTGCACGCACGCACGCATGAGGCATGACACAGCGACCTGCTACCGGCCGGGAACCATGCATGTATTTCAAATAAAGAAAGCCGACTGACTCGATCGCCGCCGCCGGTCACTCACGGTCACGGACGGCGTCGCTGCCCCCTGCGCGCGCGTGCGTGTACGTGTAAATTAAACCGGGGGACCGGGACCGGGAACGCCTACATACCGAGCTCCTGCGCCGCCGCGCCGAAGGGGCGGAGGAGCAACTGCAGCGAGAGGGACACGACGACGAAGGCGGCGGCGGCGGCACACCTGCTGCTGCTCGGAGCCGCCGCGTGCATGGCGGCGGCCGGCCGTCGTCGCTTAGTGTACTGTATGTACGTGTGCGCTGCCTACCTAGCCTAGCTGCTGCATCTCTGATTCTCTGGGGGGTAAAAGTAGCCATCCGCGAGACCGCGAGCACGCGCGGCGGGGCCGGGAGAAAGCGCGTGATGAGCGCCGGCCGGCAAAGGCGGCCCGTCACGCGTTGCATGCAGGAGCAGAAGGATATATGGTGGCCGATGCATGGCGTGCGGCGCTGCAGGGCTTCTTTTGCTTTTCGAAGTGAAATGAACAAGAACGTGAACCAAAGGTACTGTACTCCATATTTTGCTCGGGGCCGCATCCGCGTGCACGGAGGAGGAACCACATGGCACATGCCTGACGAAGAGCAGATGAACATTTAGGCCTTTTAGATTCGATCAAACTTCCATTTTTTTTCACTCTCTCTCCATCACATCAATGTTTGGACACATGCATGAAGTATTAAATGTTGGCAAAATCTATACCTAATTAATAATAAAGAGGCAAAATTTCTGCCTCTTTTTTCGTCCGACAATTTTCGTCTGGCCTCTCGTGCTCTTATATACGTCCATATACGGTAAGATAATGGTAACCTCAAACAAAGAAGCAGTAAGAGTTTTCTCAGCACACGTCATGTCGAAACACACATATCAGGACCAGATCAGAGTGCAAATAAGGAAAGGAAGGAGAAATATGTAAAGAAATACAAATCGAATCGAGAAAGAATTGTAAATCAAATCAAGAAAGGGGTTCACACTTTTCCAATCAGAAATCACATCTTCCCATAATTCATAGATATAAAATCAGAGAATATTGAGGATATTATAGCTTCTTCTATAAGAAGCTCATAGGGCACATAATAGCGACATCCCAGATCCCACCACCTCATCGTCGACCTTGGCGCGGGTCGGGATCAGATGATCTCGGGCGGAATCAGAAGCCCCCACAGATCGGGCATACCGAAGCATTGTTATCGCTAGGTCGCTGCTAGAGCAAATCGTCGCTGTCGGTGCTCGATCTATTGGAGTCAAAGCGTCGAAACATGGTTGTCTGGCCGCAAATGTAGGGGACTAGGGGAACAGGGCCGGCAAGGTGCGTAGCCGCCGGTTGCGCCGTCGATGTGTTGAGGAAGCTCGTTGAGGCTGGGGCCACCGAAGAAGGGCACGAAGTGCGCCGCCACCGAGCCAGCCACCGTCAGGACTAGGAAGATTTTGGTGAAAGTCAAGTCAAGAAATAACACTGTGGTGGATCCTGTAGCGCTGGTGACTGCACAAGCGTTGTGAAGGCGCAGCTGAGCGGCTGAGCGAGGGAGAAAGAGAGAGAGTGATAACCGATGGTGTTAGGGTTTACATCAATTTTTATATGAGCTTAGGTAAAATTCTGACCGTTCATCAAGATGAACGGTTTCTATTCTCTAGCCATTGAGGCTGCCGAGTGGGTGATTAAATGGGCCAGCCTGAGGTCTTGAGCAGGTCACGAAACTATGCTCATGGGCCTTGTTCTAACTTTAAGGCCACAACAAGTTCCTTTTTATTTTTATATGTAAGTCTGGCTAAAATAGATTTCAATAGCAAAAATGAATGGTCCGTTGCAACGGGAGTCAAAATACAATTACGTGATGCTTGCGTGAGCGCAGTCGCACACAAGTTCCTTTTTATTTTTATATGTAAGTCTGGCTAAAATAGATTTCAATAGCAAAAATGAATGGTCCGTTGCAACGGGAGTCAAAATACAATTACGTGATGCTTGCGTGAGCGCAGTCGCACACAATGGTGGAGGTGTGGTGCGGTTGGCTTCCGTGGTGTTGTGCCTTTAGGATATGGTGCATAGAGAAACTAGCAAAGACAAATAAAGGAGAAAAGATAGAAAATAAAAAAGAAAAATAAAATGGCATTATATACAGTTTTACAATGTTTATTTTTTCTATAACATACTCCATAATAATTTGATGTTTGTATTATATTATATTGCATTTTTATGATACATTTTCTGATGATTTTTTTTAAAGTTTGAGCTAATAAATACGATAATATTTTAAAAAAAACTCTCGTTACAAGATATGATCAATTTTTTCGATCGTGAATAAGTTGAATAGGAATCCTAATCTAAATAGAAGATTTATACGATGACATATATGTGCAGCATAGGAAGCCTAATTATAATCCAAATTTTAATCACAAGTAAGCTAAATAGGAATCCTAATCCATATAGAAAAGGAGAAAAGGATAAGAAAAGCAAAAAAGTAGACAAATCTAATATTAAACCATGGAGAGTTTCTTAACATTGGTCTTTTTTCAATTTTTTTTATTCTTTTTCTATTTATTAGGAGGTGATCCCGTGAGTCATGTGTTTTTTTTTCTTTTTTCATGTGTCGTGTTTGTTGGTGACTCTCATCTTAATCTAATTAAGACTCGATTATGCCCTATACTATATGATAAAATCAAATATACTCTCCAAACCATGAATATTTCCTCTCTTTGATTTGAGTTTTGATTCTGACTAAACAACCTCCATGACCATATTTTAACTGTCAGTTGCAAATACAGGTCTAGGTGTAAATACAATGACGATATCGTTTCTAAAGCTCTTGAATGACATGAAGACCAACGTCGGCACACCTGTGTCAAGCATTGGACAATGGTCGCCAAGCCCATGGATGAGCAACGAACAACGGTCGCCACCCGTGCTCCAGCATCGAACATAAAACAGTATTTTTTTTCTTCCGTAGCAACGCACGGGCATATTTCCTAGTAAATAACTAATTGCACAAATTAGTTGTAAATCACGAGATGAATCTTTTGAGCATAGTTAACACATGATTGAATAATATTTGTCAAATACACGAAAGTGCTACAGTAAAAAAGTTGAAAAAATTTCAGCATCTAAACAAGGCCTTAATTTAAATCGAATGAAAAATAACAAAAAAAAACTTCAGGAAGAAACCTCGTATTGGATTGTGGTCGGTCATCGTGTAGTACAGCTCAGCTTCAGTAATGACCTCCTAGGTTTCTTCCTATATTTGTTTTTAAGCATATAAGATCAAACTGGATAAACATGAACATACTACACTCATGTGCACACACATTTTTTTTTCTTGAATCCTCATGTCTACACACCTTGTTTTTATAGTTTTATTCGTTGATGGCCTAATTTCGTTCTCTCTCATTCTCGTTTTTCATATTGGGCCAAATACTCACTATGCAATCGAGCCCAGTCCATCAAATGGTCTCCCAGGCCCAGGAAGAATGCCGTTCATCTCTCCTCGTAGTCCGGCCACGCCGCGTCCTCGAAGCGAGATGCGTCGCCGCCGCCGGCGGTTCCGAGACGCGATCCGACGGCGGATTTGGCATCATTCCGGAGAGGCCCTCCACGCGGAAGATCGAGGAAGTATCTCCAGCGGCGACGCTTTCGGTACGGCCCAAACTTTTCACCCAGTCCTCGAGTATTTCAACCATGTCGCTCTCTTCTAGCTGTTGTTAGATGCTTTTGGCATTTTATTCTGACCAAACTGATCAATCGAAAAACAAAAAACAAACCAGCTCTAGCTCCAACCTCAAACATCGAAGAATCACCTTTTTGTTTTCCACACATGTGTCAAGAGTCCTGACGAACAGTAAGCTATTCAGTTCTGCTTCGTCTCTGAATTCTGCAGCATTTTAACCTCTAGCTATTTTCAGGCATAATCTGAAACAGTCATGTTTTTTTGCGAAATGATATCATGTATGCTACAACTTGTTGTCTTAGCCTGTCGGATTCTGTGACAAAACTGCTCTGTCGTTTCCTGTCGCATTGTGCATGGTCCTTCTCTGAAACTGGTACGATTCCATGACGGGCCTGTAGCTAAAACGAGCTATGGCCTCTTGGGGGAGCGAATGGCAGTTGTAAAATATTGAATGTTCAGTGCGCGATTCCTTTCACTCGCATTGGTTGCGGCAGTTTTTGGTTTCTTCCAACTACAGTCAAAAGTGGCCTAGAGAGTCTTGAACCGAGTACTTCGGGAATATGGTCCAGCCGACCACGCATGGGTGAATTTACTTTGGTTGTTCCTTGAATGGCATCTAAAGGATTTATTTTGATCTCCAGTTACAAAAGTTAACTTAGAGAGCATGGCATCTATAGCAAGGACTGTGGCTTCTGTAGATTACTCTGTTTTGTATCTGTGTAGTCAAAGGGGACCATGGACTTATTAGGGTCAAAACAATCTTGCTTTACTTTACTTTCACCTTTTCTTTTTATGAAAAAGTTTGCTTGTATCCTAGCTTTTGTTCCTTTAAGAAAGTGGTAGTGGCTGGGACATGAACCTGATCAAAATGGACTTGACATGTGCGCATGGAAATGTCATGCTGCTATCCTTTTGTTTCTTTCTTAGGCATGCTGTTCAGGACAAAAATATTTTATGATGCTCTAGTCATAAATTCAACAAATTCAAAGTGATAATTGCACGATAATGGTATCAAGGTAAGCTTTGCAGATGTGGGCAGAAGAATTAACTCTTGGATAATATAGCATGTACGGGAAGCCTTGAAGAATCGAATAAATTAAATCTAATAAATTGTCTGTTAAAGTTGGTAACAATAAGCTATTTTTTATTTATAAATAAATAAAAGGAAAATACTGAGTATTTGAGGGTAACAGTAAGCTGTCATGCTTTTTCTTTTAGATGGACTAGTAGATTATTTGACAATGTAGAGTTTATTACTGGGTTGGTGGGTGTTTTGGATGAATCTTATCGCACTTTACCACACAGATATGTCCCTGTGATACCCTTGCTTTTTCTATGTAGAAACTAACATTCTCAAGTAAATGTAGGGTCAATGGTAATTACTGAAAGGGGCAACCATACAAACAAAATTAAGATAGCTTGGATCCTTGGGATTAGGCAAAAACATGATTAAGCTAAGATTTGACTTTGTTCATAATTTGCAGAACATAGTCATGGCTGTTTTTATTTTTGACCATACCTGTACTCATTCAGAGTTAAAGCATACCAAAGACAGGTTTGTCAAGATCATAACAGAGGTAAAAGGAAAATTTCTCTGCTGATATTTACCTATTCTAGCCTTGCTAAAAAAATATTTACCTATTCTACATCTGCAATTTTTCAGTTGAAACTGCAAGTTCTTTTTTGCTTTATATCTGGCGAAAAAGAACTTGCAAATCCCAAGTGCTCCTAAGTGGACTCTTGCAAATCTAAGGCATCTCCCATGCGCAGAGTCCACTAATTATTAGTAGCGGGGATTGGAGGATTTTGGTGCAAGACTTCATCATTCTCCTCAGTGCATAACTGCATATGTAAAATTCCTTTCTGTTCATAACACACATGTCAAGGTAGTTATTTCATACTGTCAAGTTTAGCTTTGACCCAATTTAATTTTCCTTAGATAGAAACAAAATTGGAATTTGAGGTGTTATTATTATTATTATTAAATGATACAGTAATATATAGACATGGTTCTAGTGTTGTGGCGGCGCTGCTATTCAAATTTGAAAAGTCTCATAGTTTCTACAAAGTTCAGTATCTGCTATCAATTGACCAAAATTTGCCTTTTGATGAGTGCTTTTATTTAATTATATTACAGATAATTGTTGCAGTGTGTGTTGTAATAATATCCATAGACAGGTCAGGAGCACCGCAGCCTTCCAAGATGCCATAAGTGCTGCTGGTTTCCAGCTCTCTACTTCTTCCACTAAGCCTACAAAGTTTAATGTCACCATCAGTTTGATCCAGAGCATCTTCAGCATGATCATCCTTTGTTAGACCCTGCCTTGTTCCATTCAAATAATAGCCATTAAAAGTCCAAAACACTTTTTACACAAATATATTCTCGCAGCTAGACTGCTACAGCATCAAGAAAGGCCAAAGAAGATTTGAAGTGTAGGAATGATAGTTGTCTCTACGATTAGGATCGAAAAGATTAACTAATCGATAAAAGTGGTCTGGGATAAGGGAATCTTGGTAAGTTGTCAATTAAAAATTGATGGTTTGGTTGAGCACATTATTTTTTTGACTTTAGTTCCGTTCTTATTATCACATCAAAGTTCAAATAGATTACGTGACTAGTTGTAGGGAAAGATCAAGTGAAGCATTAAAGCCTATTCAGGAAGTTCAATGTATGCACAGCCTGCACTTTGCTTGTGGATGGACATGCCTTTAAGCTTCATAATGCTTCTATAGCTTCTGTTAGAGCAACTCCAAAAGAGTCGGTAAAAATGGATGGCTAAACCTATGATTTAGCTAGTCTCTAAAATAGAAAACTCTGTAAAAAACAGAAAACTCCAACAGTCTTTCTATTGTAACAATATTAGATAGCTAGTGGCACATGCAAGCCATATTTACTATACGAGATTTTAGGAATAGCAAACTTGTTATTTTACAAAACAAGATAGCATAGCTGTTGGAGTTCACTTTTTTACTCTAAAAATCTAAATATAGGATAGAAAATAAGGATAGCATATCTTTTGGAGATGCTCTTAGTTGCCCTCTTGGATCATGCATGTTCTGTATTGTTCATGATGTTTTTTTTTTGTGTGTGTGTATTATAGGCTTATAGCTAGGATAAGAGTCCATAGGTCCATAGATTGGGGACTGATTTGACTTGCTCCCGTCCATTTCATTCATATTTTTTCTTCTTCTTTGTGCTGCCTTCCAAATGATGGATTCGTAGCGTTGGGTTGAGTGTTTATAGGGGGACCAAGACTGCATTTTGCTCTAATTGTATATTTCTCATTGGTGCTAAACCAAACTTATAGTGCAATACCCTCCTACGTATCTTATCTTTGGCTTTTTGTATGTATGAAATAATCCCTACCTTACATTCATCTTTTTTTCACCTTTTGACGTTTCTATGAATCAATCCCTTTTGTGGCACTGTATCCTATAGTACCTATCCATGTTACGTTCATATACTCCCTCCATCCAAAAAAATATAATTTTAAATTTAAAGAATTCATTTTTTTCTTAAATTTGACTAATTAAGTTTATATAAAGTAATATTAATATTTATGTATCTAAATAGGCTTACTATTTATTGAGTGTTAATTAGTGTCCTAAGTGTTAGTTTTTAATAGATGTGGTTAAACTTACAATTGTTGATAAAAATTTCATTCTTTTAGGACTCGATGATGGAGTATATATCATCTCTTAAGGCGATCTACTTGCGTAGCATTTTCTCCTCCTAAGTCCTAAAGGAGACAATCTTTTGTGCACAAATAAATAGAAATGATGTATTCTTTTTGAAAGAATCACAGAACAATTCTGAATACTTTTTTTAAGCAGAGGACAAATCTGATTGCTTGAACCACCCGTTCCAAGTTCCTGTCATGTCCCACAGCTGGCCGTTGGGCCCACTAGTAACCACGCCTACATTGCATTTTTTGGGGGCAGGTGAACAGCTAGCTAACTGTCACACCCAATTTTAAGAACAAAATTGAATGCAATAACTCATGTGTGCCCAGAGATCAATCACACACATAAGCCACAAATTAAGAAGTACCATCACATATGTTTATTACATAGCGAATATTATTCAAAGTCTTTACATAGCAGCGGATAAATAAAGTCTCTCTCGCGGTAGCTCCATCACAGGGAAGATGACTGGTTGACAGCAAGACTAGAACTCTTCGGGGAAGTCGTCGTTACCATAGCAATCTGTTACCCATCCGGGATTTTTATCCAAGTAGAAAGAAAATAAACAAGCATAAGTACATCTCGTACTTAACAAGTGTAACATGGGGTTCATGAGGCTCAAATAAAGCTGACACTGGTTAGACTGCGGTAGCTTTTAGTTGGCACAATTTTAGCATTAGATAGCATCAATAAAAACCATCCCAATTAAACATGTGATCAATGTGAATATGAAACCATAGAAAGAGATAGCAATATCATATTAAAACATTATTAAAGCAACAACTATACCATAAGAATTCCAGGTCGCTCGTAACCGTGAGCACGGCTGATATATCAGTTTTACACTTTACCCGATGAGTCGTGATATCCAGATGCCCGGGTTAATTACTCCCATAACACTTCCGAGGTGAGCGGGCAGGATACACGCAAAGCTTTTCAAAGGTTCGTCTAACAAGTTAGGGCCGCTAGGTCTTAAGGCAAGGGGAAGAAGGGTCTCTCAACCTTGCGGCACGCAGGCAAAGTGAAAGTAACCGCCCTAAATCCAGCTCGTCAAGCGCCTTATGCGCCCTTTCGGGTAACCTCTAACAAGCTAGAAAAGGTCCTTATACTGAGCTAAGGTCAGAGCCATATAACTCCCATGGTTGCACTGTTGTCCCGGGTGATCCCTTATAGTAGCTCCTAAACCATGTTGCTATAAAAGCCAATTTTACCAAGTTGCATATACCATTAAATTCAGATTCACATGATCAAAGTTTAATTTGAGCACTAGCATAGTTCTACCCAATGCATACCAAGTTTAACAAGGCACAAGATCAACAACTAGGATATGTCTAAATAGGCATCAAGGTAGACACATGCATATGATGTTTAAAGTGATTTATGGTTATTAGGACATCAAGGAGGATCCCATGCTATACTTGCCTGATTCAGTGAACTCTGGTTGCTCTTGGTTGTCGTAGAAGGGTTCCTGATCACCAGCGTATGTCTCACCGTCTATACTCGATTACCACATCAACACACAATCATCGGGACACAAACATGCAAAGCAAACAAGCTATAATTAGAACATTACACCAACAGCAAGAAAATAATATAAAAAGTTTGAAAACAGAAACTACGATCCAACACGATCACATAAACGCGAAGATCACGAAAAACAGAATTATAACGCAAAAGTTATGAGCTAAACCAATTACCAAACCTTAGTTAGTAGATTAAACTTAACTCAAATTTTAAATACTGAAAACAGTATAGATTTTCATGCAGATAAATAGATCTTTTCAAAACGAATCTAACGCAACTTGAACGGACTAAATCGGACTAAAAATGTAGAAGTTATAAGCATTTGAAACTGGTGGCAAAACTGTAAATAAACTGAAATTGATTTTGAATTTAAATTGATTTAAATCAAAACTGCAAATCGGTTGGACTGCGCCTCAATTAGGACAAAGCGCAGGGGCTTAGATGGAAGATTGCACAGACTCAACGCACAGTGCGTTGTGGACCGCGGGTTGAGGCCCGAAAATTGTAAGGGCTCTTTAGCAAGAACGGCATCGAAGGGGTACGGGGCTTCCTGGGGCGTCGGATCGGCAACGGACGCTCCAGATCAGATCAGGGGGGTCAGCGGCGCTCTTCGCCGGAGCAAAGGGAGGGCGCGGCGGCGACATGGCCGGAAGGCGGCGGCGCTGCTCGGATATACGCTAGGGAACAGTAGAGACCTCGGGACAAGATCCAATCGACGACGGAGCTCAAGGCGAACTCACCCGAGGCACAGACGAGGTCGGAGACGATCTGGTGGCGGCGTATCTCTCGACGAGGCGGACGGCGGCTATGGAAAGCGACGGCGAGCGATTAAGGCATCAAAACGAAGAGGAGAAAGAGGGGAAAACACTCGGTTAGCTTCGAGAGATCAAGGAGAAACTCTAGGAACCTCTTGCGGGCACTAGAACTCGGTGAAGCGTCGGGTCGACGGCGGCGGATCTTCGGCGGCCGCGGAGTTCGTCGCGGGAGCGAATTAGAGCACGAGAGCGTGGGATTTCCGCGTGAGAAGAGGCGGTGGGTTCCTGGGGATCTTATAAGGGGGTTGGCTTGACCAATTTGGCAAGCGAGGCCGCGTGCCCTGGATTGGAGTCGGGTTCGGCTCCGGAGTCCGCCATGGACACGAGCAAGAGCAAGGGAGATGAGACGCTGACATGCGGGGACGCGCGGTCAGCGACGGGAGAGCGACGGCGCGCTGCGCGCAAAGCCAGGCTGGGCCGGGGCAGATGGCCCATGCGGGCGAGAGAGAGGGGAGGGAAGCAGGCCGTCGGGGAGGGGAAGGTGAGGGCGCCGGTGGCCGACGGCCCAAGGGAGAAAGGGACGGGCGCTGTGCGCGGGGGAAATCGGGCCGGCCGAGTTGGGCCGCGCGGGGGAAAGAAAGGGGAGGGAGGCAGGCCAGCGAGAGGAAGGGAGCGGGCCGGCCAAGCTGGCTCGGGCCAAAAGAGAGGAAGGAGGAGGAGGGAGTGGGAAAATGGTTTTCCAATTTCCAAAACTGATTTTCAAGAATGAATTTGAAATCCCTTTGAATTCAAACAAGTTTTGAGCAAAAACCAATCATCACAAAAATAAGATATGCACCAGCATGTATGCATTAACATGATTCTTTGGCCTAGGATTAATTTTAGCTTTTGTAAATAATTTATTAACTAGGTTCTATGCAACACATAAAATGCATAATTAATTCATATTGCCTATTTTCAAATTGATGCAAATTTTGGGATGTTACAATTCTACCCCCCTTAAAGAATCTCGTCCTCGAGATTCCAGCGATGCTTACTCAAACAACTGCGGGTAAGACTTTCTCAAATCCTCTTCTCTTTCCCAAGTTGCCTCTGCTTCTGAGTACCGATTCCACTGAACCTTGCACATCTTTATTACTCTGCTCCTAGTAACTCTTTCAGCTGTTTCCAAAATCTTTGTCGGATACTCATCATAAGTCAAATCTTCCTTAACTGTGAGCTCTTCCAACGGTACCTGCTCTTCGGGCACTCGCAGGCACTTTTTCAACTGAGAAACATGAAACACATTATGCACTCCTGACAAGCTTTCAGGCAACTCTAATTGATATGCCACTTCACCACGTCTTTCAAGAATCTTGAATGGTCCAATATACCTAGGTGCTAGCTTTCCTTTCTTATTGAACCTTTTCACACCTCTCATCGGTGACACCTTTAGGTAGACATAATCACCTATTGCAAAAGATAGATCTCGACGACGGTTGTTTGCATAACTCTTCTGCCGAGACTGAGCGGCTCTCAGGTTATCTCTGATTATCCTGACATGTTCCTCGGCATTCCTCAACACATCAGGTCCAAACACTTGACTTTCACCTGTCTGATCCCAGAACAACGGTGTTCTACACGGTCTTCCATACAAAGCTTCAAACGGTGCCATCTTTAGACTCTCCTGATAGCTGTTGTTGTATGAGAACTCTGCATAACACAAATTCTTGTCCCAACTGGTGCCATATTGCAATGCACAAGCTCTCAACATGTCTTCTAGAATCTGATTTGTTCTTTCTGTCTGTCCATCAGTCTGCGGATGATAAGCAGTACTGAAGTTCAATCTTGTACCCAAAGCTTCATGTATACCCTTCCAAAAATGTGACGTAAACTGCGATCCTCTATCGGACACGATCTTTCTTGGAACTCCATGTAGACAGACTACTCTTTCCATGTATAATTCTGCTAACTTTGCCCCATCGTAAGTAGTCTTGACGGGTATAAAGTGAGCAACTTTAGTCAAACGATCAACTATTACCCATATGGAGTCGTATCCTCTCTGCGTACGAGGTAAACCAACTATGAAGTCCATACCAACTTCTTCCCACTTCCATTCAGGTATCTTCATCGGTTGTAACAAACCAGCGGGTCTCTGATGTTCTGCCTTTACCCTCGGACATGTATCACACAAAGCGACGTACTCGGCTACATCTCGCTTCAGTCCATCCCACCAATACTTTTTCTTCAGATCAAGGTACATCTTAGTACTCCCAGGATGAATGGAGTAAGCTGACTCATGCACTTCCCGCAGTATAGTCTCACGTATCTCCTTGATTTCAGGCACACATAACCTCTTCCCATGCCATAACGTACCTTCATCATCTAATCGAAAACCTGGTGCTTTGCCAAGAACAATGTTATCGGCTAACTGCTTCAACTTCTCATCTGCCATCTGACCCTTATGTATCTCTTGCATCAATACCGGTTCAAGTACCAATTCCATTCTATTGATCACAATTCCCAGATTCAGATGTGCAAACTCAGCACACAGTTTTTCTAACATAGGAGCAATTCAGATTCCAATGGCATGGCTCTTTCTACTTAAGGCATCTGCTACTACATTAGCCTTACCGGGATGGTAGTGTATTTCTAAATCATAATCCTTAATCAATTCCAACCATCTGCGCTGTCTCAAATTCAAATCAGACTGAGTGAAAATGTACTTCAAGCTCTTGTGATCAGTATAAATGTCTGTCTTGTGACCCACTAAGTAGTGTCTCCAAATTTTTAATGCATGGACAACAGCTGCCAACTCTAGATCATGCGTGGGGTAATTCAGCTCATGCTTTCTCAACTGCCTCGATGCATATGCTACAACTCTGCCTTCTTGCATAAGAACACAACCCAAACCTTGACGAGATGCATCACAGTAAATAGAGAAGTCCTTACTTAGATCTGGTAGTATTACCACTGGAGCTGTAGTCAGACGTTTCTTCAACTCTTCAAAGTTAGCTTGACATTTATCAGACCAGATAAACTTAGCATTCTTCTCTAGCAGAGCTGTCATTGGCTTAGCAAGCTTGGAGAATCCTTCAATGAACCTTCTGTAGTAACCAGCCAATCCAAGGAAACTACGAATCTCGGTCACATCTGTTGGTGGTTTCCAATTCAACACATCTTCAACTTTGCCTGGATCTACTGAAATGCCTCCATTAGAGATAACATGTCCAAGGAAAGAAACTTCCTTCAACCAAAACTCACACTTGCTGCGCTTGGCATACAACTTGTGCTCTCTGAGTTTTTGTAGTACTAACCTCAGATGTTCAACATGATCTTCCTTGTTCTTAGAGTATACTAGAATATCATCAATAAACACAACAACGAACTTGTCGAGATACTCCATGAACACCTTGTTCATCAAATACATAAAGTAGGCAGGTGCATTCGTCAATCCAAAGGACATGACTGTATACTCATACAACCCATACCTGGTAGTGAAAGCTGTCTTTGGAATATCAGATGCTCGAATCTTCAACTGATGGTAACCAGAACGCAGATCAATCTTAGAGAACACACATGCACCTTTAAGCTGGTCAAACAGATCATCAATCCTCGGCAACGGGTACTTGTTCTTGATGGTAACTTCATTAAGCGATCTATAGTCAACACACATCCATTGACCACCATCCTTCTTGTCAACAAAAATAACAGGAGCTCCCCAAGGTGATGAACTAGGACGAATAAACCCTTTTTCTTGTAACTCTTTAATTTGTTTCTTAAGTTCTTCTAATTCAGGTACTCCCATTCTATATGGTCTTTTAGCTATGGGTGCAGTTCCAGGTAAAAGTTCAATAATAAATTCAATGTCGCGATCAGGTGGCATACCTGGCAAGTCATCGGGGAACACATCCGGGAACTCATCCACCACTAGATCTTCCGGGAAAGCCTCTTCATTCATCTGATTCACGGTTGCAGTCGGTGTTGGTTGTAGCACTACATTCACACTGATTCTGTCCCCCTTAGCTGTAGTAACTGTCACAACCTTATCTTGACACTGAATGCCTGTCTTGGTTTTCGTCAGCCAATCCATACCCAGTATCAAATCAATACCAGCTGTCTTCAACACTATTGGGGACACTGAGAAATCTACTCCCCCTAGGGACACAGCTAGCGGCATACACTGGAGCGTAGCTTGTAAACCTCCACCCGGTGAGGTAACCATTATGGGGGTTTTCATGAGGCTAACAGGTAGGTTATGCATTCTAACAAATGTATGTGATATGAAAGTATGCGATGCACCAGAATCGAAAAGAACTGTAGCGGGGATGGAACTGATATTGAACGTACCAAGCATAATCTCTGGCGCTTCTTGCACGGTCTCTGTGGACACGTGATTCACCTTTCCCGAATTAGGGGGTACTTGCTGCCTTCCTTTCTGCCCATTATTCTGAGGTGGGAGCTGATCTTGCCTCTTCGGACAGCGGTTGGCATAGTGACCGGGATCACCACAACGGAAACAGGCATTGGGTGTTCCATTCTTGACGGGGGTGTTGGGTGCACTAGTCTTTATGGGAGCATTGTTGGGAGTGCCTTGGCGCTGGGCTTGATTATTGTTCTGCTGCTGTTGCGGGTATGAAGGACGTTGTTGTCCCTGGTTGCGGTTCCACTGAGTAGTCGGTCCCTGGTACCTCTGCTGATTGCCTGGCGCGAAGTTGGAACGAGGGCGGTTGTTACTACCAGAAGACTGACCTTGGAGCTTCCTCTTTCTAGCCTCCATCTCCTTGCGCTTGTTGTCAACCACAATAGCCCGGTTGACTAAGGTCTGGTAGCTGGCATACTCATTGGACATAAGCTGCAGTGCCAGTCCGTCATTCAGACCCTTGAGGAAGCGACGCTGCTTGTCGGCATCCTGAGCAATATCAGCGGGAGCATAGCGTGACAATTGAGCAAACTTGTCACGGTACTCTGCAACGGTCATGGCTCCTTGGCGCAGAGATCTGAACTCTTCCTGCTTCAATTCAATCAGACCAGCAGGGATATGGTACGCTTTGAAGTTGGTCTTGAATTCCTCAAAGGTGACAGGTGGAGCATCGTTGGCTTGACCGAACTGAAACGATTCCCACCAATCCAGAGTAGCTCCTTGCAACTGACCAGAAGCATAGAGCACCTTCTCCTGGTCATTGCATTGCGCGATGGTAAGCTGGCGTTCAATAGCACGAAGCCAGTCATCAGCCTCCAGGGGATCAGCGGCATGGGAGAACACTGGCGGGTGACCCTTTAAAAACTCACCCCTCTTGTCCCTCACTTGCATCGGTGGTGCTCCTCCAACTGGCTGATTCTGCATATGTTGCATCATGGTTTGCATAAATTGGGCTTGAATGCCCATCAACTACTGAATGTTAACTGGGGGTGGTGGTGGTGGGTTAACAGGTGCTCCACGACCACGGCCACGTCCACGTCCACCTCCAACCCCACCTCCTCTGGCGGCCATCTGTGTTTCCAAACAGGGATCAAGGTTAGTGAACTTTTTAAGAAAAGATCACTCATATGAGAGGAAACAGTAGATCTGAAAATTTCTGGGCGAGGTCTAGTAACAGCAGTACAGAAAAACAAACATATTCGGAGTTCCAGAAATCCAAACAGGGCGTGTGATACACGGTTGGAAAGATAACGAAATTATCTACAACTTTTATTTAAGTGACTTTCCCAGATTCTGTCGTTAAGTTAGTCAAAAACAGAGAACAAACAGATCTGTCCAGAGCTCAAAACTGCGCAGAAACTCTAACTTGAAACAGCCATATCTCACAAACCATAACAGCTATTGAAGTGATTCCAGAGGCATTGGTTAGATATAGGAGTCTATTTTCCACCATAAAATTTTCAGCCTTGTTGCACGACCAGAACTTGAGATATAACCAAAAGATCACAGATTGCTCCAGAAAACAGCATAGGACAAGATATAACTAACCCTCTTATTATTCATAAACGTTATGTCTAACTATGAGATTTGTAGACAAGCCCACAAATCTCAACACTCATTACAAAGAACCAAATCACACATAAGCATAATGATAATCCAACTCACGCATAAAGAAGCACAATAGCACAAAAGTTAACTAGACTCGACAAAACGCTTGCTAATATCGTCTTATTACATAGAATGGTGACCTATGCCTATTTGTAGAGCGGTTCGCGGAGCCTCTTGTACATAGGGGGTTGGTTGAGAAGTTCCAAGAGCCCATCAATGGTGCTATAGCATCTTTTGAGATCTTTTCCCAGGGATATCACCTCCTTTTCCAAGTCCGCGTTAGACCTTTCCCTGTCAAGGAGAAAATCTCGTGTGGCCTTCTCGGTTGGAGTTGCATTGGGGTCTTCTACCATAGCCTCCTTATTCTCACTGTTCCAATAGGGCAGGTAGCGGTATGCATCATCCCTCATGTCTTCAATGCGACGACCCCGGAACGCTTTGTAGGCTTCAACTGCCACGGCTTCCAAGGCTGACGCTAGAGTGGACCGTCGAGCTCTGTGGCCAATCACCATCTCATGCAGGTATAGGCCGCTTTCTGGTTCTCGGACGGCGACAGTCACTCTTGCCTTCCAGTAGGTCCTTTCCATGGGATGACTGTACCTCCAGTGGGTGTACTGTACGATGATGTTCTTGTCGGGGTAGTAGGCATCAAAAAGTCCCATCAGCCTGTGATGTGTGGGACTTTGGGCCGCTGTGGGCGCTCCGACGAGATACCCGGAGTCCACGTCCCAACCCGTTGGAAGCTCTTCATCGTCTTCAACCTCCAGCACTTCTGGGGGCACTGGCGCGGGAGGTACTGGAGCTTGTGGAGCTGGTGCCTGCTGAGCTGGAGCTTGTACCGGTGGTGCCGGCGCTTGTGGTTCCACTTCTTGAGGTGCTTGTTCTTGCAGTACTGGCTCTTGCGGCGCTACCTCCTGCTGTTCTGGCTCCTGGGGTGCTTGCGGTGCTTGTGGAACGGGGTTGCCTGCCCTCCTGCGTCCACCGACGGTCCTGCGGGTGGTACGACGAGCCATCTATGGAGTAGACCAAGAGACAGATACAATAGAATCAATATATTTGTGTAATAGAGCAAGTAAAGAGAAGCATATAGTTTTGATAAATTAACAAGGCTAAGATAAATAGCAAGAATTGAGAAGCAAGGACCACTAAAACGACCATAACTAACTAGGCTTGCGTCCTACAATCAACATAGCTCCGATACCAATTTGTCACACCCAATTTTAAGAACAAAATTGAATGCAATAACTCATGTGTGCCCAGAGATCAATCACACACATAAGCCACAAATTAAGAAGTACCATCACATATGTTTATTACATAGCGAATATTATTCAAAGTCTTTACATAGCAGCGGATAAATAAAGTCTCTCTCACGGTAGCTCCATCACAGGGAAGATGACTGGTTGACAGCAAGACTAGAACTCTTCGGGGAAGTCGTCGTTACCATAGCAATCTGTTACCCATCCGGGATTTTTATCCAAGTAGAAAGAAAATAAACAAGCATAAGTACATCTCGTACTTAACAAGTGTAACATGGGGTTCATGAGGCTCAAATAAAGCTGACACTGGTTAGACTGCGGTAGCTTTTAGTTGGCACAATTTTAGCATTAGATAGCATCAATAAAAACCATCCCAATTAAACATGTGATCAATGTGAATATGAAACCATAGAAAGAGATAGCAATATCACATTAAAACATTATTAAAGCAACAACTATACCATAAGAATTCCAGGTCGCTCGTAACCGTGAGCACGGCTGATATATCAGTTTTACACTTTACCCGATGAGTCGTGATATCCAGATGCCCGGGTTAATTACTCCCATAACACTTCCGAGGTGAGCGGGCAGGATACACGCAAAGCTTTTCAAAGGTTCGTCTAACAAGTTAGGGCCGCTAGGTCTTAAGGCAAGGGGAAGAAGGGTCTCTCAACCTTGCGGCACGCAGGCAAAGTGAAAGTAACCGCCCTAAATCCAGCTCGTCAAGCGCCTTATGCGCCCTTTCGGGTAACCTCTAACAAGCTAGAAAAGGTCCTTATACTGAGCTAAGGTCAGAGCCATATAACTCCCATGGTTGCACTGTTGTCCCGGGTGATCCCTTATAGTAGCTCCTAAACCATGTTGCTATAAAAGCCAATTTTACCAAGTTGCATATACCATTAAATTCAGATTCACATGATCAAAGTTTAATTTGAGCACTAGCATAGTTCTACCCAATGCATACCAAGTTTAACAAGGCACAAGATCAACAACTAGGATATGTCTAAATAGGCATCAAGGTAGACACATGCATATGATGTTTAAAGTGATTTATGGTTATTAGGACATCAAGGAGGATCCCATGCTATACTTGCCTGATTCAGTGAACTCTGGTTGCTCTTGGTTGTCGTAGAAGGGTTCCTGATCACCAGCGTATGTCTCACCGTCTATACTCGATTACCACATCAACACACAATCATCGGGACACAAACATGCAAAGCAAACAAGCTATAATTAGAACATTACACCAACAGCAAGAAAATAATATAAAAAGTTTGAAAACAGAAACTACGATCCAACACGATCACATAAGCGCGAAGATCACGAAAAACGGAATTATAACGCAAAAGTTATGAGCTAAACCAATTACCAAACCTTAGTTAGTAGATTAAACTTAACTCAAATTTTAAATACTGAAAACAGTATAGATTTTCATGCAGATAAATAGATCTTTTCAAAACGAATCTAACGCAACTTGAACGGACTAAATCGGACTAAAAACGTAGAAGTTATAAGCATTTGAAACTGGTGGCAAAACTGTAAATAAACTGAAATTGATTTTGAATTTAAATTGATTTAAATCAAAACTGCAAATCGGTTGGACTGCGCCTCAATTAGGACAAAGCGCAGGGGCTTAGATGGAAGATTGCACAGACTCAACGCACAGTGCGTTGTGGACCGCGGGTTGAGGCCCGAAAATTGTAAGGGCTCTTTAGCAAGAACGGCATCGAAGGGGTACGGGGCTTCCTGGGGCGTCGGATCGGCAACGGACGCTCCAGATCAGATCAGGGGGGTCAGCGGCGCTCTTCGCCGGAGCAAAGGGAGGGCGCGGCGGCGACATGGCCGGAAGGCGGCGGCGCTGCTCGGATATACGCTAGGGAACAGTAGAGACCTCGGGACAAGATCCAATCGACGACGGAGCTCAAGGCGAACTCACCCGAGGCACAGACGAGGTCGGAGACGATCTGGTGGCGGCGTATCTCTCGACGAGGCGGACGGCGGCTCTGGAAAGCGACGGCGAGCGATTAAGGCATCAAAACGAAGAGGAAAAAGAGGGGAAAACACTCGGTTAGCTTCGAGAGATCAAGGAGAAACTCTAGGAACCTCTTGCGGGCACTAGAACTCGGTGAAGCGTCGGGTCGACGGCGGCGGATCTTCGGCGGCCGCGGAGTTCGTCGCGGGAGCGAATTAGAGCACGAGAGCGTGGGATTTCCGCGTGAGAAGAGGCGGCGGGTTCCTGGGGATCTTATAAGGGGGTTGGCTTGGCCAATTTGGCAAGCGAGGCCGCGTGCCCTGGATTGGAGTCGGGTTCGGCTCCGGAGTCCGCCATGGACACGAGCAAGAGCAAGGGAGATGAGACGCTGACATGCGGGGACGCGCGGTCAGCGACGGGAGAGCGACGGCGCGCTGCGCGCAAAGCCAGGCTGGGCCGGGGCAGATGGCCCATGCGGGCGAGAGAGAGGGGAGGGAAGCAGGCCGTCGGGGAGGGGAAGGTGAGGGCGCCGGTGGCCGACGGCCCAAGGGAGAAAGGGACGGGCGCTGTGCGCGGGGGAAATCGGGCCGGCCGAGTTGGGCCGCGCGGGGGAAAGAAAGGGGAGGGAGGCAGGCCAGCGAGAGGAAGGGAGCGGGCCGGCCAAGCTGGCTCGGGCCAAAAGAGAGGAAGGAGGAGGAGGGAGAGGGAAAATGGTTTTCCAATTTCCAAAACTGATTTTCAAGAATGAATTTGAAATCCCTTTGAATTCAAACAAGTTTTGAGCAAAAACCAATCATCACAAAAATAAGATATGCACCAGCATGTATGCATTAACATGATTCTTTGGCCTAGGATTAATTTTAGCTTTTGTAAATAATTTATTAACTAGGTTCTATGCAACACATAAAATGCATAATTAATTCATATTGCCTATTTTCAAATTGATGCAAATTTTGGGATGTTACACTAACTTTTTAAGAAAAATTTCAAGAAAAGAATCTGGATATCAGTTTTGTACGAAAACTATGGGGGTGTTTGGTTGCTCGCCGTGGGACGCCAAGCCACAGCCAAGGCTGCCACACTCTGCCACAACGCTGTTTGGTTACTAATTAAAGTTAGGCAACCACAGTTTTCACAGGTCATATTTTTGCCACAACTGCGGCGATCGATTCTGCCGCCACCAAACGTGGCGCCGCCACACATTCCATGGCACGGTTTGGCCAGGAACCAAACACGCCCTATGGTTTTAAAGACTAATGGTTTACTTCTTGTGATGATTTAGCAATGTATGGCTGGCCACTTGGGAATATTCAAGTCTTTAACTAACCCTTGTCTTTGTTTTCCAGAAAATAGGCAGACAAGTTCAGGAGAAACTTACTCGTTAGAGGAATATGTTTATGTTGAGAGAAACAAGATCTTGGGCTGCTTTGCTCCGTGCTTAAGCTTTGTCTTCAAATTCCAAAAGCTGGTTGACTTTATATTCTTAGACAATGCTACTAGACCGTGCAAGGTGGCAACAGCAGGGATCTTCTGTGAAGTGCTTCCGTAAACAATCATATGGTGCAAAGTATTGTTGTTATACTCCGAGGTCCGAGCTGCTGGTTCATCTCTACTCCACAGGGCAAATTTGCCTCTGGATCTTTTCGCAATTCCTTGCGATTTCTCTTCGGACAGCTAATGAGCTAGTAAGTTCCTCTAGAACTTTT
Organism: Coix lacryma-jobi var. lacryma-jobi; assembly: GCA_009763385.1. Classification (NCBI taxonomy): domain Eukaryota; kingdom Viridiplantae; phylum Streptophyta; class Magnoliopsida; order Poales; family Poaceae; genus Coix; species Coix lacryma-jobi. The sequence goes on along the minus strand of CM019824.1, from coordinate 34,510,723 downwards.
TTTACAGGTAAAACTGATGACCTAGCTTTTTTACTTGCCTATACTAGTAAACTAGGATGTGACATGATTGATGACATATATATACCATATCACAGGATGCACAGTTTCATGACTTTTATTGATAGACATGCACAGTTTCATGACTTTTATTGTTGTTCTGTGTTCACTTGAAAAATATGTTCAGATACTTTTATTGATAGCAACAATCGATGAATAGTTTGCATGTCCTTTATGGTATAAATAAACTGACTAGTGTTCAATGTCGCGGGAAGTAGTTTTATTTGTCCTAGTCTCTCTAGCTATGGATTTGATCCAAGTACAGTAGAGGAAAAACATGGTTCTATAGGCTTCTAGTATCAACCTTTTCTCTGTTTCTCACCTTGACCTCACACAAGGCACTGGGCAAGCAAATTCCCCTAAACGCGAAACAACCGCAGCGGATCCTTGCCCTGCTGTTGTAGGACGACAAGGGCATGTTTTAATAATTACAGCTGCAGGGGACAACGATCAATCGGCTGTGAGGCTGGCTGTCCCCTCATCTCTCTCACCTGGCGTCCTGGCCTGGCCACACCGTCCAGTACTGCTGGGAGCGTGGGCTGAATGCGATATAAAAAATTTGATAAAGATTTGACGTGACCCTGCACTTGGAGAGAGTGTATTCGTTTCCTGTTAAAAATTATAGCCATGTTACCACATTAATTTAGTCTATTAAAATAAAATTAATTATAAAACTAATTATATCATTATATGTTAATTAGCAAGATGAATCTATTAAGTTAAATTAATTTATTATTAGCAAATATTTATTGTAGCTCTATATTGTTAAATTATAAATTAATTAAATTTAATAGATCCGTCTCGCGAATTAGCTAGTCTTCAGCTGATAAATTAATTTTATAATTAATTTATTTCTAATAGACTAAATTAGAATTAGAACATTTAATATGATAAACTAAAATTTTTGCCGCGGAAACAAACACCGCTCAGTACCCTAGGAGTACAAACTAAAACACCGCTCAGCACCCTAGGAGTACAAACTACTGGATGGAGCGACTCCTAGCAAGGCTAGGCTGGATAGCTCACCGCGCCCTGGCCTGGGACCTTCTGTTCTTTTTTTTTTCCTAGGACTCTCTCTTCAACAACAGCAGCAGGCCAGTAGGAGGGCAGCATGCAGCAGCATATGCCAATTCTGTTTCGGCCGATTGGTCAGATCCATCGTAGTTTGGAGCTCAACCTTTGTACACCTACTGTCGTGTACGGAGTATACATGAGTTGCTCAGTAGTAGGAGTACTGGCTAGATGGCACATGTTGATAACCGATACTGACTGTCTCGTTGTTTGTGCGGCATGTAGCTACTTGTACTTCATACAGGCAGCATTCAAGTGGTGCGAGATTGTACTTTTTGAAATATGCAAGCTTTGTACTTGCTGGAAATAAATGCCATGAAAATCTATTCAATTTCTATAGGATTTGAGGGAAAAAAGGACAATTCAAACCGTTCAAATCTTCCTAAAGGTTGGGGAAAAACATATAACTGGCGTCGCAAGGAAAATTTAGTTCCGCTAATTGAAATGTGCTGCCTGCTATATATAAACATGGGTCCGATGTGTGTGGGTGATGTCTAGTTGATGTCCTAATTAAATCTTGTCCTCTAGTTTATGCTCTCCATTGTTTTGGTGTTTTACTCACTTAATATTTTATTAAAAGACAAAAGATGAACCAACCTTGGTGCATACATCCACACCCTCAATAAATTAAGCTTGGCTTAGATTTCTTAAACTTTATATGTATTCACATTTTTTTATAAATAATATGTTACATAGATGTCTCAAAAACATTTTTTTTGGATGTAGATTGTTTCGGATTTGTCATAAGTCAACCTATTTTAAATTTACCAACTTCATAGGAACAGTAATTAATATCTGCTATATGAAATAAGTATATTGTAAAAAAATATTTCATAATTTACTTAATGATACTAATTTGGTGTCCTAAATGTTCATATTATCTCCTATGGATTTATTCAAACCTAACACAGTTTAAACATAACTAGGACACGTACTTAGAATTAACTATATTATATGGGATGGAGGGAGTAGCTATTTATTTATGAGTAATCTAATCTTGTAGGAGTACTCTAGTGAGCTTTGGATGCCTTTACATATCTAGCACTTCGTGTATCGGAAAAGATAGCTCGTGTCATGCATCACCAGTATTTTATGCCAAAGAGCTGAGAGCCGACCAAGAGCATATTTAATTTTTTTTTTCTACTCCAAAAATAATAGCAGAGCATCTCTTTCCTTATAGACATCCTGTGATTCATATTGAAAGTGGATATTCGCGCTGATGATGATGAGTTGATTTCATGTTTCGATGCTTCTACACTTCAAACCAAGTACAGTCTTGATTTGCTATATACTCCCTCCGTCCCTAAATAAGTGTCATCGTTGGTGTGCGTGCCACGTGTTTGACTCAATTTGTAGAAAATATGTGTAATGTTTATATCTCTAAATAATTTTGTTAAAAAACTAGATGTAAAGATCTTTCCGATGATACTAATTACTTAGTATAAATATTAATATATTTTAATATATAATTGCCGGCAACTTTTTCTCGGGAAGCGAGAATGACACTTATTTAGGGACGGAGGGAGTATGTCTCTAAATGACTAAATAAAGGAAGAAATAACCTACTGCACAAGATTTATCATGGAACAAGAAGTATGAACTCCAAGCATGGGAATACAAGTTGTCAGAACTTTTAAGTTATGTTCAAGTCTTTATTTGAGCTTATCTTCTGGTGGTGCAGATTAAAATGATTAACATCCTATTAGCTAATCTACTAGGGTATTTAATAGAAGAATGTATCTTGTTGGTGTTTCTAGCTTGTTAGTAGTTTCTTGCCCCTGAAGTGAAGTTTTCTAGGTGTTAACTGGTCCTACATACTCTGAGCGAGTGTGATTGCATATCACTTTATTAGCCATCTAATCTACATTATCTTGTTCCATTCCATTTTTCTTCTATTAGCTGAATCATTTTCCATGTGTTTAAAATTTTCTTTGCCAAAGAGAGGATGCTATCTTCCTATAAGAGAGCTGATGGGCTATATATATATATATATATATATATATATATATATATATATATATATATATATATATATATATATATATACACACACACAGTGTAGAACTCATGCTAGAGCTTGCACTCTACATCTTTCAATTTTTTTTATTCTTGCGAAGGGGTGTTCACTTCCCAAAAGTTTTTGGGTTTTGATCCTGTAGCATTTTCGTTATTATTTGACAAACTTTATCTAAACATGGACTAAATAGACTCAAAAGATTTGTCTTGACATTTACAGACAAAAAGTACAATTATTTACTTTTTACGTACATTTAATGCTCTATACATGCGTTTAAAGATTTGACATGATAAGAAATTTTGAAAATTTTAGGAACTAAAACATGGCTGAGGCCTTGTTTAGTTTCTCCAACTTCTTCCAAATATTTCTAGATTCCCCGTCACATCAATCTTTAGCTGCATGCATGGAGTATTAAATGTAGGTAAAAAAAATAAGTGATTGTACTTTTAGTATCTATATGTCGAGTCGAATCTTTTGAGTCTAGTTGATCCATGTTTAGATAAAGTTTGTCAAATAACAACGAAAGTGCTACAGTGCAAATTCCAAATATTTCTCGGAACTAAACAAGGCCTGAATGCCATGTGCAATTGTGCACGGTATATCTCATCATACATTACTACAAGATCTGATCGTTCTCTCATGTGAGTCCGTGAGACTGACCCTCTGATGCGCACATTGGAGCATACGGAGTAGTCTCACCCTTGACTTTGGCGCCATGGAGAGAAGATCCTGAAAGATGTTTGTTCGTTTGACTTTTGCCGTATTCATGTGTGTTGTGTTGTTGGGAACTGGGCAAGGAGTTGTTGGGCGCGATGATCTGATGGGATCGAACTGGGGTGTGTTGTCTTGCAGAGAGCAGAAAAGACACCCATTCTATGGATGGAGTAGTACTACCAAGTGGTTTCGAACCCTAATGCCAAGCTGGGGTGTGTTGGCTTCAAGTGGTTTTAAGAACCCTAATTGCAAGCTTCAAGTGGTTTCAAGAACCCTAATGAATTTGAGATGGAATAATCCTTTTTTATATGTTGCATTACATCAGATGTCAAATCTCTGACCGGAGTCACATGGAACAGTTTGCACTCATAGCAAGTTCAACCATTGGCTGGCTACATAGGATTAGGAGAGGGGAGAGAGAAAGAGGCTGAGAGCGAAATAGGAGAGAGAATATAGAAAAGGCTATGCAAAAAAGTGGCAGCAAAAAAACAATATGAGTGGGGGCGATATACCTTTTGTAGATTTGTTTGCGTTAACAATGTCCTCTTTGGGCTAATATAATCCTTGTTAGTTTATCTCTCCTTTTGGCATGCATGGACCTTTGGTCCCCATTCATTCTTGAGTGTGCTCCCCCTCATAGCCTGGCTTTCCCTTCCTTCAACTCCACTCAAGACTGCTGTGCTCCTCTCCTAGCTACTTAATCTTGATGCCAAGCAACAAGACTCCCCCAAGCCTGGATCATCAGCTTGCTCTTTCCCATTCTCTCACAAATACATAGTAGTCCTACATATCAGGAGCTCTGTTCAAGCTAAGGAGTGGTCCTCAGGAGAGAGAGGAGGAGGGGGTTGGATTTTGGAACATGTCAAATCACAGCATTTGATGCACAAGGAGGTAAAGTTACAAGTTTTTTTCTTCGTTATTTCAATTTATACTTTTATCTCTACTGTTTGAGTGACGCATGAGAGAGTGAGCCAGCTGCTTCTGCTTGTTGCCTTGCTCGCTTTGGGCATTTCTCACTCACTTCCCTGGCCAGTGCCCACTGTGTTGTCATGCCAAGTTTCTCTTTCTCTTCATGCTCTACATGCCTTGCCTTGAGGTAGTATGCATAAGAGCATGCCGCGGCCGGGAAGAGTGACTAGAGTAGATTCCCTACCTTGGTGCACACAATCCACAGGCGCCAGTGGTAGTCTTGGGGCCTTGCACACATAAGCAAAGATCTCTTCCCTCTTGCCACTAAGGGATAAGATCGCTCTCCCTATCATCACCTTTTGTTTCTTTTGGCCCCTGTATGTGTATGTTACTTGTATTGCTCTCTGTCTCTGCATGCATATGCATATGCATATGCCATGATGTACTATACATTCTGATGCCATGAGTATATACGTGTACAAAATATTTTTGCAGAGTTGGAAGCAAGGGAGAGGGACGATGATATCTGCTGCTTGTTGACACAGAGGCACATGTTCCTTTTGGTGGGTAATGATGGTGTGCAGGTGGAGGTGATGATAGTTTGCCTCATCTGGGGACTGAGACATTCCATCCAAGCTAGGCCGCCCAGTGTCATGCTGCCTCACATTCACAGCTATCACCCCTGGCTGCTGCAATATTCCATTTGTTTGCTAATGTGTTGTATCAAGATGCCTTCGATGTGAGTCTTCACTGCCCTTCTCTCTCTCCCCCCCCCCCCCCCCCCCCCCCCCCCCCCCTCAGATCTCTATGCTCTCTGCTATCCTCTCTCTCTCTCTCTCTCTCTCCCCTCACCTCATCGATCTCCTCTTCATGCATCGGCATGCGTACATATACACCTGCACTGTTGCTTGGGCTAGGATTGCATGCGGATCCTGCAAGAACGTAGCCGCTAGCCAATCGGGGATGAGTGTAGCTGCAGTTTACTTGTGGTAACAAGCATGTACTCCCTCCGTCCCTTTTTAACTATCGTCCGGAAAGCGTGTCTGTGAGGAAAACACGGATTTCTAGAGACAGTTATTTAGTTACGGAGGGAGTACGTCGTGTGTGCAATGTGCAGCACTGACGACATAGCGAGCTGAGGGGCCAGCAAGTGAGGCTGTGGTGTGCTCTTCTTCTCTCAAAAGTCTGGAGATGAGTCGGCTCAGGGCCGAGCTGAGCCATCATCAATGGAGATCCCACCCTGGGACAAAACATGATATGGTTGGAGAGTCGGCTCTGTCTAGTCTCTATTCACCCATTTAAAGCATTGCGTGTGCACACACACTCAACGTAGAGAGAGAGAAGAGAGATGGTAGCCTGGCCGTCCAAATCGTCAGACTATAATACTGCTGTGCAAATCTTTTGGAAAGGGAGCATCCTGAGGCTTCCACAATGATTAAAGACTTCCAACTTGCACTGCCGTACTATCAAGATCAGCAGATTAAAATGGTTTCACACACTAATTAACAGCAAGCTAAAACTAGACAAGTAATAAAACAGGATTGCTGGTACTGATGAAAAGCCATGCATTCATGCTAGCTTGCACTACTACCCAACTTAAAAGCTCGCGGAGATCAATAAAAGCGTGCAAGACCAGTGCGATCATTAGGTACAAATAGACGATCGATAAAACAAGAAGCCTTCACAGAGAAGTTCCTAACTACTGTCTAATGACCAAAATCTATATATGCTCTTGTCATAAACCTTTTATGATGTTGATTTGTATAGAAAACAAAACCATTAATACTGCCAAAAGTGGACACTTGGCCAATTTAAATTGTCAAACAAAGGTGCATGGTACGTTCAACTCAAAGTGGTTGACACAAACAACTTTCTGGTCACAAGATGGTTTCCCTGCATTATACGATAGTTTGATTATGTGCATTACATCCACTGGTCAACACGTTACACAAAAGATCAGCAAGTTTCAACAACTGGATTGGGGGTATTCCACTCCTACCTGTTTTCTTCAACCTTGCATATTCCTATCGACACACCATTAGATAATTTTCAATTTAATTTCTATAGTGATTTGGCTACTTGAAATTGCAATCTTGTGTGTATGTATTATCACCACATATGAGGTGCAGATACAGAATTATTTTTTTAACCCTTTTTAAAAATAATTTTTAAAAATAACCCCGTTACAAACTTATTTTCAAAACTAACACCTTTGGCCGCGCCACCAGGCGCGACGAAACAACACTGTCGCGCCATGCATGGTGGCGCGGCAAGGGTGCCACGTGGCCCGGCTCTGCCACGGCCGGGCCGACGTTGCAACTGACGTGGCGGGCTCTGCCGCGCCACCGCTTACGGCGCGGCAGCTGCCGCGCCACGCATCTTGGCGCGACAGCGCCCGCCATACCAGCCGCGTTTCCTTTCTTTCCCTCCCTTCCTTTCTTTCTCCTGTGTTCGTCCCGTCGCAGCGCGCCCGCCTCCGCCTGCCTCCGTCCGTCGCCGGCCGCCTGCCTCCGTCCCCGGCCGGTCGCCCCTGGCCGCGCCCTCGTCGCCCTCTTTTACGGTGAGGCAACGCGGAAGACGACGCGGATGACGAGCAAGAGAAAGAGGCAGGCAGGTTGGGGAGGGGGCCCCGGGCCACTGGGGCCGCGAGGGCGGCGGCCGGGGGCGGAGAGGGCGGCGGCCGGGGGCGGCGAGGGCGACCGGGCGCTGGCCGCAGGCCGACGGGTGGGGGCGCCGCCACGGCCGAGTCGGAGGCGGCCGGGGGCGGGGCGGAGGCGGAGGCGGGGGCGAGGCGGAGGCGGGGGCGGCGGGGAGGCGGCAGCGCTGCGAGACAGAGAACGCGAAAAGAAGGGAGCGAAACAGAGGAAAGGAAAGACCGAACTGGTATCGGGCACTGCCGCGCCAAGATGCGTGGCGCGGCAGCTGCCGCGCCGTGGGCGGTGGCGCGGCAGAGCCCACCACGTCAGCGGCAACGTCGGCCCGGCCGTGGCAGGGCCGGGCCACGTGGCACCCTTGCCGCGCCACCATGCATGGCGCGGCAGTGTTGTTTCGCCGCGTCTGCTCTGGTGGCGCGACCAAAGGTGTTAGTTTTGAAAATAAGTTTGTAACGGGGTTATTTTTAAAAAATCTTTTTAAAAAGGGTTAAAATAAAAAAAACACAAGGGTTTCTTTCTAAATATTTACTCGACACTTATATATGGTAGGAAAAACCTGTACATTTCACAATTCTTATGGATCCAAGCATTGATCTGTAGGTTGAGGTCGCTCTTCAACGGCATAAATGTGTAGTCTAGCTGTAGGTCATTTTTTTTTGTTCTTGTTTAGTGTAATAAACTTTGCTTGTTTTCGGTGCTGTCTAATAAGCCTCCCTTCCCGGCTTGGACTAAGCTTGTATTTGCTTGCACTTTGTTCCCTTTTAATGAAATACGTGTTTAGGCATGTTTGTAAAAAAAAGAGTGAGGTTGAGATAAATAAATAGTATGGTGACTTTTGATTACATTGACATTTATATACTTGATTCCATTTAGTTATTTTGAATAAAGAAACTCTTTCCATTCACAAACATAAGCATTTCTAACATTCAAAATATGTCCATAGATATCAGCCTTTTTGCCCTAATCCAACCCTCTAGCTACTCTCCCTCATGGTCCATACACCTACCATGCATCAATTACATGAATAGAGAGGAGCTAATCATGTGGTTGAGGGGCATCACTGATCGATTTCCGGTCATCCTTAATTTGTCCTAAAAAATCTAGAAATTAGTATATAGTCCCTCCGTTTCGCTTTTAGACGTCGTTTAGGATAGCGACACGGTCTCCAAAGTACAACTTTGACCACTTGTTTCTTTAAAAATATTTGTTGTAAAGATGAAAGTACTTTTTAAGACAAATTTATTTATATGATTTTTACATCTCTAAACTCAATAATTTAAAAGTTATTCATGATTTATATTCCCAATGTTTGACTCAAACCTTGTCCAAAACGACATCTATTTCTGATACGGAGGGAGTATATTCGTAGCCAAGAGAGTAAGAAACTATAATTTCTACTAACTCATAAATAATGGAATTTTCCTCTGCCTTCTTTCTATTTATATTGCCAATTTGACATTTCCCACAATGCTCATAAATATCTGTTTATGAAAATTTCTGTGTTGACAAAATCGTCTTTCTTTACATCACCGTTCGCATAATGGTCGGCTAGCCTATTTCATGGCATATGGTTTCCGTTTAATCAACTGTTTAAATACTCATTTTGCTCATTTAAATGGCCATTTAGTCCAATGATGGCTTCATGGTAGGTGACTACCATTTAGCATTTAGCGCCTCAGGAAAAAAACACTTCTTTACATTCATGAAGAACTCAACCATTTGTTTTGCGCTTTCATCCATGCAGAATTTGAATGACATACCAATAAGTGCATTTTCTTGAGTCCTATTTGTGTTATATGTTGGCCCTTAGACATGTTTGTTTAATCCCCTTGCTTAAACCAACTTATTTCAGTAGTTTAATAATTAGCTTATATGTATCTTCAAATGTCAACAAACAACACAACTCATATTAAGACAGCTTATAATCTAGGAGTGTTTAATCCCCATAAGCTATCTAGAACTAGCTTATTTCAGCTCCCCCCCTATAAGTAGGATTATTTAACTGAAGTAAGCAGACTAGCCCTTAAATAATAAAGGTGTGTTGTACATTGCGTTGGATGCACAAGAAACATAATAACCTCAAAGCATTTGTAAAATGTATGAAATACTGACGGCTGTTTGGATATTATGGGCTAACAGTTAGCTTTGGATTTTGAATGCTAAATAGCAGGGCAAAAATATGCGCTAATAAGAGATAATGGATACTAATTGGTGGTTAGTTCCTAATAATTGCAATTGTTGGGTTAAACACACAGGCTAAGCATGAAACGTTGCATCCATCTGGCGAGGAACCAATGATCATCATCCACTTCTCTTGGCTGAGGGCCTGTTTAGAAGAGCTGTGCTCCCTGATTCTTCAGATGTGCTTCCAGATTCTCTAGTCAAGTGATTCTGTAGCTGAAAGTAGATTCTCTTTAATTCTTTAGCCTAAACTCTCAAAATTAGGATAGAGAATTACTTCACAGAATCAGGTGAAGCTTTTCAGCTCTCAGCCTCCTAGTTCATTTCTGAGAATCACTTCACAGAATCAGTAAAGAATCACTTCTCGCTGAAAAATATGTTTGGCAATCAGAGAGTGATTCTCTCTGAGAATCCGCTCTGTGGATCTCTGCCAAACGGCCCCTGACTATGGCATTGGATCCAAGGAAAACACACACGGATATATACTTACACACATTTCTTATATTTCAGGCGCGTGAAGAGTTTTTTCTTTGTCCTTCCATAGAAAAAAATTATCATTTATTTATTGTGATTTGTGCTAATAGATTTGGACATTGGATGGAGATCTGAAGCTTGTAGCTAGTCGTTGTCTGAAAAGATGTTATAATTCAGATGCCTGAAATATAACAAATCTCATCCTTACACATAGCTCTTTAGTACTCCATGTTTTTGTTTCTTTTTCATTTTCTTTGTTATGGGGCGCATGGAATCCAGAATTAAATCTGTTCAATCTGAATTTATAAATTATGATTCATATATTGGACATGCTTTTATATATGATGTCAATTTCACAATCACGAACTCTTTATTGTATGAGATGAGATGTTGACAGTAAAATTGTTACTTCACAGACAGCACCTGCTCATCAAGGCAAACCGCGGTTCCTGAAAAATGAAAAGAACTGAAAAGACAAGAGGAGAAGAGATCGAAGAGCGCCCTGCCGCCCTCGATACAATGCAAGTTTCATGTCTCAGTTTTCAACACACTTAGATTTTAAAAACAATGCAGAAGAGTTTCATCCCTATGAAACTCTCTCTACTTCCATAAAACTCTTATCACCTCTCTCCTAATTAATATAGTAAAATGTCAACATATTTAATGCTAATAAACTCTATGAAACCTTTATTGAGAGTTTGAGACTGACCTAATGCAAAGCAAGCTAGTGGATTAGTAGCCTGGCTTAGCGTAACGAGTTAGGTCCACATATGAATCTTTGGTTGTTTAGGCCCACCAACACCAATCCATGGAATGTTTTAGTTAGATTCCTCTATTCCTTGAGCCTCCCCGAATCACACGCACCACGATCCACCAGATAAAAGACAACTCCTCCCTCCATCTCTAGCACACTCCTCACTCACCACCCTTGCTGCCACCTTTCCCCTCCCTCCCTCCCTCCCACTTCTATTCCTCTCCTGCTAGTTCCTAGAGAGAGAAAGCATCCACTTCTCTCTCACAACCAGCTCTTGCTGCTCTCGCTCCCCCCCCCCCCCCCCCCCCCCCCCCCCTCTCTTCCTAGTTTATACTGTACAATGCATATAGTAGCTGCTACTACTAGCTACAGTAGGTAGGCTAGCTAGCTAGGCTATGGGCTATGGCCGAGTAGGTAGTGGCAAGGTAGTACTACTGTGTACTCCGTAGGAGCATAGCTGATGAGCTGCAGCAGCCTCCCAGACTCTCACACCTCTGTATTTTTGGCAGATGAGGATGTCCTGTCACGGAAGCTGCAGCTGCGAGGGCAGCCCCAGCCCCAGCCCCAGCCTCAGATGCTGCTGCCGGACGTCGTGCGCCCCTCCTATTAAACCCGCCAGGAGATGAGATGCACGTCCTTCCGCTCCACCACCCCCTCATGCTCCTCGCCTGCCATCACCGCCGACTCCGCCGGCTCAAGAAGATCGAAGAAGCTCGGCCTGGGCGGATCCACCGTCGAATCGAAGCTATGCTCAGCTCACTCCACCACCACTCCTCCTCCTCCTCCGACACCGACAACAACAATGGCAACAAGAACGGCGGGAGCGCCAACAGCAACAGCGGCGGCGTCCTCGCGGCCGCGGTGGTGCCGTCCGCGCGGGACCTCGTGCTGGCCTGCGCCGACCTGCTGCAGCGCGGGGACCTCCAGGCCGCGCGCCGCGCCGCGGGGGTCCTCCTGTCCGCGGCGTCCCCGCGCGCGGACGCCGCCGACCGCCTCGCCTACCACTTCGCGCGCGCGCTCGCGCTCCGGGCGGACGCCAGGGCCGCCGCCGCCGCCTCTGGCCGCCTCGTCGCCCCGCCGGGCCTGGTCGTGGCCGCCGCGCGGCCGGAGTCGTCTGGCGCCTACCTCGCGTTCAACCAGATCGCGCCCTTCCTGCGCTTCGCGCACCTGACCGCGAACCAGGCCATCCTCGACGCCGTCGAGGGCGCGCGCCGAATCCACATCCTCGACCTGGACGCCGCGCACGGCGTGCAGTGGCCGTTTCTCCTGCAGGCGATCGCCGAACGCGCCGACCCGGCCGCGGGACCGCCGGAGGTCCGCATCACCGGCGCCGGCGCCGACCGCGACACCCTCCTCCGCACCGGCAGCCACCTCCGCGCCTTTGCGCGCTCCATCCAGCTCCCCTTCCACTTCACGCCGCTCCTGCTCTCCTGCGGCGCCGCCGCTACTACTACCCATCAGCAGCAGCAGCAGCAGCAGCAGGTCGCTGCCAGCGCGAGCACCACCACCACTTCGAGCGCCGCCACGAGCCTGGAGCTGCACCCGGACGAGACGCTGGCCGTCAACTGCGTCATGTTCCTGCACAAGCTAGGCGGGCACAACGAGCTCGCCGCCTTCTTGAAGTGGGTCAAGGCCATGGCCCCCGCCGTGGTGACCGTCGCCGAGAGGGAGACCATCGGCGGGGGGTTCGACCGCATCGACGACCTGCCCCAGCGGGCCGCGGTTGCCATGGATCACTACTCGGCCGTGTTCGAGGCGCTCGAGGCCACTGTGCCGCCGGGGAGCCGGGAGCGGCTAGCGGTGGAGCAGGAGGTGCTCGGCAGGGAGATCGACGCCGCGCTGGGTGCCTCCGGTGGGAGGTGGTGGCGCGGACTCGAACGGTGGGGAGCCGCGGCGCGCGGTGCCGGATTCACGGCGCGGCCGCTCAGCGCGTTCGCCGTGTCGCAGGCACGGCTGCTGCTGCGGCTGCACTACCCGTCGGAGGGCTACCTCGTGCAGGAGGCGCGCGGCGCGTGTTTTCTCGGGTGGCAGACGCGGCCGCTGCTGTCCGTGTCGTCGTGGCAGTAGCCCAGCAGCTAGCACCGCCATCGACGAGCCTTCCACGGTACCCTGCTGCGTGCATGCATTCATGCCGGTGGCGGCGGCGACGGACTAGGGTTTGCTTGGCTCGCTCACTAGTCATCACCGCGCGCCGCATATAGAGCTAGCGTATATATGAGCATTGCATTTTGTAGCAATAATATTGGTTACTTTGTTACGTACTTATTAGCAAGATCTCATGGTGATTTTGGAGGATGACGAGTTTGTTGGGTTAATTGCAAGGAGGAAACCCTAACCCTACTAGCTTGCTGTGGTTTAATTGCTGTTAATCTTAGCTGCTTGGATGGATGGATGGTTGATTAGTACACTCTCTTGTTAATTTGAGGAGTTTGAGTTCACATATATAGCCTTGCATGCATGGAATGGCGGCAAGTGAAGAGGTTGGCCTAGGCTTTGTTAGTCTAGCAATTACTTCAACGTACTAAAATCGGCTTTGCTATTTTCATCTCAATATGTATATCTATTTCTTCTTTCATTATTTGGTTTCTCAGTAGCTCATGTGAGCATTCTTTATATATAGTTTTACTAGTAGTAATAAGAGATTTTAATTGTCTATATAGCATTGTTATTATTATTTGTTAATTTTGACGTGAGAGATTATATTGCCCGTGTTCTGCATATTTATTTAAGAGAGGTTTTGTTTAAGTTGGACGTGTGTGATCTTGCAGAATGTCCTCCTCTGGCCGTTCTTCGTTTTCTACCCATCCATGTGTACAATAATTTATTTTTATATAACAGAGGCATGGAGGAGAGGAGGATCTTCTCTAGCTTCCTAGCTCACTTGCATGGCCTCGTTTTATAAACATTCCTGCACTTAACTTGCCTGTTGGTTCTTGATGCCGTTGTTTGTATTATGGCCCTGTTTGGATCCTGGGGCTAGAGTTAGTTTGAGCTATTTGGAGCTCAACTAGCCCTAAATTATCCAAACATGAGGGCTAGTTTGAGCTAGTTGCATCTAACCCATCCAAAAAAACTATCCCCACCAAGAGGTGATTATTTGGGCTAGTTCTAGTTGGGACCACTACAAAAGTGATTTCTCTCTCTATCTTCATCCTACCAAATGATTGAAAAAGTACATTTATTGTCAATCTAACCCTTTCATCCAAACACCACAAGAGCTAGAGTTAGTTTAGGGTTAGTTTAAGTTAGAAAATAGCTCTAGCTCTAGCTGAGTTAGAGGGATGCAAACAGGGCCTATATCCAATCATGCGTGCTTTGTCTAGCACTAGCCATATAAACTAATAACCATTTTGGTAGTCTGTTTGTGTGGGTGTAATCATCACTCCCGCGGGTGTTGCAACTTGCAACAGGCCACAATATTTATTTTATATATTTATATATGCATATATATGTATATATAGATGCTAAGACACCTAGTGTTTTTCTAATGTGCTCCTGGCAGAAAAAAAGTTGGTGTGTCTCCTCTCCTGCCCAGGGAGAAGGGGGTTTGGGTTCTTGTTTTCTGTGTTATGCCCCAGATATGCTGGTAAGCTGTCTTTAGGAGGGCATAGCAGTGGCATGATCCCATGCATCAATGCCAACCCTAATCCCTGCCCCCTGTCCCCTTCAAACAAAATCATGGGATTTCTCAAAACCAGGCCACCCCTTTTGGTGGCCAGCTTGCTGCTCCCTCTTCTCTCTCCTGGCTATGTTCCCTGCCTCTCCTCTCTGCTCTCTGTTCTCTGTGAAAAGATCATTCCCTTTTGGAAGGGCCCATCTTCTCCTTGAATTCTTTTCTCTCTCCATTTCCTTGGGATCTTTGCATGCATGCATGGCCTCTTAATATATTTGTTCCTCAAAGAGAGAACCATTGGCATGCCCGACTTGCATTTGATTCCTTGGATGCTTTGCTTGTCTCTCATGTTTATATATATATATATATATATATATATATATATATATACATATACGGAATATATAATAAGTAGGTAGATTGGTACCACTGCTCAAAGTTTATACCACGCACTACAGGTTATGTTTGCATGTAGGAACTTGGGACAATGGAAATTAACAGAACGAGTGAAAAAGACAGGTACAATAAAAATTGCAAGAGTTCTCAAAGCATCTCTGACCACTTTATCAATTCAGAATTTCGTTCTTTGAAAAATTAACATAATATAATTAATGTATGATCTTTGCTTTCTTTAGTGCGACTTTCGAAAATGATAATATAATGAAGGGTTTACCACGATTTTTGTAGACCCTAGATATGATGTACCATCCGTATCTTAGAAGCAAATCTAGTTGGCGCTCAAAAGATAATACAGTTTTATTGTTTGCAAGCATAATTTTGTACTTCAAAACAATTAAACATTACTTTCTTTTGGCAGCATCAAATAATTGTTTTTGCTATATTATTAGCACCAGTCCATGCATAGTAGAAAGTAAGAAGAAAAATAAATTGGAAGTGTTCGTTCCCCAACAATAATTTTAGCCTCATCACATCGGATTTTGCGGCTCTAATTTAGTCTATTAAAAATAGAGTAATTAAAAAACTAATTTATCACCCGAAGGCTAATTCAAGAGACAAATCTATTAAACTTAATTAGTTCATGATTTGATAATTAATATGGTACTACAATAAATATTTGATAATGATAGATTAATTTACCTTAAAAGATTTGTCTTGTTAATTAGCATATCGCGGTGTAATTAGTTTATTTTTAATACACTAAATTAGTACCGAAACATCCGAAGTGACATGCTAATTTTTTTTTGCCAGGAAATGAACACCCCCAAAGCAGGTCTTTTTGCCCTTAAGGGCATGTGCTCTCAGCACATCCGTCATTGGATTCACATTGAGATGTGTGCACACATACATGTCAATCCGTTATTGGATTCTCATTGACACACACATCTCAATGCAAATTAGAAGCACATATCTCAATGTGAATCCAACGACGCAGTGTGAAGGGACACATGTCCTTAAGGGCACTAACTTTTTTTTTCAAAAGGTGTTTTTTGCCCTTAAGGGCATGTGCTCTTAGCACATCCATTATCTAGCATTACTTTTTGTCACACCGTCTATTTTTTGAAACTTAAACATATATCATGCATGCATCAACCTGATGATATATATATAAAGGAAACAATGTAAATGCTTTCTTTTCTGCACTTTTAGTGGCCCAAAATTTACTTCCACAAAAACTAATTAATAGGGAGAGACATAAGCAAAAATTTGGTATTCATGCTTGCAGTCTCTTGCCTAGCTACTTATTCTTAAACTTTTTGTGGTTTAGATTCATTTCAGAATCATGTGGATATTTTTATCAGGTCACATATCAATATTCATTTCTTCAATAAAACAGTGGGAAATTAAACATATATATGCATGCTTTGCAGTCAGGTATTCACATATCTATAATTTATCTGCCTTTAAACAAGTGATTTTTGCATCTCCATCTCTAATTTATTCTACCTTGTTTTTGTTTGGAGGGACAGAAAAGCATATCTTATTTTATTTATATACATTCAATGGGACACGGTTGAGGACTATATACACATGCCTATTGGAGATCCTATATATGTATAAGTATATTGTAAAATCACATAGACCATATTATATATAATGTCCCAACGTAACAACAGTCAATGCATGCATTCCTTGCCTCGTAATAAATTATTATATAAAGCCGAGGAAACACAGCAGCTCGTGTAAAAAAAAGGAGTGGCTGTAATAAAAAAAAACAAGCGTGTTCTTATCCTCTGAAAAGAAGTAACGAGAAGAAAAGGGACGGTGTGGGACTGGATGATAGATGATGAAGCAATTCTGCTAGCTGTCGCATAGCAAAAAAATAAAGCTTGTGATAGAATAGCCACTCGCGATCGGTGGATGGATCATATGCATAGGCCGGCTTCGATTACTTCCTGGATTTTGAGAGTTTGCTGCGGTGCATCAGGAATCTTTCAACAACTGAACTTTTTACGATATGAGAGATGGAGACGATGATGTTATGGGACGTCAACTTGGTCAACGTCCAATGAATCTTTTATCGACAATACATAGTACCTTTGTAAGCTTCCTAATTAATGATTGCCATTCTTACTGGCTAGCTAGATGTAGTAGTAGATCATAGATAGATAGATAGACATAGCACGATCGAGACGTACAGAGATCGATGGCTCACATCGGAGATCGAGCTGCTAGCTAGCTTCACCATTCGTAACGTGTCACATGCGTCGATATATCCTTTGTTACTTTGCAGCTAGCAGGGCACGATTCATCATGAGGACATTTGGCATCTAGCTTATAAGTTGTTGCTGGGAAATTTGTTCTTCTCTATGTTTAATTTTGAGGGCAAGGAGAACAGTTCTTGTGTTTCTGTTCGTCCGAAAAAAGCAAGATATAATTAATATAACTTTTGATTCTCCTTACTTTCCCGAAGAAACCTTTTCGATCATTCGCTGCACGTAGCCGGCCAAGCAATGCTGTCGATCTCTACTATAGACTGACAGGAGCATCATTTCACCGGACTACATACCGGAGGAATCTGTTCAACAATTGCAGGATCGTCCACATGATGTGCATGCATGGTTCATCAGTTGTCCAGACGACGGTAGGATCGGATGATATATATTATGTGTTGCTTCAAATCTCAACAATTGCCTTATGTGTACATAGTAACTCAGATGCAAATTTAACCACACTTTTGTTTTTGCCTTGACGTCAAAAATCCGTCAGGAATACATAAAACTATATATATCACTGACGTAATAAAATTTAAAGCGCGCAAGACAGCCAGCAGAGACCTGATTGATCCGCAACATCTCCCCGGCAAAATCATGCGTGCTACGGATAGGCTTATTAGGAGGATGCAGATGCAATTAGTTGCAGTTACGTACACACATATATAGAGCGGCAGCAGCAGCAGCATATTGGACATTTCATTTCTGGCCTTGTTGTCAAAGAAACAGACGCAATCCACAGAGGTCGTCCCGCTGGTTAAGGCTGCCAGATCATAAATTTTGCAGGCCACTGCCTAGCTCGGTCGCCCGGCTTGTCATTGGCTGCCATGCATGCATGCATTTACTCTCTCATGCATATGGCAGCAGGGCAGCGGCTGCAGCAGTGACGATGACGACAGGCCATATGGAAAAGAAGAATGTGTGTGTGATTCTACACAAAACCGGAGGAATAGAATCAGCAAACATGCCCACCTGCCGGGTGGGTATCTCTTCTCGATCTGCCGCTGCCGCTGTGGTGTCTTCTTCTTCTTCTTCTTCAGATTTTTGCTGCTGGAGGAGTACAGTACTTTCCACGATATTTTTCAAAGCATGTGCGATTTAACAGGTGCAGGACGACTAAGAGTAGTACGTATGCTTCAGCTACGGATAAACATCATGGAGTAGAGTTTTATTCAGGTGTTTTATTGTATGGTTTTCAAGGTGTGATGGGACATTACATGTGTAATGACATAATGTGGACACTGGACAGTCTGGAATTTACAGGCGCCATGATTTCAGTAAAGCAGCAGTTGCATCTACTACTACACACCTAGAATTGTATAGATCCTGAGTACTGTCTGCTTCTTTTCTCTCCTTGAGCACAAGCTAATTAATGGGTGCAAGGAAAGGGAAAGCAATGCAACTAGGGTGACTTGCTTGCCCACTTGCTGCCTGAATGGCTGCTGTGTGCAACAGCTATGCAGCCAACAGGGTGGTACTCACAGCATTCACTGCAATGATAGGACGACAGGATCAGCACACATCATATGGTTGTAGACTTGCCAGATCTCTGATGATTGGATTCCGCTAGATAGAGTAGAGGAGCTAGCTACTAACAGCTCTACTAGCTAGCAGCTGCTTACTGTAGTACATTATTCATGTTTCCATGCATGAATCTTTGGGGGCATCTGTACCGCTGGTAGTAGTAGAATCTTCTTACTCTTCTTCTCTTCGCCATGCTCATCTGCATATGCACTCTTTAATCCACACCCATGCACCCATGCGTTCGTTGCTCTGGTGACTAGCTTTGCTCAGAGCTAGCGCAGCTCCCTGAATAATACTGTAAGATGCATGAGAGCATTTGGTTGGGCATCAGTGTGATTCAGTCATTCAGTGTTATATGCTGCATCTACCTGTCAGCTAGTCTGCTTTGCATGGCCCAGTTTAATGTTTGCAGGATACGTACACCAAATTAAAATGGAGCCATGTATCTACTTGGGAATTATAATCTTTGCCAAAAATCCAAAAGGTATATGTACGGATATGGCTAACAGGAAATTGGATGATGGTTTGGGTCCCATATATGCATCTTTGTCAAGGGCAAAGGTCAATCAGTGCATGTATGCATGCACCGGAACAAAATAAGATCTTGGCGTCCATCATTTGATTTAAAAATGCCCTATATGCCTACAAGCCTCACATAGGCATCGTGTTTCATGCGGCGACGTGCATTCGTGCCTTGGTGATATTATTGTATACTGTTTTTATTATAACATTTAAGAACTTCTTTCATCGACGGTTTTTTGCTACTACTTTCTTCACTACCAGAAATAGGATCTTTGTCTAGTACAAAATACTTTATCGAGTGTCAAATATGGGATACTCGGCAAATGAGCACATTTTTACCAAGTGTCGTCGGTAAAAAAAACACTATGCAAACTGTTTTGTTGAGTGTCTTTTTTTTTGACACTCGGCAAAATGTTCTTGACCTAGTGTCCTTTTCTTGACACTAGACAAAGAGCGCTTTGTGTAGTGTCTTTTTTTTGGCACTCGACAAAGAGCGCTTTGTCTAGTGTCTTTTTTTGACAATCGACAAAGAGATCTTTGCCTAGTGTTTTTTTTACACTAGGCAAAGTCAATTTTCAAATCATATTTTGAAGCGGTAAATTAATTTAAGAAAAAAAATTTAACTACAAAGTTGTTTAACTTATCAAGATGAATAATTTTTGTTTTGGTAGTTTCTTCATTTGACAAACTAATAATCAATTTGTTCACAAACCTTACATATCTCTCAGGTAGTTTATGAAACTATAAGAGCGATATATAAGATTTGTGAATAATGTTAGAACCATAATCTCAGATGCATAAAGGGTCAAACAACCAAAATAAACTTTGTAGATCTTGAGAAGTTATGAAATTTCGCAGTTGACAACTTTTAAATTTGAAGTAATCTTGTCATGCAAATCTGCGTCCGAATTTGAAAATTTAAAATTTAAAATTTTCAAAAGACCACGGATCGAGAATTGACCAAAGCAAAAGTTGTAGATCTCGAAAAGTTACGAAACTTTATAGTTGACAACTTTTTAATTTAAAATCATCTTGTTATGCAAAACTGCATTTGAATTTAAAAATTTTGAAATTTGAATTTTTTAAAATACCTCAAATGGAGAAACAACCAAAATAAAAGTTGTAGATCTCAAAAAGTTGTGAAACTTTGTAGTTGACAACTTTTTAATTTGAAATCATCTTGTCAACGAAAACTACGTTTAAAATTCTCAAATTTAAAATTTAAATTTCTGTAAACTACCAAAATAAAAGTTGTAGATCTTAAAAATTTATGAAACTTTATATTTGATAACTATTTTATTTGAATTCATTTAGGGTCTCAAATAAGTAAATTACACTTGATTTAGTATAATATGTGAGGAACTGAAACTGAGTATGAACATTTGTGAGTGTGCAGTATAGTGGTAGAGGAGGCTCCGCACGAGGGAGAGGTTGCGGGTTCAAATCATGCTAGCCGCAAAGCCGTGAAAGTTCCACAAAAAATGTTATGACTTGTGATAGAGGTGGAGATAGGTAAGTGCTGGCCGGTCGGGCTCCTTATACTATTATAAAATATATATTTTTTACTATTTTTTAAATTTTTTCGGTTCAGTGTTTTGCCTAGTGTTTTTCGTTGCCGAAGGCTTTGCCTAGTGCAGTTGGGCCTTTGCCGAGTGTCTTATTAGGCACCAGGCAAAGCGCCTGTGTCTAGTAGTGCTTGGTTCAAATTATAAGCTGTTCGGATATTTTTATATATTATTTTTACTATGCTCCTATATATGTATGTATATATGTGTGTATATATATATCCCACAAAACTATAATAAAGTACCATAAATACATAACGTAATTATGTCTACAATAAGCCCTTAAAATAGGCACACCCAATCTCATTTTTCCAACTACCGGCTCATTTAGACATTCATGGGTAAAATGATGTTAATGACCAGCAGTAGAATTACTGGCTCGATGTATATGGTCCGGCAACGACACCCACCCCGATTATCGCCACTATATTGTATATTGAGCCAACGGTGAAACCACTTTCTACCGCCGGTTTAATTGGCCACTGCGCCCTACCAACGGTGAAACAACTTTGCCACTGGTTTTGTAACGACAACGATAAGGGTATGGCAATGACCATTTCTATAGTGAGTGGCCTTATCACACTAAATGATTCGAGTATCTTTTATAAAGCTAATCTCTACTACTAAGGAGTATAGATTAGGCTATTGCGAGAGCAAGTTTCATGGGACTTTCAATCTCATTAAATGAAATGTTACATGCAAAATTAATGAAAGCACCTGAAATTTAACGAGGGTAGACAAGAGTTGTGTTTCGTTAGGCCAGTCTCAATGGTTTTCGTCTTACTATTTCCAAGAATCCAATATGTTTAAAACAACGTAAACAAGTTTCATCCCCATAAATATCGGTTTATCCTATGAAACTTTTATCATATCTCTCTTCATCAATACTATGTCATATCAACTTATTTAATGCTCATGAAACCCCAATTTAAACTAATCTTAGGATGAAACTTGTGCACCGAGTCATCAAGGGCCGGGTGCTGAAACAGGAATGAAACACCATGAAGAGAGTTTTAGTTCTATCCCAACGCCTTTTGATTTCAACATCATGCAAACAATTAAATGATGTGATTAGTCTATAAAACCATGAAATAAAACCGTGCATTGGGAGAAGCTATGTCATGCATTAATCTAATCCTCTGAAGATGATGTGGAACTCACGAAATTCACAAAATAGAACACTATATTGAGAATTGACCTAAGAAACCAAATGGTGGCTCAGACCACACATATACTCCCTCCATACCCATATTAGTTGACGTTTTAGAAAAGATTAGAGTCAAACATTGGGAATATAAATCATCAATAACTATTAAGTTTCTAAGTTTACAAATATAAAAATTATATAAATAGATTTGTCTTGAAGAATACTTTCATAAAAGTATACATATATCACTTTTCCATAAATATTTTTATAAAAATAAGAGGTCAAAGTTGTGTTTTGAAGACCGTGTCGCTGTCCTAAACGTCAACTAATATGGGTATGGAGGGAGTACACGTTTAGATTTAATTCCATGGTAGGATAAGTCCAAGACAATATGATTTAGATCAGTTTACAAGGCAACAATTTTGGTCGGGTCATCTCACGCAGCTACGGTGTCACTGTGTAAATTAAAGGTGGGGTAAGAATTGGAGTGTTTTCTCGATCTATGTGAAAAGATTTCCTTCTTAGAGTGAAATATCGCGGATCGAGTTTTTTTACAACGCAACAATTTAGCAACATTTCAGACTGATCTTTGTTTGTTTGTTTGAAACCTTACCACCGTAAGCTCGGATCATTGAGTTGACATTACAAACATGAACATGGATAGCACTGTTGCAAAAGTTTCTGTGATCTCGAAAGGGGTGGGGTATAAAAGCAAACAAGAAGAATCACTTGCACGTTCGGCGTCTGAAAACCTGCCCTGACTCGGCAGATCCTGCGGCGATCCCGTTGCAGCCTTGCCTACTGTGTATTTTCTTTTTCTTTTTTACCCTCTCTCCACCACCTCTCTCGTCTTTACTGCGAGAAGCTACCGATCAAATCCTATCCTGTCATTGCAACTCTCTCTCACACTCTCTGCATGTGTATGTGTCCCGGCCGGCAAGTGGGATCGTTTTTAAAGTTTGACCAATTTTGTAGAAAAAAGTAAAAATATCTATGATATAAAATTAATATATTATGAAAATATATTTTATGATGTATTTAATGATACTAATTTGATATCATAAATCTTAATGTATTATTCTAAAATTCAGTCAAAGCTAAAAATTCGGTCAAAGTTTAAAAAATTTGACTTAGCCAGGATCTTAATGTATTGCTGGTCCTAGGACAACCTTTACGTGCTTCTCCCCGACGGGTCTTCCCGGGAGGAGTTCTAGAGTTATCATCACAGGGATCTAAAACCCTAGATCGATCTAAACCGGTCTCTAGATCAGTTTTCATCGACTTAGCCAGGATCCCTGCTGCTTCAGGTTGAACTGCAACCTCTCCGGGCGTTCTAGCTCTGCTGGTGTTTGATTCGGATCACTTCCGATGTCAACACACTTTTTGGCGACTCCGCTGGGGACGATTGCGATTTCATCTACTACCAACATGGGCGGCAAAGACGGTGCTACTGATAAGGATAACATCGTCCGTCCTGCGGGCATTAACGAGCTCCCCGACGAGTTGAAGCAACAAGCGCAGGCCAAGCTCGACGCCGTATTAAAGGCTTTCCTGGAAAGATGCTCTAAAGATCGGCGTGGAAGGGTCACTCAAGATAAGGAACCGGACTTCAGCGAGATCATCCCTACCACGTCAACTACAACCGCTGAAGACGCTACTAACAAGGTAAGCACTGAGGTACTTGAGGATTCTTACCCTACCCATGCTAATTATTCCGCAATGCTGGTTGATACTTCAAAAACTCTTACCAATACCATCCAGCATTCCTTTTAGAGGGCAGACGTCACATATTAATTTTGGACATTTAGGGTCTACTGAGACCAGGCATGGTGAAGCCGGTACCTCGACAACTGCCAATAATATTCATCATAACTCTGGTCGGACCACACAGTCTGACCAGGGTACGGCAACAAACAGTTCAGGAGGACAGGGAGCAGTGTTGCCCAATCCACCGAAGTCCGCCAACCACAATCCCATGCATGGTGGCACTCCTAACCTTGCTGACACCGATTTTGGACAAGCCATAAATCAGTTTAAGGAATAAATAACTAGGTCTCTTGAGACCAGCTTAGGAGTCCAATTCAAGCCTACTAGGACCACTTATTCTAAACTGTACCCTTCGTGTTTTGATTTTATGAAAGTACCTGATGGTTGGAGGGTACCAGATTTTTATAAGTTTAGCGGTGACGGTAGCAAAACAACTATGGAGCATGTCAGCATGTTCCTTGCACAGATGGGTGAAGCCAGTACTTTAGATTACATGAATGTACGACATTTTCCTTTGTCTTTAACTGGTACGGCTTTCGCCTGGTTTACTTCACTACCAGAATGCACCATAGGTTCTTGGGTCGGGTTAGAAGAAAATTTTCATAATCACTTTTATCACGGGGTTCAAGAAACTAGATTGTCACACCTCACGTCGGTTCAACAAGGGCGTAGCGAGTCTGTGGTTGACTTCTTTAAGCGTTTTAAAGAAATTAAGAACCGATGTTTCCATTTGATGATCTCCGTCAGAGATCTAACAGATCTATGTCTAGCTGGTCTACGTCGAGAGATCAAGGATAAACTTGAGCATCATGATTTCTTTAGTGTAAATCAACTGTTGCAGAAGGCCGTTTCGATAGAATCGCACCTTAAAGAACCTTACGATCCTCATAAGGCTCATCGATCGGGCGTGCATATTGCCGAGATAAATTCTGATAGTTCCGACGATGAGTCTAAAGATTGTTACGCTGCCGAAATTTTATGGCCAGCGCAAAATAAACTAGTCACTTGTCCTTCCCTTAAACCGATTCAAAAGAATCGGGGTGAGGAGGTGAAGTTTACCTTTGATTTTTCTAAATGTGACTGAATATTTGATGAATTACTTAAATTCCCTTACCTCAAAATTAATTATACTTTGCCATCACCCGACGAATTAAAAAGGAGGGTTTACTGCAAATACCATAATTCTTTCTCTCACGCCACTAACGACTGCAATGTTTTCCGTCGACAAGTCCAATCGGCCCTCAACGAAGGACGATTTAGTCTAACTGAGATGCAGATCAATACCACCTCTTTCCCAGTTCACATGGTGGAAACAGGGAACCCTGCTATTCTGATTCGTCTAGAGCAAGCCGATACGACCAGAGGAAAGAATGTGGTCATCGGCGAACCACGAGTTACACCGAATACTGGGAGTGATTCGGGCGCAAGGTGGTGCTCGAGAAAGGTGATGATGGCAAAAGCAAGCTCATAATTACTACAGGGTCAACACGACACTTGCATAAACAAAGATATTTCTAGACCAAGGCGGCACAACAGAGACCGACCAGGTCGGGTCCTCAAATCGACCAGTCTGGTTCATCTTCAAAGCAACCAGTGCAGTTGGAGCAGAAAGCCGACCAGGTCAAGCAGGTTTCTCCTGACCCAGTGGAAGCAATAAGCCGACTGATGCAGTCGGTCTAGCTGGTTCTAAAGATCCTACCCCTTCCGGAGTACATGTCCTACGCACATTTGTCCCGCAGAAGCCCGAGGTCGGCACTTGGAAGACCAATGCGGATAAGAGTAAGGGGAAAGTTGCTAGGGAGCCATGCACCTTTGATAAGCTCATGGCTAAGTACAAGCAGCAAAAGACTGATTCTCAGAATCGGTCCTTAAAAAAGAGAGTCTACTCCCCCCAAGCGTGAGAATGAGAAGCCTAAGCAAATGGTGGTGTCTCGGGCAGTGTCTCCAACACTGAAGGTCGTTCCATATCGGCACCAATGGGCACCTCCTATCTCGCCACCGCCACAATGGGGTCCTCAAGGAGTGTGGGTACCTTACTCTATGGCAGCACATATGTACTACCAACCAGGATGGGGAATGCCCGTCAGTCAGCCCACAAGGATCTTAGTGTTCGATCGATTAGGTGATCGACCAAGCTCTAGTGGCGCAAATCAAAATCGGTTGATCACGTCAAGGACTTTGACCTCTCAGGAAACGGGGAAGGCGCAAGTGCGACAAATCTATGTACCTAAGAAGGTGCAAAGTGTCCCCATTATTTCTCCGACCAAATCCGATCCTGTACCTACTATTACGATCGGGTCTATGAAAGTCCCTCTTGCCGACGAACCCGAGCCGATGGCGGTCGAGGAACCAACTGCAGAAAAGGGTTCGAAAGCTCAAAATACTTCAACCGGGGCAGAAGTAGAAAAGCCTATTGAGTGTGATCCTAAATACATGCAGCCCAGGTGGTGCCCTCCTGGTTTAAGTAAGACTCAGCGAAGGAAGCTGCAGAGGGCCCGCTGCAACAAACAGAGGCAGGAACGACTCGAGAAAATGGGGAAAGATATATTTAACTCGACACATCCTGTTTTCCCTCAGGGTAAGCGAGGGGGCGAAGAGCCGGTTTGTAATCAAAGACCGGTTTTGTCAATTGTAGAGCTAAACAGGTCAGATCTTGAACCGATCAGTGTGAACACCGAATCTGTTGGAGTAACTTCAGGACCAATCAGGTCGGACCCCAATCCGACCACCTTGAATCGGCTACTGCTAAATTAAGAATTGAGCCGACTCGACCAGATTCCCAGGCCAAATTGGTTCCTGATACGCCAATGGGATCTGACACATCTCCTAATGACCCTATTGCCTCCGCTGGTATTGTTGCGACCAGTGAAGAATTACCCGAAGAACAAGATGATGAGATGGTGGATTACGAACCTTCCCCAGAAAGGGCGGAGGTCAATGTAGTTTACTTATCGGTCGACTACTACGTGGTCAGAGATGATTCGACAGCAGCAGAATTCAACTTCGCTACGCAAACTGCTGTGTTCCAGAAACTAGAGGAATCTGTCAATCATCTTAAGCCATTGCATATAAAAGGACACATGAATGGTACTCTAGTTCACAGGATGCTGGTCGACAGCGGGGCGATTGAAAATTTAATGTCATACTCGCTTTATCAGAAGCTTGGTGGCACTGATGAAGAACTGATTAAGACCAACATGACTATCACTGGAGTTGGAGGAGGAGATCCTATTTCGGCCAAAGGAGTTGCCTCCATGGAGTTGACCGTTGGGAGCAAGACTTTGGCCACTGCTTTTTTCGTCGCCGACATACAAGGTAGTTACAACCTTATACTCGGGCGCGATTGGATTCATGCTAATCGGTGTGTTCCTTCTAGCCTACATCAATTTCTCATTCAATGGGTTGGGGACAATGTTGAGGTGGTGCACTCAGATTCATCGGCCTATGTAGCTACAACCGATGCTCCTTCGCTCGGGGGGCATGATACTATCACTTGTTTATGTGGTCGGGACCTTTCTGATTTCCAATTTGTTAGTGTTACTAGGGAAGGTTTCGTACCAATGTCTTTAAAGCCGATTGACAATCGGTTCAACATTATCATGTAATTTAATGGATGCTAATGTTGATTGGTTAAAACATCGTGTTGAACAATATCGGACCTGTAAGACCGATACTTGTGAGGCTATTGATGATTTTGATGAGCTCAATAAGTTGGGCCAAGGTTTTACATCGGCCGACCCTTTAGAACAAGTAGATATTGGGGATGGTTCTATGCCTAGGCCGACCTTTGTAAATCAAAATCTTGAAGCCGATTATAAGCTAAGAATAATCGTGCTTTTAAAGGAGTATGTTGATTGCTTTGCATGGAATTATACAGAGATGTCTGGATTAAGCCGAGAACTTGTCGAGCATCGACTTCCTATTAAGCCGGGGTTTAGACCATTCAAGCAACATCCTCACCGTTTTAGTTCTACAATATATAACCGGATTAAAGAGGAAATTAATCGGTTATTGCAAGCAGGGTTTATTCAGCCATGCAGATACGCGAAGTGGGTCTCTAATATCATGCCTGTGGAGAAGAAAGACACTGGAAGAATCAGAGTTTGTATTGATTTTAGAGATTTAAATAGAGTCACTCCCAAAGATGAATATCCTATGCCTATAGCTGATATGTTGATCAATGACGCTTTAGGACACCAGGTTGTCAGTTTTATTGATGGCAACACTGGTTATAATCAGATATTCATGACCGAGGAGGATATGTCCAAAACGGCTTTCATTTATCCGGGGTTTGTTGGTCTTTTTGAGTGGGTCGTGATGACATTTGGTTTAAAGAACACATGTGCTATCTATCAATGCGCTATGAATCTGATCTTTCATGATTTGATTGGGATAATCTTGGAAGTATATATTGATGATATTGTGATCAAATCGGCTACTCATGTATCTCATTTAGCCGATCTGCGTTTAGCGTTTGAGAGAATGTGCCGCTATGGTTTAAAGATGAACCCACTAAAATGTGCTTTTGGTGTATCAGCTGGGAAGTTTTTAGGGTTCATCATTCATGACAAAAGGCATAGAGATTGATCTAAAAGGATAGAAAAGATCAAGAAAGTTCAGGCGCCTACATGCAAAAAGGACTTACAGAAGTTCTTGGGAAAACTGAACTACTTGAGGAGATTTACTGCAAATTTGTTCGGGAAAATTATTCCTTTTACCCCTATATTAAAGCTAAAAGATGAGACTGAGTTCACTTGGGGGGCAGAGCAACAAGAAGCATTTGAGAAGATAAAGGAATATTTGTCATCTCCACCAGTTCTTCGGGCGCCTAAAAGGGGAATCCCCTTCAGATTATATGTCGCCGCCGAAGAGAAGGTCATTGGAGCTGTCTTAACACAAGAAGATGGTGGTAAAGAGTACGTAATTGCTTATATTGGTCGTCGTCTTCTTGATCCCGAGACAAGGTACGCCCATATTGAAAAATTATGCTTATCCTTGTACTACGCTTATGCTAAAATGAGACACTATTTGCTATCTAGTACATGTGTTGTTGCATGCCAGACCGATGTAATTAAGCACATGTTATATCGGTCAATCCTTAGAGGAGGATTGGTAAGTGGGCGTATGCATTGATTGAGTTTGACTTGACTTACCCATTAAAAACTTTAAAGGGTCAAGTTCTTGTTGTTTTCATTGTTGAGCATAGTATTAGTTTAGAAGATGAGATCAATTATTTTACTTTTACTCCATGGAAGCTTTACTTTGATGGATCGGCTTGTAAGGAGGGCCAAGGTGTTGGTGTGGTCATCATTTCTCCTAATGGTGCTGAGTTTGAAATGCTGAGCCAGTTAGATTACCTGTGCACTAATAATCAAGCTGAATATGAAGCTCTTTTATTCGGTTTAAAAATGTTATGTTCCATGGAGGTTAAGCATGTTGAAGCTTATGGCGATTCCTTGCTAGTAGTGCAACAGGTTGCTGGTGAGTTTCAATGCCTAGAGGGATCGTTAAACGTTTATCTTGACATATGCATTGATATCATTACTCATTTTACCGAATTCCAGATTCGGCATATACCAAGGCATGAAAATCATAAAGCCAACATGTTAGCTCAACAAGCATCTGGCTATAGTGTCAGTAGATGTAATTTTCACATAAAGCCGATGCAACAGCGTGCAGGAGTATTGTCGGCTCCTATAGCCGACCAGTTTGTTTTAAAACCAGTTCGGCCACCTTACCCCGGAGACCAGGTACATGTTAAGCATACTTGGGTAGACACTATAGCCGACCAGGTTGTTTATGAATCAAGTCAGTTAATTCGACCGATTGACCTGGTCGGTCATGGAACGATTAATTTGTCTGAAAGAATTCTAAATCGGTCCGAGTCAAGTTCCAACGAAAGTGAAACCGATTTAGAAGATTGGAGAACTCCCTTGCTAAAATATCTCAGTAATCCGAGTACTAAGGTTGATCAAAGTGTTCGGCGGAGTGCGTTTAAATATGTACTGCACAATGATGAGCTTTATCGAAGGACTGCCGAAGACTTGTTGCTTAAGTGTTTGGGATCTGATCAAGCAAAGGTGGCTATGAGAGAAGTTCATGAAGGTATTTGTGGTACACATCAATCGGCACCAAAGATGAAATGACTATTACGCAGAGCTGAGTTTTATTGGCCCACGATGATGGCTGATTGTTTTCGATACTACAAAGGATGTGAAGAATGTCAACGGTTTGGAAATATACAACTTGCACCTGCTGCTATGTTTCACCCTATTATCAAATCGTGGCCTTTTCGTGGTTGGGGGCTAGACTTCATTGGCCAAATTCATCCACCATCTTCAAAGGGACATCGTTTTGTTCTAGTCGCTACCGATTACTTCACTAAATAGACTGAAGCGGTGCCTTTGAAGAATATGACACACAAGGAGGTGATTGAGTTTATTACTGAGCAAATTATACATAGATTCGGCATACCTCAAATGTTAACTACAGATCAAGGAACATCTTTTATCTCTAAAGAGGTACAGGGCTTCGCCGAATTATACAAGATAAAGATGCTCAATTCGTCTCCATACTATGCTCAAGCTAATGGTCAGGCTGAGTCTAGTACAAAACTTTGATCAAGCTTATCAAAAAGAAGATTGACGATAACCCAAGGAGGTGGCATGAGGTTTTGTCTGAGGCTCTATGGGCTCATCGAATATCGAGGCAAGGTGCTACGAAAGTTACTCCTTTCGAGCTGGTATATGGTCAAGAAGCGGTGTTACCTGTCGAGGTAAATCTGGATGCATATAGACTGGCTAAACATAATGATTTATCCGTTGTTATGTATCATGATGCCATGATGGACAACATTGATGAAGTGACCGATAAGAGATTAAAGGCTTTTAAGGAGATGAAGAAAGACAAAGCCCGAGTTGCCAGAGCTTACAACAAAAAGGTGAGAAGCAAATCATTCCAAGTGGGAGAATTGGTGTGGAAAACTATATTACCGCTTGAATCGAAGAGCAATAAGTTTGGCAAGTGGTCGCCGAGCTGGGAGGGTCCTTATAAAGTGATCAAAGTGATATTCGGGAATGCGTATGTGCTAGTGTGGCGTAACGGTCCTAATCCCATGGCCCACCGGTCCCCGTCAGCCTCTAACAGCCGAACCGATGTTCCGCGTGATTAAGACTGTTCGTCACTGGGCTGCATCAGCGCCCATTGTCCGCAGGATCATCTCACAATTCGGTCACAGCACTGGATACTTTTACAAATAGCATCGGAATACAGAGCGAAAGACTTAAATAACATTAGTTTTACAAACTGGGGTTCCAAATAAAATTAAAGGTGCAGTTATTACAAACCATGTTCGGGTAATAGAAATAGGCAACGTAGCGGAGTACAACAAAATAAGATACTTGTAATCACCCAGCCCGAGGGTGCACAACTATTCTTCGGCCTCATCGGCCTCTTCCTGGACGATGGTCATGCAGCAGGGCACAAGACACATCGGGGACTCAGTCATACCTGCAGCATGAGTAACAAACCCTGAGTACTGGGGTACTCAACAAGACTTACCCGACTAAAGAAAAGGAAGAAGACTCAGGAATGAGAGGCTTTAGGAAGTCAAGGTAAGGCTTTAAGCAAGACCAAGTATTTTGCAGAAAAAGCATTTTGTAAACCTTGTTCTATTTTTGGAAAGGTTCAAGTATTTCTCAATTCTTCATTGCTCATGATTCATTTTACCTTTCAAAACATACCTAGTTGAGAACCACTCTCCGTTGACAGTCAGTGACCAAGTCTCCATAACCGAGGAGCAACGTTAATCCGGATAAATAATACTCAGCTGGGGATCCCTATCCACACTGCATATGTAGCACCCAAGCTTGCATATGCCAACTCGTCTACCACGATTCCTCCAAGATTGGGCCCGGTCCTACGCCACCCGGAAGTACAGTACACCACTCTTATCCAGGTACAACGACCACGTGGGTACATGCTACTTCCGCCATCTCTCCACTCCCAGTGCGCGGTTGTCGGTCCAATAAAGGATTCCTCGGAGCCAGAGCTTTCCGAAGTATGTGAATAGTTGCAAGTCTTGGCCAGCAGGCCCCCATACGGATGGTCTCTAAATTTTTCTGCCAGAACCATACCTTGGTTATATCTCACCCAAGCGTAATAGTCCTGTCAGTTTTTCAACCCTGTCCCGGTCGGTGTCAACTGTTGAGTCCCGGACTACAACATGACGGCACCGTACGCTCGGACAACCTCTCCTCGCAATTGACTAGGTACGGATCAGATACCTAGCCAATGGCCGGGGAGTAAAACCAAATTCCCATAAAAATTCTTTAAGTGATCACACTTTTAAAATTGGCATTTTTATTGCAAATCTATTGTATAGCATCACTAAGCATTTGCAAATAGTTTTTAAACAGGGCAGGTGGATCTTCTGGTGGAGGTAAACAGTGCAGGTAATAGGTCATCACACAACTCCTATAACCTAATGCAGTAGTTTAACTCAAAGACATTTTAAGTAAACCTTTTATAAAAACAAGGAAGGGTTAAAATGCACCGGGGCTTGCCTTGAAGAGCAAAGAGGACAGGCTCAGGGTCGGCAGTGCAGGTGTCGGAGCTCGGGGTCGCCTCAGGGGTAGGTTCGTCAGCGGCTGCTTCGACTTTGATGCCTTCTCCTTCGGTCACTATACGGATGCAATGATGTATGCTTATGAGGATGCTGACATGAACAATAGGCTTGCTAAAACGCAGGACAAAACCTAATGATTCTAGAGTACACTTCCCATCGCGTAAGTAACTTCTTAGGGTGGACATAAAGTTACTTATCTTTATCCCTAAGCAAAATTAATCAACCTATTAAGCATCATTTATCCGACCTAAACACAAATCATGCATGGCATCACAAACATCATAGACCAAATAGGTGGGGGTCTATGAACAGCAAACAATCCCAAAAGTCACATCACAGGGCATACAACATGAACCCTACTTGATTTTCTTTTTTTTTCTAATTATTTAAAAAGGTCATTTTATTAAGTTGCTCCAAAAATTACCAAATTAATCTCATAAGTTCATTATGGTATAAAAAGATGTCAAAACAAATTTCATAATTTTTGGAGGTCATTAAGGTGCTCAATTCAAATCAGTCATTAATTAACAAAAGGCACTATTTACAATTAAAGTAAATGCTCAAAAATCAACTTGTTCCAAAAGACTTCAAAATTTCACCAGAGACTAAACATGGCATAGGAAACTCACAAAAATTTATCTCATGATTCTTGGAGTTATAAATGATTTTCTAAAAACCCAAAACCATCCATTTATTAATTAAAAGAGGGATTTTACATTTTCAAGTTCTTGCCGAAAAGTCAAGTTTTATATTTTTATAAAATACTTCAAGGTATAAAGAGTCTACCATGAATTTTTCAGAATTTTTGGAACCATATAGAAAATCACACAAAAAGATGAAAACTGAACACTATTCACATCTTTCAAAAAGGAAAAAGAGCACTATGTTCCTTCTTCGCAGGGCTCGGGCGAATCGCGCGGCGGACCGCAGGGCTCGGGCGAATCGCAGGCGAGGCGGACGACGGACCGGCCGCTCGGGGCTCGCGCTGGGAAAGCCGAGGGTGGGGGAAGATTCGCGAGCCCACCGTGAGTCGGAAGCAGGGCTCGGCGAGGCGGTGCAAGGGTCGAAGGAGGGAGTTCGACGGTGGCGGCGGATCTCTTCGGCGGCGATCGGCGTTCGGCGGCTCTGTCCACCAAAAGAGGTTGCCGAGGGTGCGGTTAGGAGCGCACCGAGGTGAGGAAGAGAGAGCCGGGGTCGGATGGGCGGGAGGAAAACCCACGGCGACGAATTTCACTTCTTACCGAGGCGAGACCGTTCGCCGAAGTTGGCAAAGAACTGCCTGCGCCGGCGAAGGGAGGGACGGAGGGGTGAAATTGGTTGCTCGGGAAGTTGGAGCAGCTCAAGGCGAAGGCAACGGCGGCCTCGGCGGGCGCTGGGGTGGTCTGGTGGCTCGGGTTGCCGTGGTGGCGGCAATGGCGGGAGCTCAGCGGCTTTTATAGCCGCGGGGCGGCGCCGGGGGGGGGGGGGGGTCCGGGCGAGGGGTGAGGAGCATTCGCGCGGCATCAACGGAGGTAGGGAGCAAGGTAGGGCGGCTCGGTGTGGGCGGGGAGCTCGCGTGCGGTGCGGCGGCTTGACGGCGGCCGGCAGCTGCCCGCTGTCCGCGGCCGTAGGGGAAGGAGGAGGGTAGGGTAGGGGATGGCGAGGCGGCGGTAGGTAGGGGCTCGGGGAGGTCGAGCGCGCTAGCGCTGGCCTCGGACGACACGGACGTGGGTCAGCCGGGCTCGGCGAGGCTGAGGCTGCGCCGCCGTCGGCCGGGGCCCCCTTGCTTTAAAGCTCGTGCGCAGAGACATCATCCTCCCTTCTAACTGGATTTTTGAAATAACTCCCAAAAATTGAACCGAGCAGCAAAAACTCAAAACACCAAAGTTGTGCAGAAAAAGGAGATCTACAACTTTGTCAATATGAACTTTTTCTGAAACTCAATAGTTTTTGAGATAATTTTGAAAACCGAAAAGGGGACAAAATTGAAGTTTGAAAGAACTTGAAATTACTTCTGATTTTGTATTGAAACATGAAAATCTGTAAACACCAAAGTTGTTCCTTTTGACAAGATCTACAACTTTGCAAAAAGGACCAACCTCAAATTTTGAATAGTTTTTGAATTAGAGAAAGAGGGGTAAAACTAGAGTTTGGAAATTTAGGGTTTATCAAAAGGGATTTAAATTCTATTTCTGATTTTGAACTTCGATCAACACAACAAAACATCAGGGCACTCAACTGAACAAGATTCACACAAAGCTAGACACAGAGATGAAATTACCATTTTGCCCTTATAGGAAGATTTGGACCTTTAGGGTTTTTGAAAAAGAGATCACTACAAGTCACTCCAGAAAAAGGTAAATGCAAAACAAGCATTAGACAAACATAATGCATGGCAAGGATGATTAATGACTAAAGATGATGACATGTCAGGTTAATTACATATTAATCAACAGAGGTGTTACAACTAGAGACGTTACAAGGTGAAAGTCTCCTAAGAGCAATAAACGGGAGGTATTTGAAAAAATATTTTCCAAGTGTTTGGCAAGAAGCCTGAGCGCCTTCTAAACAATGGCCGATACATGTATCGCCCTTAGAACAAAAATAATCAGAATATTTATCCTTAATTATCGAATAGCCGATGAGTTGGACATCGTTATTATTCGGTTTGTTTTTAGGTTCTGCTAAAGATCACCTAAAAACAGGGGAACATATGTTGACATTCAAAAGTGTCACAGATAAAGATGAATTTAGAAGAAATGTTCGACCTGTAATATTAGAGTCGAATTTATCTTTTAAGAGATCGGATGTTCTAAATTGAATGGGCCCGATCATTTTGGGTTTCTGATCACTCATTTTATGTCTGACCAGACGGCCCTGGTCGAAGGCCTTATGGTTGTGATGATTGCTGAGTTCGACGCTAAGTATGTGGATCCTTCTCTTGTAAGGACGATTTGTTGATCAATATGGGCTGATAATGCCCATTAGACCGATATGGTCGATCCAAGGATCGGCGAGATCAGGGTCTATATGTTGATAGAGTCCGGATAGGAAGCTTGGAGATCGTATCTGGAGATGTTTCCTATTGGGATAAGACAGTCCCCTCTATATATATGAGAGAATCATGGCCGATTGAGGCATCCAACCCTAATCGATCAAAATCAATCTACTACCCTTTTACCCCTTTTTCCCCTTTACCTTGTTGTTCGGCGCGTCTCCCGGCGAGACTCGGCGGCGTTCTAGGCGGCCTTGTTGGTCCTAGGACAACCTCTACGTGCTTCTCCCCGACGGGTCTTCCCGGGAGGAGTTCTAGAGTTATCAACACAGGGATCTAAAACCCTAGATCGATCTAAAACGGTCTCTAGATCGGTTTTCATCGACTTAGCCAGGATCCCTGCTGCTTCAGGTTGAACTGCAACCTCTACGGGCGTTCTAGCCCTGCTGGTGTTTGATTCGAATCACTTCCGACGTCAACAAGATGTTATCACTATTTTCTATAAAGTTAGCCAAAGTTTAAAAAGTTTGACTGGCACGAATTCTAAGAATTAATTCTTTTATGAAGATCTCTACACATTTCGCTAACTTAGGTTTAAAAAGAAAGCTATTAGCTATACTAGTTGTTTGGTTGAGCTGTGACTGTGGGAAAAGCTGTTGTGGCTTTGAGCTGTGGAAAAACTGTTGTGGGTTGTGAGCTGTAAAAAGCTGAAAGCTGTTTGGTTAAACAAGTACAAAGTATATCTTTTAGTTTTGTTTTTTAAATAATTATGGAAACATTTTTTATTTCACCTATTTTCAAAAGCTGAAAGCCAAAAGTTAAAAGCAAGGTCAAAGCAACTTTTCAAAAATGTACTACGGAAAAGCATCTGCTTCTGCAAAAATCACCTCCACCTGCAACCCCTTTGGTTGGGCTTTTGACTTTTGGGGCTAAAAGCCAAAGCTAAAAGCCTAACCAAACAGTCTAGCTCCATCATATATGGAGATCAAACACCATGCACGCTTTTGTGTATCATACGATCGATGATACTTACAGGACACTCATGCAGCATTGTAAAAACTTGGATGATCCGAAACACCCATAGATGTAGTATGCACTGTATCATCATATGATCGATGACACAAAACCTTTGCTTCCGATCGATCGAGATTGTTGGAGAAAGAGTGGATGACGATAGTGGCAGAGCTAGAGTGTAAATATAAGGGAGTTGCGTCTGACTCGTAGGTGTCTAAGATTTTATTATATACGTGTGGATATGATAAAAATTTAATCATAATTACTGTTTTAAAAAATCTTTGTGAGTATATCGATTGACTGTTTGTCGGTATATCGGTTTCCAATTTGACAGTAAAAATATGTGACAAAACATGTGACGGTAAATATAACTTTAACGATTAACTGACTATTGGTATATCGGTTTATAATTTGTGTTGGACGGTCTATCGCTTTTTAAGCTACGGGGTTAGAATGTCGGATTCTCTGTCAGTTAGAGGGGGTTGGAATGTCGGATACTCTTTCGGTCAGCTAGGCATCCCGCGCGCAAAAGCCCATCCCACCTATGACACCAAAACTCTAGAAGGCCAAAAATTTCCCCTTAGCCGTCATCGGTCTCTCTTTTCCGCGCCACCGTGTCTCCACCAAGCCAATTCACTGTGGTTCCCTCCTCTCACCAAATGACGAGCATGTGTCATTTTCGCATGCACATTGGGTATACCACTACTGGAAACTTGAAATTCCCTGACCAACGTCAGTGAAAACTGAAATTACCCTGTCGAGCTAGCCCTGACGGTAATTTTATTTTCTCTGACGGTAAGTGCACCGTAAAAAATTTCATGACGATATTTTTATTTTTTATAACGATACGTACATTTTCATGATAACTTTTTTATTTTCTCTGACGGTAGTACATCTTAAGGGAATTTCAAGTTTCCAGTATGTTGCCTCCTCGCATATGTCATTTTCGCATGTTACTTTGTCACAAGGATATCCGGCCCGCGACAAGCACTGCCATGGCACGCGCGCACGCTCTTCTAACGGCAGCACGTCTGCGGGAAAACAGGGCGGGCGGCCAAGTACGTGACGTGGTGTGCTGCTTTTTATACCAACAGTAGCCGGTGTTGGACTGTTGGCGGTGTAGTACCACCATGCATGTATGGTGTACTAGATTTGAATGAAATCGGAATCGGTCACTTGTTACTTAGTATCAGACAGGCAATCCATGTTAATTCACCATTGATTCGGTGGCGCCTGGCTTCAAGACGTGGTCGATGATTCCATTAGCGCCGGCGTGCGTTCTAATTCTGCAGAAGTCAGACTTGCCGTTGTGGCCGCCCGACGAAGCCGCGGATCCCCCGTGAGCCGTGAGGCTTCGTCAGGTTAGCACACCCGCCCGACCATATTGACGTCTCCACTCATCCGCCTTCTACGTCAGCGCTTCCTAATCTTGTTGCCTCCACGCATCCGCCGGTTACGTCAGCGCTTCCTACCGCCTACGGCCATTGAGCCATGCCCCCGCAGGGACGAGGTCTTCCAAGGGATGGGGAGGTCTATGCTTGCTGTAGTAGCATGGGGTGTGCGAAGAGCAAAGAAGCGAAGAGAAGCTTTCAAAGGGAAGGCTGCAGGCTCGTTCGGGACTGACATATGTGGACAAGAGCACTCCCAGCAGCTTTCCATTTTTTATATTGTTTTTTTTTTTCGGTTTCTCCATCGTTTGGTTCAAAGTGACGATGGTTACCAGAAGATAAGGATGGCGGGCCTTGCCGTGGATCAGCTAACTACATGGACCATGAGAGTGCTGCTAGAGAAGAAAAGGTATATTCTTAAATTTCAAACACCTCTTTGATATCCTTATTTACATGCTTCATCTTCTACATTTTTTTATGTATTGCATTTCTTTTCATTCCAAACATGCTATAATCTATTCTACACTAAAATACGATCTTTTTCTTCGCTAGGTATACTAAAGAAATCTACCCTGCCGAACTGACCACAACGTCGTGTCAGAATCGCGGATGACGCCAGAATCACGAAAGAAAAAAAATATGAAAAGCCATCACGATTGGTCATCGTCCGCCTGCACGCACACGAGGCCGCCACCGCCTCAGCACGGCCACTATCACCACGCACTCGATTTTGGCCGCCGTCCGCTTCCACGCACGCGAACACATTTGTTCGTCAACTTTGAAAAATAGTGTAATCAGAATGTATACATACCATTAGGAAGACATGCATGCAGAACGACACTTTGCCCAACGATAAGGCGCGTGCATGTGTGGTTTATTTCAAAAAAAATATCCATAATTGTGCCCGTACAAAATTCAACGTGATTAAAAACAATTATTAATTAAAAAAGACCACAAACAAATAAACAAAGAAATATCCTGACGAGGGGATGGAGTCTTGCAGTGGTTCTTTATCGCTGCGGATAGAGACGGAGGCCACGGTGCGAGAGGTAGGAAGGGACAAAGTTGTAGGACGTTGCACAAGCGTTCACGTCAGAAAGCGACGGATGGCACCACTTCGCTAGCGGGGCTAGAGTTTCGGGAGCGGGGCACGAACGACTCAGTGAATAAGGGTCAACCAGTATCTACACCAAAAATGCATGCATTACACGCTGATGTGGTAAACTTCAAAAAAAAAACCGTCTATATATGTATTTTAGTTAATTCAAATATATATAAATAATAGCGTCATTACACAATGTCGCTAAAAATAATAATCTCAACATGAAACTGGCCAATCATGCAAGCAAGGACAACATTTATTTCTAGAAAGGTGAATATTTGTGTGTTCCATAAAATGCAGACTGATAATTACTTATAATATGTTTTGACTTTCTTAACAGATAGTGATTTTATATATGTACATGACACAATACATGCTCTTCTCCACAAAATTAGGAGAATTCCCTGTATACCGTTTCATGCAGTCATGGAATGATGTAAAAGTGTCATTGATCAACAATACGAGGATACTAATAACTTATTTTATTATATTATCTGCCATACACAGTTTTCTTGTAACTTCTACAATACATAGGCACAACAATCAGGTTCAGTAAGACTGGAATCTTTGGCCGGCATTTTAAAAAGTTGTGTGAATGAATATTTTGAAAACTTCACTGGAGATCTCTAAGACATGCTTAAGAACTTACACAAAATGTAAATTTGATGGATATTATAATAAAAAATACTATATTATATCTTTCAAGAATAATTGTATTATGGATTGTGTACCCAGGGATATTACAATTGTCCCAAAGTTAAACTATATAATAACTCTTATGAGGTTGAGTTGTTTTAAAATGCATCACTGAAATAAAACCGTAGCGTTAGCACGGGTACTAAACTAGTGTTACTTAGTACATGTAATACAATTCTTAATATGGATTATTGCTTGTCTGATATTACTCACCCATATGCACCCTATGTATAATAACAACATATACATTAGTTTACTGATTTAGTACTTTTTAAGCATCATCCTCATGTGAGAAGGATATGATTTGTGTCGCGAAACAACGCAGTGTATGTGCACACGCAGCAAAGAGAGAATTAGGGCCAGCTTGAGACGCTAGGGGTCCACATACTGGTGGGTCTGGATCCTGCATGCAGTGGACGCAAGCAGCCCTGGCCATGCCAAACAACATCATATCCCAAGCGTGTTTGGATTCCGGCCGCACCACGCCACGCTCGTTTGTGGCGGCGCCACACACTTGTGACGGTCGAATCGAACGCCACACCTATGACGAAACTTGTGACTGAAAAAGCTATCGCTGCCTAAAGTAAATGCAGAACCAAACAACAAAATAATAATAAGAAAAAGTATGGCTGCCTAAAGTGTGGTTGTGGCGTGTGACACTACTAGAGAATAGGGCTTTGGACGATCTATCAACTGAGCTTTAATCTCGGCAAAAATTTGCATCTGGGACTAAAGACTTTTAGTCCCGGTTGGTATTACCAACTCGAACTAAAGGTCTTGGACCTTTAGTCCCGGTTGGTATAAAGGGTGACCCTTTAGCCCCGGTTGGTGTTACCAAGCGGGGCTAAAGGTCCTTCACGAGTGGATTCAAAACAGAAACGTCCAGAACTATATCACGTGGGTTGTGTAGCTCAGTTGGTAAGCATGTCTAAGACGAGATGTGTTGAGTTCGAATCTCACACAACACACATTTATTTTTCCTCCCTGAACCTTTAGCCCCGGTTGGGGATACCCGGGGCTAAAGGCCCCTTTCAACTGGGCTAAAAGCCCTTTCTGTAGTAGTGTGCTTTAGCCCCGGTTGGGGATACCCGGGGCTAAAGGCCCCTTTCAACCGGGGCTAAAAGCTCTTTCTGTAGTAGTGTGATGGCCACAGACCAAACACGCCCCCAATCTTTTAGCAACGCAGGCACTCCACCTTGCACGCAAGGCTAAAGGCCCCTTTCAACCGGGGCTAAAAGCCCTTTCTGTAGTAGTGTGATGGCCATAGACCAAACACGCCCCCCCCCCACCCCCATCTTTTAGCAACGCAGGCACTCCACCTTGCACGTCGCTCGCTTGCACTTCTGTATACTCCCTCCGTATACGAAAAAGAAGTTGTTTTGAACAAGGTTTTGGTCAAACATTGGGAATATAAATCATGAATAACTTTTAAGTTATTGAGTTTTAAAATATAAAAGTTATATGAATAGATTTGTATTGACCAATATTTTCATAAAAATATACATATATCATTTTACAATAAATATTTTTTATAAACAAGGAGTTAAAGTTATACTTTGGAGACTGTCGTTGTCTAAAACGACTTTCTTTTTCTATACGGAGGGAGTATATGATAGAAAAAGTCTACTTAACCCTCAACCTATTCGGGGTGGTCTACTTAAATCCCCAAACTATAAAACCGTCTGTTTTATCCCCTGAACTTTGCAAAACCAGTCAAATTACCCCCTTAAGCGGTTTTGGACGGTGGTTTTGCTAGTGTAACAGTGATTTTGCTACAGTGACAGCGGTTTTGGTATTTTCTTTTTTATTTATTTGGCTGAATCTTTGAAAAATCATAGTAAATCATAGAAAAATCACAAAATGAAAACTTTAATTTTGTTGAACTCTACATGAGTAGATCTACATAGTAAATATATAATATTATACGCTTTAGTATAAAGTTTTTGTTATAGATTTAGATCTATTCTTTTATGTAATTAATTGGAATAATTCATAACTACAGTTTCTACGGTCCGATTGCAATGAAATTTTTATGGTGGCCTAATTATTGTTTGCTTGAACTATAGTAAAAATTTTATACTCATTGGATTATGTATAACTTAGTTATAGATTTATTTAGGGTTTACGCTATTGAAGTATTTGACCGGACGCACTTGTACCACTGTTCTTGAGATGCAACGAATGAAATAGAGTGATTGGATGCTGAGTGAGTCCGGTCAATAGTGACCGGACGTGTCCGATCGTTAAAAAACCTCTCTGTTTACGACCGGACGCTGAGCAAAACATTGACCGGACACTAGTAAAACATGTGTCTGGTCACTACTGAAACATCTACCGGACGCTACTGCAAGAATGACCGGACGTGTCCGATCGCTATGTAAACAACCCATTCGAAGGGATAACGGCTATATTTGTTTGAGGGCTATATAAATATGAGTTGGATGGCTTTGGGGGATCACTCTTGGTATTCTAACATCTTGGTCATCCCTTTGAGCTAAACATACTCCCTCCACCTCATCTCCTTGCTTGATAGCGCGAATCAAAGTGAGATTGAGTGATTCCGAGTGTATTTGTTTGTGTGTTTGCATCTAGTGGCACATGGGGATCGTTGTTGCTGCGGGTATTGTCGTTGCTATTGGTGTTTGTCGCCACCTAGATGGCTTGGAGCAGCGGAGGAGCATTGACACGAGCTGGTGATTGTTCGTGGCCATCTCCCGGTGATTTGTGAGGGGTATTGTGCTTTCCCCAGCGAAGAGCCAAAAGATAACTCTAGTAAATTGCATGTTTCATTGAGTTACCTCCATTTGTGGGTCGGTTCTTGTGACGCTCAAGTGTTGAGCTAGGTTTGCGAACACCTATTAACCACCAAGTGGTTGGTCGACACAACGGGGACTAGCGTGCCGGCAAGCACGTGAACCTCGGGAGAAAAATCTTTGTGTCCATTGTCTCTTTAGCTATCTCCCGGACTTCGTTGGTATTCATATTGTGGTTGATCATCTCTTGCCAGTGTTGATATATCTCTCTATCTTTGTGTTACATTCTTTATTTCTTGTGTAGAGATAATTATTGTTAGAAGTAGCTCTCTAATTAGAAGTAATTATTCCTTGCTAGCTCACTAGTTTACAAAGTAGTGACATAGCTCTTGTGTGACATAGAGATCATAATATACTAGAATTACTTGGATAGGTGGCTTGCAACACTTAGTAGAGCTAGAGTAAAAAGCTTCGTTTTATAATTATCTAACTAGTTGTTGCTCTAAGTGTTTTGTAGAAATTTTATTAGGCTATTCACCCCTCCTCTAGCCATTTAGGACCTTTCAGCTACATCGTACATGTCTCATACCTCTTCCAACGCTAACGTGTACTGTCCACAAGTCACAATGACATTGGACGCACCGTGCGTCTGATGCCACCCCATCGGGCGTGCCCAATGGCGTCTGGGCCTCTCTGGAACCTCTTTGGATGGTCGTTGGATGCACCTTCTGACGCGTCTGATGCAGCGTCCGATGTGACACTGAAACAAAACCAAGTGCATAGTTGTACCTGTGCGTCTGGCGCTGCCCCCAGGCGCGTTTGATGACACAGGAACAACTCATTGTGCACTCCCAGTACTCATCAGACATGTCTGATGGGTACAGGGACATCGTCCGATGCCTCAGAAAGAGCTCGAAATTGTCCCGAATTGTGACGGTCCTTAAATGACTTTTGTTCTACTCAATCTATGGGTTATCTCTGAGCTACCTAATGCTAAGTTTGACAAGTGTGCACCACACCTAACACATTAGACTCACCTAGGTCAAGGTACTAGTCCATACCCCCTTAATATTATGGCCAATGGAAAAACAAAGCTCTAACACTAATCTAAGTGTCTTTTAACACCAAACGACACTTAGAACTAGATAG
Source organism: Coix lacryma-jobi var. lacryma-jobi (assembly GCA_009763385.1). NCBI lineage: Eukaryota > Viridiplantae > Streptophyta > Magnoliopsida > Poales > Poaceae > Coix > Coix lacryma-jobi. The sequence continues at coordinate 34,467,380 of CM019824.1, read as the reverse complement.
TCCTTAGCCTTATCGTCAATCCTTTGAAAACTGAAAATGAATTCCATTGTAGGGGAATGAATATCATTAATTTCCCAATCAATCGCCATTATCGTGACCTAACTCAATTGTTTCTACAAAACACATGTTAGTCACAATATTTTTATATCGTCATTAATCATCGAAACCCACTAGGGGCCTAGATGCTTTCAAGGCAAAGGCAATTGGTATAAAAATAATCCTAACAACCACTACTATGTCTAGCCTAACTCGCACAAAGCAAGCCTACTAAACAATACTTTTAGCAAAGTTACCACTACTACTAAAGCACTCAAACTAACAAGAGGCTAACAACTACAACAAGTTGAGATACACAAAGAAACTAAACTAGATACTCTACTCAATTAGAGAGGCAACCTGTACACTACACAAATAGCTATAACTACACAAACTTAAGTATAAGAATGTCAAGCACAAGTGTATTGAGCAAATCACCGGGGAAAAATGAGAGACAAGATTTATCCCTCATGTTCAGTTGCTTGTTGGTAACCTACGTCCTTATTAAGGCTCTTGGCTTTATCTTTATTTGTAGCAACTCCTACCTCTCCTTTTTACAAAGAGGATTGAGCCAGATTCTCATTGACAACCGGTTCTTCATTTTCATTGATCGTGACATTTCCATGGACCCAATTGTAATTGATGTTTGCTTGATGGCCATGATAAGAGCAGCAACAAACTTCTTTTTAGGTACCCAAACTTGGTTCATAACTAACCTGACTTCTTTTTTTATAGACCAATTCACCAAATCAGCCTTTTGCTTGGTATAATTATTCATGAGTCAATCGAAAGCTAATTGCGATTGCACATCCTTGTTGGAATTCTTGATTTTATTGCTCTCAATCCCAATCACTGGCTGCCTTGGTTTATAGGTGTGTGAGGGTCTTGGATCCACCTTAATTAGGACAATTTGAGAAATTGGTCTTCTATTTTTTGTTGTTGTTTGGGGTGCTTTGAGTTGGATTCTTGGGAGCTGCTTTTGCTTCCAAAAACTAAAATCCAAACAAAAAGGTAGAAATCATCAATTATTTTTTAAAAGTACATGCTTTGGATATTATGATTTTAAAAGCACCTTGAACTCTGCTTTGGCTTTTGGCTTTCTGTTTTTTGAAATGATGAAAATACAGAGTTGTTTCAAGGGAGATAGAGATAGGAGGTAGCATTTATACATGTTTAAACCAAATAACTTATAGCTTTTAGGGCGTCCTCAACAGTACAGACGTTAGCTAACTCATACCATGTCATTGCCACTTTATTATATGAATCCCACATATAAATAATTTTTTATTATATATCTTCTCTCCTCTCTCTCATTCTATATTAGTAGGCTCACAAACAACCTCGTTTTCTAAGCGAGATAGATGTTGAGATAAAAGATAGTTTCTTCTCTTTTCATCTTCTCTCTGTTCCACATCAGAAAAATTGGTGGCATGGATTCCCATGAGTTAGCTAAGGTGGCACTGTTGGGTACGTCCTCGTAAAACTATTTTGGCAAAAAGTTGTCGGGCTAGGTGGCCCCACAACGAAAGCCTAGATCCGTCACCTCATGACAGACATGTAAACTATAGTGCCTCCATTCCAAAAAAAATACAACTACGGATTGCATATAATATAGAGTGATTCACGTTTGACTAAGTTTATAATAAATAATATTCATATTTATGGCTCTAAATTAATTTATTATGAAAATATATTTCATAATTAATTAAATGATATTTATTTAGTATCATAACTATTAATAGTTATTATTTATGATTAGTCAAACTTTAAAATACTAAAACGTGACACTATATTAAAATTATATATATTTTTTTTTAAAAAAGGAAGTATATCCGTTCTTGCCGAACCTTCTATTGCGCTTGCAAAGTCATTTTCTCCTTTCATAACATATACTTCCTCTGTCATTAAAAAAAGTTATTCTTGCTTTCCAAAAAATTAACTGTTTTTAACTTTGATTAAATATATAAAATAAAATATTAATATTTATGATATATAATTAATATTATTGATAGATCTTTTAATATATTTATATAATAAAATTATTAAAACTATAAATATTACACATATTTCCCACGAACTAAGTTTCACGTGGACGGGATGGTTGCCGATCGAGCATTCACGGATATATTACACGTATTAGTCAAGCTGGCGGAACGTCGTCAGAACGCGGGGTGCCTCATGCCTCACTGCCCAGAGAGAGAGAGAGAGAGAGAGGGTCGCACGCAAGCAGGCACGTACAGAACAGTGAGTGCTAGGAGGATGAGCAGAGGATCCGTGCATGACTCTGCTAGCTCGGAGGTACGTACACCTGCAGAGCGATGAAAAAGATGCCCACTGATATAGTATGAAGCAAAAGAATATGCCCACTGCATGCGCGTGCTTGTGCGTGCATCCCTTGGTAGACTGGCACTAGCATATGGCCCCATAACACATTGACACGTACATATTCGTATACCTCAGATCGATTGTTACGATCGATACTCACGACATGAATTCACAGAGATACGGTTGTGGGTCGACGCCACGGCATTACGAACACCACCATAGCTCACGGCATTATGATCGCTGACATCCTTGATAAAAGTAATACATAGTACAAACTAAATGACCGAGACACTGAGTAATATGCCTTTTTGCCATTAGCATCTTTGCCATTGTGTTATGTCATTTGCAATGAGACAATGAGAACAGATAGAGCGAATCTTCCATTGATCATCAGCACACAACATGAATTTTTTCCTTTCCCATTTCTCTCTACCAATTTCCATCAATCTTTGCAGGGTAAAAACCTCTCGATCTGGAGAGTGGAGAGTGGAAATGGTCTAATTTCCCAATCCGTGTCTCTGCTCTCTTGTCTATAAGCGCCAAAACTAAAATGTTCATCTGAGCTGTTTCTACGTACAGTATTATGAACTATCGTATCACACATTCACAGAGATATGACTAGAAAATCTGAGCAGAATCCAAGCTCACAAGTTTCAAGAACATGCAGGTGATGGATCATGGAAGGGGAAAAAGGCCAGAGCAGCAGCAGGTACAGACGAATTGGGGGAGGAGGAAGAAGGGTTCCGGCGCTCACCTGCAGAGCGGAGCCGGAGCGGGGGAGTGGCGTGGGATCTCGGCGGCGGACGCGCGGAGGAGGAGCGGTGAGGAGCTCGACGGAGGAGCAGCGAGGCGGGTGCTTGACGGTCGGCGGCGGCGCGTCCGCGGGTGCTGCGGCGGGCACCTCCGGCGCGGGCGCCGCGGCGTGCTCGACGGTCGGGGGCGGGGCGGCCGCGGGCGCCGCGGCGGACTCCTCGAGCGCGAGCGGGGCGGCCGGCGGCGCGTCCGCTCGTGACGGATGAGCCCCTGTTGCTGGGGGCTTGAACCTAAACTATAGGAGCCCTCCAAAAATAAGAGCCCAAATAGGAGACCCATTGGAGTAGGTTTTTTTTGCACGAGCCCCTAAAATTAGAATAGGGGCTTGTTTGGGGGCTGGGCTGGAGTTGCTCTAAGGGCCTACTTGATCGTCCTATCCTACCTTTGAAAGCCGAAAACAAAAGATTAAACTAGCAGTTCAACAGGCACCGAAAAGTAGAGAGAAAAAATCAATGAGAACTGTCCTTATGGGGTAGCTGTAGTAGGCACCTGTCGCCGATTGCCAGCTATTATCCATGCCAAAACGAGAGCTCTGGTTTATATTTTAAACTTATTTTTTTTTTCTGAATTTATGTAGCAATCATATGTATTGGATGATTGTGCATATAGGCACGCACTGTGATCTACCGCAGATGCCCACGACTACCTCACGGCGACCATCTCCACTGAATCTTTCTTTCCAAAGTAGAAGCCTCCCAATTTTTATGGAGACAACCCTTAGGCCCTCCACAATGTGAGCCTTGAGCGGTGCTTATACAGGAAAGAGAAATTTTAGGAGACGCTCTTTTCCACTGCAACAAGTGATTCCAAGTTTCACCGGTGCCAGAAAAACAAAGAGCGGAGCAACTACTTGCTTTGGTGCCCAAACAACAGAATAGGAGTTCGTTGGTACTTCACTGACCGATCAAGAGTACTAGTTGGCTCCTAGTGGGTCCTACTAGTGGTGCCAACAGCTCTACACGATGCAACAACTGAAGAGTGCTCCTGGTTTTGGTCGTGGGGTCTGATCTTCTGGCTGGCTCTACTTCCACACTGTGGAGGGCCTTATGTGCCTAGGGTTCATGTCAGGGCCCCTCATTTTTCATTATGGTCATTTCCTCTCCCCTCCCACACTCACACAAAAGATGTCGCCTTCTCCTACTCGTGTGTCGTCTCTATCATTGTTGCCCCCAAATCTGGCTACCATTTGTCGCCTTCGCCTTCCCACTAGCCAAAATCGGCTCCCCTTTCCTTGTTTTTTTCGCTGAATCTATGCTCCTTGGCTGACAACTTCTCTAAGTCCAATCTCAAACAATCCCTCTCTTTCGAGCTACCAGACCTCCTAACAAGATCCCCTCCTTGGAACGATGCCCCTGACAACGAGCTTAAGCGTGCTCTCCCAGAGCACCGCCCTGAGAGCGAGCCTCCCCAGCCGACAACCATGACTATGAGCACTCCTCCCTGAAGCACCACCCTTCCCCATGAGGTCACCCCAACCGTGAGCTCACTTCCCCCACTGTCGTCGTCCCTCCCCCGGGGTCCCTTTGGTGGTGGCGTCGATGCTGGAAAAGGGTAGGATCAGACAATGAGCAGATCTAGCACATTGAGGCAGACAGGGGAGGGGGAGGCGGTGGTGCCAACGTCAAGAGTAGGGGAATGAAAGATAGGAGCGCATAAATAAAAAATATGTGACTAGCAAATGAATCCCTAAAGAAGTCGATCTGACAGGAGCTACCTGTGCCATGCACCTTGGCCCAGTTTAGTTGGGGACTGGCCAATCTTGCCTGGACCATCCGAAGCGTCCGATTTTGGACACCTAGGATCAGGAGGCATTTGTGCAATGCCTGGCAGGGAGCTCTGACAAGTAGTCGAAACGCTTCCCCTTGAGGCTTTGTTTGGCTACACACAAAATACACTTCAATTCATATGGGTTGGAGTGGATTGAAGTGTAACTTGTACTAAATTACATTCTAATCTCTTCTAAACTATATAGATTGAGGTATATTTGTGTGCAGTCAAACAAGACCTAAGGCAACACGGGCTAGGAGATAACGAAACATGCCTCGTTCCCATATTCATAACCAAACAGACTCGTGATGCAACATTGTGATCGGGAAGCAAACACGGTGGCACACGAACTAGCTAGAATAAGGTTTACCTCCGAAAGAAAATTGTATTTTGGGTTAATGAACCTCCTAGTTCTATTCTAGAAATTACGGCGAACCATGTAACCATGTGTGATAATCAATCAAGTGCGCTGCATGGCTTTAAAAAAACAGACCCATATGATGCACGAAGCCAAAGCCTCGATTCCATGTAGCCGTAGGGTAGCCCTGGATCATGGGCCCTGGCGCGGCCTCTGCCTGCCTGCCTGCCCGCCTATTGCGCCCCTGACAAGATGGATCGATGCATGATGCATCTATCCATGACAGACCCAGACGATGTGCGTGCGTGCATGGATGTAATCCGCGACGATGCTGGCTGCATTTCCAGATACTCCTACCACTCAATTCACTAGTTCGATGAGATGCTGCGCGCCTCTCATTCACTAGTTCCTGCCCGGACGTACGCCCGCCAGGCGCCGTCGTCGTCGTCGTATCGGCAATTATTGGCGTGCGCACGCGCCCGTCTCCGTCCGTCGACGGACACGCACGTACGTAATGGCAGACGAGCGCGCGCGCGCGTTCTCTGTTTCTCCGGTTCTCCCTCCAGGATTCGTACTACTGGCATCGAGCACAGACACGCATGGTCAGATGAATGGATCGAACGCGTCCTTTTCCGTCCACCACGCTCTTCAGACGCTCACCGCTCCACCAGTCATTGCCACCAGCCTCCATTGCAATCGATCGCGGTTAGCTTCAGCCATGGATAATACGTACATGGTTACATATACCCAGTTTTCCTTTACAGCAAGAGCAAGGTACGCCCGGCACAAGGCAGCACCGCAGGCCATGCTGGGCCAGCCGGCCAGGGCAATGACGCCGGCCGTCCGGCCGGCTGGCTGTGCCACTCAACGTTGTAGTTGTAGCTAGCGTCGCACTGCAACGTCGCACATGACATGCCACAACGCCTGCCGGCCGGGCCGGCCAGCCCCAGCCCCGGGAGCAGGCATGGCGACGACGCGTCCCGTCCGGCCCGTACCCGTTGCACGAGACGACGTTGACGTTACAACATGGGAACAGATGAGCTACAGCGCGCGGCCGCCCGCTAGCCTGCTCCCGACACGAGGAATTTTCCGCAGCGTAACCCGCCGCGCACGCCACCTAGGCAGCAGCGGCAGGGAAGGCCGGCGCGGCGGCTAGCCTGCCCGCCTTTCCCTGCTGCTGTTTGCTACGAATTTTTATGGTCCTTGGCCTACTACGGCTGTCGCAGCCACCGCGACGACGTCGTCGTCCACGGTGACGATCTCGTCCAGAACGGGGGGCGCCGGCGCCATCAGCATGTTGCGAGAGCTCCCCGACGGCTCCTTATTGGGCGCCCGGCTGCTTGCCTCGGCCACCCCGCCGGAATCAGTGTCACGGTCACCGCCGGTCCTCTTCCAGAAGGGTTTCTTCCTCACGGCGAGCCAGCCATGGACACTCTCGTGCACGCCGGAGCCAAAACCATGCAGCTTGATCTCTCCGGTCATCTGAATCATCACAAATAGCGAACCAGTGCTCAAAATACCCCAGCTTATGATCAACATCAACGTAATTAACGAGGTCCTTGGAGCTTACCTGGGTGACGATGGCGTATAGTGGCAGCGTGATATAGCTGCAGATGACTTCGATGATCACCCTGGAAAGTGGAAAACACCACACAATTCACTGTCACGAGTGATGCAACGACCTGATTGTTTGCTATCGGTCTATTCAGTGCTCCTGAGAGCACACTAATTAGAGAGGTTTTCGTGCGCTAATGATCCTGTTCTAACAAGGACACATGCCATCGACAGGACAATGTTCAAGATTTTTCAGGCAATTCAAACTTTCACTGACCCGATAACAAGTCTAGAAATGGCATAAGGCTTCTGTTCCATCATACACGAACCGAACCCTTCTGATACCTATGAAGTGATTATTGTTAGTTCCAAGGTAGATTCATGGACAATTAAAGTGAGCAGTAGAGGATGCAATGCACAATACCAGAATCCAGAAGAAAAAACCAATCTCGAATGAATTCTGGAACAGGATGAAATGGATCAAATGAAGAACAAGTTCAGGCTTGTGAAACCAAAAATGGTCCTTGGATGGCTTTATTTTTGGAGCTTCCGTTGTATCATTGGATAATGATGCCGCTGCCTCTTGAGCCAACCGAGTAATAATGTGCTCTAGTTTGGCGCCAACAATAAGCAAGAGCTGCAATTTACCACTTTACTCAGGGATGGCTCTCATCATTCAAATAAATAGTGTTTGTAGTCAGGCTTCTTGGATATGACAGTCAGAGTTCAAAATGAAAGGCTGAATATCTGAATACAATCAACACAAAGCGGATGGAAATGTATCATACTTACAAATAGAGGCAAGAAAGCTAACCAGAAGTATGAGTGCCATCCTGCATTTTGACAGCACAATAGAAAAGGGGTAAATAGAATCACAGCAGATAGTTAGATGTGTAGGATGCTCTGCAGATGTGAAAGCAATGATAATTGTATATGTTGATAGGCACAGGACAACTAAACCACCCCACTGACCAATCAATCGCCAAAGTTACACAAAACTATAGGAGTTGGCATATAATTTACAGAGTGCAAATAGAAGCCATAAGAATAGCTACTGATACAGTGAATACTTCTGCTCTATGAATTTTAAGATGTGAAGAAAATTATAGGCTAGGTAGAATTACCATTTATATTCAGCAGCAGGAAGAAGATGACAAAAAGCCACAGATACCAGCTGCATGGAAGTAACTCATGTGAGATCACTTACGTCTAAGGAAACATGGAACCTTTCTCTGAATACACCAACCTGATACCAACAACTCTTTTAAACTCATGTTCAACAGCGCGAATCATGTATTTGTGGAAATCAAAATCTGGTTTCTGGGGGTAGTGAATCTGAATGAAAAGAACAGATATATGCCCAATTAGCTTCAGTGGAAACATGGACAGATGCACAAAAACTAATGAGCACAAAGGAAACTAAAATGTATATCATACCACGATAAAAGCTGATCTAAGTGCTTCATAATCTGATTTACTCACAGAATCGTGAAATTGCTTCAAGAATGCAGTCTGCAACATGTTGGAAAAAAGTCTCCATAAGTTGTCCATGAATGGACACACTCATCGAAGACTGATCAACATTGATGCTACAGAAACCCAAAAACATAGGGCACAGTACCATAAACATAAACGCACTATGTGATTCGCCAAAAAAGAACAGAAAAAAAACACTAGAGCCCGGTTTCCAGTGAAAATGAAAATGCACTACACACAAATTGTTGGTTGGAACTTGGAAGTCCTAATGATTTGTGTCCATGTTCTGTTGTTTCAATGCCTGTTAATAGAAGTTCACATTTATGTCTTCAGTAAATATGCATGTAATGCTAATGAATAGGCACCGAGGCATGTACTGTAGTCAAAAGCAATATGCACACTGCATGCATTTAGATCTGAGCCCTTATGTTAGAAGATAGTCAGATTCTATTTAACTGAATTGGGTAATAAGATTGGTTAAGCAGATGACTTACTGTCCAGCTTACAACAGCCAGTTTCATCCAAAATCCCTTTGCCCGCTCACGGACAAATTCATATTGATGGTCTCGATGTAGCACAACAATACTCGATGGTGTGCCTTTTCCTTCACTATTTGCTTGCTGCATACTCGATGGTGTGCCTTTTCCTTCACTATTTGTTTGCTTCTGTACTGCAACCAATTTTCATCCATAGCAAAACAAAACGGTAACTAAGAATATAGAAGTGGTAATACTTCCCGTTCAAGGAAAAGAAGAAGTGGTAATACTTCACCTAAAACCTGAAGACAAGAATAGTTCTTTGACACAGAAATTTCTAGTAACAAGCAAGTCCAAATGAACACAACAATTTTATCAAGAGATGGAAAAATGATTGGTAGTCAGTCACTAATGCATCAATATCATTTGATCAATGAAAAACTGGGCACTTAATTGGCAACTACTCATGAAATGCCACTTGTTCTAAGATATCACTTTCTCATGCAACCTGGCTCTTTTTTTGTGGATTATGAATATAGAACATCCACCAGAAGTCCAGAACAGACCTTAACAAGAATAGGCAGCAAAAAAATCACATAATCATTGCAGGATTTGAAGAAAGGACATGAAGAGAAAGAGAGACAAAAAAAAATCAATTCATATAAGGAACACATGAAAATTCCTGGATGAATTCTGAATGGTGAAATTAAGGGACCCCACTGCTAAGAGGTGAAAATACCCTTTTCAGAAGAAGAAAAAAAGTTTAAGAATGCAATATGAGAGCCTAATTAGGTGCACACTAGAGCATTTAAATTTGTTTGGTACATCGCTTTAATGTGGTTTTAAGCAAAGCGGGGGCCATAATCCAAAACCAAACTAATATAGAGTATTGGAGCAGACTGCAGGCATATAACAGCCCATCTCTGTTAGACATGAGGAAACATCAAATGTCTGAGCACACACTGATGACGAACTGGATGTCATGAAAGTGTTCTAAAGAAAGTTCAGAGTAGGAAAAGGAAGCATGTGCAGTTATAGGCATAACTTAACTTTCCAATCCAACGCTGAAAAGTTGGGAACAAATTAATTCAATTTGATGCATGTAGTTTAAGATAAATTGAGAGGTGTTTGGCGACATGGAGATCAGAACAGTGGTGGAGCTTGAAAAAAGCAACAGGGGGGCAACCTAAGTGATTGAGCTCTAAATTTCAATAAGCAACCTCTGGATCAGAGAAATCAAGGCTTGTAATACCATTAGCACGGGCAGCAGGGTTGACCACACAGGACCCAATTTAGGGGTCACCAAATGTTGATTGATTAAACACCAAGTGTGCTTAATTAGTGGCATGATTAGCACCATGGCCTAGAAGTACAAGGCTACAACTAAAAGCAAAAGGCTCGGCAGCTAATACATATTAAAGGTTCGTACTTATTTTATTATCTTGCTATAAATTTATAATTTATATATTATTTCATATTTTCAATCATTAGTTATTTGGTTTTGTTTAAATCATTGTTACATAATTCATGTATATGTTCTTGCTATTTATTGAGGACAGAGATTTGTATAATAAATTAATAACACAATAAAAATATGATTTGGTTATATGAATTTTCCAATTTTAGGGCCCACATTTTGCATTTCGTGCCAGGGCCCCAAATTCCTGTAGATGCATATATATTCATATGTATCTTCGATACCGCAAAGCTAGCAAGAAAGAGCCAATTTTTGTGCTTGCATTATTTATTCAAGGAAATTATCTTAAAATATATATTCTACTGTAGTTTTGTGAAACAAAATGTAGGGAACCTGCAAAGTATCTTTTAAATAGTAAATAAAGAAAATGAGAAGATAGGTGAATAGCGTACATTTCTCCTGTACTTCTCCATGAATTTTTGTTTCCCAATGCTTCCACTTTCTCATCTACCAAATTTTAGCCACTGTAAGTTTATTGCCTACAAACATTATCATAGCAACACAAAGCTACATTCACAGATATACCTTGGCCCCACTAAATAATATTGTTGCAGCGCAGAACACAACATGGACTAAACCAAGTACAAATATGAAAATGTGCAGCTGATGTAATGCCTCCAGTGATAGCAAGGGAACATCACCCTGAAACAGAGCAAGCCTATTGCTTTCACCATGTTCATTCTTGAAAACATTTTTGCACAATACTACTTTAAATTGTTTGAAGTGATGGAAAACCTTATTATCCAACATGATAGACTCAATTAACATATGAAAATATGATATACCCTAACCTTTTTCTTGCAAATTTTGGCACCTTCTCCTGCAACTCTGTCTCTTTTGCATGGAAGCATGAAGCCAGTAGAAGTTTCTGGAATGCAAATGCTAACAATAAAACCTTGGGAGAGACTCAGAACGAAAGAAATGAATCCTAGAAGCATTAGCTCTGCAAGCATAACCATAGAACCATTAGACAAAAGTAAACAAAATTATGTGCAGAGTCACAAATTGAAGAAACTGCACCATGCCCTTGGTCATGAAAACATTTCCAACCATTTGCATTGTTTACTTCAGCTATGCAGTGTTTTTTTTATTATGCTCTTTGTTAATGAAATCACACGCAGTTCTACGTAGTTCGAGAAATCTAATCAACTAACAAAATTTCCATGCAATACCGGGCAATGCTTTTATTTAGTGCTTTTCTGTTGATAAGGCACAAAGATGACCCAGTGATGGCTCTATGGATATTGATAAATTTTCACAGCAATCAAGATCTCCCAAGAATGCTACCTTCTTTTAGTCTCTGTAGAGCTGAAAACAGTGCTTTCTGCTCCTTATACTTCAGATACTGCATGAGTAAAGGTGGATAAAGCAGGAGGTAATCAAATAAAATACGTTGAATATACAAATTATTGCTGCAACATGATTGATATACTGTGTGCCTTTTTAAATGTGCAGTTGATCACTGCTATCTTTGTCATTTCAATGGAGTTTACTTGAATAAAAAATATATATAACTTAAGCCCTTCGACCTGAAACAGCAACCAGCTACGGGGTCATTGACATAACTTCCCATCAAATCAGAAATAGTTTACTAAAACAAAAAAGGAAATTGGGTTATTGAATCATTTGATAGTTAAGAAGATAAACAGAATTAGATGCTAATAAAATTGCCTTGCAGAAAGGAAAGATGGTGTGATGGGTGAATGGATAAATTTGAGTTTCTACTTCAGAATTTACCCCCACAGATACTATAGAATATGAGCCATGAGTCGTAGGCTATAATTCTAGTTATCTAGTCCCTCCATTCCAACATGTAGGTTGTTTTGATTTTGCACTAAGTCAAACTTCACTTTTTGATCAAGTTTATAGAAAAATATATTACCATCTACAATACCAAATAAATGCAATATTAAGACCTAAATCATAGTGGATTTAATGAGACTAATTTGGTCTTATAGCCTTGTAGGTAATGGTGCAATTTTTCTATAAACTTGGTAAAAAGTTTTTAAAAAGTTTGACTTGGGACAAAACTAAACCAACCAACAATTTGGAAAGAAAGGAGAGTAGGTTCCAAACTCTAGTTTCCCATTAGAAAGAGGGGGAAAACTTCAGGTGTAAAGCAGCCACACAGGTTAGGCAGAATCCCACATTCACCCCAATTTCAATACTTCTAAAGCATGTCAAAGCTAGATGAGAGCGCAACTCGATGCAACGCCCATGGCATCATAAGTTGATCAACTTAGCTAGCTAACTGGAGGCCAGACATGGCCAGCGCGAGCTTGTGATGGAGCACATCGCCCTGATTCCCACAAAGTGAAATCAAAAATTCGTGTTATTCTATCAGTACATTCGCCGGGTTTTCGGAACCAGATCCAGCTGAGAAACGCCGCATCCGCATCGGTAGACCACGTACCTTGCCGAGGTAGTGGAGGAAGCGCTCGGCGGCGAGGGAGATGGAGACGATGACGAGGCATACGATGGCCACAACCCAGGTGGGCGTGAACGCGAGCTTCGCCTCCTCCCCCATGGCTCCTCTCCCAACTGCTGCTGCTTCTGCTTCTGATGCTTCCGGCGCGTCCTGGCTCCCGGTGGCAGCAGCCCAACCATTGGCCGGCAAGCGAAGACAAAGCCGCGCGGTTAAAGCGGCGGGCGCACGCCACTGCCGAGCGGCCGCGGCGGCAAGGAAGGAATCGGCGTGCCCGCTGCGCCTCTCGGTTGCCTCCCGGGCGCGGCCACCCCTCAGATTCCATCCCGAGCTCGCGCAGTGGGTATGGGGTAGGGGGCAGTAGGCGGAGTTGCTTTGCTTCGGCCACCGGGCACCGGCCTCCTCCCCTGATGGCGCCCGATGCCATGGCAACGGCTACCTCGCGCGTGAGGTACTGAGTGAGGCATGAGGAGGATTCACGGCACAGGCGTGGGCATTTGGAGGTGGCCTTTCGCTGCGTGGGCATTTGGAGGCTTCACGGCCCAGGCGTGGTCTGCGAGTCGGGCCGGGTTGGAATTCACTCGGGAGGCCCGTTGTCGTGGTGTTTTTTTTTTTTTCATGCAACTAGCAAACATACTCGGTCCTCTCCAAACATATTTGTACTTCCTTCACGTTTGATGTAAAGAAAAGTTAAAACCACTTATATAATTTTATAAATGGAAGGAGTACATTGTAACAGAGTGTTCAAGTTGTTATGTGGTTATTGGCTCTACCTCTACCAGGCGCAGGAGTCATCATCTTCCTCTTTGCCCTTGAAGAAGGTGTCGTAGAAAGCCGATACATTGTTGATGGTGATCCCCTTCAGCTTGAGCGCCTTCATCCATTATCCATTATACATAAACTAAAACCATGTTATCTTTTTCCTTTCCATTGGGCCATTGCAGTTTTCTGTTTAGGGATGCAAGTTCTAATTTCATTAGGTCAACCCAAAAAACCTGTTCAAATGAACCGGAATTTCATTTCATATAATTTGAGTTGGGAGAGAAGCGAACTAGAATGACATTATTTGTCGCTCTCTTCCGTCAACTTTGTACCACCTCTTGTTAACATTGAAGTTGGTGCCAGTGAAACCTGCCCTCATCCTTGCCCCCCGAGACAACACCTCCTTGGCCTCCTGTTCCTTTTCCTATGCCCAAACTTCCTACGATGTGGTGACGACAGGTGCAACATCCTCACACATGGACTAGAGCCACTGGTACTAACTTTGTCAATCAAACCCTTCATGACGTCACACATTGCACAACCCCTCCCCCCCCCCCCCCCACACACACACCCCACAACACCGCACCACGACCAACAACAACAATACTCACAAACACACGGTCATAATAACTCTTGGTGAAAGGCCTTAAATAACTAGAGGGGGTCAATAGTCTAATAAAAAGTCTACAAAACACTATGCAAACTAGTTAGCTACAAAAATAGTGAAGCTTTTTAGGCTGGTTCTACAAGGGTTGCAAGTCACCTAAACCAATAAGTCAGCTGCTAATATCACTAAGGCACACAACGCTAGGTCACTACTCCTAAACTAGCGAACTAGCTAACACACGATAGAACAACTAAAGGGCTACACTAGCAACACTACCAACTCAGCCTGGGCATTCGGCAAATACCGAACCGATCGGTTCGGTTCTTCGGTACCTCGGTAAATTCGGTTCCTAAGAAATTGGTACCGATCGGTTCTAAAAAAATCAGTACCGGTTCGGTTCAGTATCGGTAAATTCGGTTCGGTTCCGGTATTTACCGAACAGTACCGAACTAATCATATAGAAGATGTAATGGCATGTTTAAAAACTAATTTTGACATGATTTCATAGATAATAATAGTGCAAAATACATATACATGTAAAAGTCCAGAAGACTATAAGTGTGAGTGCTAAAAATACATAACATAATAGTCTATAATAGTATAATAAATAATATAACAACACTCAAACTTATCACATTTCAGGTAAATTTGGTAATTCAGTTCGGTATTTACCTCGGTAAATTCGGTTCCTGAGAAACAGGAAACGAATTTTTCGGTTTCGGTATTTTCTGAATTTTTCGGTTTCGGTATTTTTCGGTTCGGTTCTCGGTATTTTGTGCCCAAGGCTACTACCAACTAGCTCAACAAAAGATAAGTGCAAAAGGTAAGGAGCTTGACGGAAAAGGATGTTAGAGATATCATCAGAAGATGAGTACTCGGACTTACCTTGGATGGCACGAGAGATCTTAGGACTCTCATTGTAACTTAGTCGAGTTCTTAAAGGAAGTCTTGTAATTACAATAGGACTCCTCTGATTGTAACCGACTAGAACTCGGTCTGTGTCGTGCTTCACCTGGATATATAAGGGGAAGCGGGCACCGGCTACTATCATTGAATCTTGAATCATAACACAAGGCACACGCCGCACTGGACGTAAGGTATTACGCTATTAAGCGGCCTGAACCAGTATAAACCGCTGCCCTCGTGTACTCGCCGGGTTCTACGAACGCTGATCCCCACCGAACAAATCGTCTGAGATCCCTCAAGATGAGTTGCCGGTTAACAAACACCGACATCTGGCGCGCCAGGTAGGGGCTCTCGGCGATTCGACGATTAAGAGCTCGACGAACCACGTCAACATGTTCTCGGCGGGATTAATTTTTGTTTTTGGCTCGTGGACTTGCATTGCGGATGATCAAGGGAAGCTGCATCGACGACTTCACACCGAATCAGAAGCGCAAGCCACGCCAAAGATGGATCATCTCACCCGGAACCTAGCAAACCTCGCAATCCAAGATCCGCAAGAATCTGAGGACCAAGCTGAAGCATCCGACTCCTACTCAGGATCGAACTCTGAGACCAAAAAGGACTCGGACACCAGACATGGCATTACCTTTGGACTGAGGAACTCGGTTGAATACTTTCAAGACCTGATTGATGAAAAGTTCAAAGAGTTTCAACAAATCCCCTTGAACGAGGCCCAACAGGGACTCGTTTTCAGCTCAACTGAGGAAGGCAACATCGTCCATTGGCCAACACAGTCAGCTCCGGCTAGGCTGGTTGGCACAATCGACCAGCAACTTCCGTTCCAATATGGACATCAGCTCCCCTCTGAGGAACATGACACCTCAACAGAACTAATCTCCAGTACCTCTACTTTGGAGTCGGTGACACCGGGATCAACAAACCAGGGTTACACTCGGGAGGTCTTCATGGCAGGACACCAGTCATCTCTACGACCTCCAACTCCTCCAGGGTCCTCCGAGATGACGAAACCTTGAGTATGATATCCGATAACGACCCAGAAGGACACGGAGAAACTGAGTCAATGAAGGCAGAAAGAGTACGAAGAAATCAGGCCAAAGACGCTCGCAGAAGACGGACAACTCATCGAAAGGAGGCCATGGAACGCTACCAAGTACGGCTTGAGGAATATAACACCCGCAGGCGTTTGGAAGATGAAGCCGAGCTCCAAGCTCGTCGAGACAGGGACCAGGAAATTCAGTCCCACGAAGATCACGATCGACGACGAGCTGACTGCTCGCGCAACCTCGAGCCTGAATTCATGAGGGTAGCTGGTCACAAAGTGTACCAGACACCCTACCAAAACATCTTGGCCTTAGCCACGGAGTTGGGAGCCAAGGACAACCGCACCGCTGATGAAGAACGACGGTTGATCATGCTTTAGACTAACGCGCTACAGCTCAGAGGTCGAAACCTCGAGTCCCTAGCTGACGAACAAGCTTCATCTCACCCCAGCCAAAGGTGACCCGTTCATGAGCGGCTCGGTCGGGCTCCAGCAAGGAGTCGTCTGGGCAACCGAGTACCTGATCAAGCCGAAGGAGGAGCTGGATCATCTTACCAAGGAGTCAATATTCTAGCATCCGACGATGTCGATCGCTTTCCACGTTTTTCCCAGAGGCTCCGAGCAATCCCGTTCCCTCGAAAGTTCAAACCCGGGAACTACTCAAAGTACGACGGGAAGACAGAACCCAAGCGGTGGCTCAGGCTGTATGCTCAAGCAGTTGAGTTAGCAGGAGGAAGCAATGATGTTAAGGCACTATTTGTCCTCATGGCTCTAGAGACAATGCCCCTTGCTTGGTTGGATAGGCTTAAGCCTGAGTCCATCGACTCCTGGGAACAGCTTCACCGCATCTTCATAGAGAACTTTGCGGGCGTCCCGGAACGATCAGACCCTCGAACCAAGCTTAGAACCTGTAAGCAGCAAAAAAAATGAAACAATGCAGGAGTACTACAGACGTTTCTCCGAAATCCGTTCCACAGTCTCCGATATAACAGACAGAGAAGTAATTGACCTCTTTGGCAACGGAATTTGTGAAAGGTACAATTACAAGGATTTCATCAAGCATGACCCGACCACCGCTGACGAGTTTCATCGGGCAGTAAACTCCATGATGGCGACAGAGGAACGCACACAGGAGCGCTTTCCCGAAAGAAACATGCAAGGTGATCGAGGAAATAATCAAAGAGGAAACCAGACTGCTCAGCAAAATACCCGCAAGCGGACAGGGGACAATACTGTTGCAGCCATGGAACCTCAGAAAAAGGGGAACAAGCCCTTCAACTTTGACGACCTCCTCGACAGCACATGCCCTTTCCATCCAAAAGGAGGACACCAGGCCAGGCACTGTCGATAACTCAAAGAGAGAGGTTTGAACTCTGACTTCAACAAAAACAGAAAAGATAAGGGGAAGAAAGCAGCTGAAGACCCTCAGCAGGATGCAGGCGGTTTCCAACATCCCAAAGGCACCATCAATGTCATATTCGGGGGGGGGGGGGGGGTAACCACCACTGACAGCAAGCGCCTGCAGAAACTCTCCCTACGGGAAATTATGTCTACCGAACCAGCTACCCCCAGATACCTCGATTGGTCTGAGCATCCGATCAATTTCTCTCGGGCAGACCAATGGACCAACGTTTCCAATGCAGCGCACTACCCACTAGTTCTGGATCCTACGGTCGCCGGGTTCAAATTGGGAAGAGTACTCATAGACGGAGGAGCAGGACTCAATGTCATCTTTGCAAACACCCTACGCAAGATGAACATGGACCTTGCAACTCAGCTCACACCATCAAGCGCGCCCTTTTACGGCATAGTACCCAGAAAGGCGGTTGTACCACTCGGAAGGATCATACTACCTGTCACTTTTGGAACTCAGCTCAATTTTCGGACTGAGTACATTAGTTTCGAGGTAGCCGACTTCAAATTGTCATACCACGCTATATTTGGACGATCAGCTATCGCCAAATTTATGGCAGTACCACATTATCCATACCTTCTACTGAAGATGTCGGATCCCAAAGGTATTCTAACCTTCAGGGGTGACTTGAAGCGATCATTCGACTGTGACACAGAGGCTGTCCAAATCGCCGAAAAAGCTCAACTTGCCCTAGAGGTACAGGAACTCGCACAGATGGTGCATAGCACCAAGCCTGGAGACTTAGAAATCCCAGCTAAGAAGGCGGGCGCTATTCAACCATTAGTAGAAGTCACCACAAAAAATATTAACCTAGAAATTGGTGATCCATCAAAGACGGCGGTCATCAGTGCCCACCTATCTGAAGAATAGGAACTCGCGCTCACCAGGTTCCTCAGAGCAAACAAAGATATATTTGCTTGGAAGCCGGCTGCCATGCCAGGAGTTCCAAGGAACTTGGCTGAGCACAAATTAGAACTAAAGGAGGGCTCTAGGCCCATCAAGCAAAGACTACGACAATTCTCACCAGAGAAGAAAGAAGCAATCAAGAAGGAGATAGCTAAACTACTCGCGGCCGGGTTTATCAGAGAAATTCTCCACCCCGAGTGGTTAGCTAACCCAGTGCTAGTAAAAAAGAAGAACTCTGCAGAATGGCGCATGTGTGTCAATTACACAGACCTCAACAAACATTGTCCAAAGGATCCTTTCGGATTACCAAGGATAGATCAAATAGTTGATATCACTGCAGGTTTCGCTTTATTATCCTTTCTGGATTCTTACTCCGGGTACCATCAGATTGCTCTCAAAGAAGAAGACCAACCTAAGACATCGTTTATAACTCCCTTCGGCGCCTACTGTTATAAAACCATGTCCTTTGGGTTGAAGAACGCAGAGGCTACTTATCAGCGTGCTATCTAAGATTGTATGGGCGACCAAATTGGCCGCAACGCGGAAGCTTATTTTGATGATGTGGTCATAAAAACCAAGGATCCGACACCCTCATTTCAGACCTAGAGGAAACCTTTACCCGGTTACGTTCATACCAATGGAAGCTTAACCCCACGAAGTGTGTATTCGGAGTACCCTCAGGCCAGTTACTTGGATTCCTTGTTAGCCATCGAGGCATCGAGGCTAGTCAAAAACAGATCACAGCCATCATCAATATGAAGTCACCTATTTCCGTCAGAGATGTTCCAAAACTCACCGGGTGTATGGCTGCGCTCAACAGATTTATCTCACGGTTGGGAGAGAAGGGACTACCTTTCTTCAAACTACTCAAAGCTGGCGATAAATTTCAGTGGACAGCAGAAGCGGACCAGGCTTTTGAACAACTCAAAATATACCTCACCAATTCTCCTATACCCACGCCACCAGAACCCAGAGAACCGATGATGCTATACATCGCAACTACCACGCATGTTGTGAGCACAACAATTGTAGTGGAGCGCAAGGATGACAAGCACATCTATAACACTCAACGACCAGTATACTATATCAGCGAGGTACTCTCCGACTCCAAGGTCAGGTACCCGAAAGTTCAAAAATTGCTTTGTGCTTTACTCATATCATCAAGGAAGCTACGACACTATTTTGAAGCCCACGACATCACAGTTGTCACGGATTTTACTTTGGGAGAAATCCTCCACAACCGTGACGCTACAGGAAGGATTTCCAAATGGGTAGTCAAACTGGGGGCACTTAACATCAAATTCACTCCAAGGAAAGCTATCAAGTCACAAGCTCTAGCTGATTTCGCCGCTGAATGGACAGAATTACAGCAGAACTAAGACAACGCTATTCCTGAACAATGGAAGATGTACTTTGATGGGTCCTTAAAACTTGGCGGAGCAGGTGCCGGAGTACTACTCGTATCACCCGCTGGAGAACAGCTCAAGTACGTTCTGCAAATAATGTGGCCTGCTACCAACAATGAAGCAGAATATGAAGCGCTACTACACGGGCTAAAGCTAGCAGTCACATTGGGCATCAAGCGACTCCTAGTCTACGACGATTCTTCCGTGGTGATTCACCAAGTCAACAAGGATTGGGATTGCACCAAGGAAACCATGAACGCCTATTGCGCTGAAGTCCGCAAGCTAGAGAAAAACTTCTCAGGGTTAGAACTCATTCATATTACCAGGGACCTTAATGTGGCAGCAGATATCCTAGTAAAATTGGGATCCGACAGAGCCCTGGTTCCCACGATAACTTCGTACATGAGCTATCCAAGCCTTCAATCCAAGAGAAGGAAGAGGTTGATCCCACACCCTCCGCTCAGATTTTAACTCTAGCACCCGACTGGACACAAGTTTTCATCAACTACTTCAAGGAGCATAAACTGCCCAGTGATAAAACTGCCGCGGAGCAGGTCACCAGACATAGTAAAAACTATGTTCTAGTCGGAGACAAGCTATATCGACGTGGTGCCTCATCAGAAGTCCTCCTCAAGTGTATTTCACAAGCAGGAGGCAAAGAAATCCTGAATGAGGTTCATTCCGGGTGTTGTGGCAATCATGCAGCTTCAAGGACATTAGTCGGAAAAATCTTCAAATCAGGGTACTATTGGCCCTCAGCCTTGAAAGATGCAGAAGACTTAGTCCGTTGCTGTCAATCATGCCAGTTCTTCACCAAGAAGCAGCACGTTCCGGCTCATGAGTTGATCTGTATACCCCCGTCATGGCCTTTCTCATGTTGGGGACTCGACATGGTGGGTCCTCTTAAGCGCGCTCCAAGCGGATTCGAGTATGCCTATGTTGCAATCGACAAATTCACCAAATGGATTGAGTACATGCCGCTGGTCAAGTTCAATGCATCCAAATTAGTACAATTCATGCAGAGCATCTTCCATCGCTTTGGGATGCCACACAGAATCATTACTGATCTCGGGTCCCCCTTCACGACTATTGAGTTCAAGTCATGGGCCAGCGACTATGGAATCAAGATAGACTATGCATCAGTTGCTCATCCACAATCAAACGGCCAAGTTGAAAGAGCAAACGCCCTCATCCTTGCCGGTCTAAAGCCGAGACTATTCGACCTTCTAAAAGACCACGGCGGAAAGTGGGTCGAAGAGCTGCCTAAGGTAGTCTGGGGGCTACGGACACAGCGAAGTCGGGCAACGGGCCAGACTCCTTTCTTCCTGGTCTATGGCACCGAAGCAATCCTCCCGGCAGACTTAATATGGAATTCTCCACGAACAGAGCAGTACAACGAAGGAGAGGCTGATGATACAAGGCGACTAGAAGTCGACAGTCTTGACGAGGCAAGATTAGCCGCTCTCTTTCAATCTGAAGATACCTTCAAGGGATGAGGCGCTACTACGACAAGAACGTTCATCACCATACTTTC
Organism: Coix lacryma-jobi var. lacryma-jobi; assembly: GCA_009763385.1. Taxonomy (NCBI): domain Eukaryota; kingdom Viridiplantae; phylum Streptophyta; class Magnoliopsida; order Poales; family Poaceae; genus Coix; species Coix lacryma-jobi. Next base: position 34,446,078 of record CM019824.1, on the reverse strand, counting down.
CAAGTAGGCGACATGGTCCTGAAGAAGATTCAGAATACCACAGGACGCCACAAGCTTATGAGTCCATGGGAAGGACCCTATATAGTATCTAAAGTAACAAGACCCGGGTCATTTGAGCTAGTCACTGAGGATGGTTCTCCGTTGCCAAATTCATGGAATATTGAGCATCTGAAGAAATTCCATACCTAAGGATTACGCTACAAATTCGACCCAGGGCAAAATGTACTCCTTTATTGGATATTAATAAAGTTTGGGTTTTATCAGAAACAAGAGCTTTATGAAGTACTTCTTTATCACGACTATTTAGTCGGATAAACTCCTACAATCATACAATAAGCTTTAGCTATTGTATCCCACCAACTAATAAATAATATTACTCGGATGGATGGTTCAGTGGTAACCATACTAGAGTTACGAGCTCCGAGCTCAATACAACTCAAATAATAGTACGGTTTCAAACCCGGCTATTAACCTATAGATAATATGGTATCTACAAAATAGATACTAGTTCCTATAAGGTATAACAAGGGGAGTAATACTCACCCTGTTACACATTAATAGGACAGAGGTCTGACCCAACTTTGCACTCAAGCTGCGACCACTAAGAGGATATGATTCACCCGACAGGAACCTTCGTTACGGTCCTTCCGAGGTGCTTGATCAAAAATTGTCCCTTGGACAAGGGTACTAAGAGTAGTACTCGGGCAGACTAAGTTCTCTATAAATCGTTAAAAACTATAAGAGAAATGAAGTCATATGACCCGCACTCAAAGTGCTAGAGAGCACTCGGATAGACCCGTCTAGTAAGACGTCTGGTCACACATCCACCTCAGACAAAACGACCCATTGACAAGACTTTCCTTGCAATGCCGAGTCGACAATACACGAAATTCACAAGTCTCAAAAGTAACTTATACTTTGATAACAATTGTTTACAGGCGATACAAATCACGGCCAACGGACCAAGGAGGGCAAACTACTCTACAAGATCTAGAATCTGCGAGTACTCCTCCGCCACGGCCTTGACCTCCTCCTGCATCGCCGCAAGGTCCTCATCGCTCTTGCCTTCAGGAAGCGTCATGATGGATGATAGGTCAAAGGATGGCATATGTAGTCGCAACGTCGCCAGTAGACCTTGCACCACTGAAGTCGCCATGTCCTTGATATATTGAGTCAGCCGACCGGGGGCAGCCTTGGCTCGATCAACCAGAGACTCGTCGGCTCCTTCAGGACGCGGGATCATATCTAGGAAGGGCTCGACAGCAAGCTCCAATGCCTTCAAAGAAGCATGCGAAGTTTTCAGGGACTCTTTAGCCTCCTTCAGCTGCGACTGGACCGCTTCCAGAGTCTCTCGCGACTCCTTCATCGACTTCATCAAAGCCTGCAGCAGGTCCCGGTCAGCATCATCACGTACCAGTTTGGCCTCTTGAAGAGTATTCTGCGCATTAGCGTATACCTCCTCAAGCTTCGTCTCCTTTTGGTTGAACGCACTCTGCCACCCGGAAGCCAGCGTCTTCGAATCTGAAAGCAAATTAACTGGATGAGCATCATTAGTCTACAAAGGCAACGAGGACCCGGGATAGTACCTCCAACTTACCAGCTAACTGCTTTTTGGAAGACTTCTTGAGCTCCTTCAACTTCTTCTCCAAGGCCGCATCCTTGGCAAGTATCTCAATCTCTCGGTTGTTGGCCACATCATGCTCATCGACAACAGCCTTGAGATTGTTCTGCAGCTCGTTGATGCGGTTATTCAGAAGCTGCGTGGCCACCTTTTGACTAATTTGGTCTTGGGAAATGTAGTCTTTGAGTTTCTGATTCTCAAGAGAACTCTTGTCAAATCCGAGTGATCTGCTCCGTGACTTTTACATCAAAGCCCTGCACAGAGATATTAATATAAGTACTCGGATGAGACTACAACATACGAAGAGGACTCCAAAGGAATTACCTCAACAAATTGACAAAGCGCCATGACAGGTGTCATCACTTGCTTGCTCAACTCCTTCAACCGGGTAAGATCCTGGTTGTAGCCCACGACGTCAAGTGTCGCTCCTTGGCGCGAGGACTTGGGAGCAACCTCGGATTCTTCCTGCGGACGAGCTGAAGCTTCAACATTGATCTCGGCCAAGACCATCTCCAGAGTAGGCTCGTCTAGCTGTTGAGTGCGAAAAAACACTCGTTCAACACTCGGTCAAACTCCAATTGAGCATGAGAACAGAAGATTGAGTACGGAACACCAACCTGAGGCAAGGGGAGAACGACCGCTTCAGGTGCTGCATCAACCTGGGTACTGGATGAAGAGGAGCCTGGAAGAGGGTTCACCTGGCTAGCAATTGGAGGAACGCTGGATTCACCTTTGTCCTACGCTCCTGACTCCTCCACTACTCTGAACTCGGAGGCAACACTCGAGGACGCTGCAATTGGCTTCGCTTTCCTACAACATATGAGTGTTCATATTGGTACCAGACATACGCGGGCATTTTACAGAAAGTATTGTGACTTACTTCACAAGCTTCAATGCTCGTGGCAGCTTCAAGATCGGCTTCTTGGGTTGTGGGTCTGGAGCCGGAGCTTCTTCAGGAGCCGCACCACTCGAAGCACCCTGGGCTGTCTCAGCATCTGGATCAAACAAAGATATAAGATAAAGGTTTATTAAAATCCAAAGCAGGAAGACTATAAAGTACTCAGGTTTTCCTTACCAGGAGCACCCGTATTACAGTGCTTTTCAGCCAGTTCTATTGACAAAAGAATTTTTCGACAAGCATGGCGATTACCAGTGCGAGCCTTCTTTGGGACGGGATCTCTGGCTTCTTGAAGCGGACTCGGAGACCTCTTCCGGCTACTCTCGGCTTCGGGATCTATGAGTAGGACATCAGAGTCAGTTGAATCTGAGTCCAGCCAATCAAGATCGCCAAGAGAGCTTAACTCATGGCGAAGGTCCTCACTTCGAATGGGACCCTCGAGAGCAATGCCTCCGCCTTCTTGAGTCGTCGGGGGTAAGAGTGGACAGTCATTGTTATTCCGCCCTTGGTCCTATGAAGAAGAAGACAAAGATAATGTCTAGTCAGAAGGATATCTATTAAGAATCTGAAGGACAGGCAGTCTGACTACTTACCGCTAGAGGAGGGTTGATGACAGAGAAAGTTGTCATCATCGGAACAAGCTGTTCACGGCTCTTCAATAGCCGGTTCATCCTTCTAAGAATCTCTTGGTTGGACAATTGCTCGGCATCGTGTCGGCCTGGGTCCTTCACGCCAAGGTACTCGAAGCCAAAATTGGCTCGCTGCTGCAGCGGATGGATCCGGCGTCCAATGAAGTCTTGGACGACGGTATAACCAGTCAATCCACCCAGCTTCATTGCTGCTATCATATCGATCAATGGTTGGATAGTTTCTACCTCTTCAGCAGAGATCTTGTCCTTCCATTCGTGGGACTTCTGGGGCGGCCATCCATCATGACAACGAAGGGCCGGCGGCGGGTTGGCTATGTAAAACCATCCGCTTGCCCACTCTCGGACAGAGTCCGACAATACCACAGAAATATATTGTGTAGCTGTTTCTATCCTAAGCTGGAAGCTAGCCCCACCGACTACTTCTACACACACATCACTGGGCTGACACTTAACCCAGAAGAAATAACGGAACAGAGAAAAAGAGGGGCAAATCCCTAGAAAAGCTTCACACAGATGAGCGAAGATGGCAATGTGGAAGCAAGCATTGGGAGTAATATGGTTGAGAGTCAAACCATAATAGTGCAGCAATCCTCTGAAGAAATCGGATGCTGGCAGCCCCAATCCGCGCTCCATGAAAGACTTGAACATTACTATCTCCGTCGTGTTAGGAGCTAGAGCGCGACGGTCAGTAGGAACCCTCCATCCGTCCATCGGTTGCGACCGAAGCAATCCTTGTTGAGCCAAGAAAGCGAGCTCTGATTCCCTGGTGTCTGGTGCTTTCCAAGCTAGCACATCTGTTGGAGGGCACGGGTGGCGTGGCCTCCCACTGGTGAGCAGCGCCTTCTTCTTCTCAGCCGCAGACTGCTTCTTGGGACCCATGTTGATGACGAGGGATTTTCTGCGCATCAACTATGGATTGGCTATGGGATTTCTAGCTCCGAAGGTAATGGCTTGATGAAGGTGTGAAGAAATCATGAGCACAATGGCGGCTTATTATAGATCTGTTTCGGCAACCGTTCACCTTTCTACAAACGGCGTTATGGAACCGTTCAAAACCCTAACGGCTGGGGAATGTCACAGACGCCGTCAGTATCAGTGAACAGGCAAACTGCAGGCAGATGATATTACTTCTTTCACAAGACATATTTAGTACTCAGAGAAAAAGACAAAGGACTCGGGAAACATTCCAAGTACCCGGATTTTATTAATCATTACTCGGAATTACAACGGAGATACACGGATGCATCTTGAGATACAAACAGCTTCCAGTACAAGTTCACTCGAGGTGTAAAACGCTACTCTAGTATAATCAAGGTACAAAGTCTTGATGCACGCTGCAGCAAGGACTAGGTTCAGTGAGACGCAGTAAAGCAGACACAGAACCTTGGGTAGATACCATCTTTTGCATCCCAAGGTGGGTTTAAGGCTCTACCCTAGTACACAAGGAACTCGGAGGTAGGCCCTAACCCTAGCGCCCTTTTCACAACCTGTGACCCCGAGGTTGCCCGCGATGCGGGAGTCACAAGAGTTCTTCTAGGCGCACCTCTGTATCCCTCTGCTCGCGACCACTTGGAAACCATCCTACCGGATGGTCCCTTCACAAGAGTTCTTCTGGACACATCATCTATCTTACAGAAGGAAGATATTCGAGGGCTCGGACATTTCCGCTACAACTACTATAACACTCAAGGGACTAAGAGAAGACATATGCTCAGGAAAGTATGACTTCCTTGCTTCCTAGGCAGAGTATTTATAGGCAGTTGCCCTTGGTCTATGGACATGGTTCATGGATCCAAGTAACCAGAGATCAATAAATTTCCCCGTATACTGTTGCACATGTGAAGTCCAACACCAACGATGGGTTTGATTCACATGCGTACTTCAAGAGGAAGACGACAAAGTTTTGCAGTTACAGAACACGACAAAAACCATCAATACGTACAAATGGCACAGTCATTGGTCAATTATTCCTGACTTCACAGTAATTCTTATTCAGTGGGGGGTGAAAAGGGATGTTTGATAAAAACATTACCCACCTGAAGCTAGATATTTATTACTCGGATGGATTAAGCAACAGATCAGTATCGTGTATCAACTTTTGATTTTCTTTATGGATTACCTGGTAATATATTGGAAGATCCCAAGAACCGACTACTTAGGTACTCGGAACTTAGGCTCGGGGGCTGCAGGGTATATACATAAAGGAAATGTTTTTTCTTAGCCAAGAATTACTCAGAAAAGGGCTCAAAAGATCTTCAAAGTTATTATAAATAACAAGAGGCTTGGGGGCTACACCCTATGGGTGCACTGTTTAGAAAAAGTGCACACCATGGAAATTCTTTACCTACAGAGCACTTCAAGATTTCTCAAGACATTACTCGGAGATTCTCAAAGGGAAACCAGAAGATAACGTTTTGAGGAAATGATGAAGAGCCCGGGGGCTTGACGGACCAGGATGTCAGAGATATCATCAGAAGATGTGTACTCGGACTTACCTTGGATGGCACGAGCGATCTTAGGACTCTCATTGTAACTTAGTCGAGTTCTTAAAGGAAGTCTTGTAATTAGAATAGGACTCCTCTGATTGTAACCGACTAAAACTCGGTCTGTGCCGTGCTTCACCCGGATATATAAGGGGAAGCGGGCACCGGCTACTATCATTGAATCTTGAATCATAACACAAGACACACGCCGCACTGGACGTAAGGTATTACGCTATTAAGCGGCCTAAACCAGTATAAACTGTTGTCCTCGTGTACTCGCCGGGTTCTACGAACGCCGATCCCCACCGAACAAATCGTCTGAGATCCCTCAAGACGAGTTGCCGGTTAACAAACACCGATAGAGCTAGAGATAGGAGTGTTATACCAAGCCACTACTTGATCAATAATAATACAAAGAGAGGGACCAATCGCCAATGGATATCAAGCACACGGGAGATAAGAATTTATCTCGATGTTCACGTGCTTGCTGGCATGATAGTCCCTATAGTGACGATGCACTCACTTGGAGGTTCGCGAGGTAATTGGCATCCACAAGCTAACCCACAAAGGGCGTCGCACAACCAACATAAGATGAGAGTGCACAAGTCACGAGCAATCCACTAGATGTGCTTTTGGCGCTCTATTGGGAAATAAGCCTAAGAACCCCCTCACAATCTCGATCGTGCGCTCTCTAAAGTTTGACCGGACGTGCTGTTAGAATGACTAGAGACAGCCCTAGCCAGAGTCCGGTCACAAACAGAGAGGTTCCAGAGGGGTCAAATTGTGATCGGACGTGTGGAAGCCCTAGTTTGATTTTGGTTAATTGATGAAACATATTTGGTCTAATCCTATTGCTAAGCATGTGTGTAGCTAATGAGAAAGGATTACGACCAAGCCATTGATGGAGCTAGCTAAATGGCAACCATGAAGGATGGTGACGGCCACAAGCTCTCAAGTGATCATATGATCTATCTTTGGTGAAATGAAGAAGAGAAAAGATGCCTTCCTCAAGTAGAGGTTTACGTTTTATCTTTAATCTTGAGTGATAGGCAAGCCGGACTATCAAGAGAGATACAAATTAGGCCAGATAGATGTGGAGAAAAGTTCTCATGATGTCTAACATCAAGTGCTTGAGAGACACCACACACTCACGAACACATAGAGGTATGTTGAGTGTAGTCGGTAGTACCAACCATGGGGGTCGGTAGTACCGCCCGGGGGTGTTGCGTGCAATGCTCTCTCGACAGGGTCAAATATGACCTAGCGGTAGTACCGCTATAGAGCCGGTACGACCGGCCACGGTAGTACCGAGGGTCCAGGACTGTTTTACACCCTCTCTGTGTGTGGTTCGTGTTGGCCTGGCGGTAGTACCGCCATAGGGTCGGTAGTACCGACGTTCGCAGGCAGTTCGAGTGCTCTCTGTGTAGGTCTAGTTTTGGCCTACCGGTCGGTGGTACCGACCGGCTCTGTCGGTAGCTTTCTCTGGTCAACCGCTCGTGGAACGGTCATTTTTAAGGTAGTCGGTACTACCGGCCTAGGGGGTCAGTACTACCGACTGTGGCGCAGACGGTGACTTGTATAAATAGTCGCTCTCTCAGCTTCTAACTGTTACTGTAAGTGCAATCAAGCCCTAATTATGGGTTTTGGTGATAATGACAACATGATTAGAGAGCTAATGAGGTTTATCAAGATGACAAACAGGTTTATAATGCAAAAGGATGTTGCTTATGTGTTGGTGGACCCCTCATGCTACATTTCATTGGTTCCGAACTCAAAATGCTACAACAAGCTCTTTTATGTGAATTTGAGTTTTAGGAATGTCGTACTATCAAGGGGAATGCAAATGTACCACTATGGTTGTATATCATGTGCTCAAAACCAACCTAGCCATCCTTGCTTTCTAGCCAAAGACAGTTGCACAAAATTCAGATCTTTATACTGTCTTCTGGTAGGCGCGGCAGTGCCGCTCCAAGGCGCAACAGTGCCGGTCCGTGGCACTACCAGGCTAAGGCCGACACTGCTGCGACTTGTTTCAACCGTTGGCTTGCAGGGGACATTTACTCCACCCTCCTGCCACCCCAACGGTCACACTCGACCATAACTCTTCTCCTACCTCCAGACAAGGCTCTCCCCCCCCATTGAAGGCTCTCAAACTCTCTCTCGCCTAATCTTTGATTCTCATTGATTCCAAGTGAGTTAGAGGCTCTAATCTTCACCAAATAGAAGCCCTAGCTGAGATCTATTGCCTAGAGCACTTGATTTGAGCCATAGCCGGTGGATTTACTTCTATTACTCTTGGGTTCTCGGAACCCTAGCCGGCTAGGCGTCACCCTTGAGCTTGCCAACTTGTGTGGTGGACTTGGGAGGTTTGTAATCACTTGTGCAACTAGTATTATTACCCCCTCACTTTAAGGATTTGGTTCCTTGACTTGAGATCGAAGAAGAGTTGCAAAGCTATTGACCTAAGTGGTCATCTCAACAACGTGGAGGTAGGCAAGCCTAGGTGGCGAGCTGAACCACGGGATAAATCACTTGTCTCTTGTGTTTACTTGTGTTCATTCATCTTACTTGTGAGCTTGTGATAGATTCTAGGGTTTGGCCCCGATCTACTTCATTCAACACATTTGGCTTGGTTGAGTTGGTTCTGCAGGTTCAGGAAACCAAGAGCAACATTTCTATTCATATAGATTTGGTTTTCTGTGGCTAGTTTTTGAATTGCGGGCTTGGGCAGATTGTTGGCGCGACAGTACCGGGCTGAGGCCAGCAATGCCGGGGTGCGGCAGTGCCGGGCTCAAGCCGGGCATCTCTAACAATGTTTTGAGCTGTGATTTTTGACAGGCCTATTCACCCCCCCTCTAGGCCACACAGGTCCTTACAGTTACCTCTCTCATTCTTCCAACCTAATACAAGAAAGAGAGCTCCCAAGTGTTGACTAAGCTCATCTCTCTCCCCCTTTGATTCTAGAGTGAATCTCTTGCAAGCTTTGAGCTAGGGAAGTGAGACTAGAGAGTGAGAAGCATCGATCTAGGTCTTGAGCATTTGGATCTTTCATCTCTCCAGCTTGATTTGTGTTCTTTACTCTTGGGTTCTTGGAACCCTAGCCGGTTAGGTGTTCTTTGGTGGTTGCCCGTGATTGACTCATTTGTGAGGGCTCTCCGAAGTGTTTGTATTACCCTCGTGATTCTTAGTGAAGAAACTCGGCTAACCTTCGTGATTTCTTGAGTGAGGCAAGGAGGTGAAAGAGACTCCGACCTTAGTGGTCACCTCAACAACGAGGACATAGGCACTTCTTAGTGAAGTGGCCGAACCTCGGGATAAATCTTGTGTCTCGTGTGCTTGACATATTCTCCTCTTCGATTATTTCATTTGCACTCGTGTTCTTCCTCCCTCCTCTCTCATTCTTAGGTTGGGAAGGCACGATCTACATTTTGGCAAGGAACCACTACTTGGATAAGGTATAATCTTCTTCTACATAGCCTAGGGAAGCTCGATAAACACTAGATCTAATTTTGCATCTCATCTATCTTGATTTTGTAGCAGCTCGTAGGTTGTCGGTAGTACCGTCCTGTAGAGCCGGTAGTACCGACCCCGGTAGTACTGGCCCTATAGCCGGTAGTACTGGCTGTGTGTTTTAACATCCGTTTTGAGCTTTGAGTTTCAGGTTTCTAGTTTTTTAAATAGGCTATTCACCCCCCCTCTAGCCATTCGGACCTTTCAACGTGTCTGGTCAACCTCGATCGGACACCCCCATAGAGTCCAATCAGCACTGCTCACTCGCTTGCATGCCACGACACATTGACCGGACGCATGAGTCCAGTCACTACTCTGTGAAGGGCCCAGTCAAGCCAGTGAACCCCGCACCAACTAGGGTTTGCTACCCGCATCCGGTCGATCTGGACCCAGCGTCCGGTCACGGTAGTGACTCTCTTCTCTTCTCCTTTCAACTTCTATCTTCCACCCTTACTTCCATGTGCCAACACAAAAGTGTTTCACCACTTGTGTACGTGTTTTAGCATTTTTTTCAAAGCTTTTTTCAAGGATTAATAAGTTAGCACACTAAGTCCTAATGCAAATACATGATCAACAACACCTAGTGGCACTTGATAATTGCATTTAACCATGATTTCCCCTCTTCATAGTACGACTATTTATCCTAAACATGGTGGAAGTCCAAATTGGCTACAGGGGGTGAATAGCCTAATTAAATCACTTAGGCAATATTGTTAGCAACACAAATGGCAAAGATTTAGCACTAGCCTAAAAGGGTTTGTTGCAAGCCACCTATCCAACAATTCTATCTAATATCTCTATGTCACACAGTAGCAATTAAGTCTACACTACTGATCAAGAGTATAAACAAAGTGTAGCACAACTAATTAAATGCTAGAAAGATAAGCAACAAGCTATCTACCTAAGATATGTCTAGTAAGATAAATGACACAAAGATATAGACAAGAGCTAGGAAGATGAACAATGAATTGTTTACACAAGATATATCTATCAAAAGGAATATCACACTAGATACAAAGTACTAGCTCAAATGAATATGAAAGCAAAGCCTTCGGGATCGCCTTGTAGAACCAATCACCGGTGAAAATCCCAAGTGTAGAGACAATCACCAAGAATGGTAGTGAAGTCCAATCAATCAGATGATCAACCAAACACAATCAACCACACGGGAGACACCGATTTATCTCGAGGTTCATGTGCTTGCCGGCATGCTACTCCCCGTTGTGTCGACCAACTCTTGGTGATTCGATGGGTAATTGGAACCATGCAAAGCTACACAAGCCCCACAAGAATCTATCACAAGAGAGGTAGCTCAATGACATGAGCAATCCACTAGGGGCCACTCCGGTGGGGAATAGGCCCAAAAACCCCTCACAACTCAGTCGGTGGTGGCCAAGAACAATCTCCACTTCTTGCCAACTCCACCAATCACCTCCAAGCCATCTAGGCACCGACAAATGCCAATGGTAACAAGAAACTCACTGCTGATGCGAAGAACTAGAGCCACTAGAATGAACTCTTTCAAATCATAGCACTAGAACACTCAATCTCACTAGCAAATGATCAAATCAAGTCTAGAGATGAGTGGCCGAGAAGGCTTGGCTATGCTCACAAGGATGCTAGAGGACCAAAATGTGCAAGAGAGAATCCAAGTGAGTCGGCCAAGCCACTTAAATAGCCCACACAAGTCGGGCTAGCCGTTGGGCTGAAATCTCCCACATCAAACGCTCCGTATCAGGGGGCATTGGACACTGGCTCAGCGTTCGATGCTCCAGATGGAGCCACGTGTCCAACCGCTATGAATTTCAACCGCTCGATCTCAACGGCTATATCACTTCTCGTGCCAGTCAAAGTGGCATCGGACGCACCGATGCCTTTCACTCTTTTCTATGTAAAACCAGCCAAACATCAGACGTGTTGGCCCTTCAGCATCGAAAGCTAAGGACCAGCGTTTGATGGCTATGCAGAGAGGTTCCAGAGATCTCCAAAACACATCGGACGCGCCCATGGTTCTGCATCGGTGCTCTTAGCACAGTTAGCTCTCGCCACGTCACCAGCATTAGACGTTGGAATAGTGTTTCTCGATCATCCGATGCAGCGTCCAATGGTCCTTGATCCATCAGACTAAGTTAGGGTTTGCCATCGGACGCACCAGGGCAGCGTCTGATGCTCCCTAGTGGAGCGTCTGATGCCCCTTTCTCAGCACCTCTCGCTTTCTAACTTCTACCCTTGCTTCCATGTGCCAACACCAAAGTGTTTCACCACTTATGCACGTGTGTTAGCATTTTTCAAAGCATTTTCTAAGGGTTGTGTTAGTCACTCACTACGTCTAATGCATCAATATGTTAGAGAACTCCTAGTGGCACTTGAACATCACATAAGTCGTGAATTATCTCCTCTTCATAGTACAACTATCTATCCTGAATGTGATCACACTCTCTAAGTATCTTGATCACCAAAACAAAGAGCACTATAGGTTATACCTTTGCCTTCAGGCCTCTTTGCTCTTTCTCTTCTCTTATCTCCATTTCACCAAGTGTAGAGCACTTGATCACTTCATTGCATGTGGCCATCACCATCTTCTTTATGGTTGCCACCTTGCTAGCTCCACCACTTGGCTTGGTCTTAATCCTTTCTCATTAGCTACACACATGCTTATCCATAGGATTAGACCAAATAGGTTTCATCAATTAACCAAAACCAAACTAGGGCTTTCACATGATCACACCCCCTATGGTGTCTTGATCACCGAAATGAAATGGTCATTAGAGTTGTATACCTTTGCCTTGACCACTTTGTTTTTCTCTTTCTTCTTTTCCAAATGTAGACCACTTGACCTACTTGTGGTCATCACCATCTCCATCTAGCTCCATGACTTGGCTTGGACCTAACCTCTCTTAGCTACATACACTTATCAACTAGATTAGTCCAAATAGGTTTCATCAATTAGCCAAAACCAAACTACGACTTTCACTTGGTGATGAAGGGATCTTGCAATGATGACTACGAAGTCACCTAACACGAGAGGCACAAAGTTTCACATGAAATCGGCTACAAACATCGACGGAGCTAGGCCCCCCACCCCCACATTGCGCAAAAGTTTATCTCTCTCTTAAGCCCTCTGCTAATCATACAATGTCAAGCAAGATGACCCATCGTGAGTAGAAATACATCGCACTACTAACTTTCTAAGGTTGGGTTGATAGTAAAGGTGTGTTTGATAGTTGCTTCACCAATAGCTTCTCCACTCCACCAACCAAACGTGTCGCACCACTGCAGCTCTGCAAGAGAAGTTCCATAAATCATGTTGAGGGAAGGCAAAGGTGGGAAATGGAGCTAAAAAAGGTGGCTTCGCCCTGCCTCATCTTAAAACCACAGATGGACAGCGTACCTGTAGGTACACGCTCACACGCGTCCTTGGCGGAGCTACCAACACGACGATGGTCGAGGTGGTCAAACTACTAGCTTCGTTAGTGCATGGGATGGTTGTGGGCCACCGCAACCCTTTCGTTGGGGGTGATGTTTGTCATGCCATGGCGGAGGTGCGAGGATAATGTGGAGATGGAAGAGACAAGAAAGAAGAGAGGAAAAAAGAAAAAAAAAAGAAGAAGAAAAAGATATAATGTTTACGTCATTCTCTTCATCAACTACAAAAAGTAATTTTTACATGTCATTCTCTTCATCGACTATAAAAAGTTTACCAAATATTTTTCTAACTAGAAAACTTGGAGTCAAAAAGAGCTATTTGACCAAAAAAACTATAGCTAGAGTTGTTTCGAGTAAAGTTAGAGCTCTATCAAACACACTTAAACCTAAGCCAACCCACTATGACTCCGTTAGGAATAAGTCAACCCGCTATGACCCACTGCACCACTTGGGAATGTTTCTGCTGCCTTGTTTTATATTTAATTTTTCCATGTATTGTATTCCTATTCCAAACTATATTGAAGTAAAGTTGATGTAGAATATATCTATGCTTTACTGTCCAAGTTATAAATGGAAAAATTTAAGTAATGCTTATGTCTATTGAGTTGAGACGATTATCACATATTCCTATACAGCTAGCTAAGAATATTATTTTTGGCATATGCTCAAATCTTAACTCAGTCCCTATATATATTTGTTGGCCTTAGAGACACAAATGAGAACAAGACATCTTGCTTGACATTAGTTTATAAGTCATCTCATTTTCCAATGAGTCAAATTTTGTAAGTCATTAGATTTATAGAAATAGTATTAATATCCTTCAAATATATTTATTGTGAAAACATATTTCTACTAATACAATGGTATACTTATTACACATTATAAATATTAACTTTTTTTGTATATACTCTCTATATTATAAATTATAAAATATTTTGACTTTTCTAGATACAAGCGTCAAACATCTAATATGTACTTAGATTACATTATGTTTGGATATATAGTAAAAACAATTTATTTTGAAAAAATAAAACGTCAATCTTATAACTTGGAGCATAGAAAATATTTAGTTAGATTTTAATTTTTTATTGCACATCATAAATATTAATTAATATTTTTATGTATTTAGTTAAAGTTTTTTAAAAAAAATTATCAGAAATTAATACTCCCTCCGTCCCAAAATAGAAGTCGTTTTTGCTTCCCGAGAAACAACTACCAGCAATTGTTATAAATAATAATATCAATAATTAGTATCATAATTAATATCATCGAAAAGGTCTTTGAATCTAGTTTTTTTAACAAAATTATTTGAAGAAACAAATATTATACGTATTTTCTACAAATCTAGTCAAACTTGTGGCACGAACACCCAAAACGTTGGGATGGAGAGAGTATGTCTTTTGGAACGAAGTAATATCCTAGCTAGCGACACGCGCCGTGCGGAAGAAAGCTGAGTCACTTTATGATAAAGGAAGACAAGTAACCAACCACTAGAGTAACCAACCACTTTATAACGAAGTGGTGGGGCTGGCGGCTGGCCGGCTGGGCGGCCCTGGCTCTACTATGCATCACGTTTCACGTAATGCTTCCCGGCGTCATGCAACTGACGGCCAAAGCCCAAATGTTTGGACTTGGACCAGAGACAATCGGCAGCAAATATTATTGAATGCGTTTTCCTGCCATGAGTCGTCCAAGACACAACCATAGCTCCAGAACCACCTGCCTAACACGCACCATCATCACGCGCTGCCTGCACGCACTGATCGGTCCGGTCCGTTTGTGGTGGCGCAACAGACCGGACGGCACCACCACCGCACCACCGGCGGCCACCGCCGAAGCCACTAGCTAGGTACGTTGCCCTGTATATAATGGCCACTGAGCGGAACCAGCAGCTTTCATTAATAGGGACGGAACAAATATTATGATGACACCAATATATAAGTGTACGTTTTAACAACTTTTTAAATGATTTATATATGTAGTATGTATTTATAAAAAACACAATACTATGATATAAAATGGGTGAATTATTAGTGTCTAAATATATATGCTATAAACTACAATGTTTATAGGGGTATCAATAAAATTTTCTACTACATTGGAGGGGCACGGTCCCTACTGGCCCCTCTAGTTCTGCAATTGTAACGGAGGGCTTTGAACTCTCTGTGACCATGGTATACCTAAATTTTGGAATATGTCGCATGCTAAGTTCCAACAAAAAGATCATTCAGTCCTATTTTATTTGAATTTCAGTGTCTTAATTATATTCTTGACATGTTAATAGTAGTTAGCTAGCTACCTATTAGCTTGTCTAACTAGTGAGGTAGTTGTTAGTTGAGTATTAACTAACAATTACACTATTTGCTAGATCCATTTAAATAGAAATTATGAGCTAGCTAGTTACTAGCAATTAAGTCTGTTGTTTCCACAACTAAGGCCTTGTTCAGTTCGCGAAATATTTGGCGAAAAGTTACTGTAGCACTTTCGTTGTTATTTGACAAACTTTGTCTAAACATGACCTAACTAGACTCAAAAGATTCGTCTCGACATGAGCAGACTAAAAGTACAATTAGTTATTTTTTTGTCTACATTTAATGCTACATGCATGCGTCTAAAACGGGTACTGCGCAAAATATTTGGGGACATTTCGCGAACTGAACGTGGCCTAATAGTTAGCAGGTGATAGCTTGTTTGGATCTAAACGGGTTTAGCTTGTTAGCTAATACCCAACTATCAATCCAACTAATAGAATCTACTCCATTTGTATCGTAATAAAAGTCGTTATAGGAGACGTGTAGTTAAACTTTCTCAATTTTGACTAGATTTATAGAAAAATACGTATAACATTTATAGCTTCAAATAAGTCTAATCTATCTAATGATACTAATTATGTATTTTAAAATTTAAATATTAATGTTCTTTATTATATAATTGGTTAAAGTTTTTAAAAAAATAACTTCTCGAAAAACGGGAATGATATCTATATTAGGATGGATGAAGTAATAGTTTGCTAGTTAATATATATGTTAATTTATGAGCCATATTAGTTATCTAACTATTAGGAGCTAATGAATTCAAACAGAATCTTATCTTCTCTGCGTGCAAATTCACTATGCAAATCAACAATTCTATCATTGCACTTCCCGTGGCCTGATGGGGTCGGAAAGAAAACAATGCGTGTAGCTCAAACCGGAGAGGGCCCCTCCACAACTAAATCTAACATGAATCTCACTCCTGTTTGATGCTGCCTCCTAGACAGCTCTAAACCTAGACAGAGCTCCCAGACGTCTGGTTTTAGACGCCTGGGATCAGGATCATGTGACTATCAGGTCACAATCTAAACATGCCCTTACTTCCTCTGATCCTCCTTGTTTATTCTTTTTGGATTGGATAGGTAGAGAAGTAAGAGCAAGGCGTGTAACAAACTAACGTCTGGTATGTATACAAGATAAGTAGGCACGTTTCGTCGTGCCATCGTTGCTTCACATGTTGGCCCGTAGCGGAGATTACTATTTTGCACATGATAAGAGTAATCAAGTTTATATTATCTAAAAGAACACATATAAAGTTTCTTAGCTTTGTTTCATATTGTGCTACAAATTAAAAAATCAGTTAATAGTTTGATGTGTACAATATTTGAGTGATCTAAGGAACTGAACAAATATACCAAACAACAGTGTACAGAGCACGTGAGGTCTATAAAAAGGTACGGCAACACACTCTGAAGGCTTTTTATGAGAGAGATTTTTTAAGAGTTAGTAGGTGAAAACAGTAGCGGAGCCAGAAGCTTTTATGAGCCCGGGCAATTTTTATTATACAAAAGTTGTTAGCTAAAAAATCACAAGGTACTTCTTTAATATAAAGAAAATTTCCTGTTGATCTTTGGCGACGAGCCCGGCCGGCGCCCGGGGTGGCCGGGCGGTGGCTCCGCCACTGGGTGAAAAGTTTTGGGGTGTCACATTGAATGTTATGACACTGATTTAGTCTATTAAAAACATACTAATAAAAAATAAATTACATAGTTCATCTTGAAACCATGTGATGAATTTATTAAGATTAATTAATTTATCATTAGCACATGTTAATTGTAGCATAATATTGTCAAATTTGGATTAATTAGACTTAAAATTTTTTTTTGTAAATTTATTGCAATCTATATAATGAGTTTTTTTAGCATACATTAATACTTCATGTATGTGTCTAAATATTCGATGTGATAGGTGAAAAGTTTTTTGGGCTGAGAACTAGTGAGCCTAGATGAATGGAGCCAAACTCACTAAGCCCCAAACATGGAGCCCATAAAGCTGTTATTCACGAAAAAGGCTCAGCAAGCTACATGTTTAATGAACACTTTTAAAGAGCGTAGAGGGCCTCTACGGCCGGTGATTCTCCCACAGGTAAAGTTTTTACTAGTTAGTTTATGGTTGAACAAAGTTTGTCAAATAACAACAAAAATGCTACAGGAACTTTTCCCTAAAATTTTTGTGAACTAAACATGGCCTAACTATCAAGCATGCATGCTATTGTAAAGTAAAAAAAAATTACGAACTAAACATGGCCTAACTATCAAGCATGTAGGCTATTGAAAAGTAAAAAATGGTGAGTTGTTACTGCCGCATGTAGAGGGCAATCAGACTATCGGACAAAGCCACGCGGCAAAACAGAATTGGACATACTATCCAAGATTGCTCTCTCCGGGCCAAATCTCCCACGGGTGTAGGTTTTAATATTATGAAAGATACATCAAATTGGCTTGGCTAAACATGTCAACACCATTCCTCCACAGAAAATAAAGCAGGAGCATTTGCATTTCGATCTCTTCCTAAAAAAATATAAAGACGCCGTATGATCGAAACCGTTAGTTGCAACAAAGTCCGAAGTTGTGCCAAAAACTTACTCAGATAAATCATCCACGCACTTGCAGCAAGTCCAGTATGAACCTACACCTACAGCATTACTGGCTCGAGAATTACACAGCCTTTTTTTTTTTTTGCTGGAACGCAGGGAAATTGAAATGAATTATCCAGAGTATGAAGCTGCTGCTTCCGGATAGGCTCACTCTACAATGCATGCATGGGCAGAAATAATGTACCTCATCGTAATCATAATAAAGTTGTTCGTGCTGTCTATCCAAATGACGAAGCGCCTGCCAGTCCTTGCGCGAAAGGGACGTGCATGGACAGTGAAGTTTACGTGCTAATGTGCACGCTTAATCAACTTTGCCGTGTTTGCATTCGAAAAAGAGGTGATGGGAATGAAGCATCAGCTAGCTGTTCGAAATCGAAAATGGCCAAGTGGACATTTAAAAAAAAAAACACAGAAGTGTTTTTTCCGGGTTGGCCGCTAACCTGTTAATATTTAATTATTTATAGCAGCAGATATCTAGATGGATAATTCTTGGTTCTTCCTTGCAGGCTTTCAGTGCTCCTATTCCTCGATCTGTCAAGGAAAACAGCCTGAATAAAGCTTTCAGAAACACCTGAACAATTGGGGGATATATATATACCTGAATCTCTCTCACCCTGCTCACAGCCGGATCAGGGGATGGATGAGCTAGCACTAGCAGCACACTGAAAACACATACAGGCCGGCCGATCAATTTGTTTCAGTTGCATTGCATCTGTCTTGCTTTTCGAAAAAAAAAAGAGAAAGCTGTATCTGTCTTGCAAGACCGATCGATCGATCCGCCCTGCACAAGCCGGCAGCCCTGACTGAAGAAGAAGGACACTGCAGCAGGAGCACTCCAAAATAGACCAACCAGCTACTGCGCTGCATTAGCACTAGCACTAGCACCACTGGCCTAGTATATATACACGCAGACGATAACAGGACGTGACAGGTGCAGCTCGCCGAGCCGGTAGCTCTCCACTCAACTCTCGCAACCACTGGTAGCTAGGCAGGCAGGCAGGTACCGCCATGGCTGCAGCGCCCTGCTGCCATGGCTGCTGGCTGCTGCTCCCCCTGCTGATGCTTGCTGCTGCGGGTGCTCTTGGCGCAGAGGGCGCCTCCCTTGTGATTGTGCAGCTGGACGTGGAGTCCCTGCTCCCTTCCGCCGCCGCGTCTGCGTCTTGCCCCACGCCAACGCCACGAGGTCAGTTTAGTTCGCTTTGCTCGTCACTGATTGGGCCATGCGTGTGTATTGATTCCTGCTGCTGCATCTCATGCATGGAGTATGCCTTCTTTCCATTCTCACATAAATTCTTTTCTTTTTGGTTCGTATTTTAAGCACTGCACGTACGTACAATTCATTTCCTCTGTGTCAGTTCTATGTAGTAGTCACGAATTTGCTTACATAAATGTGTACTCTGAAAACTGAATTGAGTTAATTCAGCAGGGGAAAAAAACAGAACAGAGAGTTCAGTAGGATAATTGGAAGAAGTAAGGCACATGAACTATAAGAAAAAGTTTGCCCGTTGAACTTGGGATTAAGGCCGTAGAGGTTGAGCATCAGAGCATTCTATTCTGACCATTCTACGTAGTATACTGGGTGGGTGAATGTTGAATTGGTGATGTAACAGGGAGTCGTCTCCAGTCTACGGAATCGTCAGGTTCCGATGACCTTGCCGTAACAGAGTATTGCCTGTTGTCCCGTCGAAATGGCCAGCTAGAAGCTAAGCAAATGGCTAAGCTCAGACAAGGAGTGATAACAGCCAGCCACTAGATACAAAGACACCTTTCATGTCTGAAAATGATGTGCTTGTTTTCTTTACCACTGTTTCTCCAATAAAACCGAATTTTTCCAACTGGATAATCCGCAAAAGCTTTGTAAACTGTTCACTCAAAGATTCCCCCCACCTCCCATTTCGCAAAAAGAAAAGATCCCCCCACCACCACCAAAAAAAAAAAAAAACCGTTCACTTCAAAGATTTAAAAATTGCGAAACAAGTACGGAATAATGTGTAATTGCAAAGTGAAAGTTCTGAACTTGTTTCTGATCATCATTCCAAATCGAACCCAACATCTGACTGTACCTGAAATTCAGAGCAAAGGCTTGGGCCCGCGACGACCACGAGGATGCCCATCGTGCACCAGCACGGCCCGTGCTCGCCGCTGGCCGACAAGCACGGGAAGGCGCCGTCCCACACGGAGACCCTCGCCGCGGACCAGCGCCGCGTCGAGTACATCCACCGCCGCGTGTCCGAGACCACCGGGCGGGTGAGGCGGAAGCGCAGCGCGCCAGTCGAGCTCCACCAGCCCGGCGGCACGCCGTCGTCGACGACCCCCGTGTCGTCCTCCGCCACGTCGGCGAACCTGCCGGCGTCGTCCGGGGCCGCGCTGAAAACGGGCAACTACGTGGTGCCCATCCGCCTCGGCACGCCGGCGGAGCGGTTCACGGTGGTGTTCGACACCGGCAGCGACACGACGTGGGTGCAGTGCCAGCCGTGCGTGGCCTACTGCTACCGGCAGAAGGAGCCGCTCTTCACGCCGACCAAGTCGGCCACCTACGCCAACATCTCCTGCGCCTCGTCCTACTGCTCCGACCTCGACAGCAGCGGCTGCTCCGGCGGCCACTGCCTGTACGCCGTCCAGTACGGCGACGGCTCCTACACCGTCGGCTTCTACGCGCAGGACACGCTCACCCTGGGCTCCGACGACGCCGTCACGGACTTCCGGTTCGGGTGCGGCGAGAAGAACCGCGGGCTGTTCGGGAGAGCGGCGGGGCTGATGGGCCTCGGCCGCGGCAAGACGTCGCTGCCCGTGCAGGCGTACGACAGGTACAGCGGCGTGTTCGCGTACTGCATCCCGGCGACGACGGCCGGGACGACGGGGTTCCTGGACTTCGGGCCGGGCGCGCCGGCGGCGAACGCACGCCTGACGCCGATGCTGGTGGACGACGGGCCGACGTTCTACTACGTGGGGGTGACGGGCATCAAGGTGGGCGGGCACCTGCTACCCATCCCGGGCTCCGTCTTCTCCGACGCCGGCGCGCTGGTGGACTCCGGCACGGTGATCACGCGGCTCCCGCCGTCGGCGTACGAGCCGCTGCGGTCGGCGTTCGCCAAGGCCATGGAGGGCCTGGGGTACAAGGCGGCCCCGGCGTTCTCGATCCTGGACGCATGCTACGACCTGACGGGGCACCAGCAGCAAGGGAGCCTCGCGCTGCCCGCGGTGTCGCTCGTGTTCCAGGGCGGCGCGTGCCTGGACGTGGACGCGTCGGGGATCCTGTACGTGGCGGACGTGTCGCAGGCGTGCCTGGCGTTCGCCGCCAACGACGACGACACCGACGTGGCCATCATCGGGAACACGCAGCAGAAGACGTACAGCGTGCTGTACGACCTCGGCAAGAAGGTCGTCGGCTTCGCCCCGGGAGCTTGCTGAGATCCGGTGCCATGATTCATGAACGAATAAACCCCAGGTCACCTGCATCCACCAAAAGTGGTGGTGGTCAATGATCAGTGGTACAGAAATACAACAGATTATTGAAGATTATGATGATGTCCTCATCGTGTCTGTAAGATGGCACGCTTTCTTTGAAAAAGAAAAAAACGTATACAAATTTTAAACCGTTTTCATTGCCTTTGGTCCAAGGTCCATAGTGCCCTTTTCCCTTTCACCATTCTTACTGCGTGCTTGTTATTCTTGCACTTTCTCAGTTCATTTTGGACAAGTTTCTTATTACATGTCTACTTTAACATGAGACCAATCATATTCAACTTAATCTGGGCCTAAACACCTGCCTATATTATGTCACCAAGTACAGTATATTACTTCTCTAATCATGTTATCAATTAATCCATCAAACCCCACTTAGAACTTCGATGCACTTTCATTGTTCTATTGCCACTCTTATCTCCAACTCCCCGTCCTTTCTTGGCAGGCAATGGACAGAGTGGAGAAGATAGCAGATGTGACTACTACTCACTAGGGTCCTGATCCCGCCAAACAACGAACAAATACTTTTCAAATCATGGACGTGATATGGACTCAAAGCAACCTTAGGTCTCGTTCGGTTGGAGTCTAGAATAATTCTCAACCGAGTTTATTTCAATAATTTAAATAGAACCGGATTGGTTCCAGCCAAAGACGATCCGGAACGGAGCCATCCGAATAGGGCCTTTTTTTTTTTTAAGATCAGACTATATGCCTGTGTTTCATTAAGCAGATGAGAGTGGTCAATAGACCTATACATAGTTGATACAAAAGAGATTGCGGGTAATCCATGGATTACTAACGAATTTCTCAACACAAAACGAAAAGCAAGAACACGAAGGGGTGGGGGACCCTCCACCTAACAACCCCAGCAATTAAGCCTAAAACAATAAATCTCATCACCTTGGTAGCCAGTAGTGACCGGAAACGTAGATGACAGCAGCGGCAAAGCATCCACCGGAACCACCTCGACGGCAAAGCATCCGCTGGGAACCAATAACGATCACGACCTCAGCAGCAAAGCCACCGGAAACGCGACCTCGGTGGCAAAGCATCCACCAGAACTCCTCGGCGACAAAGCATCCGCCGGAAACACCTCGGTTGTAAATCAAACATGATGAGAACTCACTCTGAATGAATGATTTGGATAGGAGATCCATTGTGGACGCCTGTCCAAGTCATTCATTTGCTTTTCGGTCCCTTTTTATTCACTTCCTTTCCCAAATTAAAGTTTTTTATTTTAGTAATTAAAATTTTCCTAATTCTTTGCTATTTTTTGCTTTTTCTTTGCTTTTTTTGACCTCTTCTTGTAGAGGGTGCCTTATACAGGGGAGATAGAGTAGATGGCAAGACATTGCCACGTCATTGGTCTGCGTCATCTCCCCTTGATCACCGTAGGATGCACCGACTTAGAATCAACTAAACACACAGTGGAGATTGATCCTTAAAGGTGGTGAAGGCACCACGACAAAGTAGAGGCTTGAAAGCTCTAGTTTGGTTTTGGATAATTGATGACACCTATGTGTACTAACTATTGCAACGAGTGTTGTGGTATGAGATAGGTTGGTACACACCAAGTGATGAAGCTAGAGAATTGTCATGGTGATGGAGGTGAATAAAAAGATGATATATGCGTGCTCCGTCTTTGAAAAGAATAAAGAGAAAAATAAAATCCTATGGACTCAAGGCAAATGTATAAAAATAGGATATTTATTTTGCCGGTCAAGACACTATAGAGAGTGTGACCGGTTTAAGATTAGATAACCGTACTATAAAGGGGAGAAATCTTTAATTGCAGTGGTTATCTAGTGCCACTATATGTGAGTCTTATTTGCATCCTTTTTAGTGTGCCTAATGATGTGGAGAGATGCATGAGGAAGCCTGAAAAATTTATTTATGAAAATGCTAACTTTAGTGTCCAATTTATCTTGAAATATTATGTTGAAGTTAGCACCTGGAAAGGGCTCGAAAAGATGTTGGTTTTTATCAGTCTTTTGTCCAATTAAAAGCAGCTGCAAAAATTGAGTTAGAACTGGTCCGTTTTGCTGTGATAGAGAGGGAACAGACTGGTCCGTTTTTGCTTTTGGACCGGTCCCTTTTGAGCTCTCAAACCTGTCAGAACCTGCTGGTGCTTGTTGCTTGAAAAGGAGCAACGTGGGACGCTTTGAAATATAAAATGAGAGAGGGAAGCAATCATGTTCGGTGGCATGCTGGTGGTAGTGGTTTAAAAATTAAAAAGGAAGCTTCCTCGTTGCTTCCGGCTGCTATTTTTTGCAACGTTTGACACAGGAGCCTCTGTGCATAGAGAGCAGACCTGC
The DNA here is from genome assembly GCA_009763385.1 of Coix lacryma-jobi var. lacryma-jobi. NCBI lineage: Eukaryota > Viridiplantae > Streptophyta > Magnoliopsida > Poales > Poaceae > Coix > Coix lacryma-jobi. The sequence continues at coordinate 34,422,802 of CM019824.1, read as the reverse complement.
TATTTGACTTGAGGTCGCTGCTGCCCGTTGTTGTTCAGTGCATGGGGCCCTCTATCGCTCGCCCGTTGGGAGCAGCTGCCTGTTGGGGATCGCCATGTGTTGGGGAAAAGTTGCATACCTTTTAGTTCTGTTGGGGGTGCTCGGGTTCTAACTCTCCCTTTTTGCATACAGTGAACCACGAACAGAAAAAGTTCTCGTTCTTCCTCTCTCTCACTCCCAGTGATTTGAGCTCGATTCCTGTGAGAGTTTGGGTGCTCTAGCATCGATCTAGAGAGCTGCAAGAGATCCACCTCCCTCTCCTCTCCATTCTCAGCTCAGTGCTTATTTTCAAAGAGGATTTTGAGGAAAACCCTAGGTGCATTTGAGATTGCATATTCTTGTGGCACTAGGTGGTGATTGCAATTGTGGATTTCTTATTACTCTTGGTGATTGCCGTCACCTAGACGGTTGGAAGTGGATTGATTGGTGAGGGGATTTGGTGATTGTGTCCACCCCCAATCAAGGTGCTATTTGTGAGGGGTTGTTGTGGTTCCCCGGCGGAGTGCCAAATTCCAACTTTAGTGGATTGCTTGTGTTATTCAACTTCTCTCCATTTGTAGGTTCTTGTGGTGCCTATTGAGAGGCTCGGTGTGTGATACCGATTAGCCACCGAACCACGTGGTGTAGAGGGACACAACGGGGACTAGCTTGCCGGCAAGCAAGTGAACCTCGGGAGAAAAATTAATTGTGTCATATCTTGTCTCCCGGAGAATTGGATTGATTGAAATTTTTATTGTTGGAATTAATTATTTGGTGATTGGCATCATCCACTACTCTTCACCGTCGGTATTGAAATTAATCATCTCTCTTTCATACTTGCTATTTATATACCTTGTGTAGTAGTAGTGATAAATTGCAAGTAGAGTAACATAGCATATTTAGTTGATATTTTTTTGCTCTCTAGATTCCTCTCTAGTATAAAAGTAGTGACATAGTGTTGAGCAATTTATTTATCTTGTTAGCTCTCTAACTAGTTAAAATAGATACATAGCAATTGTGTGTCATAGAGATATTAAATTACTAGAATTGCAAATAGGTGGCTTGCCTAACATTTAGAGCTAGAGCAAACCCCTTTTTCGCCATTTGTAATACTAATACTTTGCTCTAGTGAGTTTGTAGATTTTTTATTTAGGCTATTCACCCCCCTCTAGCCAATTAGGACCTTTCAAGGCTGATAGGACGTGGGGTCAGCCGACTTGTCCCTATGATATGTGGCTCCACTCTGTGGCAGCGGGTCCTTGACTCCGTATAGTCTTTATATTTCCAGGTGTCGCGAGTTGCTTCGTTCATTGATGTCGGTTTGCTTGTTTGGAGTGTATGACAGTGGTCCTAGGAGTTATTTTCTAGATAAATCCTACAAATCACCAAAGTTTATGGAAATTGTTAGTTCAAACCTCTAAATCTATATTGGTGATTTTTTTCATGAACTTTTACAAGTTAAGTTGATAGTTTATGGTGAACATTAGCTACCATCAACAGGTTGGTTGCTAACAAGCAAGGTGTTGTTTACTTTGGATTTTCGAAGTAGTATATGAGTTTGGTTGGAAGTGGATTATGTTGGTACGGTTTGAAATGTTTCCGTCCCTTTCCAAATAGACGTCATGGAGGAAGGAAGGACGCGAGTGGAAAGAGGAGGGTAGAAGGTATGAAGAGGAGGCGGAGAAGAGGAGTGCCAGTGAATAAAGGCGAGGTGGAATGCTACTAGATGAAGAAGGAGAGAGGTGTATGCGGGAGAAGAGAAGAGAAGGGGGAGCGTGAGGTGGAATGCTACTAGGTAAAGAAGGGGAGAGGTGTATGCGGGAGAAAAGAAGAGAAAGGGGAGCCGGGGATGGAATCAAAGGAGGAAAAAGAAAGAAAACAACCATTGGTACTGTCGATGGTATGGAAAAAGGGGCCCCCAAAACCTCGATCAAGAAAAACACAGCCGAAGCCAAGAGGGTAACCGACGTTACATGGGCCACCAGGCCGAAAGCCCATCAAGAGGAAGTGGGCCGCGATGGCCCACGATCCAAGCTAGACCTCGGGTTAGCGCTCACTCTCCGCCTCGCCCGAGCCTCCCGAGCTAGGCCTCGGGCTAGCGCAGGCCTCAGGCTAGCGCTTATTCTCCGCCTCGCCCGAGCCATCCGAGCCAGGCCTCGGGCTAACGCCCATTCTCCGTCTCGCCTAAGCCCTCCGCATCAAGTCTCGGATGAAAGTCTCGCCGTATATCCTCGACCCTCCACACGAAGAGGTCGAACCCCAACCTCGAAAGCTTCCTAGCAAAGGAAACAAGCCATGATTACCCTGTACCTACCACTTGTACGACCCCAGAAGCATTAATTGCATCTTATCCATTCCGGCCAAGGCCCGCATGGCTACATCAAATACACAGTTGATCGTACCCCAGTAAAATCGGACTTTGACTGCTATCCCCGGGAAACAAGCATGTCGTATGGAGCTATCGCCCATGCCGTGCACTGTACCTCTCGAGGACGCCCCTCGAGGTACATACAACATCACGACCCGAGTGTGGTCCGGAGCTCGACCCCCTCCGCTTAGCCTCGGGTCTAACCACGAAGGTCTCGACCACACCCTCGAGCACGTTTCTACCGGGATTGGTCTACTCTCCAACAACCCCCGACGCGACGTCTCTGCGCACCCTGACGCATGGGCATCGTACTTCACCACCATCGTCGGGCACGTCGTCACAGGACGAAGTGCGTCGCTATAGCGGCGCCGACATGACCGACATCATCATCTCCGACGTCATCGGTGACCTCATCGCCTACGACATCCCTAAAACTGTGTAACCCCGTGCCTCCTCTTCGTCTATAAAAGAGGACGCCGAGGCTTAGGTTAGGGCAAGAGGCACACAATTACACAGACACCCAAGCACTCAAATCCTCAAGCTCTCCACCATAGTCTAGGACTCTAGGGCTAGCTCCCGGGTCCTAGTTCCTTCCTTCATACACCCTGACCTCTCTCGTTCACGCTTGTATTCGCCTCTGTACAAGCACTTCGGTGCAAGATAATACAATCTCCCCCCGCTGGACGTAGGGTCTTCTCTTGCCCGAATCAGGATAAACTGTCTATATTCTTCTTGCATCACCATCCGGATCAGGAAACACGCACACACAAATTCACTCGTTGGTGTAGACCCCCGGGTCCGAAACACCGACAGGTACATTGGCTTCAAATGCAAAGGTGAATATAAAAAGGATATTTTGATTTTGTTTTATTATATGTCAAACATTTCAAGTTTCATCAATATTTGCAATACTATATAGATTCAGTAAAATATATTGCATTTGAATCTAACTGTAATTATTTGGCATCATAAATAATAAGTATATATATATTGATATGTTTTTGTATTAGTTTATTTAAACTTAGGATTATTTTGATTTAGGAAAAATAATGATCACACTCTTTGCGGACGGAGGTAGTATTTTTTTTGAGCGACGGAGGTAGTAGGTTTTTGGTAGTCTGTTAGAGGAGCTTGGAATGGAGCCAAGTTATCAACATTCAGGAAAAATCTTTTATGGCCTTGTTTAGTTCCCTCATTTCCCAAAATTTTCCATCACATCAACCATCACATCAATGTTCGGACGTATGCATGGAGCATTAAATGTAGGTAAAAAAGATAACTAATTGTACTTTTAGTATGCACATGTCGAAACGAATCTTTGGAGTCTACGTAGTCCATATTTGGACAAAGTTTGTCAAATAACAACAAAAACGCTACAAGAAAATTTTTGCAAAATCTTTCCATCTAAACACTTGGTGGTGGAATGAAGATGTGCAAAAGGCTATTAAGGAAAAAAGGAATGCTATAAGTGCTTGTACCAAGACCGGTGCGCGGACAACATAGAAAAGTACAAGGTGGCTAAGAAGGCTGCAAAACGAGCGGTGGGGGAGGCGAAGGGGCGGGCTTACGAGGATCTTTACCAACGTTTGAATACGAAGGAAGGAGAGAAGGACATTTATAGGATGGCTACGGCTCGTGATAAGAAGACAAGGGACTTCAACCAAGTCAAGTGCATTAAGGATAAGAGGGAGCAACTCTTGGTGAAGGAAGATGAGATTAGACATAGGTGGCAAGAATATTTTGATAATTTGTTCAATGGGGAGAATGAGAACTCCACCGTTCGGTTGGATGACTCATCTGATGACACCAATAGGCGCTATGTGCGGAGGATACAAGAGCAGGAGGTTAGAGAAGCTTTGAAAAGGATGAAAGTGGATAAAGCGATGGGTCCTGATGGTATTCCAATCAAGGTGTGGAGATGCCTCGGGGATATAGCTGTAGTATGGCTAACCAAGTTGTTTAACAATATCTATCGTTCAAACAAGATGCCTCAGGAGTGGAGAAGAAGCATATTGGTTCCAATCTACAAGAACAAGGGAGACGTCCAAAGCTGCACTAATTATCGAGGAATTAAGTTGATGAGCCACACGATGAAGTTGTGGGAGAGAGTTATTGAGCATAGATTGTGAGGGTCGGTGCGGATATCCATGAACCAATTTTGTTTCATGCCTGGAAGGTCAACCATAGAAGCAATCTTCTTAATAAGACAAGTTATGGAGCGGTTCAGGGAGCAAAAGAAGGACCTACACATGGTTTTCATTGACTTGGAGAAGGCGTACGACAAGATACCAAGGAATGTTATGTGGTGGGCTTTGGACAAACATAAAGTCCCAACAAAATATGTTACCCTCATCAAGGACATGTACAACAACGTCGAGACCAGTGTGCGGACAAATGATGGTGACACTGATTTCTTTCCGATTAAAATAGGTCTTCATCAAGGGTCAGCCTTGAGCCCATATCTCTTTGCCTTGGTTATGGATGAGGTTACGAGGGACATACAAGGAGATATCCCTTGGTGTATGCTTTTTGCAGATGATGTAGTGTTAGTTGATGAGAGTCAGACAGGAGTAAATAGGAAACTAGAGTTGTGGCGGCAGACCCTTGAGTCCAAAGGGTTTAGAATAAGCAGGACTAAGATTGAATACATGAGATGTGATTTCGGCAATGCTGCACAAGAAGAGGGAGAGGTGAGCTTGGAAGACCAAGTGGTGCCTAAGAAAGATGTCTTTCGGTATCTTGGATCGATGTTACAGAAGGATGGAGATATTGATGCAGATGTTAGCCATAGGATCAAAGCAGGGTGGATGAAGTGGCGCCAAACATCTGGTATTCTCTGTGACAAGAGGGTACCACAAAAGCTCAAAGGCAAGTTTTATAGGACGGCGATTAGATTGGCTATGTTGTATGGAGCAGAATGTTGGCCTACTAAAAGAAGACATGTCCAACAAATGAGTGTTGCAGAAATACGTATGTTGCGCTGGATTTGTGGCCACACAAGGATGGACCGAGTCCGAAATGACGATATTCATGACCGGCTAGGGGTAGCACCAATTGAAGAAAAGTTGGTCCAACATCGGTTGAGGTGGTTTGGTCATGTCCAAAGGAGACCTCCGGAGGCATCAGTGCATTGTGGAGTTTTAGCCCAAGATTTTCATATGAGGAGAGGTAGAGGTAGACCGAAATTGACGTGGGGGAGGCAATAAAGAGGGATCTAAAAAGTTGGGATATACCTAAAGATCTATGTTTGGATAGAAATGCATGGAGAGCAGTCATTGACGTGCCTGAACCGTGACTAGGGTCTCTTGTTGGGTTTCAACTCTAGCCTACCTCCAACTTATTTGGGACTAAGAGGCTTGGTTGGTTGGAAACAAGGCCTACATACCTTTTTTTTGCCAGCCCAGCCCGAAGCCTCAGCCTGGCCCGGCCTGGCTTGCTGGGTTCTTATTACTGGCCCCACAGCTTCCCCGCCTCCTTTCCATAGCACAGCCCTTTTCGCCGTTGCCTGTCAACCTTCCTCTGACTCCGCTGCTCCACCCCTTTCCCACTTCTCTATCGGCGGCCGTCACCGCCGCTGGGTGCTGGCACTCCGCATTCGCACTCGCACTCGCACTCGCTGCACAAGCAGACACGGAGGCAGGCACCGCGACGCCCGCTCGCGCGCTCCGTGCCGGCGAATCCTCCTCGCGAGGGCTCGAGGCCCAACGGGAGGACGAGGAGGCAAGAACCCTAGCCCCGGCGCCCGCGTGCCGTAAGGTGAGGCCTCCGCGTGGCCATTTCCCCCCTCTCTTCTTGCGGTGCTCATCTAGTTTCTTCGCACATTCTTTGGCCCGCGATCTCGTGGCGAAATGCGGGCTTTGAGAGGGGTTCTTGCTCGCACTCGCAGGAGTAGGTCTTCAGGCTCATTTAGGGCGGGTTCTTGCCTTTCGCAGTTTTAGTATTTTATTACGGGCCTCTACGACGGATTCCCGTTGGGTTTGATAGGGTTTTGGGGTTGCTGGCGTTTCTGGGTTTGTCCCGTGCGCGGCGGTTGGCAAGCGCCTGAGATTTTCGGGCGGTTTGTCGCGCGTCTGATTGAGGGTTTGCAAATTTCAGTCCGATGGTTGGATTGGATCTTTCGTGTGGGTGTTTTTTTTTTTTGCAATTGGCGCCACGGATCGTTTCTTTGGTTCAAGATTTTTATTTTGCTAGCCATCTTAGTAACTACCGGCGCACATTGCGATTATGTGTTATTTTTTCGAGATTGCCCACCACGTTTGTCAAATTTGGGGGGGGGGGGGGGGGGCGAACTGTCAGGAAGGTGCTATATCTGGTGTAGATTTTTGTGCCCAACACAGGCCATTTCTTTGCGCCTAAGATGTACAGTAGATCATATTGGTCATAAAACACGCTGTTGTTAGTTTTACGGTGAATCTTGTAGCTCAATGTAAATAATCTGTGGATGCTTCAACATTAATCATAACATTCGTAGTTAAGTTATTGGAGTAATGCACACGTAGTACCACAGTGCAACCTTTTTTTTGTTTCCTTTCCCTTCAGATGGCAGGGTCGGTGAATGTCGCCCTACCAGGATGTCAAATGGCGATTCAGCAGAACATAATATGAGCTTGTTGTTTGTTTTTGTTCTTTCTGTCGCTTATAGGCAAAAGCGACAAAGTGGAATATTATTAGGTGTTGACATCTGTATGTGGATTTACACATTTTATTTTTGTCAGATATTACTGAGTTTTTATCATTTCTTGACATAAAGTGTAATGCATTGTTGGGTTTTTGGGTTGTCCTGTCGATGGTATAGTATTGCTAATTATTTTTATAGATTTACTTTTTTTTTGTTTAAACTAGCTGCCAAAGTTATTAAGGTTGCATACTAAATCTTTAATGTGGTACGAGTGCCTCACCAACCTGAATAAACAATTGCCACTTCAATAAATCATGCTGAAGCAGTATTGGGTATTTAATAGTGTTTACTGTATAAAAAACTAGGAATGTTTTTAGCAGACATAATTCTTTTTTCTGGTAAAATGTTCTGAATAAATGCACCATACTGTCTTCTATAATAATAAATATTTCAGTTTCAAACTCTTTATTGGGAAACGGGTCTGTTTGGGTGTGTAGTTTTTCTGCCTTGTACATTGTGAAAAATGCATATGTCTTGAGCCATGATATACATACTTAGATTCACCCTAAATAAATGCAAATGGAAATTATTGTTACCTTTGTCCATGCAGACTGCTGAGCGAAAATGGGAGTGGCAGGTCACAATGATCCATTGTTAGGTGAAACGACATGCGGGTCTTTGCTGCAGCAACTTCAGGTGCTTTTCTAGTTTTGGAATAATTCATATTCAAGTAATAAAAATGTATTTTTCCTTCTGTTTTTTATTATAAGAGCTGTGTCTTGGAACAGTGGCAACATGAAACCATTCTAATCCATTATCTAGATTAAGAGTTAAGATATCATTTTTACAAGAATGGGTAGTATAGGATTAAATAAGTGACTGATATGTGTTATTTCAGCTGATATGGGATGAGGTTGGTGAAAGCGATGAAGATCGTGACAAGATGTTACTTCAGCTAGAGCAGGAGTGCTTAGATGTTTATAGGAGAAAGGTTGATCAGGCTTCTAGCTCCAGGTCACGTCTGCTCCAACAGCTTTCCAATTCCAAGTCGGAACTGAGTAGACTCCTTTCTGCGTTAGGAGAATCATCTATTTCTGGCATTGTAAGTATTTGAGAATATGTATTTGTGAATGCAGTAAACATTTTCTTTAAAGCAGAATACTAGAACTTGTAGAACAGTTTTGGGACACAGTAGACTGCAATGTGTAATTTATTCATTTATTGCTACTGGAATATAGTACTGTGTAGATTTAAGTATGTTATCCATTTATACTGGCCCCTTCATAAGTATTTCAGTATTTACCCAGTTGATAGATTTTTTTCTTATGTTTCTTTTATGTTTTGGTATATTATATGTTCAATTATGATGCCATTTCCCTAATATAGGGCCAATGTCTCTTTGATTCTGATCTTTGCAGCCTGACAAGACATCTGGTACACTCAAGGAGCAACTAGCAGCTATATCACCATCTTTAGAAATACTCTGCAGGAAAAGAGAGAGTAGGGTGAAAGAGTTTGCTGATGTACAACTTCAGATTCAGATACTTCGTGATGAAATCGCTGGGAATCTACATGTTGGTGAACACTTGGAATCACCCCATGTTAATGAGGATGATCTTTCAGTGAGGAAATTAAATGAATATCTTTCTGAACTACAAGCCCTGCAAAAGGAAAAGGTTGTTACTAATTTCATAGTTTGCTCTGCCTTTTGCAATTTGTTAACTGTTAGTCTGTTACTTTCTTTTAATGTTTCTATGCTGCAACTTTCTTTTGATGCCCCCAATAGAGTGATTCTAATCTTTAGCATAAGATGTAACATTGCATGTTTTATCTGTTGGACTATTCTCATCACGTGCCAAAATCAAATAACTCAACATGTCCAGTTGCATGCTGTGATGCAGCATTATGGGTATCCACCTAGAATTGCTAGTAGTAGATTGGATCACTTTCTTAGGAGTGAAGTAAACCTCTGTATATAAGGCGAGGAGAGTTATCAATCAAAGGTTAACAAATCTATTTAGTCCCCCTTATGCTCAATGAGCGGACTCCGCCCGGTCATCCTCTTGGCAGTGTTTATCCTGTCATGGACTATGGCCATGACATGCATCATTCTAAATTTGGGCATAACACTATTTCAAAATGACTGAGACAATATGCCTTTGATATAGCTGACGATCATATTACTAGTATCTTTTTTGGACTAATAAAAATGAATGATGTGAATGGTGCTTCCTATACTTTTCTGCATTGCAGAGTACTAGGCTCCGCAAGATTCTTGAATCTGTGAGTTCAGTGCACGATTTCTGTTCTGTACTTGGCATGGATTTTGTGGGCACTGTCACTAAAGTTCATGCAAGCCTTGATGACTCTGTTGGTGTTCAATCCAAGAGCATTAGTGATGAAACAATAGCCAAGCTGTCTAAAATGGTGATTGTACTTCAAGATGAAAAGACAAAGAGGTTTGCAAAGGTAAATGCAACAAGCTTCTTGATCTTTACTATCCATCCCTTTTGAACCTCAGATATATTTATGCTGTGGATACTATCTCCACTTTCAATATGCTTTCTCAGATTCAAGCCCTAGCTTCCCAGCTATCTGATCTTTGGAACTTAATGGATGCTCCTTTGGAGGAACGGCAACCTTTTCATCACGTCACATGCAACATGTCCTCATCATTGGATGATGTGACAGTTCCAGGAGCCCTGGCTCTTGATGTAATTCAGCAGGTTAGAAACTTGTTTCTTTTCAGAGTGTTCATTGATCTTGTCAAGTAGCATCATTCTGTTGTTTGCGTGTTAATAACTATTGTTGCACTTTCAAGGCTGAACTCGAAGTTGAAAGGCTTGATCAGCTAAAAGCTAGTAGGATGAAGGATATTGCATTCAAGAAACAGACTGAACTTGAAGATATATATGCTCGGGCCCATGTGGCAATAGACTCCAGTGCTGCAAGAGATAGAATCATGTCCATCATCGAGTCTAGTAGTTTTGAGCCTTCAGAACTACTGGCTGATATGGAGAACCAGATACTTAAAGCAAACGAGGAGTCTTCAAGCAGAAAGGACATACTGGAGAGGGTTGATAGGTGGATGTCAGCATGTGAAGAAGAGAGCTGGCTTGAAGACTATAGCCGGGTATTTTTTAAAATTGATTCTGCTACTTATACTGCTTATTCATTTCTGTGATTTGGGAGATGCCAAGTCTTGCCATACTTGAAACTGCATCTTTTCTTCCCCCCCTTTTATTATATATTTTTTCCAATGCCTTATCTTTCTGCCTTATCTCAAGGTGGTTATGACATTTATGCTTTCTTAATTGCAGGATGATAACAGGTACAGTGCAACTCGGGGTGCACATCTGAATCTGAAGCGTGCAGAGAAGGCCCGTGTTTTGGTCAATAAAATTCCAGGTATGGTCTGAACATTTAAATGCTGGTTGTGCTTGCTCACATGACATTGGAATTTTGTAAGGCAATGTTATTCATGGCTTGAGCTAGCTTTTAATGAATGAATGCCTTTGATGTTTTTGTGGTGCTAGCTATTGTTGACACACTGGTTGCAAAGACCCGGGCATGGGAACAAGAGCTTGGCATGGCGTTCACCTACGACGGCGTTCCACTTCTTGCGATGCTGGACGAATACAAAATCCTGAGGCAGGAGAAGGAAGACGAGAAGCGAAGAATGAGGGTGGGTATATATTCTCAGTGTGCAAAAGCCTGCTGGTTCCTGTGACTGGTCCATGAGCCACTATCTAACCACTTTGTTACCTTTCATCAGGACCAGAAAAAGATGAATGATCAGCTGGCCGCTGAACAGGAGAAGCTGTTCGGGTCAAAGCCGAGCCCCGCGCGGCCCCAGTCGTCCTCAAGGAAGGTGGCCGGCGCTCGGATCAACGGCGTCGGTGGTGCAGCCAATGGCACGCCAGCTCGCAGGCTGTCGGCCCTCCAGAGCGGCGGTGGCGGTGGCAGGACGGCGAGCCGGGATGGGAGGAGGGACGCCAGCAGACCGGTGGCCCCCGTGAACTACGTCGCCATCGCCAAGGAGGATGCGGCCTCGCAGGCGTCCAGCAACCACACGGGGCCGTCCACCCCGTGAGTCCGTGGTGGAACTCAACTGTTGTGTCGGTGTTAGATATATACCAGTGCAGTAGTCAGTCAGAGCTATATAGTACCTTTGCAGCCGGATTATATTGATGGAATGGCGGTGCGGTAGATCGGATGTACGTAGCGTACTCGTGCTAATGGAAACCAAACGGAGCTTGGATATGATGATATATCACATTATCAGTTACTATATCACTGTGGTTCCTCCTCGCCCTATCTAGCGAACTCGTGATTCTGTTTCGTGTAGCCGAGTGAGTTGATGACAGAAAATGCAGAGTTATACCATCGACCGACATTTGATACGCGGACGTGTTGTTACACGTGTAGCGACCGACATGTTCGACCCGACACAGGTCACAGCAGACAGGAACTGTGCAGTCTTTCAGACTGCTGCAAGAGCAAACAAATCGTCAGCTGCTCCAGGTAGCAGCGTTGCAACTCAGGCCTTCCAAAATCCAAATCTATGTACAGAGCAGGTGGACGCGCAAGGCTCCGTGTCCGTCCGTTCGTCTCATCAGTAATCCGTGGGAGGTTCGAAGCCGCCGGCGTCGACGTCGAGTCGGTCCCTGTGCGGCTCCTGCTCCGCTCGCTGGTGCCCCTTCTTGCTTACCTGTGCGTGCGTGCGTGCGTTATCACAAGAGACAAGAGAGGGAGATCGTCGATCAAGCCAGCGGCAATTAGTGAAGGATACGAATGGGATCGATCAGTTACGTTACCTTGTGCGATCTTGCCTGGAAGCGGTGGTCCGACGCGGCCACCTGCTTCCGTCGCGGCAGGTTCCGGCCGCCCTTGAGCCGGCTCTTGCCGCCCGGCGGCTTATGCTGGCAGCTGAGCCGGTTCCGGGCACCCGCAGCACCACCGACACCGAGGCTGGAGGAGCCGTCGAAGCTGACGACCGAGACGTCGTTGGAGCCGCAGCTCTCCTTCTCCTCGACGGCGAGGTCGTTCCGCCTCCTGACGACCACCACCCGCCGCCCCGCCGCCGTGGCCGTGGCCGAGCCTGCGTCGGCGTTCCGGCTCGTGCAGTCGTCCGCGGGCTCCGCCTGCCGCGTCGCCATCCACCGCTCCAGCCAGCTCCACCCCACGTTGAACTCCCCCTGCTCCGCCCGCGCCGACCGCTTCTTACCGCCGGTGCCGCCGCCGCAGCTCCGGAGCTTGACGAGAAGGCACGCAGAATTATTAGTTGCGCGTCACGGCACGACACGCGTAGATAATGGCACGGGCACCAAATCACCAATGGACGAGCACGACGTACTAACTAGTACCTGCTGCGAGAAGGCGTAGGCGAGTGCTCTCTCCCGCCGCGTCGTCGCCTCGATCCTGCTCTGGATCCGCATCCTCGACACGTTGGAGCTCACCGTGCTGTCGTCCCACTCCTCCTTGACTCTGAACGCTGGCGGCGGCGGCGTTGGCGGCGGCGGCGGCGTCGGGCGCGGCCTCTGCTGGCTGGACCGCTGCTGCACCGACGCGCTCTCCTGGCTTATTAGCCGGAGGCTGCTCAGCGACTCGCCTACCTGGACCAGCACCGAAGTGGGGCTCCTGGTGGGCTCTTGGTCTTGGATTCTGAGCTCCTGCAGCTGCCTCCTCGCCTGTGCGGGTTCGGTTCAGTCCAGCAAATTAGATTGTTTCCTTAGTAACCGGAATTAGCTTAGTTTCAGAAACTAGCTAGAAATCCACACCATGAACCCTCTGAACGCGGACTGGATCAGCGTTGCCGCTCCCTCTTGAGCTCCTTGGTCCCCGTCCCCGGCAGCTGGCACGACGACGCGGCCGTGGCTCTGCTCCTGCTCGCCACCAGGGACCCTGCTGCTTCGATCGTCGACGGCATCCTCCGGCGGCAGCACGCAGCAGCTGGTCTCGAAACTCTTGACGGACACCGTCTCGCCGTCCTCTTCCCCGTCCTGCTCCTCCTCCCCTGCCGCCGCGTTCATCTCCTCGCCGTCGCCGCAGAGGTACAGCCGCAGGGAGCTCCACCTCCTCCTGTGATCAGCAGCAGCAGACCCCTTCTCCTGCGACGACCGACCATGCTCATGCAAAAAGCGTCAGTAGTCCGTCCGGCCAGTGACTGACACATGAGCAAACAAAACAAGAGTCCGGGCAGAGAGAAATTAAAGCGCGTACACTGCGGCCACGGCTGCCGGTGGTCCCGGTGCCGGCGGACGAGCAGGGGCTCTTGGAGAAGACCTTCCGGACAATGCCGCCGGCGAGACCCATCTGTCACCGGCGACGGCACCGGGTGCTGCGAACTATCTATACTAGAGCAGGGCAGTGTAGCCGCGTGCATCTACCTATCTAGCCTGCCGGTGACCCAGCCAGAGCTGCTGGCCTGCTGCATGCTGGACTGGTATATAATCTGGCTCACGCGCAGTCTGGGGCTCCCTTGCGCACTCCCACTCCGCAGTAGTACAGTACCAGGCTACTAGGCTGCTGCTGAGCCGGCCGTGCAGCCGTCCTGCGCCGCACTGGCTGGGCTTCCCCTTATAGCAAGGCGTGGTAGTGGTAGCAACAGGCCAACCGGCACGGGCGAAACGGCTAAAATCCAAGAGAAGAGAACGGACGGGCTCGCTCGGCATGCTTTTGCTTGCTCTGAGAGTCTGAGATGTGGTGCTCTTGGTGCAATGCAATGCGATGCAGCTTTGTTGGCGTAAAAGAAAGAAAAGCGCAGGCGTCTGATTGGTGGATCCGTGCAGAAATAGAAAATGTTGCAGCACGCAGCACAGCACAGCAGTGGCCGCGGGCGGGGTTGTTTCGGAGCGTAAAGGGAAGGAGGCCCCCCCATGTGTTAGTTTTATCTGGCCTGGCAGGCCGTGAGGCTTTAGAGCTGGAGGAGAGAGGGACGGACGCTACTGTACTGTAATAAACCTGCTAAAAAGCAGCAATGCTCGGCTACTGGTACTGTTATGCTCACAACACACAGACACAGTAGTAGTGTGGCTCTCACCGTCAGGTTCTCTGTACGGCTGCTTCTGGGCTCACAAACAGACAGTAGCAATCTAACAGAAAAACTGTATGTATCATGCAGTTACAGTCCTTTGTAAGTACCTGTTATCATATCACCAACGAGGAGGACGTAAATAAATCCTTCCAAACTCACAAGGAAGCCTCCTTCTTTTTTTTTTTGTTTCTGTTTCTGTTTTTGTTTTGAGGAAACGAAAGCCTCGTGCTTCATCTCCTTGGAACCGGAAGCCAAACCTTTGAGCACATATATCAGAATACAAGACAACCAGTGCTGAAAACCTGTTGTCGGCACGACCAGAATCCCCCCTTGTTGTGAAGCTAGCTAGCAATTCGGAAAGAAAAGAGTGCTGTCACATGGCTTTGCTTGCTTGCTTGCGCATGGGTGCAGGCACATTGCATCGACCGGCCCTGGTCCAGCGGTCCCCCTTCTTCTCTGTGGCCTTGTTTAGATAGAAAAATTTTGCAAAATTTTTCGTATAGCGTTTTCGTTGTTATTTGACAAACTTTGTCCAAATATGGACCACGTAGACTCCAAAGATTCGTCTCGACATGTACATACTAAAAGTACAATTAGTTATTTATTTTACCTACATTTAATGCTTCATGCATACGTCCGAACATTGATGTGATGGTTGATGTGATGAAAAATTTGGAGAAATAGGGGCAACTAAGCAAGGCCTATTTCTCTCTCTGCTGTCTCTGATCGATCTCTGCAACTGCAAGTCAGCAAGTGTACAGCACACTCAAGCATGCTACAGGTCCTCGACTACACAAAAAAAGACACAGGAGGAGCCAGCCAGCCAGCCAATGCAACCAGGCACCGTCACCGGTGACCAGACTACGAGTGTGTAGCAGCAGCATGGCCTTGGGCACAGCACGGAGCTCTCGGACCATCCTGGAGGCCGGCCGCAACCGTCGCCAACGTTCTCCAGCACGAGGAGCTAGCAGAACAGTGAGAGTGAGAGAGAGGTGGCCCGTCCATGTCCACAGTCTACAGCAACGGCATCGGCAGTAATCACGTACGGAACTAGTAGCCTGAGAATCACAAATCACATTACTAGCACGAGCGAGCAATCGGCACAGCAGATTAAGACACGACCAAGTACTGTACGTCTTTGTACCTTGTACCTTGTTGGGCTGGGCGGAGACCATGAAATGATCAAAGCAGCTGCAGCAGCTGCTGCTTTCCACGTAGGCGTACTATCATGGTAGTTACGTCGATGAGAGCAGAGATCAAGGAGGCAGTATTATATATATCGAAATGGTGCTTAGCTCCCCTGCTTTTCCTGGTCCCGTGCACATGATTCCCATCAATCCATCATGGACACGGGGGATCACCGCGCACGCTTCGGATGGGCATGGACACCTGTCGACGTGCTAGAGATATGGACTTCTCTGGTTTGTCTGTCAGTTGAGCCCGGTTGTCGGTGACGACGGTGCATCAGAAATTCAGAAACAAACACCGCCAGACCAGATCCGCGTTGCCACTAGGCAAGGAGCTTTCATTGTTCCAAATTTCAACATACATACATACAGACACGCACAAAGAAGCACACCGAACATCAATCTCCTCGGATGGGAAACAAATCCATCAAAGTTAGCGCGCGTGGTTCATAACGGCTGTTGTGATGCTACTCTGTGGTGGTACTCTCGAGCTCTAGGAGGGTATATTTACATTTAGGGCGTGATTGGTAGCCTGCATAAGGCTTGGCCTGGCCAATCTGGTGCAGGTTTACAATGTTTGGTTTCCTGAATATCAGTTTGAGACTGACTCTGCAGATGCAAAGATTCTCTCGCAGCCTGGTCCGTGAGAAACGCAATAGAGTTCCGTTTCTTCTCAGCCTTGCTGGTGGCGTACAGGAGGGAGCGCAAGAGTCGAATGAATCAGAGAGGAGTGATACAGAACCAGCATGCAGATCTGAGAACCAATCAATTTCTGACCTGAGCCTGGCTACATGCGAACGCGTAACCAATCAAATGGAGTTTGCATGTGTTCGTCCTGGCCTGAAAAGTTGGGGCCAGGCTTGATTGGAACATGAACCAATCACGCCCTTACCCGTCCGTTTACCCCGCTCTCATCAATTGTCAAGACGCGTAGCCACGCAGACGCGCTAGCAGGGGTTCTAGAGGTTGTCAGCCTCGATCAGCTTCCTCCCTCCGCGTGCTCCTGTCGATGTCGTCCTCGGCGTTGGCACCGGCCCGTGTCGCCATGGCCGTGCGCCCCACTTCATGCATAGCACCGACAGAAACATGAAGGTACTGATACTGATGGCAGCAACCGGGTCTAGTTAGAATAAATTCTCTCAATTTCAAACTGTAATATATATATTTTTGGCTTCTCTACCTAGTAACCTAGATAGGTGGCTTTTGCAATATATATATTTAAATCACAAGATAAAAACATTGTTACTAAAAAAACAAAACGTCTTATAATTCAGAATATAGAGGGGACAATAAGTAGTAATTTTGTTCCTGCATGTTTATTGGTCTTATTAGTGCATTTGAGGGGATTTTCTTTGAGTTTCGTTCAGGTGGTTCTCTCCGAACATTTGCACAACTCTTAAACTAGAAAATTAATTATTTTTTTAATCTAGTGTAGACTAGCCGCCCTAGCACTACCCTACCCGTGCCAAACAAACCTTATATGTAACCCGGTCAATATGTGGCACGGTGCTTGCAGCCATGCAGGCTAATGTGGATATTTTGAAAATTTATCCAGGGCAGGGGATCAATGACCACTATATATATGGCCCTGATGACCAGCATCGATTAATATTATACTCCCTCCGTCCCCGAATAAATCAATTCCTAGAATCCGTGCCGGTCAAACTTTTTAAAGTTTGACCAACTTTATAGAAAAGAGTAAAAATATCTATAATATAAAATGAACATATTATGAAAATACATTCTATGATGTATCTAATGATACTAATTTGATATCATAAATCTTGACGTATTATTTTAAAAATTTGGTCAAAGTTTAAAAAGTTTGACTTAAGACAACTCTAGGAATCTATTTATTCAGGGACGGAGGGAGTAGTAGACAGTGGGAGCTCATGCTAGAAAAAATAATTGCCAAAATGAGTCCATAATAAAATTCAAAAAATCTCAATCTAATCACCGTATGATACAATATGATTTTAGAAAGAAAAATCTGAATCTACCATCTAAAGTTTTCGAGCTAAATCAGTTTTTTTATGAATTTTCAAAGATTAAATCTGATTTTAGAATTTTTAATTACATTATTTTCCATGTATTTGGATATTTTTTTACAATTTTTATGATTTTTTGGATAACTTTTATGGAAATAATTATAGTCTAATTTACCTTCCTGAACTTTTAACTTAGTCTGATTTACCCTTTCCTAACGTGGCACCACAACAATACCACTATTAAAATTATTCAAGTAAAAACAAATTGTTTTAAAAGTTGATGGAAGTAAAAAAAACTGATTTTACAGATAAGGGTAAATATCGGACGGTCACGGAAATTGAGAACGGTTAAAAGTATATTTTTCAATTAAATTATAATAATTTCATGCAGAAAGGAAAGAAGATAGTTTTTTTTTTTGATAAGAAAGGGAAGAAGAGAGTTGGGCTGGAGCAGAGTCGGCTAGCCCGAAAGGAAAGAGAAGAAGAAGGTGGGCTGGTTCACAGGAAAAAGAAAAGAGGAAGCGGGCCGAACTGCGATGCGATGTGGTTTGGCTCTGAGTTGGGCTGGAGCAGAGTCGGCTATAATTTAGAATCTTATTCTCATGCAAGGAGTGAATTCAATTCAAATGGTTTCACACGCAAAGGGGGTTTTAGTGCTGCATTTAAATTCAAGGAAATTTCAAAAGATGTAAATGATTTAATTTACTGCAGGTTTCTAAAAGGGTTTTTGAAAATGGTTTTGCGTGTAAACAGGGAAACAAGTTTTGGTTTGTTGTAAAATTTTAGAATTTTTCAAATTTTTAGTGGTTTTTAGCATGAGAGAACATACGTGATGCGAATAATGTCATCCAAGGAATGAATGTACAAAAACGCTGTCAGGTTGCAACATGTATTTCCAATCATAGAAATATACGTAACATGCTTACTACATGGATGAAAACAAAAAGTTCTATAGGTATCTTTGCACCTTCTCTTCTCCTCTTCTTCCTTTTTCTTTCTTCTTTTCCTTTCCAAGGATGAGTACTTGATCAGTTGAAGCACTTGTAATCATCACCATCTTCTATGGTTGCCACCTAGCTTGCCCACTACTTGGCTTAGCCCTAATCCATCCTTTTGTTATATACATGTTTAGCACATAAGATTAGTCCAATAGATTTTATCAATTAGCAAAAATGAAACTAGGACTTTCAACTAAGCTAGCCTAATAGTTCGTGCTACAATATGGACTGAAATAGAACAGGAAAACTACACAACACATGGGCCTTATGAATAATGGACCACAAATAGCCTACTGATGTGACATGGAAACTAACAGCCACGTCAAATCCAACATCACCAAATGACATGGTAGAAGTCGACATGTAATAAATTTCTGACGGTTCATTTCATCACTATTGCGCTATGCCATTGTTGCAGAATGCGGACCAGTTCATCCATGACGAACGAAAAAACAATCTTCGACGGTCTATTTCGTCTAACAAATGTATTATGCGGGATACATGATATTATTCGTGATCGTCATCATGAGTTAACTGTGATATATTTTCTTTTGTCTGTGACGAAAGTAAACCATCATGTATAAGAAAATTTATTGTTGTAGTTATATGTTAATCTGTAACGAGTATGGTTTTTGTATTTATAGTGGGCCTCCTAGAGGAGGGCGCAACACAGAACAACCTCCGATAGATTCGTTCATATACAGACACGGTACCTACTTGGACCAACCGTTATAAGACTTGCTGTGACGACGCGTAGCCATGAAACAAGGTAAATGGTGGTGCTCACGGCAAGAGCAGCTTCCCGGCCTTATAACAAACAAGCAATATACAACTGCGCGGTCCCAAGAACGAGAGGCCGTAAAAACATGGTCGGAGCAATGCGTGATTATGCCAATCGCGTGCATGCACGATGCGTGTGTTCGTGTTCGCTAGCTTTAACTCGACCAATTAGTTCTTCCAGATCGAGCTACCCACAGCCATGCCACTGCGCTTGGCCGCCGCTCTGCTTCTCCTGGCCACGGCGACGTCGTCGTGGTCCGCCGCAGGGGTCGCCGCTGCCGGCCGCGTCTTCAACGTCTCGGACTTCGGCGCGGTCGCCGACGGGCGCACGGACGATTCCCAGGCTTTCCTGCGGGCGTGGACGAAGGCGTGCGCGACGCCGGGGAGAGCGGCGGTGGTCGTCCCCAGGGGCGAGTACCTGCTGCACCCGCTGGTGTTCCGGGGCCCGTGCAAGGGCTTCATGGAGGTCCACGTCGGCGGCGTCCTCCGCGCGCCGCCGGGACTCGGCGCCTTCCGAGGCTGTCGCGAGTGGGTCCACTTCTCCAGCATCGACGGGCTGCTCGTCACCGGCGGCGGCACGTTCGATGGGCGCGGTGCCACGGCGTGGCCGCTCAATGAGTGCCCGCAGAAACGCGACTGCAAGCTTCTGCCCACCGTAAGTACGTAGTTCAGGGTTCTCTTTGTCTAGGCACGTCTGTTGGCCGTCCGATCGAAAATTCAACGATCATCGATCAGTCCATCAAGCTCGGGCTGGTGCGGAACGCGACCGTCACGGGCGTGACGTCGCTGGACAGCAAGTTCTTCCACGTGACGGTGGTGGGCAGCCGCGACGTGCGCATCCACCGCGTGAGCATCCGCGCGCCGCGGAGCAGCCCCAACACGGACGGCGTGCACATCCAGGGCTCCTCCAACGTGCGCGTGACGGACTCGGCCGTGGCCACGGGCGACGACTGCGTCTCCGTCGGGCCGGGCGCCTCGGACGTGGTGGTGACCGGGGTGGCGTGCGGCCCGGGCCACGGCATCAGCGTGGGCAGCCTCGGCCGGTACCCCGGTGAGGAGGACGTGCGGCGGCTGCGCGTCGCCAACTGCACCCTCGCCGGCACGTCCAACGGCGTGCGGATCAAGACGTGGCGCGGCGGCACCTGGCCCACCACCGCCGTCTCCGGGCTCGTCTTCGAGGACATCGTCATGAGCAAGGTCCGCAACCCCATCATCATCGACCAGGAGTACTGCCCCTACGCCTCCTGCCGCGAATCGGTGCCATTCCATCCGAATGCAAACTGCTTGCTGGATTCATGCCATTCCATCACAGAACAGAATTGAAGGACGTTTCCGATCGATCGTCGGCTTGCAGGAGCAGCGGCCGTCGGCGGTGAGGATAAGCGACGTCAAGTTCAGGAACATCCGGGGCGAGTCGGCGACCAGGGTCGCCGTGAGGCTGTCGTGCAGCGAGGCGAGCCCGTGCCGGGAGCTGGAGCTCAGGGACATCGACCTGCGCTACGTCAAGCGCGGGGTCGCCACGCAGTCGCGGTGCGCGCACGTCGCCGGCGGTGTGGTCGGCGGCACGCTAGTCCCTCCCTCGTGCATATGAACTACTATATATGAAGGCAGGACGATGCATACCAGAGTCCAGAGATCATCGATCGGACAGCTGAAAAGGAACTTCTTTTTGCTTGCTTTACTACTGTAGATGTGAATTGAAATATGGGTTTCGTAGTCATTAGTGAAAGAATGACACAGGCGCACAACGGTGCTGTATTGTACTAGGTTCCTCGAGTTTTGTAAATTTTCTGATGTAGTAATGCCTTGGAAATTAGCAACATACGGTCTTCTTGCTAAGAAGAAGAACAACAACAAAACTGCAGCTTTCAGACACTGAGATGAGATCTGTGGCCTCCTGACTCCATGGAATCTGCTGCTTGGCTACTGGTTCTCATCTCCGCTGCAAGACGACCTGGAGACGAGTCAATTGTCAGTGACGACGGCTGTCGATGACTCGAGTCGTCGGCTGTTGGCTGCACTTGGATGTCGCCATCCAGGCTGATGATGTGCTCAAAGTAGTAATGAGGCAAAAGTCCTGAAATTTGTCAGGTAGTACAACTTATTATCAACGATCCAGTAATGTATTTATCCGCTCAAAAAAGGATGATAGATAGTATGATACTAACATTTGGTGGTGTTCAGTCCAACTAGTACGCATTATGCATGATTGTGGTTGTTTCAGATACCTTGTTCACCAGATGGTGGTGGGAAGAACTGCAGATAGCAGAAGGAAGCAACCACCAATCCTGCAGATGCAGAGTCGTTACTACACAAGCAGAAGAGCTGCCGACACCAGAAACGACAGCCCCACCCTGGGATGATACGACTCGACGACCGAGAACTCCGGCGGTGAACACGTCCTGCCAGTGATGCCAGTAGTCGTCGACCCTGGACACGGCGACCATCGCGGCGAGCAGCAGCGGCAGGGCGACGATGCAGAGCTTGACGACGTGCCCTCGCCGGTCGAACGCCTTGATCTTGCCGGCCAGGTACCAGGACAGGAAGCCCAGCCCGGCGAACGACCCTGCGAGTAGTCCAGTGCTCAGAGTCACAGATGAAATGGCTTCCATACAGAACTGTGGAGTAGTTTGTTACATGAGGTGTGGCCGCTTGGGAAGCTCTTGTATCCTTCTTTGACCACCACCGGGTCTCCGTGGCAGATGGCTGCTCGAGTCACGTTGTCGTACCTCTGAAGAAGAAAACTCATCACGTTTAGTACATAGGAGTACTGAAGAAGCAGCTGCAGAGCACATAGAGTCTCTGAAAGCTCTAGGACTGACTGACTGATCATGATCAGTAATAATGGAACAGACAGACCCGACAGGTGAAGAACTCACCGGCAGACCGTCAGCAAAGCAGCGCCAGAAGAAGTTGGGGCGCGGCCGGCCGACGCCGTCCTTGATGGCGTCGGTCAGGACGGCGGTTATAAGCACGGAGAAGACAAGGCCGAGAATGGCGTGGTGCAGGTCGTACGCGTTCCTCCTCCTCACGTATATCCCCGCGACGATGGCCACCGGCCCGACGACGGCGACCACCTGCGTACGTGTCGACGAACGTACGGAAGGCTCAGTCCAGACTCCAGACCTCCTCCAGGGCCCAGGGGCTATAGGTAGTTAGGTACTCGCCGAGATGAGATGAGCAACCGCGTACGCGTGCACGCACCGGCACGGCCCAGACGGGCACGGTGTTGTCCTTGAGCGGGTACCGGAGGCCCGGCATCACGTCTGCTCCGACGAACCGGTGGAAGGGCACGATGAAATTGAGCGCCCCGTCGAGGGCCGCGAGGAGGACCAGCACAGCCCAGTCCAGGAGGTGCGGCCTCGCCACTCTGGTTCCGTGGCTCCTGAGGTAGACCTGCGGACGAGCGGTGGCCGCCGGCGGCGGCGGCGGTGGCGACATCTTCGTTCTCCTCGATCTCCTGGTGCTGGGTTGGGTACCCAACGGAATGAATGAAGAGATATAGTAGGACGAAATGTAATCAGCCGGCTGCAGGCAGATTCATGTCAAGCCATGATAATGAGAGACTACAAGTGCAGAGGACAAACACTCGACTTCTCCCCCCAGGGCACGGCAGCGGCACGCCGGCACCGGGCACCGCACACCGCAGCTGCTATAGAATGCGCTCGTGGCGGGGCGTTGGAGAGAGGTTGCCCTTGCCAAGCGGCAGGGGCAGACAAGGTCGCTTCGATTCGGGGGCGCAACGGGTACGGCCACGGACGGCGATGTCACTAACCGGCGAAGGTTCACCCGATTCATATGGAGTGAACGATTCTCCGACACGCCAGTTTTCTATTTTAGAAAAAAAATAATTACCGCTTGCTTCCTTTTATGGATAGTGTACACGTCTCTTTCTCGTTTGTATCTCAGGTGGGAGACACGGTGCCTCATGCTTCTTTGTCTTTTTGCGCGCTGCGACACGCACGTGAACACTTTTTCTTTTGTGGTTGGTCTCACGTGTTCCTATTTTTTTTAAGAAGTACACGCATAACTAACATAACTTTGAGAAATAACTTAACAATACTAAGTTATACAATGGTACTTTTTATGATGCAACTTGTGTACATAAACTATTTAATACAACTTATGTTCATAAGTTGTATGTTATAAGTTATGAACACATAGATAAATGAATTAACTTATAACTTGTATGTATAAGTTATACTCATAGTTATATACATACCTCATCATAACTTGTGATTATAACTTCTGTAGATTTGTGGTCATAAGATTCAATTAAATACACAGGAAGGAGAGAAAAAGTGAAAGAATAGATAAAAATGGTGAAAACGAAAACAAATTGGTTAATATATAAGAAAACATTTCTGTAACTTTCTATTGTTGGAAAAACACAAGTTATATAAAATAAATTATGTGCATATTTTACAAAACAATTTATCATCACAACTTATACGCGCATCTTATACTCACAACTATATGCATATACGTGAAAATTATTATGGACTTGCTATTATAACTTGTGTAGATCTGTGATCATAATATTCAATTAAATAAAAAGAGAAAAAATAAAATGAGAAATAAAAATGGCGAAAAAGAAAATAATCGATTAATATATAAAAATTAAAAAGAAAGAGAAAAAAGTAGAAAATATATATAAAAAAGATGAATGCACCTGCTGAAAGCATGCATCCGTCTCGAATGGGGAAGAGAAAGACGTGGGGCACCTTCAGACTACGTGCATTCCTCTCGAACAAGACGAGAAAGAAGCGTGACGTACCTGTGAGAGCGTACGTCAGAATCGTTCGCTCAACTGGAAAGGAGTGAACGTTCGTGCGAATGGAATTGGGCAGACAGGTTTGTGGCACGAGAATCGCTGCAGCTTGTTCGTCCGTCAGGCGGAGGAGCACGGATGCTTTCATGTGCCATCAACCTCGGAGCTCTAACAAATGCGCGTCATGCAAGCTGCTACTGCTAGTGCTCGGTTTTCTTTTTGTTTGTTCCCATGCACCACTTCTTTTTAAAGAAAAAAAAGACCTGTCCAGCTGAAACCCGTGTGTTTTTAGGTCAATAACACATGAGTGTTTTGTGCCTAAAAAAATACACGAATTTAAGAAGACAAATCTGTGTGTTTTTAGATACTTGACACCCAAATCTAGACAGACTAGGAAACACAAGAAACCCAGTACATGAAAGAAAATTCATGTGTTTTTTCCTTATCTAGCATACGAATTTGACCAAGACAGAGAAATGTGTGTTTTAAAATGAAATAGCACACAAATTTTGTCTCTGTACCTTTTGCTGACCTCTGTTTGAATTGCAATCTGAGTTGTAATTATGCAAGTGATGCTACAGACCTAACAAGAAAAAGGGCCATGTTATAAACTATCAGGCTAATTTAAACAACAGAATACAATTTCTTTTCTAGAGAAGGACAATTAACAATATTTTTCAACCATAATGACACAATGACAAACATGAAGTCAGACTAACACAGATAATATAATGCAATTTTTTCTAGAGAAAAACAATTAACTTTTTTCCACCAGAACGACACAATCACAAATATAAGATCCAATTAACATAGAAAATAGAATATAATTTTTTTCTAGAGAAGGATAATTAACAATATTTTTTCCACCAGAACAACACAATCACAAACATGTGGTTTGGCCAACACAAAACACAAAAAAATAACAAAATAAATGGGGTGAGCTCACACAAATCGCAAATAACATAATAAATGGTTAATTACCTCTTTATTCTACCTTAAATAATTAGGCGGACAGTGAACAGTTACTGAAGACATTGATTAACCAGATAGATTTATTAAAGAAAAATAAGCGCAACAAAACCAAAAAAATGACAGGAGAGGACCGCTCAAAATCAATAATCGATGACACATGACATTTGATGATTTTGAATCTTAAAATCAATAATCAAACCACTTCCGCTTATAATTGTCAGACCTGAACAATATGTAGGAGTGCAAACAATCTTGAAATGTCATATCATGAACACTAGGGCGCTCAACAGCACGTGATAGAGTAAGCGAACAGGTGGTGAAGTCGGCTCTTCGATACAAGGTGTCACACGAAATAAGATCTTACTGGCTTGCTGCCATATGAATTTTCTTGACTGAACTTACAGCGATTGAAACTTTAGCTAGCCTGAATCGTGAACTACCTGGCAAAATTACAGAGATTTGGACCATTAGTGATTGGCTCATGTAGGAGCACCTACGTGCCATGGAGATAGAGGTGTGGCCAGACAAAGATGCTATGTGGGCACATCTAATCTGATAATCAGAAACAGAATCCAATCTATGAGCACACCATAAACATACTGATTCAGTCGTTAGTGCATCATGGTAACTACCCGACATTAATAATTGCACCTAGAAAGCAAAATGAGAACCCCTCCATGTATGCAACACCAAATCAGCCAATGAAAAGGTCCCCCAGTTGATAATATTTCAAAGCGTTTGGTGGTGTGGAGGCCTCTTTACCTGATTGATGATCTGGAGCAGGAAACCCCAGAACCCAACAATCTCCCTAGCACCATCGTGTTCATCGAAGGTCGGTTTAGCGGCCAATCCATGAGGCATGTAGTCCATGCCATGCTCCATGTCTGCTGCTGCTACCGCGGCGACGTTCTCATCAGTGAACTTGCTGCAGCCATAGATGGACAGGGCCGTGCCAAGTTGAAACAATCCACAGAACAATTATTCTTTAGATAACATGTTGTTTCAAAGTCTTTGGCAAGCATCATTACCTTGTGGAATTCAGTGGACAGGTGAATTATTTGGCTGTGATTATGAAAGGAAAAAAGGCCTACCCCGAAGTAAATCGTCACCAGAATGAAGGTCCACCTGCAAGACAGACAATTCAACAACTATTAGAAGAAGCTGGCAGGGGGACAAGTGTTATTTCCAAGAACAGAGTTTCTTTCATGTTTCTTTTGCTTCTGCACTAGCAGAGAACAAGACAGAACATATTACAAAACAACACTAAAAAATTACGTATTTCATTTAGTGCAATTCCTAGTATTAAAAATTGCAATATCAGATCGTGCAAACATACTTGCAAAATCAAATCCTTCATAGGTAAATAGGACTGCATTTCTCTGTATAATGAAAACTTGATAGTAGCTGACACCTTGAATTAAAAACAAAACAAATCACAACATTGTATTATTTTCCTGCAGTTCACTAAAGCATAAACATAAAGCATAAACACAACGTACAACAATGTGATAAAATCATGCACATAACAGAAAAGAACCAAGTCAAAGATCATGCCAATCATTCTAGGAGTTCAAAGTGCAATAAATATTCTACCAAATCCTTTAATGTAACAAATTAGCTATGCACTGTGAAGCCTAATAAGCAAACTGCTAGTTAGTCCTCATTTCTAGCTCGCTCAGAAATTGTAATCATCCCACAAATATAATTCAGACAAGAAAGCAAAGTCCCACCTGTTAACTTATTGTTAATGTAATTATATTGTATATAACCTTCAAAAATTATAAAGCACATGTACAAAAATTGCACATTTCGAATTGAGCAAATTGCACTTGTTGTTAATGCAATTATACCGTATAAGTATATAAATATAAAATTCGGCTCATGTATGTGGAGCCTGCTAATAGTACAATTAACTTGTGCTAATGAACAAGTCTTTTGCGCAACGGAGAGGATATATTAGTGGCAACAAAACATATCTAAAGTCTTTTGCCAAAAATTTACTACAGAAAAGCACAAAAAATAATGGGAAATAAAGTGGACATGGACAACACATGAAAAGCCAGCAAGGATTATCAGTTAGTGTTACTGTACTTAGCACGGTGACGACCATCTTTGGGGATAAAAAATGGGCTTCGCATACTACCAAAGTGTGCATGTGAATAAACCCTCTACCTTTGAACTGCAAACAACTTCTCCACCTGGAACAGCTAGTTCTGGCCTCTTGCACTTCAGTTCAGATCTCTTGCACTTCCAATTCAATGCTAGGTGGTACATACTGAGATAAGGAAAAACCAGAGCACTACAAGACACATGTTCAAACTCAGTCTAGTAACAACCAAAGTCAAGTATAAGTTAATGTACGTAACGACCCCACGAGACCAAATATGAACCTATATTGATTCAACCAGCTAAGAAAATTAAAAGGGAAAATTTTAGCATGTGGATACACTACACTCATGAGAAGCAAAACCATCTCTGTAGCTGCACTTATAACATAATAATAGTTTATGAAAACAATTAGGAATTGATAGCTTTGCTATAAAAAAATATCACCATAGAGTGAAGTAATCTAAAACTACTTGTAGTCTAATTATACTCATGAGGTAAATTAAATTTCCACATATTGCATATGCTCAGATCTATAATTGCAGTGTCGCTTACTTGCAATTTACATTGTTGTTGGCTGCAATTAATTTACCTTCTCCCACTGTAAACTAAATTATACAAAATAATGACCATTAGCAAATCAATGAAAGCATGCATTGACAACCTCGCAAGTGTTCATATGCCAGTTACAATTGCAGTTTCCCCAACACTTAAAATTTACACTATTTCTAATTGCAACTAATTAACTTTAAGTTTTTTTGGTTTTCATGCACAGAAGAGATTAGCAGGAATAAAGCACTACAACTACTGTGGAGAAGAACAACTACTATACAACAACAACAACCAACCAACCAACAAATATGCAGAAGCTTAATGCAGAATTTTAAGCCAAAATACCGATGAGGTGATAGGAGTATCATATTATTTCACTTTGACAGATAAGTTTCTGGGATTGTAAAAACCTAAAATAAAGCGGTTGGACCCAACTGATTACAATGTAAATCCAGAGTCAGGCCACAATATGTGTGACTTGATGAAGCAAATATATGCTGAAGTCTTTTAACCGTTTGGTTTCCTGAGATTTGAGGGCAGGAATAACAAATCAGTCCAACAAATCATAGTATAAGAACATAGTTATTCTACACCATCCTACAAATTAAAACCACAAATGAGTTACTAACTACTGAGTTTTTCAAAATAATGTCATTGAAAGGCTACAAAAGCCACGGCTTAAACTGCTCGGAACAACACAAAGCACTACATAAAAGGGGTCAGCTATAACATGTTATGCACTGCACTACAAGGGCCTAAAGAAACAACCGTTTAGCTATAATTGATTTATACAGCACTATCGAAGTAATTATGGAGTGAAATGACTAGTTACTGGAAAAAGACTACCTAGTAAATTATGTGTCACACCCGGTTTTAAAAACAAAACCAGGTATACACCATATGTGAGCCCAGAAAGTCAAATCTCACATATAGCTACAAATAAAGGGTAATATCGAAAGACAATGCTTAAATACATAACGTATAAACACAAAAGATATAACCTTAAGGAGCAGACAGCGGAAAGACACTCCGATCTTCAGATGGAGACACCAACTTCACAGGAACAACTGACTGGTTGATCACAAGCCCAACTTCTCCAACTTCTAGCAAACTAGTACCCATCCGGGATTTCTCCAAAGGATTGAAAAGTAAAGCAAGCATAAGTACATCTCGTACTTAACAAATATAACATGGGGTTCATGAGGCTCAAAAGGCTGACACTGGTTTAACTGCATTAGCTTTTAGTTGGCATAATTTTAGCATTAAGTAGCATCAAAGTATAACCATCCCAAGTTAAACATATGATCAAGTAAACATGTATCCATTGAATAAATATCATCATCATCATTACCATTATTTATAGCAACAACTATACCATAAGAATTCCAGGCTGCTCGTAACCGAGAGCACGACTGATATATCAGTTTTACACTCTGCAGAGGTTGTACACTTTACCCGATGAGTAGTGATTCCCGTTTGCCAGGGATAGCTAGTCCCATATCACACTGCCAAGGTGCATGGCTGGGTTTACCGCGAAGCCTTTCAAAGGTTCGTCTAACAAGTTAGGGCCGCTAGGTCTTAAGGCAAGGGGAAGAAGAGTCTCTCAACCTTGCGGCACACAGGCAAGGGGAAAGAAGCCGCCCTAATTCCAGCTCGTCAAGCGCCTTATGCGCACCACTAACAAGCTAGAAAAGGTCCTCATACTGAGCTAAGGTCAGAGCCATATAACCCTCATGGTTGCACTGTAAGTCCTGGGTGATCCCTTATTGTAGTTCCTAAACCATGTTGCTATAAAAGTCATATTTTAACATATCACATATACCATTAGAACAAATTTACATGATCATAGTTTGAGTTGAGCACTAGCATCAAGCTATCCAATGCATACCCATGGTTATCAAGGCATAAGATCAAACATCTAGGATAAGTCTATCTAGGCATCAAAGTAGACACATGCAATATGAATTAAGTGATTATGGTGAATAGGTAACAAGGATGATCCCATGCTATACTTGCCTTGATTACTTGCTCAACCCTCATAGCATCAGCTTTCGGTCATCATCTTCTGATTTTTAGCACATGCAAACGGTCCTCGTCTACTCGTAGCAAACACCACACATAGACAACTATACAAGCACACGAAAAGAGACAACTAAGAACAATACATCATATAAGAGAAAGCATCGCGCTAAAGTAAAACTAGATGCTACGGTCCCTAGAAGCAAGAAACGTCGACAACGGAACTATTCAATAAACGACTATCCGGTTTTTTATATTATTATAAAGGAAAGAAAAGCCTACATACTTGATTTATTTTAATTGAGAAAGTCATGTAAAGAATATTAATTCAGATTAGTCATCATGTGTTAAATTGAAAAGCCAAGCTTCAACTAGTCATATTTTTATTTATAAACATGCATATGTTAGTTACTTCATTTAAGCATTTACTTTTAAAACGATACATAAAACATGTGAGAGCAACTAAATGTATTTTACGTGACAATGTTTAGCTTAAGAAAATTATAAATCAAAAACATATTTATGTTGGTGATTAATCATGTTAACATTTATATATGAATTATCGAAGTATAAAACATATATTGATTTTAATTATAAATCGGTTGTAAAATCATGTGACATGAAAAGCATAAACACTGCTGCGTAGAGCGCGATAAGATGAAACTAACACAACTCAAATGGAGTTACGATAATTAAAGGACGGAGGACTAATGAGCAGTGACCGTGAATAACTCGACTTGTACCTTGGGTCCTCTTCTTGGTCTGCACCGAAAAGCATGGCTGCTGCGGCACTGCACACGCAGGGGGAAAGGCCCAGCAAGAGGCCTAGTCGTCCGGCCAGCCGGTGACGGACCAGGATGTCAGAGATATCATCAGAAGATGATTCCTCCGACTAATCCCGGACGGCATTGAGATCCGAAGACTTGATATGAAGCGTATTAGGATTGAGACTCTTTTTTAATCTAGTTGAGTTCTTAAAGGAAGTCTTGTAATTAGAATAGGACTCCTCTGATGTAGCCGACTAGGACTCGGTCTGCGCTATGCTTCACTCGGATATATAAGGGGAAGCAGGTGCGGGCTCCTATCATCAAACATTGAATCATAATCATACACAAGGCACACGCCGCACTGGACGTAGGGTATTACGCTATTCAGCGGCCTGAACCAGTATAAATCGCTGTCCCTGTGTACTCGCCGAGTCCTACGAACGCCGATCCTCACCGAACAAATCGTCTGAGATTACTCAAGACGAGTTGCCGGTTAACAAACACCGACATGCCGCGCTGAAAAGATTAAGGAGACTAAATTACTCTACAAGATCTAGAATCTGTGAGTACTCCTCCGCCGCGGTCTTCACCTCCTCTTGCATCGCCGCAAGGTCCTCGTCGCCTTTGCCTTCAGGGAGGGTCATCAGAGCAGACAGGTCGAAAGACGGCAGATGCAACCGCAGAGTCGCCATCAGACCTTGCACCACAGAAATTGACATATCTTTGATATATTGAGCCAGCCACCCAGGCGCAGCCTTGGCCCGATCAATCAAAGCCTCCTCCACTCCTTCTGGCACCGGAATCATGTTCAGGATGGGCTCGACGGCACGCTCCAAAGATTCGAGGGCCTCCCGTGACTCCTTCGTAGACTTCAGAGCCTGTAGAAGGTCCCGGTCAGCACCCTCACGCATCAATTTGGCTTCCTGAAGAGTAATTTGTGCATTAGCAAATACCTCCTCAAGCTCCGCCTGCTTCCGGTTGAATGCGCTCTGCCACCCAGAAGCCAGCTTATTCGCATCTGCATAAATATCAGCCGGCTATCATATAATCAGATTGACACTATGGAATCGACTGACGCAGAAAACCACAAAGTTTACCTTCAAGTTGCTTTTTGGAAGCCTTCTTCAGCTCCTTCATCTTCTGCTCCACAGAGGCGGCCTTAGCTATCAGCCCAACCTCACGGTCGTTTGCAGCATCACGCTCTGTGACCACCTCCTTGAGGTTGCCTTGGAGTTCATTGATGCGGTTATGCAGAAGCTGGGTGGCTACCTTTTGACTGATTTGATCCTGGGCAATGTAGTCCCGGAGCTTCTGATTCTCATGGGACATCTCCTGACGAATCTGGGCGACTTGATCCCTAACTTTGAAGTCAAAGGCCTACACAAAACCAATATTGTGGGTACTCGGATGCGACTATAGCACAACAAACAAGAAATTACCTATCTCACCTCAACAAATTGGTGAAGAGCCTCAACAGGAGCCCTCACTTGATCACTCAGCTCCTTCAACCGGGTAAGGTCCTGATTATACCCGGATACATCGAGAGTCACCCCCTGGCGTGAGGACTCGGGCGCATCTAAGGACCCTCCCTGTTGACGAGCTGAAGTCTCTGTGCAAATATCCGCTAGGACCATGTCCAGGGTTGGTTCATCCGGCTGTCGCGTACGAAAAAACCAGTCATTGAACACTCGGTCAAATTCCAGCTGAGCAGGAGAATGAAAGATGGAGAATGGCCAACCAACCTGAGGCAATGGGAGAACATCCGCGTTAGGAGCCGCATCGGCCTGAGACTTGGACGGAGAAGAGCCAGGCAGTGGATCTACCTGGCTAAAGGTCGGCAACACGCTGGAATCATCCTTGGCCAGCGACCTCGACTCCTCTACCGCCTGGGAATCAGGAGCGGTACTTGAAGCTGTCGCATCCGGTTTCATTTTCCTACAAATAGACGAGTACCCATGTCAGTATCAGAAATCTGTGAACACTCTATGAAAGCTGAAACTTACTTCACGAGCTTCAGTGGCTTCGGTAGCTTCAAGAGAGGCTGTTTCAGAAGCGGATCCGAAGCTGGAGATTCTTCAGGGATTGTGCTGCTAGAAGTCACTTGAGTAGTTCCAGCATCTAATACAGCGACATATATAAGACAGAAGTTTATCAAAATCCAAAGGAATACAAAGTACTCGGGCTTCCCCTTACCAGGAGCACCTGGATTATAGTGCTTATCAGACAACTCTTGCGTTAAAAGAACTTTTCGACAAGCACGGCGATTACCGGTGCGAGCCTTTTTAAGGACGGGTCCTCTGGCTTCTTGATGCAGAGTCGGCGACCTCTTCCGGCTACCCTCAGCTTCTAGGTCTATAAGCATGACATCAGAGTCAGTTGAATCTGTGTCAAGCCATTCAAGATCTTCAGGAGAGCTCGGTTTATTGGGAAGATCCTCACTTCGGATAGGACCCCCCAAAACTATGCCTCCACCTTCTTCAGTCGCCGAAGGCAGGGGAGGACAGTCATTGTCATCTCTCCCCTGACCCTACAAGACAAAGAGCATTTAGTCAAATCAGAAGGATATCTATTCAGAACCTCGAAGGCATGACAAATCAATTACTCACCTGAGGATGAGGGTTAATGGCAGAGAATGTTGTCAGGACTGGAGCAAGATGTTCACGGCTCTTAAGCAGCCGGTTCACCCGCCATAAGACTTCACAGTCTGACAACTGTTCGGCGGCATGACGTCCCGGGTCATTCTTGCCCAGGTACTCGAAGCCAAAATTGGCTCGCTGTTGCAGAGGATGGATGCGTCGCGCAACAAAATCTTGGACGACAGAGTACCCGGTCAGGCCGTCGAGCTTTAATGCCTCTATGGACTCAATAAGAGTTCGGATAGCCTCTAATCCTTCCGCAGTGATCTTTTCCTTCCATTCACGACACTTCTGCGGCGGCCATCCATCGTGACGACGAAGAGCTGGGGGTGGTTTACCCATGTAGAACCACCCAACAGCCTAGTCTTTCACAGAATCCGACAACTCGACAGTTATATATTGACTAGCTACTTCCAATCTAAGCTGAATGCTAGCCCCTCCGACTACTTCGACGTTGGCATCACTAGGTTGACTTTTAACCCAGAAGAAGTAGCGGAAAAGAGTAAAAGAGGGGCAAATTCCCAGAAACACTTCACAAAGATGGGTGAAGATCGCAATATGAAGAACTGCATTAGGAGTAATATGGTTCAGAGTGAAACCATAATAATGCAGCAACCCCCGCAAAAAAATGAGACGCCGGAAGTCCTAATCCCCGCTCCACGAAGGATTTGAACATCACTATTTCAGTGGTGTTGGGGGCTGGGGCACGGTGATCAGTGGGCACTCTCCATCCATCAAGTGGTTGTGCTCGAAGTAACCCTTGTTGTGCCAAGAACGCCAGCTCTGACAAGATGGTGTCCGGTTTTTTCCACGCCAGTACGTCAGTCGGTGGATTGGGGTGCTTCGGCTTTTCGGTGGTGGTGATCCTAATTTTCTTCTCACCGGCAGCTTGTTTCTTGGGACCCATGTTGGTGACGAGAGATTTTCTCTACATCAACCGATGGATGGCTTGGGGATTTCTAACTCTGAAGGCAATGGCTTGATGAAAGCGTGAGGAACATACAAGTCTGACGACGGCTTATTATAGATCTGTTTCGGCAACCGTTCATCTCTAGCAAACGGCGTTAAGAGATTGTTCAAAACCCTAACGGGTGAGAAAGCGCTACAAACGGCGTCAGCTCCAGCTAAACAGACAAACTTCCTTCTTTCACAAGACATCAGATAGTACTCGGAGAACAAGACGGAGGACTCGGAAAATTTTCCAAGTACCCGGATCTTATTTATTATTACTCGGAATTACAACAGAGATACATGGCAGCATCTTGAGATACAGCAATCACCAGCACAAGTACAATCAGGATGTAAAACGTTACTCTAGTGTAATCAAGGTACAGAGCCTTGATGCCTATTGCACCAAGGACCGGGTTCAGTGAGACGCAGTAAAGCAGACACAGAACCTTGGGTAGACACTATCTTTTCAGTGGATCCCAAGGCGGATCTCAGGCGCTACCCCGGTACTCAAGGAACTCCGGGCAAGGCCATCATCCTCGGCACCCTTTTGACAACCTGTGACTCCGAGGTTATCTACGAGTGGTAGTCACAAGAGTTCTTCTAGGCGCACCTCTGTATCCCTCTGCTCGCGACCACTTGGAAACCACCCTGGCGGATGGTCCCTTCACAAGAGTTCTTCTGGGCACCTCATCTTTTTTACATAAGGAAGACACCCGGGGCTCGGCCATCTCCGTTATCACTACTATAAAACTCATGGGACTAAGAGAAGTTCTACACTCCTATAGGATATGAACTCCTTGCTTCCCAGGCAGGGCATTTATAGGCGGTTTCTTCTCGGTCTATGGACATGGTTCATCAACAACAGTGACCGCTGGAGCAGTAATTCAACCAATGTACTGTGGTGCATGTGAAGCTCGGTATTGGTAACAGAGCTATTTTCCATACGCACTTCAAGACAAAGACGACAAAGTTTGCAGTTGCAGAAAACGACAAACATCATTATTACACACAGTTGGAATAGTCACCAGTCAATTATTGCCAGGCTCCTGGTAATTTTTATTCAATGGGGGGTGATACGGGATGTTTGTTGAAAACATTACCCACCTGAAGTTGAATATTTATTAATTGGATGGTTTAAGCAACGGATTGGTGTCATGATCCGACTCCTCATTTTCTTTAATAGATTATCTGATCATATATTTCTGAAGATCTCAAGTGCCGACTACTAAAGTACTCGGAACTCAGGCTCGGGAGCTGCAAGGTATAATCTATAAAGAAAATGTTTTTTCTTACCCAAAGATTTACTTGGAAAAGGCTCAAAAGATCCTCAAAGTTATTATAAATAACAAGAGACTCGGGGGCTACACCCTATGGGTGCACTGTTTAGGAAAAAGTGCACGCCATGGAAGTTCTTTACCTACGGAGCACTTCAAGATTTCCCAAGATATTACTCGGAGATTCTCAAAGAGAAACCAGAAGATAATGATCTGAGAAAATGATGAAGAGCTTGGGGGCTTGACGGTCCAGGATGTCAGAGATATCATCAGAAGATGATTCCTCCGACTAATCCCGGACGGCATTGAGATCCGAAGACTTGATACGAAGCGTAGGATTGACACTCTTTTGTAATCCAGTTGAGTTCTTAAAGGAAGTCTTGTAATTAGAATAGGACTCCTCTGATGTAACCGACTAGGACTCGGTCTGCGCTATGCTTCACCCGGATATATAAGGGGAAGCAGGTGCGGGCTCCTATCATCAAACATTGAATCATAATCATACACAAGACACACGCCGCACTGGACGTAAGGTATTACGCTATTCAGCGGCCTGAACCCATATAAATCGCTGTCCCTGTGTACTCGCCGAGTCCTACGAACGTCGATCCCCACCGAACAAATCGTCTGAGCAAACACCGACAGCCGGCAGGGGCTGCTGCTGGTCTGGTCCTGCCTGCCAAGCACGTACGCAGGCATGCACGATGGCTTTGGCTTGGTCGCTGGAAGAGTACAGCGTTACTACGGTCGCCGGCATGACGTAGATCGGCAACGAAAGCTGGGCGATGGGGAGCTGCAGCACCGGGTGGAAAAGAAGCTCGTCTTAGAAGCTGAATTAACAAGACGTCAACGTGAGAAATTATACAAATTGCTCTCACCCATGATACAACCGTGTCGGGGTCGGGGATGACGGCTAGATCATTTTGATGCATCCGGATGAAAGTAGTGCAAGGAATGATCAGGTCATGAGACGACGCTGGCGAGATCGATTTGATCAGCTTCAGGTTGAGAACTTGAGATGCTCCTGGTGGCGATGATCTACGGCCGACATTCTTCATCGACGGCCGCAGCGGTGGCCGGCCGCAGCGGTGGCCGGCGCTGCTTGATGTCTAGACTAGCATCTTCTTGCTTCAGCAGGGTGCCGGACATTGCTTACAGAGGCTGCTGGACCAGATAACTCATGGGAGAGGAATCCAGCTAGAAGCTCAGCAACAGGCGAACGGAACTTCGGCGGCTCCCGAAAAGCCTAGGGCAGGTGCGATGTGGTTGCTAAAAAAAAGAATGACGCTGAGATGAACAAGGCGACGTATATATACGCGAGCGTAGGACCGAATTGGGTTAGGGTTATGATCTATTATTTTTGGAGTTAATTAATTTCGGGATTAAATTAATTCCAGAAAAGTCTAGAATTGATATTTAAGCCACGAAAAATATTCCGATGGCTCTAAAAATTCTGCAAAAATTCTCAGAGATACTTTGGAACATGATGAACTCAAATAAAGTATTTGAAGCTAAAAAAAAGATATTTTGGGACATCTAAAAATTAGATTATACTCCCAGAAAAATAAGAAAAAGTGCCCGAAAAAGCTAGAAAACTTTTCGGGGAGATTTTGGAGATACGATGATGAATAATGAGCACCAAGGAACGATTTGAAGTAGAAGAAAAAAAATATTTTTGGGAGATTCCAACAGTAAGGTTGAGCTAGGAAACAAAGAATTTAGTTATAGAAAAAGACATGGACAAGACAGAGAAAGATAAACGACTTACTAAACGTGTTTTGGAAAATATTACTACACGCAACACAAGACGAAACAACAAGCAACCATCACATCAAGCATAACCCGTCAAATTACTTTAGCAAAAATTTTGAAATTCATATTTTCTTACAACTATGCATGCACTAGATCAACTAAAATTAGTAAATTTTATCCAAATATTGAAATCATAAATTTTATTTAATGTTTTCTACTTATAGCCCAAAATCAGAAATTTTGGGATGTGACATTATGAGAAAGATCCAAAACTGCCATTGTTTTATGAGATCTTAGAGCATTAAGAAAGGGGGCAATTGACATATCCTGCAGTCCGCAATCAGAAACAATGATTTCGCCTGTCAGAAAATAGAAGAAAGAAACATATTTGGCATCAGTTAAGTAGAGCTGCCTTTTGACACTATCATTCACATACAACATACGAGCCATGCATATCTGAAACTTGCCTAAACAAGTAAATAGAACAGAGGTCCTATAAAATAGAAGAAACTTGCCTGCACAGCTGCTTCATTTCAAGGTGCTTATCAACATATGTCAATGGCGTGGTAAACAGTATCACATCAAATTTAATTAGCAAATATATAGCTATGAAAACATACAATAAATGAACTAAACATGGTCATTGCTTGGTGTACACAGGCTCTATAAAACAACTAACTTCCCCTAACTAAGAAACTTGCCTGCATAGCAATTGTGGAAGTGGCCTGAGAGCATGGATCTACACACAGAGAGAAGAGAGTGAGTTGGAAACAATTTTTGAAATATGGAATTATGCAAAATACTTACCAATGCATTGTTTCTATTTTTGGTAGAGCTCCACACCAGTGGAAACATCTCGCAACCTGCTGAATCTTCAGGCCTACAGAAACCGCAAAATTCATAAGTAATGCCACAGTCCCATTCAGGGAGCTGCAAAGATGCAGAAAATGCACGAACAAAGATGGTGGCACTGTCAGATGACTGGTTGTCAACTGGGACCAAACACAAAAACTAAGACGAAGGAAAAGATTGGAAGCAACATGTCGGTACCTTCAGGTTCTAGCAAGTAACAACTACCTGCTACCTGGAGTCATGTTCAGATACCGGGACAATGTACAGGTACAGAAAACTTGGTTGGAAAGGCCATGTTACTCTGACCTTTCATTACACCATAAATCCCCACCCCAACTCCCTCAATGAACCACAAATAATTCTAAAATGAACCCCAAAACATCAAATCCTAAAACAATCTGTCAAAACAAACCCTAATTAATGCGAGCACCTACAAGAACACTACCTCATTTATAAGAATAGTCACCAAAATCACTCAACAAAAATCACACACTCCTATGCTAGGAGACCTCAAACACAAAACTCCCCATCCAAGTGCCATCCTCATGCTACTGGTTAAACTAATCACACTAATTGACACTAGGAAATGGATCAAATACAGATATGAAGAAAAAGAGCAAGGAGATGGAGGTGCGTTAGACCTCTGGAAGACCTCCAACATCGCGATGTGACGGGGTTGCAGGAGATCGCCGAAATAGTCGCTGCAGAGGCTCGACCTTGAAGAAATCGCCTTCGAATCGCCTCTACTCTCTTTCCTTGGCACGTGATGCGAGGAATACACACAGGTGAGGAGGACGTCGGCGCGGGGAGCAGCGGGTCCGCGTCCACCGCCCGCTCCGAGAAGCACTGGCAGCCGATGATGTTGCGCACCACGTCAAGCTTCTCACCGATCTCCAGCCACTGCTCTTCCTGCGCCCGTGGCCGTCAGCGGAGCCTCCGTCGCCGCCGCCACAGCTCCCGCTCTCGCCGGCGGAGAAGGACGGAGAAGACACGGGAGTGACCAGATCTGGGACTAGAACTCTAGAACAGTGGGAGGGAGAACAGAGATAAAGAGATGGAGTGGTTGGTCGACCACTCGAAGAGGGCGGCTGCTAGGCTAGTGTGGTGTCTCCCCTCCTCTCGGTGATCTCTCGCAGCCCTCCATCTTGCGATCAACGATAACAAAATTCGTGTGCTGAGAGACAAAAAATACACAAGTAACGTTTAGCAATTCCGAAAAAAATCACACCGACTTCAAACTTCAAATCACAAAGCTTTGCAAACCACCTTGCTCCCGGTTGATAACACGTTACATGTGGACGGTTTGGTCCAACTAATAGATTAGTTGTTATCTAAAGTTCTAACTAATAACTATTTAACTAATTTTTGAATCCGAAGAAGATAATTATTAGCAAATAACTATGTACTATCTATAGGGAAACCAAACAGGGTCTTTAAAGATGAAATGTCGTCCTCTATTGCCATTGCATGCCTCATCAGTTGCGGACGCCTTCCTATGTCGACTGAGGTGTGTTTAGAATTGTTTAACATCATACTCTATTATTGTAGATTGTTTGGAAATTGGACGGTCAAAACAAAGTTATAACTGGGAGCAGGGTCTTGTGTACCGCGGCCTCCTCTTCTCTTTTCTCCACCTCAAAAGATTTTTGGGTGGGTTGGCTATCTACTTTGCCCTCCAAAGCTCGTCTGCTCCTGGGCCTCCGCTCGCTCTTTTGGGGCTTTTGTGTAAAAGGTGATCCACTTCCGATCTGTCCACTCCTCAAAGGCTCATCAGCTCTCGTCCACGACATCCCCGCTCCTCCAGGACTCATCAGCTCCATCCAAACTCGAAGGTTGGTATACCAGAAAACAAAGAAGGGTAATGGAAGGTGGGTCAGGAGCAGTGGTGATTGTGGGGATATTACACCCGTATACCCCCATGGCTCTACTTGGGCTGCTCTGCAAATACGGCCCAACTAGAAGGCCTTGCGGCTTGCGACCAGACCATCACAACTGCTAAGGACTCTCCTGATGACTTGCTCACCAAGGAAGATCCAGATAGATAGACCCGGATTCCTTGCCCAAAGGAACCGATTGTAATCTGTTAGAATTCGGCAAGTTGTAACCCTGCTCCCCGGCTATATAAGGCGAGCAGGGATCCCCTCCAAACTCACGATATATTCCAATCCAGCAATCCAGCCACCAGAACACAGGACGTAGGGTATTACGACGACTTGCTGGCCCGAACCTGTCTAAATCGCCGTCTCTCGTCCCTGTGTTTACGCTTGTGTAGACGTCTCACACGCCTCCACCATCTAATCTACTACCTTGGGCATACCCCTCGGTAGACTACCAACCATATTTCGTCGACAGTTGGCGCGCTAGGTGGGGTGTGTGTGCTACGACACCATGATCTGCCAAGCGGTCACTTTCCCTCGCTCCATGGTTCTTCCGGAGGCTGGCACCACTTTCCGGATCGGATCTATGATCTGGACCGTCAACGACACCATCCCTGCTCTGGAGACCTGTAACATCCCAAAAATTTGCATTAATTTGAAATAGGCAATATGATTTAATAATGCATTTTGTGTGTTGCATGAAACTTAGTTAATAAATTATTTGCAAAAGTTAAAATAAATCCTAGGCCAAAGACCATGATGTTGCATACATGTTGGTGCATATTTTATTTTTGTGATGATTGGTTTTGCTCAAAACTGGTTTGAATTCAAATGGGTTTCATTTTGCTTTTGAAATCAGTTCTGGAAAATGGGAAAAACTTTTTCCTTCTCCCTCCTCCTCCTTTCTCCCTTTTGGCCCGAGCCAGCTTGGCCGACCCGCTCCCTTCCTCTTGCTGGCCTGCCACCCTTCCCTTGACTTCGCCCGCGCGGCCCAACCGCCGGCCCAAGACCCCTCCCCGATGGCTGTTTCCCTCCCCTCTCTCTCGCCCGCATGGGCCATCTGCCCCGGCCCAGCTTGGCAATCGCGCGCAGCGCGCCGTCGCTCCTCCCGTCGCTGACCGCGCGTCCCCGCATGTCAGCGTCCCATCTCCCTTGCTCCTGCTCGTGTCCATGGCGGACTCCGGAGCCGAACCCGACTCCAATCCGGGGCACGCGGCCTCGCTTGCCAAATTGGCCAAGCCAACCCCCTAATAAGATCCCCAGGAACCCGCCGCCTCTCCTCACGCGAAAAACCCGAGCTCTCGTGCCCTAAACCCTTGCGACCGAGAGCTCCGCCGCTCGTTGGATTTGCGCCGCTGTCAACTTCACGCTCTGGTGTGTTTCCGTCCCCGTGAACGGCACCCCGAGCTCTGTCTCAATCCCTCGAAGGCAGCCGAACTCTTTT
The DNA here is from genome assembly GCA_009763385.1 of Coix lacryma-jobi var. lacryma-jobi. Classification (NCBI taxonomy): domain Eukaryota; kingdom Viridiplantae; phylum Streptophyta; class Magnoliopsida; order Poales; family Poaceae; genus Coix; species Coix lacryma-jobi. Next base: position 34,381,836 of record CM019824.1, on the reverse strand, counting down.
TCTTTTTATTTCTCCTCGGTTTTATCTAACTCGAGCTCGCCGTCGTGGCAGAGAATCCGCCGTCCGCCTCACCGTCGAATTCATCGCCTCAGAGCCGTCTCCGACCTCGTTGTTTCCTCTGGTGAGTTCGCCTTAATCCCCTCGATCGATTGAACCCGCTTCCGTGGTCTCTACTGCTTCATAGCGCAAGCCGAGCCGCGCCGCCGTATTCCGGCGATGGCGCCGCCGCGAGCCGCCGTGCTCACCCTCTGTTCCGGTGACAGCGCCGCCGGTTTCCTCCCAGATCTAATCTGAGTCATCCATCTGGGAATCGACGATCTCCATCAGTCGGTACCCCTTCGCCGGCCATTTTACAGAAAACCCCTTACAATTTTTCGAGCCTCAACCCGCCGTCCTTTTGAGCACTGTGCTCTGAGTCTGTGAAAACTTGCTTTGAAGTCCCTGCGTTTCTTCCAAATTGAAGCGCAGTCCGATCAAATCCGCAGATTTGATTTAAATCAATTTAAATTCAAATTCAAGTTTGATTTATTTACAGATTTGCCACCAGTTTCAAATGCTTATAACTTCTACGTTTTTAGTCCGATTTAGTCCGTTCAAGTTGCGTTAGATTCGTTTTGAAAAGATCTATCTATCTGTATGAAAATGTATACTGTTTTCAGTACTTAAAATTTGAGTTAGGTTTAATCTACCAACTAAGGTTTTGTAACTTGTTTAGCTCATAACTTTCGCGTTATAATTCCGTTTTTCGTGATCTTCGCGTTTATGTGATCGTGTTGGATCGTAGTTTCTGTTTTCAAACTTTTTATATTATTTTCTTGCTGTTGGTGTAATGTTCTAATTATAGCTTGTTTGCTTTGCATGATTGTTGTCCTGATGATTGTCTGTTGATGTGGTAATCGAGTATAGACGGTGAGACATACGCTGGTGATCAGGAACCCTTCTACGACAACCAAGAGCAACTAGAGTTCGCTGAATCAGGCAAGTATAGCATGGGATCCTCCTTGATGTCCTGATAACCATAAATCACTATAAACATCATATGCATGTGTCTACCTTGATGCCTATTTAGACATATCCTAGTTGTTGATCTTGTGCCTTGTTAAACTTGGTATGCATTGGGTAGAACTATGCTAGTGCTCAAATTAAACTCTGATCATGTGAATCTGAATTTAATGGTATATGCAACTTGGTAAAATTGGCTTTTATAGCAACATGGTTTAGGAGCTACTATAAGGGATCACCCGGGACAACAGTGCAACCATGGGAGTTATATGGCTCTGACCTTAGCTCAGTATAAGGACCTTTTCTAGCTTGTTAGTGGACACCTGTATAGGCGCGTTGGATCTTGCCGAGACGGGTATAGTGCGGCTTCTGTCCACGTGAGTATAGGCTGCGTGTTATTGTACCACCTGGAAGGAGGGCTCTACATCCCCTTGCCTTAAGAACTAGCGGCACTAACTTGTTAGACGAACCTTTGAAAGGCTTTGCGTGTATCCTGCCCGCTCACCTCGGAAGTGTTATGGGAGTAATTAACCCGGGCATCTGGATATCACGACTCATCGGGTAAAGTGTACAACCTCTGCAGAGTGTAAAACTGATATATCAGCCGTGCTCACGGCTACGAGCGACCTGGAATTCTTATGGTATAGTTGTTGCTTTAATTAATGTTTTAAATTAATGTTACTATCTCTTTCAATGGTTTCATGTTCACATTGATCACATGTTTAATTGGGATGGTTATTATTGATGCTATCTAATGCTAAAATTGTGCCAACTAAAAGCTACTGCAGTTTAGCCAGTGTCAGCCCTATTTGAGCCTCATGAACCCCATGTTACACTTGTTAAGTACGAGATGTACTTATGCTTGTTTATTTTCTTTCTACTTGGATAAAAATCCCGGATGGGTAACAGATTGCTATGGTAACGACGACTTCCCTGAAGAGTTCTAGTCTTGCTGTCAACCAGTCATCTTCCCTGTGATGGAGCTACCGCGAGAGACACTTTATTTATCCGCTGCTATGTAAAGACTTTGAATAATATTCGTTATGTAATAAACATATGTGATGGTACTTCCAAAATTTGTAGCTTATGTGTGTGATTGATCTCTGGGCACACATGAGTTATTGCATTCAATTTTGTTCTTAAAATTGGGTGTGACAAATTGGTATCGGAGCTATGTTGACTGTAGGACGCAAGCCTAGTTAGTTATGGTCGTTTTAGTGGTCCTTGCTTCTTAATTCTTGCTATTTATCTTAGCCTTGTTAATTTATCAAAACTACATGCTTTTCTTTACTTGCTCTATTACACAAATATATTGATTCTATTGTATCTGTCTCTTGGTCTACTCCATAGATGGCTCGTCGTACCACCCGCAGGACCGTCGGTGGACGCAGGAGGGCAGGCAACCCCGTTCCGCAAGCACCGCAAGCACCCCAGGAGCCAGAACAGCAGGAGGTAGCACCGCAAGAGCCAGTACTGCAAGAACAAGCACCTCAAGAAGTGGAACCACAAGCACCGGCACCACCAGTACAAGCTCCAGCTCAGCAAGCACCAGCTCCACAAGCTCCAGTACCTCCCGCGCCAGTGCCCCCAGAAGTGCTGGAGGTTGAAGATGATGAAGAGCTCCCGATGGGATGGGATGTGGACTCCGGGTATATCGTCGGAGCGCCCACAGCTGCCCAGAGTCCCACACATCACAGGCTGATGAGACTTTTTGATGCCTACTACCCCGACAAGAACATCATCGTACAGTACACCCACTGGAGGTACAGCCATCCCGTGGAAAGGACCTACTGGAAGGCAAGAGTGGCTGTTGCCGTCCGGGAACCAGAGAGTGGCCTATACCTGCATGAGATGGTGATTGGCCACAGGGCTCGTCGGTCCACTCTAGCGTCAGCCTTGGAAGCCGTGGCGGTTGAAGCCTACAAAGCGTTCCGGGGTCGTCGCATTGAAGACATGAGGGATGATGCATACCGCTACCTGCCCTATTGGAACAGTGAGAATAGGGAGGCTATGGTAGAAGACCCCAATGCAACTCCAACCGAGAAGGCCACACGAGATTTTCTCCTTGACAGGGAAAGGTCTAACGCGGACTTGGAAAAGGAGGTGATATCCCTGGGAAAAGATCTCAAAAGATGCTATAGCACCATTGATGGGCTCTTGGAACTTCTCAACCAACCTCCTATGTACAAGAGGCTCCGCGAACCGCTCTACAAATAGGCATAGGTCACCCTTCTATGTAAACGACGATATTAGTAAGCGTTTTGTCGGATAGTTAATTTTGGGAGCTAGTGTGCTTCGTTTATGTGTGATTTGGATTATTATTATGCTTATGTGTGATTTGAATCTTTGTAATGAGTGTTGAGATATTGTGGGCTTGTCTACAAATCTCTATATTTTCTAGGGATTAAACAGGAAACCAATTACATTGCTTCCCCAAGAAGGAACCCGACGCAGATTACTTCACCGCCAAGTCAGGAAGTTTCTAGAAGACTCCAGAGGACAACAGAAGGCACCACGAGGCGAGGCACCACGGGAGAGGGGAGACTGACATGTGGGACCGACCGGTCCCCTGGGCCTACCGGTCGGTCCTGACCAGAGTCCCCATGTCTCCTCCTTCCGGAACCTTCCTCCACCGACCTCTAGGATGCATCTCGGCCGTACCTTAAGTCGGTTTAATCCAATGGCCACGGTTCCACGCCTAGGGCTATATAACCAGACCCCTGACCCCCCTCTCCAGAAGACAATGAAGAGATCAGAAGAGAAGACAAGACAGAAGACAAAGAATTAGGGTTTCTAGAGAGAGAGCTAGAGCTCTACATCAAGATTAGGGTTTAGTCTTGCTAGGTTCAAGTAGAGGCAGGCGACTTCATCGGCATATCCGGCTAGAAGCTTCGTCTGAGTCTCCGGATCGTTGTCGAAGACTCGGTAATTTGTCTCTTTATTCGACTTTGTGCTACTTTAATATATTTCAGTTTATTCACTTTTGGAGTTTATTCTAGTTATATATTTAATATAGATCTGATTATGATAGAGTTTATGATCATGTTCGTAAAGTACTTAGCTTTATCCGGATAGAGTTAAGTGGTCAAACTGGTGTGTAAACATGGTGTTTAGGCTAAGTTTACCTGCGAATACATCCTATGCTTCGGGTCGAGAGGTAGATTGTAGGAGTGACAGTCCTGTTGAGTCCTTTGTAGTCCCCCCCGAGTGTAGACCCTTAGTAGGACGCGGTTGCAAGTTAGAATTCATTACTTTGTTCTTGATTCTAATTTAGTAATGTCCCTTGATCATGGATGATAGATAATTAGCTATAAATGATTGTATATTAACTAGAGTAAACCACTAGGCTTAGTAAATATGAAGTAACTTAGGATTCGAATCTCTTAATTAATCTCCTGACTGCTCTACTTGATCCATGTAGTTCGCTCTATCTCTAGAATTCCCGTTATTGTTATTATTAGTATCATTATTTTATCTTTTCTTGTCTTACCCCTGTTTAGACATATGAGTAGTGAATGAATGAATAATAATCTCCACTACCTTAATCACATTATATCCATTGTTCCCTGCTTTGTTTTTTTTTTGGTAAAATATAAATAACGATACCTAGACAACCTGGGCGAAATGCTGCTACAACAAGTATATTTATCTGTGCGCTTGCGGATAAATTATTGTTTATATCTTTGAGCTAGTGTCACATATGAATTACATTTCTAGTATCATGTTGGGGATGACAACTTGAACTTAAGTGATGCTAGGAGTGTCTTGTACATTTCTGAGGGCTTTTGCTAGAATCAGTTCATTAAAGTTTATTAGGGGCAATTGCATTAAGAAGTATCAACAAGCATTTTTGGCGCCGTCGCCGGGGAGATTGAGCAGCGGAAGCCACCGGGAACCAAATGGAGACCAGTAATCAGTGGAAATAAAACTTATTAGGAATTTAACGTGGCAAAGGAGATTATCAACTATATATTCATTCACTTGTACCTCTGTCTTGGCAGGCTTACCCTTGTCTTTCTTTGTTTATATCATATACAGGGTACCACAGGTTTAGTTATAATTCATCACTTACAAATCAACAATCAACTAGACCGTGTGGAAGATCAACATCAGTAGTCAAGCCATGGCTAACAAGACTCTGCTGGAGTTCTCTACTCCTAATGTCAGGAACATTCGTACTGGACCTACACTCCAGACGAACAACCTTGAGTTCGAGCTCAAGCCAAGTCTTATCAACATGGTGGCAAGCAATACATTTGGTGGAAAGGAAGAAGAAGATGCAACTGCTCATCTACAAGATTTCTTGGAGATTGGAAGCACCATCATCATCAAGGACGTTCCCCAGGACATTATACTCCTTCATCTCTTTCCCTTCTCACTGAAAGGAAAAGTGAAGCAGTGGTTCTATTCAAACATGGACAACATCAAGACATGGGAGAAATGTTCAGAGGCCTTTCTATCAAGATTTTCCCAATTAGCAAATCAATATCTTAAGGGGAAAGATTTACAACTTTCAGCAACAAAAAGGAGAAACCATTCCAGAAACTGGGAGCATATTCAGGAGCAAATCTTAAGATGCCCACATCATGGAATAGGGAACGAATTGCTCATGCAACTGTTTTATCATGGATTATTACCAAGAACATGAGAGCAACTCGATGCCACTGCTGAAGGATCATTTATGTCATTCACTATTGGAAAAGCAGAATGTTTAATGGATAAGATAGCTGAGAATCAGGGCTGGAAACAAGTTACTACTCAACGCTGTCGCCAGATTGAAGAAGTTTCAGAAGAAGTGTGTGCGCTGTCAACCAAGATGGATGTACTTATGGATCGGCTCACTCAGAGAGCCGATTATAAGGAAGAATGTCAAGCTATTCAAGACGCATTTGATGCTCAAACTAGAAGTGGAGAGTATTTGGGAATAGAATTTTCTGAAGATCAAGAAGAAGCTAACATTATCAACAACTCTACCACTCTACACAAGCAAGGATTGCGTCAACAACAACCTTCCAAACTAGATAAGTACACCAGTAATTTCAATTCTTCCAATTCTAAGCAACCTACTTTAAGAGATCTAATTTAGAACAAGCCAGAATAAATGATAGCATACTAAAAGACTTGCTTTAAATGATAAGAGACTCTTGAAAACATAAATGCTAAGATGGATGAATTTTCTTCTGCCATTAAGAATCAACTCCATTATAATAAAAGAATAGAAACCCAACTATCACAATTGGCTGTTGTTTTGCCTGTTACCACTAACCACGAGCAAATTAAGGGGATCACCACTAGACGTGGGAGGACCGCTCGAGATCCGCCATACCCAGAAGGAGCACAAAGAAGACAGACAGCACCAGTAACACCCCCGAGGGCAGAAGAAAGGGATGACGAAGTTCAAGAAACTCAAGTGCAAAATGAAGAAATATCGATGGATTTTTAAGACACCAATGTTCTACCATTCCCACGCAGAAATCGAAACACCAAGCTAGATGCGCAATTCAGTAAGTTTGTTGAAGTAATTCAGAAACTATATATCAATATTCCTCTCTAGATGCATTACAGGTACCCACCTATGCCAAGTATGTAGAGATATACTTAACAACAAACGACCACTGCCAGCTACTGAAGTAATTGAGCTGACAAAAGAATGTAGTGCGGCTATCCTCAATCAAACATCAGAGAAGAAGGACCCAGGATGCCCCACTATTGCGTGCTCAATTTGAAATCAACGGTTTAGTAACGCACTGTGCGATCTTGGAGCTAGTGTTAGTGTGATGCCCGCATCAGTTCTACTATAAGCTCAACCATTCAGCACTTGTGTCAACACCAATGTGTCTTCAGCTAGCTGATCAATCACTCAGATACCCAATAGGAATTGCTGAGAACATCCCAGTCAAGATTAGAGAGTTCTTTGTACCAGTGGACTTCGTGGTACTAGAATGCACCCGGATTCAAAGTATCACTCATTCTAGGAAGACCATTTTTGAGCACCACCAAGGCCCACATTGATGTTGGAGCTGGAGAAATCAGGTTCACCATAAATGGAAAGGAAGAAAAGTTCTCATTCAAACCATGGCCCGAAACATGTCAAACTCTAGTAGAACCATAAAGCTCAGGAAACAAAACTGCTGTCTCGGTAGTGAAGATCCATCAAGAAGAATGAAGAAGACTGGAGAGTCCAATTCGGCAAACTTTAAAACCCGAACCTTCACCGGAGGTAACTCAGTAGTTATCAACATTTACTTTCTGCACTTCATATTTATTTTCTCATGCATAGGAAAACAAAATAAAAATTAGCATCAACATTGCATCATAAAATTGGCCCATGTAATTAATATCTACGAACCCCCCGTAAGTATTATTTACTACGACACAAAAAACATATAAGAATTTCATCATTAGAATCCTTGTTTTCTATAGTTTCATAAAAATAATTTTCTTTTATACTTGCATTGTACAAATATGGGAGACATACAGACCCACAAACACCTGGGACCCACCTCATATCACTTCAAATTATCACATGCACTCACAACCACCCATCTCACCTACCACCACATGCAACCGTCAACATATCTTCCAAAGAGTGGGACCTTGAGCAAGGTAGGTAAGGGAACAAGTTGGAGAGAAGTGGGCCCAAGGGGGGACCGGTCGGTCCCACCACTAGTCCGACCGGCCTCCCCACTCTCCCCCTATAAATTGGCAAGCACTCTTCACACTCTCCACACACTCCACTCTTCATAAACACTAGTCTCACTTCGAAATTCAAAATTTCAATTTCGAGTTCACTTAGCACTTCATTTGGGGTAGTTTCTGAGTGAGTGAAGATATGAGAGAAGAGAAGAGGAAACCTTGAACTAGTAGCAAGTAGAAAGGGATAGTGAGAGCAAGCAAGAGAAATCAATAAGAGAGGGGAAGTGCTGTCCAATTAGTTAATGAACTAGGAGAAGTTGAAATAAAATGTCAACTTGAACGACTGACTCCTGGACTACTGACTTTTGGACCGCTAACTCTCTGACATTTATTTGCTCTAGCCCTCACTTGTTCCACTAGTTTTGTCTGTGTGCTCTCTTATTTTTGCAGCAAAGATGAGAAACTTCTCGAGAAAGGCGAAGAACATGCTCACTTTCCGATCAACAAGAAGCCGTTCGCGAGCTGGCTCATCACAAGGAGGCTCGGACATGGATACCTCATCCCTGCCTCGATCCTCTACCACGAGCCAGTCCGAGCCACGTGATCTTCTTCATGAAAGGCACATCAAGCTCCAGATAGCCTACGAGAAGGACCTGTTCAGGCATTACTGCGATAAAGAGTACACCCATACTCGTACATTTGATTCGCAATTTCTCTGAGACACAGAGACCTGGCGCGGGAGTAGGAAGGAGCCCCTCCGCAAGATTCACCAGAAACACTGCCCCGAGATATCAAGGAGAAGATGTTGCACCACCTGGACCAACTTACACTCACTATCAAGGATTCGAACGAGCTGGACCATCTACATCACACCATCAAGTATGGGAAGATACTACTGCCTACGAGCCACATACACCACAAGGTTCATGGGGACAAGGAAACTTTCGCAATTACACTCCACCACATCATGAAGAGGATACGATGTATGACTTCTAGGGAGGACGAATGTCTTCTGGGGAGAGGCGTTCATGATGCACTCATCATCCATACTCCTACCATGCCACCCATGGTTACCCAGAACACCAGCCATACCACCAGTTCCTGTACCACAGAGACCCTTACTTTCAGGGCATTGACACTCGTCTTACTCATCTTGAGACGGGTCAAGAAGACATGCGCCACACTCTTGAAGAGATACATCATCAAGGCGTTAAGATGAACGAGAATTTCTGCTACCTCTTCGGACACATGGGAATTAATCCACCTCATCCGCCACCACCATACGAGTGAAACTAGCTTGGGGGAGGACCCCTTATTCCCGAGGTAAGTATGCTGTACCCCTCTGTTTGCTTTTTGCTTGTGTTTAGTATTGTTAGCTAGTATCTGTTTAATGTTTAAATAAAATAATCTTGAAGTAGAATATATATAGAAAAGAGAGAGAGAGAGAGTTGCTTTTCATAACCTCAACTGCAAGACAATTCCTTTCAAATTTTTAATCTCAAACAATGATCTTAACCAAAGTTTGGATAATTGAGATTAGAGACAAAAAAGTCTAAGCTGCTATTTATCTTGTTCTTAGTTTCAATGAATCTCCAGAATTTTAATTTTGAAAACTTCAAACATATGATGAGAACCTGTGTGACATAATAACTAAAGCCTGATAATAACTGATTCATACTTTGAGGCTGCCTACTCTGTTCTAAGTTTTTAGCTATGGTAGAGAGGTTTATCATGCTCTAAAGATCAAGCTTTTATAAATATAAAAGATTTACTCTTCCGAAGTAGTATTGTGTTAGAGGCATGGGACTATGCAAAAATATGATAAGGATGAAAGAAAAAGGGACAAGTGTCCGACTACCTCAGAAAAAAGAGGAGAAAAAAGAAAATAAGAAGAGAAAATGTATGTGATAAAAATATGAAAAAGAATGATAGCCCATGGTCCCTCTAATTACAATATGCCAGTAAGAGTGACAAATTTTCAAATGCTTGATCTAAGAGTATGACATTTCTCTCCCTAAGCTCTGAACTTTGACTTAGTAAGTTGTGCTTTTAATCTTAAAAAAAATATATCTTAAAAATGTCATACAGGGGTTCTCTGAGCTTTTATTATAAAAAATCTTACAAAACTCCGGAGAAATTTTTTTTGGAATAAGGGATTTGAGACATAGTGCTTGACTTGATTGCTTCTAACTTTCAATTATTCTGAACTAAGGTAAAAGATTGGCAAAAGGAACATGTGAAAATTCTTCTAAACTCTTTTCAAGAAAGTTTTCAGTTGATGGTTTGTATTTTACTCTCAGAACCGATGTTTGCTAAGGGACTAGCAAAAGTTTAGCTTGGGGGAGTTTGTTGACATCTATTAACTATCATTATTTACCATCAACAATACTAGAATAAATGCCAAAAAGGATTGCCAACTTAGAAATAGGAGGTTTAAACTAACAAATTCCACGAGTTTGGTGATTCTATATTTTCCAGGGATTAAACAGGAAAACCAACTACATTGCTTCCCCAAGAAGGAACCCGACGCAGATTACTCCACCGCCAAGTCAGGAAGTTTCTAGAAGACTCCAGAGGACACCAGATGACACCACGAGGCGAGGCACCATGGGAGACTGACCTGTGGGACCGACCGGTCCCCTGAGCCTACCAGTTGGTCCTGACCAGAGTCCCCACATCTCCTCCTTCCAGAACCTTCCTCCACCAACCTCTAGGATGCATCTCGGCCGTACCTTAAGTCAGTTTGATCCAATGGCCATGGTTCCACGACTAGGGCTATATAACCAGACCCCTGACCCCCCTCTAGAAGACAATGAAGAGATCAAAAGAGAAGACAAGACAGAAGACCGAGAATTATGGTTTCTAGAGATAGAGTTAGAGCTCTACATCAAGATTAGGGTTTAGTCTAGCTAGGTTCAAGTGGAGGCAGGCGACTTCGTCGGCATATCCGGCTAGAAGCTTCGTCTGAGTCTCCGGATCGATGTCGAAGACTCAGTAATTTGTATCTTTATTCGACTTTGTGCTACTTTAATATATTTCAGTTTATTCACTTTGGAGTTTATTCTAGTATATATTTAATATAGATCTGATTATGATAGAGTTTATGATCATGTTCGTAAAGTACTTAGCTTTATTACAGATAGAGTTAATTGGTCAAACTGGTGTAAACATGGTGTTTAGGCTAAGTTTACCTGCGAATACATCCTATGCTCCGTGTCGAGAGGTAGATCGTAGGAGTGATAGTCCTGTTGAGTCCTTTGTAGTCCCCCCCGAGTGTAGACCTTAGTAGGACGCGGTTGCAAGTTAGAATTCATTACTTTGTTCTTGATTCTAATTTAGTAATGTCCCTTGATCATGGATGATAGATTAATTAGCTATAAATGATTGTATATTAACTAGAGTAACCACTAGGCTTAGTAAATATGAAGTAACTTAGGATTCGAATCTCTTAATTAATCTCCTGGCTGCTCTACTTGATCCATGTAGTTCGCTCTATCTCTAGAATTCCCGTTATTGTTATTATTATTATCATTATTTATCTTTATCTTGTCTTACCCCTGTTTAGACATGTGAGTAGTGAATGAATAGTAATCTCCACTACCTTAATCACATTTATATCCATTTGTTCCCCGCTTCGTTGTTTTTTCGGTAAAATATAAATAACGATACCTAGACAACCTGGGTGAAATGCTGCTACAACAGGTATATTATCTGTGCGCTTGTGGATAAATATTTGTTTATATCTTTTGATCTAGTGTCACATATGAATTACATTCTAGTATCACGTTGGGGATGACAACTTGACATTAAGTGATGCTAGGAGTGTCCTGTACATTTCCGAGGGCTTTTGCTAGAATCAGTTCATTAAAGTTTATTAGGGGCAATTGCATTAAGAAGTGTCAACACCGTCCCAGATCGGATCTGCATCCGGCTCGTCGTCACGCCTCGTCAGCGACCTCCATGCCCTTCGGATTACGCGGCGCGGCTTCTACGTTCTAGCACCAGGCGCTGCAGCAACTCTCCGACCAGCTCCAGTCCTTCGGCTCCGACCAGGTGGTTCTGACCAGCCCACGTGACCCGGCGACTACGGCTCCACTCGTCGGCATGGTGACACTTCACGAAATCTCCGGCGACTTCGGCATCCAAATCTCCCACGACGAACGACTCCATCTCCACGCAGACTACTACCATCGTCTCTACCGACTCTGGCATTGACTTTCCGCCATATCGTGGGGGCATCAACTTCAACATCTCCGCCGACAGCGCTCCACAACCAAATGAGACGGACGCCGAACGTGACAACCGGGAGCAACACAACATCGATTGACAGCGTCGCCGCGATGACGAACGACGTGATCGGGAACACCGAGAGCGGGAGAACATCGGAGGCCGTGACCTCATTTACGAGTTCGACAGGGTGGACGATCAGCCCATTTACCCAACCCCAAACGCCAATCTCGTCGTCGTCGTCAACGAGCTCTCCAAGTTCCCCATCACCCCGGAGCTCCGGAAGGTCATCGCTCACGTCAAGGCTGCCGCGGTGCAGTGCAATGAGAAAGGACGTCATCCTTCTCCCTCTGGCTCTTCATACAGCAGGACCCCTCTGAGTCCGCACCATTCTCATAGGAGGCCATTGCAACCGCGTCGTGATCATGAAGTCTCTCAAGGCAAACCGCCCGCCCATCGGGCTCCGGCTCACGATGCTTTGACAGGGCCTCGCCCCTTCACCGCTCGGCTCCGCGCCGTCCAATGGCCTCAGGGCTTCAAGGTCAACACAGTGGACAAGTGTTTACACCAAAATTTGGACTAAGGAGGAAGTAAGCCGAATTTTACTAAAGATGGCTGTGGTTTGGAGAATTGATAAAATCAGTGAAGATCGGCTAATCAAGCGGGTCAAGAAAATGACAAGTGGACCCAGCCAACAGTGAGAAAGGGATTCGGTGAACAACCAGGTGGATGGTTTGCCTTCGGAGTTTCGGCAGATGTCTATGCGGTCGGCTGTTTTACAAAACGGTGGCTCCATTCAGGAAATGGATATGGCAAGTAAAACTGACTTGCACGAGAAGACACGTGACAATGCAGGACGCCGAGAAGAATAGGAATAGGATTTGTATCTTTCCAAATTTCATTATGTAAGTCTTAATCGTCTAGGACTCATTTTTTGTCCAGGGTATAAATATAAACCCTCGACCATTGTAAAAACAGTTCACAACCATATCAATACAAAACCGGCCCCGTGCCACCTTTGAGTCCTTAGTCGTGTCGTCGAGTTCTTCGAGAGGAATCATCGATCCGTCGACCTCCGTAAGTCCCGGCAACCTTGTTATCATGTCTAGTATCATGCGGTGGATTTAGAGATGATGCAAGTAGTCTTGTTTGTTTTCAATGGTCGGGCGACGGACCCTTGTTAGCAATCAAGAAGTCTTTGCTTATGCTTTGCTTATGGGTAAATACCGTGCGGCAGGCGTTTATTCATGTGTTTAACCAAAGCGGGATAGTTACGGGCTCTATTAGATTTGGCAAGATCTGGTAGATTTATTAAGTTATCATGTGTTGCATGTTTTAATTAATTTTGCAATACTCACTTGCCCAATCTAGATTGATCTTGGTCCGTCTTTGCTTTACAAGTTTATTTGTATTCTAATAATTGCATGATCATGACGGCCGAATCGATTTTCAATCTAGATTGTTACATGTTGTGGGTTCATGCATGTCAATCATGTTTGAGCTTTGATAAAACTAGGTGTCGTGCGGCAGATGCAGGTTTTAGATTGGTTTAATCATGCTTGCTTGTATGTTCCTTCTTCATGGACCCCAACTCGGCTAGTTTGCCGAGCTTGGTTAAGCTTACATGAGTAATGAGTATTTATAGATCTGTTCAGATATATGCATGCTTTTAGCTTCTTATTGTCAGATTGTATCATGCGGTGGATTAATATGATCGTAAGAAGTGGTTTAGACTTATAGTGAGTTTCAGTCTCGTTATGGGTTATGCTTGACGGGTTTATGAAGATTAGACGTGCGACAGACTAATTGGATTAATCCATGCATGTGTTGTTTGAGTAGATTTATACCCACAAGTTACTTGTTTATGATTCATTATGTTTTGATGATGCCCTCCTACATGTACATTCGACAACCAGCTATTGACATATGCTCATTTTTAAATGTTAGCCAAATGATCTTTGAACTTGTCGACAGACAGCTTCTATAGCTGTATGCCGTCGTGATTGGCTTTAAAGCCGTACATATGGAACTGTCTGGTCTTATCCGGCACGTTCCAGTTTATTCTCACAATTTTATACCTTGTTGGTTTTCAGGTCAAACCGACTGGCACGCCTCCAGATTCCAAACCATCCGGGCACCCGATTGAAGCCACACTTTTTCCGGCTTGCCGTGTGTGAGGCGCAGCGAACCACATTTTGCGCCAACACACTTTTTGGCACGCCCGGTGGGACAGTTCTGTTTCAAGATGCCTGAGATTGAGGACAATCAAATTCTGGACGTAACCATGGATGAGTTGCCACCAGACTCGAGGAATTTAGTACAACAAGCTTGTGATGAGCTTCAACGCAAGTGCTTGATGTCTTTCTCCAAGAACAAGAGCGGCAAGGTCTTCCAGAAGCAACCATTCCCAAGGGTTCTGCTTCCTCACCAATCTGATAGCACTAATGAGGAAGATATTCAGAAAATGACCGGAATAGTGTACAAAGCTGTATCAGAGGCCATGACCAATCATCAATCAGCTTTCTTGAACACCTTTCATGCCGTCATGGTTGGTATTTTCGGCCCAATGGTGGATAAACGCTTTGAAGAAGCCGCTGGTCCGATGCAGGGACCACTGTTATTCCCAATACCTCAACGTCGAAGGATTGCCGAAGACGGCGGAGCTAGTACAAGTATAGGTGGGATAGTCCCTCATGAGACACAACAACCTCCCGCAACTTATGGCCAGCTCGCGTTCGGCACAACAGGGAATGTCCCGCAATCTGCTTTCAGAGTGTCTCCCGCAACGAACAGGATACAAAGGAACATGTTTGGAGATGGATATCAAGAGTTCATTGATTATAACGCGATTAATGCTTTTCCAAATCCAGGCTATAAAAGTTCAGTGGGAGCACGTCTTGGAGATCAAACGCAAGCACCTCCAGATTCAAGTGTCGACCTCATCATGCATAGGATGGCTGACATGATGCAAAATCAATTCGGCCTAAAGCCAAAGAATCAGTCATACGCTTACAAGTCTCCTTACCCAGAGTGGTACAACCGAGTAGCACTTCCTCCAAGGGTAAAACCTCCCACTGATTTTACCAAGTTTTCAGGCCAAGATGACACCAGCACTATAGAACACATCAGCCGTTACTTGATGCAACTTGGGGAGGCATCTACGGATGAAGCTTGGAGGATTCGGTACTTCCCGTTATCATTAACAGGACCAGCCTTCTCATGGTTTACCTCTCTGCCAACAAATTCTATTAATACATGGGCAGAGTTAGAATAGAAGTTCCACGCGTATTTCTTTACGGGCACCAATGAGAAGAAGTTGGTCGATCTCATGAGTTTGAAGATGAAACCTAATGAGACACCACAAGAATATTTGCGCAGATTCAGGGAAACTAAAAACCTTTGCTATTCCTTGAACTTACCGGATGATCAACTACCGGGGATGGCCATAGCTGGCATGTTGCCGAATATCAAGGAGAAGCTATTCGACATGGAGTTTGATGATCTCGGACAATTATCACAACGGTTGGCTATGATGAGTAGTCAAGCTCAAGGGTTTAGGAGAAATAATCAATTTCAGAAAGGTGATGTGGCTACCGAGATGTATCAGGCTTTCCTAGAAGAAGCAGCAGAGTACGATGATGAAGATGAGGTAGCTGCAGCCGAGTTGGTCTGGGCGAAAGAGCCAACTCAAGTCAATCAACGATGGCTGAGGCAGCCAAAAGGTACTTACGACTTTGATGTTTCCAATCGGATAACTATTTGAATATTATAGAAGAAGGACGCATCAGTTGCGGAAGGTCATCCAATGCTGTAACACCTCTGGTGTTTAATCTGTAATTAACCTGACATGTCATCATCATTAGTCATAATCATTCTTGTCATGCATTAATGTTTGTCTAGTGGTTGCTTGCCTTTACCTTTTCCTAAAAGGTATTTTGTGTGTAGTGATCCCTTTTTCTAAAACCCTAAAAGCCCAAATCTTCCTATAAGGGCAAAATGGTAATTTAAACTCTGTGCCTAGTCTTGTGTATTTCTTGTTCAGTTTAGTGTCTTGAAGCTTTGTTGTGTTGTTCAAAACCCAAATCAAAAACAGATTTCAAATCCCTTTGAAAAACCCTAAATTCCAAACCCTGGTTTTACCCCTCTTTTAATAAGTTAAAAACTATTCAAAATTTGGACTTGGTCCAAAAAGCAAAGTTGTAGATCCTGTCAAGAGGAACAACTTTGGTATTTACAGATTTTCGAGTTCCAATATAAAACCAAAAGTAATTTTGAATTTATTCAAATCCCAAAAGTGTTCCCTTTTCTATTTTCGAATATAATTCAAACACTGTTTGGAATTTGAAAATGTTCTTATTGACAAAGTTGTAGATCTCCTTTTTCTGCACAACTTTGGTATTCTGAGTTTTTCCGCGCAGTTCAAGTTTTGGGAGTAATTTGCAAAATACAGAAAGTCAAACCCTACACCCTAGCCCTGTTCATCTTCTACCTAGGGCCAGGGGGCCGGTCATGGCAGCTCGCCGGCGCCGCGTGCCACGCGCCTGGCAGCTACTCGCCGCCTCCAACCTGCCGCCGCTATCCGCGCCATCATTCCGCATCCGCACGCGCAAGCGCTGACCTCCGCCCCCGTCCCCCACTGCTCCCCGACGTCGCCGCCGCGTGGCCGTCGCCGGCAAGCACGACGCCCGGGTCCCAAACTGAATTCCGTCTTTCTTCATCATGAGATCGATAGCACGCGCCACGGGCATTCTTATCCACCCCCGCGCACTCTCTATCTGCCCCTGGCCGCGCCTATAAAAGGCCCGCCGGCGCCGGAGCTCCGCACTCACCCCGCCACCGTGGCCAGCTCACTCCAGAGTCTCCCCGCTCAACCAACTAGCCCAGCAGCTCCGCCTTGAGCCCGTGCAGCTTCTCCACCCCTCAATTCCATCGCTACCGCCTCCCACCGCCGAGTGCAAGCCCGTCTTCCTCAGCGCCGGTGAGAAGCCGACCAACTCGGGTCGACGGAATTCGTCGCCGTCGCTCCACCCCTCCTCCCTCTGACCTCTGATATTCCTTCCTTGCCTTCTTGCGCCC
Organism: Coix lacryma-jobi var. lacryma-jobi; assembly: GCA_009763385.1. NCBI lineage: Eukaryota > Viridiplantae > Streptophyta > Magnoliopsida > Poales > Poaceae > Coix > Coix lacryma-jobi. Next base: position 34,364,895 of record CM019824.1, on the reverse strand, counting down.
TAACCGGCTACTGGTGGCCGTGCCTGGTGTACAGGGTCGCCGGATCGCCGGAGTTCCGCCGCGGTCGTCTCCTTCCTCGAGCCGCACCCTCGACCGTATCGAGCCCCAAGCCTCGGGCGAATCGCACTACCCTCGAGCACGTTCCCGAGCCACACCCTCGAGCACACCCTCGAACCCCGCCCCTCGAAGCAGCCGAGACTAACCTCAGCCTCGGGCGAATCGCAACTACCACCGAGCTCAAGCCTCGAGTGAGCCGAGGCCACCCTCGAGAGGCTAGCCGCAAGAGAACCCCGCCGAGGCCTCGCCGTCGAGCCCTCTTTTCCATCCGCCTCGTCGAGCCTTGCATCTGACTCTCGGTGAGCCCAGCCTCCGTTTTCTCAGCCGAGCCTCGAGCCTCGACGTCGAGCCCGCTCCGACTCGAGCTCAGTGCTCTTTTCTTTTCAAAAATATGAATAGTCTTGTTATTTCATCTTTTTGTATGATTTTCTGTATTGCTCTGAAAATTCTGAAATTTTACAGTTGAGTCTTTATACTATGTAGTATTTATAAAAATATGAAACTTGACTTTTCTGCAAGAATTTGAAAATGTAAAATCCCTCTTTTAATTAATAAATGGATGGTTTGGATTTTTAGAAAATCTTTTATAACTCCAAAAATCATGAGATAAATTTTGTGAGCTTCCTATGCCATGTTTAGTCTCTGGTGAAATTTGAAGTCTTTTGGAACAAGTTGATTTTTGAGCATTTATCTTTAATTGTTAAATAGTGCCTTTTGTTAATTAATGTCTGATTTTATTTGAGCACCTTAATGACCTCCAAAAATTATGAAATTTGTTGCCATCTATCTACACCATAATGAACTTATGTGATTAATTTGGTAATTTTGGAGCAACTGTATAAAATGACCTTTTTAAATAATTAAGAAAAACAGAAAAGGTGATTAAGGTTCATGTTGTATGCCCTGTGTTGCATGTTCATGCTAGCATACTCATGAGCATGCATCATTGCATTCGTATAGTCACCGAAGAAGGCGTCAAGATCGAGGCAGCCGCTGACGAACCTGTCCCTGAGGCTACCCCGAGCTCCGACAACTGCCCTGCCGCCCTCGAGCATGCCCTCTTTGCTCTTCAAGGCAAGCCCCGGTGCATTTAACCCCTTCCTTGAATTTATAAAATGATTTCCTTAAATGCTTTTGAGTTAAATTATTGCATTAGGTTTATAGGAGTTGTGTGCTATCCTAATTGATGCACTATCCACCTTGACCACTGATACACCCGATACCTGCTTTTCAAAAGTATTTGAAAAATGCTTAGCAATGCTTATTGAATTAGACTTTGCAATAAAATGCCATTTTCAAAAGTGTGATCACTGAAAGAATCTTTATGGGAATTTGGCTTTACTTCCCGTTCGATGACTGCTTGCCTAGCTAGCATGTGGTCATTGTCGAGAAGAGGTTGTCCGCGCGTACGGTGCCGTCATGTTGTAGTCCGGGACTCAACAGTTGACACCGACCGGGACAGGGTTGAAAAACCGACAGGACCTGTACTCTTGGGTTAGAGTCCCGAGGTGCTTGTTGCTGACGGAAAAACTTTAGGGACCATCCGTATGGGGGCCTGCTGGTCAAGACTTGTAACTATTCACATACTTGAAAGCTCTGGCTCCGAGGAATCCTTTATTGGACCGACAACCGCGCACTGGGAGTGGAGAGATGGCGGAAGTAGCATGTACCCACGTGGTCGTCGTACCTGGATAGGAGTGGTGTACTGTACTTCGGGTGGCGTAGGACCGGGCCCAATCTTGGAGGAATCGTGGTAGACGAGTTGGCATATGCAAGCTTGGGTGTTACATATGCAGTGTGGATAGGGATCCTCAGCTGAGTATTATTTATCCGGATTAACGTTGCTCCTCGGTTATGGAGACTTGGTCACACTGGGAGAGTGGTTCTCAACTAGGAATGTTTTGAAATGTAAAATGAATCATGAACGATGAAGAATTGAGGAATACTGAATCTTTCCAAAATAAAATAAGGTTTACAAAAATGCTTTTCTGCAAAATACTTGATCTTGCTTTAGCCTTACCTTGACTACCCTAAGCCTCTCATTCCTGAGTCTTCTCCCTTTTTCTTTAGTCGGGTAAGTCTTGTTGAGTACCCCAGTACTCAGGGTTTGTTACCCATGCTGCAGGTATGACAGAGTCCCCGATGTGTCTTGCACCCTGCTGCGTGACCATCGTCCAGGAAGAGGCCGATGAGGCCGAAGAATAGTTGTACACCCTCGGGCTGGGTGATTATAAGTATCTTTGCTGTTCTCCACTATGTTGCCTATGTCTATCTCTATTATCAGAACTTGGTTTGTAATAACTGCACCTTAATTTCTATTTGGAACCCTGCTTTGTAAAACTATTGTTATTTAAGTCTTCCGCTCTTTATTCCGATGTTATTTGTAAAAGTATGCAATGCTGTAACCGAATTGTGAGATGATCCTGCGGACATTGGGCACTGATGTAGCCCGGTGGCGAACAGGTCTTAATCACATGGAACATGGGTTCGGCTGTCAGAGGTTGACAGGGACACGTGGGCCATGGGATTAGGGTCGTTCCGTCACAGAGTGGTATCGGAGCATCTCACTTTAACGTTGCAGTGTTCGTTTTGCGAAAACTTCAAAAGACCTTTTGAGTCCAAACAAACTAAACTTGACTATTTTGAGTCCAAATTGCTTCTCTCATCTTGTCTCTCATATGGCAACACTAGCTAGTGGAACAACATGTTTTAAGCCCTATGTACCTTATTTATTTATTGCATTGCTTTGTTCCGTAGGAACGATTCATGCATCATGTCATAATCACTTAAGTTAACTTCCTCTCTAAGTTCGTTGGGGTAGTATGCCTTTACCTGTTCTTGCTAGCCTTTCTCATCCATCTTCTCTTATCCAGACATGGCTCGCATCAAGCTGACTGCCCGCAAGTCGACTGGACCGCATGGTGTGCCACGCCACCAGCTGGCACCACGCGCTGGGGAGGAGACTGGAGAATCTTCCAACAGTCGTCGCTTTCCCCGCCGCACCCGTAAGAACCTGAAGGAGGAGATCAAGGATCTGAAGGCTGAGCTGAAGAACTTGGAGCATGACTTCTACCACTCACGCCTGGAGTTTTATGAGGCACGAGCTTCCCTGGAGCAGGCCAACCGGAACACGGTTCGCGCTATCGAGCAGCGCAATGATGCTTGGATCCGCGAGGACGTCACCAGAGCCGAGCTCCACGGACTGCAGCAGTACACAGCTCAGATTGAACAGTTCAATGATATGCTTCATGAGGAAGTACATCAGCTGTATGATCAACTCCACCCCTTGGTACCCCGGTTATGGAAGACCCTGAGGACGGAGTAGTGGAAGAACCCGATGTGGAACAAGAGCCAGACGTGGACGAAGAATTGAACCTGCTGAGGACGTCCACGCTGAAGACGAGGACGAGGAGGAAGAGCCTGAGCTCATCCTCGAAGAAGACGACGGCGACGACATGATCATCTTCGATGAGGATTAGGCTCGTCTTTAGGAGATGGAGATCCCGTGTGTCTGTACCACCTGCTTACCTAAAACCTTAGTCTAGGTTTGGGAGCGTTAGTCTGTCTTTTGTTAAGTCAGTCTGTATCTTTCTTTTCGTACCTTTTCCCCTTATCGGTCAGTTGTGTCTGTCAGAAATCTTTATCAATCTATCAGCCTTTGTATCAGAAGGAGCTATCAGTCTGTTGTTTTCAGAACTCTATCTATGAATGCTAAGTTCCAAGTTGCTTAACAGATGCCTGTGAACACTCGCACTGGAGCTGGAGGTTCTGATGATGCAACCTTCCAAACCCTCCACCTGTTCCTGCTACGCTAGCAGATGCCATTGCAGCCTTGGCAGCCGCTGCTAACCTAATGGCTCAAAATCAGGGGCAGCAGAACAATGGTCACCGTGGTCGCCATAACATCAACAACGAGACCACATATGTGGATTTCACCGAGACCCGTCCACCAGTTTTCACCAAAGCAGATGAACCCTTGAAGCTGATGACTGGCTCCGCACTATGGAGCAAAAGTTCAGTCTTCTCCGCTGTACCGACATCCAGAAGCCCCGGTTCGCTTCCCAGCAGCTTCGTGGTCCAGCAAGCGCTTGGTATGCCAACCTGTTGGCTGCCCAGCCAGAAGGTCATCAGTTGACCTGGGAAGAGTTCCGCACCGCTTTCCGTGCACATCATATCCCTTCGGGATTAATGAAGATGAAGCTTGATCAGTTTCTGGCACTGCAGCAGAAGGACTCCACAGTGATGCAGTATGTGGGTCAGTTCAACCATCTTAGCCAGTATGCCTCAGAGTATGTCAACACAGATGAAAAGAAGAGGGATTGTTTCCTTAGAGGTCTGCATCCTAAGATCCGCAGGAGTCTGTCCAATAACCTGACCGGTTCGTATCATGATGCCGTTGATCGTGCTGTTGCATATGAAGAAAGCAACCGTCAGTATCAAGAGGAAAAGAAGAAGAAGAAAGCAGGATCCAGCAGTTTCTCTGGCGGTCACAAGCGCCAGAGGATCATATACCACCCCAGTCACCACCAAAATCGCCTACCTTACCCCAACCAGCAAGTGGTCGTCCGTACCGCGGCCACCACCCATAATGCCAACCAGCAGAGTGCCACACAGCCGAACGCCCCAGGTGTTCGTATCACCACTCCACAAACAGCCTACAACCATCCCTGCTACAACTGCGGCCAGCTTGGTCACTGGTCTCGTGAGTGCCCAAAGCCCAAGAGGTATGCCCAGAATACTCAGAAGAATCCTAGAGGATCTCAGCAGCAGCAGCACCATGTTCAGAAGGGCAAGATTGTCAAGAAGCACGGGCAAGTCTACTACACCACTGTCGGCGACATCCCAGAAGGAGAGCCCGTCATGATCGGTAGGTTTCCCGTTGCCAATCATCCTGCAGTCGTGTTGTTTGATTCTGGTGCATCGCATTCCTTCATCAGTCGTATTTGTCTCTAAGCATGAGATATCAATCGGGAGTTGAAAGAAAGTTTCTGCATATTTTCGCCTGGAGGGCGTATAAGTACTAAGGAAGTGGTTCGCAATATACCAGTGATGTTGGGGGAAACATATTTCCTACCACCATGATAGTGCTATGTGATCAGGAGATAGATGTCATTCTAGGCATGAATTGGATGTGCCAGTATAAGGCCATGATCGACATCCTGAATAGGTTGTGAGAGTGGACATTCCCAACAGTACCTCAAACTCCTTCTCCAACTCCCAATGCCTCAAAAACCAGCAACCACACTTTTGAATACCACCTATGTTCTGGAAACCAGAGACATCCCCGTGGTCTGTGAATTCCCTGATGTTTTTCCAGAGGACTTACCTGGTCTGCCTCCTGACCGTGATGTTGAGTTTGCCATAGAGCTAAAGCCTGGGACTGCTCCTATATCCCGCAGAGCTTATCGAATGCCTCCCAGAGATTGGCAGAGCTAAAAATCCAATTACAAGATTTGTTGGACAAGGGTTTCATTCGCCCAAGCTCGTCTCCTTGGGGCTGTCCTGCAATCTTTGTAAAGAAGAAAGACAAGACTCTCAGAATGTGCATTGATTATCGCCCACTCAATGAGGTCACCATCAAAAATAAATATCCCTTGCCTCGTATTGATCTTCTCTTTGACCAGTTAGCTGGAGCCAAAGTATTCTCCAAGATCGATCTCAGATCTGGCTACCACCAAATAAAGATACGTCCTGAAGATATTCCTAAAACAGCTTTCACCACCAGATACGGCCTATATGAGTACTTGGTCATGTCCTTCGGTTTGACCAATGCCCCTGCTCATTTCATGTACCTCATGAACTCTGTGTTCATGCCAGAGCTTGATAAATTCGTGGTCGTGTTCATTGACGACATCCTTGTCTACTCAAAAACCCCTGAAGATCATGCCGAACATCTTCGTATCGTTCTATCCCGTCTCAGAGATCATCAGCTTTATGCCAAGTTCAGTAAATGTGAGTTCTGGTTAGATCAGATACAGTTTCTTGGTCATGTCCTATCCGCTGAAGGTGTGTCAGTTGACCCTGGTAAAGTGGCAGACATTCTGGATTGGAAGCCACCTACCACTGTTCATCAAGTCCGCAGCTTTATGGGAATGGCAGGATATTATCGTCGATTCATCCCAGATTTCTCAAGAATCGCCAAGCCTATCACTGAGTTAGTAAAGAATTCTGTGAAGTTTGTCTGGTCACCAGCCTGTGAGCAAGCCTTTCAAACTCTGAAGAAACTGTTAACCACATCACCAGTGCTAGCCCAGCCGAACATCGAGAAACCCTTTGATGTCTACTGTGATGCATCTGGTACTGGTTTGGGCTGTGTTTTGATGCAAGAAGGTCGAGTGATCGCATATGCCTCCCGACAGCTTAAGCGACATGAAGAGAATTATCCAACTCATGATCTCGAGTTAGCAGCAGTAGTGCATGCCTTAAAGATCTGGCGTCATTATCTGTTTGGCAGTACCTGTAATGTGTACACTGATCACAAAAGCCTGAAGTATATCTTCACTCAAGAGGAACTGAATATGAGGCAGAGAAGATGGCTTGAGTTAATTAAGGACTATGATCTTGAAGTGCATTACCATCCGGGTAAGGCGAATGTGGTTGCCGATGCGCTCAGTCGCAAGTCATATTGCAACTGTCTGATGATGAAACCCTATGATTCTTCTTTGTGTTATGAGCTGGAAAAGTTAAATATTGAAATGATTCCACAAGGAACTCTGAATAATATCAGAATAGAAACCCCTATCAAAGAGCAGATCATCGCTGCACAGAAAGATAACCCTGGAATCAACACATCATCGAAAAGGTCCAATCCGGAAAGGCTGATTGTTTCAGGATTGATGATACAGGAGTAGTATGGTTTAAGAATCGGTTAGTAGTTCCTAAAGTGCCTGAGTTAAGAAAGTTAATCCTTGATGAAGCACACTTGACTAGATTCTCCATCCACCCCGGCAGCAACAAGATGTACCAGGACTTGAAGCAAAGGTTCTGGTGGACAAAGATGAAGATTGAGATCGCCCGGTATGTCGCTCAGTGTGATACTTGCCAGAAAGTCAAAGCCGTGCACATGAGGCCCGGAGGAGAATTGCAACCTTTACCTGTACCTGCTTGGAAATGGGACGATATCAGTATGGATTTTATCAATGGGCTACCAAAGACACCAAAAGGTTTTGATTCCATCTGGGTGATCGTGGATCGCCTCACTAAGCAAGCTCATTTCCTGCCAGTCAAAACCAGCTACACCGTCCCCACATATGCCACTTTGTACAAGAACCACATAGTGAAACTCCATGGCATACCCAAGACCATTGTCTCTGATCGTGGTACCAGTTCGTCGCAAAGTTCTGGAAAGCGTTCCATACCTCACTTGGAACCAAGCTCTTGCATAGTACAGCATATCATCCACAAACAGATGGACAAACTGAGCGAGTCAACCAAGTGTTAGAGGATATGTTGAGAGCATGTGTGCTCACCTTCGCAGATACTTGGGATAACTGTTTGCCCTTGGCAGAATTCTCATATAATAACAGTTACCAAGAGAGCATCAAAATGGCACCCTTTGAAGCACTGTACGGTCGCCGTTGTCGTACACCTCTCAGTTGGTCTGAACCTGGAGAAAGAGAATTCTTTGGAGTTGACCTAGTGAAAGATATGGAAGAAAAAGTCAAGCAAATACAAGAGAATATGAAATTGCGCAATCTCGACAGAAGAGCTATGCTGACAAAAGACGTCGACCTCTGAAGTTTCAAATCGGAGATTTTGTGTACCTGAAAGTCTCACCCACCAAAGGAGTCACTCGTTTTGGAGTTAAAGGGAAGTTAGCGCCTCGCTATATTGGTCCCTTTGAGATTCTGGAATGTTATGGCAAGGTAGCTTACAGCTAAGGTTGCCCGATCATCTTTCCGCCGTCCATAATGTGTTTCACGTCTCCCAACTCAAGAAGTGTCTCCGAGTACCCGAACACGTGGTAGATGTTGAAGGTGTTGAGTTAGAACCCGATCTGTCATATTCTGAATATCCAGTTCGTGTGTTGGATTACAAGGACCGTGTTACCCGGAGGACCACCACAAGATGGTACAAGATCCAATGAAACCAACACTCTGAAGAAGAAGCCACTTGGGAATCTGAAGACTTCTTAGCAAAGAACTATCCCGACTTTCTCGATACTCTGTAGATATAAGGTTTTACCCTTGTCCTTCTTAAGACGCAGAATCTCGGGGCGAGATTTCTTTTAGGGGGGAAGGTTGTAACACCTCTGGTGTTTAATCTGTAATTAACCTGACATGTCATCATCATTAGTCATAATCATTCTTGTCATGCATTAATGTTTGTCTAGTGGTTGCTTGCCTTTACCTTTTCCTAAAAGGTATTTTGTGTGTAGTGATCCCTTTTTCTAAAAACCCTAAAAGCCCAAATCTTCCTAAGGGCAAAATGGTAATTTCAACTCTGTGCCTAGTCTTGTGTATTTCTTGTTCAGTTTAGTGTCTTGAAGCTTTGTTGTGTTGTTCAAAACCCAAAATCAAAAACAGATTTCAAATCCCTTTGAAAAAACCCTAAATTCCAAACCCTGGTTTTTACCCCTCTTTTAATAAGTTAAAAACTATTCAAAATTTGGACTTGGTCCAAAAAGCAAAGTTGTAGATCTTGTCAAGAGGAACAACTTTGGTATTTACAGATTTTCGAGTTCCAATATAAAATCAAAAGTAATTTTGAATTTATTCAAATCCCAAAAGTGTTCCCTTTTCTATTTCGAATATAATTCAAAAACTGTTTGGAATTTGAAAATGTTCTTATTGACAAAGTTGTAGATCTCCTTTTTCTGCACAACTTTGGTATTCTGAGTTTTTCCGTGCAGTTCAAGTTTTGGGAGTAATTTGCAAAATACAGAAAGTCAAACCCACACCCTAGCCCTGTTCATCTTCTACCTAGGGCCAGGGGGGGCCGGTCATGGCAGCTCGCCGGCGCCGCGTGCGCCACGCGCCTGGCAGCTACTCGCCTGCCTCCAACCTGCCGCCGCTGTCCGCGCCATCATTCCGCATCCGCACGCGCAAGCGCTGACCTCCGCCCCGTCCCCCACTGCTCCCCGACGTCGCCGCCGCGTGGCCGTCGCCGGCAAGCACGACGCCCGGGTCCCAAACTGAATTCCGTCTTTCTTCATCATGAGATCGATAGCACGCGCCACGGGCATTCTTATCCACCCCCGCGCGCTCTCTATCTGCCCCTGGCCGCGCTATAAAAGGCCCGCCGGCCGGCCGGAGCTCCGCACTCACCCCGCCACCGTGGCCAGCTCACTCCAGAGTCTCCCCCGCTCAACCAACTAGCCCAGCAGCTCCGCCTTGAGCCCGTGCAGCTTCTCCACCCCTCAATTCCATCGCTACCGCCTCCCACCGCCGAGTGCAAGCCGTCTTCCTCAGCGCCGGTGAGAAGCCGACCAACTCGGGTCAACGGAATTCGTCGCCGTCGCTCCACCCCTCCTCCCTCTGACCTCTGATATTCCTTCCTTGCCTTCTTGCGCCCTAACCGGCTACTGGTGGCCGTGCCTGGTGTACAGGGTCGCCGGATCGCCGGAGTCCGCCGCGGTCGTCTCCTTCCTCGAGCCGCACCCTCGACCGTATCGAGCCCCAAGCCTCGGGCGAATCGCACTACCCTCGAGCACGTTCCCGAGCCACACCCTCGAGCACACCCTCGAACCCCGCCCTCGAAGCAGCCGAGACTAACCTCAGCCTCGGGCGAATCGCAACTACCACCGAGCCTCAAGCCTCGAGTGAGCCGAGGCCACCCTCGAGAGGCTAGCCGCAAGAGAACCCCGCTGAGGCCTCGCCGTCGAGCCCTCTTTTCCATCCGCCTCGTCGAGCCTTGCATCTGACTCTCGGTGAGCCCAGCCTCCGTTTCTCAGCCGAGCCTCGAGCCTCGACGTCGAGCCCGCTCCGACTCGAGCTCAGTGCTCTTTTCCTTTTCAAAAATATGAATAGTCTTGTTATTTCAATCATGGTAGACGAGTTGGCATATGCAAGCTTGGGGTTACATATGCAGTGTGGATAGGGATCCTCAGCTGAGTATTATTTATCCGGAAACGTTGCTCCTCGGTTATGGAGACTTGGTCCACTGGGAGAGTGGTTCTCAACTAGGAATGTTTTGAAATGTAAAATGAATCATGAACGATGAAGAATTGAGGAATACTGAATTTTCCAAAGTAAAATAAGATTTACAAAATGCTTTCTGCAAAATACTTGATCTTGCTTAAGCCTTACCTTGACTACCCTAAGCCTCTCATTCCTGAGTCTTCTCCCTTTTTCTTAGTCGGGTAAGTCTTGTTGAGTACCCCAGTACTCAGGGTTTGTTATCCATGCTGCAGGATGACAGAGTCCCCGATGTGTCTTGCACCCTGCTGCGTGACCATCGTCCAGGAAGAGGCCGATGAGGCCGAAGAATAGTTTACACCCTCGGGCTGGGTGATTATAGTATCTTTGCTGTTCTCCACTAGTTGCCTATGTCTATCTCTATTATCAGAACTTGGTTTGTAATAATGCACCTTAATTTCTATTGGAATCCTGCTTTGTAAAACTATTGTTATTTAAGTCTTCCGCTCTTTATTCCGATGTTATTTGTAAAAGTATGCAAGCTGTAACCGAATTGTGAGATGATCCTGCGGACATTGGGCACTGATGTAGCCTGGTGGCGAACAGGTCTTAATCACATGGAAACATGGGTTCGGCTGTCAGAGGTTGACAGGGACACGTGGGCCATGGGATTAGGTCGTTCCGTCACACATGCTGCACCCCGAAGGGGTCAAAGATAAGAAGTATTGTGGTTTCCATAATCCAGATCTCACTCTATAAATGATTGCCGAGTGTTCAGAGTGCGGATCCAGAAAGCTATCCAGGGCGGGCACTTGAGGTTTGATGGAAAGATGAAAGTTGATGGTAGCCCTTTTGGACAGAATACTGTGTCCTTCTCTATTAATATGGTTAATGCAGCTGACCCCAGGGGCAAAAGCAAGATGAAGGTGTTAACCTCTGATAGAGCGAGAGAAGCTGGTGCTGTTGACCTGATCGACAAATTACAAATGAAGAATTCTAGCTAAACTAGTTCATTTTCAGAATAGCCGAACTGAGAGGGGTCAAACCTCCAAGCCCTGGGTAACGACGCGCATTTTATTAAACAAATGGCGTCGAGAGCAGGAACGGTACCAGAAGCAAAGGTTTTATGAGGAACAAGAATTCATGAAGAAACAACAAAGGTACAAAGAGGAGATATACTGAGAGGAACGAGAATATGTGAGGGAGCAAGAGCAGTCACATTGGGAGTGCTCCTTCTTTAAGTATTGTTGGAATGAAGGCTTGAAGCTGCCTGCTAAGAACAATGCCCTGAATGCAGTGATCAATACTCTGAATACAGGCAGTCTCGAGTCAACCGCCGTTCGGTCCATGAGAGGCTTGGGGTGCGAATCCCTGAGGACGATCACGCTTAAAATAAGTAATTCCGAGAATCGGCAAGGGAAAAGATTTGCCGATCGAGGTTGGACTCGCACTGGAGAAGAAGAATACCGCGAGTATGTCTGGCAGAAAGGACAGTGGTGTCCACCAGGATTGAGGAAAAGCCAGAAAAGAAGAGTGCAACGCCTAAGGAACAGGGAATTGGCACAAGCAGGCGCCAAGACAAAACGGGTTTGGCGTCCTAAAGAGAGCTTGATGAGGGTGATCGTTCGGCTGATGCATGCATGGCATTCTTTCTTCCGTCGGAATCATAGCTCCCGAAGATCAAGATGTCCACAGGGAAGTGTATTCAGATTTTGACGAAGATGAATTCCAAGATTTGCTGGCTCATCTGTTTTGGCTCAACGGGCAGTTTTTGATAAACCAGCTAAGCATCGACATTGAAGCCACTCTATATGAGGGGGTATGTTAATGGCAAGCCACTGACTAAAATGTTTATTGATGGAGGAGCTGCTATAAATATCATGCCATATACTACCTTCAGGAAACTTGGGATGGCGAGTGAAGAACTATTGAAGACTGACATGGTGTTGAGAGACTTTGCTGGTAATTCTTCTGATACTCGAGGAGCAGTTCATGTTGAGTTAACGATTGGGTCAAAGACTTTGATTACTACTTTCTTCATCATCGATGGCAAGGGGGCATATAGTTTGCTCTTAGGAAGGGATTGGATACATGCAAACTGCTGTGTACCATCAACTATGCACCAATTCCTCATCCAGTGGATTGGAGATGATATCGAAATTGTCCATGCTAATGATTCGGTGAGTGTTGCTATCGCAGAACCTATCTACTAGGAATACGATGGTGTCGAGTGCTTCTCTGGAAGAGTTTGGGAAATAGGTCTCGTGAACGTTTTCGACAAGGACCAACAACCGATTCAAACAATCGGCTCTCAGAGCAATTTTGAATAAATAATCCAACTGATGGTAATGGAGAAAAGTCAAGACCAAGTTTCATGTCGGCTGATAAGGAATAAAGTGTTGGTGATGAAGCCGAAAGAAAACCAATATATGCGAGTTTGATCCAGATTATAGATTGAAATTGATAAACCTTTTGAAAGGGTTCTGTCTATTTCTCAATTACCAAAGCTCAAGAAAGATCAGAGAAGTTTGTATAAGGTGACGTACACAAAAGATTTTGATGAGATTGGAGAATATGTGAAGGCACTTCCACAACTTGGTAATCGTTTCAAGTTGTACGTAGCGGCCGATAGCCTTACAATAGGATCGGCCCTTATACAAAATTTAAAGGAAAAAGATGAGTGATAGCTTGCCTTAGCCGAAAAATGTTAGACCCAGAGACGAGTATTCGGCTGTGAAGAAATTTTTTGTTTATATATGTGTTGCTTATGAGCTGAAGCCTCGACACTACTTGTTTAAAGCCGAACGCGTGGTAATTGTATGTGAGGCAGATTCAAGAATATTTGTATACAAAGATAGCCGATGTAAAGCATCGCCTTTAGCAGAAAAAATATTCCAAGAATTTGAAATATAGCCGATATTGTTTATATCGTCTTTAGCACAAAAATGTCCATGACTCCGGTGACCCTAGCGTTTTTCAAGTTAACAGGTTTATCGGGAAGAGAGAAAGGTAAAGTGCAGTAAGTAAGATGCCGAGCGACATGACACGTCAAAAACGAGATCTAGTCGGCTAAAATGACGTCATGCGTTCAGGAAGTGTTCCTCTGAAGAAATATTGCAATCAAGAGAAAATCACTGAGGTGGTTGGAGATGCAAGTGGAATTATTCAGAGAAGAACAAGTTTCATCTGTTACAAACTTCATTCACGAGATCTGTCCTAGTACAAACTACCCTTGGAATAATTTGTTCAGAACAGATTGCGGGTCAATAGTTTTGGCAATAGCAGCGGCATGGTTGTCATAATCTTCAATATTTTCCATTTCATCCAGGTATCCGTCTGCGAAACCAACTGATAGAGAGGAGTAGTCCTCTTTGGTCCAAGAACTCATTGCCGCTAGCCCGAGGGAAACCCCAGCATGCACACCTTGGATGACGACCTGATCTATGCGGCCATCCACAACATCAAGACTAGCTTTGGCTGAGTCCCCATGGGCATTCACCTTGACAACGATTCTGTTCACAGCCATTTTCAGACGGTCGTTCTCTGCAGAAAGAGCTGGTAGAAAAAGGGTGCGTCAGGCAAAAACAGGCTTAAATAGAAGAAGGGAACCAAAGACTTCACTAACCTGTGATAATGTTGCAAAGCTGCTTCCGTGGTCTGCCCATTCAGCTTCCTCAATGCCATGTTTCTTGGATGCATTTTCAATTCCTTCTGGGCTCTATCCCTTTCCTCGCAGTACCGGAGAGCATTCAGATGGTGAGCTGAGGTGAGTTGTCAAATTCAGAGGAATCTGAAGACCCGAGAAAAAGGTTGGGAGAGATCATTGGAGCTGCTGCTTCTGGAAAGGGAGCCCAGTTTTGGCTAAAGAAAGACCTCACACTGGGAAGAGGATGAACGACGAATCAGAGACGGATGAACAAGAAGAGTTACCGCAAGGGGACAGGAAACTAATTTTTTACCCATGGCACCGGTGAGTTGATGCTCGGCTTCTTCCTGCTTCGTCTCCAATAGGATGCCTGCCATGGTCACCGTCGCCTTCCATTGATGGAAACACAAGCAAAGGATTTTCTCTCTGGCTTGAGCTAGAAGCCGAGAAGCGGAGATTTTGCGAGTCAAACTGTTTGACTGGAAATAAGAGTGGCAGCTTGTATAGGGTCATATTTATAGAACAATGGCTTACACACTGGAAATCAAGCATCAAAGTAGGGGTTTTCATAGTTTATGGGCCGTTATTGGGCCAGGCCGGATTTTTGATGATTAGAGGAGGTCATGACTCCAGAACGAGGAAGCCGATAAGATTCAGTTAAGAGTTGTTCAGATGAGGCTAATTGGAAATCGTTACGTTTTGGCACATTTAAGGACAGAAAGCGATGAAAATGGAGAAGTTCCCTTAAAAATACTATCCTGATGTCATCATGGATCGGAAAATTGGGAGAAGACTGAAAACTTTGGATCTAAAGTAATCAATTACAACGATTACTTACGGGACAAAGATGATTGGCATGATTATCAGCAATAGCCGATGTAATATGCATCACCGCTGCGGTAAAGATAAAATTAATAGCTGATGCACGAAGCAGGACACATATTGATCTCGAAGGATCAGTCACAGATTGATTTTGGAGATCAGATCAAAAGACTTTTTATTTACAAAGAAAGGGGATACAAGATTGCGATGAGGACGGTCAGTTCGTCCACCCATTCTACACCTAATCAGAAGAAAATGATCAAAAGAGTCGGCTAGATCTGTTTCGGCTTCCTTCATATCATCTACAGAGTGTTCTACCCTGTCTTCCAGCTCTCACTCGCAGACATCAAATCTGCGGTAATCAGCGCCGGAATGAATCCGCACGACGTTGAAGGCGAGAGCCGCGCCGTACCCCATGCCGGCCCTAGAGATGTTGGGGAGGATTCGTTAACCTCATTCACCCGCTTCAGGGGCGTCGTACCCGTCACATCGGTCGTCGTGATGGCAAGCTTGGTGACGGCGGCTTCGAGGGCATGGAGTGTGGCTGCCAGAGCTGAAAGGAGGAAGAGTAAGTAAAGGCAGGAAGGGAGAACAAGGAAAGAAGTGATGAAAAATATTTACCGGCGACCCGATTCCGAGCGGCATCACGCTCCCGAGAGATTCGGGTAATCTCCCAATCCTTCCCCTCTAGATCAAATTGAAGGTCTATGACCTTCTGAGTCAAGTCCTCGGGGAGGTCATCGCCGGTCCTCCTAAATGGAAGTGGTAAAGTAAGAACGGCTGCTTCATTTTGAAACAAGAGAAAAGAAAAAAAAAGAGCAACCTCCTCTTAGAGGTGCTAGAAGCACCAAGCTCGGAGCTGTGTCGGCTCGCCGCGGAAGACATCCTCTAGATCAGAAGATGACAGGAGAAAGGAGGGTTTTCTCGTTTTGAGATTGAAGCAGGGGAGTTTAGAATGCACAAGCCGAAATAGGGTGAAGAGAGACTTAAAAGGACCCCAGAAGGTGCATCGGTAGATGAATCGACAAGTACAGCAATTAAGGCATTCCCACGAGATTGGACGTTTCTGAAGGCTCCGCGTCGGTTGAAGAAAGAATTTTGGAATAAATTTTATATCCCAAAATTAGGGGCATGTGTTTACACCAAAATTTGGACTAAGGAGGAAGTAAGCCGAATTTTACTAAAGATGGCTGTGGTTTGGAGAATTGATAAAATCAGTGAAGATCGGCTAATCAAGCGGTCAAGAAAATGACAAGTGGACCCAGCCAACAGTGAGAAAGGGATTCGTGAACAACCAGGTGGATGGTTTGCCTTCGAGTTTCGGTAGATGTCTATGCGGTCGGCTGTTTTACGAAAGGTGGCTTTCCATTCAGGAAATGGATATGGCAAGTAAAACCGACTTGCACAAGAAGACACGTGACAATGGAGGACGCCGAGAAGAAAGATAAGAATAGGATTTGTATCTTTCCAAATTTCATTGTGTAAGTCGTAATCGTCTAGGACTTATTTTTTGTCCAGGGTATAAATATAAAACCTCGACCATTGTAAAAACAATTCACAACCATATCAATACAAAACCGGCCCCGTGCCATCTTCGAGTCCTTAGTCGTGTCGTTGAGTTCTTCGAGAGGAATCATCGATCCGTCGACCTCCGTAAGTCCCGACAACCTTGTTATCATGTCTAGTATCATGCGGTGGATTTAGAGATGATGCAAGTAGTCTTGTTTGTTTTCAATGGTCGTGCGGCAGACCCTTGTTAGCAATCAAGAAGTCTTTGCTTATGGGTAAATACCGTGCGGCAGGCGTTTATTCATGTGTTTAGCAAAAGCGGGATAGTTACGGGCTCTATTAGATTTGGCAAGATCTGGTAGATTCATTAAGTTATCATGTGTTGCATGTTTTAATTAATTTTGCAATACTCACTTGCCCAATCTAGATTGATCTTGGTTCGGCTTTGCTTTACAAGTTTACTTGTATTCCAATAATTGCATGATCATGACGACCGAATCGATTTCCAATCTAGATTGTTACATGTTGTGGGTTCATGCATGTCAATCACGTTTGAGCTTTGATAAAACTAGGTGTCGTGCTGCAGATGCAGGTTTTAGATTGGTTTAATCATGCTTGCTTGTATGTTCCTTCTTCATGGACCCCAACTCGGCTAGTTTGCCGAGCTTGGTTAAGCTTACATGAGTAATGAGTATTTATAGATCTGTTCAGATATATGCATGCTTTTAGCTTCTTATTGTCAGATTGTATCATGCGGTGGATTAATCTGATCGTAAGAAGTGGTTTAGACTTATAGCGAGTTTCAGTCTCGTTTTGGGTTTATGCTTGACGGGTTTATGAAGATTAGACGTGCGGCAGACTAATTGGATTAATCTATGCATGTGTTGTTTGAGTAGATTTATACCCACAAGTTACCTGTCTATGATTCATTATGTTTTGATGATGCCCTCCTACATGTACATTCGGCAACCAGCTGCTGACATATGCTCATTTTTAAATGTTAGCCGAATGATCTTTAAACTTGTCGACAGACAGCTTCTATAGTTGCATGCCGTCGTGATTGGCTTTAAAGCCGTACATATGGAACTGTCTGGTCTTATCCGGCACGTTCCAGTTTATTCTCACAATTTTAGACCTTGTTGGTTTTCAGGTCAAACCGACTGGCATGTCTCCGGATTCCAAACCATCCGGGCACCCGATTGAAGCCACGCTTTTCCGGCTTGCTGTGTGTGAGGCGCAGCGAACCACATTTTGCGCCAACTACAAGTACGATGGGAAGGCCAATCCAGACCAGTGGCTAACCATGTATGAAATTGCCATTCAAGCGGCCGGTGGAGGATCCGACGTGATGGGCAAGTACCTCCCCATCCTGCTGTCTTCTTCGGCCAACAGTTGGCTCCACAAGCTCGGTCAAGACGTACAGCGCCACCTGCGTAACCGGGGACGACGAACGACGACCTCCAAAACGTTCACCAAGACCGAGACGAAAGTCTTCAAAGCTACATCCGATGTTTCTCCAACATGCGATTGATGATTTCGGAGATCGCTGACGCGGAAGCCATCTCCACCTTCTCCAACGGTCTATGCCACAAGGAGCTTCGCGACAAGATCATCCACAAGAAGGTGGCCACGGTCACCGAACTGATGACGATCGCCAACTCCTACGCCGACGCTGACGATGCTCATCGCCATCATGAGCGCCCACATCGCCGATCACGATCCCAGGAACGCTGTCGCGATGATGAACACTGCGTTGAATGCAATGGAGGACGCGACCACCGCTCCGGACAACGTGACCGTCGTGACAATCGGGACCACTGCCATGATCGCCCAGAGTCTTCTCACCAAAGGTCGGATCATTGTTGGCATGACAACCGCTACAAAACCACGCAAACCAACTCTCGTCTGAAGCGCACGTACGACAATGAGTACGAGAAGCTCCTCAACAGCTCCTGTCCTCTCCACAAGAACGCCAAGCACACCATGCGTGACTGTGACATCATCATCCGCAACGTATGTGGAAGCGATGAGAAGCGGCCACGAAATGACAACGACAAGAACAAGGACGCTGACACTCAGGAGCCTGCCTTCCGAGCACTCACGAGGACACTGTCCATCTTCGGTGGCAATATCGTCATCGAGAGCGAGCAGAAATGGCGCCAAGTTTGCCGAGACATCGCCTCCGAGGTGGCCATCACCGACGATCCTGCCAACGTCCGCTACCTCAACTGGTCGGAACACCCCATCACCTTTCCAGGGAGGACCAGTGGTCGGACGACAAGTATCCCGAAGGCTTCCCCCTCATCATCGACCTGGTGATCTCCAACTGCCGCTACAGGAAGGTCCTCGTCAATGGTGGGAGCGCCCTCAACATCATCTTTGCATCGGCCTTCCGCGAGCTCGACTACTCTAAGCGGGACCTTTTCCCGGCGAACTTCCCATTCTGGGGTATCGTGCCCGGGAAGCCTTCCATGCCCGTCGGGCAGATCACACTTCCAGTGTAGTTCGGCATGCCCGACCACTTCCGCGAGGAGTACATCACCTTCATCGTCACCGACTTTGACACTGCTTACCACGCCATCCTCGGCCACCCGGCGCTCTCCGAGCTTATGGCTGTTCCACACTACGCCTATCTCGTGCTCAAGATTCTGACGAAGAAAGGGATCCTCAGCCTCCGGGCAAACCTCCAGGTGGCATACGAGTGCGAATAAGAGACCATCAACTCCGCGGAGACACGCCAGCAGATCGAAGGCGCCCAGGAGTGCATCGCCAATGCCGCCAAACTTCGCCCCGAAGATCTAGAGATCCTAGAGACCTCCGACCAGCGCTCCAACAAGAAGTCGAAGGACACGAAGTAGGTGCCCCTGGTGGACGGAGCTCTGAAGAAGACTGTCGTCATCAGGGCCAACCTCGATCCCTAATAGGAAGACACGCTCGTCAGCTTCCTACGGAGCAACGTCGATGTGTTCGCCTGGAAGCCAGCGGACATGCCCAGAGTTCCACGGAAGTTCATCGAGCACTCCTTGAACGTCTCTGCGATAGCCAAGCCGGTTCACCAAAAGATTCGTCGCTTCGCGCCAGACTCGGCAATTAGGGTAGAGCTTACCCGGCTTCTAGCTACCGGTTTTATCAAAGAGGTATATCATCCTGATTGGTTGGCCAATCCGGTCCTTGTACTAAAAAAGAATAAAGAATGGTGTATGTGCGTTTACTACACCGACCTCAATAAGTATTACCCTAAAGACCCCTTCCTCCTCCCTCGCATCGACAAGGTCGTCGACACCACCGCTGGGTGCGAACTCCTCTCCTTCCTCGACTGCTACTTCAGCTACCATCAAATCGCTCTGAAGGTGGCGGACCAGATTAAAACGGCGTTCATCACGCCCTTCGATGCCTACTGCTACACCACCATGTCGTTCGGAGTAAAAACGCCAGAGCTACATACCAACGTGCAATCCAGGATTGCCTAAAGTACCTCATCCCCGAGAAGGTGGAGGCCTACGTCGATGACGTCGTCATCAAAACCCGCACCGCCGATACGCTCGTCACTGACCTCGAGGCAACCTTCAAGGCTCTCAATAGATTCCAGTGGAAGCTCAACCCCAACAAGTGCATCTTCGCGTGTCGTCCGGAAACCTCCTCGGCAACATCGTCAGCCACGATGGCATTCGCCCAAACCCCGACAAGACTTCGGTTGTCCTCCGCATGCGGCCTCCCTCGAACGCGAAGGACATCCAGAAGCTCACCGGGTGCATGGCGTCTCTAGGCTCGGCAAAAAGGGGCTACCCTTCTTCAAGCTCCTCAAGGCAGGTGAGAAGTTCGTCTGGGATGCTGAAGCCGATCGCGCTTCTCTCCGACCTAAAGAAGTACCTCACCCAGCCTCCTGTGCTCGCCGCACCTAAGGAGAAGGAGCCTCTGCTGCTCTACATCGCCGCCACAAATAGGGTCGTCAGTTCCGTCATCGTCATTGAACGCGGGGAAGTCGGCCACTCCTACCCTGTCCAGCGACCGTGCTACTTCGTCAACGAGGTGTTGAACGACACTCGGTAACCCCAAGTACAGAAGCTACTCTACGCTTCCACCCCCCGAAAACTGCGCCACTACTTCCAAAGCTCCAAATGGGTCACCGTTGTCACCGAATTCCCCCTCGGGGATATCCTCCGCAACAAGGACGCCACGGGACGTATCATCAAGTGGGCAATCGAGCTGGGCTCCTATGACATCGCCTTACAGGGTTGCCAGACGATCAAATCTCAGACGCTCGTCGACTTCGTTGCGGAGTGGACAGACATCCAGACCCCAGTACCGATGGAGGCGCCAGAATATTGGGTCCTTTCTTCGACGGGTCCCTTACTCTGCACGGTGGCTGGCGCTGGTCTCCTCTTCACGTCTCCAACTGGCGAAAAGCTGCGTTACGTCCTCCGACTACTATTCCCAGCTTCAAATAATGCCACCGAATACGAAGCCGCTCTCCACAGCCTCCGAATCGCCAGCGAGCTAGGTGTCAAATGCCTCATGGTCTACGGCGACTCCGCCCTCATCATCAACCAGCTCAATAAGGATTGGAGCTGCTCCAGCGAAAAGAGGAGCGCTTACTGCACGGCCATCCGGAAGCTTGAGGACAAGTTCTTCGGCATCAAATATCATCACGTCCGCGCGACCAGAACCAGGCGGCCGACGAGTTGTCAAAACTGTTGTCATCACGATCCCCGGTACCAGCTGGCGTATTCGTCACACCTATCTCTTTCTTCTTTCCTTCCATCGATGACCCTGCAATCTCCGATTCACCACCGACGGACGCCACGTCTCCACCCAAGCCGGTGGCAAAACTGGTCGGTGCCATCCCAACACACCACCTTCTGACTGGCGGGAAGACTTCATCAAATACCTCTCCGAGAACCTCGTCCCTGCCGACAAGGCCAAAGAAGAGTGACTCATTCGTCGCGTCAACAACTACGTCTTGGTCGATGGTGCGCTCATGCGCAAAAATTCCAGGGACGAAGTGCTCCAGAAGTGCGTCTCCAGGGCAGACGGACTTGAAATCCTCTTCGTCATCCATGCTAGCGAATGCGGGGGAATCACGCTGCTGCAAAGACATTGGTATGCAAGGCCTTCCGTGCGGGATTCTACTGGCCATCAACTGTCGCCGACGCCGAGCAGCTCGTATGCACTTGCGAGGGGTGCCAATCTTCTTCGCCAAGCAAACACACATTCCCGCACAAGAGCTCCAAGGCATACTCGCCTCGTGGCCCTTCGCCTGCTGGGGGCTCGACATGATCGGCCCATTCCGACCAGCTCTAGGCAGCTTCAAGTGGATCTATGTTGTCGTCGACAAGTTCTCCAAGTGGATAGAAGCGAAGCCGATCACCAAGGCGACCGCCGAAACGCTGTCTCCTTCATCAACAAAATCATACACCGCTTCGGCCTCTCAAACTCCATCATCACCGACCTCGGCTCCAACTTCACCTGCAACGTCTTCTGGGACTTCTACGAAGAACACGGTGTGCTCGTCAAATACGTCTCCATCGCCCATCCTCGAGCCAACGGCCAAGCCGAGCGCGCCAATGGCATGATCCGCCTCGACGCCCTGAAGAAATGCCTCTACCAGAAGGATGAGAAGCACCCTGGTCGCTGGATGCGCGAGCTCCCTTCCGTTCTCTAGGGCCTTCACACTCAGCCCAGTCACAACACCGGCGTTTCACCTTACTTCATGGTCTTCGACTCAGAGGCTGTCATCCCGGCTGATGTCGCCTTCCGCTCCCCGCGCATCGAGAACTACAACGAAGAGACCTCGGACCAGGCATGCCACGACGATTTTGATTGCCTCGAGGAAGAACGGCTAACATCATGCCTCCGCACCGCCAAGTACCTCAAAGGAGTTCGCCGCTACTACAACCACAACGTCAAGGATCAATCTTTCGTCGTCGGTGACCTCGTCCTCAAATGGAAACTTAAGACCGACGGCTTGCACAAGCTCTCCTTGCACTGGGATGGCCCCTACATGGTGAAGGAGGTCACCCGACCAGGTGCTTATCGCCTCTCCGACCTTGAAGGCACCGACGTGCCCAACTCTAGAGCATCGAGCATCTTCGAAGATTCTACGCCTAAACAGCTTGTATCATCTACACTTCATGATGAATAAAGATTCGCCGACCTCTCCAATTCGTCTCCGGACGACTCACTGACCTCTCCAGTTCGTCTCCGGATGACTCGTTGACCTCTCCAGTTCGTCTCCGGATGACTCACCGATCACTCCAAATAATTCGCCGACCCCTCCAAACAGCCTGGCTGATGCTGAAGGAGTCTTAGAGCAAGGGCTACTGTCACCACCGGATGCGTGCACGAGCGCCTGCCCTCTACGCTATGGCGGCCAGTAGTCCTCCCAAGTGGCGCCCGACCTCTCTACGCGTGCATGAGCAACTGCCCTCTACGCTATGAAGGGAAGGCTAAGCTTGGGTTGAGACCTCTAAGGCTATACATCCAGTGCTTGTATGCGTCGTTTATGCGCTCATCTCCATACGGTCTCCAAACAGCCTGACAGACGCCAACGAAAACTCAGAGCCGGAGCTGTTGTCACCAACGGACGCGTGCATGAGCGCCTGCCCTGTGCGCTACGGTGGCCAGCAGCTCTCTCGAGTGACGTCCAGACCTCTCTACACGTGCATGGGCGTCTGCCCTCTGCGCTACGATGGAAAGGCTAACTCAGGCTAAGAATTCCAAGGCTACACACTCAGTGCCTGTACCTGCGCTACCCATGCGCTCGACGAACGATCTCCATTCGCCTAGGTCACACCACGATCGAGCCTCTCGGAAAAGACCTTGACCGTGGTACCTCCCTACGCGTGCACTAGCGTCTGCACTTTGCGCTATGGGATGCCAACAACGGTTCCTTGGGCGAAGCCCTTGACTCCTATGCGCAAACGAGCTCCGCGCTCTACGCTATGGAGCTTGGGATAACCCAAGCCGAATGTTCATCGCTACGGCTCACGACTATTGGGTCTATGGAATTCGGAAATGAGCAAAACACGCCGACTCGGTTCAAGTTTTGACTACATTTGCCCAAGAGTCTTTATACATACTGTATCCCTACGTACAAGCTACTGGTGTCCAGCACCAAATAAATCTACACCGCCGACGAGGGCTTCAGCAGCAGGCTCCGCTTCTTCTTCCAGGCGCTCCATGTAGGTTCGCATGTGTTCGCCGCAAAGCCGGCGCCCACCCTTGCCATCTCCATCCGTGGATAATGCGAACGAAGGATAGCCAGACAATGAGCAGCAACGCTCTGCGCGTTGCCTTGGTGTACGTCTGGAAGCCCCCATAGGCCTCGCGCCTCTCCACGATGGGTCGCGATCCTTCGCTCCTTCTCCGTCGGAAGAACAGCTCCTCATCGATGCACTGCACCAAGGGAGCCACCTCCTCCGCCAGCGACCAGAATAAGCGGTCATGGTACCCTTAGATCCTCCGGTTCAGATCTGCAAATTGTGTTTGCACATTTTCCCGGTAAGCTGGCACACACCAAATTAGGAAGTAAGAGGCTAACTCCAAAAAACTCCGATCATGCTTCATCGAGAAGACTTACAGGCGTGCATCGCCTGCCACTTCCGCACTTCCTCATCAGACTTCGCCTTCTCCTCGGCCAGGAGACGCATCTCCTCACCCGCCTGCATCGCCTCTGCAAAGGCAACTCCATACATCAAGACTCTGACCAGGCGACACACAACGATAAGGACCACGACATCAACAACTTACGGGCGACAAACTCGTCGGCCTTCTTGGCTCGCAGCAGAAGCTAGAAGTTCTCCTGCTCCCGCTGCTGGACGACCCCCTCAAGCTCCCGAGAACACGCATGGGCATCCTCCAACCGCGCTTCCAGGCCAGCGAACTGGCCCTCGACATGCTTCACCTCCGCCCAGAGTCGCTCGTTCTCTTCGGCTAGCGGCGCCATCCTGTTAAGGGCAAGCTTACGCTCTTCCCCAACCTTCAACAGGTGTTGCAGGCAAGTGTCGACCAGAAGATAAACAAGAGATGCTCAGGAATAAACACAAAGGGATGATCACGCTCACCTAGAATCTCTCCAACACCTTCGACGCATCTCCAAGGAGGGCGTCTGTCTCCGCGCTCGCTGCCTCGTCATCAACCTCGACGACCTCACCATCCTCGACGCAGAAGCGACGGACAGGCCGCTTGCTCGACCCCTCCTCCGGACGTTCGACCTCTTCAATCTCCGGCGAAGAAGGCTCCGACGCCTTCCTCTTCTTCTCCCGCGCACGACGGCCCAAGGACCCGACCACCGGCGCAGCGGCTGGCGCCGCCGCTCCGCCTCCCGAGGCTCGGGGACAACGGACGCCTCGGCCTCCTCGGTCGCCTTCAACATCGCCTCCGATGCGGCCGACTTCGCCGACCTGCCGGCCTCAGCATCCGCCGGAGGGCTTGTTTCCCTCCGACCACCGCCTTGGTTGTTCGGCACCTCTTCAACGTCTGCTAACCTGCGTAGGACATAAACACATCGTCGACACACCTAACCAACCAGAGTCAAACTACAAGATGCGTAGGAGATACTTATAGGCCTGACACCTTCTTCTCCCACGAGAAGCGACGAGAGCGTGGACGTGCCCCGCCTCCCGTGGACTCCTCCTGTGGTCTCGGTGCAGCCGCCGCCCCGCTAGGCGACCCTTGGGCTCCCCTTCTCCGACCACCGCGGCTCCAGCGCTTGCGCCGCCTTCGGCTTTGGCTTCGCCTTCGCCGCCCCGCTGCTACGCCCCACCGAGGATCCCTGCCCGAACCGGGCACTCAGCGGACTCTGTCATCGCTGTCAGACCCATCATCTAACCAGTCGATCACCACATGGCGCCTGTTCACCACCTCATCGTCGATGGTGAAGGCGCCACCGGTCTCTAGCGACACCTTCTTCTTCTTCTTCTTCATAGGGGCGGCCTGACGCTTCCCCTTGGGTCATCGCGTGCCTGCCGCCCGCCAGCCTGGGGCTCGAGGACTCGGCTCCCCTCTTCCCTGCCAGCCTCGATCTCCTCCTCGTCGACCTCCGCCTCGTCGACCTCGCCACGGCTGCCGCCACCGACATCGTCCCGCCTCGAATCGACGCCCTTCGGCCACGGCTTCAACGGGGCACGCGAGACGAACGCTTCCGACCCTGCTTGGCAACCAAACGACAGTGAATCTACTTGCGCATTCGGCAAACACCAACAAGGCGAGAAGGCATACCTTCGGCGGAGGGTACTCTAGACAGTACGACCTCCTCAGGAACTCCAGACTCTTCCTCTTCTGCAGGTCGAACAGAGCATCAACTCGTTGAAATATCTCCGATGACCCGAGAGGCTCTGGTGCTTCCCGCGTCCTGTCGTCTTCATCCCGGCATACTCGTACGCCGGGTGCGCCCTCTCTTTGCAGGGCTGGCAGCGGCTCTTGATGAAGTTCGACACCACCGCCACCCCATCGACGCAGCGCTTGTCTAGTAGCTTCAGGAGCTCCTCCACCTGCTCCATCTCCGCCGTGCCAAGACGTTTCCGACCAAGTGGGTAGGACCTTCGTCACGAAGGCCGGGTCGCATAGTGGCCTTGGTGCCTCCTAGTGGATGTAGAACCATTTTGGCTTATACTCCGTCACCTTTGAATGCAGCGTCACCGCAATGTACTTCTCTGCCATGCCATCCCGGAGCTGAAGATACACCGACCCGACGATGTTCGACGACCCAGTGCCATTGATCTTCAGCCGGAAGAAGTAGCGGAAGAGGTCAAAGTGGAGCTCGATGCCCAGATATGTCGCACAAAGGTGGATGAAGACCGCTATGTGCAACATGGTGTTCGGCGTCAAGTTGCACAACGCGACCTGGTAGTACTCCAACAACCCGTGGAGGAAAGGATGGATGGGAACGCCGAGGCCGCACCTGAAGAATGCCTCAAAGACGATGAGCTCCGTGGTGTCCGACGTCAGGAAGTCCTCCAGATATGCCTCCCTCCACCCGCCAGTCTCCTGGTCTGGGAGCAAGCCGGCGAAGACGAGGTCTTCTAGACTCTCCTTCCGGAGAACACTATGGGTCCACCCGCGCGCCCAGCTTGGCTTCTCCATCGGATCGTCAGACGCAGCCTTCGCCGCCTTCTTCCCCTTCGCCATCGCTCCATGAGAACGCCTTCCGTGGCCATCTCCTGCTTGGTCGGGTGGATCTGGATTTGGATCTAGAGCTACAGGAACTCATGCTCAGGACTCACTCTTACGCACGAAGGAAGCGGAGCGGAGAAGGCGACGAGGAGTGAGCGAATGCGCAAGTGGGGAATCGCCGCCGTCAACATTGCCTATTTATACACTCCAGCTCGGCCCCTCAGCTCCAGGGTTTCTGGGAGCTCGTGCCCATTACCCCACGACCGCCACGTCGTCTGCGGCAACCGCACGCGCGCACACCGCCTGCGCTCCCCTTAATGGGCCGCTGGGCCAACGGTTTGCAAAAACGGTCTGCCCGTTCGCCCCTGTCATTTTCTTGATTTCATTTAATATCAACTATTACGAGTAATTGTCGTGCTAATACACGGGGACTGACTCCACAGACCAGTATTGAATTTTATTTTAGGAATACAGTAAACATCACAGTTACCGGTCACGCTATGACGTTACTCCACGATCGCATTTAGGAATTACGGCTCTCCAACTTCTCCCTCGGGGATTTTGGAACTTCGTTCTTTATTTTAATTTCGCCGCTCTTATAATTTCTTTGACCCTGCTACAAGAACCATGATGCCTCTTACAACACGCGGGGGACTATATGTACTTGCGTCATTTTCCTTTCATAAAATGACTATGTTTTGTGCAGAAATTTTGCAAGCTTGGCATCACGTGCCTACAACACCTACTCTCAAGCTCAGGGACTAAGTGGATACACTTCACCTACCAGTGAATGTATTTTTTCTTTTCCTTTGCAGCTTGACTTGGACCAACGCGGACTTCTACTGGGACATCGTCGGCCCCTACAGTCTGGTCGGATCCAAGTGGATACACTTCACCAGAAGAAAGATCTTAAAAAAATTTCTTGGCAGGACGGCGCTGAAAGCTTCACGCGGCTGCACTTCGGCTATGACTACTACCACAACGTCGACAGCTAGTTCAACCTGGTCGGACGTCTATTCTAAGTGCACCCGCGACCAGGTGACCTGGTCGGAAGACATCTTCACCAACATGCGACCAGATCCGATCTGCTCGGAAGGCTTCGCAACGCCCTGCACAACGGATGCAAAGTGCTCGGGGACTAGCTATGGGATATTACACCCGTATACCCCCATGGCTCTACTTGGGCTGCTATGCAAATACGGCCCAACCAGAAGCCTTGGGGCTTGCGACCAGGCCGTCGCAACCGCCAAGGACTCTCCTGATGACTTGCTCGCCAAGGAAGATCCAGATAGATAGACCCGGATTCCTTGCCCAAAGGAACCAATTGTAATCTTTTAGGATTCGGCAAGTTGTAACCTTGCTCCCCGACTATATAAGGCGAGCAGGATCCCCTCCAAACTCACGACATATTCCAATCCAGCAATACAATCCAGCCACTAGAAACAGGACGTAGGG
The DNA here is from genome assembly GCA_009763385.1 of Coix lacryma-jobi var. lacryma-jobi. Lineage (NCBI taxonomy): Eukaryota > Viridiplantae > Streptophyta > Magnoliopsida > Poales > Poaceae > Coix > Coix lacryma-jobi. The sequence goes on along the minus strand of CM019824.1, from coordinate 34,337,217 downwards.
TATTACGGCGACTTGCCGACCCGAACCTGTCTAATCGCCGTCTCTCGTCCCTGTGTTTACGCTTGTGTAACGTCTCGCACGTCTCCACCATCTAATCTACTATCTTGGGCATACCCCTCGGTAGACTGACGACCATATTTCATCGACAGTGATGGATTGATGGTTCTCACCACTTGGTTGCATCTGCCTCCTCATCTTCCATTGTGGTGTGCCTAACATCGTCATCATGATTTGGCGTCCTATAATCATTTATAGTCCTTCCTCTATGGTGTATGACTGTGTAAGGGTATTTCTAACCTAAAAACTATGAGATAGTTTCTGTACTTATCAATTTACGTAGACATTAGATATAGAGATCATATTTTTAATGCATGGCTTCTTCAAAACATAAAGTGTTTTTGTCCAATCACATGTCTAGTTTCTCCTACCATCTACCTATCACATCTTTTCATATCTTGATTCCTATGTAGACATAATTTCTTGTCTAAAAAACAATTTCCTTCTCCCTCTTCTCTAATTCCAGTACGATGTCATACTTAGCTTTAAGGAAAAATTATATGCAAATTACATGCACTTCAAGATCAGTTTATTCATAAATGTGATGATAATCATAGTTATACACTTATACATCACAATGTTTGTTATAAAAATGATAACTTTATCCAAGACTAGAGGGTCTAAAAGAAAACTATGTCACGGAGTTCTAGAAAACATGGTCTTCATCTCCATAGACAGCCAACAAGGGACACACCAACGTAGCCTCAATATCATCCACAATAAACACTAGCTTTTACTCCAAACATCTGAGTGTTAGCAAGGAGGAAAGAGAAAGGTTGAGTACATGAAAATGTCTGTAAGTGTAGAAAGTATGACATGAGACTAACACATGACAATACTTCCCATCGATTAAAAACGTGCTCCTAAGCAACTCATCCTATATATGTCTAAAACCTTAGCATTCATTTTTTTCTACTGTGACTTGCTGCGGGCATCTTTAGTGTAGCATCGAACATTGTCAGATATAAAAAGCGAACACAAGAAACGTTCGATTCCTCTAGTGTCAACATCGTTAGTAGGACCCACACACAGAGTTGGATTCATTTGTCCCATGTATGAGCGAGGATGGCCAGAGGCAACAACCATATGATGATTATTAAATTTGGCTTGATTTGACGTTTTTGTCCGATTTCTCTTCTGACAGACATGGTTCGACGCTTCTAGTTTTGACGGTTCGATTCACTCTTCCTACGGTTCGACTTTTAGCAACACTGGAGGTGCTCTTATAACCTCAAGAACTGCATTCGTTCATTTAGTTGAAAAAATTATAGGTAGGGGACTCTGATCCCCTGTCGTTTGGTTAAAAAAACTACAACCTATGCAACAAATGCTATTTGGGTGATTCCTAAAACCATCCGTATCGGAGCCCACTAACCACCAAGATTTTCTATGATTTTGTGAAGATTAAATTTGATTTTTGATTTTTAAAATTAGATATTTTACCAAAAATATTTTGATAATGTTAAAATATTTTAAGTCTAACTAATTTATCCTCTCATGACGTCACGTAGGATATGGCCAATTTGGTGCTACTCCAGACAAAAAAAACTGTCAAAATCAGCTGAATAGAGGAAAATAAAAATCCTATTTTGTAGATAAATGTGAGGAGAAAAAGGCTCATAGAAACACAGGGACCACGCCTTTGAGGCCAAAATAGTAGGTCAGGGGACTAGACACCTACACGGAAGCACATTTTGGACTTAAGACGGCCCACAGAGCTACAGGCGAACTCAGCACCAGAAGGAACCGCACCAGAAACAAGTGTTGGAGTGGAACAAATGGCCCAGCTCGCGGTGGTCTCACATACAAGGCTGCCAAGCAATGGCGGAGAGGTGCACACCTGAGGTACATGAGGTGGATGAGCTTCGACAGCGGTTACATCCCACGGTCCGTGCATATGTTTTTGTTGCACGGCTTGTCAAGATGCCTGCTGAAATAATATGATGGTTCATGAATTTTTGGTCGTAGCTGCTTATACAGCAGGAAAACTGATTCAGGCTCCGTTCGCTTTAGCTAGAAGTCAGTTCGGCTGATTTGTATGGCTGATTTTTGAGAGAAAAAACTATTTCACGACTGATTTATACGAATTAAAGCCAGTAGAGTAGCTCAAGCGAACAACGTCTTTCGCATAGAAGTGTAAGTGTGTTGCTAGAGAAATCAACGGGGCATGATAATGATATACAAAATGGTAGAAGATCTATTTTTCACAAGTTAGGGCTTGCTAAGATACAAAGTATTTTTGAAGTATTGGAGAAATACTATAGTTTTACAAAAATACTTTGATTTTTCTATAGCTACTAGCTGATTGAATACAACAAATCTTATAGCTCTGTTTGGATACCAAGTATTTTTCGAGTTTTGAAAAAAATACTATTTTTTTGTGAAATACTTTGGTTCTAGAGTGCCATGAAATGTTTGAATGCAACTTTCTTTGTGGTTTTCAATATCATGGTATTGTTAAAACTATGATCTTTTTAGATTTTTTAAAAACTCTACTCTAGACTTCTTTTTTCTAAACCATGGTTTTGCTTGTCTCTTCCTTCTAAAACTAAAGTTTCTTTTTTATACTAGACTTCTTAGAACCACCGCAACGTCCAAATACGGTATAGTCTTTAAAACCATGGTTGTGGTTTTAGAATCTCTACTCATAACTCATTTTTCTTCTACATCACAGTCTTGTGATACAGTTTTTTAAAACTACAACATTCAAACATGCCCTTAATGGGTAATAATGATCTATTTAGTTCAGTTCAGTCCAGGGGAAGTGATGAGGGACAACCCGATCTTCCGTGAGGTAACTGGTAAATTCGATTGGTGGAGATCTCGACGTTGGCGATCCGGCTTCAAATCAGACACGATTCGAACCCTCAACCGTTACACCACTGCTCCGTTGGTTATCAACCAAGCACAACTTGATTGACCTCGCCAAGAAGGCTTTTCCTGCAAGCGAATCGAAGAACACAAGCAAGAAGGTAAAGCACGCAATCTAAAATTGCAAATATGAATGACGCAAATATCAAAAGAGGGTTCAAGAACTCGGTTCCAAAGGAATAATCACCACAGTGGAGGAGATCAGAACGGGGGCCCTGGATTACTGTAAAAGGATTTGTCACCACAGTTACAATAAACGATTCAGTTTCTCGATGGAAAACTAAACTCTAAACAAACTCGAACCCTAATGATGACGACGACGGCTAATTATAGGGGTGAGGTCGACACCCCTGCTGGACGCCCCCCTAATGGGCTCTAAGACGATACACGGCCAACGGACCAAAAGACGGTGTCGTAGCACCCTGGGCAGATTCTGGACGCTGACTTGTTTCGACGATTTCTGTTGACTTCGAATGAATTTTGATGTGAGACCAAAGTAAGGATGGCAATGGTTCGGTTTTGGGTCGGATATCCGGGGTTTCGGGTTTAGCGGGTTCGGGTTGGGTATGATTTCTCGCCCACGGTTTGGGTTCGGAGCCCCGAAACCTATCGGGTTCGGTTTTTGGGTTTGGTTTTTCACCCGTGGATATCCAATTGATATCCGTTTAGAACTAGAACTCATGTTTTAATATACTAATGATAACTTGTTTACTTAAATTATTAAATGTGTTCTAAGTTGACTCACGAAATTATTTACTATTTATTCTCTTGTGTATGCATGTGAATATGTATATATATCACGTATAAATTTATAGAAAATACTTATTTCTCTTATTATGGTGCCATATGAAGCGGGTTTCGGGTATCCGCGGGTTTGGTTTTGGTTATGGATTATCACCTGAATTGGTGTTCGGGGTGGTTCGGGTTTTGAGTTCGGGTTTCGGGTGGGGGTATAGAGACTCCATCCGATCGAATCCGATCCGTTGCCATCCTTAGACCAAAGCCATTGGTTAGCTTATCAAATTATCTTTCCAAGCGTATCTGGTTCGTCAAAAACAGAGTCCGTATGCGTCCGGGCTTTGATTTTACCCAAGACTGCTCCTGGAATCCGAGATGGACTCCGACTTGAGTTGGACTGGCCCTCCACTATGGAAACTTGAATTGGATGTCCTCGCTGGTACTCCTCCTCTCCTCGGCTTGTATATGGCAGAGTGATGTCCTCATCATCCTTCCCTTCTTGAATTGGAGTTGTCCTCGACTCCATCTTGGCGATGTCCTCCTCACCCTCCTTCTAGAATTGGAGTCGTCCGCCACTCCATCTCATCACCAGCTCCTGCAAAAGGTTAGTGACCGCACAATACGAAACACAAGGTATAGGATCATGTGCAACAACACTAACATGTCGACAAAGCATAGTATAACAAGGAGAACCATTATTATACATAATCAGCATAAGCAGCAGTAGTAGAGAAGTTGTAGCAAGAAAAACACCTCCTTTTAATTTAATCCCATTATTTTTAGCAATGTATGTTGGGGGTTTATTTTTATTTTTAATCTCATTAGCATGTTTAATATTATCCGTAGGAGACAAAGACAGCAAAGTAATTTTCTTGTCCTTATGTATGGATAGTGTATGTATTAGTTCTACCATGGTGTAAAGCATCATTATCAATTCTCATGGGTGACCTAACAAAATGGAACAAGCTTGCCTTGGGACAACATCAAAATCAGCAGTATCATGATAAGAGCCTGTGAAAAAGCTAATGGTGCTGATTTAGTTATCTTAGTCTTACCACTATTATTGAACCATTGAAGTTTATATGGATACGAATGTTGTCGTATGGTCAAGCCAAGCTTCTCAACCAAATCTGAACTCACCAAGTTATTGCAACTCCACCATCAATAATAGTGAGAACACGACAACCCTGCCGATGAGATACATGTGGAACAAATTTGTTGTGTTGGATCTTTAACTCGTCTTCATGTACCACACGTGTTGTACTCAAACACAGTGCACAAGAAGGATAGGGTTAGGTTGTGGGCAAGGCAGCAACAGAGTCAATGGTGATGGTCTCCTTGTCTTTGATCGTCCTCGGTGGAATCTGCATCAATGTTAGCAGCAAGGACTAATCATCTTCAACATCACTAGCACTTACATATCCATCCTCGGTAGCAATGAAAGCGTGACGACTGGGACAATCCTTCATGACATGTCTCATACCTTTGCATCGGTGGCAAATGATTTTAGAGCTAGACGAGGAGGAGCTAGTAGAAGCACCCGGAGTCATACCTTTCTTCAGCTATGGAAACTGCGCATTAGATAATTTACTTACCCCAGAAGATGTATGGCTGTGGTGCAACAGGAACCTTGGGCGTCTCCGGCTCGAAACGCTGCTGAAAAGTCCTCCCATTGCTAGACCTGAAAGGCTGGTGTTGTTTGCGTCCCTGTACTTCTCGCTTTGCCTTAATAGCGAGATGATATAATGTGGTTGAACCTATTCCAATCTTTGTAATCAAGAATATCTTGGATATCACGATTCAAACCACCAAAGAATCTAGCACTAGCATAGCATCATTATCATCTTTATTTATACCACAACGTGCTAAACCAATTAACAATTCTTGATAGTATGCTTCTACTCATTTATCACCTTGTTTTAAAGTTTGCAGTTTCAAACGTAAATCATGTTGTTAATAGGAGGAACAAAACGAGATTTCATACGTTGCTTTAAAGCATTCCAAGTTTGAGGTACAGCAGCAGCATTATTAGCATTGCAAAGATCGCTCCACTAGAACAAAGCAAAATTAGTAACTCACTAGTAGCAAGTCTAACTAAGTCTAACTCTATGCTCAGTAGGAACATTATTAGAATCAAATTTTTGTTGAACAGCAAGTTCCCAATCTAAATATGCCTCTGGATCAATATTACCAGTAAAAGAAGGTAGGCTAAATTTAATTTTATCAAAAGAGTCATTATTACCATGATTATTACCTCCCATACCGTGACGATTGAAGTTGAGGCGGCGACGGGCAACATCGTCAGCATCCGCATCTTCATCACTAAAATCAATCGCATCTTCATCACGATGAGGTGAGGACTTTGCTCAAGCTGTTCAATGTGGTGACCAGATTGTTCACGTTGCGCGTCAGCTCGGTCATATGATTGCGTTGTTCCGTCATGAACGTTGTAAGCTCGCCCTTGGATACGCATTCATTGAAGTCCGTCGGAGTTGCTGCCATGGTTAGAAGATAGAAAAAGACAATACCAAAGTATTATCCCTATCAACTAAAAGGAAATAAGTGGTGGTGGTGGTGGTAGTATTATCCCTATCAACTAAAAGGAAACAAGTGGTGGTGGTGGTGATGGTGGTTAAAGTGGAATGCAAAATCAGAAGCGGCTTACCACCATCTTACCTGTATTCTTATCAACGCCAAACAAGAGCAAAACCAAAGTGACGAAGCAATCTGTTGTTGAGCGTGGGGTAACAGTTGCAAGATGAACCTGTGCTGACAGAAGAATATGTGGAGCTATGGGTAGGCACACAATATGACAGCAAGAATTAGCAATTAACGAGTGCAGATTAGCATAGTTCAATAAGTATCCAAAGTATAAGTCACAGGTGCTGGCTAAGACGTGTCAAGACGTAGCGCAACAAGGTGAAAACAAAGCACGATGGAAATAACTCACAGAACAAGCAAATAGTCCGGATTTTCCTTTTTCCTGAATTTTTCCAAAAGGCACTAGAAGGAATCAAACTTTTTTATTTTTCACTATTTTTTTTATATTTTTCTCTGAACAAGGATCACAAAAGATACAACCACAAAAATGGCACCTACAACTGAGGTGGGATGTGGTCTACAGAAAATTAACATGTTCTCTGAAAAGCGTGCAAAAACTTTGACATTTTTTTTATTTTCCTGAATTTTTTTAGCAATTTTGATGAAACCAAATAGGGGGAAGCCGAGTTTGGGTCAGCTCCAAATGGTGTCTAGAAGCTGCTGTAAAAATTTTAGATTTTTCTGATAAACGAACGAAAAGTTATGCTTGTTTTACGAAGGTATCTCAAGTCAAGTTATGTTTTTCCAGAAGGTACAACACGACAACGGCAGTTAGGCAAAGCGTCCCTAAACTCCAACACCGATCACATGATTATTGTGCTCGTGACTAACAACAATAGGTATTCGCCAGATGATGTAAGGAGGTGTTGACACTCAAAAGTGTCATAGATAAATGATGAAATTAGAAGAGGTATTCGGATCATATATTAAGTCGAATTTACCTTTTAAATGCTTCATAATTGAAAGGTCGGATGTTCTAAGTGAGATGGACCTGATCATTTGAGGTCTTCCGACCAGTTATGCTATTTCCGACCAGGTAACGCTGGTCGGAGGCTTTACCATGATGATGAATACCGACTCAAGTGCCGATTCAAAGATCCTTCTTTTGTGTAAGGATGATTTGTTGATCGGTATGGATAGCTTGGGCCATTGTCTACAAAGTCCATTAAACTGGTTTAGTCGGTTTTAGATCGCCGAGATCGGGTTTACTTTGTTTAGTCCGAATTGGACTCTTAGATTCCTATTCTGATGGAGTCCGGATAGGAAACTTGAAGATCGTATCTAGAGAAGTTTTCTATTGGGATAAGACCAGCCCCCGCTATATATATGAGAGATTATGGCCGATTGAGGCATCCAACCCTAATCGATCAAAATCAATCTACTATCCCTTTTACCCTTTTCCTCCTCTCTCTACTTTGCTGTTCGGCGCGTCTCCCGGCGAGGTTCGACGGTGTTCTAGGCGGCCTTGCTGGTCCTAGGACAACCTCTACGTGCTTCTCCCCGACAGGTCTTCCCGGGAGGAGTTCTAGAGTTACCAACACAGGGATCTAAAACCCTAAACCGGTCTTTAGATCGGTTTTCATAGGCTTAGCCAGGGTCCTTGCTGTCTTAGGTTAATCTGCAACCTCTTCGGGCGTTCTAGCCCTGCTGGTGTGTGATTTGGATCACTTCCGACGTCAACACACTTTTTGGCGACTCCGCTGGGAAGATTGAAATTTCATCTACTACCAAGGTGGGCGGCAAAGACGGTGCTAGAGATAAGGATAACATCGTCCGTCCTGCGGGCATTGACGAGCTCCCCGACGAGTTAAAGCAACAAGCGCATGCCAAGCTCGACGCCGTCTTAAAGGCTTTCTTGGAAAGCTGCTCGAAGGATCGGCGCGGCAGGGTCACTCACTCCAGACAAGGAACCGGACTTCAGCGAGATAATCCCTACTACGTCACCCACAAACGCTAAAGACGCTACTGATAAGGTAAATACCAAGGTATGAAGACTCTTACCCTACCCATGCCAATTATTCAACAATGCTGGTTCATTGTAAGTTGACTTTACATGTGCCCTGAAGACCCTTACCCTACCTGAAGACTGCTTACCATGTGCTGGATTACATATGTATGTTGCAGTTGACTTTATAAAAGCAGTGAAATTTAATTTAAAATATAATTTACGCGGGGACGGAGATCCCCGTCGAGGTAGATTCTGGCATTCCGCGTAGGGTTTGGGGATGAGAAGAAAACAGCTGCTATGCCATTCGTGGGGACGGGGATGGAGAGTTATTCTACCCCGCAGAAACAGGGATGGTGTTGCGATCCCCGACGGGGATTTCTGTTGCCATCTTTAATCGCACGTATGTCACGTGTGTCTAACAGGGAATTTCCTGTTGCCATCTTTAATGGCAAGTATGTCACGTGTGTCTGAGTTGTGCGTGGAGATTGGGTAGCGACCTTGTCTGAGTTATTCGGGTTGGGGGCCAGGCGGTTGCGTGCTGTGCCCGTGATGGGTCGTGTTATCCACGTCCTGTTTAAAGTCCTAAACAATCGTAGTCCTAAAAAAAAGTAATTGCCACACTGAGGAAGGGAGTGCAAACAAACATCGGCATGATCAAATGTTGACGGCCAGAAAAACAGCGGCAAAACAAACGAAGCTTAAAACATGTAGATAAAATTGTCCATTAGCCAAGTAACCAGGGTTCAGGCTCAACAATACAGTGCTCCAGTACAAATGCAAAATGTAAGACACACATTAACAGGATAGCACCCTCGGAGGCAGCTGCGTGCCAGGCAACTGATCCTGGTCCCAGGCGTCCAAAATCGGACGCCTGGGAGCTCTACCTAGGTTCGGAGCTGCCTGGTAGGCAGCATCCAAACAGCAGACAACCTAAGGATAGGACAATGGATCAGCAGACAAGATAGACACATTCATCCATATGCAAACCATGTCAAGCACAAGCTCTCGACTGACACTGCCATGCCGACTAGTATCGAAGAAGCAATATTGCACAAGATCACCTTCAGGGCCTTCTTCCTTATCAACCTTAAACTTCAAATACATCATACTATGATCTGGTACGGCAATCACGAATCTTTTGGAGCCTAATTCTGCAACGTCACCATGAAAAAGCTCAATTTCTCCATATCCTAAAGCAGAAACAAGAGATAGATTGAAAGCACTCTTGACTTCTGGTGCGTCGACTTCTATTATGGCCTCCATTCCATACACGATATGTCCAAAACGGATGTCAACTGCACCGCCATGACAGCCACTAAAGCGAAGTGTATAACTGGCCACATATTCATGGTTGGTAAACAATGTTACTCCATCAATCAGCTGGAGGTCATCTTCCTGTTTCTCTGCGGTCTTGACCCTCATGTCAAACTCAAATAGAACTTCTGCAATAACCACAATGCCTCTCATAGGGCCAGTCATCTCAATGAGTTTACCCTGTGAAATTATAATTGTTTAGTAGCTCTACATACAGAAATATGAAATATATCTAGACGTAAATGCTATCCTTACAAACCATGTGACAATAGATCCCAAACAAATACTAGCTGAGATTCTAATTTCAAAAACACTAACAAAATAACTTGAGTTTTCCTAAATTGGTACCTTCATCACTCAGCTTTGCCAATGTCGATCATTATTATTGTTTTAAGTACTGATGAAGTATGAGAAATGTTGGTTCCATAGTGATGGGTATTTTTAGGGGGAAATTGATTTGTTAAATGCAGATTTATCAGCATGTTTCGTATTATCATATTCAGGCTTATTGATAAGTTGTATTAACATACCATTATTCAAAAAATTACAGTTATTATACAATCTGAATCTGCTTTTTTTGTTATTCTAGCATCCTCTTGCATCTTGTAATGCCTTCAATACCTACAGAATGGATCTGCCATTGACTGAAATCTCATGTACCAGCCAACCAAGTCCTCCGAAACTACCAAGTCCTCGAAAAAGGGAGTACCATCTGACATACCTAGCTTGGCATGCTATTAAGTGGCCAAAAATACATTTCTTTAGTTTCCATGTTTCCACCAAACTACCAAAGATGTGGTTTCCACCACATAATTTGCCAGGTTTCATTTCATCCCTACTTTTAGACATTACCAACAATAATTGCAGATAAGTTATAGATGTGCACCTTTTGTACCGTGAGAGGATTATCTTGGCTACGGTAGAAAACATAATTAAGCCGTCCATCCAAAAAATCCCGCGCTGCCAAGTATCCATACAACTGTATGGTGTCACTGTTCATAGGAGTTTTAGCCAACCTCATCGAGCAAATCTGTAACATTTCATTTGGCGGATGCTGCCTGCAGTCTTCAGGATCAGGATAGCATGGGAGAGCTTTGAAGACTTGTATGACTCCAAGTCAGCTTCACCACAGATATCAAGATTGCTAGTTAGTACACTCAATAGACAAATGTTTTATATTCTATAAAACAAAATAGGGTGCTTTGTAGTTGCATATTTATAGACATGTTTGATATTCTATAAAACAGGCTACATTACTCTCTAAATGAAATTTATGATAGTTCTCTCATGAACTTTTTAGAAAAATTATGATAAGCCATTAGAGTATAGAGGAGAAATTTCAATATTTAGAGCACAAAATTCAGAGTCCGTTGGAGACAAACCAACAAGTGATTTATAAAAAGATTATTCATGGGATGACTTGCCAAATTTAGATATAGTGATTGAAGTATATACCAATCAATTACCTGGATTGCAAATGTCCTAAGAATAGGAAAAGAGAATTGGATCACTTACTCTCCCTATCGTCAGCAAGATCTATAGGACAACCAGAACCACTTCCATAAAATCCCCAATCTTTCTTGTATATTGCTCCATCGCGGTGGGTACTCTCCCCAGATTATTCCGTCACACACTCTATCCTCAGTGTCTGATATCGTTAGTGTCCGCGATTTTGCTGTCATGGACACCATTGGTCCCCTTCGTCTCTGATTTGTCTATTCCTAAAGTGGTTCCATAAAAACATTTGCTTTAGGACCCTGCCATGATAGACATCAAATGGTTCTTAACTAAATCTGTCAAGGGCAAATAAAAGGAATAACTGTTAGGATGATCTCTCTCGCTAATGGCCCAACGGCCATTAGGCTTTGACCTCGCGCCCTGATCGGGGGCGCCCAGCCATTTAATGGCTGGTGGGCCCCCGTCGCACTTCGCATATAAAGAGGGTGGGGGCCGGCTGCTCTGAATACGAGGTTCACCGTGAGCCGCACTCCCCACCGACAAACCCTAAGCCGATCTAGCGAGGGGCGCAGCCAGCGACGGGAAGCACCGCCGCCGCCGTTCTTCGTCCCCGTCGCACTGGACTACGTACGTCTACGCCATCACCGACGCACTCCGACTCCTCCGTCTCCCCCTCCCGGCGCCGACGTTCCCAGGAGCCCGAAGGCAATGGCGGGCGACGGCTCCACCTCTTCTACGTCCTCTGGTTCGAACAACTTAGGTATGGATTCCCAGTCTCCTCTTCCCTTCCGATCTACTCCCTAGTAGCTCATAGGACCGTGTACTATGCACTGTTTTTCTCCTTACCCGGCTAGATCTACTCCTAGTGATCCTGAGAACTATCAATGGTATCAAAGCCTATCTAGTTAGTGGATCTGGCTTCGGGCCAAACCCTAAGAGGGTAAAAGTTTGCCATCCGAATCGGATGAACCCCAAAAGAATAAAGGTCGGTTCTTTTGATCCGGACAGTTAACAACACCCATCCCATAAACAAATCCCTAGATCGAGATCGGGGAGAGAAGGGGATGAGAGAAAAGAGGGCCGATCCAAGGGATCTAAACCCTAAAGACATGCAAACAACAAGAAGAAAGTTGGATCCGATCGAATCAGATCGAAATAAAAAAAGGAAATTGCAACCGCGCTCGCGCGGATCAGTCCCGACCGAGCCTTGGGCTCGCCGGCGAACAAGGAAAAGGGCCCGACCGAGACTTGGGCTCGCCGGTGCACTGCCTCGGGCAGAGGGCATCGACCGCGAAGCCGCTAGACGGTGGCGCGCTCAGCCAAGGGCGAGCGCGCTCGCCGGCTAGGGGCCCTGCGGCGGCGCGCCTTCTTCTCCTCCTCCGGCCAAGGGCCGTCGCCGGCGCTCTCACTCTCTGCTTCTCGGGCGCCGTCGAGAGAGATGGGAGAGAGAAGTGAAAGGAGAAATGAGCTTAGGGTTTCGGGGGAGGCGGCCAGGAGCCGGTTTTGTCCCCGCGAAATCGAAGGGCAGCCGTCGGATTTGATCCGACGGTCAGCAGGTGGCGCGGCCTGAGCAGGCTCGCTTTCAGCCCAAGAGAGGGCGCGCGCCGCGGGCCGATTCCCTGCCCAAGCCCAGGTTGCGGCCTAGGCGCGGGAAGGGGGAGAGGGCGGCACGGGCGCTGCCGGCTGGGTGGGCCAAGCAGGCCATCGTGGGCCGTTTTGGCCCTTGGCTTTTCTTTCAGTTTTTCGTTTTCTTTTTTTCTTTTTTTCCAGAAACAGTTTTAATTATATTTCGATGCAATTATGAATTGTTTAATGTATATTTTCTGTGCAAATTTATTCCAACGAAAATTTTTGCACAGATAATATTAAAGAATGTAATTGCTTCTGGAAAAATGAAATATAAAGAATTGTTAATTATTTCCGCTGCGTACTTTGATTTTAATTTTCACTGTTAAATTCGAACCAACGGGAGAATTTAATTTTGAAAATAACATGTTTTTTGTCATTATGATATTATTATTTTTTTGACCAACGTTGATAAATAATAATATTATAATCATTGTTCCATTATCGGTTTATGCATTATTTCTATTTCTGCCCAATGATGATTTAGTTATAATGCATAAAAACAACTCATTTACTATGTTTTATTCTGTTCTCACTATTTTGAACTATGTTTTAGGCTCCATTCTGATGAACATGGGTTAAAGATATCCCACCTCTCAAAGGGGATAACCACTTGGACTGGGAGAAGAAAATTGAGCTGGCTTTTCTGTTGGTTGAGGTTGACTGGATCCTCACTGAGCCTCGTCCCGCAGTGCTCAAGGAGCCTGTGAGAGAGGCAGGTGAGGATGATGCCGCTTGGAAACAGCGGGAACTGGACTTTGGTCCAGAAAAGATGAAACATGATCTGGAGCGGGTTAGGTGGGAAAAGACCAACAAGAAGTTGGTTGCAGTTGTTAAGAACACTGTAGATCCTGCCATCCTGAACTCGCTCCCACCAGAATGTGACACAGTCACTGAAATTCTGGAAAGGTTGAAGAACCAGTTTACTGGTTCCTCAAAGACTTATGCCACTTAGGTGATCAAGAAATTGATCACTGAAAAATATGCTGGTGGTGGTGTAAGAGACCATATCCTGAAAGTATGGCATCTAAGCTTAAACCAATGGACAAGGAATTAGCTATTTCTCAGAAATTTCTTATTCATCTGATTTTTGCTTCCCTGCCAAAAGAGTTTGAAACTTTTGTTGTATCTTACAACAATAATCCAGAGGATTGGTCATTGGACAAGTTGATAGCCATGTGTGCCCAAGAGGAGGAAAGAATCAAGGGTGCAACTGGTGGTGCAATTAACTATGTCAAGGATAACAAGAAAGGCAATGGCAGCCCCAATGCGAAAGCTCAGGGTAAGAAGCCAATGCACCATTACAGACCTCAGCAACAGTAACAGCCACAGCAACCCAAAGGAGGGTGGTGGACCCTAATCAGTGCCTTGAGTGCTTGAAGCCGGGACACCACAAGAAAGATTGCCCTGTCTTTTTGAAGAAGATCTTGGCAAGCAATGGTGAGAATGTTATTACATTTGTAAATGAAACTTTATATGTTAAATTTGATAAATCTACTTGGTGGATTGACTCTGGTGCAACGGTTCATGTTGCAAATGTTTACAGGGATTCAGTTCGACAAGGACTATGCAAAGAAGCGAAAGATGAGTTAGAGTCGCCAATGGAGTTCGAGCTGATGTTGAAGCTGTTGGCGATCTTCCTCTACAACTTAATAATGGATTTAGTTTGATTCTTAGAGATGTTTTATTTGTTCCTTCATTGCATAGAAACTTGATTAGCGTTTCACGCCTAGACAAAGATGGTTATGGTTGTCATTTGGAGATGGCAAATGTGAGATACTAATTAATAATGAATGTGTTGGTCTTGCCTTCGCGCAAGAAGATCTTTATTTGTTATCTCTTTGTGATAATGTGAATGTTGTCAACAATGAGAATGTGAATGAGATTGTATCCTCGTCGAACAATCCAAATAGAAAGCGAAAGCGAACTCAAGATGCGTCGTCGAAATTATGGCACTGTCGTTTAGGCCATATTTCGAGGGGGAGAATAGAGAGATTAGTAAAGAATGAGATTCTTCCTCCATTAGAGTTCACAATTTTGAGCAGTGCATCGACTGCATCAAGGAAAATATGTAAAGCAAATAAAGAAAGATGCCAAAAGAAGTGCGAGAATATTACAGATAGTCCACACTGATATTTGTGGACCTTTCCCTGTTTAAAGTGTGGATGGTTATAACTCGTTTATAACATTCACAGATGATTATTCTTGCTATGGCTATATTTATCCAATTAAAGACAGATCGGAAGCATTGGATAAATTTAAGATCTTTAAGCTTGAGGTTGAAAATCAGCACAACTTAAAGATTAAAATAGTTCATTCGATCACGGTGGAGAGTATTATGGGCGACATACCCCATATGGCCAAATTCCTGGTCCTTTTGCAAAGTTCTTGCAGGAAAATGGCATAGTTGCTCAGTACTCCACATTGGGGGAGCCTCGGCAAAATGGAGTAGCTGAAAGGCGCAACCGTACCCTGATGGATATGGTGCGCAGCATGATGAGTTACTCATCCCTCCCACTAGGTCTGTGGATAGAGGCGTTTAAAACCGCTATTCACATTCTAAACAGGGTCCCAAGTAAGTTGGTGCCTAAAACACCGTATGAATTGTGGACAGGCCGAGTACCCTCACTGAACTACTTACGTGTGTGGGGGTGCCCCGCTGAGGCCAAAGTGTTTAACCCGAACATTGGGAAGCTGGATCCCAAAACAGTGAGTTGTCATTTCATTGGTTATCCTAAAAAGTCCAAGGGTTATCGTTTCTACTGTTCATACAGATATACAAAGTTCGTAGAAACGAGACACGCCGTGTTCTTGGAGGATGAAATGATCAGGGGGAGTCAGGCAGTGCGCAAGATTGATCTTGAAGAGAAGCGGGTATATGTACCCACTCCGATGATTCAGGAATCATTATTCACACTACCTGTTCCCAATGTCCTACCGTGCCAGACACTGTAGTGACAGAACCTGTTATTTGACGTCCCTGTGGCAACACCTAGTGAACATGTGGAACCTGTTTCACAGGAACCCATTGAAACTAGCGTTGCGCATGAGGAAGAACAACAACAAGTTCCGATTGAACAGGAGCCATCTAATGATGGACCGAGGAGGTCCCAAAGAGCTAGAAGATCTGCCATTCCAGCAGATTATGAAGTGTATAACACTAAAGAGTTTCAAATGGAGGATGATCCCACCTCATTTGAACAAGCCATGAGAAGCGAGCACTCGTCCAAGTGGCTTGAGGCCTTGGAAGATGAGATAAAGTCAATGAGTACCAACGATGTTTGGGACTTGGAGATAATTCCTAAAGGGGCCAAAACGGTAGGCTGCAAATGGGTCTACAAGACGAAATGTGACTCCCAAGGGAATGTAGAAAGGTTCAAAGCGCGACTTGTGGCAAAGGCTTTACGCAAAGGGAAGGGATTGATTACAATGAGACCTTTTCTCCAGTCTCATGTAAAGATTCCTTCAGAATCATAATGGCTCTAGTAGCACATTATGATTTAGAGTTGCATCAGATGGATGTGAAAACGGCTTTCCTCAACGGTGAGTTGGAGGAAAACGTTTACATGGCACAACCGAAAGGTTTTGTCGTGGAAGGAAAAGAACAGATGGGATGTCGCTTGAAGAAATCCATTTATGGATTGAAACAGCATCCAGACAGTGGTATTTAAAGTTTGATGGCCAATAAAGAAGTTCGGGGTTATGGAAAATGTTGAGGACAACTGTGTGTACTCCATGTTCAAGAATGGAAAATTTATTTTTCTAATCTTGTACGTGGATGATATCTTACTCGCGAGTAGTGATATCAGTCTACTAAGGGAGACAAAAGATTTCTTGTCCTCAAAGTTTGATATGAAAGATCTCGGTGAAGCATCTTTTGTTCTAGGCATCGAGATTCACCGAGATAGAAGAAAGGGGGTTATAGGATTATCGCAAAAGGCATACTTGGAAAAGGTTCTGAAAAGATATAGTATGCATGCGTGTAAGCCTTCACCTGCACCGATAGTCAAGGGTGATAGATATGGGGATTTTCAGTGCCCCAGGAACCAATATGAAATTGATCAGATGAAAGCGGTTCCATATGCTTCAGCTGTCGGAAGCTTACAGTATGCACAGGTGTGCACACGCCCTGACTTAGCATTTGTTACCGGGCTACTTGGCAGATTTCAAAGTAATCCAGGACTAGAACACTGGAAGTTGGTAAAGAAGGTCTTGCGTTATTTGCAAGGCACAAAAGGCCTCATGTTGATGTATAGAAAATCAGATTCCTTGAACATAGTGGGGTTCTCGGATTCTGATTATGCGGGAGATGATAGAAAGTCCACATCAGGGTATGTGTTCACTCTCGCTGGGGGAGCAATATCGTGGAAAAGCTCCAAACAAACCGTCACTACATCGTCCACAATGTATGCCGAGTTTGTAGCTTGTTATGAGGCAACTGGGCAGGTGAATTGGCTGAAAAAATTCATACCCGGTTTGAAAGTGGTTGACGACATCTATAGGCCACTGAAATTGTACTGCGATAATAATCCGGCAGTACAATATGCTCACAACAATAGGTCAAGTGGTGCTGCCAAACACATTGACATAAAGTTTTATGTTGTGAAAGATAAAGTCCGGGATCAAACCATAAGTCTCGAGCATATCAGTACGAGTAAGATGCTCGCGGATCCGCTAATGAAAGGCTTACCACCCACTGTGTTCAAGGAACACGTTGCCGGCATGGGGTAATGGAAAGCCTATGATTCCTGGACTAAAGGGCCAAAAGTAAAAGTATCTATTTCAGAACAGAGATGAACATTATGGCTGTCAAGTCTATCGGCAAAAGACCGTGATGATGAGGCATGCCTTTTGCGCAAATCTGTAATGGAATGAGAAAAGTAAAGTAACAGAAACTGGTGAGATCAAGGGGGAGATTGTTAGGATGATCTCTCTCGCTAATGGCCCAATGGCCATTAGGCTTTGACCTCGCGCCCTGATCGGGGGCGCCCAGCCCATTTAATGGCTGGTGGGGCCCCGTCGCACTGCGCATATAAAGAGGGTGGGGGCGGCTGCTCTGAATACGAGGTTCACCGTGAGCCGCACTCCCCACCGACAAACCCTAAGCCGATCTAGCGAGGGGCGCAGCCAGCGACGGGAAGCACCGCCGCGCGTTCTTCGTCCCCGTCGCACTGGACTACGTACGTCTACGCCATCACCGACGCACTCCGACTCCTCCGTCTCCCTCTCCCGGCGCCGACGTTCCCAGGAGCCCGAAGGCAATGGCGGGCGACGGCTCCACCTCTTCTACTACATCCTCTGGTTCGAACAACTAGGTATGGATTCCCCGTCTCCTCTTCCCTTCCGATCTACTCCCTAGTAGCTCATAGGACCGTGTACTATGCACTGTTTTCTCCTTACCCGGTAGATCTACTCCTAGTGATCCTGAGAATATCAATACTAGTACCAAAATCTGACTGTCACAATTAAATAAAATGAAATAAGATGCAACATAGCAACTTGGTACAAACCGTCAGGACTAAAAGGGTAGCCTTACCAACACCAAAGTAATGGATTTTGGCCAGATCTAAGGTTCACTAACAAGGGACATGGTTTTTACGACAGAAAAAAATGATAGGTAGTAAGAAACGGAAGGCAAATTAGAACATACCGGCAGAGTCCACCAGCTAGATCTGGCGCCGCTAGAATGAATGGATAATCACGTCGCCGAAGCGCTGGAGGATTCCAACGAGGCGATCCAGAAGCGAAGGGGGCGGCGCGAGAATGCATCAAGCATCAAAGAGACCTATGGTAGATTCTCTGCATCCTAGACTACCTGATTGAGCGCCGATATTCGGAAAGGCGGCAACTGGGGATCGGAGTGGAACGAGCCTCTTGCCCTCTTCATGACTTAGGCCTCCTTTGGATTGAAGGATTGCCAAAGGAATTTTGGAGGATTGAGTTTCCTGAGGATTCTTTCCTGTATAGCTCTTTGGTTAAATAAAGGAACAATTCCTTAGGATTCCATTCCTATGGTCAGTTTTACAGGAAAATAAGCACGAGCTTAGAGCTTGGAAACTTTCCTGGCGTGAAAATTTGATGATTCACGCGCCTCGCTCGTCTTCCCGCTCTGTCGGGGAACACCAAAGGGGTACCCCCAATCAACGCAAAACAAATAGGGTAAACCTAGAACACCAATTAATAACAAACCTAACTAGTCTAACCCCCTCGAGGCCTACAACGCTGGCCCACCAAGCCAGGCCTCGGGCTGGCGCTCGTTCTCCGTCTCGCCCGAGCCCTCCGAGCCAGGCCTCGGGCGAGCGCTCCACTGAACCCTCGAGTCCTGGCATATAGGCCTCGAGCCCCCCACAGCCGAACACCACACCTCGAGACCCCACGCGGGGACCGAGCCTCTCTGGCACAAGAGCCTATCCCTCGAGATGCTTCATGCTTCCCTTGAGCGGCGCAGACATCGGATGCCAGCCCCATACCGCGCATTTAATACATCCACCTACTCCAGTCACGTCCTCTGCAACCCAACGTGTACCACAGTGAACTAGGGCAGAGTCAAGTCTCGTTTTCACCACAAGTATGGGCGAAAAAAAGCACCAGTGAGGCACTGTTAACCCATGCCCTACACTGTTGCACGTCCAAGCCACAATCGAGGCCCGGATGCCTGCTGCTCAATCGAATTTCACGGGACTTGCCCATACCTGCGGGGGCTCGAGCCCCCGTAGGCGCCACCTCGAGGCCGGCCTGCGCCTCTCGAGCTCTGACTGCTTTCACGCTATTCGAGGACAGGTACCCCAAGACCCGGAGGGACCCACCGTGTCCAGTACATCCCAGAACGGGCGCTGCACGGCCTCCACATCGCCACGCCTCCACGTCCGCGCCCGGGATGGAGGCCACGCTCCAAGGACGCTTCAACAGCAACGCCCACGTTGGCTACAGAGCGACTTCGACAAGACGGAGTTCCTACCCTTCGCCATATCAAGCGCTGTTCATGTCGATCCTGTGTAAACCTTGGCCTCCTCTTGTTCTAAAAAGGAATGCCAGGGCCCTTCGCACGAGAGAGACAAGACACGAGTCTACGCTTACACGCTCTGACACACGAGTCCACACACACATACGAGTCTGGACTCCGGTCCACGCTCACTGAGCTTGTGTTCGCCCTGTACAAGCACTTAGGTGCAAGTAATACAAGAACCTCCTCCCCCGCTAGACGTAGGGCTTTTTGCCCGAACCAGGATAAATCCTTGTGTCATCTTGCATCACCATCCAGGAAAGAGCACACGATCATATTACTCGTTGGTGTCATACCCCCGGGTTCGAAACACCGACAGTTGGCGCGCAAGGTAGGGGCCCGCGTGTCCGAGTCGATTTCTCGTGTTTTTGGATGGCTTCATCCCCTTCTTCGTTCTCGGCTGGTGCCGTCGTCTGGTTCGGGAGCCTCGAGTTCCTGGCCACAACGGCAGCGGCAACGAGCTGACCCTGCTCTCCACGGAGGGCCTGAGCGGAGGGTGGTCACCCACCCCCGCGGGAGCGCGTGGCGCTTCCCCGCACCACCATGAGTCGCCACCTCGTGAGCGGTGCCGTCGTCACCATCGTCGCCGGCACAGGCGGTGCCCGCGGCGTACGCCCACTTTCCCGCGGCTGGCGCAGAGTCCTAACGAGGAACCTGTCGGGCGCGCGACCGAAGACTTCTAGGGCGCGCGCGCACTCTCCCAGTGAGTTCGCGTTCGTCATGCGCACGGACCGGGAGCCTAGCCAGAGGCCCCCGAGCCGTGCTCCGTCGACACCACCCGGCCTCCTCCCGCACGGGGCGTGACGCGCTCGATGCCAGCGGTTCCTGTCTGGCCTCAACAGCTCCGCGGCTGTTTGCGCCCACCACCTCGACGAGCGCGTCAGGACCAGGGCGGCCGGCGGAGGAGCGGGAGGAGCGTCGGGCGTCCTACGAGCCACCACCAACCTGAGAGATCGTACCCCGAGCGAACGTCGTCGACCGGGCCTCTCATGAGCCGTCGAGCCACCTCGTCGAGCCACCTTCGGGGAGTGGTACCGCAAGCTGCAGTCCCGACACGAGCTCGGCGGCGCGCCCGGCATCAGCAGCTCCGACTCCAATGAGTACGACTACCACGACCCTGACCTCTAGGACCCCACCAGGGAGTGCTTCCAGCTCGAGGGGGTCGTGGGCGATGCCGAGGACGACGGCGACGACGACACCAGGCCGGCGCTCAACCTCGAAGAGCCCGGAGACGTGGCTGCGGCAGGAGGATCATGCGTTCAGGGGAGGAACGAAACCCCCGGCACAGGCTGCACCATCTCAGCACGGTGACGACCGGGCGGCGCAGCTCGCGCAGCTGCGGGAGGCCATCGCCAAGGCTGAGGAGCAACGACAGCGCCTGCTGCAACTCGAGAAAATTATAGTACAGGAACCAGCCCAGTCTCGAGGCACCGGTGTTCGTGGCCGAGCTCGAGAGGTCCACCGTAGATCCTCGAGGACGGGGCGCCCGCACGCCCCGAGGTGCGTTTCCCACGAGCCGGGCAGAACGTGGTTGCGGCCGCAATGCTGCTCCGCGATCTACGCGCCGTCTCCAACCCTGACGCCAGGCGCATGCTCGGGGAAATGAAGAACCTCCTCGAGACAGCCGCGTGCAGGCAGGCCGAGAGCTCAGCCTCGCGACGGCGCGGGGCGGCCTCGGGGAGCCAACAGACGCGCCCCACAATGAGCGGGAGATGTCCGTCCACAGCCAGATGCCCCTCGAGCCAGGCCAGTCCGGGAACGGATCGTCGACAACAGACCACCTCGAGATGCCGATGACGCCCGCAACGACATCAACCGCCGACGCAAGGACAAGGGTGCTGAGGAGCATGGCTATAATGCCCATCGTGGAGGGCGCTACGACAGGGACGAGGACCGACAAACCCTCGAGCCCCCGGGCCCCAGGGTCTTCAGACGGGCCATCCGCAGCTCAACCCTCCCCGACCGTTTTTGACCGCCTACCAACATCCTGAAGTATGACGGGGAGGGAGGTGAGCCAAGCTATGGCTCTCTGACTTCCGCTAGGGCCAACTGGGGCGGAGCGAAAAGCGACGACCGCGTGATCATATGCCAGCTCCCACTCTACCTCTCGGACACCGCCCGCCGGTGGCTCGAGGGGCTCCCGCCAGATCGGATCCACGACTGGGCCGACCTAGTCAGGGTCTTCGACGGGAATTTCAAGGGGACTTGCGTACGCCCAGGTAACCCCTGGGATCTACGGCGTTGCAGGCAGACAGCGGACGAGCCCCTCCGCGAGTTCGCTCGGCGGTTCTCGAAGCAGCGCCTCGAGCTCCCCCACGTGCCTGATGAGGATGTCATCTCAGCGTTCCTCGCGGGCATGACATGCCAAGAGCTAGTTCACGAGCTAGGGCGCTACCGTCCCAGGACGGTCGAGGACCTGATGGATCGTGTCACCAGCTTTGCCTCAGGCGATGATGCAGTGGGGGCCTTCTTTGGCCGCCCCACGGACAAAGGCAAGACGGTAGCCGCGCCGGAGGGCTCAAACAAAGGCAACGACACCAAGAACCGCAACAACAACAACAACAAAAAGAAGAAGAACAAAAGCAAAGGTCAAAAGGCGAAGCGCGACGCCGACGACGACGACGACGGTGGAAGAAGTGTTCACGGGAGCCCTCGACCATAAGAACCTCGAGGCCCCCCTGACGGGGCTGTTTTCGACCAGATGCTCGAGGACCCCTGCCCCTATCACAAAGGCCCCGTGAATCACAAGCTAAAGGACTGCCGACTGTTTGAAGGGCTTCTACTCCAAGCTCGGCGACAAGAAGAAGGAAGACGCGCCTAAGGGCAAGGACAACAATCGACGCGACGACGGGGACGCAGACTTCCCCCCATTGCGTGACTGCTTTTGATCTACGGGGGCCCGACCGTCGGGCTCTCGGCTCGAGAGAGAGAAAGAAGGAGCGCCGAGAGATCTTTGCACTCCGCCACGACGCCCCCCGGTACCTCGACTGGTCTGATGCGCTGATCACGTTCGACCGTGGTGACAACCATCCGGATCATGTCGTAAATCCGGGAGCATACCCTCTTGTCGTCGACCCCGTCATCGTCGATGTACGGTCTCCAAGGTGTTGATGGATGGGGGCTCGAGCCTCAACATCATATACCTCGAGACCTCGACATCCGGGGGATCTCGAGGGACCAGCTCCGACCCAGCGTCGGGGGGTTTCCATGGCGTTGTACCGGGGAAGAGGCCCATCCCCTCGGACGCATCGACCTGCCGGTTTGCTTTGGCACGCCGACTAACTTCCGCCGGGAAACGCTCACCTTCGAGGTGGTTGGTTTCCAAGGAACCTACCACGCCATCATCGGCAGGCCCGGCTACGCTAAGTTCATGGCAGTCCCCAACTACACGTACTTAAAGCTCAAGATGCCGGGGCCGAAAGGAGTCATCACCGTCGACACCTCCTACGAGCACGCGTACCACTGCGACGTGGAGTGCGTCGAGCGTGGGGAGGCCAACGTCCACCTCAACTCGCTCGAGGCCTTGGCAGCCCTGGCCACCGAGGAGGCCCCAGAAGCAAAGCGCCATGCCGGCACCTTCGAGCCGGCAGAGCACACTAAGCAGATACCCGTCGACCCGACCTCGACTGACGGCAAGACGCTGGTCATCAGTGCCAGCCTCGAGCCCAAATAGGAAGCAGTGCTCGTCGACTTTCTTCGCGCGAAATCGACATGTTCGCGTGGAGCCCCTCGGACATGCCAGGCGTACCGAGGGGAGTCGCCGAGCACGCCTTGGAGATCCAGGCCGGGTCCAGAACGGTGAAGCAACGCCTGCGCCGCTTCGACGAGGAAAAGCATAGGATCATCGGCGAGGAGGTGCATAAGCTTTTGGCGGCCGGATTCATCAAGGAGGTATTTCACCCGGAGTGGCCAGCTAACCCTGTACTAGTTAGGAAAAAAGAATGGAAAAATGCGGATGTGTGTAGATTACACTGGTCTGAATAAAGCATGTCCAAAAGTTCCATTTCCTTTACCTAGAATAGATCACATTGTCGATTCCACTGCGGGGTGTGAAGTACTTCATTTCTCGACGCGTACTCCGGGTACCACCAAATTAGGATGAAAGAATCCGACGAGCTCGCTACCTCTTTTGTTACGCCCTTTGGTATGTACTGCTATGTTACAATGCCCTTCGGCCTTCGAAACGCTGGGGCAACGTCAACGTTGTATGCAGCATGTCTTTGGCGAACACTTAGGCAAAACGTCGAGGCCTACGTCGATGACATCGTGGTAAGACCAAGAAAGTCGGGGAGCTCGTCAGCAATCTCGAGACCACGTTCGAATGCCTCCGGGCCAAGAATGTGAAACTCAACCCCGAGAAATGTGTCTTTGGTGTGCCTCGAGGCATGCTACTGGCTACATTGTCTCGCAATGGGGATCGAGGCCAACCCCAAAAAATCTCAGCAGTCACGAGGATGGCCCAATTCGAGACCTCAAGGGCGTACAGAAAGTGACAGGCTGTTTAGCCGCTCTCAACAGGTTCATCTCGAGGCTAGGGAAAAAGCGCTACCCCTCTACCGCCTGCTGAAGAAGACAGAGCGCTTTGCGTAGACCATTGAGGCCGAGGAGGCCCTGACGAAGTTGAAGGGTTACTGACTTCCGCGCCAATTCTCGTGCCACCGCAAACCAGCCCAGGGTGACGATCCCCCCGAGCCTCTCTTCCTCTACATGGCCGCAACCACCCAGGTGGTCAGCGCGGTCATAGCCGTCGAGAGACACGAGGAGGGTCACGCGCTGCCAGTCCAACGGCCGGTTGTACTTTATCAGTGAGGTACTCTCTGAGGCCAAGGTCCGGTACCCGCACATCGAAAAGCTGCTCTACGGCATCGTCATCACGAGGCGCAAGCTCCAGCACTACTTCCTCGCTCATCCCGTGACGGTGGTATCATCCTTCCCCCTCGAAGAAATCATCAACAACCGGGAGGCCACTGGGCGCATCGCCAAGTGGTATGCCGAGCTGATGGGGGAGGCCATCACCTACGTCCCGCGAAAAGCCATCAAGTCGCAAGCGATGCTGGCGGACTTCGTCGCTGAATGGACGGATACCTAGCTTCCGCCGGCGCAAATCCAAGCCGAGCTCTGGACTATGTACTTCGACGGGTCCCTCATGAAGGACGGGGCAGGCGCAGGCCTACTATTCATCTCACCCATCGGAGTCCACATGCGCTACTTGCTGCGCTTGCACTTCCCGCCTCCAACAACGTTGCTGAGTACGAGGCCCTCGTCAACGGTCTGCGTATCGCCCTCGAGCTTGGAGTCCGGTGCCTCGATGTTCAAGGGGACTTGCAGCTCGTCGTCAGCCAGGTTATGAAGGCCTCGAGCTGCATCGACCCCAAGATGGAGGCGTACTGCGAGGAGGTGCGCAAACTAGAGGACAAGTTTTACGGCCTCGAGCTCAACCACATCGCTCGAAAACACACGAGGCCGCAGATGAACTCGCTAAGTTGGCATCCACACGTGGCACGGTCCCACCAGATGTCTTCTCAAGGGACGTTTTCGAGCCATCCGTCAAGATCGGTCCGAGGGCTGGCCCCTCGATGCCACCCCTCGAACCGAACACGGGGGCTCAACCTCCACGCCGCCCCTTGAGCCAAACGCGGGGGCTCGGCCTCGACGCCATGCCTCGAGGTCGACATCTCGACAACCGAAGAGGCAATGAAGATCGACGCACCTGGCCTCTTTTTCAACGCAACCTCTCGACTGGCGGACGCCTTTCCTCGACTACCTGACGCAAGGCGTCTGCCGGAAGACAAGACGGGGCCCGACGCACGCTGCTCGAAGGCCAAAAACTACGTCATCTACGGCGAACGACGAGAGCTGTACCGTCGGAGCCCATCAGGGATCCTTCAACGCTTGCATCCCCCTCGAGGAAGGACGCAGCTCCTCGACGACATGCACTCGGGGGCTTGCGGCCATCACGCAACGCTAAGGACCCTGGTAGGGAACGCCTTCCGACAGGGCTTCTACTGGCCAACCGCCTCGGAGACGCCAAGCGCCTGGTCCGAGCTTGCCAAGGGTGTCAGTTTTACGCCAAGCAAACGCACCAGCCCACGCACGCCCTGCAGATGTCCCCCATTATTGGCTGTTTGCCGTCTGGGGGCTCGACCTCGTGGGTCCCCTCAAGATGACAACGGAAAGTACACGCATGTGCTCGTGGCCATCGACAAATTCAACCAAGTGGATCGAGGCCAAGCCCATAGGCGACCCCACCTCCGAGAGGGCAGTCGAGTTCATCGCCGACGTCATGTACCGGTTGGAGTGCCTAACGTTATCATCACCGACAATGGCACCCAAATCACGGGCAAAAAAGTTCACCAACTTCTGCGACGACAACAGCATTCGCGTGACCTAGGCCTCGGTCGCATACCCTCAATGCAACGGGCAGGTCGAAGCGCGCCAACGGAATGATACTCCATGGGCTTGAAGCCGAGGCTGTTCAAGACCCTCAAAATTTCGGAAAGGGGTGGGCCGCAGAGCTCCTCTCGGTGCTGTGGGGGCCTTAGGACTACGCCGAGTCGAGCCACCGGGTTCACTCCATTCTTCCTAACCTACGGCGCGAGGGCCGTCTACCTACGGACCTCGAGTACGGCTCACCTCGACTTCGAGCCTACAACGAGCAAACCAACGACCGAAAAGCTCGCCAACGCCAAGGACCAGCTCGAGGAGGCCCGGGGACGTGGACGCTCATCAACTCCGCGCGCTACCACCAAACACTTCGACGCTACCACGACAAGCACGTGCGCAAAAGGGGACTAGCGGTGAGGGACCTCGTGCTTCGACGTTGCAAGATAATCGAGGGCGCCATAAGCTCACCCCTCCATTGGAGGGCCATATACCGTAGCTGAAAGTACTCAAGCCAGGAACATACAAACTCCACGATGATAAGGCAGGATCCTGAGAATGCGTGGTGGAACTATCTCAGCTACGTCGCTTCTACCCTTAAAGGCCTCGAGGCCTTGTTCATTTTGTTGCTTTGTACAACATGTCAAATATGAATGAACAAAATCGCGCACTGTCTTTCATTTACTTAGCAACTTAAGGTAGCCTCGACCCTGTATTGCTCAGGGTCAAGCCTCCCTCGGGGGCTGACAGGGGAGACCCCCCATACTCCGAAAAAAAATGCGTTTTATTTTCAAAAAAATTCGACCCTCGTTCTCGACTCACACCTCGAGCATACTAGCGGCGTCTAAATCCATAAATACCCACCCCGAGCCTCCAAGAGTCGGTGGGCGTCGACGTAGATGGCCACCCGCCCCCGGGCTACGGTACCCTACCTACGCCTCCCCTCGAGGACTCGTGGCGCGTATCGAAGGGACACGGACCAAGCCGGTTGAAGCTCGAGCTAGCGACAAAGAGAAATGATCGAATAAATTTGAAAAGAAAACAACTTCTTTAAATAAACAAGTTATACACACATATTGACCTCGACGGGCCATAAGTTATGATTTGAATTCTTACAAGGGCCTCGATGCCCAAATTTGGCACGCAGGCCTCAGTCCTCGTCGGTCTGGTACTCCTCCCGAGATCTTCCGCGGCGGGCTCGGCCTCGACGTCCGGGCCAGGAGGAGGTGGGCCACCTACACCGCTGTCTGCATCCGGGGGCAGCACGTCCTCCTCGAAGAGCATCGCGAGCGCCGCCCCCGGCTTGTCCACCTTCTCGAGGATCTTGTTGACACGGCGATCGTTCCATTCTTCGTCCCTCCCCTCGATCTCAATGAAGCCCTTGGCGACGACATTGACCGGAAGCGGAAGCCGGAACGAACGGTCGTGAGCGCCTGCTTGACGCCATGATGGAGAGCGTGCCGGACTCGGTCCCCGCGTGGCCGCGTCAAAATAGCATAGGGCGTCGACCAAGGCGTCGCCTCGAGCCACCGCGCCCTCTACCGCGGCTACCGAGGGGGCGCCCCACACAGATCCAAGCCTGTCGAGGGTAGCGCGCGCTCGCTCTGCCACCATGGTCTCGTCCTGGAGTTGCTCCAAGAGAGCCTGGTTCGTCCCGCGAAGCTCCTCGACGGTCTTCTCGACCCTACCCAAAAAAAAGAAGTGAGGTCGCGGCGTAACAAAAAACCTCGAGATCAAAACAAGGCAAGGCATGAAAATTACCTTCGCAGTGCACGCCCAGAGCGGCGAGGTCGCTGGTAAGGCCCTCGACGCGCTGATCAAGCCTACGCTTCTCGGACAGCACGTCGCGCTTTTCAGCCCTGAGGTCTTCGACCAGCTTGCCCGTCTTCGCGAGGGCCAGATCCTTCCGGATCACCTCCTGCCGCGCCGCCCCCTCTGCAGCTCGGGCGGTGGCGGCTCCGCTCTTGGCGTCCTCGGCTTCTTTCTTCGCCGCCTCCACTGCGGATCGGGCGGTGGCGGCTTCGCTTTGGGTCCGCAACCTCCTTCTTCGCCACCTCTGCTTCAGATCGGGCGGTGGTGGCCTCGCTTCGGGCGTCGGCGGCCTCCTTCCTCGACGCTTCCAGAGCGGTGGCGGCCTCCTCCCTAGCTCGGCGGCCTCGCTTCAAGCCCCTGGCCTCCACCTGCGCTTCGTGGAGCTGGCTCGCCATTTGGGCATGTCCGCTCAGCTAGCGCGGAGATTCTGAAGCTCCGCCTCCGCCGCCCTCCGAGGGCAGCCACAGCCCGCGTGGACCTGTCCATCTCCTCCGAGAAGG
Source organism: Coix lacryma-jobi var. lacryma-jobi (assembly GCA_009763385.1). NCBI lineage: Eukaryota > Viridiplantae > Streptophyta > Magnoliopsida > Poales > Poaceae > Coix > Coix lacryma-jobi. Next base: position 34,308,908 of record CM019824.1, on the reverse strand, counting down.
CCCCGCCGCCTCCGCCATGAGCTCGACCACCTCCCTGAAGATGGACCCCGCCTCCCGCGAGGCCCCCTGTTGGGCCGATCGCTCGACGGGGACCATGGCTCGGGGTGGGCTCGGCGCGTCAGCAAACGGCCACGCGGTCGATCGATCTCGACGACGGGCGGGCTCCTCCTCCGTCTCGAGCGGCGCCGGCTGCGGCTCACCGACCAGCGGCACGAGCCGTAGCTCTCTCCGCCCCTCCGTCGTCCCCTCCTGCTGCTCCAGCTCATTCAGGAGCTCCTCCACTGTCGGCACCTCCTCCGCCAACGCCTCCCCCTCCTTCCCCTCCTCGACAGGCCGGCTCGCGTCGATTGGGGCCTCGAGGGTCGCAGTCTCCTCAGCTCTAGACGCCAGCAGGGCCGTGCTTGCCTCCGGTGCTTCCCCCGAAACGACCGTTGCGATAGGGGGAGGAGTGGCACTTTCGGTAGGCGCCACCAGAAGAGGAGGAGGAGGAGGAGGAGGAGGAGGAGAGGAGGTGGTAGCGATGCTGCGGTGACGTGGTGGTGACGGCAGGCTCGACGCCAGAAGCTGCGGTCCCTGCTGAAAATGATAACGACGTTGTCAGAGCCAGGAAGATGCCTCGACCTCTGGGTCGATGGCGGCGGCCTCAACAAGATCCGCGGCGGCCATCTGACTTCCCCGAGCCATAGCCGCTCGCGCCTTCGCCAGCCAAGCGGCCTCTCCAGCAGAGGAAGAAGTCGTACCTCGAGGTACATGTTCCACAGCGGAGCTCGAGGTCTTAGCTCGCTTGGACGCAGCAAGGTCCACCTCCTGCTAGGAGCGTTTTCCCCTGAAAAACCAGAGGCGGCACGCATTACAAAAGAAAAGGGTAAAAACCTCACCACCAACGAAATTGAAAAATGCTACTTACCCAAAATGGCGACGGGGCTTCTTCCCCGAGTCGCCGGATTCACTCGGGGGCTTTGAGCCCGACCTGTGGCTCGAACCGTGCCCCTGAGCCGTCTCTGAGTGGCTCGGATGGGGGGAGGGCTCCCGGTGCCTCCGTGGCCCGACCTCGACGGGGAGTCCTCCCTCTGCCCCTTGGGGGGGGGGGGGGGGGGGGGCGACCGCGTCTCCTTCGAGCGGTCATCTTGGCGCCTTTCCTGGGCGGGGCCCGGGACCTACTCCGGCGCGGCTCGGGACCTACTCGGCGCCCGCGCTGACGGTCACGCCCCCCGCGTCCGCCTCCCTCTCCCGACGGTGGGGGGCGGCGACGGGCTTCGGGGCCGCTCGGGCTCTGGCCACGAGACGACGCGGAGAGCCCCCCTCCATGGTCATGATGGCGGGGGCTCGACGCCCTCTCGTGCTGCCCGCTCCTCCGTGGCTCGACGGCGCCCTTGACGGCTCGCGGCGGTCGGGCCCGAAAATCCTTCTCGACCTGTCAGCCGCTTCTCGAGGCCTGGCCCTTCTCGAGACCCAACGCCTGGGTCGATGCGGCCATGGTCTCCTTCTGCGCCGCGGCGATAGCGCTCCTGGTCCGTGGCTTCTTCGCGACAGCCGGCACGACCGGCGCGGAGCTCGACGTGCCCTGAGCCTCCGACGAGGCTGGGCCTGATGCGGTCTTCCGCCGCTGCGTCCCACGTGATCCCTTCGCTGGGGGGACCTCCAAGACATCCTCCTGCACAGAGGAGTGGTCAGCCCGGACGTCGACGACCCCCGCGCGCCTCAAACGCGCATCCATCCCCTCGTCGTCACTCTCGTCATCATCATCATCCTCTTCCTCTGAGCTCGAGGAGCTGAGCTCGGGGGACTCATCTCCAGGCCGCCGGTTGCGACGAGCCTTCGCCAGCCTCTGCTCCCGAGCCGACCGACGCAAGTTTTTGTTTTTCTCTTTCTTCTTTCTAGCATCCTTTCTCTCTTTGTCTTTTTGAGCAGAGAGGCACCTCACCTGTGTTTCCGCGGCGTCCTCCCTCACCGGGCCTCGACGCGCGACAAGTAAACGCCCCCTGTGAGGAAGAAGAAGCTCGATGAGAAAAACTACGGGAAAGCGAACAAGGTTCGAAGAAAGGGAGAGGAGGAGGGGGCTCGAGACAGCCTAACTTGACGATGGCTCACCAGGTCGAGGCACCCTCGTCGGGTGCCATGATGATCAGGTCGGCCTCCTCTAGGGTGGAACGTCCCCTGAACGGTGAGCGTCACCCGGGAGGTAGCCTCGTTCCGAGGCAGCCTCTTCTCGGCCATCCTCGATTGGTTCAGTGCCTCGGGCGAGGCGTTTGGCCCCATCTCAAACATGAGAAGGGGGCGGTCTGCCAGAGGAGGACCCTCCGCTGATGGAACGCCTAGATAACCGCCTGGACGGTCAGCTTCTTCTCCTCCACCAGCGTCCGCATCGTGTTCATCAGCGACAACAGGTGGCGCTGCCTGTCCGCCACGACGCCCCAGTTCCACTTCTCCGGGCGATGGGTGATGACCCTGCCGGTGTACTGCGGAAGAAGCCCGTCCACATTCCGCAGGTAGAACTAGTGGTCGTCCCACCCCGCCTGGTTGGTGGACAGCTTGTAGCGGAGGTAGTCGCGGGGAACGTTGGCCGACGAAGGCCCGGTCCTTGCGGTGATGGTGAGGGAGCCCACGCGCGCGAGCCTCCTCCCGCTCGGCTTCGCAGCCTTGTTGAAGTGCTCGCCCCGGAAGAGGTGGACGAACATCTCCCAGTGTGGCTCAATCTTCAAGTACCCCTCACACACTGCGGCGTAGATGGCGGCGTGCGTGATGGAGTTGGGGGAGAAGTGCTGCAGCTCCACCTCGAAGTGGTGGGCCAGCCCCCGCATGAAGCGGCTCGGCGGGACGCCGAGCCCCATACGGTGGTAGCACGTGAAGCTCACCACGTACCCCCCGGCGGGTGCGGCTCCCGGTGGTCCACCGACGGGAGAATCCACCACGCGGGACCCCCTGCGGGTTGGGGCGGAGAAGCCCCCGCTCCACCAACGTCTCCAGTCCTGCTCCTGATGCTCGTCACCTTCGTCGGACTCCAATCTTCAGGCGGCAGCACTTGGGCGGCCCAGGGTAGCGAAGGCGCGGATCTGAGCGGCGGACGGACGGCCGAGAAGATTCCCAATTGCTGGCTCGGGAGAAGGCGCGTGGAGGCTACGACGGCGGTGAAGGCAAAGGCAAAGTAAAAGAAACCCTCACCCCTCTTTCGATATTTATAAGGGAAAACCCCAACGGGCGAGGCCTCCCATGGCGGCGAAAAAAGTAGCCGCACACATTTAATGTGCCCACCTAACCGCGTCTCGAGCTGGTCGACAGGTACACGCGGCGACCCCGCATTCGCTCCGCTTCCGGGCCATCGCGGCCGTCGCTCTGACTCCTTGTCAGTCGTCCTAGCGCCACGATCTCCACTACCCCGCCTAAAAAGGCGCGCCCAATGGGCAGGAGGATTCCAAGCGACAGAGGCTTCTTCGAGAAGGTAAAAATGGGCCCCGGCCCTAAGCCTCGAAGCAGCGAGGCTGGCGGCCTCGAAGAGGGGTTCGACAACCGGCTTCGAGCACCCGAGTCAGGGACACCAGGGGCGCCACTCGCAGCATCGCTCGAGGGCCAAGCCCTCGAGGCCCCTCACGTGTATCCAAGGCGGGGAGCATGACATGCAGTGAGATCCCCTCGGAGGGAGGCATCGAGCCACCGGGTCCTATCGAATGGACCCGACACTCCTGCAGACTGAACACCCATGCTTTATGAGATCGCCTCCGGGCTACAGTCGACCCCATCGAACGGGGCACGAGGTCTCACTTGGATTCCCCCGTTACCAGCTCACCGGGAACCTTGATACTCGCACGCTCGTGGTAGTACGAGGCATCCCCCCTCGCATCCGATCGAAAGGACTCACGGGACGACATGCCAGGGCAACCGGCGTGCCGGACGGCTCGAAGTGCCGTCGGTCGGTTAAGCCTGGCACCCCTCGACGAAAGAGGGTAAAAAACTCAGGGGCTCGACACTCCCGAACCTAAAAAACGTAACTGACACTCACACTTGCACACGTAAAAAAGCCCACGAGGGAGTCCTAACCACTCCCCGTGGCCTCAGGGGCTACACCCACGGGTGTCGCACGCACGACACCCACGGAATCAAAGCAACCAAACCCTCGAGAACCGTCTAGCTAACCCTCGAGATCTCAGTCGGGAGCCCCTGCTCGAGTGCAAGCACTCGAACAATGGCTCGGGGGCTACTGTCGAGGGAACACCAAAGGGGTACCCCCAATCAACGCAAAACAAATAGGGTAAACCTAGAACACCAATTAATAACAAACCTAACTAGTCTAACCCCCTCGAGGCCTACAACGCTGGCCCACCAAGCCAGGCCTGGCTGGCGCTCGTTCTCCGTCTCGCCCGAGCCCTCCGAGCCAGGCCTCGGGCGATGGAGAGCGCTCCACTAAACCCTCGAGTCCTGGCATATAGGCCTCGAGCCCCCCACTAGCCGAACACCACACCTCGAGACCCCACGCGGGACCTCGAGCCTCTCTGGCACAATAGCCTATCCCTCGAGACGCTTCATGCTTCCCTCGAGCGGCGCAGACATCGGATGCCAGCCCCATACCGCGCATTTAATACATTCACCTACTCCAGTCACGTCCTCTGCAACCCAACGTGTACCACAGTGAACTAGGGCAGAGTCAAGTCTCGTTTTCACCACAAGTATGGGCGAAAAGGCACCAGTGAGGCACTGTTAACCCATGCCCTACACTGTTGCACGTCCAAGCCACGTCTCGAGGCCCGGATGCCTGCTGCTCAATCGAATTTTGCGGGACTTGCCCATACCTGCGGGGGCTCGAGCCCCCCGTAGCCCCACCTCGAGCCGGCCCTGCGCCCTCGAGCTCTGACTGCTTTCACGCTATTGGAGGACAGGTACCCCAAGACCCGGAGGGACCCCACCGTGTCCAGTACATGCCGGAACGGGCGCTGCACGGCCTCCACGTCGCCACGCCTCCACGTCCGCGCCCGGGATGGAGGCCACGCTCCAAGGACGCTTCAACAGCAACGCCCACGTTGGCTACAGCGACTTCGACAAGACGGAGTTCCACCCTTCGCCATATCAAGCGCTGTTCATGTCGATCCTGTGTAAACCTTGGCCTCCTCTTGTTCTATAAAAGGGGATGCCAGGGCCCTTCGCGCGAGAGAGACAAGACACGAGTCTACGCTTACACGCTCTGACACACGAGTCCACACACACATACGAGTCCGGACTCCGGTCCACGCTCACTGAGCTTGTGTTCGTGCAAGTAATACAAGAACCTCCTCCCCCGCTGGACGTAGGGCCTTCTTTGCCCGAACCAGGATAAATCCTTGTGTCATCTTGCATCACCATCCAGGAAGAGAGCACGCGATCATATTACTCATTGGTGTCATACCCCCGGGTTCGAAACACCGACACGCTCACTCGTATCGCTTGGCGCTTTTTGTTTTCAGATTAGGGATAAGGAAGGCCAGATGACATCTCGGTCAAGCAAAACAAAAACACTTCCCCATCGCAGGCCAAGGGACCATAGCGGCGGCCCCATCGTCGTTCTTACGCGGCGGCCGACCGACACCATCGTTGGTGCGCGCGACGACCGCCCCATCACCAGTTCACGCGATGGAGGCCCCTTCACCGCCGCACGAGACGGCGCGAGGCCCTCCCCATCGCCGACCATCGAGTCAGATTGCCGAGCGTGGTGGGTAGGAGTCGTGAGGATGTTTTGGGCCCCCAAATGGGCTTTTGGGCTGTAGTATTAACAGATCTCGCCCATTGTGTTTAATGGGCTTTATTTGTATTTTCTAGAAAAACTAATAATTATTTTTTAAAAAATAATAATTTCCCTAAAAACCTACTTTTTTCAGAAACATTAAATTCGGAAATTTTAGTTGACAACTAGAACAATTATAGATTTTTATATAGATCTACAACTTTGTTTTTGGTTATTTAAGTTTATTTAAATTTTTTAAAAATTTAAATTTGAAAAATATGAGAAATTCAAATAAAATTTTGGGATAGTATATTATTTTGAATGTAAAGGTTGTCACAACTAAAAATCTACAACTCATCAAGATCTACAATTTTTATTTTAGCGTAGCTTGAACAATTTGAAATTTAAATTTTAAAATATGATAAGTTCAAACTAAATGATAGGTAGTAAATGATTTTAAATGAAAAGGTTGTAAACTACTGAAGGACCAGAAACGGTGACTAGAGGTAGAGGGGGTGAATGAGAGCCGGAAATTTCTTTTTCAAGAAAGATCGACCATTGTCCCAAAAAATTAAACGCAAAACAAAACACTTAAGAGTGGCAAGGTCACGAGCCAACGGTGGCTATATACCGTAGAAGATGTCCTAAAGGTGCAACGGGACTACCGGAGAAGCGCCGAGAACAAGCGCAAAGGGAAAGACCAAAACCAGAGAAAACTGCTGAGGGTCAGACTGTCCCTAGGGGTGGTAATAGATCATGGTCCTTATGGTTCGTTCACAATACAACTAGACCCTACGTAATTTTAGTTCAAAATCATATAATGTTATGGTCTGATCCTTATTGAACCCGATCCTTAATTTGTTAGGCTAAATTTGAGGGCCCTTTACCAACTCTAACTGTCCCGCGTCTGCTCGCGGACTGTTCAGGATCTCTTAAACATATGATGCATGGTTTATCTTTTTCACTCAGATAGTCGAGCTCTCTTACTTAGTCATAGAACGACTTTTGGTTTAGCCTATAAGGTTAATCAACACCTGGAGTCTCAACAAAAAAAAACATCTACATCCCGCACTCGAATAACAAGAAGCACAAAAGCACCACAAGCACAATGACACAAGAACCAAGCAATCAGGCAACATTCAACTTCTATATGCATAGTGTCAGTTTATGGCGATTCAAAAGCCTTTAAAGTCTTACACAACTTCCGATTTGGCATGGGCGATAAAGGGGGAATGTTTCTACAGGTCAACTTTCCAAAAGAGGTAGGTCAATTAACATTAGAACTCATGTGGGGAGGAAAACAAGCGTTAGCACCTATAGTTCTACAAACAAGTAGCAAGTTTGTCTTCTATGCTAGTGTTGTTCGGTCCTAAAGTCTCATCCTATAGACAAGTATGGCTCTAAGTTGGTGAGAAAATCCACAGACAAGCACGCTGCAGTCATAGATCGAAGTAGAGTGGTCCCCTCGATCTGTGTGACTTCTTTAGCTAGTTGGTTCCAGTTTGATCGGTCCTAAGCGTGCCAGTCAATTTGATCTTGCAATTGATAAGAGGTAGAGCTGATCAGTAATTTTAAGGAGGAACATGTTGTGTTGCCCGGACAGTTCCAAATATGTGGCCTGAACAGCCAATCCCAGAGGCATCGACTAGACAGTTGATAACCTGCACAATCGAGTAAATTTCAAAGAATCGACAATTTGTGATGTGGATGACAGTTCAGTTAAAATAGCCGATCAGAATGTATAAAAGACGAATCATGATAGGAGAGCATAATTAAGATGAAAAAGCATGTAATGACATATCAAGATCTTGTAAGTATAAAGATTACATTTTATGTTAACTAGATGATGCCCCGCGTGTTGCTGCGGGAATTTATAGTGTTATATAGAGGACGTAAATGCTACCTGTCATGCGTCCGTTGGACCGCACGAGCATCGGACAGCTTCTCACGTCACTGCTTCCTTCCGCCCGCTACATATTAAAAAAATATCTATTCACTTCCTTCTCCACTTCTTCCCATCCTTAAATCTTCTATCTACACCCGCGTGCCCTCACACTCGATACACAACCATGGCTGTATCCATGGTCGCGTGCCAACAACCTCACACACCTGGAGCGTGTGTGCCCTCCTTCACTCCACATTGAGTCATGTTCCCCAACCCCAGGGCTCCTTTTCCTACCACAGCGACACCATCCTTCCACCCTAGCGGTGCCCCACCCTCTACCTCGGCGTCCTCCCCAATCGAGAGCCCCCAACGCCGATAGATCCAGTGGCCTCTCAACTATCCGGGCGAGATCCATGGAGTACTAGCGAGATCCACTCGGCTTCAATGAGATCCATGGAGGTGGCGCGACACCCTCCCCCCGCGGCGACGCCCTCTTTCACCCTGGCGACCGAGCTCCCCCACCCTGGTGGCCATGTTCGCAGATCTGACAGCCATGGTGATCCTGATGCCAGGCTCTCACCCCACGTTGCAATTGTTTGTTTGAGTTGTTTCATACATTTCAGAGGTATGTTGCAGATGAATCATATGGATGTTGCAAAAGTAGATCGTGGAATGTTGTACATGTTGCAACTTGCAAGTGTTTTAGAGGCGTGTTGCAAGAGTTTGTTTGGAATGTTTGCGTATGTTGGAAGCGTTTTGATTTGGATATTGCATATGTTTCACACAAATGTTGCAACAATATATGTTCCAAATTTTTCATCTGTATCGGTTTTTTTTGTTGCAACAAGTGTTTTCATGTTGCATTTGTTTTATCTCGATGTTGCATATGTTTCACACATATATTGCAACAATATTTTTCAAATGTTTCACGTGTGTCACATGAATGTTGCATCTAAGTGTTTCATGTTGCAAGTGATGGAGTGCAGGCCCGATCTTCCGAGAGATAGCTGATAAGTTTGATTGGTGGAGGTCTCGACGTTGGCGATCTAGCTTCAAATCAAACACGATTCAAACCCTGCAACCGTTACACCACTGCTCCATTGGTTATCAACCAAGCACAACTTGATTGACCTCTCCAAGAAGGCTATTCCTGCAAGCGAATCGAAGAACACAAGCAAGAAGGTAAAAATACGCAATCTGAAATTGTAAATATGAATCTCGCGAATATCAAAAGAGGGGTTCAAGAACTCGGTTCCAAAGGACTAATCGACACAGTGGAGGAGATCAAGAACGGGGGCCCTGGATCACTGTAAAAGGATTTGTCACCACAGTTACAATGAACGATTCAGGTTCTCGATGGAAAACTAAACTCTAAACAAAACCCGAACCCTAATGATGGCGGCGGCGCCTAATTATAGTGTCTAGGTCATTGCCTCTGCTGGACGCGCCCCCTAATAGGCTCTAAGATGACACAGCCCAACGGACCAAAAGACGGTATCGCAGCACCTTGGTAGATTATGGACGCTGACTTGTTTCGACCATTCCTGTTGACTCCGAATGAACTTTGATGTTATTCTAAAGCCATTGGTTAGCTTATGAAATTATCTTTCCAAGCATATCTGGTTCGTCGAAAACGGAGTCCGTATGCGTCCGGAGCGTTGATTTTACCCGGGACTGCTCCTGGATTACGAGGGTGACGTGGTAGCTGAGTTGGGGACAAATTGCAACTTGGGGAAGACCATGGTGTCGATGTGTCCAGCGTGGCGATGTCCTCATCATCCTCTCCTTCTTGAATTGGAGTCGTCCTCGACTCCATCTTGGCGATGTCCTCATCATCCCCTCCTTCTAGAATTGGAGTCATCCGTGACTCCATCTCATCGCCAAGCTCCTGCAAAAGGTTAGTGACCGCACAATGCGAAACACAAGGTATAAAATTATGTGCAGCAACACTAACATGTCGACAAAGCATAGTATAACGAGAAGCATCATTATTATCACATAACTCATTAGTAGCAGAAGTTGTAGCAAGAAAAGCACCTCCTTTTAACTGAATTCCATTATTTGTAGCAATGTCTGTTGGGGTTTATTTTTATTTTTAATCTCTTTAGCATGTTTAATAATATCTGTAAGAGACAAAGGCAGTAAAGTCATTTTCTTGTCCTTATGTATGATAGTGTATGTATTAGTTCTACCATGGTGTAAAGCATCATTATCAAATTCCCATGGACGATCTAACAAAATGGAACAAGCTTGCATAGGAACACATCAAAATCAACATATCATGATAAGAGCCTGTGAAAAAGCTAATGCGTGCTGATTTAGTTACCTTAGTCATACCATTATTATTGAACCATTAAAGTTTATATGGATACAAATGAAAGGATCAAGATGCCCAAGAGGGGGTGAATTGGGCTTTTCTAAAACTTCTTGCAAGAATTAAACCTATCAAGCTCCAATTAACCCTCTAGTGCCTAGAAGTGTGTTTCTCTTTATTCTACCACCACAAAAAGACCAAGTCTATGCCACTCCTACTCTAGCAAAGCAATTCAATGGTGAATGAACAACAAGTATAATGCGAAATTGAATTGCTTGAAAGTAAATGCGTAAGTAAAGGAGTGGAGATGACACGACTGTTGACGCAAAACGTGACGCCCTGCGCCAGGCACACAGCAAGCCGAACGAGGCTGGCTTCAATCGGGTGTCCGGAGTTTTCCGAATCCGGAAACGTGCCAGTCGGTTTGACCTGAAAACCAACAAGGGATAAAAATATGAGAATACCTTGGAACATGCTGGGTGAGACCAGGCAGTTCCATATGTACGGCTTTGAAAGCCAATCATGACGGCACACAGCTATAAAAGCTGTTTGTCGAAACAGGTTTATAATGTCATTCGACAAGTATAAAGATGGAGCTCATAAACATATTGAATGCCGAACACATGAATAACAGAAGGGTAAAAGAGTAATTTGTAATTATAAATCTATTCAAATAACATATGCATAGGCTAATCCAACTAATCTGCCGCACGTTTAGCCTTCATGAACCCGTCAAGTATAAACTCAAGCAAAGCTAATCCACCGCATGATACCACTTGCTATAAGTCTACACCACTCCTTATAATTAGATTAATCCACCGCATGATACGATCTAATTATAAGAAGCTAAAAGCATACACATATCTGAACAGATCTATAAAAACTCATTACTCATGTAAGCTTAACCAGAATCGGCAAACTAGCCGAACTGGGGTCCATGAAGAAGGAACATACAAGCAAAGCATGATTAAACTAATCTAAAACCTGCACCTGCCGCACGGTACCCAGCTCTATCAAAGCCTAAACATGGTCGACATGCATGAACCCACAACATGTAACAATCTGGATTGAAAGTTAATTCGGCCATCACGATCTTATGATTAACGAAGCACAAATAAACTTATGCAGCAAGGCCGAACAAAGATCAATCTAGATTGAGAAAGAGTGTTATAGGAATTAAATAGATAAAACATATAACACATGATAACTTAATAAATCTATTAGATCTGCCAAATATAACAGAGCCGATAACTATTTTTACTCATGACTTAATCCGCCGCACGATACAAGGCATAAGCAAAAACTTCCCATCATAAGCTTAAATCCGCCGCACGATACTAAGCTTAACATACGAGACTACTTGCATCATATCTAAATCCACCGCATGATACTAGACATGATAGCAAGGTTGCCGGTACTTACGGAGGTCGACGGATCGATGATTCCTCAAGCGAAGAACTCGATGACCGACTTTAGGGGGACACGACTTAGGGACTCGAAAGGTGGCATGGGGCCGATTGTATTTATATGGTTGTGAACAGATTTACAATGGCCAAGGGTTTATATTTATACCCCGGGCGAAATACGAGTCCTGGAAGACTACCAACTACTCATGTTGTACAAAACTTGACTCTAAAGAAATATCTAAAAAGGAAATAAAAGATACATGGACTCTAACTTCCCTTACGTAAAATCCCTTCTAATAATCCGTCTTGGCAAAACTCTGGTGCGGGCACATCTTGCTGGTACGTATCTTGATGCCTTCCATATTTGCACATGAGACTTTGAATAAACATGGACAAATATCTTAATTGGTCATGCAATCACTGTTGATATTGATACGTATATCTATATATCTCTCGTGCACATTATAGCCCCTTGCTTGCTTCTGGTCACGATAATTCCAATGCAACAAGAACTGGCCAGTTGACTCCCTTTCCTTGTATCTTGCATAGTTCATTGCCGAATAAAGCCTTCTGGACTGCTCTTTACGTTGTTTGTGAATTAAAGTCCGCCCTCATCTTTCTCAAAGAAAAATCATCGATGCTTTTCGTACGAGAGCCCCAGTATTCAAATATTAAACAATCTTCCACACGCACATCCCCTAGCATGGCTCAAGACTCAATCGACGAGGGAGTCGATCTGGTGTTTAGCTCACTTCTGGTCGCTCAAAACATAATATCTATGAAATATTCCGTCATCAATATCATCCGCCAATCCCTCTTTACTCAGATTGATCTTGCCAAATTCTGGTGTCAACACAGGGCCCCCGAGTTCGGAGTATGAATTGTTCATGCTTCGAACTATTCCAGTCTATTGATCTACTCTTTCTAAGTTGATGTCTTCTGACCTTTGCATGTGCTCCATACCGATTACCTTCTTTCGACCTTACTTCCTGACTTTATAATCACAATCGGTCGCCTGTATAACTTGATATCCTTGACTGGCTGCCAATAGACTGATTGACTTGGACTGTAGATTCAACATTAGTAGTAGTCTTTACTACAATCGGCTCTCTCAATAGCCAATGAAATATTTCTTAAGAATTACCAACTGATGATCTATAATATATCAATGTTTCTTCCAAGAAGCCGAGGAACTCATTGGTAACAATAGCGTGATCTCGCCGAATTCCTACAATTTTCCTGTAAAATAATAAACCTCCAATACATGTGAAAATAGGTTAACAGTAAATGCATATATGTACAAATATAGTTCTCCATTTTGTTATTGATCAGAAGATGCTGCAATGCTGACTATATCTCAAGAATATCACATTTATAACTAAGATTTCTTAAATTTGAATAAAACGGTATTCTAGCTATCCTTCTTTCTATTCAACCATGGGGCTTTTAGCTTTGACTAAATCTGTTAGTAAATCGCAAAACAAAACAAAAAACAGAACTGCTTATCTTTCATTCTTCGAACACTCTTCTTCTGGAGTTTTTATATTCTTCTCGGTTTCAGCGAACACTTGTTTGTCATTTTTATTTCCGAGTACGAAAGATATCACATAATATTGCAAAGTCAAAAACTGGACTATAAGGAAATACAAGTCATATACTTAGATCAAGAAGTGCGAGTAAAGATTTTTTTGTTCTTCTACATATCATTCTCTCTTAGTCATTTTAAAATATACGAGGCTACTGGACCTTTGGTCATCTTTTATTTTATCTGGCGATCACCTGACCGTTATTTTTCTAACTCAGTTCTGGCGGACACATGCCCGTCATTTTTATTTCTGAGTTTTTTAGAGCAAAAATAGCCTCATATACTTTAATCAAAGAAAGAGTGCATGCACAAGATATTATTAAGTATATTGTAAATCTTGATCTTGGGAATATGACTATAATCTCACTAGAAGTCTCAACAGTTTGACAAAGCTCAATATGACATTTAAGAAAATTTTATTTTATGAATTCTCCAGAATTAAAGTATCTCTTAGAATAATGTTATAGCAAATTCCATTCTCATTCATATTTTACGATCACTTTTAGACAAAGCTTAAACTTTATGCGACCCACAAGTTTCAAAGATTTCTAGATAAATATTATAACCACTAACTCAAACTTAGAGAAATCAAAGCTATAAATTAGACATGGATAAAACATAAAACAGAGTATACATTTATCATTTCAAAAAAAGATAAGCTAGAACATTATTTATATCATATATGATTATTATTCTCAAGATTTTAATTTATCATGGAGAGATACAACATCATAAGTTTTGCCCTTTCAATATTTTTAATTCTAAACTTCAAAATTGTTTGAAAAATAAGGGTAGAGTCACACAATCCATTGTTGAAGATGAAGGAGTCAATGGAAGTTATTCATCTTGTCTTTCTTCATGATGAATCACTCGATGTTGCGTAATGTACATGCGTGGCGAGTCCAAATCTCCATCAAAAATAATTTTTTGCTTAACTGATGATCGACTATCTATCTCGTCTTTTCTAAAACTCGAGCCTGATCAATCAACCATACTCCGTGACTCTTCTTTGCCGAATAATAACAACTCGTGGCCCCCGGCCGATCCCTGTATATGTATCTTTGGAGCCAATCCTATTCTCGAACGACCAATATTCAGACAATCACGACCCATTCTAAACGAGCTTGACTAACAAGCTAATAGGATATGCTCAACCAACAGAGTAAAATTTCATCCATCGGCTATAAACTTAACACGTTGTTTCCGATTGGTCACCATATCAACGTTTTAGCCGATGAAGTGAGGAGGAAGCAAGAGTTCCATTTGCTTTTTGGTTTATCAGTCCGACATTCATATTTGGGATACCGAAAATACTTGCTTCATTCAGCTAATCCGAGTAGGACTTGTATGTTCTTTTAATAAACCGAAGTGAACACTGTTTCAGTTGTGGCTAGTTCAATCTGCTTTCGGCCGCTGCTCAGAATACCATGTATCGACTGGTAGCTTTCTAAAATACTTGCACATGATCGGCGAGTGGTAACTCGAAAATGCCACACATAAAGATCGGCTGATTGTTTTCCAAGAACAATATGCATGCGGGTCTAGTGCTTTGAACCTCAAGGTTGATAGCCGATTTCAGCTTAGAATTGCCGATCTCCATGTAATAAGCAACACCATTACCAAACATGCAGCCATATAAAAGTACAATGCTCAAAATCCCAGTAGATTAATCTTGCATGTGTGTACGTAGAAGTGGGACTGCAACATTATCGGCTCTATGTAGCCGATTAGCATCATGTTCATGGTATGCTTAGATTCTTATAGTACACAGATACTGTAACTTGTGACCTCTTGGCTCCTTAGTAATTTCTATATTGAATAATGTCGGGGAACTTTGACCTTGACCACATCGGCTATTATTATAAGTCTGATACTTTCAAAAGCCGATGCATTTAATTGACCTACTGATCAACTCGATGTAACAATATATTTCAATATAGCCAATATACTTTCAACTAGCAATATTGGCTTGTCTTCATGTATTCATCAACTTCAATTGCATATCATCTAGTGGGTGCTGCTATCCCTTCCAGTTTCAACAGTACATCCAAACTTAAATCCTCTAAATTTTTATAACAACAATATGTGTACCATAGGTAGCTGACAAATGGCACATTGTATACACAAGGTTCACCATCGGCTATTTTTCTTATCCAAAGCTGATGTCCCGAATTGTCTTTTCCTTTCAATCACTGTGCATAGACAAAGTAACCACCAGAACCATCTCATCCAATTCCACACATGTTGTTATTGGCTTGTGACTATCTTGAATAGCAGATTCAAATAACCGAATAGGCCCATTTACGGCGCAACTGTTATTCAGCGTTCCAGTTTCTAGGCTTCCAATTAGGAGATCAATTTGATGTCTTGAAACCGATGTCAGTAGGAAAAATATCATCATAATCTTATATTGGAAGATCATCGGCTAAGTGTAGAATATTGTTGTGACTTTTCTTGGCCGATCCTTGTGATGAAATATAAGCCAATAGACATCTGACTCCCTGAATTAGCGCAAATACTCTTGCGGCGTTTCGCCGGGTCTCATCTTCAAGCTCATAAGATCGACCAACTTCTTTTCACTGGTTCCCGTAAAGAAGTATGAGTGAACTTCTGCTCTAACTCTGCCCATGTATTGATAGAATTCGCCGGCAGAGAAGCAAAACAGGAGAAGGCTGGTCCTGTCAACGACAGCGGGAAATACCAAATCCTCCAAGCTTCATCTGTAGATGCTTCCCCAAGTTGCATCAAGTATCGACTGATGTGCTCTATAGTGCTGGTATCATCCTGACCCGAAAACTTGGTGAAAATCAGTAGGAGGTTTTACTCTTGGAGGAAGTGCCACCCGATTGTACCATTCTGGGTAGGGAGACTTGTAAGCATATGTCTGATTCTTTGGCTTTAGGCCGAACTGATTCTGCATCATATCAGCCATCTTGTGCATATGATGGGTCAACACTTGAATCAGGAGCTGTTTGGCCTGCCCCCAGTATGTAGTCCTGCCAAACTCCTGTAGCCCGGATTCGGAAGAGCATTAATCGAGTTATAGTCCATAAACTCCCGATATCCATCTCCAAACATATCTCTCTGTATCCTGTTCGCCACAGGAGACACTCTAGAAGCAGATTGTGGGACATTCCCTGTTGTGCCGAACGTGAGCTGGCCATAGGTCTGGGGAGGTTGTTGCGTCTCCTGAGAAAACACTCCATCTGTGCTTGGGCCAGCTCCACTGTTCTCAGCAACCCTCCGACGTTGAGGTATTTGAAACAACAATGGTCCTTGCATCGGA
The DNA here is from genome assembly GCA_009763385.1 of Coix lacryma-jobi var. lacryma-jobi. Taxonomy (NCBI): domain Eukaryota; kingdom Viridiplantae; phylum Streptophyta; class Magnoliopsida; order Poales; family Poaceae; genus Coix; species Coix lacryma-jobi. The sequence continues at coordinate 34,292,743 of CM019824.1, read as the reverse complement.
CTAGCAGCTTCTTCAAAGTACTTATCTGCGTTTGGACCGAAAGTATTGACCATAATAGCACGAAAAGTGTTTAAGAAAGCCGACTGATGATTAGTCACGGCTCCTGATACAACCTTGTGCATTATTTCAGTCATCTTCTGGATAGCTTCTTCTTCACCACCGTCGGGCAGCTCAGGTTGGTGATGAGGAACAGCCTTCGGGAACGTCTGCTTCTGATAGACCTTGCTGCTTTTATTCTTGGACAAAGTCTCCAAGCATCTACGCTGGAATTCATCACAAGCCCGTTGCACCAAATCCTTTGATTTTGGCGGCAATTCGTCCATGGTCACATCGAAGGTTTGATCCTCGTTGATCTCAAGCATCTTGAAATGAAGTGGTCCCACTGGGTGTGCCAAAAAGTGTGTTGACGCAAAACGTGACGCCCTGCGCCAGGCACACAGCAAGCCAAACGAGGCTGGCTTCAATCGGGTGCCCGGAGTATTCCGAATCCGGAAACGTGCGAGTCGGTTTGACCTGAAAACCAACAAGGGATAAAAATATGAGAATACCTTGGAACATGCTGGGTGAGACCAGGCAGTTCCATATGTACCAATCATGACGGCACACAGCTATAAAAGCTGTTTGTCGAAACAGGTTTATAATGTCATTCGACAAGTATAAAGATGGAGCTCATAAACATGTTGAATGCCGAACACATGAATGACAGAAGGGTAAAAGAGTAATTTGTAATTATAAATCTATTCAAATAACATATGCATAGGCTAATCCAACTAATCTGCCGCACGTTTAGCCTTCATGAACCCGTCAAGTATAAACTCAAGCAAAGCTAATCCACCGCATGATACCACTTGCTATAAGTCCACACCACTCCTTATAATTAGATTAATCCACCGCATGATACGATCTAATTATAAAAAGCTAAAAGCATACACATATCTGAACAGATCTATAAAAAACTCATTACTCATGTAAGCTTAATCAAAATCGGCAAACAAGCCGAACTGGGGTCCATGAAGAAGAAACATACAAGCAAAGCATGATTAAACTAATCTAAAACCTGCACCTGCCGCACGGTACCCAGCTCTATCAAAGCCTAAACATGGTCGACATGCATGAACCCACAACATGTAACAATCTGGATTGAAAGTTAATTCGGCCATCACGATCTTATGATTAACGAATAAACTTATGCAGCAAGGCCGAACAAAGATCAATCTAGATTGGGCAAAGAGTGTTATAGGAATTAAATAGATAAAACATATAACACAAGATAACTTAATGAATCTATTAGATCTGCCAAATCTAACAGAGCCGATAACTATTTTTACTCATGACTTAATCCGCCGCACGATACAAGGCATAAGCAAAAACTTCCCGTCATAAGCTTAAATCCGCTGCACGATACTAAGCTTAACATACGAGACTACTTGCATCATATCTAAATCCACCGCATGATACTAGACATGATAGCAAGGTTGCCGATACTTACGGAGGTCGACAGATCGATGATTCCTCTCGAAGAACTCGACGACACAACTTAGGGACTCAAAAGGTGGCACGGGGCCGGTTGTATTGATATGGTTGTGAACAGATTTACAATGACCAAGGGTTTATATTTATACCCCGGGCGAAATACGAGTCCTGGAAGACTACAAACTACTCATGTCGTACAAAACTTGACTCCAAAGAAATATCTAAAAAGGAAATAAAAAGATACATGGACTCTAACTTCCCTTACGTAAAATCCCTTCTAATAATCCGTCTTGGCAAAACTCTGGTGCGGGCACATCTTGCTGGTACGTATCTTGATGCCTTCTATATTTGCACATGAGACTTTGAATAAACATGGACAAATATCTTAATTGGTCGTGCAATCACTGTTGATATTGATACGTATATCTATATATCTCTCGTGCACATTATAGCCCCTTGCTTGCTTCTGGTCACGATAATTCCAATGCAACAAGAATTGGCCAGTTGACTCCCTTTCCTTGTATCTTGCATAGTTCATTGCCGAATAAAGCCTTCTGGACTGCTCTTTACGTTGTTCGTGAATTAAAGTCCGCCCTCATCTTTCTCAAAGAAAAATCATCAATGCTTTTCGTACGAGAGCCCCAGTATTCAAATATTAAACAATCTTCCACACGCACATCCCCTAGCATGGCTCAAGACTCAATCGACGAGGGAATCGATCTGGTGTTTAGCTCACTTCTGGTCGCTCAAAACATAATATCTACGAAATATTCCGTCATCAATATCATCAGCTAATCCCTCTTTGCTCAGATTGATCTTGCCAAATTCTGGTGTCAGCAACGACGATCTTTTTGCCGAGATATCGAGGTGTCGGCACACCCCCCTAGTCCTCGTTGGAGCACCCACGCAAGGGTATCGCTCCCCCTTGATCCGCGCAAGGATCAAGTGCTCACTATGAGCTGATTCTTCGTCGCTCCGACCCGGTGAATCGCTCACTACCGGTCACAAGCTTGCTTGGGTCATCCACAATGCCACCGGATGCTCTCCAAGCTTCACGATCGCCACCAAGCCGTCTAAGTGATGCCGATCACCAAGAGTAACAAGCTAGAACTCTCACTTGACCAACACAAGGCCAAAGAGATGGATGGATGCACACTTGCTACTCAATTCTCACTAGGAGGTGTCTAATTCTCACAATTAGCAAATCACTGAACCTCACTAGGGCTCTTGCACTATCTCACACTCACAATGTGTCTCTCAACAGATGGAAGTGGCAAGAACACTCAAATGGATGGAGGGAAGGAAGTATATATACTCCCCCAACCGGCCATCCGAAAACAGGACAAGACTGGGTTTCTGCAGGGGCATCGGACGCTCCGATGCTTGGCATCGGATCCGCCGATGATCTCGACCAACGGTCGACTGCACCCTCTTGTCAGACCTGTTAAAGGGACATCGGACGCTGGACAGCGTCCGATGCCGTCCGATGTGGATTTACCCTCTCTGGAACCTCTCTGCATGCCCATCGGACGCTGGCCCTCAGCGTCCGATGCTAGCGTCCGATGCAACCCCCAGTTCACGCGCACATGAACAGTAGCACGGGCGCGTCCGATGTGAACACATCGGCGCGTCTGATGCCATGCATTAGACAAGCTCAAGTCTAGTGAGCATCGGACGCGCGTCCGATGCCACCAGGCCAGCGTCCGATGCATATACCAAGGCCAAAACCAACTCGGATCGCGATGCGGCCTTAACGACTTTTGATCCTCTCGACATAAGGCATCTCTCTGAGCTACCTAGGGCTATGAAATAACAAGTGTGCACCACACCTACCTCAATAGTCTCATCTAGGTCAAGCTACTGATTCACGCTCCCCTTTATTGTACGGCCAAAGGAAAAACAAAGACCTAAGACTACCTAAGTGTCCTCCAATCACCATGCGACACTTAGCCTAGTCTACCACCGTCTTCGTCGTCCATCCTTTGAAAACCGAAACGATTTCCATCGCCAGGGGACATGAACTCCATATGCCCGTATCGTCGCCATTACCGTGACCTAACTCAATCCTGTTCTCGCAAAACACACATTAGTCACAGTAATCTTGTGTTTCATCCAATCACCGAAACCACTAGGGGCCAAGATGCGTTCAATCTCCCCCTTTTTGGTGATTGATGACAACACGAGATCGAGTATAGAGAGAAGAGGTTTTTAAATCATGACATGTATGAACTTGCAATGAATAAGAGAAAATGATTAGGGGCAAGTTCAAACATGTCATGCCATCATCCTGCACTCAACAAGTTAGAGTGAATAGCAAGTGCAAGAGTGAAATAGCTCATATACATAACCAAGTGAGAATTAAGCGCAAGTAAATGAGCGACACGAAATGACATGTCATATCATATATCATAGTGAGCACATACATGTCATAAAGATCCATAGCATAAGTATATAGCAAAAACATGCACAAAAGAGGCGATAAGTAAAGAGCGTATGTGAATGAAACACAACATAAGACATCGAAACCCTCTCACATCGCTCCCCCTATCGCTATACTCATCCACTCTCCCCCTTTGGCATCAAGCGCCAAACTAAGCGTCGGAGGGCGGAGATGGTGCAGACGAGTCAGGAGCCGTCTCCGGAGTACGCTGAGTAAACTCAAACTGCTGTAGGTACTCCTCGGAGTCAGAAGAGGTGGTGCCGGTAGCCTGCTGACCCTGTGGAGCTGGAAGTGTAGGTGAAGTGGTCCGGGTCGGCTCTGACGGCTCTGGCTGCTGGGCCTGCTCGGTCTGCTCTGCCTGCTCTGAAGCTGTTGCAGTCTCGGTAACGGTGTCAACCTGAGTATCGGAGTGCGGAAGCTCTGGAATAACTGACAACTCAAGCTGAACTATCGTGGTCGTCTCGGACTGCGCAGGCTCTATCTGCTCTGAAGACGCGACGGAGCTCGGGAGGGTCTCAGTGGTAGAAGTCACTGGAGCCGTCATCGTCTGCACTGGATCCGTAAGATCGGGAGTGGGAAAGCCAGTGAGCTCACTGAAGCTGGCATACAAGTCCCGCGTCACTGTGGTGGTCGTTGCGAACAGAGACTCTGTCGGACGTGGCGTAAAACCAGTACGCAAGGGACTGAACACAGGGGCTCCTCCAGGCGGCATGGAGAAAGAGGTGAACTCGGAGGAGCTCTGCGGAAACTACTGTTGTTGCCCAAACTGCTGGGGAGGGACGGGTGGCTGCCACTGAAGCTGCTGCTGAGGAGGGGGCTGCTGCCACTGCCACTGCCACTGAGGAGGACCGCTGGCGAGTCTCTCCATGAAGCTCAAAGTCTTCTGTTGTAAAGCCATCATCTGTCGCTGAAGTGCATCAGACCTCTCCTGTGCCTGCTGCTGTGCTAGGGCCTGTGCCTGGGCCAACCTCTGCTGCTTCTGGGCGAGCCGCTGAACATCCTGAGTAACTGTCCTCTGCTGCTCCTCCATCCGTGCGAGTATAGCAAGGAGCGCTGGATCGGAGGTGCTAGACGTCCCGGCCTCAGTGTCATGTGCACGCGACTGGTAGCGGGGCGGGAGCTGGTAGTCCTCATCTGAGCTATCTGTAGGGTCGTCGACCACGTAGGTGTCCTCACCCTCTAACTCCGCAAGCTCTTGCTCGGCGAGTGCCTGGACAGCCTCGTCCTGCTCCTGAGCGAACTCTGGGACCTCTGGTCTCTGGCGCGAACTAGACGGGCGTCCTGCTGCTGCTGCCTGCGATCCCGGCCGTGTCCCAACAGCTGACTCATGTTGTACTCGGGGAACACGGTCGCGGACCCAGTGAGCGACTGACTGGGGTGAGAGCCAGTGGTAGCAGCAACCTTCCACAGAATGTAGGATATCCAATGAGCATACGGAAGCTGCCTGCGGGCCTTAATGCCCTCTGCCACTGTGTCCTCCATCTCACAAAGTATGACGTCCCAGATGTCGAACTCCTGCTGCCTGACCAAGTAAGCTAGCAACCACAGCTGTAGACGAGACAGACCCTCGCGGAAACCAACCTTGGGAAGCAAGGTCAGCCTAAGAACCTCGTTGAGGATCCGAGTCGTAGGGGTGAGATCCCTAGGCGCACGACTCGAACCCTCACCGAAAGGCTCAGTGAAGCAGGGGCGGACCAGGTCTGTCGACGGCTGGGCACCACCGTGAGGGCGGCGGGGTGGCTCCGTCCGGTCGTAGCACAAGTCGTGGATCCGGGTCTGTGAGTGTCTCAAGCCAAACCAACCCCGGATCTCTGACGAAAAGTCTGTAGTGCTCCCCCTCAAAAGCAAACTCTATGGTCTCTCTGTCCAGGTGCACCCAGAGTGAAGCGTAGAACTGGAACACCCAATCCTTGATATACGAGCCAGATCGCCCCAGAAAGTCTGCCAAACCGGGTAGATAGGTGAGTATGGGGCGGATCTGCTCTCCTACTGCTGCTACGACTGCCTCTAGGGGACAGACACGCTGCGAACGCAAGAAGATGCCGGTGTTCCTGTAACCTCTGTAGAAGTCCTCCTGAAGCACGGTGTAGAAGTCCAGACTGGCCTGCTGCTGCCTCTCCCTCGGGAACCACTGCTCCACTGGTACAAGTCTAAGTGTCTGAATCTGGGAGTAGGTGGCCGCCCGGAGGTCCAGTCGCGGGATCGGCGGGGGCGCACGCCTCGATGGAGCACGTGCTCCCCGCAGAGGGACATCGGGCCGGGGTGGCACCGCTGTCCTGCGACGCATGGACCGGCGCCGAGGAACCTCCTCAGGAACCTCCTCCTCTGCCTCGGCCTCGGGTGCCTCTGTCTCTGCTGCCTCTGCCTCAGCTGCCTCGGCCTCTGCCTGGCTCTGCTGCGAGCTCTGGGGCTCGACTCCTGGTGAGGCAAACGTCGTCCGACGACCGGCAACCATGAGCGTGCCAGTCAGCGAACCGTGGCAACGCTCAACCTCCTCGACTGCCCTGCGCTGGTCTGGGGACAACTGGTCCTCGATCCTGAGTCCACCAGCACGACCTCCCTGCTCTGCTCGCTCTGCTGCATCGGCCACTGCCTGTGCCTGAGCTGCCTCGTGGTCCTGACGACTGCGCTTCCTGCGCACTATCAGCTTCCCCTTCCTGGGTCGCTGACCGGAAGGCGGGGGACGCGGAGGTGAGTCCCCTGGGCCACTGACATTCTTGCAGCGCGGCATCGCTGACAAGAACAGAAGGAACTGCACTAAGAGAAGCTCTGGACTGCCGCTGAAAAACCAACTGCCACTGAAAAACCTCGGACAAGTCCAACTGACAACTGAACTGACAGCTCCCCGTGTCATTGACCACAGACGGTGACTGTCACTCACGAGGCTTGGCCTCGATCCGTACCTGCGGGCTTGGCCCCGGGTTCTCTGTCACTGCTCAACAGACATTCTGACCACTGACTCGCTGCATGGAATAGAGAGAGATATATAAGAGATACATACACTAGAGATGAGCGAGTCCTATGGAAGCACAAGATGTGGATAAGAAGTGAGAAACTGGCTTCGCTACCTGAACGAACGATGAACCAACCCAAGAGAAGGGAAGCACAGACGTTCCGACATCCACACGTCACGCCAAGGTGGTCTGCACGAGATTTGAGGTGAAACGAGGGTCAAAAACAATGGGAACGGCTTTGAGACAGTTCATCAAGCACCTTGCAGGCATGAGTTAGGAAGGGGGAGGTGGTGCTCACTTCTAGGGAAACACGAGCCGTCCGGGGAGAGATCGCCGGAGGAGAGAGGCTCGGGGACGGGGAATGAGCTCCGGCGAGGTGCTCCGATGAGGAGGCTCGAGGCTCCGGCGAGCGCGCAAGCAGGTGCGGGCTGAGTGGGGCACGGCGGCACGGCGGAGCAACAGCGGGAGCGGGCGCGCGGTGGGTGCGGGCGCGCGGCTGACAGAGAGGACGCGGCGGCCGGCGGTGGATGCGGTGGGTAGGTCACGGCGGCACTAGGGTTAGGGTGCGAGCTCGGGCGGTCGAGCGGCGCGAGGAAGAAGAGGATGTGCTTATGACGTGTGGGACCCAGATGTCAATGAATAGAACTCACTGCGCCGCTTCAAGGAGCATCGGACGCGCCGATGCCTGTCCAGAGAGTTTCAAAACCGACAAAAGCACATCGGACGCGTCCTTTGCCTCAGCATCGGACGCTAGGCAGCGTCCGATGATGCCTCGGATGCTCCGATGGTGACACATCGGACGCAGCGCCAACACTGTTCCAGCCGGGGCTGTGTACAGTGGGGGCATCGAACGCTGGAGCCAGCGTCCGATGCAGTGTCCGATGCAGCGTCCGATGCTGCATATTGGCTTGTTTCGAAGGTCTCCGTTGCGGCTCCCTCTCCCAACCAAGTTCCAACTCAAATAAGAAGCTAATAAACACCAATTGGAACCTAGTATGAGCATCCTCGCATAAACCCTCAATTTTTAGAAATATTTTGCCATAGGCTACATATCATTTTTAGAGAAAATAGGCAATAAATCCCGAGAAGACAACATGTGGCCACCAAAACTAGGGGTCTCAACCATTAGGAGCCTCAAATGCTCCCCCTAGCGGTGGACGAACATAGCGGTTTCTCAAAACATAACCAAAAAGAAATGACAAAGCAACAAACATGCATATGCAATGCATTACGAAATTTGAATCTAGGTTGCTTGTCAAGTTTGCTCATGGGTAAGCTTCTTCACACGCTTTTTAGGGCGGTTATCTTAACCACGTCTGACAAGCCTATGTGCATAGCATAATTTAAACATGGCATATTGTACAATGCAATGCAAAGACAACCCCCTTTCACCTTTTAACAAAGTTACTTAGATCAAGCACATTAAGCTCACTTCGCAATCTACAAAGGGTGTTCTCATCTAGGGGTTTTGTGAAGATATCTGCCAATTGATCTTCGGTTCTAACTCCCTCTAAGGATATGTCTTTCTTTGAAACATGGTCTCTAAGAAAGTGATGGCGAATATCTATGTGCTTTGTGCGAGAGTGTTGAACCGGATTGTTAGCAAGCTTAACCGCGCTCTCATTGTCACACAACAAAGGTACCCTTTCAAGAACTACACCATAGTCTAAAAGGGTTTGTTTCATGTAAAGGATTTGTGCACAACAAGCACCAGCGGCTATGTATTCTGCCTCGGCAGTAGACAAGGCCACACTATTTTGTTTCTTTGAACTCCATGAAACTAGTGATCTCCCAAGCAAATGGCACCCTCCGGATGTGCTTTTTCTATCTACTTTGCAACCCGCGTAATCCGAATCGGAATACCCAACGAGTTGGAAGTTAGCTCCTTTGGGATACCAAAGGCCAATGCTTGGGGTGTGCTTTAGGTACCTAAGGATTCTCTTCACCGCTATGAGATGTGATTCCCTAGGATCAGCTTGAAAGCGAGCACACATGCACACACTAAACATGATGTCGGGCCTAGATGCGGTCAAATATAACAAGCTACCAATCATAGAACGGTAGAGAGTTTGGTCAACCGGGTTACCTCCCACATCTAGGTCGAGGTGTCCATTTGTTGGCATTGGAGTCTTGATAGGCTTGCAATCATCCATGTTGAAGCGCTTGAGAAGGTCTTTTGTATACTTCTCTTGAGATATGAAAGCCCCCTCCTTCATTTGCTTGACTTGGAAGCCTAGAAAGAATGTGAGCTCTCCAATCATGGACATCTCAAACTCCTTCGACATCAAGTCACCAAATTCCTTGCAATAAGCTTCATTTGTTGACCCGAAGATGATATCATCAACATAGACTTGACAAATGAAGATCTCTCCATCAAGCTTCTTGGTGAATAGTGTGGTGTCGACCTTCCCAATGGTGAAGCCCTTCTCAATGAGGAAGTCCCGGAGGCGCTCGTACCATGCTCTTGGGGCTTGCTTGAGCCCATATAGCTCCTTGGACAACCTATAAACATGATTAGGATATCTAGGGTCTTCAAACCCGGGAGGTTGATCAACATAGACTAGTTCATTTATGAAGCCATTTAAAAATGCACTTTTCACATCCATTTGATATAATTGAATGTCATGATGTGATGCATATGCAAGGAGGATACGAATGGCTTCGAGTCTTGCAACCGGTGCAAAGGTGTCTCCAAAGTCCGAGCCTTCGACTTGAGAGAACCCCTTTGCCACTAGCCTTGCCTTGTTTCTAACAACCTTGCCTTGATCATCTTGCTTGTTCCTAAACACCCATTTTGTTCCAATGACTCTTGCGCCTTTAGGTCGCTCTTCAAGTGTCCAAACTTGGTTGCGGGTGAAGTTGTTTAATTCTTCATGCATGGCATTCACCCAATCCAGATCACCTGGAGCTTCATCTACAATGGTAGGCTCAACAAGAGACACAAAGGAGTGATGTTCAATAAATAAAGCAAGTTTTTGTGATCGAGTCATTACACCCCTTGTAGGACTCCCTATGATGAGATCTTGAGGATGAGCTTGTAGTAGAGGAGTAGTCCTTCGATCAACCACTTGAGGGGCCGCTTGTGGAGCATCAACATCATGAGCTTGTACCACCATTTGATCATGGGAGATATGAGTGTCTTCAAATGGATCCCTCCCATCTTTGTCATCAACATGTGGTACATTGGATGATGATGGCTTGTCAATGACTTGGACGTCATCATCATCATCTTTAGGCTTGATGGCTCCAACCGGCATGTTCTTCATGGCTTCCCTCAATGGTTCATCACCTACATCATCAAGATTTTCATGCTCTCTTTGAGAGCCATTAGATTCATCGAATTCCATATCATATGCTTGTTCTACCATCCCGGTGGCATGGTTGAATACTCGATATGCTTTGGACTTCAATGAGTAACCAACAAGAAAACCAATATCACATCGACGTTGAAACTTCCCTAGGTGTTGGCGCTTCTTGTAGATGTAGCATTTGCACCCAAATACTCTAAAGAATGATATATCCGGCTTCTTGTTGTTGAGTAGCTCATAGGGGGTCTTGCCAAGGAGACGATGGGGGAACAACCGGTTTGATGCATAGCAAGCGGTGTTGATTGCTTCCGCCCAAAATCTTTCCGGTGTAGTGTACTCATCTAACATAGTCCTTGCTAGGGTGATTAGTGTTCTGATGTGAACAAGGGTGCCCGATCTTCCGAAAGGTTCTGGTAACTCTCGATTTGGTGGAAACGAGACACTCGTCGATCCGGCTTCCGAACATCACGATCTGAAACCCCGCAATCGCAGCACCACGTCTCCTTTGGTTATCAACCGGCGTTGCACGGTGGACCTCACCAAGAAGGCTAAAGTCCTTGCCTGTGAATCGAAGAACACGAGCAAGAACAAAGAAGAATGCAACCAAATTGCAGATGAATGATTAATCTCATGAGTTGGGGTCTCACAAACCGACAAACAGCGAACCTGTTGTGAACAGATTAATCTAAGCAAAACCCAAAACCCTAACGAGGGTGATGGCTACTGTTTATAGTCCCTAAGGGTTGTCACCCCCCTAGACGCGCCCCTCTAATGGGCTCACAGAGGATACACGGCCCAATGGACCAAAAACGGTTACGCAACACCGGGACAGATTATGTGCACTGACTTGTTTCGACAATTCCCGTTGACTCATGATGAATTTTGATATGAGACCAGAACCATTGGTTAGCTTATCGAAATAGCTTTCCAACGACATCTGGTTTGTCAAAAACGGAGTCCGTACGCAACCTGGGTGACCAGTTTAGTGCTGACTGCTCCTGGACTCCGAAACTGACTCGAAGTCAACTTCGTCTTGGTCTCCAACTTGCATCAGGCGCCCTTGCTAGTCTTCCACGCCTCCAAGCCTTTCTCTATGCATCTCTGGGTCCTCTCTATGGTTCCTAATCAACACATAATCATTAGGTAGCAATCTATTCTCAAAAACATTTAAAGTGTTACATAGGAACGAATCCACCTCTAAATTTAGTTGACGCGCGCGAGCTCGTGTCATTGGACCATGATAACTCAGCGGAGGATCGTTGTGTGTATCCAAAGGAGTGATGTCCTCATCATCCTCCCCCTCTTGAATTGGAGTCGTCCTCGACTCAAGCTCAGTATCTTCTCCCAAGTAAGGCTTCAAATCTGCAATGTTAAAAGTAGGACTAACCCCGAAATCAGGTGGCAACTCAAGTTTGTATGCATTATCATTTATTTTCTCAATTATCTTATAAGGACCAGCAGCTCTTGGCATTAATTTAGACTTACGCAGATCTGGAAATCTATCTTTTCTCAAATGTAACCACACTAAATCTCCCGGTTCAAGTTTAACTTCTTTCCTACCTTCACTACCAGCAATTCTATACTTTTCATTCATCCTTTCGATATTTGATTTAGTTGTTTCATGCAACTTACGAATAAAATCAGCACGTGCACTAGCATCACCATGTGTTCTTTCAGTGGTAGGTAGAGGCAAAAGATCAATAGGAGCTTGGGGGTTAAAACCATACACTACCTAAAAAGGACTTACCTTGGTGGTAGAATGTGTGGCCCGATTATAAGCAAACTCCACATGAGGCAAACATTCTTCCCACATCTTCAAGTTTTTCTTAAAAATAGCTCTCAACATGGTACCCAAAGTGCGGTTCACTACCTCCGTTTGACCATCAGTTTGTGGGTGACAAGTAGTAGAAAACAATAATTTTGTACCCAACTTATTCCATAAAGTGCGCCAAAAGTGACTCAAAAATTTAGCGTCGCGATCTGAAACAATAGTAGAAGGCATACCATGCAAGCGAACAATCTCTTTGAAAAAGAGGTCAGCAATATATACGGCATCATCACTTTTATGACAAGGTATAAAATGTGCCATCTTAGAAAAACGATCAACAACAACAAAAATGCTATCCCTCCCCCTCTTAGTCCTAGGCAATCCCAAAACAAAGTCCATCGAAATATCTGCCCAAGGAATAGAAGGAACAGGAAGAGGCATATACAAACCATGTGGATTCAAGCGTGACTTAGCCTTTTGACATGTGGTACAACGTGCCACGAACCTCTCAACATCTCTCCTCATCTTTGGCCAAAAGAAATGTGTGGCCAACATATCCAACGTCTTCTTAGCACCAAAATGCCCCATCAATCCTCCTCCATGTGCTTCCTGCAACAACAAAAGACAAACCGATCCAACTGGAATGCATAGACGGTTAGCTCTAAACACAAATCCATCATTGATCACGCACTTGTTCCATGTACGTCCCTCTTTACAATTCAGCAACACATCATTAAAATCAGGATCAAGCACATATTGTTCTTTTATTGATTCAAGTCCAAAAATTCTATAATCAAGTTGGGACAACAAACTATATCGTCTAGACAAAGCATCAGCAATTACATTATCCTTCCCTTTCTTGTGTTTGATAATATAAGGAAAAGATTCAATAAACTCAACCCACTTAGCATGTCTACGATTCAAATTATTTTGTGAACGAAGATACTTAAGAGATTCATGATCTGAATGTATAACAAATTCTTTAGGCCACAAATAATGACACCACGTCTCTAAAGAACGTACAAGAGCATACAATTCCTTATCATACGTAGAGTAATTGCAAACAGGGCCAAGTAATTTTTCGCTGAAGTATGCAATGGGCTTACCTTCTTGCATCAAAACACCACCAATGCCAACTCCACTAGCATCACATTCTAGCTCAAAAGTCTTACCAAAGTTTGGAAGTTGCAGTAAAGGCGCGTGTGTAAGCTTGTCCTTCAAAGTATTAAAGGACTCCTCTTGTGCCTTACCCCAATGGAACACCACACCTTTCTTTGTCAACTCATGTAAGGGGGCAGCAATGGCACTAAAATCCTTCACGAAGCGACGATAAAATCCTGCAAGACCAAGAAAACTTCTCACCTGTGTGATGGTTTGGGGCACCGACCAGCTTTTTATGGCTTCAATTTTCATCTCATCCACCTCGATTCCCTGTGGAGTAACAACATAGCCAAGAAAAGAGACTCGATCTGTGCAAAAGATGCACTTCTCAAGGTTACCAAATAAACGTGCATCACGCAAAGCATTAAAAACAGCACGTAAGTGATCCATATGTTCATCCAAAGACTTGCTATATATTAGTATATCATCAAAGTAAACCACCACAAATTGCCTAATAAAATCTCTTAAAACTTCATTCATCAGTCTCATGAAAGTACTAGGTGCATTAGTTAAACCAAAAGGCATTACTAACCACTCATATAATCCGAATTTAGTTTTCAAAGCTGTTTTCCATTCATCTCCAAGTTTCATTCTAATTTGGTGGTAGCCACTACGCAAGTCAACCTTTATGCAAATTACAGAGCCACACAACTCATCAAGCATGTCATCAAGCCTAGGAATAGGATGACGATATCGAATAGTAATATTATTAATGGCTCTACAATCAACACACATACGCCATGAACCATCTTTCTTAGGAACCAAAATCACAGGAACAGCACAAGGACTAAGGCTTTCTCGTACATACCCGCGGTCCAAAAGGTCTTGGACTTGTCGCTGAATTTCCTTAGTCTCCTCGGGGTTGGTTCGATAAGCAGCTCGGTTTGGCAATGTAGCTCCCGGAATCAAATCAATTTGATGCCCTATTCCTCTCATAGGTGGCAGCCCCGGGGGTATCTCAGCTGGAAAAACATCCTTATACTCCTACAAAAGGTTAGTGGCAGTAGGAGGTATCAAGCTAACAACATCATCAAGCGAATACAAAACTCGTTTGCAAACCAAAGTATAACAAATATCATCATAAAAAATTTCAGCAAGGTCACTTTTTATTGCAAGCATTACACCACCCTTCAATTTTATGCCCTCTTCCTTAGAACTAGGTGTAGACTTATCCTTTTTAGGTGGGTAAAGAGAATTAGCAACTTGCTGATTTTCAGATTTAGTATCATGCAAATTAGCAGTTCGTTCTTTATCAGCTTGTACAATTTAAGCAGGGGTCATAGGAACCAAAGTAATTTTCTTTCCTTTATGCATAAAAGTGTATTTATTAATTCTACCATGGTGTATAGTATCATTATCAAATTCCCACGGACGACCCAATAAAAGTTAACAAGCTTCCATAGGCACTACATCACAATCTACAGAATCAACATAGGTACCAATGGAAAAAGAAACTCTACAAGTTTTGTTACCTTAGCTTTACCAGAATCATTCAGCCACTGAATATGGTACGGATGTGGGTCTGGGCGCGTGGACAAACCAAGCTTCTTGATCAAATCAGAACTCACCAAATTATTGTAGCTACCGCTATCAATGATGACACGTGCTCGCCGGTTGTTGATGACAAAGAAAATTTGGAACAAATTATGGCATTGCTGCTTTTCAGGTTGTTGTACTTGTGTGCTGAGCACGCGTTGCACGATGACCCTCATGTAGGTTGAAGTATCCTCACTACCAAAGACCTCGCCATATCCCTGAACATGTTCTTCTTCTTCAACATCTTCAACATCAGAGGTACCGATGTACCCTTCTTCTGTCGCAATGTATGCCCGCTTACTTGGGCAGTCCTTCTGCACATGTCCATATCCAAGACAGCGGTGGCACTGAATGCCAGAAGTGCGTCCCGTTGAGGCAACGGAGGATGCACTCTTCGAAGGTTCCTGCATAGAGTTTTTACCTGACCCAGAAGGTTGTGAGGAAGGTGTCCGCTTGCTTGATGGTAGAGGCGCCCGAAAGGAGGATGCCTTGGGAAGCACCGAAGATGTCCCCGTGAGTGGTATGTATGAAGTGCCTCCCTTGATCTTTCTCTGCTTTTCACGCCCCAGCAACTCCTTCTCTGCAAGCATAGCAAACTGAAACAACTGGTTGACAGTGTTAAATTAAGTGCCTCCCTTGATCTTTCTATGCTTTTCACGCCCCTGCAACTCCTTCTCTGCAAGCATAGCAAACTGAAACAACTGGTTGACAGTGTTAAATTCCTTATAATCAACTAGAGCTCATGAACTGAAGGACCGAGAGTGCTACCAGAAAGCGAACGGAGGGGGGGGGGGTGAATGGGAGCTTCAAATTTTCCTTTCAGAAACTTGTTGCCACTGTCCCGAGAATCACCCCAAGAGCAAACCCTAGAGCTCGCAAGTGTCCACGACCCTAGAGATAGGGTGGAGCTTCCAAGAAGCACAGCGAGACACTTCATGACTCTAGAAATGAAACGCAAAAGCCGAAAACCAAAACCGACAACTAACAAATGAACCGCAGACGAAAACACGTTGATCAGTACTGACCGGACTCTGATGAGCGTCCGGTCAGGTTTGATCGGACCCGTCCGATCAGCTCAGGAGCGTTCTGGATGCTCTCTGACTTGGACCGGACTCACTGAGCCTCAGCGTCCGGTCACAAGCCATGCGTCCGGTCACACTAGCCAGAACCGATGAACAGTACACGGAGTGCGTCCGGTCAAACGATCACGGAGAGTCCAATCGATCACGCGAAACTTGTCACGCGCGGCCTTCAACGACCGGACGCACTAGGTCAGCGTCCGGTCAGTCTGGAGCCAGCGTCCGGTCACCCCGATACTGCACAGTTCATCCACCGATCTGATCCAAACTCTCCCAAAACGAAACCTCTAGGGTTCAAACTTGGAGAGATGAGTCACAAGGAGGATAGTGAGCTATCTCTAAGAGATCATGGCTCGAACCTATCTCCAAATCGGTGAATCGAAGAAATTCGGGGAAAGAGAGAAAAAACTTGACCCAAAATGAAAATCAACCGATCTACTAGGTCGTGAGGTTAGAGGTAAATTCCTTCGGTGGAAAGAAGTGCCTCACGATCTAGAACAACTTGGTTCAAACGGATTTTCAAGAGATGCACCAAACAAAGAGATCGATCGACGGGAAAAACGTAGAGAAAAGCAATCAGCGAAGAACACGAACAAAACGCGAATCACAAGCACGAATTTGCAACCGTGTGGCAACCACACGCTACAATAGTGAGATTACGGTCTCACTTCCTCAAAATCTCACGGACACAGAGGTATTGTTCTCTTCTCTGTGGATCTCAGGTTCGCTACAGCAGGGAGTGGGAGAACAGGAAACCCTAGAAGCAAAAGAGCAAATGACTGAGATAAATGGGGAGGTGGGTGTCTCCCCCTACTTATACTAATTCTAACTATTCCTACTTCCCACTCTAACCCTAACTACTTACAGAGCGAACCAGCTAAACCCTAGGGTTATTCTGGACCAACTCATGGTAGGTGGTGATCCGACGGCCATGCCCGCACAATAGGTAGCGTTGCCTCGATGCAACCTCACCGATTACCGCCACGTGCCGCCACCGCTCTGCATCCTCTTCTCGGACTCCGCCCCCGGTTTTGTGGCCCAAACCGTGAAACCAGCCTTCACAGCCAACCCCCAGTTTGGAGGCCCAAACCGGAAAACCGTCCTCAGCCCGAGTTTTGTGGCCAAACTCGGAAACCATCAGCACCCAGGTTTTGAGGCCCAAACCTAGAAACCGTCCACCCGATGGTTTTTCTCAGGCTCTACCACCAAACCGAAGCTGTAGATGGGATGCACCGCCCATGCACCCCGTCCACCGACACGTGTCCCTAGGTCCTCGACCCGAGCAACACCATGCTCCACAAGTCTTCGCTCGTCGCTGTCCTAGGCTGTCAACCACCACAGCTGATCCTCAGGCCACCGGTCCCTCAGTCCAAGCCTCACGTCCGCCCTTCACCGCTCCCGGTCCATCGGCACGACACGTCTCTACTTGACCATCACCTTGCCCTCGATCACTGTCTCTGAGCTCGACACCTGCACAACACAAGTCAAAGAACCTGCGATCAAACCCGTTGACAATCACTCATCACTCGAGACTCGGCATACACCCATGTATCCGCAATCTCTCCCTTGAAGAGTGCATTGTCAACTATACACACAAATCATAATGGAAATAGAAGGGAGGAGGAAGGAGAAGAGAGAACCCAACCAAATGACCCAAAAGCATAGCAAAGCCGAAGAAGGTCAAGTGCAAAGAGCAAGACAACTTGGTTCCCAAAGACATGGGCAATGGCTCGACGCAACCAAGCAAAGCAAAGCTAGTCCTCAAGAAGAGGTAGAACAGGCTCAACACCGCTAGCAAGAAAACTTGATACCAATTGAAGACTCAACTGAAAATCAAGCAAGGCAGAGCTAGCCCTCAAGAAGAGGCAGAATGGGCTCAACACCGCTAGCGAGGAAGCTCGAAACCAACTGTTACCAGCTTAAGAAGAAGAGCTTGACACCAATTGAAAATCTGAAAGGCAAATGCTAGTCCCTCAAGAAAGAGGCAAAAGGCTCAACACAACTAGCAAACCGCTCCGAACCAATTGGAAATGTCAAAAACTCATCACGAGCAAACTCCCCCTCGAATAGTGCACACAACTAGGAGAACTCAAAAATTTATCCCCCTTAGTTAAACTTCGGAGGCATATGATTTGCAATCTCTCCCTCCTTAGTTGAAAATGCACCAGCAAGCAACAAAGCACTCGAAGTTCTCCCCCTTAGAAAATGCACCATCAAAAGTGCCAACAAGCAAATTTCTTCCCTTCCAAAATGCATATGAGTCAAAATGCAAGTTAGGAGCTTCAGGTGTATAATCAAAAGAGTGCAAGGATGCTCTATACAGTTCTGATCTGATGACTCAACAACATCCAAAAGAAGCTAGCAAAGGCTCAAATTGATCACTAGATATGAAAAATGAGCGCAAAATGAGCAGTTTCAGCCAAAAAGGTATTCACCATCAAAATAGCACTAAACATGTATAGACAGGAAGTCAAACAAATGCTAAACATGTATACAAGGTGAACTACCCCTAGCATAGTTCAATCATCATGCTATAGTATGAAGCATAGACTTGTGTATCCAAATTTTATCGGAGTTGCAGCGGTTAAATTACACAAGTTTAAATTTCAGCATGCGATTGCGAGAGGTTGAAAGCTTGTCATTGCCTAACTTTTCAACTGTGCGAAGCCTATGCAGAAGCAATCAGAAGCTTAAAGCAACAGTTTCGGTCATACACTACACAGCTCAAGTTTAACTCAAAGTGCAAGTGAGAAACAGTCTCGAAACTGTGATGTGCTGACAAGCAATCCCATCTCGATCTTTCCAATTCACTTAGCTTGGTTCAGATTTTAAACAGAATATGAACATACCAAGCAAGTGAATGACTCAATACTAGAGACATAGCAACCTAGCATATATGAAGAGCACAAGTGATTTCTACACATTCTACACATGCTAGTTGCATATCTCAATGGTGAACATTTGTCAAGTTTTATGTTCATTAATCAAATTCACCATTCAACAAATAGCTCTGCTCACAACATGTAACAGTGATTAGAAAGAGCATAAGCTACAACATCATCAGAAAGCATTGGAGCAAAGACTATTCAGAGCATAGTTACATTCTTCAGATTATATACATGAAGCTCTGAATGTAAATATGCAAGATGAAATGCAAAGATGCAAAAGAAAGATACCAATCGAAAACCAAAAAATAGTGTATGATACAAGATCTAAAATGTTTCCCCCATTTAAAAGGGGAAACACACACCAAGCTCACCTCTCAACCTAGCAAAAGTCGATTGGTCCAAAGGCTTGGTGAAAATATCAGCCAACTAATGATGAGTATCGACATGGCGAAGGTCGATATCACCCTTCTCATAGTGGTCTCGCAGAAAATGAAAGCGCACATCAATGTGTTTGGTCTTGGAGTGCAGCACGGGGTTCTTAGTGACGCTAATAGCACTCGTGCTGTCACAAAGCAAAGGAACTCGAGAAAAGCTCAGACCAAAATCACGCAAAGTGGCCATCATCCAGAGTAACTGGGAACAACAGCTAGCCGCAGCAACATACTCAGCCTCCGTGGTAGACTGGGCGACACTAGACTGCTTGCGAGAAGACCATGATACAAGAGAAGAACCAATAAACTGGCAAGTACCAGAAGTAGACTTGCGATCAATGCGACATCCAGCAAAATCGGCATCGGAAAAACCGCAAAGGGAAAGGGTGGAGGAAGCAGAATACCAAATCCCAAATTCTGGAGTGAAGGATAAGTACCTCATAATGCGCTTGACCGCTTGACGGTGCGAAGTGCGCGGCGACGACTGAAATCGCGCGCAGAGATACACCGCAAACTGAATGTCCGGGCGTGTCGCCGTCAGGTACAGCAGCGACCCGATCATACTCCGGTACTCCTTCTGGTCCACAACTTCTCCATCCACATCCGCATCCAGGGCCGTCGTGGTCGACATGGGTGTTGGAAGAGGCTTGGCCTCACCCATATCGAATTTCTTCAATATGTCCTTGGTATACTTACCCTGGTGCACAAACGTTCCCTCTCGAGATTGCTTGATTTGCAATCCGAGGAAAAATGTCAACTCACCCATCATGCTCATCTTAAATTCCCTGCTCATAGTATCTGCAAACTTGGCAACCAAAGCATGAGAAGAACCACCGAAAATGATATCATCCACGTAAATTTGGACCAAGAGAGTATCAGTGCCTTGCTTGAGGAGAAAGAGCGTTTTGTCTACACATCCCATTTTAAAACCCTTAGCAAGCAAAAAGGTTTTCAACCTATCGTACCAGGCTCTAGGGGCTTGTTTCAAACCATACAAGGCTTTGTGAAGTTTAAAGACATGGTTTGGAAACTTGGGATTTTCGAAACCGGGGGGTTGTCTAACATACACCTCCTCTTCTATGTAGCCGTTTAAGAAGGCACTCTTGACATCCATTTGAAAAAGTTTAAATCCTTTGGATGTAGCAAAAGCCAAGAGTATCCTAATAGCCTCCAAACGTGCTACAGGAGCAAATGTCTCCTCATAGTCTATCCCCTCCTTCTGACTATATCCCTGAGCTACAAGTCTGGCCTTGTTTCTCACAACATGGCCATCTTCTCCCTGTTTGTTTTTGAAAACCCAATTTGTCCCAATTGGGTGACACTCAGAAGGTGGAGACACTAGAACCCAAACCCGATTTCTCTCAAAGTTCTCAAGCTCCTCATGCATGGCATTGACCCAATCCGGATCCGTCAAAGCGTGTCCAACATCCTGGGGTTCAAAATCAGCAACAAATGCAGAATGAGCAAAGTGAGAGATTTGCCTTGACCGGGTGACTCGTTCGTCGATGTTGCCGTTCATCTGCTGAGGCGGGTGCTGGCGCTGAATGTGTCATGGCGCCTCCCTTGCCGAAGTGGCCTCCCCCTCAATAGCAGCTGGTGCCTCCTCGGGTACAAAGGGTACCGCTCGAGGTGGCGGATCCCACGGCCCCCAGGAAGAAGACGTGTCGGGGCCGTGAATCATCGTAGAAGCCGCTCTTTGTGGCACAGTAGGTGGAGGAGATGCTGGGTCATCCATCCCTTCAGCATCCTCTTCTTCATCATCGAAAAGAGGCTCGCCAACCTCATGATCATCTACACGCTCAAAACAAGAAGAAGGACAAACCATGGTCTCGTCGAAGGTGACATCTGATGTCTCCATGACTCGGTTAGTATCAAGGTTAAGTACACGATAAGCTCGAGTGTGAGTGCCATAACCCAAAAATACACCGTCAGAAGAACGAGACTCAAATTTGTCCAAGTTGCCCTTTTTGAGTATAAAACAATGGCAACCGAAAACTCTAAAGTAACTCACTTTGGGCTGTCTTCCAAAACGCAACTCATAAGAAGTCTTTTTCAAGAAAGCTCGAAGAAAAATGCGATTGGAGATATAGCATGCAGTGCTCATAGCTTTGGCCCAATATCTCCTAGGAGTCCTATGCTCATCAAGCATCGTCCTGGCCATCTCTACAAGGGTCCGATTCTTCCTTTCTACAACACCATTTTGAGGCGGTGTGTAGGGAGAAGAAAACTGATGCTCTAAACCCAAAGAGTTACAAAACTTCTCAAAATCCGAATTCTTGAATTCGGAACCTTTATCACTCCTAATAGCTCGCATTGAGTTCAAAGGGAACTCATTCTGAAGACGCAAAATCAGATTGCGAGCAAAGGAGAAAGTCTCAGTTTTCTCAGCTAAAAAGAAAACCCAGGAATATCTCGAAAAGTCGTCAACAACAACAAGCACATACCACTTCCCCCCAACCGAGCTCACCCGAGCCGGACCGACAAGGTCCATATGCAAAAGCTCTCCAGGGTGCTTAGTCATGACCTAAGTCACTGGATGGTGGGGAGCGGCAACCATCTTCCCATGTCTACAAGAATGGCAAACAATATCCTTCTCCATGGATAGCTTGGGCAATCCTCGGATTAGGCCAAGTGAACTAAGTCTTGCAAGCAAGTTGAAGCTCAAATATCCTAGTCTCCTATGCCATTTCCAAAGATCAGAAGAGGAAGGTCCAGCCAAAAGACAACGAGAAACTCCAAAAGACTCCGAGAAATCCGCACGAAAGACTTTCCCAAAGGGCAAAATCCCACAAACAAGATTGCCCTGAGGATCCAAAATACGACTGAGATTCGGCTTAAAACGAATCTCATAGTCGTCATCAAAGAGTTGCAAAACAGAAAGAAGGTTAAAATGCAAGTTAGAAACAAGAGCAACATCGCGCAACACAAAGTGCTCATTAACCCGCACCGACCCACGAGACAATACCTTACCTTTGCTATTGTCGCCGAAGGTGATAAACTCCTTTCCGGTGACCGGACTAAGACTGGAGAACCACTTTGCGTTTCCGGTCATGTGCCTTGAGCAACCGGAATCCACCAACCAAACGTTCTCCAATCGTTTTACCTACATCAATAAAAAGACATAGGGTGAGCATACGGTCCAACACTGGGGTTAGAGAAGTAAGGGGAATACCAGTGTTGGGCCGGCTGCTCAAAAGATCGGTTAGGAGAAAAACCATTCCTAGCACACCTACGGAGGAAGCGGTCACCACGTTTAGAAAAACGTGGTCCGCTAAGGGAGGAGCGTCCATCGCGATACTCAAAACGCAGGGGGGGAAAACGCTCAACTACAAAGCCACCGCCACAGGGTCCATGGCCTACAACTGCAGGCTCCCGCCGGGCACGCTCTCTCTGCGGCCTAGGCCTAGGAACTTGAGGTTTTGGACCTCTAGGCCTAGTAGCTCTCCTCGGAGCTCTCCTCTGAACATTCGGCACATGTACATCATGGAAAGGATGGTACATGTCCGTGTTGTTCATCTCCTTTGCACGGCGCGCCTCTCTCTTGCGCCGAAAGCAGAACTCACTCAAGTGTCCATCTCTCCCACAGTGCTCACAGTGGTACCTCACCGCTCTCAAAGGGGGTTGTTGGTACTCACGGTAGTGGATGTGGATCACTTTGCTCTTCTGTGGCATAAGCTCCTCCTAGATAGGTGGCATTGTGTCCAGCTTGTTTTTCAGGTGGTTGGGTTTGGGAGCCCATTGCTGGTTCTTGGGTGGAGCTCGTGGAGGTTCTTCAAACACTCCATCCTTGGTGTTAGGCTTGAGAGGCTCTTTGGATCGAAGCTTGGTAAGCTTGGGAGTAGTGGTGGAGTTCAGCTTCACACAAGGGTTCAGACCACTCGACTCTCCAATCTTCCCAATAACAGAAAGATCAACACTCGGAGCAAAACCTACACTAGGTCCTCCAGCAGCTCGCTTCAGTTGGGAGATCATCATCCCGTGCTGTGGCTCACCGCTAGACACCCATGACAAGATGGTCCGAAGGTATGTGTTTTCCTCCTCGGTTTGCATCTTGTCATGCTTCACATTCGCGATCTCCATCTCCAAACCCTCGCACAAAGCACACCTAGACACAGAAGTGCTACCCGAGCTGGCCTTCCCAAGAGACTCAATCTTGGCATTCTTCTCTGCCAACTCGGTTTGCAAGCCTGGACAGGTCTTGCACACACCCAACAACAAGGGTCTAGCACGGAGCTCATCCACCTCTCCTACCAACGCAACATACTTACCTCTCAAAGTGAGAAGGTCAGTCATGTGCGTGGTGCACATCTCACACTCCTCCTCATCAGTGACAACCACGGTGGACTTGACAGATTCAAGTTCCTTCACCGTATCCTCCCACTTCTGCCTAAACTCCTTGCGCTCTCTAGCAGCATGCCTAAGCAGCTTATCTTGACTAAGAAGCGTGGCAGTAAGTTTCTCGACCTCAGCAGAAAGCTCATCGTGAGTCAGAGATACCTGGGAGGTGTCGTTGTCGTCGTCGTCCCGAGGGGTGTCCACCAGCTCGCCATCAATCTCCTTGCCGAGGGCCATGGTGCAGAAGCCGTCGTCGTCGGCGAAGAAGCAGAGGCCGTTCAGCTTGTCCTTGATCCTCTTCTTCTTCTCGGACTCGTCATCGCTTGAGCAAGCGGAGTGGTCATCCGAGCCGTCGACGTCGCTGAGTGTGGCGAAGAACGCACGCTGCTCAGTGTGGGCCTTCTCCAAGTACTTCTTCTTGATGTACTCCTTGTCGAAGCCGCCCCTCCGCTTGTGCCTCGTGGGGACGTACTTCTCCTTGCGCTTGCCGGAGTCGTACTTGTGCCCATGATCGCCCTTCCCAGATTGCTTGTTCTTCTTGGGATAGTTGGCGATGAAGTGGTCGGGGTCGCCGCACTCAAAGCATCCTGAGCGTCCTCCTCCGTGGCGACGGTTCATGCGGTTGTTGAGGAACCGCGAGAACCGGTTGGCGAGCAAAGCCAACTCATCATCCCCCAAAGACTCCAGCTGCTCCTCTGTGACAGAAAGAAGAGAAGAAAGTGCAAATCCTCCAGAGGGGTTAGCTGAAGAGCCAGAAACCAAAACCATCGACGGGCCAGAAGGATTTTCATAAGAAGCCCTCGCCATGGCATCAATCTCACTGGACTTGAGCTTACTAAAGAGCTCGTCGCACATGAGGGTCTCATAGTTAGGCGATTCGATGATCGCCTGAACCTTGGAATCCCACACCGATCGATCAAGAGTATGCAAAAGCTTCAAAGCTCTCTCATGATCATCGAAAGGAAACAGCTCCTTGTTAGCCCTCATCCTGTTGACAATCACCTGAAAGCGAGCGAATAAACTTTCTATGCTCTCGCCAGGCATATGTCGAAAGTTCTAATACTCTCGCTTGAACGACTCGTAGAGATGGGTTTTGACTTGAGAGGTTCCCTCATGGAAACGCATGAGGGTAGCCCAAATCTCCCGAGCCGTAGCGAGGTGAGAAACGCGGTCAAACTCGGACATGCTCAAACAAGAGAAAAGACCATTGCGAGCTCGGCTATTGGCATTGTGCTCATCGATCTGAAGCTGAGAGACACGAGCAGCCAAGACCACGTAATCAGCAGAGTTGCAAATATCCCAAATGGAAGCACCCAAACTCTGCAGATAGGCCGACATGCGTATCTTCCAATACGCATAGTTCGTCCCATCGAAAAACGGCGGTTTGCCAACGCCGCGATCCATGTCGCCTTCTATGGATCTGGAACCGGCTAAGGTGGAAGATCCTTAACCTGCTCCGATACCAATTGAAGGACCGAGAGTGCTACCAGAAAGCGAACAGAGGGGGGGTGAATGGGAGCTTCAAACTTTCCTTTCAGAAACTTGTTGTCACTGTCCCAAGAATCACCCCAAGAGCAAACCCTAGAGCTCGCAAGTGTCCACGACCCTAGAAATAGGGTGGATGCTTCCAAGAAGCACAGCGAGAAACTTCACGACTCTAGAAACGAAACGCAAAAGCTGGAAACCAAAACCGACAACTGACAAACGAACCGCGGACGAAAACACGTTGATCAGTACTGACCGGACTCTGATGAGCGTCCGGTCAGGTTTGATCAGACGCGTCCGATCAGCTCAGGAGTGTTCTAGATGCTCTCTGAGTTGGACCGGACTCACTGAGCCTCAGCGTCCGGTCACAAGCCATGCGTCCGGTCAGATTAGCCAGAACCGATGAACAGTACACAGAGTGCGTCCGGTCAAACGATCACGGAGAGTCCGATCGATCATGCAAAACTTGTCACGCGCGGCCTTCAACGACCGGACGCACTAGGTCAGCATCCGGTCAGTCTAGAGCCAGCGTCCGGTCACCCCGATACTGCACAGTTCATCCACCGATCTGATCCAAACTCTCCCAAAACAAAACCTCTAGGGTTCAAACTTGGAGAGATGAGTCACAAGGAGGATAGTGAGCTATCTCTAAGAGATCATGGCTCGAACCTATCTCCAACCGGTGAATCAAAGAAATTCGGGGAAAGAGAGAAAAAACTTGACCCGAAATGAAAATCAACCGATCTACTAGGTCATGAGGTTAGAGGTAAATTCCTTCGGTGGAAAGAAGTGCCTCACGATCTAGAACAACTTGGTTCAAACGGATTTTCAAGAGATGCACCGAACAAAGAGATCGATCGACGGGAAAAACGTGGAGAAAAGCAATCCGCGAAGAACACGAACAAAACGCGAATCACAAGCACGAATTTGCAACCGTGTGGCAACCACACGCTACAATAGTGAGATTACGGTCTCACTTCCTCAAAATCTCATGGACACAGAGGTATTGTTCTATTCTCTATGGATCTCAGGTTCGCTATAGCAGGGAGTGGGAGAACAGGAAACCCTAGAAGCAAAAGAGCAAATGACTGAGATAAATGGGGAGGTGGGTGTCTCCCCCTACTTATACTAATTCTAACTATTCCTACTTCCCACTCTAACCCTAACTACTTACAGAGCGAACCAGCTAAACCCTAGGGTTATTCTGGACCAACTCGTGGTAGGTGGTGATCCGACAGCCACGCCCGCACAATAGGTAGCGTTGCCTCGACGCAACCTCACCGATTGCCGCCACGTGCCGCCACCGCTCTGCGTCCTCTTCACGGACTCCGCCCCCGGTTTTGTGGCCCAAACCGGGAAACCAGCCTTCACAGCCAACCCTCGGTTTTGAGGCCCAAACTGGGAAACCGTCCTCAGCCCAAGTTTTGTGGCCAAACTCGGAAACCATCAACACCCAGGTTTTGAGGCCCAAACCTGGAAACCGTCCACCCGATGGTTTTTCTCTGGCTCTACCACCAAACCGAAGCTGTAGATGGGATGCACTGCCCGTGCACCCCGTCCACCGACACGTGTCCCCAGGTCCTCGACCCGAGCAACACCATGCCCCACAAGTCTTCGCCCGTCGCTGTCCCAAGCTGTCAGCCACCACAGCTGATCCTCAGGCCACCGGTCCCTCAGTCCAAGCCTCACGTCCGCCCTTCACCGCTCCCGGTCCATCGGCACGGCACGTCTCTACTTGACCTTCACCTTGCCCTCGATCACTGTCTCTGAGCTCGACACCTGCACAACACAAGCCAAAGAACCTACGATCAAACCCGTTGACAATCACTCATCACTCGAGACTCGACATACACCCATGTATCCGCATGAACAATAGAGTCCTCGGGTCCCTCTACTATGCTACATCACATCAAACCTTTCTGAAGCTCACCATAGTAATCCTGCATAGATTTATCTCCCAGTTCTAAGCGCATTAGTCTCTTATGTAGCTCTCTATGATATGATGGAGGCACAAATCTATCACGCATAGCAACCTTAAGTTCTTCCCAAGTTCGAGGTTGGCAATTATCTGCAACTAAACCAGTCCACCAAATAATAGCAAAATCTTTAAATTCACTAGTGGCTTTGTCTAATGTGATGTTGCTCAAGCACAAGGTGGGCACTAAATTTTTGCTCTACTGTCATCTTCCAATCAAGGTATTCCTCAGCATCATAATGTCCCGAAAAAGAAGGTATTGTAAATTTAACTTTAGCATAAGGATCTTCGGGAGTATGAGTATGATTACCTCGCTGGCGGTTGAAACGTCGAGTGCCACCCATACCTGTGGTGTTTTTATGAAGACGCTGACGTAATCTGTTTCTCATTGTCGCTGCACGATCAATCTTCCCATCGACATCATATACCTCATCACCAACATCGCTGCTATCAATATCTTCATCGGGTTGTGGCCTGGCTTCTAAGGCAATTACCCTATCAGTTAGAGTGGACAATCGTTTGTCCAATCTATCAAGGGTGTTGCCGATCTTGAGGTCAACGAGTACTTGGGTTACAGCCTTGGTCACAGTCTCGTTCATATCTTTTTGAGCATTAGTTAAAACCGATTGTAGTTGCTCTTGGCTGACACACTCTGAACACTCTGAAAACCGATTGTAGTTGCTCTTGGTTGCTCTTGGCAAATTAACGTCTCCGTCGTCACCTGTCATTGTGGACACAAAACACAAGCAGCAAAACAGTGAAAGTTATCCCTAATAATCCTACTACTCAGGTGGAGTGGTGCCTCTCAATCAAGAGCAGCAAAAGGTAAACACCTTACCAAGCTCTTACTAGTGTTCTTACCCGCAAAGCAAAGGATACCAGGAAGGCGTGCGCGTGATTGCAGGGATGCAAAACCAGTGTTGTCCAGAAGAATCTGTGGAGCTTGGATGGCATACAAAGAGACAAATATATATATATGTGGAACACAGATCAAAAATAGATAGTAATGCTGAATTATAGTCCAAAGTACTTATTCTTGTTGCCGGTCTAAAGTGTTCCAAGTACCAGGTATGTGTGATAACAAGGTGGAGAAACAAGTATGATGGATAGCAAGAGCAACAGAAACAAGGAACAAAACAGCACACGCTTACACATCTCACTTTTGCCCTTCTCTATGTGCTCCTCTAGATATTGTTCCTCTTTTGCCCTTCTCTTTTTCTCTTTTTTGGGCTGTCGTTGTTTTTTTGGGAAAATTTGACTTTTTATTTTTATTTTTTTGATATTTTTCTTTTACTTAGGAGCACAAAAGAAGTAAGCACGAAAAATTTGAGCTTAAACAAGTGAAAGACGTGGCCTGTGGAAAATTCACAAGATACGGACAAAATTAAGAAAAACCTTGTGACCACTAAAAGAGGATCTTGTGACCAGTTTTTGACCAAAATAAAATTTTCCGACCCCAATAGGGGATAGACGGATCTGAAATTTTTTTCTGATCGATTTCGATATATGGAACGTCGAATTTCGAGTTTGTATGCGAAAACTAGACCAGTTTTAAGGACCCCTCTCCGAATTAGAGGACAAAACGAGAACAATATGCGCAAAATTGGTCTCCCGGCTAGGGTTGAAAGAAACGATGGGAGGAAAAACACAAACTGGACTCTAACACGACCTAACTAGCAACAAGACCTTGACTCGGACACAAACTCAACACAACGGACTCTGCAACCGAAATATGCAAAGGCTATGGCGCGGAAGGGTTGTAGGACAGAACAAAATATGGCACTGGACTATGGGACGAAGGCGAAAACACTCGAAACTAAAGATAGATATGAACCTGACGGTATACCTGAAGCTTTGATTACCACTTTATGTGAACAAGGGTGCCCGATCTTCCGAAAGGTTCTGGTAACTCTCGATTTGGTGGAAACGAGACACTCGTCGATCCGGCTTCCGAACAACACGATCCGAAACCCCGCAATCGCAGCACCACGTCTCCTTTGGTTATCAACCGGCGTTGCACGGTTGACCTCACCAAGAAGGCTAAAGTCCTTGCCTGTGAATCAAAGAACACGAGCAAGAACAAAGAAGAATGCAACCAAATTGCAGATGAATGATTAATCTCACGAGTTGGGGTCTCACAAACCGACAAACGGTGAAACTGTTGTGAACAGATTAATCTAAGCAAAACCCAAAATTGGGGTCTCACTTCTTATCTTCTTGATTTTCAAGTCAAATTCATTTTGGGCTCTCTTGGCAAACTTCTTGAATGAAGGGGTTGCTTCGGATTTGTCATGAAGAAAGAATACCCAAGTGTATCTAGAATAGTCATCAACAATCACTAGGCAATAGAGATTTCCACCCAAGCTTGCATATGTTGTTGGCCCAAATAGATCCATATGAAGTAGCTCTAACTCTCTTGATGTTGATACAAAGGCTTTGGTTGGATGGGTGTTTGCAACTTGCTTGTCGGCTTGACATGCACTACACAATTTGTCCTTCTCAAATTTGACATCCTTCAAGCCCCTAACCAAATCCTTCTTCAATAGCTTGTTGAGAGTGTTCATTCCAACATGTGCCAATCTTCTATGCCATAGCCAACCAAGTGATTGCTTAGTGAACAAACATGTCTTCAAGTTGGCATCTTCGGAGGTGAAATCCACTAGATAGAGATTGTTGTATCTAAAGCCTTCGAATATCACTTGTGTATCATCTTTCTTGGTCACAACTACTTCCTTGTCGGTGAACAAACATTGAAAGCCAAGATCACATAGTTGCCCAACGGATAGCAAGTTGAAGCTCAATGATGCAACTAGAAGCACATTGGAGATGGTATGATCATTTGATATAGCCACTTTGCCCAATCCCTTGACATTTCTCTTTGAGTTGTCACCAAATGTTATCTTTTCTTGGTCATTGACATTCTCTCCTAGTGAGGTGAACATCCGGGGATCACCGGTTATATGTTGTGTGCAACCACTATCAATCACCCAATGAGATCCACCGGTCTTGTAGTTCACCTACACACACAAGAAATCAAGCTTGAACTTTTGGGACCCAAACTTGTTGAGGTCCCTTAACCTTCTCTACTAGTGACTTTGCAACCCAAATTTGCTTTGGCCTATTCTTGTTAGGAGGCCCCATGAACATAACTTTCATCTTGCCACTAGAGTCTTGTCTAAGCATGTAGTGAGCATTGAAAGCAAAGGGCCTAGCATGCTTGGGCAAGGGTGTGGGTTTAGGCTCTTCACAATCATGAGCAAAGTGTCCTTCCTTTCCACACTCATAGCATCTTCCAATCTTCTTCTTCTTCGGCTTTGTGATGCTCTTGCGTTGCTTCATCTTCTCTTCAAGGAAGCCAATACCATTTCTATTTGTCTTCATCACGGTGTTCATGAGTAGCTCACTTTGAAGACATTGCCCCTTGGTGAATTTCTTCAATCCAGTGGTGAGGTGCTCCTTCTCTCTCTTGAGCTTGTCATTCTCTTGTTGAAGCTCTAATTGAGATGGGGTCATCTTGTAATCCCTCTCAATCTTTAATCTCTTGTTCTCTTCTTTTAGCACGTCTAGCTCAAGTGACATGCTATAGTCATCATCTTGGGTCTCAACAATGACTTGCTTTGTGGTTGCAAGCTTCTCTAGATCAACCTTGAGCTTTGCATTCTCATTCTTGATCTTGACATAATCATCATAATGATCGGCTACAACCACATTCTTGCCCTTGCCACTAGCTCTTTGCTCATCATGCTCACTAACCAAGTCCTCACAAGATGTTGCTATGTCACACTTAACAACAAGGTTAGGAGCATCAAGTGTCTCATGTGAAAGCATATCATAAGCAACGGTGAGGGTATCATAATCAACTTTCACTTGAGTGTATTGTTCTTTAAGCAAAGCATAACTAGTGGTAAAGTCACTATGCATCCTATCAAGTTTTTCATTTTTAACTTTGAGCTCCTTGTTAGAGGACTTGAGCTCCTTGATGGATGATGACATAGTAGCAAGTTCATCTTTTAGTTCATCACTAGCATGTGTAGCATTGTTATATTTTTCAACAAGAGCTTCATTGTCATGAACAAGCCTTTCATTTTTGGCTCTAGTCTTTCTTATGATTTTAGAGTAGTCGTTTAGCAATTTGACAAGTTCATCATAAGTGGGAGACTCAAATTCACCATCACTATCACTATCACTAGAGTCATCATTGCTTTGTACCTTTCGATCACCTTTAGCCATGAGGCATAGGTGTGTAGATGACGGGGGTGATGGTGGTGGTGGTGTAGAGGAGCTAATGACTAGAGCGGCCACCTTCTCCTTCTCATCATCACTATCTTCACCGGATGAGCCACCGGAGGATTCAATGTCGGTGAGCCAATCACCAACATTGTATGCTTTACCACCTTTCTTGTGGTATTGCTTCTTCTTGCCATCTTTCTTCTTGTAGGGCTTGTCATTCTTCTTCTCATCTTCACTTGATGAGTCATACTTCTTGCCCTTGTTCTTGTTCTTGTAGTTATCCTTCTTGGGCTTAGTGCATTGATCGGCAAGATGACCAATATCTCCGCAATTGTAGCAATCCATTTCGGAGATTGGTCCCCTCTTGCTACTTGTGAAGAATTTCTTCTTTCTTGAGTCAAAGTTGACTCCATTCTTGTGAAGCTTCTTCAACATCTTGGTGGTTCTTCTCACCATGAGAACAATGTTGGAATCATCCTCTTCATCACTTGAGCTCTCATGATGCAGCTCAATAGCCTTCGACTTGCCTGACTTGTTTTGACTTGCTTTGAAGGCCAAGTCCTTTTTCTTGTCGGTGGAAGAGCCACCACTTGGTGTGATGAGCATGTACATCTCATGCGCATTGATCTTTCCCAAGATTTGAGTTGGTGTAGCGGTGGAAAGATCACCTTGATGTAGCACCGTCACAATGTGTCCATACTTCTCAATTGGGAGGACACAAAGAATCTTTCTCACAACATCGGATGGTTGCATTTGTGTGAGGCCAAGTCCATTGAGTTCTTCTACAAGAACATTCAACCGTGAGTACATTTCATTTGCACTTTCATTAGCATGCATATCAAAAGAGTGAAGCTTTTGCATAACTAAATGATAGCGTTCCTCACGCTCACTCTTGGTTCCCTCATGGAGCGCACAAATGTTTTCCCATAGATCATGGGCATTTTTGTGGTTCCGAACACGGTTGAACACATCCTTGCAAATGCCTCTAAAGAGAATATTTTTGGCCTTTGCATTCCATTTTTCATTTTCCTCCTCATTAGGAGTAAGGCTTGTGCCTTCCTTGGGCTTGGCAAAGCCGGTGATCGCAGCATCATGGCATTTAACATCAACCGCTTCTAGGTACGACTCCATACGGATTTTCTAATATGGAAAGTCATCTCCCTCGAACATGGGAGGTGGTCCATCACCTCCGGACATCTTAACTCTAGGCTGTTAAGCCTAAATCGAGAGCACGAGGCTCCTATACCAATTGAAAGGATCAAGATGCCCAAGAGGGGGGGGGGGTGAATTGGGCTTTTCTAAAACTTCTTGCAAGAATTAAACCTATCAAGCTCTAATTAACCCCCTAGTGCCTAGAAGTGTGTTTCTCTTTATTCTACCGCACAAAAGACCAAGTCTATGCCACTCCTACTCTAGCAAAGCAATTCAATGGTGAATGAACAACAAGTATAATGTGGAATTGAATTGCTTGAAAGTAAATGCGTAAGTAAAGGAGTAGAGATGACACGACGATCTTTTTGCCGAGGTATCGAGGTGTCGGCACACCCCCCCTAGTCCTCGTTGGAGCACCCGCGCAAGGGTATTGCTCCCCCTTGATCCGCACAAGCATCAAGTGCTCACTATGAGCTGATTCTTCGCCGCTCCGGCCCGGTGAATCGCTCACTACTGGCCACAAGCTTGCTTGGGTCATCCACAATGCTACCGGATGCTCTCCAAGCTTCACGATCGCCACCAAGCCGTCTAGGTGATGCCGATCACCAAGAGTAACAAGCTAGAACTCTCACTTGACCAACACAAGGCCAAAGAGATGGATGGATGCACACTTGCTACTCAATTCTCACTATTCTCACAATTAGCAAATCACTCAACCTCACTAGGGCTCTTGCACTATCTCACACTCACAATGTGTCTCTCAACAGATGGAAGTGGCAAGAACACTCAAATGGATGGAGGGAAGGAAGTATATATACTCCCCCAACCGGCCATCCAAAAACAGGACAAGACTGGGTTTCTGTGGGGGCATCGGACGCTCCGATGCCTGGCATGGACGCGCCGATGACCTCGAACAACGGTCGACTGTACCCTCTTGTCAGACCTGTTAAAGGGACATCGGACACTGGCCACCGTCCGATGTGGATTTACCCTCTCTGGAACCTCTCTGCATGTCCATCGGACGCTGGCCCTCAGCGTCCGATGCTAGTGTCCGATGCAACCCCCAGTTCACGCGCACATGAATAGTAGCACGGGCGCGTCTGATGTGAACACATCGGTGCGTCCGATGCCATGCATCAGACAGGCTCAAATCTAGTGAGCATCGGACGCACGTCCGATGCCACCAGGCCAGCGTTCGATGCCTATACCAAGGCCAAAAACCAACTCGGATCGCGACGCGGCCTTAACAACTTTTGATCCTCTCGACATAAGGCATCTCTTTGAGCTACCTAGGGCTATGAAATAACAAGTGTGCACCACACCTACCTCAATAGTCTCATCTAGGTCAAGCTACTAATTCACGCTCCCCTTTATTGTACGGCCAAAGGAAAAACAAAGACCTAAGACTACCTAAGTGTCCTCCAATCACCATGCGACACTTAGCCTAGTCTACCACCGTCTTCGTCGTCCGTCCTTTGAAAACCGAAACGATTTCCCTTGCCAGGGGACATGAACTCCATATGCCCGTATCGTCGCCATTACCGTGACCTAACTCAATCCTGTTTCTGCAAAACACACGTTAGTCACAGTAATCTTGTGTTTCATCCAATCACCGAAACCACTAGGGGCCAAGATGCGTTCAACAAATGTTGTCGTGTGGTCAAGCCAAGCTTCTCAACCAAATCTGAACTCACCAAATTGTTGCAACTCCCGCCATCAACGATAGTGAGAACACGATAACCCTGCACAATAAGATACATGTGTGAAAGGATCAAGATGCCCAAGAGGGGGGGTGAATTGGGCTTTTCTAAAACTTTTGTGAAAATTAAAACCTATCAAGCCCAATTAACCCCCTAGTGCCTAGAAGTGTGTTTGACTAGAATCAACCGCACAAAAGACTATCGCTAAACCATTTCTACTCTAGCATGACAATTCAACTTAAAAGAACAACAAGTAAATGCGGAATTGAATTGCTCAAAAGTAAATGCGTAGTAAAGAGAGTAGAGATGACACGACAATCTTTTTGCCAAGGTATCGAGGTGTCGGCACACCCCCCTAGTCCTTGTTGGAGCACCCGCGCAAGGGTATCGCTCCCCCTTGATCCGCGCAAGGATCAAGTGCTCACTACGAGCTGATTCTTCGCCACTCCGTCCCGGTGAATCACTCGCTACCGGTCACAACATGGCTTGGGTCATCCACAAAGCCTCCGGATGATCACCAAGCTCTCCGATCGCCACCAAGCCGTCTAGGTGATGCCGATCACCAAGACTAACAAGCTAGAACTCTCACTTGACCAAGACAAGGCCAAAGAGATGGATGGATGCACACTTGCTACTCAATTCTCACTAGGAGGTCACTAATTCTCTCAATTAGCAAATCTCTCAACCTCACTAGGGCTCTTGCTCTTTCTCACACTCACAAGGTGTTTCTCAGCAAAGGAAAGTTGAAAGAACGCTCTAATGGATGAGGAGAAGGAGTATAAATACTCCCCCAACCGATCATCCAAACGAGCACCGAACAGGTCACTCTGCGGGGGCATCGGACGCTCCGATGCCAGGCATCGGACGCGCCGATGACCTCGACCAACGGTCGACTGTACCATTCTGTCAGACCTGTTAAAGGAGCATCGGACGCTGGGCAGCGTCCGATGCCCCTACATCGGACGCGTCCGATGCCTTTTTGACCTCTCTGGAACCTCTCTGGATGGCCATCGGACGCTGGCCCTCAGCGTCTGATGCATCCCACAGTTCACTCGCAAGTGAACAGTGGCACGGGAGCGTCCGATGTGGCAACATCGGAGCGTCCGATGCCACGCACCAGACTAAACCCTAGTCGGGGTTAGCATCGGATGCTCCGATGCCCACCAGGTCAGCGTCTGATGCCCCTACAAGGGTCAAAACAAACTCGGATAGCGACGCGGCCTTAACGACTTTTGTTCCTCTCGACATAAGGCATCTCTCTGAGCTACCTAGGGCTATGAAATAACAAGTGTGCACCACACCTACCTCAACAGACTCATCTAGGTCAAGCTACTGATTCACGCTCCCCTTTATAGTACGGCCAAAGGAAAAACAAAGACCTAAGACTACCTAAGTGTCCTCCAACACCAAGCGACACTTAGCCTAGCCTACCACCGTCTTCGTCGTCCGTCCTTTGAAAACCGAAACGGTTTCCATCGCCAGGGGACATGAACTCCATATGCCCCGTATCGTCGCCATTACCGTGACCTAACTCATCCCTGTTTCTGCAAAACACACGTTAGTCACAGTAATCTTGTGTTTCATCCAATCACCGAAACCCACTAGGGGCCAAGATGCGTTCAATCTCCCCCTTTTTGGTGATTGATGACAACACGATATCGAGTATAGAGAGAATAGGTTTTCAAATCATGACATGTATGAACTTGCAATGAATAAGAGAAAATGATTAGGGGCAAGCTCATACATATCATGCCAACATCCTGCACTCAACAAGTTAGAGTGAATAGCAAGTGCAAGAGTAAAGAGCTCGAACACATAACAAATGAGAATTAAGCGCAAGAAATGGAGTGAAAAGAAATGACATGTCATATATGATATCGTAGTGAGCACATACATGTCATAAGGTCCATAGCATAAGTATATAACATAATAAAGCACAAAAGATGCAATAAGTAAAGAGCGTATGTGAAACATAACACACAAAAGATTAAAGACCCTCTCACATCACTCCCCCTATCGCTATACTCGGCCACTCTCCCCCTTTGGCATCAAGCGCCAAACTAAGCGTCAGAGGGCGGAGGTGGTGCAGACGAGCCAGGTGCAGACTCTGGAGAGCTCTGAGCGAACTCAAACTGCTGAAGGAGGGCCTCGGAGTCTGAAGATGAGTCGCCGGTAGCCTGCTGACCCTCTGAAGCGGGAAGCTGCGGTGAAGAGGTCCGGGTCGGCTCTGGCACTGAATGCTCTGGCTGCTCAACCTGCTCAGTCTGCTCTGCCTGCTCAGGGTCTGTCGCTGTCTCGGTCACAGTCTCAGGCGCTGTAGTGGTGTCATCTTGAGTCTTGGAGTGCGGAAGCTCGTGAATAACTGACAACTCAGGTTGAACTATCGTGGTCGTCTCTGACTGAACCGGCTCGGTCTGCTCTGAGGACGTGACTGAACTCGGTAAGGTCTCTGTCGTAGAAGTGACTGGAGCCATCCTCGTCTAGACTGGGTCCTGTAGATCTGGCGTGGGAAACCCAGTGAGCTCACTGAAACTAGCTGACAAGTCCCGTGTCACAGAGGTGGTCATCGCATACAGGGACTCTGTCGGCCTAGGTCTGAAGCCGGTGCGCAGTGGACTGAAAAGCGGGGCCCCGCCGGGAGGAGTAGTGTAGCTCGTGAACTGAGAAAAGCTAGGGCCCGCGAGCTGCTGCTAAAACTGCGGTGGCTGTCCAAACTGCTGCTGTGGCTGAGGTGGAACTGGTGACTGCCACTGAATCTGATGCTGGGGAGGGGGCTGCTGCCACTGCCACTGAGGAGGTTCGCTCGCAAGTCTCTCCATGAAGCTCAAAGTCTGCTGCTGTAGCGCCATCATCTATCGCTGGAGAGCGTCAGAACGCTCCTGTGCCTGCTGCTGTGCCAGAGCCTGCTGCTGTGCCAAACGCTGCTACACCTGGGCTAACCGCTGAACGTCCTGCGTGACTGTCCTCTGCTGCTCCTCCATCCGAGCTAGGATCGCAAGAAGTGCGGGATCGGAGGAAGCAGTACCAGACGTCCCGGCCTGAGAGTCATGAGCTCTAGGCTGAAAGCGAGGCGGGAGCTGGTAGTCCTCGTCGGAGCTGTCGGTGGGGTCGTCTGCAACGAACGTGTCACCACCCTCTAGGTCGGCAAGCTCCTGCTCTGCGAGTGCCCGGACTGTCTCGTCCTGATCCTGAGCTGACTCGGGGACCTCTGGACGCTGCCTCGAGCTGGACGGACCCTGCTGCCCGGCTGCCTGCGGTCCCGACCGTGTCCCAACAACTGACTCATGTTATACTCAGGGAACACGGTCGCGGAGCCGGTGAGAGTCTGACTGGGGCGAGATCCAGTGGTGGCAGCTACCTTTCATAGTATATAAGAAATCCAATGGCATATGGTAGCTGCCGGCGGGCCTTGATGCCCTCTGCAACGGTATCCTCCATCTCACACAAGATGACGTCCCAGACGTCGAACTCCTGCTGTCTGACCATATAAGCAAGTAACCACAGCAGCAGACGTGAAAGTCCCTCTCCGAAGCCCACCCTGGGAAGCAAGGTCTGCCGAAGAACCGCGTTGAGGATCTGAGTCGTAGGGGTGAGATCCCTAGGCGCGCGACTCGAACCCTCACCGAAGGGCTCAGTGAAGCAGGGGCGGACCAGGTCAGTCGACGGCTGTGCACCACCGTGAGGGTGGCGGGGTGGCTCCGTCCTGTCATAGCACAGGTCATGGATCCGGGTCTGAGAGTGTCGCAGTCCAAACCAATCCCGGATCTCAGAAGAAAATAGCCTGTAGTGCTCCCCCTCAAAAGCAAACTCTATTGTCTCTCTGTCCGAGTGCACCCAAAGAGAAGCGTAGAACTGAAAGACCCAGTGCTCAATATATGAGCCAGACCGCCCCAGAAGGTCTGCCAGACCAGGTAGATATGTGAGAATGGGGCGAATCTGCTCTCCAACTGCTGTGACTGTGGCCTCCAGTGGACAGACTCGCTGGGACGTAAGGAAATGCCGGCGTTCCTATAGCCCTGATAGAAATCCTCCTGCAACACTATGAAGAAGTCTGCCCCTGCCTGCTCCTGCCGCTCCCTCTGGAACCACTGATCAACTGGAACTAGCCTCAGAGTCTAAATCTGAGAACAGGTGGCTGCCCTGAGGTCCAGTCGCGGGATCGGCGGGGGCGCACGCCTCGACCGAGCACGTGCTCCCCGCAGAGGGACGTCGGGCCAGGGTGGCACCGCAGTCCTGCGACGAGTGGACCGGTGCCGTGGAACCTCCTCGGGGACCTCCTCCTCAGCCTCAGCCTCTGCCTCAGCTGCCTCAGGTACCTCTGCTGCCTCGGCCTCTGCCTGGCCCTGCTGCGAGCTCTGGAGCTCGACTCCTGGCGAGGTGAACATGGTCAGACAACCGGCAGCCATGAGCGTGCCAGTTGGCAAACCGTGGAACCTCTCAGCCTCCTCGACTGCTCTGCGCTAGTCTGGGGACAACTGGTCCTCGATCCTGAGTCCGCCAGCACTGCCACCACGCTCTGCAAGCTCTGCGGCATCTGCAATCGCCTGAGCCCGAACTGCCTCCCTCTCCTGACGTGTGCGCTTCCTGTGCGTGATCAACTTCCCCTTCCCGGGCCTCTGACCGAAAGGAGGGGGACTGGGAGGAGAGTCCCCTGGGCCACCACCGACGTTCTTGCAGCGCGGCATGACTGACAAGAACGGGAGTAACTGTCACTGAGAGAAGCTCTGGACTGCCGCTTAAAGAACCACTGAACCCAGCTGACAACCCAAACTAACAAGAAAAACAACGGGAAATAACTCCCCCTGACACTGACAACCAACTGCGCTGTCACTCATGAGGCTTGGCCTCAATCCTTACCCGCGGGCTTGGCCCCGGGTTATCTGATACTGCCCAACTGACACACTGGCCACTGACTCACTGCATGGAAGAGAGAGAGTATACATAAGAGAACATATAGACTAGAGATGAGCGAGTCCTATTGGAAGCAAAGAAAGGGGATAAGGAAAAGAGAGGGCTTTGCTACCTGTCGATCGACGAACCAAACCGAAGAAGAGGTAAGCACAGACGTTCGGGCACCCACGTATCACACAAAGGGGGACTGCAAAAGGTTTGAGTGAAAATAGGGTCAAAACAAGGTGGAACAGCCAAGGAGATATTTTGTCGAGCACGTGGTATGCACTGGTTACGAGGGAGGAGGTGGCTGCTCACTGTGACGGTTGGCCGGCCGAGATGGAGTTTGCCGAGGACGAGGATGGGCTCGGGGACGGGGAAGACGGTCTCCGGCGAGCCTCCGGCGAGGTGGCGCGTCTCCGGCAAAGAATCAGCCGGCGACCCACTCGTGGCCAAGCGGTTGCGTGCTGCAAGAGAAAGCGAGGGAGGCGGCGGGCGCGGGTGGTCGCGGCGAGCACGGCAACCGGTGGTGAGGGCTCGAGTAGAGGAGGGGATCGGCCGGCGAGGTGGTTAGGGTTTTGGGCACAGAGACTGCGGCGCGCTCGGGGTTGGGCGGGTGGGCGCGAGGACGAAGGCGAAGGAAGGTATGACGCATGGGTCCCAGATGTCAATGAAAGGACTTATTGCGCCGCTTAAAGGGGCATCGGACGCGCTGATGGATTCACATCGGACGCTCCGATGCCTGTCCAGAGAGGTTCAAAATGGCCAAAATCACATCGGACGTGTCCTTTACCTTGGCATCGGACGCTGGGCAGCGTCTGATGGAGCACCGGACGCTCCGATGGGGACACATCGGACGCTACCCTGACACTGTTCCAGCCAGAGCTGTCTACAGTGCAGGGCATCAGACGCTGGGGGAGCATCCGATGTAGCGTCCGATGCCTGGTTTTGGGTTGTTTTGAAGATTTCTGTTGCGGCTCCCTCTCCCAACCAAGTTCCAACTCAAATAAGAGGCAAAGAAACACCAGTTGGAACCTAGTATGAGCATCCTCGCATAAACCCTCAATTTTATAAATATTTTGCCATAGGCTACATACCATTTACAAGGAAAATAGGCGATAAAACCCGAGGAGACAACATGTGGCCACAAAAACTAGGGGACTCAACCATTAGGAGCCTCAAATGCTCCCCCTAGCGGTGGACGAACACAGCGGTTGCTCAAAGCTTAACCGAAAAAAACGACCAAGCAACACACATGCATATGCAATGCAATACGGAATTTGAATCTAGGTTGCTTGTCAAGTTTGCTCATGGGTAAGCTTCTTCACACGCTTTTTAGGGCGGTTATCTTAACCACGTCTGACAAGCCTATGTGCATAGCATAATTTAAACATGGCATATGATACAATGCAATGCAAAGACAACCCCCTTTCACCTTTTGAAAAAGTTACTTAGATCAAGCACATTAAGCTCACTTCGCAATCTACAAAGGGTGTTCTTATCTAGGGGTTTTGTGAAGATATCCGCCAATTGATCTTCGGTTCTAACTCCCTCTAAGGATATGTCTTTCTCGGAAACATGGTCTCTAAGAAAGTGATGGCGAATGTCTATGTGCTTTGTGCGAGAGTGTTGAACTGGGTTGTTAGCAAGCTTAACCGCGCTCTCATTGTCACACAACAAAGGTACCCTTTCAAGAACTACACCATAGTCTAAAAGGGTTTGTTTCATGTAAAGGATTTGTGCACAACAAGCACCTGCGGCTATGTATTCCGCCTCGGCGGTAGACAAGGCCACACTATTTTGCTTCTTCGAACTCCATGACACTAGTGATCTCCCAAGCAAATGGCACCCTCCGGATGTGCTCTTTCTATCAATTTTGCAACCCGCATAATCCGAATCGGAATACCCAACGAGTTGGAAGTTTGCTCCTTTGGGATACCAAAGGCCAATGCTTGGGGTGTGCTTTAGGTACCTAAGGATTCTCTTCACGGCTATGAGATGTGATTCCCTAGGATCGGCTTGAAACCTAGCACACATGCACACACTAAACATGATGTCGGGCCTAGATGCGGTCAAGTATAACAAACTACCAATCATAGAATGGTAGAGAGTTTGGTCAACCGGGTTACCTCCCTCATCTAGGTCGAGATGTCCATTTGTTGGTATTGGAGTCTTGATAGGCTTGCAATCATCCATATTGAAGTGCTTAAGGAGGTCTTTTGTGTACTTCTCTTGAGATATGAAAGTCCCCTCCTTCAATTGCTTGACTTGGAAGCCTAGGAAGAATGTGAGCTCGCCAATCATGGACATTTCGAACTCCTTCGACATCAAGTCACCAAATTCCTTGCAATAGGCTTCATTTGTTGACCCGAAGATGATATCATCAACGTAGACTTGACAAATGAAGATCTCTTCATCAAGCTTCTTGGTGAATAGTGTGGTGTCGACCTTCCCAATAATGAAGCCCTTCTCAATGAGGAAGTCCCGGAGGCGCTCGTACCACGCTCTAGGGGCTTGCTTGAGCCCATATAGCGCCTTGGACAACCTATAAACATGATTAGGATATCTAGGGTCTTCAAACCCGGGAGGTTGATCAACATAGACTAGTTCATTTATGAAGCCATTTAAAAATGCACTTTTCACATCCATTTGATATAATTTAATGTCATGATGTGATGCATATGCAAGGAGGATACAAATGGCTTCGAGTCTTGCAACCGGCGCAAAGGTCTCTCCAAAATCCAATCCTTCAACTTGAGAGAACCCCTTTGCCACTAGCCTTGCCTTGTTTCTAACAACCTTGCCTTGATCATCTTGCTTGTTCCTAAAAACCCATTTTGTTCCTATGACTCTTGCGCCTTTTGGTCGCTCTTCAAGTGTCCAAACTTGGTTGCGGGTGACGTTGTTTAGTTCTTCATGCATGGCATTCACCCAATCCGGATCACCTAGAGCTACATCTACAATGGTAGGCTCAACAAGAGAAACAAAGGAGTGATGTTCCATAAATAAAGCAAGTTTTTGAGATCTAGTCATTAGACCCCTTGTTGGACTCCCTATGATGAGATCTTGAGGATGAGTGTTGGTATAAATTAACGCGCACTCTACTTTATCCGCAAGCGCACAGATAAGATCTACCGATGTAGCACTTCACCGGAGTAACCCAGTTTTAATATCGAACCCTAAGGAACGGATAGTGTTAAGTCTTAAAGTCTAACCCCTGAGTAGCTAACAAGGATGGAGAATCTAGAAGTATAGAGGGGATCATTAAGGCTATCTAATTCCAATTTAAGAGTGATATGTTTACATTATTCTTAGTGGGGAAGTTACCATAAAAGGTCACAAACAGAGTATGAGTCTTTTATGCAAATGTATAATCCTACCGAGCCTACACACGGATAAGTGGACTATAGAAGAATCAACAAGGCTATAAGAGTCACCCTTGCGAACAACCACTACTACCGGCGTTATAGGAGGCATTTATGATGAGCTATCAAGTCTAAGCACCACGCTTACACTATCCAACTACTCGAACTCTAGAGCAACTTAGAGTTGAAGTACTCAAAAGAGAGTCATAAACCTTAAGAATAATAAGAACAGTGGCTCAAACTTAAATATAGACGTTGATTACCGAAACAATCGCTGAAGCAAGTTGAAGATGAACCTGAATCCGCAGGTACAAGATGAAGAAGTTGATCCGACAGGTCGGAGCTCCTTCTTGATCTCTTCGTCTCTCTCTCTCTTCTAGTTCTAGTATAAGACTAGGTTCTAATCCTAAATAGAGGGGTAACTAGTCTTCTACTTGAAAGCTAACTCTTGATTACAACTAGATGAACTAGATCTAATTCTAGATGAACTAGAAGAGATTCATCTAGAGGGACCTCTACTTCTAATTGAAACCCTAGTTTCTGATGTGGAGATGAATAATGAAGATGGAGATGCCTGGAGAGGGGATATGGGGTTGCTTTTATAGCCCGAGGTGGAGTAGGGGCAAGGAATCGCCATGTCACACCGTTGGATCAAACCGACTTCAGGGACGGTGGAGATGCATCCTCGGAGGCGGTGGAAGAAGGTTCTAGAAGGCGGAGGCAAAACAACCTCCGTGGCCGACCGGTCGGTCTCCATGTGGGACCGGTCGGTCTGGCCCAGTGGGCCCACGTGGTGGCCTGCCTCGTGGTGTCTTCTGGTGTCTTCTAGATCCTTCTTTTACAGATTTCGTTGCGAAATTAATATCTTTTAATCCAGGACTCCGAATATAGCAAATGATATGTCCGTTTCGATCGTCTCGACGAGCTCTTCGCAATGGTGCACTCCAATTCATCACTTGAGATACTTTTATATGGTAAAAACATGAATGTCCTACAAAACAAGTGAGAGCACCAAAACTCGTGGAACTTGTTAGTTTCAAACCCTACAACTATGCTTTGTGATTCATTTAGTGTCATTTCATGCAATAGTTGATGGTTAATTATGAGCATTAGTGAGCGTCAACAAGTTGCCCCAAGCTTACCCTTTGCTAGTCCCTTAGCAAAGTCAAACCCAAAAGTGGATCAGGAGTTGCTACAATATCTTCACTTCCAACAAGTATACCTGCGGTTAAACAAAAATTCTCCGAAACATATCATGTTATTCTTCATGGGGCTTATTACTCTTACCTTAGATCTTGAATAATTGAGAGATTGAACGATCAAATCAAGCACTATGTCTCAAGTTCCTTCACTTCACCTTTATCCTGGAGTTTTAATTAATTTTCAAAAACATTAATACATATGTTGTC
Source organism: Coix lacryma-jobi var. lacryma-jobi (assembly GCA_009763385.1). Taxonomy (NCBI): domain Eukaryota; kingdom Viridiplantae; phylum Streptophyta; class Magnoliopsida; order Poales; family Poaceae; genus Coix; species Coix lacryma-jobi. The sequence continues at coordinate 34,249,164 of CM019824.1, read as the reverse complement.
AAATTAAACAATGGATCCAAAGAGAAAGTCAACCAACCATTGAATCAAGAAGTGCATGTGTATGGAAAAATGAAGTCGAATGCTCTCTTGAATATATTCACTCTCTTCTGTTTATCAGAGACATATGGCTATCAGGCTAATTCTACTGTCGGGCACGTGCCCATTTTTTTTCTTTCGAGGTTCCGGACACTTGTCCCTTTTTATTTCCTCGGGATCTATCTTTTTGAGGTTTCAGACATTTTGTCCCTTTTTATTTCCTCGAATCTCTCTTTTTTTTCTTTTTCTTTTTTTATAGTCACATGTTTGCAACAAACTTCAGAGAGTATAGCAACAGATAATTATGAGCATTTATGCGAAAGATGGATGAAATGTGTAAGTGATCTCAATTCAATGGTATGATAAACTACTCATAGGGTCAACAAAGCTTAATTTAACTCAATACAATTACTAGTCATATTCATATTTAGAAATCTCCGGAATTCTAGTGTTGTTTAGAACAAGATAATGGCAGCTCAGATCATCACATGTCATATCCCAATTACCTAGACCTTAGATCATGTATTTGCCATCCATGTATTTAATTTTATTTTAAGGCATCATTATTAATTAGGAGAACTCATGCTTTAAAGACTAGGTACTTGAAAGAAATTAGATAGAGCAACTATTCATCATTTCCATGCAAAAGATTAGATTAGAGAGAGCAGGTTCTTCTTTGGTCATCAACTTCTTAAAACAAACTAGACACACTATTTTATTTATTTAATCTAACACACTTTAAGATAAAAGCTAATAGTAGTAGTAGTAGTAGTAGTAGTAATAATAATAATAATAATAATAATAATAATAATAATAATAATAATAATAATAATAATAATAATAATAATAATAAAGACATACCTGATTCGTAAAGATAACGGGGGTGCGCCTCCCCTAAGCTGGTTCCCTTATAGCGTTGAGCCTTCATCTGCTCATATATTTTTGTCTCTTTTTTAATTAATGGTGAGCCTTCATGTGCCCACATATTTTTGTTCTTTTATTTTTAAGGGTGAGCCTTCATGTGCTCACATTTTTTTGGTGTGTTGAATTTATTTATAGAATAAAACTTAAGAGGATAGAGATACTTACGTGGATACACGGGGGTGCCTTCCCCTAAGCTAAATGTGACATAGTCGTTCGATCTTGCAATGTAGCAGATTGGCAGTGGATATGTCCTCCCTCTATCAGAGCTTTGATTGATGTTGATGGTTATTGAAACAGTGCTCCAGTAGTGGATGGAACATTCACTTGCTCGTCAGCTTTTCTTGGCCTTTTAAATCCTGTGAAACTCAAATAGACAACAAAACTTGTGGAACAGATTAAGCATTAGCGGTTGGCCACTCAAGCCTTAGTTGTCCAGAATTTCAATAAGATCTCTTTCCTAATATTTTTATGTTTTTATATTTTTATGATGCAAGAGAAAATGCAACAGGATGAATGCATGCATATTTATGCCACCACGGTGAATATCCTTGCGGGTTTTTACACACCAAAGAATTATTCACATGAGGCTTCATGGTTTATAATGTAGTGTGACAAATGCAATATTTTTCTTTTCTTTTCTAATGCAATGCAGAAATTAAAATATGTTGTGAATTAAATATGATGATGCAATAAATGACTAAGAATTAAATATGAGAAATATGCAGCAAAGTAAATATAAAGATAACTACCGATTTTTACCTTTTGGCGAAGGTTCGGATATTTAGGTCCAACGAACCAGACCTTCCCTTGGTTCAGACCTCCCAAGGTATGTCAGACGTTTGAAAAGTTGTTATTGATTGTACCTCTGAGGTGCAGACTTTTTCTTTCATACTTTATTGGTCTGAGTCTTCACTTCCTGTGGTTCACTGTCTTGAGGTTTCTCTCCTTTCTTTTCTGCGACAGTGCCGATAGCTTCTTCTTCGTGATTGGCCTCTCTATTCTTGATAGTTTGTCTTCTTTGGCATTGAGAGCGGCGTCTTTCACTTCTATTCTTCTTGGGTGCTTCATTGGGCATGTAGTTGATGAAGTAGCATCGTACCCCTTTTTTCAGGAAAGTGAAAATGGATTTCCTCTTGTAGATGATTGCACTTGTAGCGCAGAGGAATGGTGTTCCTAGGATGAGGTGGACATCATCGTCTTCTCATGTCGATGATCAAGAAGTCTGTGGGGACTTCATGACCTCTAATTTTGACTATGACGTCTTCCATCATTCCTTCTTGTTTATGTCTCTTGATATGGTGTCACTCTTGTTCTTCGTTCGTCCAGCAGTTTGAAGTGAAGCGTTAGTTATGAAAGCTGGCAACATCTTGTTCAGTGTGCATGTTCTTGTAGATCTAGGACCTTCACTCTGTGGATTTGGGAGAGATAAACTTCTCCATGTTTACTCAAGAGTGTGTCCTGCTCATAAAGACAAGGTAGAGATCAAGTGCATGGGCTCTGTTGGTGGAAAAACACCAACAGAACCAAAAGTTTTGTTTATTCCTATCCTCTCTAACCTTAGGCACATTGCACAAGACAAACTTATTTATGTGTTCTATTCAATCTTAACATGAGTGATAGGATCAGAGGATGAGCATGAAAATAGCATCTTAAAATATTTAACAGATCAAATTTCTTAACCCAAGGAAGGATAATCTATGCATAAAGTGTCGATCTTTTCATAATTGAGATATATCATCTTCCAAAGGTTAGATGCACAACATTTTAGCTCATTTAGTTAAGACAGTGAGATTCAAGAGAGTAAAGCTATGAACAAGGATCAAAGGACTGAATATGTTGAGTTGATTAGGTTGGATCAAGTGAGGTGCAACTTGAACATGTTTAGTTCTTTATTTATGTTCATACTAGAATCAAGAAGAATCTTTTAAAGTGATGGTCACTTACCTTGAAATGTTATTTTGTCATTGGAAAGTGATTGTGCTGAACCACCTTGTGGAAGCTCCTCTTGTTTAGCTGGTTGTTGTTTATGAATGACTTGTCTTCTCTTGTTTGTCTCACAGTGTGATTGAGAGGAGGAAGATCACAGTAGAATCATCTTTAGAGGTATCGATCTTCCTTCTCTTGTGTTGACTTATCAGTGAAGGCGCATTGTTCTTTGAGTATGCTGACTAGGATCCCCTCTCTTTCTTGTCTTAATTCTGTACTATGAGGATGTAGGGACAGTTCCGCATTCTTCTCTTGTCAACCTTTCTTGTTTTCCTTTAATCATTGGGTTGGCAAGAGACTTGAATTTAGAGCTGCTACTCGAGTGCCTCCATGAGAGTCTTTTGTCTTGTAATGTCATAACTAAGACTTGTTCTCTCAATAGTGTCTAGATGATGGAGATCATATCGGTTGTTCTTCTTGATTTGCTAGCTCAGGTAATCTCTTCATCTTCTAACTCTTGTGGTGCAGTGGCTTCATCCTTCATGACGCCCTCCTCAATTCTTGGTAGTTGGTTCTCCCTTCGACGTCTTCTCTTGGTTCTCTTTGGCTGCTCATAAGTGATGTAGATGTTGAAGATGCAGCAAAAGATCCAAAAATTAACTTCTCCAGGTCCAGCAAAGATGATAACATTGATGGTGTTCAAGAACGATCTTCCAAGAATGAGTGGTGGATCATATTCTTCTTCTCGACTGGGATAGCAAGTGGTTTGTATTGATCAAAGTGGTGGGTAGGAGATCAATATGTTTGAAGTTGGGTTTCGCCTTCCTCCCTTTGATTGTGAAACACATCTAGACAACAGAATTGTCTCTTCCAGGCTGGCTTGTGATTTAGATGGACTGCCAACAACATGTTCATGTGTTTGACTTGTAGATCTTGCTATTGTTGTAGTGGTACCATCTTGTCTCGGAAGCTAGCTCTTGATTAGAAAAGAGGATAACTTCTCACTTCTTGTCTTGATGTCTTGGATAATGATGGTTGCAGGCATAGGTTGTCTCATACGAGGTAAGTTGCATCTTGTTTGTCATCAGCGCCCAAGCAAGACTCAAAGCTAGGATAGCACCATTTGTGATCTGAGAGTAGGTTTGTGTGTCTATGGTTTGAGTTTTGGATCTTCAATGTTCAGACCAAACCATGGATGAACAAAATCTCTCTCCTGCATAATGTTAGTGGACATATACCCGAAGGATTGCAAGAATTTGAAACATGGGTTGTTATCCATAACTTATGTTGGTTGCATCTATGCTAATAAAAAGATGTTTTTAGGATTGTTTTAGCATAGACTAGTATTTTATGTGTTGGTTGCACTTTAACATGATTCAAAGCAAAAGATATCTTGCAGTAGAAGACAAAATAAATAAACTTTGATACTCACAGTTCTTCCATACATGATGAATGAGCTGAGTCTTCATTGTGCAAGAGTTGTTGAGGTTCATGTGTCTCTTTGTCTCCAATATGAGTTCATCTCTGGACTATCCCAAATTAATAATGAAAGTTTTCCTACAGGGATTAGTCCAACAAAATATCCAAAATCTACTATAGCATACTATCAGTTCAGAAATCAACCTAGACACCACGTCTAATTTGACTTAGGAAGGTATTCTAACCTAAGCACCATGCTCAAATTAAAATCCTTCTAAAGCGAAATCAACACAACTCGTGGTTTAAACTAAACACCATGCCTAATTTAAAGAGATGTATGACTGTACTTCAAACCCAGACATATACTATAGCAAATAAAGGTAACATGAAGGCATTATAGAGATTTATTCAGATGGTGATGAAAGAGCATGATTAGTATATGAGCATATCTTAAAGGTAGGGTCAACCAACATAGCAACATTGCAAGAGATATTCTTAGAAAGTCTATTCCCCAAGCTTGGATTTTGCACAAATCAAGATTGAATGAATGTAATTCAATGTTACATGATGATTGGTTGGACATACCTTGTGTTTGTTGTTCCTTCGTTCTTTTCTGCTCCAGACCTGGGAAGGTTAGTGACAAAATACCCGAAGGAATATTTTCACAATTATAATCCTATGCTCATTACAAGGACAGTGCAGCAGAAAGGTAGGCATAGCTAATAACCAGGTATTATGATGGGGTGTAAGGATTCTACTGGTTATTGCTTGCGCTCATGGGGTAGTGATGGATAAGAGTGGAATTCTAAAACAACATTCATAAGAATGAAAACAAAAATAAAGAAAAGACTGGGACCAAAAAGGAAAAGATAAAAGTATGATTACAAGGTTAAACTAAGAATTAAGTTGATCTACCGTTCCCTGGCAACGGCGCCAGAAATGCTTGTTGACACTTACTAACGTCGCTACCAAGAGTAGAGATAAACTCTATCCCCGGCAACAGCGCTAGAAATGCTTGTTGGTATAAATTAACGCACACTCTACTTTATCCGCAAGCGCACAGATAAGATCTACCGATGTAGCACTTCACCGGAGTAACCTAGTTTTAATATCGAACCCAAAGGAACAGATAGTGTTAAGTCTTAAAGTCTAACCCCTGAGTAGCTAATAAGGACGGAGAATCTAGAAGTATAGAGGCGATCATTAAGGTTGTCTAATTCCAATTTAAGAGTGATATGTTTACATTATTCTTAGTGGGGAAGTTACCATAAAAGGTCACAAACAGAGTATGAGTCTTTTATGCAAATGTATAATCCTACCGAGCCTACACACGGATAAGTGGACTATAGAAGAATCAACAAGGCTATAAGAGTCACCCTTGCGAACAACCACTACTACCGGCGTTATAGGAGGCATTTATGATGAGCTATCAAGTCTAAGCACCACGCTTACACTATCCAACTACTCGAACTCTAGAGCAACTTAGAGTTGAAGTACTCAAAAGAGAGTCATAAACCTTAAGAATAATAAGAACAATGGCTCAAACTTAAATATAGACGTTGATTACCGAAACAATCGCTGAAGCAAGTTGAAGATGAACCTGAATCCGCAGGTACAAGATGAAGAAGTTGATCCGACAGGTCGGAGCTCCTTCTTGATCTCTTCGTCTCTCTCTCTCTCTTCTAGTTCTAGTATAAGACTAGGTTCTAATCCTAAATAGAGGGGTAACTAGTCTTCTACTTGAAAGCTAACTCTTGATTACAACTAGATGAACTAGATCTAATTCTAGATGAACTAGAAGAGATTCATCTAGAGGGACCTCTACTTCTAATTGAAACCCTAGTTTCTGATGTGGAGATGAATAATGAAGATGGAGATGCCTGGAGAGGGGGGTCTGGGTTGCTTTTATAGCCCGAGGTGGAGTAGGGGGCAAGGAATCGCCATGTCATCGATCCGCGCCACGTTTATCGCCCACCGTTGGATCAAACCGACTTCAGGGACGGTGGAGATGCATCCTAGGAGGCGGTGGAAGAAGGTTCCAGAAGGCGGAGGCGAAATGGCCTCCGTGGCCGACCGATCGGTCTCCGTATGGGACCGGTCGGTCGGGCCTAGTGGGCCCACGTGGTGGCCCGCCTCGTGGTGTCTTCTAGATCCTTCTTTTGCAGATTTCGTTCCGAAATTAATATCTTTTCATCCGGGACTCCGAATGTAACACCCCCGGTGTTAAGCATTCCCTAAATGCATAATTTGACACCGCATAAGCATAGCATCTCATCATTCTTGTGCATATGCTTGTTGAATGCTTAAGTCCTTGTGTTAAATGTCTAGTATAACCTTGTTATGCTTTCTGTTTCTGACCAAGTGCCTTTTAACAAAGTTGTAGATCTTGATAAAAGGAACAACTTTGCTTTAAAGCACTTTCTCAGAAAAAGCTTTTAAATTGTGATTTCTTGCATTAGAAAAATGGTTTAGCACTAAATTTCTCTGTCTCAGCAGAATTTGGACTCGAGCCTTTAAGATGATTTGTTCCTTACAAAATTCTAAGCAACTTTGCTGTTAGGACCCTTTCCTAGTTCGGCTTAGTTTAGGAGTTATAGAGCATCAAAGTTTGCAATCAAACTTCATTAGTTTAACCCCAGTGGACCCGACCTGTCAGTCTCTCCTTCTTCTCCTTCGCGGACGCCGCTCCCTCCGCGCCGACCGAGCCTGCTGCCGCCGCGAGACCGCCTCGCCCGCCAGCAAAACCACCGGCATCGCCGCCCATGGTTTAGCACTGCATGCGCCACGTCGCCCCCTCGCTCGCTGCAAGCTCGCCACGACGCCCCGGAGCTCGGTGCATGCTCGCCGCGTGGAGCTCGACGCCTGACGCCGCCGCGTCCGGTCGGGAGTTCCCCGACGGGAACTGGCCAGTTGCAATGCACCCAGCCACTTGTTCCTTTGTCTTTGTCCGCCTTGAGCTCACCAGCGCGCCAGCCACTCCACTATCTTCTCCAGTTCGCCCAAACCGCCATTGCCGCCGAACTCCGGCGAGCGATTGCTCGCTAATCGCCGCACCGCCGTTCGATTCCTCCCGCCAGCTTCTCCGCCCTAACCTCCTCCTTCTCCGGTAAGGGTTGGTTTCCCCTCTCTCCCTCTCCAGCTGCCGGAACAGCGGATGCCGTCCGCAAGTTTCCGCCATGGCCGCCACCGTGACCTTCACGTGGACCGGTCATCTCCGGCCATGCTACCCTGAGCTGAGCCATGTTCTAGTCTTCTCTACCGTCGTAGTAGCTTAGAGTCAGATGGAGACCTCTCTCGTGTCCTGAGTTCGCCGGACCGCGGGCCAGTCGCGCTGTGTCCGCCATGGACCGCCGCCGTGCATCGCGCCGGGCAATGCCGCGGATGCCGAAGCCCGAGAGTTGCTCCAATAGGTCGCTTAGGTCTTGCTTGGGCTAGTGCTAACCTCGCCGAGTCGCAAGCCGCCGGGAAGAGTTCCGCCGCCGAGTCGCAGAGCCGCCGCTCCGCCATGGCCGCCGTCGAGCTTGCTCCGGTATCCCTCTGGCTCAGCGAGTCAGTTCGTCGTGTTCGTCTCGAAAACCCGCACCCAGGGATGGTCTCAGTATCGCCGGAAGCGTCGCCGTCGACGAGCTAGGGCCGGTCAATGACCACGGCGCAAAACTCCGCCGTTGACCGCCGAGCCTGGCCTCGCGCGGTAACGTGCCGAGCCTGGCCTCGGAAGCTTGGTCACCCTGACCAGTGGGCCCCGACTGGCAGTAAGGAAGAGAGAAAGGGAAGAGCTTGGGTGTCGTAGGCCTCGGTAAGTCGGATGCACCGAGCCTTCGCCTCGAGCCTCGATCGGGTCGGTTGTGTAAGCCTCGGTCGAGTCGAGCCAAGTCAAGTGCTCGGTTGAGTCAGCTAGTCTCGGTTGAATCAGTAAGCCTCGACTGAATACGTTAGCCTCGACTACCCGTGTGCCTCGGGCGAATCGGAAAAATGTGTCTGAGCCTCGGGCCTCAGCCGAATCGCGCTGAACGTGCCGAAGCCTTGCCTCGAAGCCTCGGACGAGTCGCGCCAAGTGTGCCGAAGCCGTATCTTGAGCCTCGGCCGAGTCAGCCAAGTGTGCCGAGCGTTTGTCCTGTGCCTCAGCCGAAGTCCGTGCGTAGGATTGAGTTTTCCTTTTTAGTTTCTTTTTGCAGAATTGTGTAAAGGCTTCAAAAATTCATACAAGGCTCATTTTAAGTCCAAATCCTGTGAAACAAATTTTGTGGAGTTCAGCATGATTAGATCTACCTGTGAAGGATGTTAATTGCATTGTTGGTAATACTTTTATGTGTAGATTTATTAAATTAGAAAAGTGCTGATAACTTGGAAAATGCATAACTAATTATGTATAAGTCAGGAAAATGTAATTCCAGTTTTGTTAGGTTTGTATGAATGTGTAGTTTCAGAGAAAAATATAATATGAGGTTGTTCTGTGAATTAATTTGACAGTAGCTTTTAAAATGGTTAAATGTTGTTTCCTTGTTTATTTTGTAGTAATTAAAATATGAGGAATATGAACCTGAGAATTTAAGCACATTGCTCTTGTACTAGGTAGCTCAGTAGAAAAATAAGAAATCTGTTGTTTGACACTTTTTGCTAGGGTGTGTAGTTCAAAGCACCTGTCCATGATAGAATTTGTCTTTTTCATAGAGAATGAATTTTAAGTCCAAATGAGATGAAATTTGGACAGGGAGCTAGATTAGGTGTTGTTAACTCCCAGTAATTTTTGTAGATTTTTCTGAAGCTGTCTAGGTTAGGTTGCTGTTTAAGCATGTGTAAATAGATTTATTTCAGCAAGTAATTAGAGGGTAATGAACTCATTAAGTAAACTTTGAGGTGGTGACAACATAGCTTAATCAATTGACTATGTTAGGTTAAATGGTTGGGATGATGTTGACTACCTTGTTGAATAGAATGCAATAGATGACATGTGCTTATCCCCTGATTGCTGTTGATCATGTGCATCACATATGCATTCTATGTGCATTCATCCTATTCATGCACTTTATGCATCATACAGGATCAGCGGAGGAGATCCAGACCCAGTCGTTACTAGAAGAGCCCAGTCCGGAGGAGATCCTGACAGAAGAAGTCGGAGGGACCGACGCCGACGAGTTGCCCGAGTGCCGCGATCACCGTCCGTCGGACTTTGAGAAAGGCAAGCCCCGGAGCATTCTAACTCCTACGGTTTGCAAATGTTTTCTAATTTAACCTGATGATGGATGTTGCATTAGGTTATAGGAATTGATTGCTACCGTTGATGCATTATTACTTATTCTTGTCCACCTGCAAATATTACCTTGTTATCCCTGATAAGTCTAGGCTCGTTTATGCTTAGCCTGCTTAGACCGGTAAAAGTCGGGTGATTTCCTGTCTCCCGCAATAGGTGGATACTGATCATGTTTAGCCTGTGCTATCATGAGATAACCATGTGATAATTAATCTGAGACGGAGGCGGGATGTAAGAGCAACAGGACATGGGTTCTGTGTGCTAGTAGGCTCCCGTCTGTGTCGCATAGGACCCGTTCGGGAATGTCCCTTCAGTCAAATTGAACGCGTCGATCACTTAACGGAGTTGGTCTGAGTACCTCCCGTGAAGCCGAGTAAGGTTATTCGAGCCGGTGATGGAGATGTTGACGCCTAACACCCAGGGCCTCAGATGTACCGTGGGCAACTATTCTGATCGACCTGGCATGGTCCGAGGGCAGGCAGGGCCTGATCGACCTGGCATGACCGTGGGCAGTTATAGGTTGAGCGACCTGGCACTGAGATAACCCCCGGTGTAGAAGGGCCCATGGCCGTCCCGCGCTTTGTGTTCTCGAATCTCCTGACTGGCAGCTTACGACTGCCGTAGCCGGACGTGCCGGGCGAGTGTGAGACATTTTATCCCCAGCTGGGTAGGAATCGATTATAATCGCCATCGCTCCTGGACAGTGAGCAGTTGACTCTAGATCATCTCCCGTAGAACTTATGGAACTAAAATGGTTATGGAATCTGAAAGGCTATTGATGAAATAGTCGCTCTTGATTGATTAAGTAGCAAGTGCTTGTTTAGTACAGGTGCAAATCTAGTAAGGTAGAATTAATGACTAAAAGCAATTGCCAACATTTGAAACTGAGTTTTATTACTAAAGCTTTCATGCAAAAGAGTATGTACAGCCAACCCCACTTATATAGCCTGCAATGTTCCTTGGAGTCTCATTATTTTTGGTTCTGTCGGGTAAGCCTAGCTGAGTACCTTCTTGTACTCAGGGTTTATTTCCCTTGTTGTTGCAGATGGCCAGTGCTTTTATGGTTACTGCGAGAACTGCTTGTACCCGGTAACGGGTGATGACTAGACCAAGGGCATGGTCAACACTTATCTCATCTGTTGCTTTTATGGACCCGGTCAACTGATGGCACCGTATTTATGAACAATCCAAATTTATGTTTTAAAGACTATGTTGCTTCCGCTACTACTACAAATTATGGTTTGTAATATTATTTCGTACTCCGATGTAATTTGAACTATGTGCAACTGTGTTGTAACCCGTGAGCATGTTCGTGGAACAAGTACGATCTTGGCTGGATGTCGTTGAATGATTTGAAATCCTTCGAGATTTCCGGACTACCGGGTTTGTACGAGCTTAAGTACTCGATGATTTCTGCGAGAGCGGAGGTTGTCAGTGTTTAATCTGGTGCAAATTGGTCGGTTCTGTTACAGCTGGCATCGGAGCAAGTTCTGCGTTACTGTTCATGGGTGTATTTAAAAACAATATTTTATAAAGGATAAAGCTGTATTTGCCAACTTATAGTTATATTAGAATTTGGAAAATCTCAAGGATTAAAGCTAAGGTGTGCCAGTGACCAAGTCCTTATGCCCAATAGAAATTTAGGTGGCTATTTAAGTACTAACTTGGGGGTTTGTGCATCATATTTAAATTCTGTCATTTCTGTCGTCCATACGGCAAGGGTGAAATTGTATGGATGCTATTCTTCGGAATAGTAATGTATGGATCAATTGCCTCTACGCCAAGGTAATAAGTGAGTTGTGAGAGCATGATTGGACAACCGTCAATCTAGGGGAGTGCTTGAATGATGCTGACATGTATACCTGTTGCACACAAGTATATGTGAAAGTATTAATGGTGGGAGTAATACGTTTTTGATGGGTGCATATACTGCTTACGTGTATACTGGGTGTGCACCTAAGCTAGTATTAGATTTAATTTTTAGCAATGCATGATATTCATACTGTGGGCAGGGCTGAAATGAATTTTCTGCAGGTACACTAACTTGCGAACGTGTAGTACGCTAGTTAACGCTATGAGTGAATGTTGTATGCCACCGTCTAACCGTTAGATTGTTAGGCAGTGAGGACGTATGTTACGCTCATGCATCATGATCATATAATCTTGCATTAATTTACTTCCTTCCTTATGTTATCCGTCCCGATCTTAAATAAAAGTTGTTCCCAACTAATTAAAAACTATGTGGATACACTTCTTTCAGATGGCCCGCACTAAGCGTACCGCCCGCAAGTCGACTGGAGGCAGGAGGCCCAATTACATGCTGGGTCCTTGGACCGAGGAGGGATCCGAGGATTTTCTGGAAGAGTTCGGCATGCCTACTCTTTTGTGGAGGGTGTTGCACTTAGTCGGATACCAGGAGGGCCAGGAGCCGCAGTATGAGTGGCATCGAGTTCAGTTCTCAGAGGATCGCTACATGTACACAGTTGAGGTGGACGTGCCCAGCCGTGATCCGCAGGATCATGTGTGGTGCCGCAGAGTGTTTGCTCTCCAGGGTAGGACTCCTTGGGATGGAGCCAACCAAGTTGCGTACACTGTTCTTCGGGATATCATGGAGGATCATCCAGAGGTAGTTGCCCAGGCCACAGCCGGTGTCTTCCCTACAGCAGATCCGTACCAGTCTGTGTGGCGTCAGCCGGGTGCTACAGTGTTGGAGGCTAGTTCTTCAGAGCGTGAGCACTGCGCAGGGCCAGCTGGGAGTGCGATGGCTGCACTCATGGCTACCTACGGGTGTCTATCACGTAGCTACGACCACCTGGACCACATCCTCAGTGAGGAGATAGCTGCACATCACCAGGGTCAGGAGGCGCATGTTACAGAGGTCGACCTTCTTACCACTCAGCTAGCTCACTTGACCGTTGAGAGAGACCAGGCTCGTCAGAGGGAGCAGGAGACGGCACAGCAGCTTAGTGACCAGCAGGGTATGACGACCTTCTTATCCACCATCATGGCCGAGACTGAGGAGTCGCTACGTAATGTTTGTCTCGAGGGCATTCGTGCTTCAGAAGAGAACAGGCTTCTTAGGCGACAGGTGGGAGATTTGGAGCTGCAACTTCATCACCTGCAGGACTACAACGACAATCTGCACGAGGAGATTCATCGCCGTGAGAATGAGAGGAACCCTATCCTTCCTCAGGAGGACCCGGATTCTCATGCTTCGTCCAGTGGTTCTTCGAACATCTCGAGTGAAGATGATGACAATGACGATGATGACGATGGTGCCAGTAGGGAGTAGACTAGTTAGTGTTAGCGCGTAGTGGTCTTATCTCATATCGTAGCGCTTGATCTTTTGGGTAACATGTGGATGTAAGGATGTGTGCTGGACCTATGTGCGTATGGCGCAAGACCTTAAAAAGTCCCATATGTATGGGCACCTATGGATGTTATGTTGACTTTTGTATGTTATGTGATGAGCACTTTTATTATGTGATGATGCGTTGTGGATCGAAATTTATTATGCCTCTGTAATTGTTGGTGAATTCGTTTTCCGAATAATTCCTGTGGCATGGTTTACTGTTCTCCGCAATTTTGGCAACGTCGCAGTGGAGCGGGTGGTAGTGGTGGTAATGATGATAGCAGAGAGAACCGCAATCCACCACCTCCTCCACCACCAACGGCTGAGCAACTTTTTGCTCAATTTCTTGGAAGCCAGCGCAACATCGAAGCTTTGCTGAGGGAGAACTTGGCGCAGGGACATCAACGCCCTGAGCCGAACCAATATAGTTCTTTCAAGGATTTCTTGGATACTAAACCACCTATCTTCAAGGAAGCTATAGAACCGTTGGAGGCAGAAGAATGGCTGCATACTCTGGAGCAGAAGTTCCGTTTGCTTAGGCTCACAGAAGAGCTTAAAGCAGAATATGCCGCACACCAGTTGCAGGGACCAGCCGGGATTTGGTGGGGACATCATCGTACCACCTATCCTGCCAATGTTCCTATCACTTGGAGAGTGTTTACTGCTGCTGTTCGAGGTCATTTCATTCCGCCGGGCTTGACCTAGATGAAAGTGGCAGAGTTCATGAATCTGACTCAAGGAACTCGGTCTATCACAGAGTATCATCATCTGTTCAACTCGTTGGCTCGCTATATCCCAGACTTCGTTGACACAGATGCCAAGAAGATTGCTAGTTTCAAGAGAGGCTTGAACACTAAGATGGGAAAGTCAGTGGGTACGTCTTCTCGTACCAATTTCAACGACTTCTTAAGTGACTGTCTGATTCAAGAGAATCATAACAACAAGCATGCTGCTAGCAAGGCCCGGAAGAGAACCTTTGAATCAGGATCATCACAACCCAGAGGACCACCAGCTCAACGAAATCAGTATCGACCACCAGCGCCGGGGGCACGTTTTAGGCCGCCGCAGAAGAGGAGTCAGCCACAAGCTCAGCGCAATCAGAAGCCATACAAGATAGCTGCCGCTCAGGCTCGTGGAGGTCAAGGCAGTTCTTCAGGAAATAAACCTATAGTTCGGGGACCATGCTACAACTGCAACCAAGAGGGGCACTTCGCAAGATATTGTCCCTACCCAAAGAAGCAGCAGGCTAATTACCCAGCACGTCTGCATAACATGACTGCTGAAGAAGCTCGTGCAGGAGAGCCCGTGACTGCTGGTATGTGCCTTGTTAATCATCATCCTGCAGTCGTTTTGTTTGATACTGGATCATCCCATTCTTTCATGAGCAAGGCATTTGCACTAAAGCATAATCAAGAAATCTCTGAAATGGATTATGGGTTTCGTGTGAGCTCCGTAGGGAGTAGCGTGTTATCTAGACAGATGGTGTGTAATGTGACCATCGATATTGGAGGGCATAAATTTGGAGCCAACTTAGTGGTTTTGCCGGGACTAAGTATGGATGTAGTCTTAGGAATGAGTTGGATGACCATGTGGAGTGCGGTGTTAGACACTGCAAGCAGGACTCTTACCTTATCTGATAGTCGGACAGGTAACAAGCTTCGCGTATCTCTTCCTCGAGGTGCCGATCTTGTTGACTTATCTTGTACTTTTACTATAGAAGACCTCTCCAAAATTCCAGTTGTTAGGGATTTTCCGGACGTTTTTCCAGATGAGTTACCAGGGTTACCACCGAAGAGAGCAGTGGAGTTCGTGATAGAGTTGTTACCAGGAACTGCACCAATCTCTAGGAGACCGTATCGAATGCCGCCCAATGAGCTGGCAGAACTCAAGACCCAAATCAAGGAACTCTTGGATAAAGGATTCATTCAACCTAGTGTGTCAGAATGGGGTTGCCCAGCTCTGTTTGTTAAAAAGAAGGATAAGTCCTTGCGCATGTGTGTGGATTATCGTCCAATTAATGCCGTGACTGTTAAGAATAAGTATCCGTTACCTAGGATAGACATCCTTTTTGATCAGTTATCGAGGGCCAAGGTGTTTTCTAAGATTGATCTAAGGTCAGGGTATCATCAGATTCGAATCAGACCACAGGATATTCCAAAGACCGCTTTCTCAACTAGATACGGGTTATATGAGTATCTTGTTATGTCCTTTGGATTGACAAATGCTCCGGCTTACTTTATGAGTTTGATGAACTCGGTATTCATGCCGGAACTAGATAAGTTTGTAGTGGTGTTCATTGATGACATTTTGGTGTATTCTGAGAACCCGGATGATCACGCAGAACATTTGAGGATTGTTTTGACAAGGCTACGAGAACATAAACTTTATGCCAAGTTTAGCAAATGTGAATTTTGGTTGAAGAAGGTACAATTTCTTGGTCATATTCTGTCAGAAGAAGGAATCTCAGTAGACCCGAGTAAAGTACAAGAAGTCATGGACTGGGAAGCTCCTACTTCAGTTGGTGAGATTCGAAGTTTTCTTGGTTTAGCGGGATATTACCGCCGTTTTATTCCAGATTTCTCAAAGATTGCAAAGCCAATGACCAGTTTGTTGCAAAAGAATCAGAAGTTTGAATGGACAGAAGAGTGCGAAACTGCTTTCCGTACCTTGCGGAAACTGTTGACCACTGCTCCTGTTTTAGCTCAACCAGATATCGAGAAACCGTTTGATGTCTTCTGCGATGCATCGAAAGTTGGTTTAGGTTGCGTTCTCATGCAAGATGGCAGAGTGATTGCTTATGCTTCGCGGCAATTGCGAAAGCATGAAGTGAATTACCCGACCCATGATTTGGAATTAGCTGCCGTTGTACATGCTTTGAAAATTTGGAGACACTATCTGCTTGGGAATGTCTGCAATATGTACACCGACCACAAGAGTCTTAAATATATTTTCACGCAAGCAGAATTGAATATGAGGCAAAGAAGATGGCTGGAATTGATTAAGGATTATAATCTTCAAATTCACTATCATCCAGGCAAGGCAAATGTTGTGGCCGATGCTCTGAGCCGGAAATCACACTGTAATGCTATGAAGCTTCTACCAGAGGATGAGTTCAGCTTAACACATGCTGCAGTGCTACATGACTTAGAGTTGCGCAACGTGTTAGTTGACCAAATTATAGAAGGCCAGAAAACTGATAAAGGGATCTATCATATTAAGGAAAGGCTCAAGGATGAAAAAGAGGCCGATAAGCATTTTCGAGTGGATGAAAATGGAGTTCTATGGTTTAACCAGCGATTAGTGGTGCCTAAGGATAGAGAACTCAGGAATCGGATCATGGATGAAGCACATTTGTCCAAATTATCTATTCATCCTGGAAGCACTAAGATGTACCAAGATTTGCGTTCGAGATTTTGGTGGACCAAAATGAAGAAGGAAACTGCCGCATATGTCGCCAGATGTGACACATGTTGTCGAGTAAAAGCTATTCATTTGAAACCAGCTGGAATGCTTCAACCATTAGCTATACCTGAATGGAAGTGGGAAGAAGTGAGTATGGACTTTATCATTGGTTTACCCACGACTCAGAAGGGTAATGATTCAATTGGGTAATTGTGGATCGTCTCACAAAGACCGCACATTTTATTCCAGTCAAGACCAACTATAAGGCCCCAGATTATGCGGAGATCTACATAAGCCAAATTGTGCGACTGCACGGTGTACCAAAGGTTATAGTCTCTGATCGTGGACCGCAGTTTACTGCACCATTTTGGGAAAAATTGCAGAAGAGGCTAGGCACGAATTTAGTTCGAAGCTCAGCCTACCATCCGCAAACGTCAGGACAGACAGAGAGAGTGAATCAAGTTCTAGAGGATATGTTAAGAGCCTGTGTTTTATCAGCAAAAGGTTCTTGGGAGAAATGGTTACCATTGGCAGAGTTTGCTTATAACAACAGTTATCAAGAAGTATACAAATGGCTCCTTTTGAAGCTCTGTATGGTAGAAGATGCAGATCACCGATAAACTGGGTAGAACCAGGGGAACGTCGGTACTATTGGTATTGACTTTGTGAAAGAAGCAGAAGAACAAGTTAGAACGATTCAGCAACACATTGCGTCTGCACAATCTCGTCAGAAAAGCTATGCTGATAAGCGAAGGAAACCGCTTGAGTTCAATGTTGGTGACTATGTCTATTTGAAGGTTTCACCAATGAAGGGTGTAAAACGTTTTGGAGTCAAAAGGAAGTTAGCACCAAGGTTCGTGGGACCATATAGAATTGTGCAAAAGAAGGGAGAAGTGGCCTATCAACTGCAATTACCAGAGCATTTGAAGGCTATTTTTCCAGTGTTCCATGTCTCTCAACTTAAGAAATGTCTTCGAGTACCAGAAGAAGAAGTACAACCAGCTCGTATCAAATTGCAATCTGATCTCACTTACTCAATTACACCATGTCGAGTGCTTGATGAAAAAGAAAGAGCGACCCGCGGAAAAATCGTGAAGCAATATAAGGTATCTTGGAGTGAGCAAGATAACCGGGATGCTACTTGGGAGACGGATGACTATCTAAAGGAAGTATACCCACACTTTTATAAGAAATGGTTCGTAATCCAAATCTCGGGATGAGATTTCTTTTAAGGAGGGGAGGGCTGTAACACCCCCGGTGTTAAGCATTCCCTAAATGCATAATTTGACACCGCATAAGCATAGCATCTCATCATTCTTGTGCATATGCTTGTTGAATGCTTAAGTCCTTGTGTTAAATGTCTAGTATAACCTTGTTATGCTTTCTGTTTCTGACCAAGTGCCTTTTAACAAAGTTGTAGATCTTGATAAAAGGAACAACTTTGCTTTAAAGCACTTTCTCAGAAAAGCTTTTAAATTGTGATTTCTTGCATTAGAAAAATGGTTTAGCACTAAATTTCTCTGTCTCAGCAGAATTTGGACTCGAGCCTTTAAGATGATTTGTTCCTTACAAAATTCTAAGCAACTTTGCTGTTAGGACCCTTTCCTAGTTCGGCTTAGTTTAGGAGTTATAGAGCATCAAAGTTTGCAATCAAACTTCATTAGTTTAACCCCAGTGGACCCGACCTGTCAGTCTCTCCTTCTTCTCCTTCGCGGACGCCGCTCCCTCCGCGCCGACCGAGCCTGCCGCCGCCGTGAGACCGCCTCGCCCGCCAGCAAAACCACCGGCATCGCCGCCCATGGTTTAGCGCTGCATGCGCCACGTCGCCCCCTCGCTCGCTACAAGCTCGCCACGACGCCCCGGAGCTCGGTGCATGCTCGCCGCGTGGAGCTCGACGCCTGACGCCGCCGCGTCCGGTCGGGAGTTCCCCGACGGGAACTGGCCAGTTGCAATGCACCCAGCCACTTGTTCCTTTGTCTTTGTCCGCCTTGAGCTCACCAGCGCGCCAGCCACTCCACTATCTTCTCCAGTTCGCCCAAACCGCCATTGCCGCCGAACTCCGGCGAGCGATTGCTCGCTAATCGCCGCACCGCCGTTCGATTCCTCCCCAGCTTCTCCGCCCTAACCTCCTCCTTCTCCGGTAAGGGTTGGTTTCCCCTCTCTCCCTCTCCAGCTGCCGGAACAGCGGATGCCGTCCGCAAGTTTCCGCCATGGCCGCCACCGTGACCTTCACGTGGACCGGTCATCTCCGGCCATGCTACCCTGAGCTGAGCCATGTTCTAGTCTTCTCTACCGTCGTAGTAGCTTAGAGTCAGATGGAGACCTCTCTCGTGTCCTGAGTTCGCCGGACCGCGGGCCAGTCGCGCTGTGTCCGCCATGGACCGCCGCCGTGCATCGCGCCGGGCAATGCCGCGGATGCCGAAGCCCGAGAGTTGCTCCAATAGGTCGCTTAGGTCTTGCTTGGGCTAGTGCTAACCTCGCCGAGTCGCAAGCCGCCGGGAAGAGTTCCGCCCGAGTCGCAGAGCCGCCGCTCCGCCATGGCCGCCGTCGAGCTTGCTCCGGTATCCCTCTGGCTCAGCGAGTCAGTTCGTCGTGTTCGTCTCGAAAACCCGCACCCAGGGATGGTCTCAGTATCGCCGGAAGCGTCGCCGTCGACGAGCTAGGGCCGGTCAATGACCACGGCGCAAAACTCCGCCGTTGACCGCCGAGCCTGGCCTCGCGCGGTAACGTGCCGAGCCTGGCCTCGGAAGCTTGGTCACCCTGACCAGTGGGCCCCGACTGGCAGTAAGGAAGAGAGAAAGGGAAGAGCTTGGGTGTCGTAGGCCTCGGTAAGTCGGATGCACCGAGCCTTCGCCTCGAGCCTCGATCGGGTCGGTTGTGTAAGCCTCGGTCGAGTCGAGCCAAGTCAAGTGCTCGGTTGAGTCAGCTAGTCTCGGTTGAATCAGTAAGCCTCGACTGAATACGTTAGCCTCGACTACCCGTGTGCCTCGGGCGAATCGGAAAAATGTGTCTGAGCCTCGGGCCTCAGCCGAATCGCGCTGAACGTGCCGAAGCCTTGCCTCGAAGCCTCGGACGAGTCGCGCCAAGTGTGCCGAAGCCGTATCTTGAGCCTCGGCCGAGTCAGCCAAGTGTGCCGAGCGTTTGTCCTGTGCCTCGGCCGAAGTCCGTGCGTAGGATTGAGTTTTCCTTTTTTTTAGTTTCTTTTTGCAGAATTGTGTAAAGGCTTCAAAAATTCATACAAGGCTCATTTTAAGTCCAAATCCTGTGAAACAAATTTTGTGGAGTTCAGCATGATTAGATCCAACATGCATTACAATACGTCACAGGTAGATCTCATCATAATACTTTTATGTGTAGATTTATTTAAATTAGAAAAGTGCTGATAACTTGGAAAATGCATAACTAATTATGTATAAGTCAGGAAAATGTATTCCAGTTTTGTTAGGTTTGTATGAATGTGTAGTTTCAGAGAAAAATATAATATGAGGTTGTTCTGTGAATTAATTTGACAGTAGCTTTAAAATGGTTAAATGTCGTTTCCTTGTTTATTTTGTAGTAATTAAAATATGAGGAATATGAACCTGAGAATTTAAGCACATTGCTCTTGTACTAGGTAGCTCAGTAGAAAAATAAGAAATCTGTTGTTTGACACTTTTTGCTAGGGTGTGTAGTTCAAAGCACCTGTCCATGATAGAATTTGTCTTTTTCATAGAGAATGAATTTAAGTCCAAATGAGATGAAATTTGGACAGGGAGCTAGATTAGGTGTTGTTAACTCCCAGTAATTTTGTAGATTTTTCTGAAGCTGTCTAGGTTAGGTTGCTGTTTAAGCATGTGTAAATAGATTTATTTCAGCAAGTAATTAGAGGGTAATAAACTCATTAAGTAAACTTTGAGGTGGTGACAACATAGCTTAATCAATTGACTATGTTAGGTTAAATGGTTGGGATGATGTTGACTACCTTGTTGAATAGAATGCAATAGATGACATGTGCTTATCCCCTGATTGCTGTTGATCATGTGCATCACATATGCATTCTATGTGCATTCATCCTATTCATGCACTTTATGCATCATACAGGATCAGCGGAGGAGATCCAGACCCAGTCGTTACTAGAAGAGCCCAGTCCGGAGGAGATCCTGACAGAAGAAGTCGGAGGGACCGACGCCGACGAGTTGCCCGAGTGCCGCGATCACCGTCCGTCGGACTTTGAGAAAGGCAAGCCCCGGAGCATTCTAACTCCTACGGTTTGCAAATGTTTTCTAATTTAACCTGATGATGGATGTTGCATTAGGTTATAGGAATTGATTGCTACCGTTGATGCATTATTACTTATCTTGTCCACCTGCAAATATTACCTTGTTATCCCTGATAAGTCTAGGCTCGTTTATGCTTAGCCTGCTTAGACCGGTAAAAGTCGGGTGATTTCCTGTCTCCCGCAATAGGTGGATACTGATCATGTTTAGCCTGTGCTATCATGAGATAACCATGTGATAATTAATCTGAGACGGAGGCGGGATGTAAGAGCAACAGGACATGGGTTCTGTGTGCTAGTAGGCTCCCGTCTGTGTCGCATAGGACCCGTTCGGGAATGTCCCTTCAGTCAAATTGAACGCGTCGATCACTTAACGGAGTTGGTCTGAGTACCTCCCGTGAAGCCGAGTAAGGTTATTCGAGCCGGTGATGGAGATGTTGACGCCTAACACCCAGGGCCTCAGATGTACCGTGGGCAACTATTCTGATCGACCTGGCATGGTCCGAGGGCAGGCAGGGCCTGATCGACCTGGCATGACCGTGGGCAGTTATAGGTTGAGCGACCTGGCACTGAGATAACCCCCGGTGTAGAAGGGCCCATGGCCGTCCCGCGCTTTGTGTTCTCGAATCTCCTGACTGGCAGCTTACGACTGCCGTAGCCGGACGTGCCGGGCGAGTGTGAGACATTTTATCCCCAGCTGGGTAGGAATCGATTATAATCGCCATCGCTCCTGGACAGTGAGCAGTTGACTCTAGATCATCTCCCGTAGAACTTATGGAACTAAAATGGTTATGGAATCTGAAAGGCTATTGATGAAATAGTCGCTCTTGATTGATTAAGTAGCAAGTGCTTGTTTAGTACAGGTGCAAATCTAGTAAGGTAGAGTTAATGACTAAAAGCAATTGCCAACATTTGAAACTGAGTTTTATTACTAAAGCTTTCATGCAAAAGAGTATGTACAGCCAACCCCACTTATATAGCCTACATGTTCCTTGGAGTCTCATTATTTTTGTTCTGTCGGGTAAGCCTAGCTGAGTACCTTCTTGTACTCAGGGTTTATTTCCCTTGTTGTTGCAGATGGCCAGTGCTTTTATGGTTACTGCGAGAACTGCTTGTACCCGGTAACGGGTGATGACTAGACCAAGGGCATGGTCAACACTTATCTCATCTGTTGCTTTTGTGGACCCGGTCAACTGATGGCACCGTATTTATGAACAATCCAAATTTATGTTTTAAAGACTATGTTGCTTCCGCTACTACTACAAATTATGGTTTGTAATATTATTTCGTACTCCGATGTAATTTGAACTATGTGCAACTGTGTTGTAACCCGTGAGCATGTTCGTGGAACAAGTACGATCTTGGCTGGATGTCGTTGAATGATTTGAAATCCTTCGAGATTTCCGGACTACCGGGTTTGTACGAGCTTAAGTACTCGATGATTTCTGCGAGAGCGGAGGTTGTCAGTGTTTAATCTGGTGCAAATTGGTCGGTTCTGTTACACCGAATTAGAAATTGATATGTCGTTTCGATCGTCTCGACGGAGCTCTTCCAATGGTGAACTTCCATTAATCCACTGAGATACTTTATATGGTAAAAACAGGGATGTCCTACAAAACAAGTGAGAGCACAAAACTCGTGGAACTTGTTCGTTTCAAACCCTACAACTATGCTTTGTGATTCATTAGTTGTCAATTCATGCAATAGTATGGTTAATTATGAGCATTGGGAGCATCAATAATGAGCTTGTAGTAGAGGAGTTTGTAGTCCTTCGATCAACCACTGGAGGGGCGCTTGTGGAGCACCAACATCTTGAGCTTGTACCACCATTTGATCCTAGGAGACATGATTGTCTTCATTTGGATCTCTCCCATCCTTGTCATAATCATTGTGGTACATGGGATGAGGATGGCTTGTCAAGACTTGCACATCATCATCATCATCTTTAGGCTTGATGGCTCCAACCGGCATGTTCTTCATTGCTTCCCTCAAGGTTCATCACCTACATCATCAAGATTCTGATGCTCTCCTTGAGAGCCATTAGATTCATCGAATTCCACATCATATGTCTTCTACCATCCCGGTGGCATGGTTGAATACTCAATATGCTTTGGACTTCAATGAGTAACCAACAAGAAAACCAATATCACATCGGCGTTGGAACTTCCCTAGGTGTTGGCGCTTCTTGTAGATGTAGCATTTGCACCCAAACACTCTAAAGAAAGATACATCCGGCTTCTTGTTGTGAGTAGCTCATAGGGGGTCTTGCCAAGAAGACGATGGGGGAACAACCGGTTTATGCATAGCAAGCGATGTTGATTGTTCCGCCCAAAATCTTTCCAGTGTAGAGTACTCATCTAGAATTATCCTTGCTAGGGTGATTAGGGTCCGGTTCTTCCTCTCAACTACCCCATTTTGTTGTGGGTGTAGGCTGCGGAGACTTCATGCTTGATCCCAACTTTTCACAATATTCTTCAATGTGGGTGTTGTCAAATTCTTTACCGTTGTCACTTCTAATCTTCTTGATCTTCACATCAAATTCATTTTGAGCTCTCTTGGCAAACTTCTTGAATGAAGGGGTTGCTTCGGATTTGTCATGAAGAAAGAATACCCAAGTGTATCTCGAATAATCATCAACAATCACTAGGCAATAGAGTTCCACCCAAGCTAGCATATGTTGTTGGCCCAAATAGATCCATGTGAAGTAGCTCCAACTCTCTTGATGTTGACCAAAGGCTTTGGTTGGGGAGTATTTGCAACTTGCTTGCCGGCTTTACATGCACTACACATTTGTCCTTCTCAAATTTGACATCCTTCAGCCTCTAACCAAATCCTTCTTCAATAGCTTGTTGAGAGTGTTCATTCCCACATGAGCCGATCTTCTATGTCATAGCCAACCAAGTGATTGCTTAGTGAACCAAACATGTCTTCAAGTTGGCATCTTCAGAGGAGAAATCCACTAGATAGAGATTGTTGTATCTAAAGCCTTGGAAGATCACTTGTGCATCATCTTTCTTGGTCACAACCACTTCTTTGTCGGTGAACAAGCATTGAAAGCCAAGATCAAAAGTTGGCCAACAGATAGCAAGTTGAAGCTCATGAAGCAAAAGAAGCACATTGGAGATGGTATGATCATTTGAATAGCCACTTTGCCCAATCCTTTGACATTGCCCTTTGAGTTGTCACCAATGTATCTTTTCTTGGTCATCGACATTCTCTTCTAGTGAGGTGAACATCCGGGGATCGCCGGTCATATGTTGAGTGCAACCACTATCAATTACCCAATGAGATCCACCGGTCTTGTAGTTCACTACACACATAAGAAATCAAGCTTGAACTTTCGGGACCCAAACTGTTGAGGTCCCTTAACCTTCTCAACTAGTGACTTTGCAACCCAAATTTGCCTTGGCCTATTCTTGTTAGGTGGCCCCATAAACATGACTTTCACTTTGCCACTAGAATCTTGTCTAAGCATGTAGTGAGCATTGAAAGCAAGGGCCTAGCATGCTTGGGCAAGGGTGTGGTTTTAGCTCTTCACAATCATGAGCAAAGTGTCCTTCTTTTCCACACTCATAGCATCTCCCAATCTTCTTCTTCTTTGGCTTTATGATGCTCTTGTGTTGCTTCATCTTTTCTTCAAGAAAGCCAATGCCATTTTATTGTCTTCATTATGGTGTTCATGAAGGAACGAGAGTGCAACCAGAAAGTGACCAGAGGGGGGGTGAATGGGAGCTTCAGATTTCCTTTCGGAAACTTGTCACCGCTGTCCCAGAAGTCAACCCCAAGAGCAAACCTTAGAGCTCATAAGTGTCCACAACCCTAGAGATAGGTGGATGCTTCAAGAAGCACAGCGAGACACTTCACGACTCTAGAAACCAACGCAAAAGCCAGAAATCAAAACCGACAATGAACGAACGAACGAACCGCGAACGAAACTGCGCGAAAACAGTCGCATCGGACGCTGGCATGCGTCCGATGGCTCAGCACCGGACGCGTCCGATGCAAACAGGACCTTACTGGAACCTTACTGGACAAGCATCGGACGCTGCTACAGTGAAACCCTAGCGTCCAATGCTTGACCCCCTGCGCGTCCGATGGCAATGGACGCTCCGATGGTCAGCGTCCGATGCTCCTTAAAACTGTCTGTCAGGTGACACGTGGCATCGGACGCGTCCGCTAGTATGAACCAGCGTCCGATGGTCCCGACACCAGCGTCCGATGCTCCCAGACCAGAAATGTTCTTCCGCGAAATCACTCGATCTGCTCCGAATCAAAAGCATAGGGCTTAGACTTGGTATGAGGAGTTCCAAGGAGGTTAGTGAGCTATCCTGAAGGAATCATGGCTCGAACCTAACTCCAAATCGGTGAATTGGAAGAAATCGGCCAAAGAGGCAAAACTTGATCCAAATGAAAATCGGCCGATCTACTAGCTCGTGAGGTTTGAGAAGATTTCCTGGTGGAAAGAAGTGCCTCACGATCTAGAACAACTCTATTCAAACGGATTTGCAAAAGATGCACCGAGCAAAGAGATCGATCGACGGGAAAAACGTGGAGAAAAGTAATCCGCGAAGAACACAAACAAAACGCGAATCACAACCACGAATTTGCAACCGTGTGGCTACCACACGCTACAATAGTGAGATTACGGTCTCACTTCATCAAAATCTCACGGGCACAGAGGTATTGTTCTCTTCTCTGTGGATCTCAGTTCGCTACAGCAGGGAATAGGGAGAGCAGGAAAACCTAGAAGGCAAAATAGCAAATGACTGAGAGGGAATGGGAGGAGGGTGTCTCCCTCTACTTATCCTAAGTCTAATTCCTACTCTACCCCTCACTAGTTACAGAGCGAACCAGCTAAACCCTAGGGTTATTCTGAACCAACTCAAAGATAGTTGTGATCCGACGGCCACGCCCGCACAACTGGTAGCGTTGCCTCGACGCAACCTCACCGATTGCCGCCACGTGCCGCCCTCGCTCTGCCGTCCTTTTCACGGACTCCGCCCCCGGTTTTGTGCCCCAAACCGGGAAACCAGCCTTCACAGCCAACCCCCGGTTTTGAGGCCCAAACCGGGAAACCAGCCTCCAAGTCCATCCTCTGGTTTTGAGGCCGAAACTAGGAAACCCGCCAGCGCCCAGGTTTTGAGGCCCAAACTGGAAACCGTCCTTAGTCTGAGTTTTGTGGCCCAAACTCGGCAAACCCGCAACACCTAGGTTTTGAGGCCCAAACCTGGAAACCGTCCACCCGATGGTTTTTCTCTGGCTCAACCACCAAACCAGAGCTGTAGAGGGGATGCACCGCCCGTGCACCCCGTCCACTGACACGTGTCCCCCGGTCCTCGACCCGAGCAACACCATGTCCCGTAAGTCTTCGCTCATCGCTGTCCCAGGCTGCCAACCACCATAGCTGATCCTCAGGCCACCGGTCCCTCAGTCCAAGCCTCACGTCTGCCCTTTACCGCTCCCGGTCCATCGGCACGACACGTCTCTACTTGACCTTCACCTTGCCCTTGATCACTGTCTCCGTGCTCGACACCTGCACAACACAAGCCAAAGAACCTGCGATCAAACCCGTTGAAAATCACTCATCACTCGAGACTCGGCATACACCCATGTATCCGCTATCTCCCCCTTGATGAGTGCATTGTCAACTACACACACAAATCATAATGAAATAGAAGGAGGAAGAAAGAGAAGAGAGAACTCGACCAAATGACCCAAAAGCATAGCAAAGCCGAATAAGGTCAAGTGGAAAGAGCATGACAACTTGGTCCCCAAAGACATGGGCAACGGCTTAACGCAACCAAGCAAAGCGAAGCTAGCCCTCAAGAAGAGGTAGAATAGGCTCAACACCGCTAGCAGATACCAATTGAAAAATCAAAGAAAAATGCTAGTCCCTCAAGACAGAGGCACAGAGCTCAACACACTGGCAGAAAGCTCGACATCAACTGAAAAGCTCGAAACCAACTGAAGCAGAGATGTGACTGCTAGTCCCTCAAGATAGAGGCAAAGGCTCAACACAACTAGCAAAGCGCTCCGATCCAATTGGAAATTTCAAAAATTTATCACTATCACGAGCAAACTCCCCCTTGCATGGTGCACACAACCGATTCCTCTCCCCTTAGTTGAACATGGGAGGCATGATTTGTCCAAATTCTCCCCCTTAGTTGAAAATGCACCATCAAGTGAAAAAATGCATCAACAAGCAATCAAGCAAGGTCTCCCCTGAAAATGCACCAACAAGTGTGCCCACAAGAGAAGTTCTCCCCCTTCCAAATGCATATGAGTCACAATGCAAGTTAGCAGCTTCAGGAATATAGTCAAGAAAATGCAAAGATGCTCTAAACAGTATAGCTCCAACGTCTTACTGGAAAGTATACAAGCTAGCGAAGGCTCAAACTAATCACCAGATATGAAATATGAACATATGAGCAAAGTGAGCAGTTTTAGCCAAAAAGGTATTCACCATCAAAATAGCACTACACATGTATAGACAGGAAAAAACAAGAGTGCTACACATGTATACAAGGTGAACTACCCCTAGCAAAGTTCAATCATCATGCTATAGAATGAAACATAGACTTGTGTATCCAAATTTTATCGGAGTTGCGGCGGTTAAGATTACACAAGTTCAAATTTCAGCATGTAATTGCAAGAGGTTGATGTTGACGGAAGTTATTGCATGTTTTACCTTATCAAAATACCGTCAACATGCCTCGGTTTCAAGGAATTATAGCATATCATGAGCATATTTATCACTAATAAGTTCCACTTGTACTCTTAGCTTGTGAACTTGTAGGAGATGACAAAATAAACAAAATGAGGCCAGGTGGGCCCACCAAGGGGGTCGGCCGACCCACCTTGGGGCCACCTCGGCCAGGGTGACATGGCACGATCCAAGAGAAGCATGTTCAAGCCAATATCAACCCTTGGATCAAACATGTGCTTTTACTCAATGGTGCAAGATGAAAGCACATGCATCATGGGTCCACATCGAAACCAAATGCAAACCATCATCACAAGCCTTGCTCCATGACATGTGGGGTCACCAAGGGAGAGAAGAAGGTGGGGCCAGCCCTGTCATAGGGGGGTGGGCCGACCCCCCCCCTTGGTGGGCCCTGTCTACACTATTCAGCCTGGTGACATCAGCACCTTCTAGAAGCAAAGTGGTGGGCCCACCTGTCATTCGCTGGAGTCAGCCGACCCCAGGGTGAACCCCATCCAATGTCGGTTGTTTGCACATGTTTCACACGTGAAAATCAAGGCCATCCATCTATGGCGGTTGTATGGCGGTTTGATCCAATGGCCAAGGAAGGAGAGCACGCGGATCGCTGACGTGGCACCAGAGTAGCCGCTATCCACCTCCAAGCTATAAATACCCCCCTAGAGCTCTTCATTTGTATGCATCCAAGGAGAGAAAGCATATTAGTAGCTTTAGTGTTAGAAGAGAGGGAAGGGAGTGAGGAGTTTCACGGAGGAGTCCCGCCTGTCGGGAGTCTTCTCCAAGGTGCGCCTCAACAGATGCGATTCTTCTTGTAAGTATTACATCTGGAGTCCTTCTAGTATTTATATTCTGGTCTGGTAATTTAAGTTTACAGTTCTTTTACTTGGCACATTGCTTTACTTTGTTGAAGTGCTCTAGGCCTATTAAGCTTAGCTTTAGAGTAGTAAGATTAGTGTAGACGTGGTGTCTAGGCTATATCTTGCCAGTGTGGACTTCTTGTCGCACTTGTGTAGACGCCTGGTGGTAGGGTGACAGACACAGCCAGTGCTTGGAGTTCCTCTCAAGTGTTGTAGGCAAGTTGAAAATAATAGATGGGTAGTAGCATTGCCGCCTCAGTAGTTGTTAGGTGGAAAACCTATTTGTTTGCGTTGATTGGGGGTACCCCTTTGTTGTTCCCCCGACAGTAGCCCCCGAGCCCTTGTTCGAGTGCTGGCACTCGAGCAGGGGCTCCCGACTGGGATCTCGAGAGTTAGCTAACTGGTCTCGAGGGTTTAGCCGTTTTGATTCCGTGGGTGTCGCGCGAGCGACACCCGCGGGTGTAGCCCCCGAGGCCACGGGGGAGTGGTTAGAGCTCCCTCGTGGGCTTTTTACGAGTGTGAGTGTTAGTTGTGTGTTTTTTTAGGTTCGGGAGTGTCGAGCCCCCGAGTTTTTTACCCTCTTTCGTCGAGGGGTGCCAGGCTGAACCGACCGGCCAGCACTTCGAGCCGTCCGGCACGCCGGTTGCCCTGGCTTGTCATCCCGCGAGTCCTTTGGATCAGATGCGAGGGGGATGCCTCGTACTACCATGAGCGGGCCAGTATCGAGGTTCCCGGTGAGCTGGTAACGGGGAATCCAAGTGAGACCTCGTGCCTCGTTCGATAGGGGTCGACTGTAGCCCGGAGGCGATCTCATAAAGCATGGGTGCTCAGTCTGCAGGAGTGCCGGGTCCATTCGATAGGACCCGGTGGCTCGATGCCTCCCTTCGAGGGGATCTCACTGCACGTCGCGCGCCCCGCCTTGGATACACGTGAGGGGCCTCGAGGGCTTGGCCCTCGAGCGATGCTGCGAGTGGCGCCCCTTGGTGACCCTGACTCGGGTGCTCGAAGCTGGCTGTCGAACCCCCTTCGAGGGCCAGCCTTCGCTGCTTCGAGGCTTAGGGCCGGGGCCCGTTGTTACCTTCCTGAAGAAGCCTTCATCGCTTGGAATCCTTCTGCCCGTTGGGCGCGCCTTTTTAGGCAGAAACCGTCAGGGAGTGGAGATCGTGGCGCCAGGGCAGCGGACGTGAAGTTGGAGCGGCGGTCGCGGAGGGCCCCGGTAGTTGAGCGGATGGGATGTTGTCGCGTGTACCTGTCAACCGGCTCGAGACGTGGTTAGGTGGGCGCATTAAATGCATGCGGTTACCTTTTTACGTCGTGGGAGACCCCGCCCATTGGGGTTTTCCCTTATAAATATCAAAAGAGGGGAAGGGAACCCTTTACTTTGCCTTTGCCTTCACCGCCGTAGCCTTCATGCGCCCTCTCCCTCGAGCTAGTCGATTGGGAATTTTTCGGTCGTCCGTCCACTGCTCGGGTCCGCGCCGCCATCGTCATGGCTGCCCAGACACAAGTGCTGCCGGCCGAAGACTGGAGCCCGACGAAGGTGACGCAGCGTGAGATGGACTCGTTGGTGGCCCAGGGGCTTCTCCGCCCCAACCCGGATGAGGGACCCGCGTGGTGGGCTATCCCGTCGGCGGAGCACCGGGAGCCGCACCCGCCGGAGGGGTACGTGGTGAGCTTCACGCGCTACCACCGCATGGGGCTCGGTGTTCCGCCGAGCCGCTTCATGCGGGCGCTGACCCACCACTACGAGGTGGAGCTGCAACACTTCTCCCCCAATTCAATCTCACATGCTGCCATCTTCGCCACGGTGTGCGAGGGGTACCTGAAGATGGAGCCGCACTGGGAGATGTTCGTCCATCTCTTCCGAGGCGAGCTCTTCATCAAGGCCTTGAAGCCCAGCGGGAGGCGGCTCGTGCGCATGGGCTCCCTCACCGTCACTGCGAGGACTGGGACCTCGTCGGCCAATGTCCCCCGTGAATACCTGCGGTACAAGCTTTCCACCAACCAGGCCGGGTGGGACGACCACTGGTTCTATCTGCGGAATGAAGGTGGTCTCCTTCCGCAGTACACTGGCAGGGTCCTCACTCAACGCCCGGAGAAGTGGACCTGGGGCGTCACGGCGGACAGGCAACGCCACCTGGTACCGCTGATGAAGATGATGAGGACACTGGTGGATGAGAAGAATTTGACCGTTCAAGCGGTCATCTGGGCGTTCCACCAGCGAAGGGTTCTTCCGCTGGCGGACCGCCCCCTTCTTATGCATGAGATGGGGCCGAAGGCCCAGCTCGAGGCGCTAAATCGATCGAGGATGGCCGAGGAGAGGTTGTCTCGGATCGAGGGCGTCTCCCGGGTGTCGATCACGATCCAAGGGTCGTTCGTCCCTGAGTACAGCAACCTGGTCGCCATGGCAGCCGACGAGGGGTGTCTCGACCTGGTATGCCCCCCTCGAGCTAAGCTGTCCCGAGCCTCCTCCCCCTTTCTCTTTCTTCAAACCTGGTACATTCTTCTTGTGGTTTGTCTTGTCACGCTTCTTCTTTTTTGCAGGGGGCATTTACTTGTCGTGCGTCGAGGCCCCCGGTGAGGGAGGACGCCGCGGATACCCAGGTGAGGCACCTCTCTGCTCAGAAAGATAAGGAGAGCAAGGATGCCAGAAAGAAGAAAGAGAAAAACAAAAACTTGCGTCGCTCGGCTCGGGAGCAGAGGCTGGCGAAGGCTCGTCGCAACCGGCAGCCTGGAGATGGGTCCCCCGAGCTGAGCTCCTCGAGCTCGGAGGAGGAGAGTGATGATGAGGAGGAGAGTGACGACGAGGGAATGGATGCGCGTCTGAGGCGCGTGGGGGTTGTCGACATCGGGGCTGACCGCTCCTCTGTGCAGGAGGGTATACTGGAGGTCCCCCCGGCGAAGGGATCGCGCGGGACGCAGCCGCGGAAGGCGGTGCCGAGCCCTGCCTCGTCGGGGGCATGAGGTCCGTCGAGCTCCGTGCCAGACGTGCCCCCGGACGCAAAGAAGCCTCGGACCCGGGGCGCCGTCGCCGCGGCACAGAAGGAGGCTTCGGCCACATCAACCCAAGCGGGGGGTCTCGAGAAGGGCCGGACCTCGAGGAGTGACCATCACGCCGGAGGGGATGCCCGGGCCGTCCGCCACGAGGCGTCGAGGGCGTCGTCGAGCCAGCGGAGGAGCGGGCAGCATGAGAGGGCGCCGAGCCCCCGTCATCATGATCGTCGAGGGGGGAGTCCCCGGCCGTCTCGCGACCAGAGTCGCGACCGACCCCGGAGTCCGTCGCCGCACCACCATCGGGAGAAGGAGGCAGATGTGGGGAGGCATGACCGCCGGCCCGAGCGCCGGAGTAGGTCTCGGAGCTCGCGCCGGGAAAGGCGTCGAGATGACTGCTCGAAGGAGGCGCGGTCGCCCCCTAGAGACAAGGGGCAGAAGGAGGGCTCCCCATCGAGGTCGAGCCACGGGAAGCACCGGGAGCCCTCCCCCGATCGAGCCACACAGAGACGGCTCGGGAGCATGGCTCGAGCCATAGATCGGGCTCGAAGCCCCGGGTGAATCCGGCAGCTCGGGGAAGGCCCGGTCACTTTGGGTAAGTAGTGTTTTTCAATTTTGCTGGTAGTGAGGTTTTACTCCCCCCCTTTTTTTTACCTTTTGTGATGCGCGCCGTCTGTGGTTTTTTTAGGGGAAAGCGCTCCTGGCAGGAGGTGGACCTCGCAGCGTCCAAGCGGACTAAGACCTCGAGCTCTGCTGTGGAACAGGCACCTTGAGGTACGGCTTCTTCCTCTGCTGGGGAGGCCGCTTGGCTGCCAAAGGCCCGAGCGACCATGGCTCGGGGAAGTCAGATGGCCGCCGCGGATCTTGGTGAGGCCGCCGCCATCGACCACGGAGGTCGAGGCATCTTCCTGACTCTGACAACGTCGTTATCTTTTTCAGCAGGGACCGCAGCTTCTGGCATCGATCCTGCCATCACCGCGTCCGTCGCGGGCACCGCCTCCTCCTGCTCCGGTGGTACCTACCGAGAGGGCCGCTCTCCCCCCGCCATGACGACCATTTTGGTGGGAGCACCGAGATAGGCGCGGCTCCATCGGTGTCTGAGGCCGGGGGGTCGGCGGTCCCCCGACCCCAGTCGACGAGAGTCGGCCCACGGAGGAGGGGCAGGAGGGAGAGGCGTTGGTGCCGACGGTGGAGGAGCTCTTGAACGAGCTGGAGCGGGTGCCGCCTCCGGTCGAGGGCTCAACACTGGAAGAAGCGCTCGAGGCCCCGGCCAGGGGCGACAAGATGCAGGAGGACTCGGCGAGGGAGGAGAGCTTGGGGGCGAGCCACCCCTCGAGCGATCCGCTACCGCTCGAGTCCCCGCCTCCACGCGAGGCGCGCCGCGTCGCCCGGGAGGAGACGGAGCAGCGGGCGGAGGCGGAGGAGGGGCGGAGGGAGCCGTAGCCTGTGCCACCGGTTTGTGGGCCGCAGCCAGCACCGCTTGAGCCGGAGGAGGAGGGCCTGCCCCTCATCGAGGTTGATCAACCGGTGTGGCAGTTTCATCACGCACCGAGCTCGCCCCGAGCCATGATCCCGTCGAGCGATCGGCCCAACAGGGGGCCCCGCGGGAGGCGCGGTCCATCTTCAGGGAGGTGGTCGAGCTCGTGGTGGAGGCGGAGCGGTCCTTCTCGGAGGAGACGGACAGGTCCGCGCGGGCGGCGGCTGCCCTCACTAGGGCGGAGGCGGAGCTCCAGGATCTCCGCGCTGAGCTGAGCCAGAATGCCCAAATGACGAGTCGGCTCAACGAAGCGCAGGTAGAGGCCCAGGCGGCTCGAGGGGAGGCCGCCCGAGCTAAGGAGGAGGCTGCCACCGCTCTGGAAGCGTCGAGGAAGGAGGTCGCTGATGCCTGAAGCGAGGCCACCACCGCCGGTCTGAAGCGGAGGCGGCGAAGAAGGAAGCCGCTGACGCCCAAAGCGGAGCCGCCACCACGATCCGCAGCGGAGGCGGCGAAGAAAGAGGCTGAGGATGCCCAGAGCGAAGCCGCCACCGCCCGATCCGCGGCGGAGGCAGCGCGACAAGAGGTGATCCGGAAGGATCTGGCCCTCGCAGAGACGGGCAAGCTGGTAGAAGACCTCAGGGCCAAAAAGCGCGACGTGCTGTCCGAGAAGCGTAGGCTTGATCAGCGCGTCGAGGGCCTTACCAGCGACCTCGCCGCTCTGGGCATGCACTGCGAAGGTAATTTTCATGCCTTGCCTTGTTTTGATCTCGAGGTTTTTGTCACGCCGCGATCTCACTCCTTCTTGTTTGTTGCGCAGAGGTTGAGAAGACCGCTGAGGAGCTTCGCGGGACGAACCAGGCTCTCCTGGGGCAACTCCAGGACGAGACCATGGTGGCAGAACGAGCGCGCGCCACCCTCGACAGGCTTGACTCTATGTGGGGCATCGCTCGGTAGCCGCGGCAGAGGGCGCGGTGGCTCGAGGCGACGCTTTGGTCGACGCCTTATGCTATTTTGACGCGGCGGCGCGGGACCGAGTCCGGCACGCTCTCCACCATGGCGTCAAGCAGGCACTCGCGGCCGTCCGTTCCGGCTTCCGCTTCCCGGTCAATGTCGTCGCCAAGGGCTTCATTGAGATCGAGGGGAGGGACGAGGAATGGAACGATCGCCGCGTCGACTTGATCCTCGAGAAGGTGGACAAGCCGGGGTCGGCGCTCGCGAAGCTCTTCGAGGAGGACGTGCTGCCTCCGGATGCGGACAGCGGTGTAGGTGGCCCCCCTTCTCCTGGCCGGACGTCGAGGCCGAGCCCGCCGCGGAAGATCTCGGGGAGGAGTACCAGACCGACGAGGATTGAGACCTGCGTGTCAAATTTGGGCATCGAGGCCCTTTGTAAAAATTTGTGTCATTACTTGTGGCCTGACGAGGCCATTATGTGTATATATGACTTGTTTATTTAAAGAAGTTGTTTTCTTTTCAAATTTATTCGATCAATTCTCTTTGTTTCTAACTCGAGCTTCAACCGGCTTGGTCCGTGCTCCTTCGATACGCGCCACGAGTACCTCGAGGGAGGCGTAGGTAGGGTACCGTAGCCCGGGGGCGTAGGTGGCCGTCTACGTCGACGCCCCCCGACTCTTGGAGGCTCGGGGTATTTACGGATTTAGACGCTGCTAATATGCTCGAGGTGCGAATTGAGACGAGGGTCGAATTTTTGAAAAGAAAACGCGCATTTTTTCCGGAGTCTGGGGGGGCCCTGTCAGCCCCCGAGGGAGGCTCGACCCTGAGCAAAGCAGGGTCGAGGCTACCTTAAGTTGCTAAGCAAAATGAAAGACAATGCACGAGTTTGTTCATTCATTTTGGGCGTGTTTGTACAAAGCAACAAAATGAATGAGGCCTCGAGGCCTTTAAGGGTAGAAGCGACGTAGCTGAGATATGTTCCACGTGTTCGCCAGGATCCTGCCTTGGTCGTCGTAGAGCTTGTATGTTCCTGGCTTGAGCACCTCAGCTACGGTGTATGGGCCCTCCCATGGAGGGGTGAGCTTATGGCGCCCTCGATTATCTTGCAGTCGAAGCACGAGGTCCCCCACCGCTAGGTCCCTTTTGCGCACGTGCTTGTCGTGGTAGCGTCGAAGTGTTTGCTGGTAGCGCGCGGAGTTGATGAGCGCCACGTCTCGGGCCTCCTCGAGCTGGTCCTTGGCGTTGGCGAGCTTTTCGTCGTTGGTTTGCTCGTTGTAGGCTCGAAGTCGAGGTGAGCCGTACTCGAGGTCCGTAGGCAAGACGGCCTCGGCGCCGTAGGTTAGGAAGAACGGAGTGAACCCGGTGGCTCGACTCGGCGTAGTCCTGAGGCCCCACAGCACCGAGGGGAGCTCTGTGGCCCACCCCTTTCCGAAATTTTTGAGGGTCTTGAACAGCCTCGGCTTCAGCCCATGGAGTATCATGTCGTTGGCGCGCTCGACCTGCCCGTTGCATTGAGGGTATGCGACCGAGGCCTAGGTCACGCGAATGTGTTGTCGTCGCAGAAGTTGGTGAACTTTTTGCCCGTGATTTGGGTGCCATTGTCGGTGATGATAACATTAGGCACTCCAAACCGGTACATGACGTCGGCGATGAACTCGACGCCCTCTCGGAGGTGGGGTCGCCTATGGGTTGGCCTCGATCCACTTGGTGAATTTGTCGATGGCCACGAGCACATGCGTGTACTTTCCGGTTGTCATCTTGAGGGGACCCACGAGGTCGAGCCCCCAGACGGCAAACGACCAAGTAATGGGGATCATCTGCAGGGCGTGCGCGGGCTGGTGCGTTTGCTTGGCGTAAAACTGACACCCTTGGCAAGCTCGGACCAGGCGCTTGGCGTCTCCGATGGCGGTTGGCCAGTAGAAGCCCTGTCGGAAGGCGTTCCCTACCAGGGTCCTTGGCGCTGCGTGATGGCCGCAAGCCCCCGAGTGCATGTCGTCGAGGAGCCTGCGTCCCACCTCGAGGGGGATGCAGCGTTGAAGGATTCCTGATGGGCTTCGACGGTACAGCTTCGTTCGTCGCCGTAGATGACGTAGGTCTTGGCCCTTCGAGCGATGCGTCGGGCCTCCGTCTTGTCTTCTGGTAGCACGCCTTGCGTTAGGTAGTCGAGGAAGGGCGTCCGCCAGTCGAGGGGTCGTGATGGCGAAGGGGCAGGTGCGTCGATTTGCATCGCCTCAGCGGATGTCGAGGGGTCATTCCCGAGGGGTGGCGTTGAAGGTCGAGCCCCCGTGTCTGGCTCGAGGGGTGGCGTCGAGGGGCCAGCCCCCGGGCCAATTTTGACGGATGGCTCGAAAACGTCCCTCGAGAAGACGTCTGGTGGAACCGTGCCGCGCGTGGACGCCAACTTTGCCAGCTCGTCTGCAGCCTCGTTGTACTTTCGAGCTATGTGGTTGAGCTCGAGGCCGTAGAACTTATCTTCTAGCTTGCGCACCTCCCCGCAGTATGCCTCCATCTTGGGATCGATGCAGCTTGAAGCCTTCATAACCTGGTTGATGACGAGCTGCGAGTCCCCTCGAACATCGAGGCGTCGGACCCCGAGCTCGAGGGCGATGCGCAGCCCATTAACCAGGGCCTCGTACTCAGCGACGTTGTTGGAGGCGGGGAAGTGCAAGCGTAGCAGGTAGCGCATGTGGACTCCGAGGGGTGAAATGAAGAGCAGACCCGCGCCAGCCCCTGTCTTCATGAGGGACTCGTCGAAGTACATGGTCCAGAGCTCGGCTTGGATTTGTGTCGGCGGGAGCTGGGTATCGGTCCATTCAGCAATGAAGTCCGCCAACGCTTGCGACTTGATGGCTTTTCGCGGGGCGTAGGTGATGGCCTCCCCCATTAGCTCGGCGGACCACTTGGCGACGCGCCCCGTGGCCTCCGATTGTTGATGATCTCACCGAGGGGGAAGGATGACACCACCGTTACGGGATGAGCGAGGAAGTAGTGCTGGAGCTTGCGTCTCGTGATGATGATGCCGTAGAGCAGCTTCTGGATGTGCGGGTACCGGACCTTGGCCTCGAGAGCACCTCACTGGTGAAGTACACCGGTCGTTGGACCGGCAACGCATGACCCTCCTCGTGCCTCTCGACGACTATGACCGCGCTGACCACCTGAGTGGTTGCGGCCACATAGAGGAGGAGAGGCTCGGGGGGATCGCCACCTTGGGCTGGTCGCGGAGGCACGAGAATTGGCGCGGAAGTCAGCAACCCCTTCAACTTGGTTAAGGCCTCCTCGGCTTCGACAGTCCACGCAAAGCGTTCCGTCTTCTTCAGCAGGCGGTAGAGGGTAGCGCTTTTTCCCCTAGCCTCGAGATGAATCTGCTGAGAGCGGCTAGGCAGCCTGTCACTTTCTGTACACCCTTGAGGTCTCGAATTGGGCCCATCCTCGTGACTGCTGAGATTTTTTCGGGGTTGGCCTCGATCCCCCGTCGTGAGACAATGTAGCCAAGTAGCATGCCCCGAGGCACACCAAAGACACATTTCTCGGGGTTGAGCTTCACATTCTTGGCCCGGAGGCACTCGAACGTGGTCTCGAGATCGCTGATGAGGTTCCCGACTTTCTTGGTTTTAACCACGATGTCATCGACGTAGGCCTCGACGGTTTGCCTGTGTTCGCCAAAGATAGGCTGCATGCAACGTTGGTAAGTTGCCCCGGTGTTTCGAAGGCCGAAGGGCATTGTAACGTAGCAATACATACCAAAAGGCGTAACAAAAGAGGTAGCGAGCTCGTCGGATTCTTTCATCCTAATCTGGTGGTAGCCGGAATACGCATCGAGAAATGAAAGTACTTCACACCCGCAGTGGAATCGATAATCTGATCAATTCTAGGTAAAGGAAATGGAACTTTTGGACATGCTTTATTCAGACCAGTGTAATCTACACACATCCGCATTTTTCCATTCTTTTCCTAACTAGTACAGGGTTAGCTAGCCACTCTGGGTGAAATACCTCCTTGATGAATCCGGCCGCCAAAAGCTTGTGCACCTCCTCGCCGATGATCCTGCGCTTCTCGTCGAAGCGGCGCAGGCGTTGCTTCACCGGTCTGGACCCGGCCTGGATCTCCAAGGCGTGCTCGGCGACTTCCCTCGGTATGCCCGGCATGTCCGAGGGGCCCCACGCAAACATGTCGATGTTCGCGCGGAGAAAGTCGACGAGCACTGCTTCCTATTTAGGCTCGAGGCTGGCTGATGGTCAGCGTCTTGCCATCGGTCGAGGTCGGGTCGACGGCATCTGCTTGGTGTGCTCCGCCGGCTCGAAGGTGCGGCGTGGCGTTTTGCTTCAGGGGCCTCTCGGTGGCCAGGGCGCTAGGGCCTCGAGCGAGTCGAGCTGGACGTTTGCCTCCCCACGCTCGACGCACTCCACGTCGCAGTGGTACGCGTGCTCGTAGGATGTCGACGGTGATGACCCCTTTTGGCCCCGGCATCTTGAGCTTCAAGTACGTGTAGTTGGGAACCGCCATGAACTTGGCGTAGCCTGGCCGGCCGATGATGGCGTGGTAGGTCCCTTGGAATCCAACCACCTCGAAGGTGAGCGTCTCCGGCGGAAGTTAGCCGGCGTGCCAAAGCAAACCGGCAGGTCGATGCGCCCGAGGGGGTGGGCCTTCTTCCCTGGTACGACTCCGTGGAACCCCCGACGCTGGGTCGGAGCTGACCCTCGAAATCCCCAGGAGGTCGAGGGTCTCGAGGTATATGACGTTGAGGCTCGAGCCCCCATCCATCAACACCTTGGAGAACCGTACGTCGACGATGACGGGGTCGACGACGAGGGGGTACGCCCCCGGATTTATGACATGGTCCGGATGGTCGTTACGGTCGAATGTGATCGGCGCGTCGGACCAGTCGAGGTACTGGGGTGTCGTGGCGGAGTGCGAAGACCTCCCGGCGTTCCTTCTTTCTCTCCCGAGCTGAGAGCCCGACGGTTGGGCCCCCGTAGATCATGAAGCAGTCACGCACCGGGGGAAACCCGCGTCCCCGTCGTCGCGTCGTTTGTTGTCTTTGCCTTTAGGCGTGTCCTCCTTCTTGTCGTCGAGCTTGGCGTAGAAGCCCTTCAGCAGTCGACAGTCTTTTAGCTTGTGATTCACGGGGCCCTTGTGATAAGGGCAGGGGTCCTCGAGCATCTGGTCGAAAACAGCCCCGTCAGGGGGGCCTCGAGGTTTCTTATGGTCGAGGGCCCATGAGCACTTCTTCATCGTCGTCGTCGTCGGCGTCGCGCTTCGCTTTTGACCTTTGCTTTTGTTCTTCTTTTTTTTGTTTTGTTGTTGTTGCGGTTCTTGGCGTCGTTGCCCTTGTTCGAGCCCTCCGACGCGGTCACCGCCTTACCTTTGTCCGTGGAGCGGCCAAAGAAGGCCCCCCACTGCCTCGTCGCCTGAGGCAAAGCTGGTGACACGATCCATCAGGTCCTCGACCACCCTGGGACGGTAGCGCCTAGCTCATGAACTAGCTCTTGGCATGTCGTGCCCGCGAGGAACGCTGAAATGACGTCCTCATCAGGCACGTGGGGGAGCTCGAGGCGCTGCTTCGAGAATCGCCGAGCAAAGTCGCGGAGGGGCTCGTCCGCTGCCTGCCTGCAACGCCGTAGATCCCAGGGGTTGCCTGGGCGCACGCAAGTCCCCTTGAAATTCCCGTCGAAGACCCTGACTAGGTCGGCCCAGTCGTCGATCCGATCCGGCGGGAGCCCCTCGAGCCACCGGCGGGCGGTGTCCGAGAGGTAGAGTGGGAGTTGGCGTATGATCACACGTCGTCGTCGTCTTCGCTCCGCCCAGTTGGCAGCCTAGGCGGAAGTCCGAGAGCCAGAGCTTGGGCTCGACCTCCCCGTCATACTTCACGATGTTGGTCGGTGGTCGGAAGCGGTCGGGGAGGGTTGAGCTGCGGATGGACCGGCTGAAGACTCTGGGGCCGGGGGCTCGAGGACTTGCCGGTCCTCGTCGCTGTCGTAGCGCCCCCCTCGATGGCGCTATAGCCACGCTCTTGGGCCCCCTTGTCCTTGCGCCGGCGGTTGATGTCGTTGCGGGCGTCAATGGGGTCTCGAGGTGGCCGGTTGTCGACGATCCGTTCCCGGACTGGCCTAGCTCGAGAGGCGTCCGGCTGGTGGACGGACGCCTCGCGCTCGTTGCGGGGCGTGTCTGCCGGTTTCCCCAGGCCGCGCCGCGCCGCCGCGAGGCTGAGCTCTCGGCCTGCTGCACAGCGGCTGTCTCGAGGAGGTTCTTCATTTCCCCAAGCATGCGCCTGGCGTCAGGGTTGGAAACGGCGGGTAGATCACGGAGCAGCATTGCCGCCGCCACCACGTTCTGCCCGGCTCGCGGAAACGCACCTCGGGGCGTGCTGGTGCCCCGTCCTCGAGGATCTGCCGGTGGACCTCTCGAGCGCGGCCACGAACACCGGCGCCTCGAGGCTGGGCTGGTCCTGTGCTATAGTTTTCTCGAGTTGCAACAGTGCTGTCGCTCCTCCTCAGCCTTGGCGATGGCCTCCCGCAACTGCGCGAGCTGCGCCGCCGGTCGTCGCTGTGCTGAGATGGTGCAGCCGGTGCCGGGGTTCGTTCCTCCCCTGAACGCGTGATCCTCCTGCCGCAGCCACGTTTCTGGGCTCGTCGAGGTTGAGCGCCGGCCTGGTGTCATCGTCGTCGTCGTCCTCGGCGTCGTCCACGACCCCCTCGAGCTGGAAGCACTCTCTGGTGGGGTCCCAGAGGTCAGGGTCGTGGTAGTCGTACTCATCGGAGTCGGAGCTGCTGATGCCGCGCCGCCCTGGCTCGCGTCGGGACTGCAGCTCGCGGTACCACTCCCGAAGGTGGCTCGACGAGGTGGCTCGACGGCACGTGAGAGGCCGCGGTCGACGTGCGCGGGGTAGACGATCTCCAAGTCGGTGGTGGTTCGTAGGAGTACGCCCGGACGCTCCTCCGCTCTGCGGCCGCCCGGTCCTGACGGCGCTTGGCGGCCTCCCGCGGCCCGCCCGCCCGTCCTGACGGCGCTCGTCGAGGCGGTGAGCGCAAACAACGCGAAGTTGTTGAGGCCAAACGGGAACCGCTGGCGCTGAGGCGCGGTACACCCCGTGCGGGAGGAGGCCAGGTGGTGTCGACAGAGCATGGCTCGGGGCTTCTGGCCAGGCTCTCGTTCCGTGCGCGTGACGAACGCGAACTCGTTGGGGGAGTGCGCACGCGCCCTGGAAGTCTCCGGCCGCGCGCCGACAGGTTCCTCATTGGGGACTCTGCGCGGCCGCGGGAAAGTGGGTGTACGCCGCGGGCTCCGCCTGTGCCTGGCGGCGATGGTGACGACGACGCCGCTCGCGAGGTGGCGACGCGTGGTGGTGCGGGCGACGCGCCATGCCCCCGCGTGGGGTGGCGTGGCACGCCCTCCGCTCGGGCTCTTCGTGGAGAGCAGGGTCAGCTCGCTGCCGTTGCCGGTGGCCAGGAACTCGAGGCTCCCGAACCAGATGACGGCACCAGCCGAGAACGAAGGAGGGGATGAAGCCATCCAGGAAACAATGAGAAATCGGCTCGGACACGCGAAGGCCCCTACCTGGCGCGCCAACTGTCGGTGTTTCGAACACGGGGGTATGACACCAACGAGTAATATGATCGCGTGCTCTCTTCCTGGATGGTGATGCAAGATGACACAAGGATTTATCCTGGTTCGGGCAAAGAAGGCCCTACGTCCAGCGGGGGAGGAGGTTCTTGTATTACTTGCACCTAAGTGCTTGTACAGGGGCAAATACAAGCTCTGTGAGCGTGGACCGGAGTCCGGACTCGAGTGTGTGTGTGTGTGTGGACTCGTGTGTTGTCCCTCGGAGTTGTGTAAACGTGTGCGCGAGGGGCCCCGGCATCCCCTTTTATAGAGCAAGAGGAGGCCAGGGTTACACGGGAATGACATGTACAGCGCTCGATATGGCGAAGGGTAGGAATCCTGTCTTGTCGGGGCCGCTGGAGCCGATGCGGACGTTGCTGTTGAGGCGTCCTTGGAGCGTGGCCTCCATCCCGGGCGCGGACGTGGAGGAGTGGCGACGTGGGGGCCGTACAGCGCCTATTCCGGCATGTAAGACACGCGGTGGGGTCCTTCCGGGTCTTGGGGTACCTGTCCTCCAATAGCGTGAAAGCGGTTAGGGCTCGAGGGGCGCGGAGCCGGCCTCGAGGTGGCGCCTACGGGGGGATCGAGCCCCCGCAGGTATGGGCAAGTCCCGGAACGCCCGGGCGTACAGCGGGAACCCAGGCCTCGGGATGAGGCTCGAGTGTGCTTCAGTGCAGGGCATGGCCCAACAGTGCTGTACCTGCGCCTTTTTGACCATGCTTGAGGTGAAAGCGAGATTTGACTGTGGCTCCGGTCTACCGTGGCGCACATCGCCGTGCACTAGAAGACGTGACCGGAGTAGGTGAACGCATTAAATACACAGTATGGGGCTGGTATCTGGTGCCCATGCCGCTCGAGGGAGACGTGGAGCGTCTCGAGGGATAGGCTGTCGCGCCAGAGAGGCTCGGGGTCCCCGCGTGGGGTCTCGAGGAGCGATGTATGGCTGTGAAGGGCTCGAGGCCTATGTACCGGAGCTCGAGGGTTGGTTTTTTAGAAGGTTAGACTTGCTAGGTTCGTTATTAATGGTGTTCCGGTTTTAACCTATTTGTTTGCGTTGATTGGGGGTACCCCTTTGGTGTTCCCCCGACACCAAGGGAGAGAAGAAGGTGGGCCAGCCCTATCATAGGGGGGGTGGGCCGACCCCCCCCCTTGGTGGGCCCTGGCTACACTATTCAGCTTGGTGACATCAGCACCTTCTAGAAGCAAAGTGGTGGGCCCACCTGTCATTGGCTGGAGTCGGCCGACCCCAGGGTGAACCCCATCCAATGTCGGTTGTTTGCACATGTTTCACACGTGAAAAATCAAGGCCATCCATCTATGGCGGTTGTTATGGCGGTTTGATCCAATGGCCAAGGAAGGAGAGCACGCGGATCGCTGACGTGGCACCAGAGTAGCCGCTACTCCACCTCCAAGCTATAAATACCCCCCTAGAGCTCTTCATTTGTATGCATCCAAGGAGAGAAAGCATACTTAGTAGCTTTAGTGTTAGAAGAGAGGGAAGGGAGTGAGGAGTTCCACGGAGGAGTCCCGGCCTGTCGG
Source organism: Coix lacryma-jobi var. lacryma-jobi (assembly GCA_009763385.1). Lineage (NCBI taxonomy): Eukaryota > Viridiplantae > Streptophyta > Magnoliopsida > Poales > Poaceae > Coix > Coix lacryma-jobi. The sequence goes on along the minus strand of CM019824.1, from coordinate 34,206,464 downwards.
GAGTCTTCTCCAAGGTGCGCCTCAGCAGATGCGATTCTTCTTGTAAGTATTACATCTGAGTCCTTCTAGTATTTAATATTCTGGTCTGGTAATTTAAGTTTACAGTTCTTTTACTTGGCACATTGCTTTACTTTGTTGAAGTGCTCTAGGCCTATTAAGCTTAGCTTTAGAGTAGTAAGATTAGTGTAGACGTGGTGTCTAGGCTATATCTTGCCAGTGTGGACTTCTTGTCGCACTTGTGTAGACGCCTGGTGGTAGGGTGACAGACACAGCCAGTGCTTGGAGTTCCTCTCAAGTGTTGTAGGCAAGTTGAAAATAATAGTTGGGTAGTAGCATTGCCGCCTCAGTAGTTGTTAGGTGGAAAACCTTTTAATCAACTACTGTTTCTTCCTTCGCCCCCAGTAAGGAATGAGGTGGTAAACCTCAGTACTCTTAGAAAGCCAGTACCAGATATTCATATTAGGAAGACCTCTCTATCCTAGTTATCATATACCCTTTGATCATCCTTTGACGACCCTACTTCTAGTTAATCCACTTCACGTTCCCTGTGGAAATACGATACCTGGAATACTCCCGGTGAAAGGCTACAATTGACTACCGTACGCTTGCGGTATATCCGTTTGCCACTTCTGGTGTCAACAAGACATCTCTGGTGCTGTTGCCGGGTTTTAGGCTCCATAGTCTAGTTCTAGTGGTTGCATTAAGAAGTGTCAACAAGCTTTTCTGGCGCCGTTGCTGGGGAACAGTAGTTGTGTTAGCTAGAACAAAGTCGTTAAAGTTATCGTAGTTTGATTAGAACTTTTATTTCATAAATCAATATGGATCAAACAACCCTTTTTGACTACGTTGCTCCATCGGGCGCTGAGTTGGAGCCGCCTAGTTCATCTCATGCCGTTTTGGCAGTTCTCTATGAGCTTCGCCCCAGCCTTATAGCGATGGTTCAGGAGAATCCCTTTTCGGGAGAAGTAGATAAGAATCCTTATACCCACCTACGTGATTTCGAACAACTTTGTTCATGTATTCACATCCAAGGGATGAGGCGAGTCACTCTTAAGTGGAAGCTATTTCCGTTCTCGTTAACGGGAAAAGCTAGACGCTGGTATACTCGCTACGTTGGTAGTGTGAACGGAGAATGGGAGAAACTGCAAGCCATGTTCTGCTTAACGTACTTTCCCATATCCCGCGTAGCTCGTCTTCGTAGGGATGTGCTAAACTTCAAACAAGACGAGAAGGAATCTCTAGGTGTGGCCTGGGCACGACTTATAGACTTAGCATCCTCTGGCCCAGATTTAGCTATAACCGAGCCAACCCTTATGCAACATTTCTATCTCGATCTTAGCCAAAATTCCGCACAATTCCTTGATTTAGCCTCTAAAGGAGCTTTCCTCCATTTACCCATTAGTGAAGGTAAGGAAGTCCTTGCGACCATTCTCAAGAACACCCCTACACCGATGACCATGGTGAAACTCTAGAGGAAGATCAAACTCCTAGGGACGAACCCACGACAGTTGAAACTCCTTTACCTATACCCCAAGCTGTCAAACCTGAACCACAACCACCTACTCCTCCAAAGGAAGAAGTAATTCATCTTTTGGATTATCCTCTAAATATCGAGACAGATCTTTTCGCCGATTATGGCAATGTCTCGAAACAACCTGTGCATAAGAGATCCACACCCGTAGAGCTCCTAATAACCACATGCCAACCCAGTTTGAGGCAAGTTACCTTAAGGCGACTGCCCAAGAGCTCATGTCTATTATGAGCAACGAATGGTTCAGGGAGGCTGAAGCATCATTAGATGTCGTTAAGCTTCTATCCTGTTTCACATCCATACCGTGTGCCATAAACAAGACGGCTGTAGATTCCCTCTATGATCCCGCTGTAGGAGTAAATTTAATGTCTAAATTGTTGATGTTAACACTCCTAGGTGAGGAACCGCTAAACCCGACCAATAAGTTCCTTAAGCTTCCTTCTGGAAAATTGGTCGAGAGTTGCGGGATTGCACAGAATATTTCTATCACAATTAACAAGGTTAGCTTCCTCGCAAACTTCTATGTCTTTGACGTAGATGATGTCGACTTGTTAATTGGGCACCCACTCATGAGATTCATTGAGGGATTTCGTGAAGGGAGCCTTAAGGGTCACCTTGGGAAGGATCTAGATCTTTCAGTTCCTTTTGCCGGCTCCGTTAATTCGATAGCCGAACCAAAACCCGAGCCTGATCCAATAGAGGAGGTGATGTCGGTATCTTCACTAGAAACTTCTCAACCTGATCTAGAAGAAGACGCCCATGACTTTATCCAAGAAGAAGACACTGATTTAGATGAACCGTTAGACTTGGATGAGTCTGAACCTCCACCAAAACCCTCTATAGAGCTTAAGCCACTTCCTTCTGGGCTTAAGTATGCCTTCCTTAATGGTGATAGAGAGACTCCCGTGATCATTAGTGATCGACTTACAATGGAAGAAGTTTCTAAACTCATCACCGTCCTAGAAAAACACTGATCCGTCTTAGGATATTCGTTGCAAGATCTCAAGGGAATTAGTCCCTCTTTGCACACATCGCATTCCGATCGAACCCGATGCTACACCTTCTAGAGAGCCACAAAGGAGGCTCAACAATGCGATGAGAGAAGTAGTAAAGAAGGAGGTCTTGAAGCTCTTGCACGCAGGCATAATCTACCCTGTTCCAAACAGCGAGTGGGTCAGCCCCATCCAAGAAGTTCCTAAGAAAGGAGGAATGACGGTCGTTAAAAATCAAAACAACGAATTGATTCCACAACGAACCGTCACGGGATGGAGAATGTGCATAGAATACCGAAAACTTAACAAGGCAACAAAGAAAGACCACTTTCCGTTGCCATTCATCGATGAGATGTTGGAATGGCTAGCCAAACATTCCTTCTTTTGTTTCCTTGATAGGTATTCGGGGTACCATCAAATTCCAATCCATCCCGACGACCAAAGTAAGACCATGTTCACATGCCCCTACGGGACATATGCATACAGGCGCATGTCATTTGGCCTGTGCAATGCCCCTGCTTCATTTCAGAGGTGCATGATGTCCATCTTCTCGGATATGATAGAAGAAATCATGGAAGTTTTCATGGATGACTTTTCAGTCTATGGAACAACTTTTGATCACTGCTTAGAGAATCTAGACCGTGTCTTACAACGTTGTCAAGAAAAGCACTTGATCTTGAACTGGGAGAAATGCCACTTCATTGTTCGAGAAGGGATAGGCTAAACTTATATTAGGCCTTGAGGTGGGGTCCGCAGACCCCAGTTAGGGGGGGTCGGGCAATCCCTATATGGGGCCCACCTGCAACAAGAGTTGCACAATCGCGTAGAGGGGCTCGAGCTGGGGACGTGACCGCGCCGGACACCCACCAAGGGGGTCGGGCGACCCCGCCTCGGGGAGGTTCGACTCGCAGACGAGTTCACCGCGGTGAGGGGATAACAACCCCTGGAGATAAACCCCAAATTCAAAACCTGAGGGGTCGGGCGATCCCCTCCTTGCGGGATTGGGACGGCGGCGCAACAACCTCTCTGAAGTTGCGAGCTTTCCGCGACGATCCCGTGAAAAATCTGCGTTGTAGTCGCCTGCAGCCGCTATTTAGCCTTGCACCCATCTCCTTCTTCCTCCTACTTGCAATTCCACGCAAGGCCAGAGCCTCCTAGCCTTCCCTGCACTCTCCACCGCGACCTAAAGCACTAGCCATGGCACCCACTAGCAAGCCTACACGCCCTGCAACACCCACGCCACGACGGGCTCTAGCCGAAGATCTAGAGCAGGCCCTCGCGATCGACGTGATCGATGCGGTGCCGCTGCCCATGGTACCTCCACCAGGGGGGGCTGGCCGGGCCGGTGGCGGGGTCGCCCGATCCCACTAGGGGTCGGCCGACCACCCCCCGTCCTTCGCCTCGCGCGGCAGCATCGTCCCGCTCGCTGACTCCGAGAAGGGGGATCAGGAAATCCCCCGGCCGCTCCATCACGCCGACTAGGCCGACCACGGGCCAACTCACACTGAAGGGGAAGGCCTCGCTGGAGGAGAACCCGCGCGCGATCACCACGACAACAGGGAGTACGGAGTACACTTCGTCGTACTCCCCGTTGACGCCCACGTTCTGGAAGACCCATCGGATCATGTCCGGTGGGCATGGCCGAGGGAAGGTGGTCGTCCCTTCTCTCAACACGGAAGAGAAGGGTGAGCTGCGGAGTCCCTGGAGTCCCAGGCTTCTATTCGGCGGAGGATGGACCCCCCGTCGATCAAGGGGCCGCCGGGACAATTCGAGGAGGAAGACGAGAAAACAGATCTGGAAAGGCTGATGCACGTCACCTCCACCCTGCAAGCAAAGAACAGGGTGTTGGAGGAAACGGTGTCAGAGTTGAAGATGGCGAATAAAGACTTAGAAGATGACTTTCGCCATCTTAGGATTAGCACCTTTGCGAAGCTCAAACGCTTCGCTAGGGCTATGGGGCGGGATGACCTCCTAGACCCCCCGTCCCCATAAATAGTTTAGCTTAGGTTAGAATAAAGTTCCATGTTAGATTTATTTTGAATTTCCAAGTTTCATCTTAGATTTATTTCTTTTGAATTTCCCTTTTAAATTTCCAATGTATTTCCCTTCTTAGAGAATAAATAAAATATATCTCGTCTCTACTGGTGTGTTTGCCACCAATAGAGCAATTTGCATTTTACCTTTGCGTCATGTTCAGAGTTCATTTATAGAAAAATTCATGTGTGGGGGGGTCGGACGACCCCCAGATTTCATCATTGAACCACACTAACTGCTGAGCACAGGCTGACACGCTGCAGTGCACAAAACAGAGGTAAGCAAGGGGTCGAGCGACCCCCGTTTTCTTGAATTTTTGAAAAGTGTTTTTGCAGATGTAAAACTGAATGGAGGAAAAAGCAAATGGCAACGAAAACCACCATTTGGTGGGGTCGGCCGACCCCACCATGGTGACATGGGCCCACCAGCTCACCTCTGCACAGTAAGCTCAACACTGCTGTCTAGTTCGTTTCCCCTTTCTCCTGTCGGTTCAAGTAGTTTCACAATCATTCCACATTCTGAATAAAATAAAATAAAAAGCTACAAAGTGACTTGAGTTATGATATGCTAAGAATGTTAATGACATAAAACCATGTTCTTACTGAGAACATATATGATGAATGATTGACTTTGATGAGGAAGGTTTGAGGCTTTTACCCGGTTGAGTCTATATCTAGCTATGCGCTTATTGTTTATGACTAACCGGTGGCGTGAGTTGTGTGGTGTTTCTGTGTTGGTGTGCGTGTGTGACATGTGTCTCTTGGCTGTGTTGATGTGCAGGTGTCGAGCTCGGATACAGTGGTCTATGGCGAGGTGAAGGTCAAGTAGAGACGTCCCGTGCTGACGGACTGGGTGCGGTGAAGGATGGGCGTGCCGTGCGGCGGACGTGCCATGCTGAGGTACCGAGCGGTGAAGGGCGGACGTGAGGCTTGGACTGAGGGACCAGAGGGCCAGAGGACCAGCTGTGGTAGCTGGCACGTGGCATCGGCAAACGAGAGCACATGGGGATGTGCGGTGCATCGGCCGAGTCGGGAGGAAGGCGCTGGAGTCGTGTCACTTGGCGGGAGGTCGGACACGGGCTTGAGTGCGGCGCAAGTGCCGTCGGCCGAGTCAAGAAGGAAGGCGAAGGCGTTGTGCCCGGCGTGAAGGCTGGACATGCATCGGCATCGGTGCCGGTGGTCGGGGTGTGCGAACCACATCCCGTCTACGGTGCGGGTTCGGTAGCTGAGCCTCAAAAAGCTACCATCGACGGTTTCCAGGTTTGGGCCTCAAAACCTGGGCGCGCGGGTTTCCGAGTTTGGGCCTCAAAACTCAGGGTGGACGGTTCTCGGTTTGGGCCTCAAAACTGGGGGTTGGTCCGAAAGGACGGTCGGTGCGTGGCGATGGAGGAGGCGGTGCGTGGAGAGGAGAGCCGCGGAGGCTATCCCGAGAAGGCGCGGCGGTCGACGGTGACGGCACGTGGCGGCATCATGAAGTCGCGTCGAGGCGAAGCTACCGATGTGCGGGCGTGGCCGTCGGATGAAGATCGTCAGGACTGGACGGTTTTACCCCTGGGGGGTATTTGGGACGAGTGCTTAATGTAAGGGCGTTTTGGTCTTCGAACGTGCGCCTATATATATGAAGGGGCTGCTAGGGCAGCCGCATCCTCGGGGAGTTCTAGGTGGTGTCTCTCTCATTTTGTTCCTGTGAGAGTAGGCTAGGGTGAGGGAGAGTTGTCTCTTGTTCTTGAGCTTTTTGCCATCCAAGCTTTGATCTGCTGGAGTGGCTTGTAGCCCGTACAACGAGTGCTTAATACAATTCATCTTGCTGAATCCAAGGATCAAATTCGTGGTGGAATTCGCGTTTTTGATTTTGTTCTTCGTGTTCTTCGCGTTCTCCTTTTTCTCCACGATTTTCTCCTCCCCCGATCTCCCTCTACGCTGCGTCTTTTGCAATTCCGTTTGAATAAACATGTTCTTTGATGTGAGGGGAACATTTCGACCGGAGGAATTCATCCCTACCCTCACGAACAAGTAGATCGAGCCGAAATCGTTTTCGTTCTTCGTTCTTCCCCTTTTACGGTGTTCTTCGGATTTCTCATGGTTGAGTTGGGTTGAAGCGATGGTATCCTAGGATTAGCTTCCCAACACGTAGAAGAACACTTGGGTGAAGTTTGGTCGCAGCCCCGTTCGATTTGGTGAAGATCCAATCGATTTTGGTTTTGACCCGAGCAGTTTTTGTGCTTTCTGGGAGATCGCGGACAGTCCGCCAGTGTTGGGCGCGGACAGTCCGGGCCTGAGCAGGGACGTTCCAGCAGCGTTGCTGTTTCAGCAACTTGGCCGGCGGACAGTCCGCAGTGTTAATAGCGGACAGTCCGCGAATCGTGCTGAGTGAGTCCAGCAGCATTGCTGTTTTTGCAAGTTGACCGGCGGACAGTCCGCCGGTGTTGGCCGCGGACAGTCCGGGGTCCTCATCGGACGTCGAGCCCTCCGAGGCCACACTCGAGCAGAGTCCCTCGAGCAAGTCGAGGCCACCCTCGAGCGAGCCGAGGCCCACCCTCGGACTGTAACCCTCGAGGACGCCGAGGCCTACCCGTGAGCCTCGGGCGAATCGGAGTTTTTCCCTGAGGCCTACCCGTGAGCCTCGGGCTGAGGCTACCCTCGAGCCTCGGGCGAATCGGAGTTTTTCCCTGAGGCCTTCTTGCCTCGGGTCAGACGCTCTGAGTTCACTGTTCAGTGAACCGCGGACAGTCCGCCGTTGACAGGCGCGGACAGTCCGCGAGTCGCGCAGGGAAGGATCAGCAACCTTGCTGTTTGGCTCTTTTAGCCGGCGGACAGTCCGCCGTCTGAGCCCGGACAGTCCGCCGTTGGGCAGACAGTCCGCAGCCGTAGCCGCGGGCAGTCTGGGATCCTGCTGTGAGCTGAGTTTTAGTGCGTTTGCTCTCCCGGCTTTTCCGCCTCGTTTCCGGACTTCTTGTTTGCTCCTAGAGTTCACCTAGGAACCTCTCTACATATCTTTGCTACACGTTAGCATCGGTATTTGGAGGAATCCCGACGTAGCCCTCTATCTACGTTTGGGAGTGGGTCTTTTAGGCACGAACTTGACTCGGAGTTTTGGGAGTTTTGTTTTGCTCCCTTGTGCGGTGCCTCGCTGTGATCCTAGGGATCATCCACCCTCTTTCTAGGGTCGTGGGCATCGCGTTTGAGTCCGAAGCTTTTGGGGTTGATTTTGTTGGGACAGAGGTCGTAATTTCGAGAAGAAATTTTTAGGCTCCCATTCACCCCCCCTCTGGTCGCCTTGCTTTAGCATTTTCGGTCCTTCAATTGGTATCGGAGCCAGTTAGGGATCTCTCTACCTTAACCGGTTCCAGATCCGCGAAGGCGACCTTTTTTTGAGCGGTTGTGTTTCCGGCTTTTGGTTTGCCGAGGTGTTAAGCTTTTATCTTGCTAACACTAACGGCGCTTTTCCAAATGGCACCAATCTTTTCTCCTGGTGTGTCCTTGTCCTTAGGTTTGAGTCTTGGACATGCGACCGAGGACGACGCTATGGCAAGGAGGATGAGTACGGCTCTTGAGGCGGAACGCGAGGTGGATGCTTTGCTGGACTTCCTAGGTGATGATGAGCATTCAACGGAGGATCGTATACGTGAACTTGGCAAGGCCAAGAAAGGTACACTTCTCGCTAGTCTTGGGATTTTATCCCAACGATTTGAAGCTTGTTGTGATGATAACCTGAGATATGATGAGCTTTGTGATACCTTGCATAGAAAGATCAAGAAATTGAAATGCTCCATTGCTAGGTTAAAATGTGGCCTTTTTCATTGGAAGTCTAGTGCATCTTTACCTTGCACCTCTTATAGTGACATGGTTAGGAAGAATAATGAGCTATGCTTTTCGCTTGCTAGCTTAGAATCTGAAAATGAAATATTGAAATCCAATGCCTCCAAACCATGTTTAGTTTGCATTGACTTGAGCAAGGACCTTGATTGTGCTAAAAATGAAATAGCCTTGCTAAAGTCAAATGCTTCTCTACCATGTGACAACTGTGAATCTTTTGTTGCTAGACTTAGAGAATATAGTCTGATTCACAGGACATGTGTAGATGACCTTGAGCATGCTAGGGCTGAAATTGTAGAGTTAAATGCTAGGCCTTGTAACTCTTGCTCTTTGAATAAAATGCTTGCCTTACTTCTTGTGCTAATCATGATTCGTTGCTTGATGTGAATGGTGATGTTTTCTTCCACCAATTTCATTTGCACATCATGCATTGATTTGGAAAAAGAAGTTTTGGTTTTGAAGCAAATGCGCGATGATATGAGCGCTAAGTTGGTTGAGCACAATGATATGAGTGCCAACCTTGAGAGGGAAGTCGAGCTCTTGCGTACCACATATGCCGAGTGCATAAAAGAGGAGATGGAGAATCTGAAAAACACTCCTTGTGGTACTTGTGATCGCCTCATGTTTGAGAATGAGGTTTTAGCCAAAAGGTGCAAGAGCCTTTGTGCTAAGTCTTTTGATTCACGCATCTCTTGCAACTCCGATGTTGATATTTCTAAATCTGCATCTTTGCAACCGGAGTTGAGTTCTTGTGTTGTGTGTGAGTCTTTTGACGATAGCACTAGTGTCAAGGTTTCGGATAGCTCTTTCATAGCTACTCCCAACCTTGTTGTTTCTTCGAGTGATGTCCAAGCGACTTCTCTTAACAACGGTGCTTCTCATATTTTTGGGACTCGTCCTCCCAATCCGGTTTTTCATTGCACCTTTTGCAAAAAGGAGGGACATTCGCTCGATTTCTGTTTTCGCCGTGTCAAGCATGAATGGCGTATTCGAGCTAAGGCTTTTAGGAAGTCGCGTAGCCTTTCCCATGGCACGTGTGCTCCTAGCGTTGGCACCAAGGTGGTTGTTGATGCTTCTTGTTCTAAGTCTCAAGGGACCTCTCACTTGTCGAAGAATGGTGTGCCTTCTAGTAGGCCTTTGTACCATTGCTCTTTTTGTGAGAAAGATGGGCATCAAGAAAGCTTTTGCTATCGGCGTGCCAAACGTTTGCGCCAAGCTCGCTCTTCTAGGAAGATGGTGGTTCATAGCCCTTCTCATGGCATGAACACTTGTGCTCCTAGTAAGAAGCCCATTTTTGTTGATGGGATTTATGACTCCTTTTCTAGTGGGGTAGGTCATGGTTGTGGACATGCTTCTAGTGCTTCTTCTTTTGGTCCACGTCATGCTTTTCATGGTGCTTCTATTGGTGTTCTTCTACAAAGACCTTGGAAGATGTTTGCCTCTTTTCCCGTGGTACGACTCGTTCTCTCCTCGAGTTGTCCTTTTGAGGAATGCTTCCAAGGGTGTTTCAAAATCGCTTTTGAGCCAGCATTTGCATCGTGCTAACCCACATGAGAAGTTGAGATTTGTGACCAAGTCCTGGATCCCCAAGTACATGCTTGCTAACCCTTCGGGATCCAAGGCTCGGGTTACTTTGTCCTCTTGTGTGTAGATATGAGGACGCGGGGTTGAGACATGCGCCGAATGGAGCTTGATCTTTTAGATGTGATCAAGTTTTGATGGTTCTGCTGCATCCCGCCTAGATTTTCCTCCAAAGAGGCTTTTTATAGCTTGGTGAGCTTTCTAATACACTCATACCTTGTACATCCATGTTTTATGTCTTGTGGTATGAGATGGTTTTCTTCATGTGCTCACATGTATAGTTGTTACATGTACATTTTCTTTTGTACCATGCTTTTGCTTTAGTCTAGCATGTGCTATCTTGTATATCATGTCATGCTAGTTGTGTGTATAGCTTTTGGAGGAGCCACTTTTCATGCTAGTCTGTGATCCCCATGAACATTATGCCATGTTTACCATACTACTCCATGAGCTTTACATGTAGAGGTATGATGTTCATTAGGTATCACTTTTTAGGTGCTAGTTTTGTGTAGCTACATGTGCCCTGTTGATATGATTAGTTTGAGCACTAGTCTTTCCTTGATTTTATCATGTTACATGCTTTGGATCTATTCGCTATCATATCTTGCATTGTAGCATGTGTTGAGGCTTAGGCTATGTTTGGGTTGATCATGTTTTTAGGCTGCATTTTGCTATACTGTGCTATATCCTGTTGCATGGTAGTCTAGCTAGTTTGAGTTCAGATCTCCTTGCGGTATCATTCATAGGTAGGCCTCTTTTGTTGAGTGTTCACCTTGCTTATTTGACTAACCGTTTTCGTGGAGACCTTGAGGTCACACTAGACGAGACAATGCCTTGTGTTTCTTCTGCTTTTGAGTGTGCAGGAGAACAGGAGCCTGAGAGAGAGCATTTCGGCTCATGGACCCGATTCCACTTCTTCCACGTCGTGGGGTTCCGTTCGAGCAGCTCTCCAGCGAGCACTAGCAGCACCTGGGGGAGCGACAGCATCAGGCGAGGGGGAGACGACTCCGGCGAGGCAGGCGCCCCGGAGTTCAGCAGCATCAGGCGTCCCCTCGGATATCACACCAGCAGGAGGTCATGTGCTTCAGGAGGTACGTCCGACACTCTTCTGAGTCCGGATTTTGGTACTCTTCTTCTTCGACCTCTTTTTGTGTGTGTCTTTTCGTTGTGGATTTGCTGGCTGACGCTTGAGCGTTTCCTGGCTCTTCGCTTGTGAGTTTGGTGTGTGTTCCCTTTTAGTTGGGGAAGCATTTGCCTGCCTGTTGTATCTTAGTTTGATTTCTCCGATACCCTTTGTTTTGGGTTTTCCTTTTTGGGCTAGTTTTGCTTTGTCTTTGATAGACTAGCTTTGCATGCATTTCATCATGTATATCTTGCATTTTAGAGCTTCATGAATATAGTAATGAGAATGAGATTATGCTCTTGTTGGTATGCCCTGTCTATTCATGATGATTTTGTAGCTTAGGCTCTTTTTGATCACTTGATACATGTTATGAGCTAAGCTATTTTTGGCAAATGGTGAACTTGACTAATCAACTATGAAACTTTTAATTTGTTCACCATTGAGATTGGCAACTAGCATGGGTAGGATGTGTTGAGATCACTTGTGCTATCTTTTGTATGCTAGGTTGCTATGTCTCTTGCATGAGTCATTCACTTGCTTGGATTGTTCATATTTACCTTGTGCTAAAATTGATCCAAGTCTAAGTGAATTGAAAAGATCGAGATGGGATTGCATGTGTCAGCACCTCACGGTATCGAGACTGTTTCTCATTGCACATTTGAGTTAAACTTGAGCCGTGTAGTGTAAGACCGAAATCGACGCTTTAAGCTTCCGATTGCTTTCTTGCATAGGCTTAGCCCGGTTGAAAAGTTAGGCAATGACCATGCTTTTAAACCTCTCGCAATCACATGCTTTTAAATATGAACTGTGTGAATACCGCTGCAATCAATCCGATGAAAATTTGAAAATAACACAAGTTTATGCTTCATTCTATTGCATGATGATTGAACTTTGCTAGGGGTCGTCACCTTTTATACTTAAGTTAGCACTTGCTTGATTTCCTGTCTATTCATGCTAAGTGCTATTAGTAGTGGTGAACTCCTTTTCAAATGGCTTAAAACTGCTCATGCTGAATTGTTCATATTTCGTATTCACTTGATCAGTTTGAGCCTTTGCTAGCATTTGTATTGATTGCTACACTTTCAGGTCAGCACCCTTTTGAGCATCTTTTCATTCTGATTGCTATAACACTTGAAGCTGTTGCATTGTGCATATCATGCCTTTTAGCTTAGTGTACATACCCCCCAGCTCCGATACACTTCTTGGTCACTTTCGTTGCTTTCTCAGCCCCATATGCTTTTGGTTGATGACTTGTCTTGTGTTTGTGTCAACTTTGTGAAAAAATGTCAATACCCCTCAGCATGTTCCCTTTTGTCATGGGGGAGAAGCTGTTTGCAAGGGGAGCTTATGTGTTGGCACAAAGGGGAGAGTCATGCATTTGGGGGGGAGAGCTTTGAGCGAGGGGGAGTTTAGCTCTTTATGTTCTTCTTCACTCGGTATAGCTCTTTTATGTGTCTCAATTGGTATCCATCTCTTGGTATGGAATGCAATTGGTGTCATGAGCTTTGTGCATAGCTTTTGTGTATAGGCTTGCTTTCAGGGGGAGTCGCTTTTGTCTTGCTGCTTCTCCGCGTGCTCCGAGTGTTTGTGCTCCATTTACTGTTGAGCCTCTCTTGTGGTTTCTCTCAGTCGGTATCGAGCCTGCTAGTTGTGTTGAGCCGTTTTTGCCTCTGTCTAGAGGGACTAGCAGTTTTTGCTTGGTATTTTCGATTGGTATGGACCCTTCAGCTAGTTGCGTCGAGCCTATGTGCCTCTGTCTTAAGGAACTAGCTGTTTTCACCAATTCTTGGCTGTTTGTGATCAGTTTTGCATTCTTATGCGTTGATTCAACCTCAATTGGTATTGAGCCTTGAGCTAGTGGTGTTGAGCCATTTTCTGCCTCTTCTTGAGGGCTAGCTCATTTTTGACTTGGTTGCGTCGAGCCGTTGCCCATGTCTTTGGGAACAAGTCTTTTGCTCTGTGTGATCGAGTTTTGCTCTTTGTTGAGTTGTTGCTCAATCCCGTGCTTGGTTGGTTGAGCCGTTGCCCATGTCTTTGGGACCAAGTTATGTCCATTTCAAATTGCCCCTTCTTTAGATTTTTTGGTCCTTCAATGGTCCTTCAATTGGTATGGCATTTGAATGGATAATCTTCTCATGACAAGTGACTTTGTTTTTGCCCTCCGATGGCTTTTGATCACTTGAATGAGATTTTCGGTTGTGGTATCTCAAACCATCTCTTGTGCCTAGTTTTTGTCAATTCAATCATCAGGGGGAGAAAGAGAAAGAGAAAGAAAAAAGGGGGAGAATTTGACCCAAAACCAAGTGGATAAGTACCTTGGTCTCTCTTTTGTGATGATTGATTGACAATTTTATTTGAGATTGGTTTTCGAGTGCCTTTTTGGGATTCATGAAACTCTTGTTTATCTTGACCCTTCGGTTGTGTGGAGGCTTTGCCCGCTTTTCCTGTTTCTTTCGGGACCGAGAGCTTTTATTTAGAGTTTTCATGATCCTTCCTCATCTCAAGTAGCCTTGTGTTCGCTTTTTGTTGGCTTTTGGGCACTTGGATGAGGCTTGCCTTCAAACTCTTCCTTTGGGGTTTATTTTAAGTCAATGCATTCATCAAGGGGGAGATGAGAACATATATGATGAATGATTGACTTTGATGAGGAAGGTTTGAGGCTTTTACCCGGTTGAGTCTATATCTAGCTATGCGCTTATTGTTATGACTAACCGGTGGCGTGAGTTGTGTGGTGTTTCTGTGTGTTGGTGTGCATGTGCGACATGTGTCTCTTGGCTGTGTTGATGTGCAGGTGTCGAGCTCGGATACAGGGTCTATGGCGAGGTGAAGGTCAAGTAGAGACGTGCCGTGCTGACGGACCGGGTGCGGTGAAGGATGGGCGTGCCGTGCGGCGGACGTGCCATGCCGATGCTACCGAGCGGTGAAGGGCGGACGTGAGGCTTGGACTGAGGGACCAGAGGGCCAGAGGACCAGCTGTGGTAGCTGGCACGTGGCATCGGCAAGCGAGAGCACATGGGGATGTGCGGTGCATCGGCCGAGTCGGGAGGAAGGCGCTGGAGTCGTGTCACTTGGCGGGAGGTCGGACACGGGCTTGCGTGCGGCGCAAGTGCCGTCGGCCGAGTCAAGAAGGAAGGCGAAGGCGTTGTGCCCGGCGTGGAGGCTGGACATGCATCGGCATCGGTGCCGGTGGTCGGGGTGTGCGAACCACATCCCGTCTACGGTGCGGGTTCGGTAGCTGAGCCTCAAAAAGCTACCATCGACGGTTCCAGGTTTGGGCCTCAAAACCTGGGCGCGCGGGTTTCCGAGTTTGGGCCTCAAAACTCGGGGTGGACGGTTTCCCGGTTTGGGCCTCAAAACCGGGGATTGGTCCGAAAGGACGGTCGACGCGTGGCGGCGTGGAGAGGCTGGCGCGGCGGCGTAGCTATCCACGAGAAGGCGCGGCGGTCGACGGTGACGGCACGTGGCGGCATCATGAAGGTCGCGTCGAGGCGAAGCTACCGGATGTGCGGGCGTGGCCGTCGGATGAAGATCGTCAGGACTGGACGGTTTTACCCCTGGGGGTATTTGGGACGAGTGCTTAATGTAAGGGCGTTTTGGTCTTCGAACGTGCGCCTATATATATGAAGGGCTGCTAGGGCAGCCGCATCCTCGGGAGTTCTAGGTGGTGTCTCTCTCATTTTGTTCCTGTGAGAGTAGGCTAGGGTGAGGGAGAGTTGGCTCTTGTTCTTGAGCTTTTTGCCATCCAAGCTTTGATCTGCTGGAGTGGCTTGTAGCCCGTACACCGAGTGCTTAATACAATTCATCTTGCTGAATCCAAGGTCAAATTCGTGGTGGAATTCGCGTTTTGATTTTGTTCTTCGTGTTCTTCGCGTTCTCCTTTTTCTCCACGATTTTCTCCTCCCCCGATCTCCCTCTACGCTGCGTCTTTTGCAATTCCGTTTGAATAACATGTTCTTTGATGTGAGGAGGGAACATTTCGACCGGAGGAATTCATCCCTACCCTCACGAACAAGTAGATCGAGCCGAAATCGTTTTCGTTCTTCGTTCTTCCCCTTTTACGGTTTTCTTCGGATTTCTCATGGTTGAGTTGGGTTGAAGCGATGATATCCTAGGATTAGCTTCCCAACACGTAGAAGAACACTTGGGTGAAGTTTGGTCGCAGCCCCGTTCGATTTGGTGAAGATCCAATCGATTTTGGTTTTGACCCGAGCAGTTTTGTGCTTTCTGGGAGATCGCGGACAGTCCGCCAGTGTTGGGGCGGACAGTCCGGGCCTGAGCGGACGTTCCAGCAGCGTTGCTGTTTCAGCAACTGGCCGCGGACAGTCCGCAGTGTAATAGCGGACAGTCCGCGAATCGTGCTGAGTGAGTCCAGCAGCATTGCTGTTTTTGCAAGTTGACCGGCGGACAGTCCGCCAGTGTTGCCGCGGACAGCGGGTCCTCATCGGACGTCGAGCCCCTCGAGGCCACACTCGAGCAGAGTCCCTCGAGCAAGTCGAGGCCACCTCGAGCGAGCCGAGTTCCACCCTCGGAGTAACCCTCGAGGACGCCGAGGCCTACCGTGAGCCTCGGGCGAATCGGAGTTTTTCCCTGAGGCCTACCCGTGAGCCTCGGGCTGAGGCTACCCTCGAGCCTCGGGCGAATCGGAGTTTTTCCCTGAGGCCTTCTTGCCTCGGGTCAGACGCTCTGAGTTCACTGTTCAGTGACCCGGACAGTCCGCCGTTGACAGGCGCGGACAGTCCGCGAGTCGCGCAGGGAGGATCAGCAACCTTGCTGTTTGGCTCTTTAGCCGGCGGACAGTCCGCCGTCTGAGCCCGGACAGTCCGCCGTTGGGCAGACAGTCCGCAGCCGTATCCGCGGGCAGTCTGGGATCCTGCTGTGAGCTGAGTTTAGTGCGTTTGCTCTCCCGGCTTTTCCGCCTCGTTTCCGGACTTTGTTTGCTCCTAGAGTTCACCTAGGAACCTCTCTACATATCTTTGCTACGCGTTAGCATCGGTATTTGGAGGAATCCCGACGTAGCCCTCTATCTACGTTTGGGAGTGGGTCTTTTAGGCACGAACTTGACTCGGAGTTTTGGGAGTTTTGTTTTGCTCCCTTGTGCGGTGCCTCGCTGTGATCCTAGGGATCATCCACCCTCTTTCTAGGGTCGTGGGCATCGTTTGAGTCCGAAGCTTTTGGGGTTGATTTGTTGGGACAGAGGCCGTAATTTCGAGAAGAAATTTTTAGGCTCCCATTCACCCCCCCCCCTCTGGTCGCCTTGCTTTAGCATTTTCGGTCCTTCAATTGGTATCGGAGCCAGTTAGGGATCTCTCTACCTTAACCGGTTCCGGATCCGCGAAGGCGACCTTTTTTGAGCGGTTGTGTTTCCGGCTTGGTTTGTCGAGGTGTTTTTATCTTGCTAACACTAACGGTGCTTTCCAAATGGCACCAACGTTTTCTTCCTGGTGTGTCCTTGTCCTTAGGTTTGAGTCTTGGACATGCGACCGAGACGACGGCTTGTGGCAAGGAGGATGAGTACGGCTCTTGAGGCGGAACGCGAGGTGGATGCTTTGCTGGACTTCCTAGGAGATGATGAGCATCAACGGAGGATCGTATACGTGAACTTGGCAAGGCCAAGAAAGGTACACTTCTCGCTAGTCTTGGGATTTTATCCCAACGATTTGAAGCTTGTTGTGATGATAACCTGAGATATGATGAGCTTTGTGATACCTTGCATAGAAAGATCAAGAAATTGAAATGCTCCATTGCTAGGTTAAAATGTGGCCTTTTCATTGGAAGTCTAGTGCATCTTTACCTTGCACCTCTTATAGTGACATGGTTAGGAAGAATAATGAGCTATGCTTTTCGCTTGCTAGCTTAGATCTGAAAATGAAATATTGAAATCCAATGCTTCCAAACCATGTTTAGTTTGCATTGACTTGAGCAAGGACCTTGATTGTGCTAAAAATGAAATAGCCTTGCTAAAGTCAAATGCTTCTCTACCATGTGACACTGTGAATCTTTTGCTTGCTAGACTTAGAGAATATAGTCTGATTCACAGGACATGTGTAGATGACCTTGAGCATGCTAGGGCTGAAATTGTAGAGATAAATGCTAGGCCTTGTAGCTCTTGCTCTTTGAATAAAAATGCTTGCCTTACTTCTTGTGCTAATCATGATTCGTTGCTTGATGTGAATGGTGATGTTTCTTCCACCAATTTCATTTGCACATCATGCATTGATTTGGAAAAAGAAGTTTTGGTTTTGAAGCAAATGCGCGATGATATGAGCGCTAAGTTGGTTGAGCACAATGATATGAGTGCCAACCTTGAGAGGGAAGTCGAGCTCTTGCGTACCACATATGCCGAGTGCATAAAAGAGGAGATGGAGAATCTGAAAAACACTCCTTGTGGTACTTGTGATCGCCTCATGTTTGAGAATGAGGTTTTAGCCAAAAGGTGCAAGAGCCTTTGTGCTAAGTCTTTTGATTCACGCATTCTTGCAACTCCGATGTTGATATTTCTAAATCTGCATCTTTGCAACCGGAGTTGAGTTCTTGTGTTGCGCGTGAGTCTTTTGACGATAGCACTAGTGTCAAGGTTTGGATAGCTCTTCATAGCTACTCCCAACCTTGTGTTTCTTCGAGTGATGTCCAAGGACTTCTCTTGACAAGGGTGCTTCTCATATTTTTGGGACTCGTCCTCCCAATCCGGTTTTTCATTGCACCTTTTGCAAAAAGGAGGGACATTCGCTCGATTTTTGTTTTCGCCGTGTCAAGCACGAATGGCGTATTCGAGCTAAGGCTTTTAGGAAGCCGCGTAGCCTTTCCCATGGCACGTGTGCTCCTAGCGTTGGCACCAAGGTGGTGTTGATGCTTCTTGTTCTAAGTCCCAAGGGACTCTCACTTGTCGGAGAATGGTGTGCCTTCCAGTAGGCCTTTGTACCATTGCTCTTTTTGTGAGAAAGATGGGCATCAAGAAAGCTTTTGCTATCGGCGTGCCAAACGTTTGCGCCAAGCTCGCTCTTCTAGGAAGATGGTGGTTCATAGCCCTTCTCATGGCATGAACACTTGTGCTCCTAGTAAGAAGCCCATTTTGTTGATGGGATTTATGACTCCTTTTCTAGTGGGGTAGGTCATGGTCGTGGACATGCTTCTAGTGCTTCTTCTTTTGGTCCACGTCATGCTTTTCATGGTGCTTCTATTGGTTCTTCTACAAAGACCTTGGAAGATGTTTGCCTCTTTTCCCGTGGTACGACTCGTTCTTCTCCTCGAGTTGTCCTTTTGAGGAATGCTTCCAAGGGTGTTTCAAATCGCTTTTGAACCAGCATTTGCATCGTGCTAACCCACATGAGAAGTTGAGATTTGTGACCAAGTCCTGGATCCCCAAGTACATGCTTGCTAACCCTTCGGGATCCAAGGCTCGGGTTACTTTGTCCTCTTGTGTGTAGATATGAGGACGCGGGGTGGAGAACATGCGCCGAATGGAGCTTGATCTTTTAGATGTGATCAAGTTTGATGGTTCTCTGCATCCCGCTAGATTTGCCTCCAAAGAGGCTTTTATAGCTTGGTGAGCTTTCTAATACACTCATACCTTGTACATCCATGTTTTATGTCTTGTGGTATGAGATGGTTCTTCATGTGCTCACATGTATAGTTGTTACATGTACATTTTCTTTTGTACCATGCTTTTGCTTTAGTCTAGCATGTGCTATCTTGTATATCATGTCATGCTAGTTTTGTGTATAGCTTTTGTGGAGGAGCCACTTTTCATGCTAGTCTGTGATCCCCATGAACATTATGCCATGTTTTACCATACTACTCCATGAGCTTTACATGTAGAGGTATGATGTTCATTAGGTATCACTTTTTAGGTGCTAGTTTTGTGTAGCTACATGGCCCTGTTGATATGATTAGTTTGAGCACTAGTCTTTCCTGATTTTATCATGTTACATGCTTTTGGATCTATTGCTATCATTATCTTGCATTGTAGCATGTGTTGAGGCTTAGGCTATGTTTGGGTTGATCATGTTTTTAGGCTGCATTTTGCTATACTGTGCTATATCCTGTTGCATGGTAGTCTAGGCTAGTTTGAGTTCAGATCTCCTTGCGGTATCATTCATAGGTAGGCCTCTTTTGTTGAGTGTTCACCTTATGCTTATTTGACTAACCGTTTTCGTGGAGACCTTGAGGTCACACTAGACGAGACAATGCCTTGTGTTTTCTTCTGCTTTTGAGTGTGCAGGAGAACAGGAGCCTGGAGAGAGCATTTCGGCTCATGGACCCGATTCCACTTCTTCCACGTCGTGGGGTTCCGTTCGAGCAGCTCTCCAGCGAGCACTAGCAGCACCTGGGGGAGCGACAGCATCAGGCGAGGGGGAGACGACTCCGGCGAGGCAGGCGCCCCGGAGTTCAGCAGCATCAGGCGTCCCCTCGGATATCACACCAGCAGGAGGTCATGTGCTTCAGGAGGTACGTCCGACACTCTTCTGAGTCGGATTTTGGTACTCTTCTTCTTCGACCTCTTTTTGTTGTGTGGTCTTTTCGATGTGGATTTTGCTGGCTGACGCTTGAGCGTTTCCTGGCTCTTCGCTTGTGAGTTTGGTGTGTGTTTCCCTTTTAGTTGGGGAAGCATTTTGCTGTTGTATCTTAGTTTGATTTCTCCGATACCCTTTTGTTTTGGGTTTTCCTTTTGGGCTAGTTTTGCTTTGTCTTTGATAGACTAGCTTTGCATGCATTTCATCATGTATATCTTGCATTTTAGAGCTTCATGAATATAGTAATGAGAATGAGATTATGCTCTTTTGGTATGCCCTGTCTATTCATGATGATGCTTGTAGCTTAGGCTCTTTTTGATCACTTGATACATGTTATGAGCTAAGCTATTTTTGGCAAATGGTGAACTTGACTAATCAACTATGAAACTTTTAATTTGTTCACCATTGAGATTGGCAACTAGCATGGGTAGGATGTGTTGAGATCACTTGTGCTATCTTTTGTATGCTAGGTTGCTATGTCTCTTGCATTGAGTCATTCACTTGCTTGGATTGTTCATATTTACCTTGTGCTAAAATTTGATCCAAGTCTAAGTGAATTGAAAAGATCGAGATGGGATTGCATGTGTCAGCACCTCACGGTATCGAGACTGTTTCTCATTGCACATTTGAGTTAAACTTGAGCCGTGTAGTGTAAGACCGAAATCGACGCTTTAAGCTTCCGATTGCTTTTCTTGCATAGGCTTAGCCCGGTTGAAAAGTTAGGCAATGACCATGCTTTTAACCTCTCGCAATCACATGCTTTTAAATATGAACTTGTGTGAATACCGCTGCAATCTCCGATGAAAATTTGAAAATAACACAAGTTTATGCTTCATTTATTGCATGATGATTGAACTTTGCTAGGGGTCGTTCACCTTTTATACTTAAGTTAGCACTTGTTGATTTCCTGTCTATTCATGCTAAGTGCTATTTTAGTGGTGAACTCCTTTTCAAATGGCTTAAAACTGCTCATGTGCTGAATTGTTCATATTTCGTATTCACTTGATCAGTTTGAGCCTTTGCTAGCATTTGTATTGATTGACACTTTCAGGTCAGCACCCTTTTGAGCATCTTTTCATTCTGATTGCTATACACTTGAAGCTGTTGCATTGTGCATATCATGCATTTTTAGCTTAGTGTACATACCCCCAGCTCCGATACACTTCTTGGTCACTTTCGTTGCTTTTCTCAGCCCCCATATGCTTTTGGTTGATGACTTGTCTTGTGTTTGTGTCAACTTTGTGAAAAAATGTCAATACCCCTCAGCATGTTCCCTTTTGTCATGGGGGAGAAGCTGTTTGCAAGGGGAGCTTATGTGTTGGCACAAAGGGGAGAGTCATGCATTTTGGGGAGAGCTTTGAGCGAGGGGGAGTTTAGCTCTTTTATGTTCTTCTTCACTCGGTATAGCTCTTTTATGTGTCTCAATTGGTATCCATCTCTTGGTATGGAATGCAATTGGTGTCATGAGCTTTGTGCATAGCTTTTGTGTATAGGCTTGCTTTCAGGGGAGTCGCTTTTGTCTTGCTGCTTCTCCGCGTGCTCCGAGTGTTTGTGCTCCATTTACTGTTGAGCCTCTCTTGTGGTTTCTCTCAGTCGGTATCGAGCCTGCTAGTTGTGTTGAGCCGTTTTTGCCTCTGTCTAGAGGGACTAGCAGTTTTTGCTTGGTATTTCGATTGGTATGGACCCTTCAGCTAGTTGCGTCGAGCCTATGTGCCTCTGTCTTAAGGAACTAGCTGTTTTCACCAATTCTTGGCTGTTTGTGATCAGTTTTGCATTCTTATGCGTTGATTCAACCTCAATTGGTATTGAGCCTTGAGCTAGTGGTGTTGAGCCATTTTCTGCCTCTTCTTGAGGGCTAGCTCATTTTGACTTGGTTGCGTCGAGCCGTTGCCCATGTCTTTGGGAACCAAGTCTTTGCTCTGTGTGATCGAGTTTTGCTCTTTGTTGAGTTGTTGCTCCAATCCCTGCTTGGTTGTGTTGAGCCGTTGCCCATGTCTTTGGGGACCAAGTTATGTCCATTTCAAATTGCCCCTTCTTTAGATTTTTTGGTCCTTCAATGGTCCTTCAATTGGTATGGCATTTGAATGGATAATCTTCTCATGACAAGTGACTTTGTTTTTGCCCTCCGATGGCTTTTGATCACTTGAATGAGATTTTCGGTTGTGGTATCTCAAACCATCTCTTGTGCCTAGTTTTTGTCAATTCAATCATCAAGGGGGAGAAAAGAAAGAGAAAGAGAAAGAAAAAGGGGAGAATTTGACCCAAAACCAAGTGGATAAGTACCTTGGTCTCTCTTTTGTGATGATTGATTGACAATTTTATTTGAGATTGGTTTTCGAGTGCCTTTTTGGGATTCATGAAACTCTTGTTTATCTTGACCTTCGGTTGTGTGGAGGCTTTGCCCGCTTTTCCTGTTTCTTTCGGGACCGAGAGCTTTTATTTAGAGTTTTCATGATCCTTCCTCATCTCAAGTAGCCTTGTGTTCGCTTTTGTTTGGCTTTTGGGCACTTGGATGAGGCTTGCCTTCAAACTCTTCCTTTGTGGTTTATTTTAAGTCAATGCATTCATCAAGGGGGAGATTGAGAACATATATGATGAATGATTGACTTTGATGAGGAAGGTTTGAGGCTTTTACCCGGTTGAGTCTATATCTAGCTATGCGCTTATTGTTTATGACTAACCGGTGGCGTGAGTTGTGTGGTGTTTCTGTGTTGGTGTGCATATGCGACATGTGTCTCTTGGCTGTGTTGATGTGCAGGTGTCGAGCTCGGATACAGTGGTCTATGGCGAGGTGAAGGTCAAGTAGAGACGTGCCGTGCTGACGGACCGGGTGCGGTGAAGGATGGGCGTGCCGTGCGGCGGACGTGCCATGCCGAGGTACCGAGCGGTGAAGGGCGGACGTGAGGCTTGGACTGAGGGACCAGAGGGCCAGAGGACCAGCTGTGGTAGCTGCACGTGGCATCGGCAAGCGAGAGCACATGGGGATGTGCGGTGCATCGGCCGAGTCGGGAGGAAGGCGCTGGAGTCGTGTCACTTGGCGGGAGGTCGGACACGGGCTTGCGTGCGGCGCAAGTGCCGTCGGCCGAGTCAAGAAGGAAGGCGAAGGCGTTGTGCCCGGCATGGAGGCTGGACATGCATCGGCATCGGTGCCGTGGTCGGGGTGTGCGAACCACATCCCGTCTACGGTGCGGGTTCGGTAGCTGAGCCTCAAAAAGCTACCATCGACGGTTTCCAGGTTTGGGCCTCAAAACCTGGGCGCGCGGGTTTCCGAGTTTGGGCCTCAAAACTCGGGGTGGACGGTTTCCCGGTTTGGGCCTCAAAACCGGGGATTGGTCCGAAAGGACGGTCGACGCGTGGCGGCGTGGAGAGGCTGGCGCGGCGGCGTAGCTATCCACGAGAAGGCGCGGCGGTCGACGGTGACGGCACGTGGCGGCATCATGAAGGTCGCGTCGAGGCGAAGCTACCGGATGTGCGGGCGTGGCCGTCGGATGAAGATCGTCAGGACTGGACGGTTTTACCCCTGGGGGGTATTTGGGACGAGTGCTTAATGTAAGGGCGTTTTGGTCTTCGAACGTGCGCCTATATATATGAAGGGGGCTGCTAGGGCAGCCGCATCCTCGGGGAGTTCTAGGTGGTGTCTCTCTCATTTTGTTCCTGTGAGAGTAGGCTAGGGTGAGGGAGAGTTGGCTCTTGTTCTTGAGCTTTTTGCCATCCAAGCTTTGATCTGCTGGAGTGGCTTGTAGCCCGTACACCGAGTGCTTAATACAATTCATCTTGCTGAATCCAAGGATCAAATTCGTGGTGGAATTCGCGTTTTGATTTTGTTCTTCGTGTTCTTCGCGTTCTCCTTTTTCTCCACGATTTTCTCCTCCCCCGATCTCCCTCTACGCTGCGTCTTTTGCAATTCCGTTTGAATAAACATGTTCTTTGATGTGAGGGGAACATTTCGACCGGAGGAATTCATCCCTACCCTCACGAACAAGTAGATCGAGCCGAAATCGTTTTCGTTCTTCGTTCTTCCCCTTTTACGGTGTTCTTCGGATTTCTCATGGTTGAGTTGGGTTGAAGCGATGATATCCTAGGATTAGCTTCCCAACACGTAGAAGAACACTTGGGTGAAGTTTGGTCGCAGCCCCGTTCGATTTGGTGATCCAATCGATTTTGGTTTTGACCCGAGCAGTTTTTGTGCTTTCTGGGAGATCGCGGACAGTCCGCCAGTGTTGGGCGCGGACAGTCCGGGCCTGAGCAGGGACGTACCAGCAGCGTTGCTGTTTCAGCAACTTGGCCGGCGGACAGTCCGCAGTGTTAATAGCGGACAGTCCGCGAATCGTGCTGAGTGAGTCCAGCAGCATTGCTGTTTTTGCAAGTTGACCGGCGGACAGTCCGCCAGTGTTGGCCGCGGACAGTCCGGGGTCCTCATCGGACGTCGAGCCCTCCGAGGCCACACTCGAGCAGAGTCCCTCGAGCAAGTCGAGGCCACCCTCGAGCGAGCCGAGGCCCACCCTCGGACTGTAACCCTCGAGGACGCCGAGGCCTACCCGTGAGCCTCGGGCGAATCGGAGTTTTTCCCTGAGGCCTACCCGTGAGCCTCGGGCTGAGGCTACCCTCGAGCCTCGGGCGAATCGGAGTTTTTCCCTGAGGCCTTCTTGCCTCGGGTCAGACGCTCTGAGTTCACTGTTCAGTGAACCGCGGACAGTCCGCCGTTGACAGGCGCGGACAGTCCGCGAGTCGCGCAGGGAAGGATCAGCAACCTTGCTGTTCGGCTCTTTTAGCCCGCGGACAGTCCGGGATCCTGCTGTGAGCTGAGTTTTAGTGCGTTTGCTCTCCCGGCTTTTCCGCCTCGTTTCTGGACTTCTCGTTTGCTCCTAGAGTTCACCTAGGAACCTCTCTACATATCTTTGCTACGCGTTAGCATCAGTATTTGGAGGAATCCCAACGTAGCCCTCTATCTACGTTTGGGAGTGGGTCTTTTAGGCATGAACTTGACTCAGAGTTTTGGGAGTTTTGTTTTGCTCCCTTGTGCGGTGCCTCGCTGTGATCCTAGGGATCATCCACCCTCTTTCTAGGGTCGTGGGCATCGTGTTTGAGTCCGAAGCTTTTGGGGTTGATTTTGTTGGGACAGAGGCCGTAATTTCGAGAAGAAATTTTTAGGCTCCCATTCACCCCCCCCCCCCTCTGGTCGCCTTGCTTTAGCATTTTCGGTCCTTCACTTACATATGTTTATACTCATGGGTAAACTAAATTAGGAAACCGTATTGACTAAGTTGTTGTTAAAAGTGAGATAAATGTTGGCTTAAGACTCAAACCTGTTTTTGTTTAAGGTGCTTAGAGATTTGTTTTTGAAAATATCTCAAAACCATAGTATCATTTACTCCTCTATACTGAGAAATACCTACCAAAACCATACATATGCATATATGATCAAAACCTTTTACACACATGCTACTTGTTTTTGTCTTAAGTTTGGTCAAACCTTGTTGACCCTAGTTGAGAATTTTGTCATAATCCCAAGATCAAGATCACGTACACACCATCTACATATGCAACTTCTACACTGGAAGTATGCCTGCACATGCCATTCATTTCCACTCTATAGATGCTCCGTACATTAAAGTTCTAAAATATCTCTCTCTCTCTAGCTCTGGTAGTAAAAAGAGACATTAAGGCTAAAAAAAATTATGGACACATGAAGGTCCAGTAAAAAAAATTGTGGACACATGAAGGTCCACTAAAAAAATATATATGGACACATGAAGGTCCATTGTTGAAAAATGCTAGCCATGTCTCAAGGTAAAATAAAGTAGAGAGAGAGATTATATTAAAGGAGCATTCTAGTCCACATACTTTCCACACACATGCACATCTTGATCTAAGATTATGACATCTTCTCCTTGGATCCTTGTTTTTGACTTTACAATATATGCAAAACAAGTATGCTACTTTGTTTATCCCTACCAAGATCCACATAAGCCCGATAGATTAGGATAAAACAAAAATAAGGCAATCACATGCTATGCCTTGGTGAGGAACCAAACACCTATAAGAGTGTCTTGAGAGTACTATATGAGGAGTAAGCATGAACTATGTGTTTTCCTTTCAAACTGTCCTAAAAACTCTAAGTACCAAGAACAATAATTCAGGGAGATGACTTTGCTTTGAGATTTGTTCCTTTTCTCAACATCTAAAGGATATATGATAGACAGTACCACATAACCCTTTGTATAAACTATGTTAGTAATGATGCTTTATGATCATTGTCATTTTAAGTATGTAATAATCAGTTGTTCACTTTCTCTAACCTTACTCGAGGACGAGCAAAGATTCAAGTGTGGGGGATCTTGTTGATGGAAGTTATAGCATGTTTTACCTTATCAAAATACCATCAACATGCCTCGGTTTCAAGGAATTATAGCATATCATGAGCATATTTATCACTAATAAGTTCCACTTGTACTCTTAGCTTGTGAACTTGTAGCAGATGGCAAAATAAACAAAATGAGGCCAGGTGGGCCCACCAAGGGGGTCGGCCGACCCCACCTTGGGGCCACCTCGGCCAGGGTGACATGGCACGATCCAAGAGAAGCATGTTCAAGCCAATATCAACCCTTGGATCAAACATGTGCTTTTACTCAATGGTGCAAGATGAAAAACACATGGATTCATGGGTCCACATCGAAACCAAATGCAACCATCATCACAAGCCTTGCTCCATGACATGTGGGGTCACCAAGGGAGAGAAGAAGGTGGGCCAGCCCTGTCATAGGGGGGTGGGCCGACCCCCCCCCCCCCCCTTGGTGGGCCCTGTCTACACTATTCAGCCTGGTGACATCAGCACCTTCTAGAAGCAAAGTGGTGGGCCCACCTGTCATTCGCTGGAGTCAGCCGACCCCAGGGTGAACCCCATCCAATGTCGGTTGTTTGCACATGTTTCACACGTGAAAAATCAAGGCCATCCATCTATGGCGGTTGTTATGGCGGTTTGATCCAATGGCCAAGGAAGGAGAGCACGCGGATCGCTGACGTGGCACCAGAGTAGCCGCTACTCCACCTCCAAGCTATAAATACCCCCCTAGAGCTCTTCATTTGTATGCATCCAAGGAGAGAAAGCATACTTAGTAGCTTTAGTGTTAGAAGAGAGGGAAGGGAGTGAGGAGTTCCACAAAGGAGTCCCGGCCTGTCGGGAGTCTTCTCCAAGGTGCGCCTCAACAGATGCGATTCTTCTTGTAAGTATTACATCTGAGTCCTTCTAGTATTTAATATTCTGGTCTGGTAATTTAAGTTTACAGTTCTTTTACTTGGCACATTGCTTTACTTTGTTGAAGTGCTCTAGGCCTATTAAGCTTAGCTTTAGAGTAGTAAGATTAGTGTAGACGTGGTGTCTAGGCTATATCTTGCCAGTGTGGACTTCTTGTCGCACTTGTGTAGACGCCTGGTGGTAGGGTGACAGACACAGCCAGCTTGGAGTTCCTCTCAAGTGTTGTAGGCAAGTTGAAAATAATAGTTGGGTAGTAGCATTGCCACCTCAGTAGTTGTTAGGTGGAAAACCTTTTAATCAACTACTGTTTCTTCCTTCGCCCCCAGTAAGGAATGAGGTGGTAAACCTCAGTACTCTTAGAAAGCCAGTACCAGATATTCATATTAAGAAGACCTCTCTATCCTAGTTATCATATACCCTTTGATCATCCTTTGACGACCCTACTTCTAGTTAATCCACTTCACGTTCCCTGTGGAAATACGATACCTGGAATACTCCCGGTGAAAGGCTACAATTGACTACCGTACGCTTGCGGTATATCCGTTTGCCACTTCTGGTGTCAACAAGACATCTCTGGCGCTGTTGCCGGGTTTTAGGCTCCATAGTCTAGTTCTAGTGGTTGCATTAAGAAGTGTCAACAGTTGAAAGCTTGTCATTGCCTAACTTTCCAACTATGCGAAGCCTATGCAGAAGCAATCAGAAGCTTAAAGCAACAGTTTCGGTCATACACTACACAACTCAAGTTTAACTCAAAGTGCAATGAGAAACAGTCTCGAAACTGTGATGTGCTGACAAGCAATCCCATCTCGATCTTTCTAATTCACTTAACTTGGTTCAGATTTTAAACTGAATATGAACAAACCAAGCAAGTGAATGACTCAACACTAGAGACATAGCAACCTAGCATATATGAAGAGCACAGGTGATTTCAACACATTCTACACATGCTAGTTGCATATCTCAATGGTGAACATTTTTAAGTTTTATGTTCATTAAGCAAATTCACCATTCAAAAATACCTCAGCTCACAACATGTATTAGTGATCAGAAAGAGCATAAGCTACTAGCATCAACATATAGCATCGGAGCATACTAAATAGAGCATAATTACATTTTAAAGATTATATACATGAAGCTCAGAATGTAAAAGCGTATGCTGATGAATGAAATGCAAAAGAAAAACAAAGCAAACGAGAAAATAGTCAGTCTATGATACAAGAGCCAAAATGTTTCTCCCATCTATAAGGGGAACACACACCAAGCTCACCCCTCAACCGATTAAAGGTTGATTCGTCCAAAGGCTTGGTGAAAATATCAGCCAACTGATGATGAGTATCGACATGGCGAAGGTCGATATCACCCTTCTCATAATGGTCTCGCAAAAAGTGAAAGCGCACATCAATGTGTTTGGTCTTCGAGTGAAGCACGGGGTTCTTAGCAACGCTAATCGCCCTCGTGCTGTCACAAAGCAAAGGTACGCGAGAAAAGCTCAGACCAAAATCACGCAAAGTGGCCATCATCCAAAGCAACTGAGAACAGCAGCTAGCCGCAGCAACATATTCAGCCTCTGTGGTAGACTGAGCGACACTAGACTGCTTGCGAGAAGACCACGATACAAGAGAAGAACCAATAAATTGGCAAGTCCCAGAAGTGGACTTGCGCTCAATGCGACAACCAGCAAAATCTGCATCGGAATAACCGCAAAGGGAGAGGGTGGAGGAAGCTGAATACCAAATCCCGAACTCAGGTGTGAAACGAAGGTACCTGAAAATGCGCTTGACCGCCTGACGGTGAGAAGTGCGCGGTGATGCCTGAAAGCGCACGCACAGGCACACCGCGAACTGGATGTCCGGGCGTGTCGCCGTCAGGTAGAGCAGTGACCCGATCATGCTTCGGTACTCCTTCTGGTCCACAGCTTCTCCATCCTTGTCCGCATCTAGGGCCGTCGTGGTCGACATGGTTGTTGGAAGAGGCTTGGCCTCACCCATATCGAACCTCTTCAGCAAGTCCTTGGTGTACTTGCCCTGGTGCACAAACGTCCCTTCTCGAGATTGCTTAATTTGCAATCCGAGAAAGAAAGTCAGCTCACCCATCATACTCATCTCGAACTCCCTGCTCATAGTATCTACAAACTTGGCAACCAAAGCGTGAGAAGAACCACCGAAATTGATATCATCCACATAAATCTGGACCAAGAGAGTTTCTTTGCCTTGCTTGAGGAGAAAGAGCGTTTTATCCATTTTAAAACCCTTAGCAAGCAAAAAGGTTTTCAACCTATCATACCAGGCTCTAGGGGCTTGTTTCAAACCATATAAAGCTTTGTGAGTTTTGAAAACATGGTTGGAAACTTGGGATTTTCAAAACCGGGGGGTTGTTCAACATAAACCTCTTCTTCAATGTAGCCGTTTGAGAAGGCACTCTTGACATCCATTTGAAAAAGTTTGAACCTTTGGATGCTGCAAAAGCCAAGAGTATCTTAATAGCCTAAACGAGCTACAAGAGCAAAAGTCTCCTCATAGTCTATTCCCTCCTTCCTATACCTGCACTACCCTTTGCTACAAGTTTTGGCCTTGTTTCTAAAAACGTGGCCATCCTCTCCTTGCTTGTTTTTGAAAACTCATTGTCCCAATAGGCTTACAGTCTAGAGGAGGTGGAACTAATACCCAAACCCGATTTCGCTCAAAGTTCTCTAAAACTCCTCATGCATGGCATTGACCCAATCCGGATCCGTCAAAGTGTGTCCAACATCTCGGGGCTCAAAATCAGCAACAAAGCAGATGAGCAAAGTGAGAGATTTATGACCTGGACCGAGTGACACGTTCGTCGATGCTGCCAATCATCTGTTGAGGCGGGTGTTGGCGCTGAATGTGTCGTGGCGCCTCCCGAGCAGAAGTGATCTCCTCCTCAACAGCAGCTGGTGAATCCCCAGGTACAAAAGGTACCGCTCGGGGTGGCGGATCCCACGGCCCCCAAGAAGAAGTGTCGGGGCCATGAGTCGTAGTAGAAGCCGCTCCTTGCGGCACAACAGGTGGAGGGGGTGCTGGATCATCCATACCTTCAGCACCCTCGTCCTCGTCATCAAAAAAGGCTCACCAACCTCATGATCACCTGCACGCTCAAAACGAGAAGAAGGACAAACCATGGTCTTGTCGAAGGTGACATCGGATGTCTCCATGACTCGGTTAGTATCAAGGTCAAGTACACGATAAGCTCTAGTGTGAGTGCCATAACCCAAAAATACACCGTCAGAAGAACGAGACTCAAATTTGTCCGAGTTGCATTTCTTCAATATAAAACAGTGGCAACCGAAGACTCTAAAATAACTCACCTTGGGTTGTCTCCCAAATCGCAACTCATAAGAAGTCTTTTTCAAGAAAGCTCGGAGAAAAATGCGATTGGAAATATAGCATGCAGTGTTCATAGCTTCGGCCAAATATCGCCTAGGAGTCCTATGCTCATCGAGCATCGTCCTGGACATATCTACAAGGGTCCGATTCTCTCTCTACAAACACCATTTTGGGCGGTGTGTAGGGGAAGAAAACTGATGCTCCAAACCCAAAGAGTTACAAAACTTCTCAAAATCCGAATTCTTGAATTCGGAACCATTATCACTTCTAATAGCTCGCATCGAGTTCAAAGGGAACTCATTCTGAAGACGCAAAATCAGATTGCGAGCAAAAGAGAAAGTCTCAGTCTTCTCAGACAAAAAGAAGACCCACAAATACCTCGAAAAGTCGTCAACTACAACAAGCACATACCACTTCCCCCCAACCGAGCTCACCCGAGCCGGACCAACAAGGTCCATGTGTAAAAGCTCTCCAGGGCGCTATGTCATGACCTGAGTCACTGGATGGTGGGGAGCGGCAACCATCTTCCCATGTCTACAAGAATGGCAAACAAGATCCTTCTCCATCGGCAGCTTGGGCAATCCTCGGATTAGGCCAAGTGAGCTAAGTCTTGCAAGCAAGTCGAACCTCAAATGTCCCAGTCTCCTATGCCACTTCCAAAGATCAGAGGAAGAAGGACCAGCCACAAGACAGCGAGAATACCAAACGACTCTGAGAATTTGTACGAAGAATTCCAAAGGGCGAAATCATACAACAAGATTGCTTGAGGATCTAAAATGCGACTGAGATTCGGTTTGAAACGAATCTTCATAGCATCATCAAAAAGTTGCCAAACAGAGAGACAGATTAAATGCAAGTTTAAACAAGAGCAACATCACGCAACACAAAATGCTCATTAACTCGCACCGACCCACGAGACAATACCTTACCTTTGCTATTGTCGCCGAAGGTGATAAACTCATTTCCAGCGACAGGGCTAAGACTGGAGAACCACTTGGCATTTCTGGTCATGTGCCTCGAGCAACCGGAATCCACCAACCAAACATCCTCCAATCGTTTTACCTACATCAATAAAAAGACATAGGGTGAGCATACGGGCCAACACTGGGGTTAGTGAAGTAGGAAGAATACCAGTGTTGGGCCGGCTACTCAAAAGAACGGTTAGAAGAAAAACCATTCCTAGCACGCCTACGGGGAAAGCGATCACCACGCTGAGGAAAATGTGGTCCGCTAAGGGAAGAGCGTCCATCGCCATAGTCAAAACGCGGTGGAGGGAAACGCTCAACAAAGCCTCCGCCACGGGGTCCGTATCCTGCAAAGTCCAACCCCGTCAGGCAACACCTCTCTGACGCCTAGGACCTTGAGGGACTGCACCTCTAGGCCTAGCAGCTCTCCTCGGAGCTCTCCTCTGAACATTCGGCACACGTACATCATGGAAAGGATGGTACATGTCCGGATTGTTCATCTCCCTGGAACGGCGCTCCTCTCTCTTGCGCCTAAAGCGGAACTCCCTCAGGTGTCCATGTCTCCCACAGTGTTCACAATGGTACCTCACCGCTCTCATAGGGGGTTGTTGGTACACACGGTTGTGGGTGTGGATCACTTTGCCCTTCTGTGGCATAAGCTCCTCCTAGATAGGTGGCATTGTATCCAGCTTGTTTTCAGGTGGTTGGGTTTGGCATGCCACACTTGGTTCTTGGGTGGAGCTCTCGGAGGTTCCTCAACCACTCCGTCCATGGTGTTAGGCTTAGGAGGCTCTTTGGGTGGAAGCTTGGTAAGCTTGGGAATAGTGGTGGAGTTAGGCTTCTCATATGGGTTCAGACCACTCGACTCCCCAATCTTCCCAAAAGAAGAGATATCAACACCCGGAACAAAACCAACACCAGGACCTCCAGCAACTCGCTTAAACTGAGCGATCATCATCCCAAGCTGCGGCTCATTGCAAGACACCCATGATAAGATGGTCCGAAGGTATGTGTTTTCCTCCTCGGTTTGCATCTTGCCATGCTTCACATTGGCAATTTCCATCTCCAAACCCTCACACAAAGCGCACCTAGTCACACAAGTGCTACCCGAGCTGGCCTTCTCAAGAGACTCAATCTTGGCATTCTTCTCTGCCAACTCGGATTGTAAGCCTGCACAAGACTTGCACGCACCCAACAACAAGGGTCTAGCCCGGAGCTCATCCACCTCTCCAACCAAAGCAGCATACTTACTTCTCAAAGTGAGAAGGTCAGTCATGTGCTTGGTGCACATCTCACACTCCGCCTCCTCAGAAATGACCACGGTGGACTTAGCAAACTCTAGCTCCCTCACCGTATCCTCCCACTTCTGCCTAAACTCCTTGCGCTCTCTAGCAGCTCGCCTAAGAAGCTTATCCTGACTAAGCAAGGCGGCAGTAAGCTTCTCGACCTCAGCAGAAAGCTCATCGTGGGTCAGGGATACCTGAGATGTGTCGTCGTCGTCGTTCCGAGGGGTGTCCTCCAGCTTGTCGTCGACCTCATCACCAAGGGCCATGGTGCAGAGGCCCTTGTCGTCGGTGAAGAAGCAGAGGCCGTTCAGCTTGTCCTCGATCCTCTTCTTCTTCTTGGACTCGTCATCGCTTGAGCAAGTGAAGTCATCATCCGAGCCGTCGACGTTGCTGAGTGTGGCGAAGAATGCACGCTGCTCAGCATGGGCCTTCTCCAAGTACTTCTTCTTGATGTACTCTTTGTCGAAGCCGCCCCTCCGCTTGTGCCTCGCGGGGACGTACTTCTCCTTGCGCTTGCCAGAGTCGTACTTGTGCCCATGATCGCCCTTCCCAGATGTGTGCTTCTTCTTGGGACAGTTGGCGATGAAGTGGTCGGGGTCGCCGCACTCAAAGCATCCTGAGCGTCCTCCTCTGCGGCGACGGTTCATGCGGTTGTTGTGGAACCGCGAGAACCGGTTGGCGAGCAAAGCCAACTCGTCATCCCCCAAAGACTCCAGCTGGTCCTCTGTGACAGAAAAGAGTGAAGAAAGTGCAAATCCTCCAGAGGGGTTAGCAGAAGAGCCAGAAACCAAAGCCATAGTCGGGCCAGAAGGATTTTCATAAGAAGCCCTCGACATGGCATCAATCTCACTAGACTTTAGCTTACCAAAGAGCTCATCGCAAGTGAGGGTCTCATAGTTAGACGATTCGATGATCGCTTGAACCTTTGAGTCCCACACCGACCGATCAAGAGTGTGCAAAAGCTTCAACGCCCTCTCATGATCGTCGAAAGGCAACAGCTCCTTGTTCGCTCTCATCTTGTTGACAATGACCTGAAAGGGAGCGAATAAACTCTCTATGCTCTCGCCAGGCATATGTTGAAAGTTCTCATACTCCCGCTTGTGCGACTCATAGAGATGGGATTTGACTTGAGTGGTTTCCTCATGAAAGCGCATGAGGGTTGCCCAAATCTCATGAGCCGTGGGGAGATGAGAAACGCGATCAAACTCGGACATGCTCAGACAAGAGAAAAGAGCGTTACGTGCTCGGCTATTGGCATCGTGCTCATCTCTCTGAAGCTGAGTGACACGAGCAGCCAAGACAACGTAATCCTCTTTGTTGCAAATCTCCCAAACAGAAGAGCCCATGCTCTGAAGATAGGCCGACATGCGTATCTTCCAATACGCATAGTTCGTCCCATC
Source organism: Coix lacryma-jobi var. lacryma-jobi (assembly GCA_009763385.1). Classification (NCBI taxonomy): domain Eukaryota; kingdom Viridiplantae; phylum Streptophyta; class Magnoliopsida; order Poales; family Poaceae; genus Coix; species Coix lacryma-jobi. Next base: position 34,172,625 of record CM019824.1, on the reverse strand, counting down.
AAAGATCCCACGACCCCCAAGTGGTAGAGGAAGAAGGGTCAGGGCCGTGAGTCGTAGTAGAAGCCGCTCTTTGCGGCACAGCAGGTGGAGGAGGTGCTGGGTCATCCATCCCTTCAGCAGCCTCTTCCTAATCATCAAAAAGAGGCTCGCCAACCTCATGATCACATGTACGCTCAAAACGAGAAGAAGGACAAACCATGGTCTCGTCGAAGGTGACATCAGATGTCTCCATGACTCGGTTAGTATCAAGGTTAAGTACACGATAAGCTCGAGCGTGAGTGCCACAACCCAAAAATACACCGTCAGAAGAACGAGACTCAAACCTGTCCAAATTGCCCTTTTTGAGTATAAAACAATGGCAACCAAAAACTCTAAAGTAACTCACTTTGGGCTGTCTTCCAAAACGCCACTCATAAGAAGTCTTTTTCAAGAAAGCTCGAAGAAAAATGCGATTGGAGATATAGCATGCAGTGCTCACAGCTTCGGCCCAATATCGCCTAGGAGTCCTATGCTCATCGAGCATCGTCCTGGCCATCTCTACAAGGGTCCAATTCTTCCTTTCTACAACACCATTCTGAGGCGGTGTGTAGGGGGAAGAAAACTGATACTCCAAACCTAAAGAGTTACAAAACTTCTCAAAATCCGAATTCTTGAATTCGGAACCATTATCACTCCTAATAGCTCGCATCGAGTTCAAAGGGAACTCGTTCTAAAGACACAAAATCAGATTGCGAGCAAAGGAGAAAGTCTCAGTTTGCTGAGCTAAAAAGAAAACCCAGGAATATCTCGAAACTCATCAACAACAACAAGCACATACCACTTCCCCCCAACCAAGCTCACCCGAGCAGGACCAACAAGGTCCATATGCAAAAGCTCTCTAGGGCGCTTAGTCATGACCTGAGTCACTGGATGGTGGGGAGCGGCAACCATCTTCCCATGTCTACAAGAATGGCAAACAAGATCCTTCTCCATGCACAACTTGGGCAATCCTCGGATTAGGCCAGGTGAACTAAGCTTTGCAAGCAAGTCGAAGCTCAAATGTCCTAGTCTCCTATGCCACTTCCAAAGATCAGAGGAGGAAGGTCCAGCCAAAAGACAACGAGAAACTCCAAAAGACTCCGAGAAATCCGCACGAAAGACTTTCCCAAAGGGCGAAATCACACAAACAAGATTGCCCTGAGGATCCAAAATACGACTGAGATTTGGCTTAAAACGAATCTCATAGTCGTCATCGAAAAGTTGTGAAACCGAAAGAAGGTTAGAATGCAAGTTAGAAACAAGAGCAACATCGCACAACACAAAGTGCTCATTAACTCGCACCGACCCATGAGACAATACCTTACCTTTGCTATTGTCGCCGAAGGTGATAAACTCCTTTCCGGCAACAGGACTAAGACTGGAGAACCACTTGGCATTTCCGGTCATGTGCCTCGAGCAACCGGAATCCACCAACCAAACATTCTCCAATCGTTTTACCTACATCAATAAAAAGACATAGGGTGAGCATACAGTCCAACACTGGGGTTAGTGAAGTAGGAAGAATACCAGTGTTGGGCCGGCTGCTCAAAAGAACGGTTAGTAGAAAAACCATTCCTAGCACGCCTACGGGGAAAGCGATCACCACGCTGAGGAAAACGTGGTCCACTAAGGAAGGAGCGTCCATCGCGATACTCAAAACGCGGTGGGGGAAAATGCTCAACAACCAAGCCACCGCCATGGGGTCCATAGCCTACAACTGCAAGCTCCCGCCGGGCACGTCCTCTCCACTGCCTAGGCCTGGGAACTTGAGGTTCTGGACCTCTGGGCCTAGTAGCACGCCTCTGAACATTCGGCGCATGTACATCATGGAAAGGATGGTACATGTCCGCATTGTTCATCTCCCTAGCATGGCGCGCCTCTCTCTTGCGCCGAAAGCAGAACTCACTCAAGTGTCCATCTCTCCCACAGTGCTCACGATGGTACCTCACCGCTCTCAAAGGGGATTGTTGGTACTCACGGTAGTGGGTGTGGATCACTTTGCCCTTCTGTGGCATAAGTTCCTCCTGGATGGGTGGCATGGTGTCCAGCTTGTTCTTGAGGTGGTTTGGTTTGGGAGCCCAAGATTGTTTCTTTGGTGGAGCTCTCGGAGGTTCAACAAAGACCCCATTCTTGGTGTTAGGCTTGAGAGGCTCTTTGGGTGGAATCTTGGTAAGCTTGGGAGTAGTGGTGGAGTTGGGCTTCTCACACGGGTTCAAACCACTCGACTCTCCAATCTTGCCGAAAGATGAAACATCGACACCCAGAGCAAAACCTACACCTAGCCCTCCAGTAGCTCGCTTGAATTGGGAGATCATCATCCTAAGCTGTGGCTCACCACTAGACACCCATGACAAGATGGTCCGAAGGTATGTGTTTTCCTCCTCGGTTTGCATCTTGTCATGCTTCACGTTGGCTATCTCCATCTCCAAACCCTCACAAAGAACACACCTAGCCACACATGTGCTACCTGAGTTGGCCTCTTCAAGAGACACAATCTTGGCATTCTTCTCTGCCAACTCAGATTGCAAGCCCGCATAGGACTTGCACGCACCCAACAGCGAAGATCTAGCCTTTAGCTCATCCACTTCTCCTATCAACACAGCATACTTACTTCTCAAAGTGAGAAGATCAGTCATGTGTGTGGAGCACATCTCACACTCCTCCTCCTCGGTAACAACTACGGTGGACTTGACAGATTCAAGTTCCTTCACCGTATCCTCCCACTTCTGCCTAAACTCCTTGCGCTCTCTAGCAGCACGCCTAAGCAGCTTATCTTGACTAAGAAGCGCGGCAGTGAGTTTCTCGACCTCAGCAGAAAGCTCGTCAGGGGTTTGAGATACCTGGGAGGTGTCGTCGTCGTCGTCGTTCCAAGGAGTGTCCATCAGTTCGCCGTCGACCTCCTTGCCGAGGGCCATGGTGCAGAAGCCCTCGTCGTCAGCGAAGAAGCAGAGGCCGTTCAGCTTGTCCTCGATCCTCTTCTTCTTCTCGAACTCGTCGTCGCTGGAGGCAGCGGAGTCGTCATCCAAGTCATCGACGTCACTGAGCGTGGCGAAGAACGCACGCTGCTCAGCCTGGGCCTTCTCCAAGTACTTCGTCTTGATGTACTCCTTGTTGAAGCCGTCCTTCCGCTTGTGCTTCGCGGGGACGTGGTTCTCCTTGCGCTTGCCGGAGTCGTACTTGTGCCCATGATCGCCCTTCCCAAATGTGTGCTTGTTCTTCTTGGGACAGTTGGCGATGAAGTGGTCGGGGGCGCCGCACTCGAAGCATCCCGAGCGTCCTCCTCCGCGGCGACGGTTCATGCGGTTGTTGTGAAACCGCGAGAACCGGTTGGCGAGCAAAGCCAACTCATCATCCCCCATGAACTCCAGCTGCTCCTCTGTGACAGAAAGAAGAGAGAAAAGTGCAAAGCCTCCAGAGGGGTTAGCAGAAGAGCCAGAAACCAAAGCCATCGACGGGCCAGAAGGATTTTCATAAGAAGCCCTCGCCATGGCGTCAATCTCACTGGACTTGAGCTTACTGAAGAGCTCGTCGCACGTGAGGGTCTCATAGTCAGGCAATTCGATGATCGCCTGAACCTTGGAATCCCACACCGATCGATCAAGAGTATGCAAAAGCTTCAAAGCTCTCTCATGATCATCGAAAAGCAACAGCTCCTTGTTAGCCCTCATCCTGTTGACAATCACCTGAAAACGAGCGAATAAACTTTCTATGCTCTCGCCAGGCATATGTCGAAAGTTCTCATACTCTCGCTTGAACAACTCATAGAGACGGGTTTTGACTTGAGTGGTTCCCTCATGGAAACGCATGAGGGTAGCCCAAATCTCCTGAGCCATAGCGAGGTGAGAAACACAATCAAACTCGGACATGCTCAAACAAGAGAAAAGAGCATTACGAGCTCGGCTATTGGCACCGTGCTGGTCGATCTGATGCTGAGTGACACAAGCAGCCAAGACCACGTAATCGGCAGAGTTGCAAATATCCCAAATGGATGCACCAATACTCTGCAGATAGGCCAACATGCGTATCTTCCAATACGCATAGTTCGTCCCATCAAAGAATGGCAGTTTGCCCACGCCGCGATCCATGTCGCCTTCTGTGGATCTGGAACTGGCTAAGGTGGAAGATCCTTAACCCGCTCCGATACCAATTGAAGGACCGAGAGTGCAACCAGAAAGTGACCAGAGGGGGGTGAATGGGAGCTTCAAATTTTCCTTTCGAAAACTTGTCGCCGCTGTCCCAGAAGTCAACCCCAAGAGCAAACCTTAGAGCTCGTAAGTGTCCACGACCCTAGAGATAGGGTGGATGCTTCCAAGAAGCACAGCGAGACACTTCACGACTCTAGAAACCCAACGCAAAAGCCGGAAATCAAAACCGACAACGAACGAACGAACCGCGAACGAAACTGCGTGAAAACAGTCGCATCGGACGCTGGCCTGCGTCCGATGGCTCAGCACCGGACGCGTCCGATGCAAACAGGACCTTACTGGAACCTTACTGGACAGGCATCGGACGCTGCTACAGTGAAACCCTAGCGTCCGATGCTTGACCCCCGGCACGTCCGATGGTCAGCGTTCGATGCTCCTTAAAACTGTCTATCAGGTGACATGTGACATCGGACGCGTCCGCTAGTATGAACCAGCGTCTGATGGTCCCGACACCAGCGTCCGATGCTCCCAGACCAGAACTGTTCTTTCACGAAAATCACTCGATCTCCTCCGAATCAAAAGCACTAGGGCTTAGACTTGGTATGAGGAGTTCCAAGGAGGTTAGTGAGCTATCCTGAAGGAATCATGGCTCGAACCTAACTCCAAATCAGTGAATTGGAAGAAATTGGGTCAAAGAGGCAAAACTTGATCCAAAACAAAAATCGGCCGATCTACTAGCTCGTGAGGTTTGAGTAGATTTCCTTTGGTGGAAAGAAGTGCCTCACGATCTAGAACAACTCTATTCAAATGGATTTGCAAAAGACGCACCGAGCAAAGAGATCGATTGACGGGAAAAACAAGGAGAAAAGTAATCCGCAAAGAACACAAACAAAACGCGAATCACAACCATGAATTTGCAACCGTGTGGCTACCACACGCTACAATAGTGAGATTACGGTCTCACTTCCTCAAAATCTCACGGGCACAGAGGTATTGTTCTATTCTCTGTGGATCTCAGTTCGCTACAGCAGGGAATAGGGAGAGCAGGAAAACCTAGAAGGCAAAATAGCAAATGACTGAGAGGGAATGGGAGGAGGGTGTCTCCCTCTACTTATCCTAATTTTAATTCCTACTCTACCCCTCACTAGTTACAGAGCGAACCAACTAAACCCTAGGGTTATTCTGGACCAACTCGAAGATAGTTGTGATCCGACGGCCACGCCCGCACAACTGGTAGCGTTGCCTCGACGCAACCTCACCGATTGCCGCCACGTGCCGCCCTCACTCTGCCGTCCTTTTCATGGACTCCGCCCCCGGTTTTGTGGCCCAAACCGTGAAACCAGCCTTCACAGCCAACCCCCGGTTTTGAGGCCCAAACCGGGAAACCAGCCTCCAAGTCCATCCCCTGGTTTTGAGGCCGAAACCAGGAAACCCGCCAGCGCCCAGGTTTTGAGGCCCAAACCTGAAAACCGTCCTCAGTCTGAGTTTTGTGGCCCATACTCGGCAAACACGCAACACCCTGGTTTTCAGGCCCAAACCTGGAAACCGTCCACCTGATGGTTTTTCTCTGGCTCAACCACCAAACCGGAGCTGTAGAGGGGATGCACCGCCCGTGCACCCCGTCCACCGACACGTGTCCCCAGGTCCTCGACCCGAGCAACACCATGTCCCGTAAGTCTTCGCTCGTCGCTGTCCCTGGCTGCCAGCCACCATAGCTGATCCTCAGGCCACCGGTCCCTCAGTCCAAGCCTCACGTCCGCCCTTTACCGCTCCCGGTCCATCGGCATGGCACGTCTCTACTTGACCTTCACCTTGCCCTTGATCACTGTCTCCGTGCTCGACACCTGCACAACACAAGCCAAAGAACCTGTGATCAAACCCGTTGACAATCACTCATCACTCGAGACTCGGCATACACCCATGTATCTGCAGTTCATGAGTAGCTCACTTTGAAGACATTAACCCTTGGTGAAGTTCCTCAATCCGGTGGTGAGATGCTCTTTCTCCTTCTTGAGCTTGTCATTCTCTTGTTGGAGTTCCAATTGAGATGGTGTCATTTTGTAGTCCCTTTCCATCTTCAATCTCTTGTTCTCTTCTTTTAGCATGTCTAGCTCAAGTGTCATGCTATAATCATCATCATGAGTTTCAATGACAACTTGCTTGGTGGTGGTAAGCTTCTCTAGATCAATCTTGAGCTTTGCATTCTCATTCTTGATCTTGACATAGTCATCAAAGTGATCGGCCACCACCACTTTCTTGCCCTTGCTACTAGCCTTTTGCTCATCATGCTTACTAACCAAGTCCTCACAAGATGTAGCTATATCACACTTAACAACAAGGTTAGGAGCATCAAGTGTCTCATGTGAAAGCATATCATAAGCAACGGTGAGGGTATCATAATCAACTTTCACTTGAGTATATTGTTCTTTGAGCAAAGCATAACTAGTGGTAAGATCACTATGCATCTTATCAAGTTTTTCATTTTTAGCTTTGAGCTCCTTGTTAGAGGACTTGAGCTCCTTGATGGAAGATGACATAGTAGCAAGTTCATTTTTTAACTCATCACTAGCATGCATAGCATTTTCATATTTTTCAACAAGAGCTTCATTGTCATGAACAAGCCTATCATTTTTAGCTCTAGTCTTCCTTATGATTTTAGTGTAGTTGTTTAGCAATTCAACAAGTTCATCATAAGTAGGAGCTTTGAACTCTCCATCACTCTCATCATCACTAGAGTCATCATCACTTTGTACCTTCCGATCACCCTTTGCCATGAGGCATAGATGTGTAGTGGATGATGGCGACGGTGGAGGTGGTGGAGTAGAAGTCCCAATCACTAGAGCGGCCACCTTCTCCTTCTCATCATCACTATCTTCATTTGATGAGCCACCGGAGGAATCAATGTCGGTGAGCCAATCACCAACAATGTAGGCCTTGCCACCTTTCTTGTGGTATTGCTTCTTCTTCTTGCCATCCTTCTTGTAGGGCTTCTCACTCTTCTTCTCATCTTCGCTAGATGAGTCATATTTCTTGCCCTTGTTCTTGTTCTTGTTGCTTTCTTTCTTGGGCTTGGGGCATTGATGGGCAAGATGGCCAAGATCACCGCAATTGTAGCAATCCATTTCGGAGATTGGCCTTCTCTTGCTACTTGTGAAGAACTTCTTCTTTCTTGAGTCAAAGTTCACTCCATTCTTGTGAAGCTTCTTCAACATCTTGGTGGTCTTCCTCACCATGAGAGCAATGTTGGAATCATCCTCATCATCACTTGTGCTCTCATGGTGCACCTCAATTGCCTTGGACTTGCCCTTCTTGTCATGGCTTGCTTTGAAGGCCAAGTCCTTCTTCTTGTCGGTGGAAGAGCCACCATTTGGTGTGATGTGCATGTACATCTCATGAGCATTGATCTTCCCCAAGACTTGTGTTGGTGTGGATGTGGAAAGATCACCTTGATGTAGCACCGTCACAATGTGTCCATACTTGTCAATGGGAAGGACACATAGAATCTTCCTCACAACATCGGATGGTTGCATTTGTGTGAGGCCAAGACCATTAAGCTCCTCTACAAGAACATTCAAGCGTGAGTACATTTCATTGGCATTTTCATGAGCAAGCATTTCAAAAGAATTTAAGTTTTGCATGACCAAATGATAACGCTCCTCACGCTCACTCTTGGTTCCCTCATGGAGCGCACAAATGTTATCCCATAGCTCATGGGCATTCTTGTGGTCCCGGACACGGTTAAACACATCTTTGCAAATGCCTCTAAAGATGATGTTTTTGGCCTTTGCATTCCACTTCTCATTTTCTTCCTCATGAGGGGTTAAGCTTGTACCCTCCTTAGGCTTGGGAAAGCCGGTGATTGTGGCTTGGCGGCATTTAACATCTACCGCTTCAAGGTCCGACTCCATACGGATTTTCCAATATGGAAAGTCGTCTCCCTCGAACATGGGTGGTGGTCCATCACCCCCGGACATCTTAACTCTAGGCGGTTAAGCCTAAATCGAGAGCACGAGGCTCTGATACCAATTGAAAAGATCAAGATGCCCAGGAGGGGGGGTGAATTGGGCTTTTCTAAAACTTTTGTGAAAATTAAAACCTATCAATCCCAATTAACCCCCTAGTGCCTAGAAGTGTGTTTGACTAGAATCAACCACACAAAAGACTATCGCTAAACCATTTCTACTCTAGCATGACAATTCAACTTGAAAGAACAACAAGTAAATGCGGAATTGAATTGCTCAAAAGTAAATGCGTAGCAAAGAGAGTAGAGATGACACGACAATCTTTTTGCCGAGGTATCGAGGTGTCGGCACACCCCCCCCCCTAGTCCTCGTTGGAGCACCCGCGCAAGGGTATCGCTCCCCCTTGATCCGCGCAACGATCAAGTGCTCACTATGAGCTGATTCTTCGCCACTCCGGCCCGGTGAATCGCTCGCTACCGGTCACAACATGGCTTGGGTCATCCACAAAGCCTCCGGATGATCACCAAGCTCTCCGATTGCCACCAAGCCGTCTAGGTGATGCCGATCACCAAGAGTAACAAGCTAGAACTCTCACTTGACCAAGACAAGGCCAAAGACATGGATGGATGCACACTTGCTACTCAATTCTCACTAGGAGGTCACTAATTCTCTCAATTAGCAAATCTCTCAACCTCACTAGGGCTCTTGCTCTTTCTCACACTCACAAGGTGTTTCTCAGCAAAGGAAAGTTGCAAGAACGCTCTAATGGATGAGGAGAAGGAGTATAAATACTCCCCCAACCGATCATCCAAAAGAGCACTGAACAGGTCACTCTGTGGGGGCATCGGACGCTCCGATGCCAGGCATCGGACGCACCGATGACCTCGACCAACGGTCAACTGTACCATTCTGTCAGACCTATTAAAGGAGCATCGGACGCTGGGCAGCGTCCGATGCCCCTGCATCGGACGTGTCCGATGCCTTTTTCACCTCTCTGGAACCTCTTTGGATGGCCATCGGACGCTGGCCCTCATGAAGGACCGAGAATGCAATAGCAAGGCGACCAGAGGGGGGGTGAATGGGAGCCACAAAAATTTCTCTCGAAACTTTGGCCAAATGTCCCAAAATCAACCCCGGAAAGCTTCAACCAAAACTGTGATGCCCACGACCCTTGGAAGAGGGTGGATGATCCCTAGGATCACAGCGAGGCACCACAAAGTGATAGCAAGCCAAACACCAAAAGCACCGGCTCAAGTTCAACCCTTGAAAACCGAGTCCCGAACGTAGATTGTGGGCTACGTCGAGAAATCCCCAAATACCGATGCTAACAAGTAGCAAAGATACTTAGAGATGTTTCTTGGTTAACTATAGGGCCAAACGAGAAGTCCAAAAACCAAGCGGAAAAGTCGGGAGAGCAAACGCACTAAACCGGAGGCAACAGCAGGATCCCGGACTGTCCGCTAGTACGGTCGCGGACTGTCTGCCCAACGGCGGACTGTCCGGGCTCAGGTGGAGGACTGTCCGTCGGCCAAAAGAGCAAAATAGCAGAGTTGCTGAACAGCTGCTGGACGCCTCTTGGACTGTCCGCAAGTCCCAATGGCGGACTGTTCGCGGTTCAAAAAGGACTTATCCGTACGAGCTGCGCAGCCACTGGTCCGGCTGGAGCCTGACCCCCGGACTGTCCGCGCCCCCAGTGGCGGACTGTCGGCGGATGAACAAAGAGGGCAATTTCAATCGCCCCTCTCCCAAATCTCCCCAAATTCAATCCAAATCAAAATCCCTTGATCCCAAACTTGGAGAGGATGATCACGAGGTAGTTAGGAGACTATCCCCAAGAAATCATCCGCTCAAATCAACTCAATCATCGGGAAATCGAAAGGGAAGGTGTATGAACCAAAAAAGCGCCACGAAAACAAAATCAACCCGATCTACATGCTCGTGAGGAATTAGATGAATTCCTTTGGTCGAAATGACCTCCTCACTATAAAGAACAGGATGATTCAAGTGGATTTCGAAAAGACGCAGTGTGGAGAGAGATTGAGTCACGGGAAAAACGCGGAGAAACGAAGAACGCGAAGAACACGAACAAAACGCGAATCAACACATCGATCTGCAACCGTGTGGCTACCACATGCTACAACAGTGAGGTTACGACCTCACTTCCTCAAAATCTCCAGTACACAGAGGTATGGTTCTCTGCGGATCTCAGTAGCTACAGCAGGGGATTGGGAGAGCAGGAAACCCTAGCAAATGAAAGAGCAAATGACTGAGATAGGATGGGAGGTGGGTGTCTCCCTCTACTTATCCCAATTCTAATTCCCACTGTACCCCTAACTAATTACAGAGCGAACCAGCTAAACCCTAGGGTTATTCTGGACCAACTCGAAGATGCTGGTAATCCGACGGCCACGCCCGCACAACTGGTAGCGTTGCCTCGACGCAACCTCACCGATTGCCGCCACGTGCCGCCACCGCTCCGCTCGTCCTTTTCACGGACTCCGCCCCCGGTTTTGTGGCCGAAACCGGGAAACCAGGCCTTCAAGTCCATCCCTCGGTTTTGTGGCCCAAACCGGGAAACTAGCCGCCTGTCGCCTGAGTTTTGTGGCGCAAACTCAGAAACCCGCCAGCGCCCAGGTTTTGAGGCCCAAACCTGGAAACCGTCCTCAGCTCGAGTTTTGTGGCCAAAACTCGGCAAACCCGCAGCACCCAGGTTTTGAGGCCCAAACCTGGAAACCGTCCACCCGGTGGTTTTTCTGTGGCTCAACCACCAAACCGGAGCTGAAGAGGGGATGCACCGCCCGCGCACCCCGTCCACCGACACGTGTCCCCGAGTCCTCGACCCGAGCAACACCATGTCCCGCAAGTCTTCGCTCGTCGCTGTCCTAGGCTGCCAGCCACCACAGCTGATCCTCAGCCCACCGGTCCCTCAGTCCAAGCCTCACGTTCGCCCTTCACCGCTCCCGGTCCGTCGGCACAGCATGCCTCTACTTGACCTTCACCTTGCCCTCGATCATTGTCTCCGTGCTCGACACCTGCATAACACAAGCCAAAGAACATGCGATCAAACCCGTTGACAATCACTCATCACTCGAGACTCGGCATACACCCATGTATCCACAATCTCCCCCTTGATGAGTGCATTGTCAACTACACACACAAATCATAATGAAATAGAAGGAGGAAGAAGGGAGAGGAGAGAACTCAACCAAATGACCCAAAAGCATAGCAAAGCCGAAGAAGGTCAAGTGGAAAGGGCAAGACAACTTGGTCCCCAAAGACATGGGCAACAGCTCGACGCAACCAAGCAAAGCAAAGCTATCCCTCAAGAAGAGGTAGAACAGGCTCAACACCGCTAGCAAATACCAACTGTTACCAGCTTAAGAGAGGAAGCTCGACACTAATTGAAAATCTGAAGGGCGAATGCTAGTCCCTCAAGAAAGAGGCAACGACTCAACACAACTAGCAAAGTGCTCCGAACCAATTGAACCCTTACGGTCACAGGCTCCCCCTCAAATAGTGCACACAACCAGGAAAACTCCCCCTTGGTTCAACTCGGAAAGCACAAGATTTGAAAATTTATGATTGCAATATCTCCCCCTTAGTTGAACACAGGAGGACACTCATGATTTGTCAAATTTCTCCCCCTTAGTTGAAAATGCACCATCAAAAATGCCAAATAAGCAAATTTCTCCCCCTTCCAAGATGCATGTGAGTCAAAATGCAAGTTAGCAGCTTCAGGAATATAGTCAAGAGAATGCAAGGATGCTCTACACAGTTCTGATCCGATGACTCAACAACATCCACAAAATGCTAGCAAAGGCTCAAACTCATCACCAAATACGAAATATGAGCATGAGAGCAAAAAGAGCAGTTTTTAGCCAAAAGATAGTCACCATCAAAATAGCACTACACATGTATAGACAGGAATTCAAACAAGTGCTAAACATGTATACAAGGTGAACTACCCCTAGAAGAGTTCAACCATCATGCTTTAGAATGAAACATAAACTTGTGATTTCAAATTTAATCGGAGTTGCAGCGGTGAATTTACACAAGTTCAGAATTCAGCATGTGATTGCGATAGGTTGAAAGCTTGTCATTGCCTAACTTTTCAACCGAGTGAAGCCTATGCATATGCAATCAGAAGCTTAAAGCATCGGTTTCGGTCATACACTACACAGCTCAAGTTTAACTCAAAGTGCAATGAGAAACAGTCTCGATACCGTGATGTGTTGACAAGCAATCCCATCTCGATCTTTTCATTTCACTTAACACTTGGTTCAAATTTTAAACAGAATATGAACAAACCAAGCAAGTGAGTGACTCAGAACTAGAGACATAGCAACCTAGCATATATGAAAAGCACGAGTGAATTCAACACATCCTACACATGCTAGTTGCATATCTCAATGGTGAATATTTTCGAGTTTTATGTTTATTAAGCAATTTCACCATTCCAAAAATAGCTCACCTCACAACATGTATTAGTGATCAGAAGGATCATAAGCTACAAGCATCATCATAGGCATCGGAGCATACTACATAGAGCATAGTTACATTCTAAAGATTATATACATGAAGCTCAAAATGTAAAAGCGTATGCTGAAAAGCAAAAGACTGAACTAAAAGATAACAAAATAAACAAGAAAATAATCAGTCTATGATACAAGAACCAAAATGTTTCCCCCATCTAAAAGGGGAAACACACACCAAGCTCACCCCTCAACCGATTAAAGGTTGATTCGTCTAAAGGCTTGGTGAAAATATCAGCCAACTGATTGTAAGTATCGACATGGCGAAGGTCGATATCACCCTTCTCATGATGGTCTCGCAGAAAATGAAAGCGCACATCAATGTGTTTGGTATTCGAGTGAAGCACGGGGTTCATAGCAACGCTAATAGCACTCGTGCTGTCACAAAGCAAAGGCACGCGAGAAAAGCTCAGACCAAAATCACGTAAAGTGGCCATCATCCAAAGCAACTGGGAACAGCAGCTAGCCGCAGCAACATATTCAGCCTCTGTGGTAGACTGAGCAACACTAGACTGCTTGCGAGAAGACCATGATACAAGAGAAGAACCAATAAACTGGCAAGTCCCAGAAGTGGACTTGCGCTCAACACGGCAACCAACAAAATCAGCATCGGAATAACCGCAAAGGGAGAGGGTGGAGGAAGCTGAATACCAAATCCCGAACTCAGGTGTGAAACGGTGGTACCTGAAAATGCGCTTCACCGCCTGACGATGAGAAGTGCGCGGCGACGCCTGAAAGCGCGTGCACAGGCACACCGCGAACTGGATGTCCGGGCGTGTCGCCGTCAGGTAGAGTAGCGACTCGATCATGCTTTGGTACTCCTTCTGGTCCACAGCTTCTCCATCCTTGTCCGCATCCAGGGCCGTCGTGGTCGACATGGGTGTTGGAAGAGGCTTGGCCTCACCCATATCGAACCTCTTCAGCAAGTCTTTAGTGTACTTGCCCTGGTGCACAAACGTCCCCTCTCGGGATTGCTTAATTTGCAATCCGAGAAAGAAAGTCAGCTCGCCCATCATACTCATCTCGAACTCCCTACTCATTAAATCTGCAAACTTGGCAACCAAAGCGTGAGAAGAACCACCAAAAATGATACCATCCATGTAAATCTGGACCAAGAGAGTGTCTTTGCCTTGCTTGAGCAGAAAGAGCGTTTTATCCACACATCCCATTTTAAAACCCTGAGCAAGAAAAAAGGTTTTCAACCTATCATATCAGGCTCTAGGGGCTTGTTTCAAACCATATAAAGCTTTGTGGAGTTTAAAAACATGGTTTGGAAACTTGGGATTTTCAAAACCGGGGGGGGTTGTTCAACATAAACCTCTTCTTCTATGTAGCCGTTTAAGAAGTCACTCTTGACATCCATTTGAAAAAGTTTGAAACCTTTGCATGCAGCAAAAGCCAAGAGTATCCTAGTAGCCTCCAAATGAGCTACAGGAGCAAAGGTCTCCTCATAGTCTATCCCCTCCTTCTGACTATAACCCTTGGCCACAAGTCTCGCTTTGTTCCTCACTATGTTGTCATCCTCTCCTTGTTTGTTTTTGAAAACTCATTTTGTCCCAATAGGATTACAGTCTGGAGGAGGTGGAACTAAAACCCAAACCCAATTTCGCTCAAAATTTTCTAACTCCTCATGCATGGCATTGACCCAATCTGGATCCATCAAAGCGTGTCCAACATCTCGGGGTTCAAAATCAACAACAAATGCAGAATGAGCAAAGTGAGAGATTTGTTGTGACCTGGACCGAGTGACACGTTCGTCGATGCTACCGATCATCTGCTGAGGGGGGTGTTGGCGGTGGATGTGTCGTGGCGCCTCCCGAGCAGAAGTGATCTCCCCCTCAACAGCAGCTGGTGCCTCCTCGGGTACAAAAGGTACCGCTCGGGGTGGCGGATCCCACGGCCCCCATGAGGAAGAAGTGTCGAGGCCGTGAGTCATAGTAGAAGCCTCTCTTTGCGGCACAGCAGGTGGAGGCGATGCTGGGTCACCCATGCCTTCAGCATCCTCGTCCTCATCATCGAAAAGAGACTCGCCAACCTCATGATCACCTGCACGCTCAAAACAAGAAGAAGGACAAACCATGGTCTCGTCGAAGGTGACATCGGATGTCTCCATGACTCGGTTACTATCAAGGTTAAGTACACGATAAGCTCGAGTGTGAGTGCCATAACCTAAAAATACACCGTCAGAAGAACGAGACTCAAATTTGTCCAGGTTGCCTTTCTTCAATATAAAATAGTGGCAACCAAAAACTCTAAAGTAACTCACTTTGGGCTGTCTTCCAAAATGCAACTCATAAGAAGTCTTTTTCAAGAAAGCTCGGAGAAAAATGCGATTAGAAATATAGCATGCAGTGTTCATAGCCTCGGCCCAATATCGCCTAGGAGTCCTATGCTCATCGAGCATCGTCCTGGCCATCTCAACAAGGGTCCGATTCTTCCTTTCTACAACACTATTTTGGGGTGGTGTGTAGGGGGAAGAAAACTGATGCTCCAAACCCAAAGAGTCACAAAACTTCTCAAAATCTGAATTCTTGAATTCGGAACCATTGTCACTACGAATAGCTCGCATCGAGTTCATAGGGAACTCGTTCTGAAGACGCAAAATCAGATTGCGAGCAAAAGAGAAAGTCTTAGTCTTCTCAGTCAAAAAGAAGACCCATGAATATCTCAAAAAATCGTCGACAACAACAAGCACGTACCACTTTCCCCCAACCGAGCTCACCCGAGCCGGACCAACAAGGTCCATGTGTAAAAGCTCTCCAGGGTGCGAAGTCATGACCTGAGTCACTGGATGGTGGGGAACGGCAACCATCTTCCCATGTCTACAAGAATGGCAAACAAGGTCCTTCTCCATGGATAACTTGGACAATCCTCGGATTAAGCCAAGTGAGCTAAGTCTTGCAAGCAAGTCGAAGCTCAGGTGACCTAGTCTCCTATGCCACTTCCAAAGATCAGAGGAGGAAGGAATAGCCAAAAGACAGCGGGAAATACCAAACGACTCCGAGAAATTCGCACAAAAGACTTTACCAAAGGGCGAAATCAAACATACAAGATTGCCCTGAGGATCTAAAATACGACTGAGATTCGGTTTAAAATGAATCTCATAGTCATCATCAAAAAGTTGCGAAACAGAAAAAGGTTAAAATGCAAGTTAGAAACAAGAGCAACATCACGCAACACAAAGTGTTCATTAACTCGCACCGACCCACGAGACAACACTTTACCTTTACTATTGTCGCTGAAGGTGATAAACTCCTTTCCGGCAACAAGACTAAGACTGGAGAACCACTTGGTGTTTCCGGTCATATGCCTCGAGCAACCGGAATCCACCAACCAAATGTCCTCCAATCGTTTTACCTACATCAATAAAAAGACATAGGGTGAGCATACGGTCGAACACTGGGGTTAGTGAAGTAGGAAGAGTACCAATGTTGGGCCGGCTGCTCAAAAAAACGGTCAGTATAAAAACCATTCCTAACACGCCTACGGGGAAAGCGATCACCACGCACAGGAAAACGTGGTCCGCTAAGGGAAGAGCGTCCATCACGATACTCAAAACGCGGTGGAGGGAAACGCTCAACAAAGCCTCCGCCACGGGGTCCGTATCCTGCAAAGTCAGGACCCTGTCGGGCAACACCTCCCTGACGCCTAGGACCTTGAGGCATTGGACCTCTAGGCCTAGCAGCTCTCCTCTGAACATTCGACACATGTACATAATGGAAAGGATGGTACATGTCTGTATTGTTCATCTCCCTGGCACGGCGCTCCTCTCTTTTGCGCCGAAAGCAAAACTCACTCAAGTGTCCATCTCTCCCACAGTGCTCACAATGGTACCTCACCGCTCTCATAGGGGGTTGTTGGTACTCACGGTAGTGGGTGTGGATCACTTTGCCCTTCTGTGGCATAAGCTCCTCCTGGATTGGTGGCATTGTGTCCAGCTTGTTCTTGAGGTGGTTTGGTTTGGGAGCCCATTGCTGGTTCTTGGGTGGAGCTCGTGGAGGTTCTTCAAACACTCCGTCCTTGGTGTTAGGCTTGAGAGGCTCTTTGGGTGGAAGCTTGGTAAGCTTGGGAGTAGTGGTGGAGTTGGGCTTCTCACTTGGGTTAAGACCACTCGACTCTCCAATCTTCCCAAAAGACGAAACATCAACACCCGGAGCAAAACCTACACCTGGACCTCCAGCAGCACGCTTAAACTACGGGATCATCATCCCAAGCTGCGGCTCATTGCAAGACACCCATGACAAGATGGTCCGAAGGTATGTGTTTTCCTCCTCGGTTTGCATCTTGCCATGCTTCACATTGGCAATCTCCATCTCCAAACCCTCGCACAAAGCGCACCTAGACACAGAAGTGCTACCCGAGCTGGCCTTCTCAAGAGACTCAATCTTGGCATTCTTCTCTGCCAACTCGGTTTGCAAGCCTGGACAAGACTTGCACGCACCCAACAACACGGGTCTAGCCCGGAGCTCATCCACCTCTCCAACCAAAGCAGCATACTTACCTCTCAAAGTGAGACGGTCAGTCATGTGCTTGGTGCACATCTCACACTCACCCTCCTCAGACACGACCACGGTGGACTTGGCAAACTCAAGCTCCTTCACCGTGTCCTCCCACTTCTGCCTAAACTCCTTGCGCTCTCTAGCGGCACGCCTAAGCAGCTTATCCTGACTAAGCAAGGCGGCAGTAAGCTTCTCGACCTCAGAAGAAAGCTCGTCATGGGTCAGAGATACCTGGGAGGTGTCGTCGTCGTCGTCGTTCCGAGGGGTGTCCTCCAGCTGGCTGTCGACCTCCTTGCCGAGGGCCATAGTGCAAAAGCCCTCATTGTCGGCGAAGAAGCAGAGGCCGTTCAGCTTGTCCTCGATCTTTTTCATCTTCTCGGACTCGTCATCGCTTGAGCAAGCGGAGTTGTCATCCGAGCCGTCGACGTCGCTGAGCGTGGCGAAGAAAGCACGCTGCTCAGCCTGGGCCTTCTCCAAGTACTTCTTCTTGATGTACTCCTTGTCGAAGCCACCCCTCTGCTTGCGCCTTGCGGGGGTGTGCTTCTCCTTGCGCTTGGCGGAGTCATACTTGTGCCCATGATCGCCCTTCCCAGAATGCTTGTTCTTCTTGGGACAGTTGGCGATGAAGTGGTCGGGGTCGCCGCACTCGAAACATCCCGAGCGTCCTCCTCCGCGGCGACGGTTCATGTGGTTGTTGTGGAACCGCGAGAACCAGTTGGCAAGCAAAGCCAACTCGTCATCCCCCATGGACTCCAGCTGCTCCTCTGTGATAGAAAGAAGAGAAGAAAGTGCAAATCCTCTAGAGGGGGTTAGCAGAAGAGCTAGAAACCAAAGCCATAGTCAGGCCAGAAGGATTTAAATAAGAAGCCCTTGACATGGCATCAATCTCACTAGACTTGAGCTTACTGAAGAGCTCGTCGCATGTGAGGGTCTCATAGTTAGACGCTTCGATGATTGCCTGGACCTTTGAGTCCCACACCGACCGATCGAGAGTATGCAAAAGCTTCAAAGCTCTCTCATGATCGTCGAAAGGCAACAGCTCCTTGTTCGCTCTCATCTTGTTGACAATAACCTGAAAGCGAGCGAATAAACTCTCTAATGCTCTCGCCAGGCATATGTCAAAAGTTCTCATACTCCCGCTTGTGCGACTCGTAGAGACAGGATTTGACTTGAGTGGTTCCCTCATGGAAGCGCATGAGGGTTGCCCCAATCTCACGAGCCGTGGGGAGGTGAGAAATGTGATCAAACTCGGACATGCTCAAACAGGAGAAAAGAGTGTTACGTGCTCGGCTATAGGCTTTGTGCTCATCGATCTGAAGCTGAGAGACACGAGCAGCCAAGACAACGTAATCGTCCTTGTTGCAAATCTCCCAAACAGAAGAGCTCATGCTCTGGAGATAGGCCGACATACGTATCTTCCAATACGCATAGTTCATCCCATCGAAAAACGGCGGTTTGCCCACGCCGTGATCCATGTCGCCTTCGGTGGATCTGGAACTGGCTAAGGTGGAAGATCCTTAACCTACTCTGATACCAGTTGAAGGACCGAGAATGCAATAGCAAGGCGACCAGAGGGGGGTGAATGGGAGCCACAAAAATTTCTCTCGAAACTTTGGCCAAATGTCCCAAAATCAACCCTAGAAAGCTTCAACCAAAACCGTGATGCCCACGACCCTTGGAAGAGGGTGGATGATCCCTAGGATCACAGCGAGGCACCACAAAGTGATAGCAAGCCAAACACCAAAAGCACCGGCTCAAGTTCAACCCTTGAAAACCGAGTCCCGAACGTAAATTGTGGGCTACGTCGAGAAATCCCCAAATACCGATGCTAACAAGTAGCAAAGATACTTAGAGATGTTTCTTGGTTAACTATAGAGCCAAACGAGAAGTCCGAAAACCAAGCAGAAAAGTCGGGAGAGCAAACGCACTAAACCGGAGGCAACAGCAGGATCCCGGACTGTCCGCCAGTACGGTCGCGGACTGTCTGCCCAACGGCGGACTGTCCGGGCTCAGGTGGCAGACTGTCCGCCGGCCAAAAGAGCAAAACAGCAGAGTTGTTGAACAGTAGCTGGACGCCTAATTGGATTTCGAAAATAGATGATTCAAGTGGATTTCGAAAAGACACAGTGTAGAGAGAGATTGAGTCACGGGAAAAACGCGGAGAAACGAAGAACGCGAAGAACACGAACAAAACGCGAATCAACACATCGATCTGCAACCGTGTGGCTACCACACGCTACAACAGTGAGGTTACGGCCTCACTTCCTCAAAATCTCCAGTACACAGAGGTATGGTTCTCTGCGGATCTCAGTAGCTACAACAGGGGATTGGGAGAGCAGGAAACCCTAGCAAATGAAAGAGCAAATGACTGAGATAGGATGGGAGGTGGGTGTCTCCCTCTACTTATCCTAATTCTAATTCCCACTCTACCCCTGTAACACCTCTGGTGTTTAATCTGTAATTAACCTGACATGTCATCATCATTAGTCATTAATCATTCTTGCCTTGCATTTATGTTTGCTTAGTACTTGTGTAGCAATCTCTTTTCAAAAACCCTAAAGCCCAAATCTTCCTATAAGGGCAAAAATGGTAATTTCACCTCTGTGCCTAGTCTTGTGTATTTCTTGTTCAGTTTAGTGTCTTGAAGCTTTGTTGTGTTGTTCAAAAACCCAAAATCCCTAATCAGATTTCAAAGTTCTTTTGAAAAACCCTAATTTCCAAACCCTGGCTTTTACCCCTCTTTTAATAATTTAAAAACTATTCAAAATTTGGACTCGGTCCAAAAAGCTAAGTTGTAGATCTTGTCTAGAGGAACAACTTTAGTGTTTACAAATTTTCAAGTTTCTTTACAAAGTTTGAAGTAATTTTAAATTCATTCAAATTCCAGTTTTTGTCCCCTTTTCAGTTTTCAAAATTAATTCAAAAACTAATGAGTTTCAGAAAAGTGTATATTAGCAAAGTTATAGGTTTCGACAAAAGGAATAACTTTCATATTTGCAGATTTTCAAGTTTCTATATAAAATCAAAAGTAATTTTGAATTTATCTAAATCCCAAAAAGTGTTCCCTTTTCTGTTTTCGAATATAATTCAAAAACTGTTTGGAATTTGAAAATATTCTTTTTGACAAAGTTGTAGATCTCCTTTTTCTGCACAACTTTGGTATTTTGAGTTTTTCCTGTGCAGTTCAAATTTTGGGAGTAATTTGCAAAATACAGAGATCAACCAAAAGTCAAACCCTAGGGACATAGCCCTGTTCATCTTCCTCGCCGTAGGGGGGGCCCGGCCATGGCGCTCGCCGGCGCTGCGCATGCCGCACGCCTGGCAGCTGCACGCGCGCCTCCAACCTGCCACCGCTGACCCCGCCATCATTCTCCTCCCGCACGCGAGCGCTGACCTCCGCTCCCGTCCCCTACAGCGCCCAGAGCATCGCCGCCGCGTGGCCATCGCCGGCGACCTCACACCCAGGCCCCGACTGCACGCCGTCCTTCCCGCCAGCCTGCAATCGAGTGCGCACGCCTCGGCCGAGCTCATCCACACCATCCCGTGCTCTCTACCGTCCCCGACCGTGCCTATAAAAGGGACCGCCGGAGTCCGAGCTCCTCACTCGTCTCCGCCGCCGTCGCCAGCCCACTCCGAAGCTCCCGCCGCCCAACCACCTAGCCCAACAGCTCCGTCTTGAGCTCGTGAAGCTTCCCCACCCCTCAATTTGGTCTCTACCGCCTATCGCCCGACGTAGCTCGCCGTTCCCATCTCCGGCGAAAGCCCGGCGAGCTCGGGTTCGGGAAATACTCCCTCTCCGGCCATGATCATCCCTCCCCGACCCCTGTTTCATCTTCCTTACACCCTTGCGACTCTAACCAGACCCTTGCGGTCTCGTGTTATGCGCAGGATCGCCGGAGCGCCGATCGCCGCCGTGAGCCGTCCGCCGGTCACCGTCGACCATCCTCCTCCGTCCCTTCCCTCACCTCACCGGGCTCCTTAATCGACGCCGGTGAGCTCCCTGAAGCCTCCCATGCCCTTGGTTTCGCCTGCCGAGCCTCGCCTTGCCCGGCGTAGCCAGCGCCACCGCTGTCCGGCCGCCGGCGACGAGCAGGGCGAGCACTGTTCTTTTTTTTTCCTTTTTCTTTTAAAATGTGAATAGTGTTCAGTTTTCATCTTTTTGTGTGATTTTCTGTGTTGATCCAAAAATTCTGAAATTTTGATGGTAAACTCTTTATGTCCTAAAGTATTTTAGAAAAATATGAAACTTGGTTTTTGTGCAAAAATTTGAAAATGCAAAATCTCCCTTTTAATTAAGAAATGAATGGTTTTGGATTTTTGGAGAGTTATTTATAGCTCCAAAAATCTGGAGATAATTTTTGTGAGCTAGTTATGCCATTCTGAGCCTCTGGTAAAATTCTGAAGTCATTTGGAGCAAGTTGATTTTTGAGCATTTATTTAAATAGTTGAATAGTGCCTTTTCTTAATTGAATGTCTGGAATTATTTGAGCACCTTAATGAACTCCAAAAATTATGAAATTTGTTTTGCCATCTATTTATGCCATAATGATCTTATGAGATTAATTTGGTAATTTTTGGAGCAACTACAAAAATGACCTTTTTAAATAAATTAAAGAAAATAAAGAAATGATTAATTGATTGACCTGTGATGTGACTTTTGGAATTGTTTGCTGTTCATAGATCCCACCCTCTGGTCTATGATGTTTGTGATGCCATGTTATGATGATGCATAGTTTGGTTAATGGTTTTAACTAATATTGCTAAAAGAAAGAAATAATAACTCTATGTCCTTTATAAAAATTTCTTATATTCTTGAATCAGTAGAATTGTCTTGCACCTTATTGTTCATGTCAGCATTCTCATGAGCATACATCATTGCATCCGTATAGTGACCGACGAAGAAGGTACCAGAGTCGAGGCCGCTGTTGACGAACCTACTCCCGAGGCGACCCCGAGCTCCGACACCTACACCACCAACCCCGAGTCCGTTCTTTTTGCTCTTCAAGGCAAGCCCCGGTGCATTTAACCCTACCTTGCTTTTGTAAAAGTTTACTTGAAATGTTTTGAGTTAAACTACTGCATTAAGTTATAGGAGTTGTGTGACGACCTATTACTTGCATTATTTACCTCCACCAGAAGATCCACCCACCCTGTTTTAAAAACTATTTGCAAAATGCTTAGTGATGCTATGCAATAGACTTGCAATAAAATACCAATTTCAAAAGTGTGATCACTTAAGGAATGTTTATGGGAATTTGGTCTTACTCCCCGGCTGTTGGCTAGGTATCTGATCCGTACCTAGTCAATAGCGAGGAGAGGTTGTCTGAGCGTACGGTGCCGTCATGTTGTAGTCCGGGACTCAACAGTTAACACCGACCGGGACAGGGTTGAAAAATTGACAGGACTATTACGCTCGGGTGAGATATGACCGAGGTATAGCCCTGGCTGAAAAATTAGGAACCATCCGTTTGGGGGGCTGCTGGTCAAGACTTGTAACTATTCACATACTTTGGAAAGCTCTGGCTCCGAGGACTTCTTGATTGGGGCCGACAACCGCGCACTGGGAGTGGCGAGATGGCGGAAGTAGCTTGTACCCACGTGGTCGTCGTACTTGGAATGAGTGGTGTACTGTACTTCCGGGTGGCGTAGGACCGGTCCAATCTTGGAGGAATCGTGGTAGACGAGTTGGCATATGCAAGCTTGGGTGCTACATATGCAGTGTGGATAGGGATCCTCAGCTGAGTATTATTTATTCGGATTAACGTTGCTCCTCGGTTATGGAGACTTGGTCCACTGACTGTCAATGGAGAGTGGTTCTCAACTAGGAATGTTTTGAAATGTAAAATAAATCATGAACGATGAAGAATTGAGGAATGCTGAATCTTTCCAAAATAAAATAAGGTTTACAAAAATGCTTTTCTGCAAAATACTTGATCTTGCTTAAACCTTACCTTGACTACCCTAAGCCTCTCATTCCTGAGTCTTCTCCTTTTCTTTAGTCGGGTAAGTCTTGTTGAGTACCCCAGTACTCAGGGTTTGTTACCCATGCTGCAGGTATGTCTGAGTCGCCGATGTGTCTTGCGCCCTGCTGCGTGACCATCGTCCAGGAAGAGGCCGATGAGGCCGATGAGTAAATGTGCACCCTCGGGCTGGGTGTTACATGTATCTTTATGTTAATGTCTTCCGCTACGTTGTCTATTTTCAATTACCCGAACAATGGTCTGTAATAATTGCACTACTTATCTCATTTGAAACCTCGGTTTGTAAAACTAATGTTATTTAAGTCTTCCGCTCTGTTTATCTATGTTATTTGTGAAAATATGAAATGTTGTAACCGAAAGGTGAGATGATCCTGCGGACATCGGGCGCTAATGCAGCCTAGTGGCAAACCGTCTTAATCGTATGGATCATAAGTTCGGCTGTCAGAGGTTGACAGGGACTTGTGGGCCATAGGATTAGGACCGTTCCGTCACAGAGTGGTATCAGAGTGTCTCACTTTAACGTTGCAGTGTTCGTTTTTGCGAAAACTTCAAAAGACCTTTTGAGTCCAAACAAACTAAACTTGACTATTTTGAGTCCAAATTGCTTCTCTCATCTTGTCTCTCATATGGCAACACTAGCTAGTGGAACAACATATTTTAAGCCCTATGTACCTTATTTATTTATTGCATTGCTTTGTTCCGTAGGAACGATTCATGCATCATGTCATAATCACTTAAGTTAACATCCTCTCTAAGTTCGTTGGGGTAGTATGCCTTTACCTGTTCTTGCTAGCCTTTCTCATCCATCTAATCTTGTCCAGACATGGCCCGTATCAAGCTGACTGCCCGCAAGTCGACTGGACCGCATGGTGTGCCACGCCACCAGCTGGCACCTCACGTTGGAGAAGAGACTGCCGAATCTTCCAATGGTCGTCGCTTTCCCCGCCGCACCCGTAAGAACCTGAAGGAGGAGATCAAGGATCTGAAGGCTGAGCTGAAGAACTTGGAGCATGACTTCTACCACTCACGCCTGGAGTTTTATGAGGCACGAGCTTCCCTGGAGCAGGCCAACCGGAACACGGTTTGCGCTATCGAGCAGTGCAATGATGCTTGGATCCGCGAGGACGTCACCAGAGCCGAGCTCCACGGACTGCAGTAGTACACAGCTCAGATTGAACAGTTCAATGATATGCTTCATGAGGAAGTGCATCAGTTGTATGATCAACTCCACCCCTTGGTACCCCCGGTTATGGAAGACCCTGAGGACGGAGTAGTGGAAGAACCCGATGTGGAACAAGAGCCAGACGTGGACGAAGAAATTGAACCTGCTGAGGACGTCCACGCTGAAGACGAGGGCGAGGAGGAAGAGCCTGAGCTCATCC
This sequence comes from Coix lacryma-jobi var. lacryma-jobi, assembly GCA_009763385.1. Lineage (NCBI taxonomy): Eukaryota > Viridiplantae > Streptophyta > Magnoliopsida > Poales > Poaceae > Coix > Coix lacryma-jobi. Next base: position 34,148,106 of record CM019824.1, on the reverse strand, counting down.
TCGAAGAAGACGACGACGAAGAAATGATCATCATCGATGAGGACTAGACCCATCTTTAGGAGATGGAGATCCCGTGTGTCTGTACCACCTGCTTACCTAAAACCTTAGTCTAGGTTTGGGAGCGTTAGTCTGTCTTTTGTTAAGTCAGTCTGTATCTTTCTTTTCGTACCTTTTTTCCCTTATCGGTCAGTTGTGTCTGTCAGAAATCTTTATCAATCTATCAGTCTTTGTATCAGAAGAAGCTATCAGTCTGTTGATTTCAGAACCCTATCTATGAATGCTAAGTTCCAAGTTGCTTAATAGATGCCTGTGAACACTCGCACTGGAGCTGGAGGTTCTGATGATGCCAACCTTCCAAACCCTCCACCTGTTCCTGCTACCCTGGCAGATGCCATTGCAGCCGCTGCTAACCTGATGGCTCAAAATCAGGGGCAGCAGAACAATGGTCACCGTGGTCGTCACGACATCAACCGTGAGACTACATATGTGGATTTCACCGAGACCCGTCCACCAGTTTTCACCAAAGCAGATGAACCCCTGGAAGCTGATGACTGGCTCCGCACTATGGAGCAAAAGTTCAGTCTTCTCCGCTGTACCGACATCCAGAAGCCCCGGTTCGCTTCCCAGCAGCTTCGTGGTCCAGCAAGCGCTTGGTATGCCAACCTGTTGGCTGCCCAGCCAGAAGGTCATCAGTTGACCTGGGAAGAGTTCCGTACCGCTTTCCGTGCACATCACATCCCTTCGGGATTAATGAAGATGAAGCTTGATCAGTTTCCGGCACTGCAGCAGAAGGACTCCACAGTAATGCAGTACGTGGGTCAGTTCAACCATCTTAGCCAGTATGCCTCAGAGTATGTCAACACAGATGAAAAGAAGAGGGATTGTTTCCTTAGAGGTCTGCATCCTAAGATCCGCAGAAGTCTGTCCAATAACCTGACCGGTTCGTATCATGATGCTGTTGACCGGGCTGTCGCTTTTGAAGAGAGCAACCGTCAGTATCAAGAGGAAAAGAAGAAGAAGAAAGCAGGATCCAGCAGTTTCTCTGGCGGTCACAAGCGCCAGAGGATCATATACCACCCCAGTCACCACCAAAATCGCCTACCTTACCCCAACCAGCAAGTGGTCGTCCGTACCGCGGCCACCACCCATAATGCCAACCAGCAGAGTGCCACACAGCCGAACGCCCCAGGTGTTCGTATCACCACTCCACAAACAGCCTACAACCATCCTTGCTACAACTGCGTCCAGCTTGGTCACTGGTCTCGTGAGTGCCCAAAGCCCAAGAGGTATGCCCAGAATACTCAGAAGAATCCTGGAGGATCTCAGCAGCAGCAGCACCGTGCACAGCAGCAGCATGTTCAGAAAGGCAAGATTGTCAAGAAGCACGGGCAAGTCTACTACACCACTGTCGGCGACATCCCAGAAGGAAAGCCCGTCATGATCGGCAGGTTTCCTGTTGCCAATCATCCTGCAGTTGTGTTGTTTGATTCTGGTGCATCGCATTCCTTCATCAGTCGTACTTTTGTCATCATGCATGAGATATCAATTGAGGATTTGAAAGAAAGTTTCTGCATATTTTCGCCTGGAGGGCGTATAAGTACTAAGGAAGTGGTTCGCAGTATACCAGTAATGTTGGGGGAACATGTATTTCCTACCACCATGATAGTGCTACGTGATCAGGAGATAGATGTCATTTTAGGCATGAATTGGATGTGTCAGTATAAAGCCATGATCGACATCCTGAATAGAGTTGTGAGAGTGGACATTCCCAACAGTACCTCCAAACTCCTTCTCCAACTCCCAATGCCTCAAAAACCAGCAGCCACACTTTTGAACACCGCCTATGTTCTGGAAACCAGAGACATCCCCGTGGTCTGTGAATTCCCTGATGTTTTTCCAGAGGACTTACCTGGTCTGCCTCCTGACCGTGATGTTGAGTTTGCCATAGAGCTAAAGCCTGGGACTGCTCCTATATCCCGCAGAGCTTATCGAATGCCTCCCAGAGAGTTGGCAGAGCTAAAAATCCAATTACAAGATTTGTTGGACAAGGGTTTCATTCGCCCAAGCTCGTCTCCTTGGGGCTGTCCTGCAATCTTTGTAAAGAAGAAAGACAAGGCTCTCAGGATGTGCATTGATTATCACCCACTCAATGAGGTCACCATCAAAAATAAATATCCCTTGCCTCGTATTGATCTTCTCTTTGACCAGTTAGCTGGAGCCAAAGTATTCTCCAAGATCGATCTCAGATCTGGTTACCACCAAATAAAGATTCGTCCTGAAGATATTCCTAAAATAGCTTTCACCACCAGATACGGCCTATATGAGTACTTGGTCATGTCCTTCGGTTTGACCAATACACCTGCCCACTTCATGTATCTCATGAACTCTGTTTTCATGCCAGAGCTTGATAAATTAGTGGTCGTGTTCATTGATGACATCCGTGTCTACTCAAAAACCCCTGAACAGCATGCCGAACATCTTCGTGCCGTTCTATCTCGTCTCAGAGACCATCAGCTTTATGCCAAGTTCAGTAAATGTGAATTCTGGTTGGATCGGATACAGTTTCTTGGTCATGTCCTATCCGCTGAAGGTGTGTCAGTCGATCCCGGAAAGGTGTCAGATATTCTGGATTGGAAGCCACCTACCTCTGTTCACAAGGTCCGCAGTTTCATGGGAATGGCTGGATATTATCGTCGATTCATTTCGGATTTCTCCAGAATCGCCAAGCCTATCACTGAGTTAGTAAAGAATTCTGTGAAGTTTGTCTGGTCACCAGCCTGTGAGCAAGCCCTTCAAACTCTGAAGAAACTGTTAACTACATCACCAGTGCTAGCTCAGCCGAACGTCGAGAAGCCCTTTGATGTCTACTGTGATGCATCAGGCACTGGCTTGGGCTGTGTTTTGATGCAAGAAGGTCGAGTGATCGCTTATGCCTCACGGCAGCTTAAGCGACATGAGGAGAATTATCCAACCCATGATCTTGAGTTAGCAGCAGTGGTGCATGCCTTAAAGATCTGGCGTCATTATCTATTGGGCAGTACCTGCAATGTGTACACAGATCACAAGAGCCTGAAGTATATCTTCACTCAAGAAGAACTGAATATGAGGCAGAGAAGATGGCTCGAGTTAATTAAGGACTATGATATCGAAGTGCATTACCATCCGGGTAAAGCGAATGTGGTCGCCGATGCACTCAGCCGCAAGTCGTACTGTAACTGCCTGGTCATAAAATCCTCTGAATCTTCCCTATGTTTCGAGCTAGAAAAGTTGGGTATTGGAATGGTTCCACAGGGAATTCTGAGCAATATCAGAATAGAAACCCCTATCAGAGAACAGGTCATTGCTGCACAGAAAGATAACCCTGGAATCAAGCACATCGTCGAGAAAGTCCGAGCTGGAAAAGCTGATTGTTTCAGGATTGATGATGAAGGAGTGGTTTGGTTCAAGAACCGTCTGGTTGTTCCAAAGGTACCTGAGTTGAGACAGGTAATCCTTGATGAAGCACACTCAACTAGGTGTTCCATCCACCCCGGCAGCAACAAGATGTACCAAGACTTGAAGCAGAGATTTTGGTGGACGAAGATGAAGATTGAGATCGCTCGATATGTCGCTCGCTGTGATACTTGTCAAAGAGTCAAAGTTGTGCACATGAAGTCCGGAGGAGAACTGCAACCTTTATCTATACCTGGCTGGAAATGGGAGGATATCAGTATGGATTTTATCAATGGATTACCCAAGACACAAAAAGGTTTTGATTCCATTTGGGTGATCGTGGATCGTCTCACCAAGCAAGCCCACTTCCTGCCAATCAAGACCAGTTATACCGTTCCAACTTATGCCACGTTGTACAAAAGCAACATAGTGAAACTCCATGGCATACCTAAGACCATCATCTCAGATCGTGGTACCCAGTTTGTTGCAAAGTTCTGGAAAGCGTTCCATGCCTCACTGGGAACCAAGTTGTTGCATAGCACGGCTTATCATCCGCAGACGGATGGACAGACTGAGCGAGTCAACCAAGTGTTAGAAGATATGTTGAGAGCCTGTGTGCTCACCTTCGCAGATACTTGGGATAATTGTTTGCCCTTGGCAGAATTCTCATATAACAATAGTTATCAAGAAAGCATCAAGATGGCACCCTTTGAGGCACTGTACGGTCGCCGATGTCGTACACCCCTCAATTGGTCAGAACCTGGAGAAAGAGAATTCTTTGGAGTTGACCTGGTAAAGGATATGGAAGAGAAAGTCAAACAGATACAAGAGAATATGAAGATTGCGCAGTCTCGACAGAAGAGTTATGCTGACAAGAGACGCCGACCTCTGAAGTTCCAGATTGGGGATTATGTGTACCTGAAGGTCTCACCCACTAAAGGAGTTACCCGCTTTGGAGTGAAAGGGAAGTTAGCACCCCGCTATATTGGTCCCTTTGAGATTCTGGAATGTTGTGGCAAGGTAGCTTATAAGCTAAGGTTGCCCGATCATCTTTCAGCAGTTCATGATGTGTTTCACGTCTCCCAACTCAAGAAGTGTCTCCGGGTGCCCGAATATGTGGTAGATGTTGAAGGTGTTGAGTTAGAACCCGATCTGTCATATTCTGAATATCCAGTTCGTGTGTTGGATTACAAAGATCGTGTTACCCGGAGGACCACCACAAGATGGTACAAGATCCAATGGAACCAACACTCTGAAGAAGAAGCCACTTGGGAATCCGAAGACTTCTTAGCAAAGAGCTATCCCGACTTTCTCGATACTCTGTAGATATAAGGTTTTACCCTTGTCCTTCTTAAGACGCAGAATCTCGGGGCGAGATTTCTTTTAGGGGGGAAGGTTGTAACACCTCTGGTGTTTAATCTGTAATTAACCTGACATGTCATCATCATTAGTCATTAATCATTCTTGCCTTGCATTTATGTTTGCTTAGTACTTGTGTAGCAATCTCTTTTCAAAAACCCTAAAGCCCAAATCTTCCTATAAGGGCAAAAATGGTAATTTCACCTCTGTGCCTAGTCTTATGTATTTCTTGTTCAGTTTAGTGTCTTGAAGCTTTGTTGTGTTGTTCAAAAACCCAAAATCCCTAATCAGATTTCAAAGTCCTTTTGAAAAACCCTAATTTCCAAACCCTGGCTTTTACCCCTCTTTTAATAATTTAAAAACTATTCAAAATTTGGACTTGGTCCAAAAAGCTAAGTTGTAGATCTTGTCTATAGAAACAACTTTGGTGTTTACAAATTTTCAAGTTTCTATACAAAGTTTGAAGTAATTTCAAATTCATTCAAATTCCAGTTTTGTCCCCTTTTCAGTTTTCAAAATTAATTCAAAAACTAATGAGTTTCAGAAAAAGTGTATATTAGCAAAGTTATAGGTTTTGACAAAAGGAATAACTTTCATATTTGCAGATTTTCAAGTTTCTATATCAAATCAAAAGTAATTTTGAATTTATCCAAATCCCAAAAAGTGTTCCCTTTTCTGTTTTCGAATATAATTCAAAAACTGTTTGGAATTTGAAAATATTCTTTTTGACAAAGTTGTAGATCTCCTTTTTCTGCACATCTTTGGTATTTTGAGTTTTTCCTGTGCAGTTCAAATTTTGGGAGTAATTTGCAAAATACAGAGATCAGCCAAAAGTCAAACCCTAGGGACATAGCCCTGTTCATCTTCCTCGCCGTAGGGGGGCCGGCCATGGCGCTCGCCAGCGCTGCGCACGCCGCACGCCTGGCAGCTGCACGCGCGCCTCCAACCTGCCGCCGCTGACCCCGCCATCATTCTCCTCCCGCACGTGAGCGCTGACCTCCGCTCCCGTCCCCTACAGCGCCCAGAGCATCGCCGCCGCGTGGCCATCGCCGGCGACCTCACGCCCAGGCCCCGACTGCACGCCGTCCTTCCCGCCAGCCTGCAATCGAGTGCGCACGCCTCGGCCGAGCTCATCCACACCATCCCGTGCTCTCTACCGTCCCCGACCGTGCCTATAAAAGGGACCGCCGGAGTCCGAGCTCCTCACTCGTCCCCGCCGCCGTCGCCAGCCCACTCCGAAGCTCCCGCCGCCCAACCACCTAGCCCAACAGCTCCGTCTTGAGCTCGTGAAGCTTCCCCACCCCTCAATTTGGTCTCTACCGCCTCCTATCGCCCGACGTAGCTCGCCGTTCCCATCTCCGGCGAAAGCCCGGCGAGCTCGGGTTCGGGAAATACTCCCTCTCCGGCCATGATCATCCCTCCCCGACCCCTGTTTCATCTTCCTTACTCCCTTGGAACTCTAACCAGGCCCTTGCAGTCTCGTGTTATGCGCAGGATCGCCGGAGCGCCGATCGCCGCCGTGAGCCGTCCGCCGGTCACCGTCGACCATCCACCTCCGTCCCTTCCATGCCCTTGGTTTCGCCTGCCGAGCCTCGCCTTGCCCGGCGTAGCCAGCGTCGCCGCTGTCCGGCCGCCGGCGACGAGCATGGCGAGCACTGTTCTTTTTTTTCCTTTTTCTTTTAAAATGTGAATAGTGTTCAGTTTTCATCTTTTTGTGTGATTTTCTGTGTTGATCCAAAAATTCTGAAATTTTGATGGTAAACTCTTTATGTCCTGAAGTATTTTAGAAAAATATGAAACTTGGTTTTTGTGCAAAAATTTGAAAATGAAAAATCTCCCTTTTAATTAAGAAATGAATGGTTTTGGATTTTTGGAGAGTTATTTATAGCTCCAAAAATCTGGAGATAATTTTTGTGAGCTAGTTATGCCATTCTGAGCCTCTGGTAAAATTTTGAAGTCATTTGGAGCAAGTTGATTTTTGAGCATTTATTTAAATAGTTGAATAGTGCCTTTTCTTAATTGAATGTCTGGAATTATTTGAGCACCTTAATGAACTCCAAAAATTATGAAATTTGTTTTGCCATCTATTTATGCCATAATGATCTTATGCGATTAATTTGGTAATTTTTGGAGCAACTACAAAAATGACCTTTTTAAATAAATTAAAGAAAATAAAGAAATGATTAATTGATTGACCTGTGATGTGACTTTTGGAATTGTTTGCTGTTCATAGATCCCACCCTCTGGTCTATGATGTTTGTGATGCCATGTTATGATGATGCATAGTTTGGTTAATGGTTTTAACTAATATTGCTAAAAGAAAGAAATAATAACTCTATGTCCTTTATAAAAAATTCTTATATTCTTGAATCAGTAGAATTGTCTTGCACCTTATTGTTCATGTCAGCATTCTCATGAGCATACATCATTGCATCCGTATAGTGACCGACGAAGAAGGTACCAGAGTCGAGGCCGCTGTTGACGAACCTACTCCCGAGGCGACCCCGAGCTCCGACACCTACACCACCAACCCCGAGTCCGTTCTTTTTGCTCTTCAAGGCAAGCCCCGGTGCATTTAACCCTACCTTGCTTTTGTAAAAGTTTACTTGAAATGTTTTGAGTTAAACTACTGCATTAAGTTATAGGAGTTGTGTGACGACCTATTACTTGCATTATTTACCTCCACCAGAAGATCCACCCACCCTGTTTTAAAAACTATTTGCAAAATGCTTAGTGATGCTATGCAATAGACTTGCAATAAAATACCAATTTCAAAAGTGTGATCACTTAAGGAATGTTTATGGGAATTTGGTCTTACTCCCCAGCTGTTGGCTAGGTATCTGATCCGTACCTAGTCAATAGCGAGGAGAGGTTGTCTGAGCGTACGGTGCCATCATGTTGTAGTCCGGGACTCAACAGTTGACACCGACCGGGACAGGGTTGAAAAACTGACAGGACTATTACGCTCGGGTGAGATATGACCGAGGTATAGCCCTGGCTGAAAAATTAGGAACCATCCGTTTGGGGGGCTGCTGGTCAAGACTTGTAACTATTCACATACTTCGGAAAGCTCTGGCTCCGAGGACTTCTTGATTGGGGCCGACAACCGCGCACTGGGAGTGGCGAGATGGCGGAAGTAGCTTGTACCCACGTGGTCGTCGTACCTGGAATGAGTGGTGTACTGTACTTCCGGGTGGCGTAGGACCGGTCCAATCTTGGAGGAATCGTGGTAGACGAGTTGACATATGCAAGCTTGGGTGCTACATATGCAGTGTGGATAGGGATCCTCAGCTGAGTATTATTTATCCGGATTAACGTTGCTCCTCGGTTATGGAGACTTGGTCCACTGACTGTCAATGGAGAGTGGTTCTCAACTAGGAATGTTTTGAAATGTAAAATGAATCATGAACGATGAAGAATTGAGGAATGCTGAATCTTTCCAAAATAAAATAAGGTTTACAAAAATGCTTTTCTGCAAAATACTTGATCTTGCTTAAACCTTACCTTGACTACCCTAAGCCTCTCATTCCTAAGTCTTCTCCTTTTCTTTAGTCGGGTAAGTCTTGTTGAGTACCCCAGTACTCAGGGTTTGTTACCCATGCTGCAGGTATGTCTGAGTCGCCGATGTGTCTTGCGCCCTGCTGCGTGACCATCGTCCAGGAAGAGGCCGATGAGGCCGATGAGTAAATGTGCACCCTCGGGCTGGGTGTTACATGTATCTTTATGTTAATGTCTTCCGCTACGTTGTCTATTTTCAATTACCCGAACAATGGTCTGTAATAATTGCACTACTTATCTCATTTGAAACCTCGGTTTGTAAAACTAATGTTATTTAAGTCTTCCGCTCTGTTTATCTATGTTATTTGTGAAAATATGAAATGCTGTAATCGAAAGGTGAGATGATCCTGCGGACATCGGGCGCTAATGCAACCCAGTGGCAAACTGTCTTAATCGTATGGATCATAAGTTCGGCTGTCAGAGGTTGACAGGGACTTGTGGGCCATAGGATTAGGACCGTTCCGTCACAACCCCTAACTAATTACAGAGCGAACCAGCTAAACCCTAGGGTTATTCTGGACCAACTCGAAGATGCTAGTAATCCGACGGCCACGCCCGCACAACTGGTAGCATTGCCTCGACGCAACCTCACCGATTGCCGCCACGTGCCGCCACCGCTCCGCTCGTCCTTTTCACGGACTCCGCCCCCGGTTTTGTGGCCGAAACCGGGAAACCAGGCCTTCAAGTCCATCCCCTGGTTTTGTGACCCAAACCGGGAAACCAGCCGCCCGTCGCCTGAGTTTTGTGGCACAAACTCAGAAACCCGCCAGCGCCCAGGTTTTGAGGCCCAACCCTGGAAACCGTCCTCAGCCCAAGTTTTGTGTCCCAAACTCGGCAAACCCGCAACACCCAGGTTTTGAGGCCCAAACCTGGAAACCGTCCACCCGGTGGTTTTTCTGTGGCTCAACCACCAAACCAGAGCTGAAGAGGGGATGCACCGCCCGTGCACCCCGTCCACCGACACGTGTCCCCAGGTCCTCGACCCAAGCAACACCATGTCCCGCAACTCTTCGCTCGTCGCTGTCCCAGGCTGCCAGCCACCACAGCTGATCCTCAGGCCACCGGTCCCTCAGTCCAAGCCTCACGTCCGCCCTTCACCGCTCCCGGTCCGTCGGCACGGCACGTCTCTACTTGACCTTCACCTTGCCCTCGATCACTGTCTCCGTGCTCGACACCTGCACAACACAAGCCAAAGAACATGTGATCAAACCCGTTGACAATCACTCATCACTCGAGACTCGGCATACACCCATGTATCCGCACCTCAGCTTTCGATGCCAGCGTCCGATGCATCCCACAGTTCACTTGCAAGTGAACAGTGGCACGGGAGCGTCCGATGTGGCAACATCGGAGCGTCCGATGCCACGCACCAGACTAAACCCTAGTCGGGGTGAGCATCGAACGCTCCGATGCCCACCAGGCCAGCGTCTGATGCCCCTACCAGGGTCAAAACAAACTCGGATCGCGACGTGGCCTTAACGACTTTTGTTCCTCTCGACATAAGGCATCTCTCTGAGCTACCTATGGCTATGAAATAACAATTGTGCACCACACCTACCTCAATAGACTCATCTAGGTCAAGCTACTGATTCACGCTCCCCTTTATAGTACGGCCAAAGGAAAAACAAAGACCTAAGACTACCTAAGTGTCCTCCAACACCAAGCGACACTTAGCCTAGCCTACCACCATCTTCGTCATCCGTCCTTTGAAAACTGAAGAGATTTCCATCGCCAGGGGACATGAACTCCATATGCCCGTATCGTCGCCATTACCGTGACCTAACTCATCCCTGTTTCTGCAAAACACACGTTAGTCACAGTAATCTTGTGTTTCATCCAATCACTGAAACCCACTAGGGGCCAAGATGCGTTCAATGTGGAACAAATTGTGGTGTTGGATCTTCATCTCTTCTTCATGTCCCACACGTGTACTCAACACACGCTGCACAAGAAGACTAGGGTAGTCCGCGGCAGTAGCCACAGAGTCAATGGTGATGGTCTCCTTGTCTTGATCGTCCTCGGTGGAATCTGCAGCAATGTTAGCAGCAAAAGCTAAATCATCTTCAACATCATTAGTACTTACATATCCATCCTCGGTAGCAATGAAAGCACGACGATTGGGGCAATCCTTCATGACATGTCTCATGCCTTTGCATCGGTGGCAAATGATTGTAGAGCTGGACGAGGAAGAGCTAGTAGAAGCACCCGGAGTGGCACCTTTCTTCAGCTGTGAAAACTGCACATTAGACAATTTACTTACCCCGGAAGGTGTAGATGGCTGTCGTGCAGCAGGAAGCTTACATGTCTCCGGCTCGGAATGCTGCTGAAAAGTCCTCCCATTGCTATATCTGAAAGGCTGATGTTGTTGTTTGCGTCTCTGTACTTCTCTTTCAGCTTTAAGAGCAAGATGATATAATTGGTTGAACCTGTTCTAATCTTTATAATCAAGAATATCCTGGATATCACGATTCAAACCACCAAAGAATCTAGCACTAGCATCATTATCATCTTCATGTATACCACAACGTGCTAAACCAATAAGTAATTCTTGATAATACGCCTCTACTCCTTTATCACTTTGTTTTAAAGTTTGTAGTGTCAAACATAAATCATGTTGGTAATAAGGATGAACAAAACGAGATTTTATACGTTGCTTTAAAGCATTCCAAGTTTGAGCACAACAGCAACATTATTAGCATTGCAAAGATCGCTCCACCAGAACAAAGCAAAATTAGTAAACTCACTAGTAGCAAGTCTAACTCTATGCTCAGCAGGAACATTATGAGAATCAAATATTTATTGAACAGCAAGCTCTCAATCTAAATATGTCTCTAGATCCATATTACCAGCAAAAGGAGGTAGGCTAAATTTAATTTTAGCAAAAGGATCATTATTACGATTATTACCTCCCATACCGCGACGATTGAAGTTGAAGTTGAGGCGGCGATGGGGACCAACATCAGGATCCGCATCTTCATCACCAAAAGCATCCGCATCTTTATCATCACGATGAGGTTGAGGGCGTTGTTCAAGCTGTTCAATGCGGTTGACCAGATTGTTCACGTTGCGCGTCAGCTCGGTCATAAGATTATGTTATTCAGTCATGAACGTTGTAAGCTCGCCCATGGATACACACTCATTGAAGTCCGTCGGAATTCCTGCCATTGTTAGAAGATACAAAAAGACAACACTAAAGTATTATCCCTATCAACTAAAAGGAACCAAGTGGTGGTGGTGGTGGTGAATGTGGAATGCAAAATCACAAGCGGCTTACCACCGTCTTGTCTGTATTCTTGCCAACGTCAAACAAGAGCAAATCAAAGTGACGAAGCAATCTGTTGTTGAGCGTGGGTAACAATTGCAAGAGAAGCCTGTGCTGACAGAAGTATATGTGGAGCTATGGGTAGGCACAATATGACAGCAAAGATTAGCAAAGTTCAATAAGTATCCAAAGTACAAGTCACGATTGCTGGCTAAGACGTGTCAAGACGTAGCGCAACAAGGTAAAAACAAAAGGACAATGGAGAGAACTTACAGAACAAGCAAAAAGCACGAATTTTCCTTTTTCCTGAATTTCCCAAAAGGTACTAGTAGGAATCAAATTTTTTAATTTTTTTTATATTTTTCTCTGAACAAGGATCACAAAAGATGCAACCACAAAAATTGGCACCTACAACTGAGGTGTAATGTGGTCTATAGAAATTCAGCACGTTCTCTGAAAAGCATGCAGAAACCTTGATAATTTTTTTCTTTATTTTCCCAAATTTTTTTGGCAATTTTGAGGAGACCAAATAGGGCGAAGTCGAGTTTGGGTCGGCTCCAAACGGTGTCAAGAAACCGCACAAAAAATTTTAGAATTTTCGGACAAACGAGCGATAAATTATGTCTGTTTTACCGAAGGTATCTCAAGTTATGTTATGTTTTCTAGAGGCACAACACAAAAACGACAGTTAGGGCAACACGGCAGCGGCAGTTAGGGCAAAGCGACTCTAAACTCCAACACTGATCACAAGATCAAGCGTCCTTGTGACTAACAGCAGTAGGCAGATGCAAGATGATGTAAGGAGGGCTGCGATGCAGGCAAAAATTAGAGCGAATGACAACCTATCTAGGGTTTGCGTGGCAGCGAGAAGTTACACAAGGCGGCGAGCGGAGCAAGTCGAGTAATATGGTGGCTTCGACTTGTTGTTTGGGAACGGTGGATGGGATAACGACAGAAACAAAGAAACAGCAACGGACACGTTGAACTACGACGACGAACATAACCCTAAACCAGCAACAAGACTCGACCACGGACACAAACTCAACAAAGCGAATTTGAAACGAAATTGCAAAGGCACAAAGGGCGATAGGACAGAGGAAATTGAAATATTTTTGGGCGTTTTGTGGACTGTAGGTAATGAACAAATATGAATCTAAGGCAAACGAGATTATACCTCGCGGGAAACCTGAAATATCCGATACCAATTGATGAGGGACGACCCGATCTTCCATAAGGTAACTGATAAATTCGATTGGTGAAGATCTCAACGTTGGCGATCCGGCTTCAAATCAGACACGATTCTAACCCTGCAACCATTACACCTCTGCTCCGTTGGTTATCAACCAAGCACAACTTGATTGACCTCGCCAAGAAGGCTATTCCTGCAAGCGAATCGAAGAACACAAGCAAGAAGGTAAAAACGCGCAATCTGAAATTGCAAATATGAATCTCGCGAATATCAAAAGAGGGGTTCAAGAACTCGGTTCCAAAGGACTAATCGACACAGTGAAGGAGATCAAGAACGGGGGCCCTGAATCACTCCACAGTTACAATGAACGATTTAGTTTCTCGATGGAAAACTAAACTCTAAACAAAATCCGAATCCTAATGATGGCGACGACGCCTAATTATAGTGTCTAGGTCGTCGTCCCTGCTGGACGTGCCCCCTAATGGGCTCTAAGACGATACACGGTCCAACGGACCAAAAGACGGTATCGCAGCACCCTGGCAGATTCTGGACGCTGACTTACCGTTGACTCCGAACGAATTTTGACGTGATTCTAAAGCCATTGGTTAGATTATCAAATTATCTTTCCAAGCATATGTGGTTCGTCGAAAACGGAGTCCGTATACGTCCGAGGCGTTGATTTTACCTGGGACTGCTCCTAGATTACGAGGGTGACATGGTAGGTGAGTTGGGGATGAATTGCAACTTAGGAAAGACCATGGCGTCGGTGTATCCAGCGTGACCATGTCCTGGTCAGCAAGAAGCCCCTTCCCCGTCGTTTTCGTAGTGCCTTGGCATATTGAAACCTGCATGTCATTGTCATTTTGGATATATGTTTTCGAAAACATAATTTGTAGTATTACCTGGCCGCAAAATTTGGGCGCCTCGCGTGGGTTGGGCCGGCCCAGTTGCATGCGCAGCAAGGTCGGTTGGGCCAAGGCTGATTACATACAAGACTCTGACCTTTTCTTCTTCTTCTTTTTTTGAAACGTACAAAGACTCTGCATACTGCATATAATAACAGCGTAGCATCTCAAAGAGTGTTTTCGTAAAAAAAATGTCCAAGAGTGTTAAGCTCGTTCTCTAATCCTCATTTAGAGGGTCATTCGAATAAAATCGTTCTCTATATGTTTTTAACCTCCAACAACTACTTTAATTATATCATGTGTGCAATTTAGAGATTCAATCTTGCTCTATAGTTGTTTTTTTTTTTAGAATTACAGGCTACAATGTTGTACACTTACCCACTTACGAATACACGTATGCAAATTCTGTCCCTATGAGCACCACCACAAGTGCCCCAATGTCGACGGGGACAACGTCTATCACTAAAAGTATAACGCTGTTAAATCCTGGATTTACATCATGTGTGCATTTTTAGAGAGACAAAAATAGTAATAAACGGCAACAAATAGTATTTAAAGATCTAGCTAGCTAATTAGAGAAGCTGTTGAAGGCCTTTTTTTTAACCAGCAGAATCTCTGTTCCTATCAATACATATAAGCATACAAGAAATGTCTCTTGAGTTGCTCTAATAATTATGCAAGCCGATCTCGTTAGCGAGAAGAAGAGAACATGAGCTGCCCGCGGTGCGTGCTGCGTGCAAGGGCAGCGTGGCAGGCGCCGGTGCTCTTCTCGCTCATACGTGATGCCCCCTGATCAAAAGGCAAGAAGGAAGCGCGCGGCAGGCGGACCGGGCCCCGTCGCGAATATTTGCACGTTGCCGGCCGGCCTGCCCGGGGCCCGGCTGGCTTCGCCCGTATCTAGGCTACCTCATCATCTTTTGGCTGCTGCCTCCCCGACTATAGGGACACACCGTGTGTACGTCGTCCGTACGTATTTGCAGGAGGGGGAAAAAAGGGGGGAAAAGGCCAACATGCATGTTTTACAAATTCCCAGCACCTGAATAATACCGTACCTGATGGAGGCACAATCACGACGCAGCTAGCGTTGATGCAAGCACAGCACCTCGAGGACAGGGGTGCCTTTGTGCCTTTGTGCTAGATCTGCTGCTCTGACAAACTCATCGGCCGCCCGGGTCCTTGTATGCTCAGCCAGTAAGAATTTTTGGAGCGTTTTGTTAGACCAGTATCAGTAATGAGTTTTATTAGGATTGTTTCTAAAACTGTTATGTCATATAAAATAAAATGAAACTTGAATGAAACTCTCCATTAAAGTTTTAGAGTGAGAGTTTCATTCTAGGATTTCATAGACATTAAAAGTCCATGACTTGTAAAGAGTTGGTATTCGTGCCAAAAGAGTTTTATCTAGATAAAAAATATTTCTGCTCCCTCTTTCGAAATACATTGACATGTCATCAAAAATACGCACTTATGTGGTAACATATTTAATACAAATAAAACTCAGATAAAACTTCTACTGATACTGGCCTTATACTTATACGCATTGGTTCGGGACTCCTTGCACACCCAAGTTAACTCCCCTCGATTTACCTCAGCACACGTGAATTAAAGTGGATCGACAAAATACTGTAGATCCTAACTTGAGTAATCGAACAGAACCATGCCAATTTCAGGCGCAACTTGATTTTGTGACGAATTTTGTTTTTGTTTTAAAAAAACCGACGGTAATTGTAATGTTTTTTTTTCTGACGAAGAAACGTTGAGACTTATATCCCATTTAGAGAGGCTCCTAGTAGCTTTCGCTTTCTCAGAAGCTCGAAAAGCTAGAAGCTCCGATCCGCCAAATGGAGTTGCTTCTTCAAGCATACAAAAGCTTCAAGAGCTACATTTTGTACTAAAGGCAGAGAAACTCCTTTGAAGGAGCTTCTCGAGCTTTTCCAAGAAGTTTGTATAGGAGGGTTTTTTTTGAGAAGCTATGGACGTGATTGGTACCTTGGTTGTTTTGGGCCTGGCTGAATTTCCAGAGACAGGCCAGACGGAGCCAGGCCGAGTGCATACACGCGCTCGTGTTTGGTTTGCTGAACCCAACGAACCAGGTGCATGACAGATGTTGTTTGGTTTGCATTGAACTCGGCTGCTTCCAGTCACAAACGAGCGCTCGCACCGCGTGCCCTCGCATCAAGCGAGCCAGGCTGGCCACAAACGAAAGCCAGTTTCGTTTCTGCGCATGCAGGATCTGAGACCACTTTTGCATCAGTTGGGACAGGATTGCTCCGGTGTCCAGGAACCAAACATGCAAATGCTGCATCGGCTGGCCTGTCTCACCTAGATGCAGGCTACCAATCACGCCCTATATCTCTGCTAAAACAAAGCCTTAGAATCTAATGCTCTAAAGTTGCTCTCTACTAAGGCTCCATTTAATTTGGTGCAGCTTCTCCGTAGAGTTATTTGTAGCCAAAATAGGTTAAAATGGAACATCTACTCATGTAAAGCTCTGTAAAACTTGGTCTCACGCAAGGAGTGAGAGTTAATTAGATGGACCAAAATATACTAGCTTTTCCTAGGTCTCCCCTTTCTCTCTCCTACCTACTATAGAAAGCTATTTTGTCAAACTTTTTCAAAAACAATTTTAACTATATCAGTGGGAGTTGCTTGTAAAGCTGAAGCAAAAAAAAACCTACGATAGCTGTACCAAACGAGCTCTAAAAGTAAACAAAGTGGAAACATGCATGAAAAATGGAATGTGCCCGTTTCTTATTAGGTTGCTGCCTGATTAATTATACTGCACTGCTCCTCACCTGCGCGCGGTTCCCTGGCTATACCGACAGCAAGATCTTCTTTTCTTCCTAAAAAAAAGTAGAAATTGTCGGCATAACGCCTACTTCCAGGGCCAGCAACCAATCGTTTTCTTCAGCTTTGCATCATCTGCAGCAGGCATACCCGAGATTGATGATCGGGTACATATATATACCCCATCATCTGCAGCCTGCAGATCGATGGGCCGGTCGATGATCGATCGATGCGTTCCATCCGTGCATGCATGCAAATACAGTAATAAATGAATGATCTACCGAACGAAGCGGTCGTGGCAGACTCAGGTCGCGGCACATTCAGGCAGGCAGGTTTTGCATGCAAGCAACGATTCGATCATCAGCGACGATCGATGATAGATCGAGCAGACTGTACTTCTTCCGATCGATTCCTCGCGTATACGTACGACGTAAACGTACGTACGCCCGCGTGCTGCCAGCAATGCATGTTCATGTTCATGTTCGTCCTGAATAATTCTGACGAGTGGTGACCACAACACATGGGTGATCGGCCGGGTTTGTGGATCCGGCCATATGCATATGCATGATGATGGCGATCTGATCTGCTGGTTCAGGTCAGAAGCTCGTCGGTGTAAATGTGGCGACGGTGTTCACGCCGACCCGGCAACAAATACACGCATATGCATGGATGGTCACCAGACACCACGCTCTCATGCTCATCCACAGTGACCCCGGCCCGTCCGGCACGTAGACACGTAGTACGTACTCCATGCATGCATGCATCGTTCTTGATCCTTCCGGCATGCATGCTGGCCATGTCATAACTGCAAACAACGAGACGACTGACTGGTATCTGTTGCTGCTTGGCCCGGCCGGTGCAGTGGTGGTGCAGAGAATTGATCGAGCACGGCCACCGCTGATCCAGCAAAGCAACAGTCTCCACGTACGGGGCCGGCCGACTGGATGGCGCCGAGCGAGCTGCGTCTGCGTGCATGCCGCGCAGAGATGAGAGATCCAATAATGCAATAAGGCAGCAGGGCAGGGCTGGGCAAAAGGCCATCAGGCAGAGCCGGCCACGCCACGGCCCACATCGGCCAGCCGCACGGCATGATCATTGTGCCGCGCGGCCCGCGGATCGTCCTCTCGCCGTCGTCGTCCATGCGCGCCCCTAGCTTAGCTTAGCTAGGCTAGCTAGCTCCCAGACGCGGGGATCGGAGTAATGGCGCTGTCTCGCCGTGCCGGGGCAGCCGCCCCTGTGTGCTCACAGTGGCCGCTGCGTGCCCAATTGAATCCCCTCGATCGATCCCCTGCGGGCCTCAGCGGCGCACCAGTGTGCACCAGTGCACCACCACCGCCGGCTGCTGGCCAGGCCGGCCGGCCCCAGCTGGCGCCCAGGCGCGCCCAGCCATCGCTCTCTCCATCTCTTTCCTTCTCTGGCTTTTGATTTCCATTTTCTCCCGGGCGCGTAATTAACGACCCATCGTCGTCGACGGGATGATGATGATGATGATGATGATGATCGTCGACCGGACTCGCGCGAGGTGTGGCCGGTCCTGGATCATGCATGCATAATGGCCACCGGTACGGTACGTGGTGGTGATGGAAGGATGATGGCCCGGAATCGGACAAGCAGGAACCCAACAGCCACTAAAAGCCTAGCGGCGGTCACCGTGCCATCGATGCGCTGCATGGGCTGCTGTCGATATATACCTGCAGCGCGCTGCAGATGCATCATGATTCATGCATGCCGGCCTGCCTGCGGAACACGCGCACCCAAGAATTCGTTGCATTGCACGGAGCATATAGTTTGCACCTCCACCTGCGTCTCCGATCCCCCGATGGCAGCTGTTCCTACTGCAACGACTTATGTATATTATATTAGACAAACTATTACTCCCACCATTTTTACAAATTCTAAATTAAACTGCATGTGAGTTGTTCGGAAATTTTCAGATGTGTAATTTCTGCTACGCATCTAGCTATATATGCATTATGTCTAGCATATTTTCTATATTTCAGCCGCCTGAACAGTTTTGTCTTTGTCCTTCAATTATCATTTGTTTCTTGTGATTTGTGTTAATAGATTTCATTTTTACATGTCATATTAGTTTTTGTTTTAGTAAGTCAAATATTTTCAGTACTAGTAAACATGTCATCGCGACTCAAAACGTCTTGAAATCTGATTTCGTGTTATTATTAGACGCGAGTCGTTCGAGCTAGCTTACTCTTATGGGCATAAATCATGAGCCCATGTCACATATTTGGCATGGAGCGCGCACTACTGGAAACGGTGGCTTTGCCGAGTGCCTCTAGCACTCGGCAAAGACCATCTGGCACTCGGCGAAGCCTATGCCGAGAGCAGCCCTCGGCATAGAGCTCTCGGCAAAAAACCTCACGGCAAAGGATCCTTTGCCAAGGGTCATTTATCGGGCTCTCGGCAAACCTTTTACCGAGGGTCCCGACCGGCCCTCAGCAAAGAAAAGTGGCCGTTAACGGCGGTCCCTATTGACGGTAGGTTTGCCTAGGGCTAACCGGACTCTCGGCAAAGACGTCACGTTTGCCGAGAGCCGGACTCTCGGCAAAGCTGTAAATTTTTTTATTATTATTTTCCTGTGCCGAGGGCTATCCGGGGTCGGCTCTCGGCAAAGAAATTTCGAATTTTTTTTTGGGACCTCTTCGCCGAGGGCTAGCTCAGCCGGCTCTCGGCAAACCCTTGGAAATTCCTTTCAGTCTCCCCAGCTTTGCCGAAGGCTTTGACCAAAGCCCTCGGCAAAGCTGGGGAAATGGCTTTCTGGTTCAGCTTTGCCGAGGGTTATGGTCATAGCCCTCGGCAAAGGGCCTCTTTGCCGAGAGCAACCCTCGGCAAACACGCTAATTTTTGTTTTTTTATTTCTGTTTTTCCTTTTCACCGACACTATCAAACATATATATATCACATTCATCACATATCACATATATATCACATTTCACATCACAGAACATATATATATATATCATGATAGTTCACATCACATCACATAGTTCAACAACATGAGACTTCAGTGACACACGAGGATAGTCCAAAGTTCAATCTACTACACTCCCGGCCAACCGGGCCACCCCTGAGAACTGCCGCCTGCTTGACCCCCGGTCGGGTTCCATCCAGGAGAGTGGCGGTTGTTCGAACCTTCTGACGGAGGAGACTGCAAAAGGTCATGTCAGACAAGGAAATGAAATAAATGAAACACTGAAGTATTGATACTCACAGGAGCAGCTCCGGGGTCCAGAGGCGGCGGTGGAGGAGCCATGAGCGTCTGGGGCACGGCCATACCCTGGGAGGCCATGAAGGCGATGAGGTCCGCCATCTGCTTTGCTTGAGCCTCCATCTGGGCCGACATCTGTGACCGCATCTGGTTCTCGGACACCTGGCGCTCCTGCCTTTCTCTTTCCAGGCGGGCCTGCGATAATACAAAGTGAATGTTAGAACAATGCAAACATTTAAAGATCAATGTACGATGAGTTAAATAGAAATAACCTCGAGCTCGGCGACCCGCGACTGCGCAGGCGACGGGCGTGGGCGTATGGGGACGCTCCCGCTCGTGCTCTATGCTCGGAGCTGGGACAGAGTGGGAGTGGAGGCCGTGTCGATGACACCGTCGCCAAGCCAGAACCGCTCGTGCTTCTTCCCTCCTCCAATCCACATGACGATGCTCCCGTCCAGGTCCGCGGTGGCGGGATCAAAGTCATCCCCATGGACCGCCCTTGCTGCCTCTGAGTAGTCAGTGAGGCGGGAGTGGACGCTGGAGTTGGTGTACGCGTCGGCGGGATCATCGGGGTTGTAGGAGGTCTCCGCTGCCGTGGCCTTGCCCTTGTGGGACATGGCGTATGCCGCCACCGTGCCGCAAGGCTGGCCACCGTGTGCCTCCGACTGCGAGGAAGACAACAAGATGATTAGCAATCAGGCAACATTTGATCGAGGAATTGATAAAGTCTTTCACGTACCCAAGCTTGTGCGTACTCGGTGAGGTTGCAGTTGCCCTGGTGGTGTGGTACACCTGGCATCTGCAGACGCGCCTCCCGGGCCTCAGCGTGGTGGGCCGCCCACTCTTCGGAGAGCCACCGGTCCATGATCATCTCCCAGCACTCGGGAAACGACTGGCACCATTGGGGGATCATCTGCACATCATCAAGTATTTCACGTCTAAGCGTCAGATGAAAAGTACCAAAAGCTTAATCTCAAAAGAAAACACTTACCTGCAAGAACTGCGCCCAGCCCAGCGTCATGCCTCTCGCCTGGGCCTTCGTCACCCTCGTGGCCAAGACCGTGGCGTTGTAGGTGATGATGGCCTACAGTCTCGCCTCGTAGATCATGTCGGTGACGAGCTTCCTACAGGCCTGGGTAGCCGTCACCTCCGCCACTGCCTCCTTCCTCGGCTCGCACTTGAAGTAGTTCTGCATACAGACACAATACGAGGCGAGACAGTAATTAAAGAAAAAATATGATGAATTTGATATTGTTTGACGAAGACTTACCCACAGCTCCGCTCTAACCCGCGCCGCCTTGTTGGGGAAGTCTGGGTCTGGGGCGACGCTGTAGTGGTCAAAGGTGTAGGTCGGCTCGTGCCTCCCGGCATACTGTACTATGCCGGGGTAGTGCTCGCGGCACAGGAGACCCAGGACACCGTTGGGTTTGCGGCCTTTAGGCCCCACAAAGTCTCATCCCCTGCACAAGTGATTAAAAAAGATTATTAGCTTCTATTTCTATTTTGAGTCTCATCGTACGAACAGGTAGTTAGAACATGTACTTTTGTCCGATGGGCGTGATCACTGGGCGTCGGGCACGTGCCGGCAACGCCGGGAGGCTGGCGGGACCTCTCAAGTAGGGTGTGGACACCCCTGAGGCACCCGAACACCCGTCCGCCTCGTCCTCCTCCTGCTCGTCCTCCTCCTCTGCCTCCTCGGCCAATGGTGCCTCCTCCTGCCGCTGGGCCTCGGGCGTGGCCGGCACCTCCTCCTCGACCTCCTCCTCCTCCTCCTCCTCCTGTGGAGACAGCTCCCTCCGGCGGCGGCCACTCCTCGTCGAGGGCCCTGAGGCCTGCGAGCTGCGGTACAACCAACTCAACCGCCTCTGACGTCCTCCCGGCATCTTGCCTCGACCTCCTGCATTTAAAAAGAACAAACAATGTTGTATTAGAAATAACATAACCAAATATATCCAATATAAATAAAACAATAGATCCTAAAAATATAACATAATATTACATGTATTAGAAATAATCTGGATCATCCGGATTAGCCGGAGCATGAGTCTCCTCATCACTGTCAACCATGTCTAAGTACTCCTCAGTATCCGAAGACAGGTCGTCGTCTTCATTTGCTTGGCCTAAACGGAATCGTTCTAGCATTTCTATGTCCTTCGCATTTACCACCTCATCCCCAGCGTCCTCGTCATCATTCTCTACTTCCATTTCCATCGCTTCGGTTAAGTCTATCGTGAACGTCCCTTGCAACCCAGATTCTTGAAAGAACTCACCGTCATACGTGTTTGTGTTGAAGTTATAATCCTCATCATTGGGGAGAGGTAGTTTACCATGTGGTGATATCTTGTGCACAATATACCAACCCAAGAGATGCTCTTTGCTTTTGCACGCGTATGGCGTGTAATAAACCTGCGTGGCCTGTTGAGCCACAATATACACATCGGAGCCTGGATAGACAGAATCCTGTCGAATTTCGGCTAGCCCAAGATTAGGTGTCAGCCTCGTTCTTCCAGGATCAAACCAATGGCATTTGAACATGACAGGATTCAAAGGCTTTTCACCATGAAATGAAAGTTCGTATATTTCTTCAATTCTTCCATAGTAGTCACGGTTGTCATTGCCTGGAGTACAAACACCGCTATTTGTGGTTTTTCGATTGGGTCGACTCTGCTCGTAGCTTGATGTGTGGAAGCGAAATCCATTCACGTCGTAACCGTTAAATGACTTGACCCTACGGTCAAAGCCTTTTGCAACCTGTCTCAGCTCTTGACTCATAGACGCATTGGTTTGAGCCTGCAAGGCGACGCAAGATATATCGTTATACGGTCAGAACGTAAGAGCAAGTTGGAACGTCAGACTAAGTACGACCTTGGTAGGACGGTACCTTCTCCGGTTCCCACATCTGCTGCATGGGCACAACATTTTGATCTCTCCTCGCCGAGCCGCGCCAAATGCATTGTTCACGAAAGCATCTGTCTTGCGCAACCATTCATCGGTGAAATCACTTCTGCTTCTACGGCCCGAGTACATCCACTGACGGTCATCCATCCTACTGTCATGCATCCGAGTACTTACATATCTACCTCCGAGTACTTCCATCTGTCGGGGGTCCGCAAAAGGGGTATCCCCAATCGACGCAAACAGATAGGGTAAACCTAGAACACCGGTTAATAACAGAACTAACCAGTCTAACCCCCTAAAAAGCCGACCGCCCGAGGCCTACGACGCTGGCCCACCGAGCCGAGCCCTCCAAGCCAGGCCTCGGGCGCGCTCTCGTTTTCCATCTCGCCCGAGCCCTCCATGCCAGGCCTCGGGCGCGCGCTCGTTTTCCGTCTCGCCCGAGCCCTCCATGCCAGGCCTCGGGCGCACGCTCGTTTTCCGTCTCGCCCGAGCCCTCCGTGCCAGGCCTCGAGCGTATGGTCGTTTTCCGTCTCGCCCGAGCCCTCCAAGCCAGGCCTCGGGCGCACGCTCCCGAGCCCTCCAAGCCAGGCCTCGGGCGCGCGCTCGTTTTCCGTCTCGCCCGAGCCCTCCAGGCCTCGGGCAAGCACTCCACTACCCTTCGAGCCCCCCACAGCCGAACACCACACCTCGAGACCCCATGCAGGGACCTCGAGCCTCTCTGGCACAGCGGCCTATCCCACGAGGCGCATTATGCCTCCCTCGAGCGGTGCAGACATCGGATGCCAGCCCCATACCGCGCACTTAATTCATCCACCTACTCCAGTCACGTCCTCTGTAACACAACGTGTGCCACAGTGGTCCGGGGCAGAATCAAGTCTCGTTTTCACCACAAGTATGGGCGAAAAGGCGCCAGTGAAGCACTGTTAACCCACGCCCTACGCTGTGGCACGTCCAAGCCGCGCCTCGAGGCCCAGATGCCTGCCGCTCAATCGATTTTCACAGGACTAGCCCATACCTGCGGGGGCTCGAGCCCCCCGTAGGCGCCGCCTCGAGACCGGCTCCGCGCCCCTCGAGCCCTAACTACTTTCATGCTATTGGAGGACAGGTACCCCAAGACCCGGAGGGACCCCGCCGCGTCCTGTACGTTCCGGGATGGGCGCTGTACGGCTTCCACCTCGCCGCGCCTCCACGTCCGCGCCCAGGATGGAGGCCACGCTTCAAGGACGCTTCAACAGCAACGCCCACGTCGGCTACCATGTCTTCGACAAGACAGGGTTCCTACCCTTCTTCGTAAGGGACACAATACACCCCGACACCTGTAATACCCCTGTGTAACCCTGGCCTCCCCTTGCTCTATAAAAGGGGACACCAAGGCCCTCATTCCGTCGGTCGAAAACGGACACGTTAAGACACAAGTCCACGCACACACGAGTCCGGACTCCGGTCCACGCTCACTGAGCTTGTATTCGCCCCTGTACAAGCACTTAGGTGCAAGTAATACAAGAACATCCTCCCCCCGCTGGACGTAGGGCCTTCTTTGCCCGAACCAGGATAAATCCTTGGTCCCTCTTGCATCACCATCCAGGAAGAGAAGCACGCGATCATATTACTCGTTGGTGTCATACCCCCGGTTTCGAAACACCGACAGTTGGCGTGCCAGGTAGGGGCCTTCGCGTGTCGAGTCGGTTTCTCGCCGTTTCCTGGATGGCTGCTTCGACTCCTTCGTTCTCTGCCGGTGCCGTCATCTGCTTCGGGAGCCTCGAGTTCCTGGCCACTAACAACGGCAGCGAGCTGACCCTGCTCTCCACGGAGGGCCCGAGTGGAGGGCGCGTCGCGCCGCCCCGTGCGAGGAGCATGGCACGTCGCCCACACCATCACGCGTCGCCACCCCGTGAGCGGCGCCGTCGTCATCATCGTCGCCAGTCACAGGCGGTGCCGGCGGCATACACCCACTTCCCCGTGGCCGGCGCGGAGTTCCCAAGGAGGAGCTTGCCCGGCGCACGGCCGGAGACTTCCCGGGCGCGCCCGCGCCCCGCCTTCACGTCATCATGCGCACGGACCAGGAGCCAGGCCAGAGGCCTCCGAGCCGTGCACCGTCGACGCCGCCCAGCCTCCTCCCGCACGGGGTGTACCGCGCTCGACGCCGGCAGTTCCCGTTCGGCCTCGACAGCTCCGCGGCAGCCTACGCCCGCCAGCTCAACGAGCGCAGTCGGGGCCGACAGACGACGGAGCAGGAGGAACGCCCGGGCGTGCTGCTGCAGGCCATGGCCAACCTGGAGATTGTCCACCCCGCACGCGTCAACCGCGGCCTCTCACGAGCCGGCGGGCCACCTCGTCAAGCCACCTTCGGAGAGTGGTACCGCGAGCTGCAGCCCCGACACGAGCCAAGGCGGCACGACATCACCAGCTCCGACTCCGACGAATACGACTACCACGACCCCGACTTCTGGGATCCCACCAGGGAGTGCTTCCAACTCGAGGGGGTCGTATGCGACACCGAGGACGAGGGCGACGACGGCAGGCCGGCGCTCAACCTTGAAGGGCCCGGAGACGTGGCTACGGCAGGCGGGTCACGTGTTCACGGGAGGAACGAACCCCTTGCACCAGCTGCACCATCCCAGCACAGCGACGACCGAGCGGCGCAGCTCGCGCAGCTGCGGGAGGCCATCGCCAAGGCTGAGGAGGACCGACAACGCCTGCTGCAGCTCGAGAAAACCCTAGCACAAGAACCAGCCCGGCCTCGAGGTGCCGGCGCTCGTGGCCGAGCTCGAGAGGTCCACCGGCATATCCTCGAGGACGGGGCGCCAGCACACCCCGAGGTGCGTTTCCCACGAGCGGGACAGAACGTGGTGGCGGTGGCGATGCTGCTCCGCGATCTGCCCGCCGTCTCCAACCCTGACGCCAGGCGCATGCTTGGGGAAATGAAGAACCTCCTCGAGACTGCCGCTGTGCAGCAAGCCGAGAGCTCGGCGTCACGACGACGCGGAGCAGCCTCGGGGAAGCCGGCGGACACGCCCCGCAACGAGCGTGAGGCATCCGTCCACCAACCTGACGCCTCTCGAGCTAGGCCAGTCCGCGAACGGATCATCGACAACCGGCCACCTCGAGACCCCAACGACGCCCGCAACGACATCAACCGCCGGCGCAAGGACAAGGGGGCCCAGGAGCGTGGCTATAGCGCCCATCGAGGGGGGCGCTACGACAGCGACGAGGACCGGCAAGTCCTCGAGCCCCCGGGCCCCAGAGTCTTCAGCCGGGCCATCCGCAGCTCAACCCTCCCCGACCGCTTCCGACCGCCGACCAACATCGTGAAGTATGACGGGGAGGTCGAGCCCAAGCTCTGGCTCTCGGACTTCCGCCTAGGCTGCCAACTGGGCGGAGCGAAGAACGACGACCGTGTGATCATACGCCAACTCCCACTTTACCTCTCGGACACCGCCCGCCGGTGGCTCGAGGGGCTCCCGCCGGATCGGATCGATGACTGGGCCGACCTAGTCAGGGTCTTCGACGGGAATTTCAAGGGGACGTGCGTGCGCCCAGGCAACCCCTGGGATCTACGGCGTTGCAGGCAGGCGGCGAACGAGCCCCTCCGCGATTTTGCTCGACGGTTCTCGAAGCAGCGCCTCGAGGTCCCCCACGTGCCTGATGAGGACGTCATCTCAGCGTTCCTCGCGGGCACGACATGCCAAGAGCTAGTCCACGAGCTAGGACGCTACCGTCCCAGGACGGTCGAGGACCTGATGGATCGTGTCACCAGCTTTGCCTCAGGCGACGAGGCAGTGGGGGCCTTCTTTGGCCGTACCACGGACAAAGGCAAGGCGGTGGCCGCGCCGGAGGTCACGAACAAAGGCAACGACGCCACGAACGACAACAATAACAGCAACAAAAAGAAGAAGAACAAACGCAAAGGTCAGAAGGCGAAGCGCGACGCCAATGACGACGACGACGAAGAAGTGCTCGCAGGCGCCCTCGAGCCTAAGAAGCCCCGAGGCCCCCCTGACGGGGCTGTTTTCGACCAGATGCTCGAGGGCCCCTGCACTTATCACAGGGGCCCCATAAATCACAAGTTAAAGGACTGCCGACTGCTGAAAGGCTACTACTCCAAGCTCGGCGATAAGAAAGAAGACGCGCCTAAGGGCAAGGATGCCAATCGACGCGGCGGTGGGGACGCGGACGGCGACTTCCCCCCGGTGCGCGACTGCTACATGATCTACAGGGGGCCGACCGTCGGGCTCTCGGCTCGAGAAAGAAAGAAGGAGCGCCGGGAGGTCTTTGCACTCTGCCACGACGCCCCCCGGTATCTTGACTGGTCTGATGCGCCGATCACGTTCGACCGTGACGACCACCCGGACCGTGTCATCAACCCGGGGGCGTACCCCCTCGTCGTCGACCCCGTCATCGTCGACGTACGGTTCTCCAAGGTGTTGATGGATGGGGGCTCGAGCCTCAACATCATATACCTCAAGACACTCGACCTCCTGGGGATTTCAGAGGGTCAGCTCCGGCCCAGCGTCGGGGGGTTTCACGGAGTCGTACCGGGGAAGAAGGCCCATCCCCTCGGGCGCATCGACCTGCCGGTTTGCTTTGGCACGCCGGCCAACTTCCACCGGGAGACGCTCACCTTCGAGGTGGTTGGGTTCCAAGGGGCCTACCACGCCATCATCGGCCGGCCAGGCTACGCCAAGTTCATGGCGGTTCCCAACTACACGTACTTAAAGCTCAAGATGTCGGGGCCAAAAGGGGTCATCACCATCGACACCTCCTACGAGCACGCATACCACTGCGACGTGGAGTGCGTCGAGCGTGGGGAGGCCAACGTCCACCTCGACTCGCTCGAGGCCCTAGCCGCCCTGGCCACCGAGGAGGCTCCCGAAGCGAAGCGTCACGCTGGCAACTTCGAGCCGGCGGAGCACACAAAGCGGATACCCGTCGACCCGACCTCGACCGATGGCAAGACGCTAGCCGTCAGTGCCAACCTCGAGCCTAAATAGGAAGCAGTGCTCGTCGACTTTCTCCGCGTGAACATCGACAAGTTTGCGTGGGGTCCATCGGACATGCCGGGCATACCAAGGGAAGTCGCCGAGCACGCCTTGGAAATCCGGGCCGGTTCCAGACCGGTGAAGCAACGCCTGCGCCGCTTCGACGAGGAGAAGCACAGGATCATCGGCGAGGAGGTGCACAAGCTTTTGGCGGCCGGGTTCATCAAGGAGGTATTTTACCCAGAGTGGCTAGCTAACCCTATATTAGTTAGGAAAAAGAATGGAAAAATACGGATGTGTGTAGACTACACTGGTCTGAATAAAGCATGTCCAAAAGTTCCATTTCCTTTACCTAGAATTGATCAAATTGTCGATTCCACTGCTGGGTGCGAAGTGCTTTCGTTCCTTGATGCGTATTCCGGCTACCACCAAATTAAGATGAAAAAATCCGACGAACTCGCAACCTCTTTATCACGCCATTTGGTATGTATTGCTACGTTACGATGCCCTTCGGCCTACGAAACGCTGGGGCAACTTATCAACGATGTATGCAGCACATCTTTGGCGAGCACATAGGCAGGACCGTCGAGGCCTACGTCGATGACATCGTGGTCAAAACCAAGAAAGTCGGGAACCTCATCAGCGACCTCGAGACCACATTCGAGTGCCTCCGGGCCAAGAATGTGAAGCTCAACCCCGAGAAGTGTGTCTTTGGTGTGCCTCGAGGCATGCTACTTGGCTACGTTGTCTCACAACGGGGGATCGAGGCAAACCCTGAAAAAATCTCAGCAGTCACGAGGATGGGCCCGATTCGAGACCTCAAGGGTGTGCAGAAAGTGACTGGCTGCCTAGCCGCCCTCAGCAGATTCATCTCGAGGCTAGGGGAAAAAGCGCTACCCCTCTACCGCCTGCTGAAGAAGACGGAACACTTTGCGTGGACCGTCGAAGCCGAGGAGGCCTTAACCAAGTTGAAGGGGTTGCTGACTTCCGCACCAATCCTCGTGCCACCGCGACCAGCCCAGGATGGCGATTCCCCCGAGCCTCTCCTCCTCTATGTGGCCGCAACCATTCAGGTGGTTAGCGCAGTCGTAGCCGTCGAGAGGCATGAGGAGGGTCATGCATTGCCAGTCCAACGACCGATGTACTTCACCAGTGAGGTACTCTCCGAGGCCAAGGCCCGGTATCCGCACATCCAGAAGCTACTCTATGGCATCGTCGTCACAAGGCGCAAGCTCCAGCACTACTTCCTCGCTCATCCCGTAACGGTGGTGTCGTCCTTCCCCCTTGGTGAGATCATCAACAATCGGGAGGCCACGGGGCGCATCGCCAAGTGGTCCGCCGAACTAATGGAGGAGACCATCACCTACGCCCCGCGAAAGGCCATCAAGTCGCAAGCGTTGGCGGACTTCGTTGCTGAATGGACCGACACTCAGCTCCCGCTGGCGCAGATTCAAGCCGAGCTCTGGACCATGTACTTCGACGGATCCCTCACGAAGACGGGGGCAGGCGCAGGCCTGCTCTTCATCTCACCCCTCGGAGTCCACATGCGCTACCTGCTACGCTTGCACTTCCCCGCCTCCAACAACGTCGCCGAGTACGAGGCCCTCGTCAATGGGCTGCGCATCGCCCTCGAGCTCGGGGTCCGACGCCTCGACGCCCGAGGAGACTCGCAACTCGTCATCAACCAGGTTATGAAGGCTTCAAGCTGCATCGATCCCAAGATGGAGGCATACTGCGGGGAGGTGCGCAAGCTGGAAGATAAGTTTTACGGCCTCGAGCTCAACCACATAGCTCGAAAGTACAACGAGGCCGCAGACGAGCTGGCAAAGTTGGCGTCCACGCGCGGCACGGTACCACCAGACGTCTTCTTGAGGGACGTCTTCGAGCCATCCGTCGAAGTCGACCTGGGGGCTGGCCCCTCGACGCCACCCCTCGAGCTAGACACGGGGGCTCGACTTTCAACGCCACCCCTCGGGAATGACCCCTGGACACCCGCTGAGGCGATGCGGGTCGGCGCAACCGCCTCTTCTTCACCACGACACCTCGACTGGCGGACGCCCTACCTCGACTACTTAGCGCAAGGCGTGCTTCCGGAAGACAAGACGGAGGCTCGACGCATAGCTCGAAGGGCCAAGACCTACGTCACCTACGGCGACGAACGGGAACTATACCGACGAAGCCCGACCGGGATCCTTCAGCGCTGCATCCCCCTCGAGGAGGGACGCAAGCTCCTCAGCGACATGCACTCGGGGGCGTGCGGCCACCACGCAGCGCCGAGGGCCCTGGTTGGGAACGCCTTCCGTCAAGGCTTCTATTGGCTGACCGCCATTGGGGACGCCAAGCGCTTGGTCCGAGCATGCCATGGGTGTCAATTCTACGCCAAGCAAACGCACCAGCCCGCACACGCCCTGCAGATGATCCCAATCACTTGGCCATTTGCCGTTTGGGGGCTCGACCCTCGTGGGTCCCCTCAAAAGGACAAGTGGAGGGTACACACACGTGCTTGTGGCCATCGACAAGTTCACCAAGTGGATCAAGGCTAAGCCGATAGGAGACCCCACCTCCGAGAAGGCCGTCGAGTTCATCGCCAACATCATGTACCGGTTTGGAGTGCCTAACGTCATCATCACCGACAATGGCACCCAATTCACGGGCAAAAAGTTCACCAACTTCTGCGATGACAACAACATTCTCGTAACCTGGGCCTCGGTCGCATACCCTCAATGCAACGGGCAGGTCGAGCGCGCCAACGGCATGATACTCCATGGGCTGAAGCCAAGGCTGTTCAAGACTCTCAAAAATTTCGGAAAGGGATGGGCCGCAGAGCTCCCCTCGGTGCTGTGGGGCCTCAGGACTACGCCGAGTCGAGCCACCGGGTTCACTCCGTTTTTCCTAACCTACGACTCCGAGGCAGTCTTGCCTACGGACCTCGAGTATGGCTCCCCTCGACTTCGAGCCTACAACGAGCAAAACAACGACGAGAGGCTTGCCAACGCCAAGGACCAGCTCGAGGAGGCCCGAGATGTGGCGCTCATCAACTCCGCACGCTACCAGCAATCACTTCGACGCTACCACGACAAGTATGTGTGCAAAGAGGACCTAGGCAGTGGGGGACCTCGTGCTTCGACGGCTTCAAGGACAACCGAGGGCGCCACAAGCTCACCCTCCTATGGGAAGGCCCATACACCGTGGCTAAGGTGCTCAAGCCAGGAACATACAAGCTCTACGACGATCAAGGCAGAATCCTGGCGAACGCAGTGGAACATATCTCAGCTACGTCGCTTCTATCCTTAAGGGCCTCAAGGCCTTGTTCATTTTGTTGCTTTGTACAAACATGTCAAATATGAATGAACAATCTCGTGCGTTGTCTTTCATTTTGCTTAGCAGCATAAGGTAGCCTCGACCCTGCCTTGCTCAGGGTCGAGCCTCCCTCGGGGGCTGACAGGGGGGTAACCACCCCCCAGACTCCGGAAAAAATGCGTGTTTTCTTTTCAAAAAATTCGACCCTCGTCTCGACTCGTGCCTCGAGTGAACTAGCGACGTCTAAATCCCAAAATACCTCGAGCCTCCAAAGGTCGGGAGGCGTCGACGTAGACGGCCACCTACGCCCCCGGGCTACGGTACCCTACCTACGCCTCCCCTCGAGGGGCTCGCGACGTATCGAAGGAGTACAGACTAAGTTAGCAGAAACTCGAGCTTGCAACAAAGAGAAGTGGTCAAACGCATTTGAAAAGAAAACAACACCTTTAAACAAACAAGTCATATATACAAACAGGTCTCGACGGACCCTCATCCATGCCATAAAATTCTTACAAGGGCCTCGACGCCCAAATTTGGCACGCAGGCCCTAATCTTCGTCGGTGTGGTACTCCTCCCCGAGGTCTTCCACGGCGGGCTCAGCCTCGACACCCGAGCTAGAAGGAGGAGGGCCCTCGACACCGCTGCTGGCGTCAGGAGGCAGCACGTCCTCCTCGAAAATCTTGGCGAGCGATGTCCCCGGCCTCTCCATCTTCTCCAAAATTTTGTCGACACGGCGGTTGTTCCACTCCTCGTCCTTCCCCTCGATCTCGATGAAGCCGTTGGCAACAACGTGGACCGGGAAGCGGAAACCGGAGCGAACGACCGCGAGCGTCTGCTTGACGCCATGATGGAGAGCTTGCCGGACACGGTCCCGCGCCGCTGTGTCAAAGAAGCACAAGACGTCGACCAAGGCATCGCCTCGGGCACTGCACCTTCTGCCGCAGCCACTGGAGGAGCACCCCACATGGGCCAAGCCGGTCGAGGGAGGTGCGAGCCCGCTCCGCCACCATCGTCTCGTCTTGGAGTTGGTCCAAGAGAGCCTGGTTCGTCCCGCGGAGCTCCTCGACCGTCCTCTCGACCCCTGCACGACGAACAAGGAAGAGTGAGACTGCGGCGTAACAAAAAACTTCGAGACCCAAACAAGAACAAGGTGTAAGCCTCACCGTCGCAATGTTGCCCCAATGCGGCGAGATCGCTGGTCAGGCCCTCAGCACGCTGCTCAAGCCTGCGCTTCTCGGCCAACATGAGGAGCCTCTCGGACCTAAGGTCCTCGATCTGCCGGCCCGCCTCCACAAGGGCCAGATCCTTGCGGATCACCTCCTGCCGCGCCGCCCCCTCGGCAGCTCGGGCGGTGGCGACACCAATCTCGGCGTCTTCGGCCTCTTTTCTCGCCGCCTCTGCTGCGGTTCGGGCGGCGGCGGCCTCGCCACGGGCGTCAGCGGCCTCCTGCTTCGCCGCCTCGGCCTCAGCCCGGGCGGAGGTGGCCTCGCTTCGGGCGTCCGCGGCCTCCTTCCTCGACGCTTCGAGAGCAGCGCGGCCTCCTCCTTGGATCGAGCGACCTCACCCTCGAGCCGCCGGACCTCCAGCCTCCGCCTCGTTGAGCCGGCTCGCCATTTGGGCGTTCTGGCTCAGCTCAGCGCGGAGATCTTGAAGCTCCGCCTCAGCCCTCGCGAGGGCGACCGACACCTGTGCGGACCGGCCCGCCTCCTCGGAGCAGGACCGCTCCGCCTCCGCCATGAGCTCGGCCACCTCCCGAAAGATGGCCCGCACCTCGCGCGGAGCCCCCCGCTGGACCGGTCGCTCGACGTGGACCATGGCAAGGGGCGGGCTTGGCGCGTCAGGAAACGGCCATACTGGTCGGTCGAGCTCGATGTCGGGCTGATCCTCCTCCGTCCCGAGCTGCCCAGCTGCGGCCCGCCGCCCGACGGCACGGGCCCGGCTCTTCCCTGGCCAGGCTCTCCTGCGTCTCGTCAGCACTGGTCGGCGCCTCGGGCGCCTCCACCATCGGCAAGCCCGCGGCGAGGGGCGGCCCTTGCTCCAGCTCGTTCAGGACGGTCCTCCACCGTCGGGGCCTCGAGGAGCGCGGTCTCCTCGGCCCCAGACAACCGGCGGGGCCGTGCTCGCCCCAGGCGCTTCCCCCGGAACGGCCGTTGTAGCGGGGGGAGGGGTGGCGCTCCCGACAGACGCCATCGCAGGAGGAGAAGGGGGAGACGGCAGCGCCTCAGTAAGCGTGGTAGCGGCGGGCTCGATGCCGTGAGCTGAGGCCCCTGCAATACGAGATGACATTGATATCAGAATCAAGAGGAATGCCTCGACCCCTGTGGTCGACGGCGACGGCCTCACCAAAATTCGCGACGATCATCTGACCACCTCGAGCCGTGGCAGCTCGAGCCTTCTCCAGCCAAGCGGCTTCTCTAGCGGAGGAGGGTGCCATACCTCGAGGTGCTTGTGCCTCGACGGGGCTCGAGGCCTTCGCCCGCTTGTACGCAGCAAGGTCCACCTCCGTGGTAGGAGCGCTTCCCCCTGAGAGACCAGAGATGGCATGCATCATCAAAAGTAAAGAGGTCGAGCCTCGCTGCCGACGACGTCCAAGAAAAGTACTCACCCAAAGCGGCGGCTGGGCTTCTTCCCGGAATAGCCGGACCCACTCGGGGGCTTCGAGCCCACCCCACGGCTCGAGCCCTGCGCCTGGGCCATCTCCGCAGGGCTGGGATGGGGGGAGGGCTCCCGACGCCTCCCGTGGCTTGACCTCGAGGGAGAGCCCTCCTTCCGCCCCACGTCGCGGGAGGGCGATCGTACCTCCCTCGTGCTGTCGTAGCGGCGCCCGCCCCGGCGCGGGCTCCGGGACCCGCTCCGACGCTCGCGCTGGCGGACGCGCCCTCCCGCGTCCGCTTCTGTGTCCCGGCGGTGGTGCGGCGACGGACTCCGGGGACGCTCACGCCCCTGGTCACGAGACGCCCGGGGGCTCCCTCCCCGAAGCTCGTGATGGCGCGAGCTCGACGCCTCCTCCTGACGCCCGCTCCTCCGCGGGCTCGACCGCGCCCTTAACGGCTCGCGGTGGTCGGGCCTGAAATCCTTCTCGACCTGTCGGCCGCTTCTCGAGGCCCGGCCCTCCTCCAGACCTCCCGCCTGGGCTGGCGCGGGGGCGGCCTCCGTTGGTGCCGTGGCGGAGGCGCTCCGGGTTCGGGACTTCCTCGCGACCAGGGGCACGTCCGCCGCAGAGCTCGACGGACCTCGGGCCCCCGACGAGGCAGGAATCGGCGCCACCTTCCGCGGCTGCGTCCCGCACGGTCCCTTCGCCAGGGGGACCTCCAGCATACCCTCCTGCACAGAGGAGCGGTCAGCCCTGTCATCGACGACCCCCGCGCGTCTCAGGCGTGCATCCATCCCCTCGTCGTCGCTCTCCTCCTCATCACCGCTCTCCTCCTCCGAGCTCGAGGAGCTCAGCTCGGGAGACCCGTCTCCAGGCTGACGGTTGCGACGAGCCTTCGCCAGTCTCTGCTCCCGAGCCAAGCGACGCAGGTTTTTGTTTTTCTCTTTCTTCTTCCTAGCATCCTTGCTCTCCTTGTCTTTCTGAGCAGAGAGGCGCCTCACCTGAGTATCCGCGGCGTCCTCCCTCACCGGGGGCCTCGACGCGCGACAAGTAAACGCCCCCTGAAAAAAGAAGAAGCGTGACGAGACAAACCACAAGAAGAATGCAAAAGGTTCCAAGGAGGAGAAAGGGGGAGGGGGCTCGGAACAGCTCAGCTCGAGGGAGGCTCACCAGGTCGAGACACCCCTCGTCGGGTGCCATGGCGACCAGGTGGGTGTACTCAGGGATGAACGGTCCCTGGATCGTGATTGACACCCAGGAGACGCCCTCGTTCCGGGACAGCCTCTCCTCGGCCATCCTCAATCGATTAAGCGCCTCGAGCCTGGCCTCCGGCCCCATCTCGTGCATAAGAAGGGGGCGGTCCGCCAGCGGGAGAACTCTTCGCTGGTGGAACGCCCAAATGACCGCTTGCACGGTCAACTTCTTCTCATCCACCAGCGTGTTCATCATCTTCATCAGCGGGGCCAGGTGGCGTTGCCTGTCCGCCGCGATGCCCCAGGTCCACTTCTCCGGGCGTTGAGCGAGGACCCTGCCGGTGTACTGCGGAAAGAGACCATCTTCATTCCGCAGATAGAACCAATGGTCGTCCCACCCGGCCTGGTTGGTGGAAAGCTTGTATCGCAGGTATTCACGGGGGACGTTGGCCGACGAGGTCCCAGCCCTCGCAGTGATGGCAAGGGAGCCCATGCGCATGAGCCGCCTCCCGCTGGGCTTCAGGGCCTTGATGAAGAGCTCGCCCCGGAAGAGATGGACGAACATCTCCCAGTGCGGCTCCATCTTCAGGTACCCCTCGCACACCGCGGCGAATATGGCGGCGTGCGAGATGGAGTTGGGGGAGAAGTGCTGCAGCTCCACCTCGAAGTGGTGGGCCAGCCCCCGCATGAAGCGGCTCGGCGGGACGCCGAGCCCCATACGGTGGTAGCGCGTGAAGCTCACCACGTACCCCTCCGGCGGGTGCGGCTCCCGGTGCTCCGCCGACGGGATAACCCACCACGCGGGTCCCTCCTCCGGGTTGGGGCGCAGAAGCCCCTGGGCCACCAACGAGTCCATCTCGCTCTGCGTCACCTTCGACGAGCTCCAGTCTTCGGCCGGCAGCACTTGTGTCTGGGCGGCCATGGCGCGGCGGCGCGGCGCGGACCCGAGCAACGGACGGGCAGCCGGGAAATCCCCAATCAACTAGCTCGAAGGAGAGGGCGCGTGAAGGCTACGGCGGCGGTGAAGGCAAAGGCAAAGTAAAGGGTTCCTTTTCCCCTCTCTCGATATTTATAAGGGGAAACCCCGACGGGCGGGGTCTCCCACGACGTAAAAAGGTAACCGCATAGCATTTAATGCGCCCACCTAACTACGTCTCGAGCCGGATGCAGGGAACACGCGGCAGCTCACCGTTCGCTCAACTGCCGGGGCCCTCTGCGGCCGCCGCTCCGACTTCGCCCGCCGCCCTGGCGCCACGATCTCCACTCCCTGGCGGTTTCCGCCTAAAAAGGCGCGCCCAACGGGCAGAAGGATTCCAAGCGACGAAGGCTTCTTCCGGAAGTAAAAAACGGGCCCCGGCCCTAAGTCTCGAAGCAGCGAAGGCTGGCCCTCGAAAAAGGGTTCGACAGCCGGCTTCGAGCACCCAAAAACGGGCCCCGGCCCTAAGTCTCGAAGCAGCGAAGGCTGGCCCTCGACGAAAGAGGGTTCGACAGCCGGCTTCGAGCACCCGAGTCAGGGACACCAAGGGGCGCCATTCGCGGCATCACTCGAGGGCCAAGCCCTCGAGGCCCCTCACGTGTATCCAAGGCGGGGAGCTCGACATGCAGTGAGATCCCCTCGGAGGGAGGCATCGAGCCACCGGGTCCTATCGAATGGACCCGGCACTCCTGCAGACTGAGCACCCATGCTTTATGAGACCGCCTCCGGGCCACAGTCGACCCCTATCGAACGGGGCACGAGCTCTCACTTGGATTCCCCGTTACCAGCTCACCGGGAACCTCGATACTCGCCCACTCGGGGTAGTACGAGGCATCCCCCCTCGCATCCGATCGAAAGGACTCGCGGGATGACAAGCCAGGGCAACCGGTGCGCCGGACAGCTCGAAGAGCCGGCCGGCCGGTTCAGCCTGGCACCCCTCGACGAAAGAGGGTCTAAAAACTCGGGGGCCTGACACCCCTGAACCTAAAAATCGCAACTAAAACTCGCAAAAAGCCCACGAGGAAGTTCTAACCACTCCCTCGTGGCCTCGGGGGCTACACCCGCGGGTGTCGCTCGCACGACACCCACGGAATCAAATCGACGAAACCCTCGAGGCCAGTTAGCTAACCCACGAGATCCCAGTCGGGAGCCCCTGCTCGAGTGCAAGCACTCGAGCAAGGGCTCGGGGGCTACTGTCGGGGGTCCGCAAAAGGGGTACCCCCAATCAACGCAAACAAATAGGGTAAACCTAGAACACCGGTTAATAACAGACCTAACTAGTACCCCCTAAAAAGCCGACCCCCCGAGGCCTACGACGCTGGCCCACCGAGCCGAGCCCTCCAAGCCAGCCTCGGGCGCGCGCTCGTTTTCCGTCTCGCCCGAGCCCTCCAAGCCAGGCCTCGGGCGCGCGTTCGTTTTCCGTCTCGCCCGAGCCCTCCAAGCCAGGCCTCGGGCGCACGCTCGTTTTCCGTCTCGCCCGAGCCCTCCATGCCAGGCCTCGGGCGCACGCTCGTTTTCCGTCTCGCCCGAGCCCTCCGTGCCCATCGTTTTCCGTCTTGCCCGAGCCTCCGTGCCAGGCCTCGGGTGCACGGTCGTTTCCGTCTCGCCCGAGCCTCCAAGCCAGGCCTCGGGCGCACGCTCCCGAGCCCTCCAAGCCAGGCCTCGGCCGCGCGCCGTTTTCCGTCTCGCCCGAGCCCTCCAGGCCTCGGGCAAGCACTCCACTACCTTCGAGCCCCCCACAGCCGAACACCACACCTCGAGACCCCACGCGGGGACCTCGAGCCTCTCTGGCACAGCGGCCTATCCCACGAGGCGCGTTATGCCTCCCTCGAGCGGTGCAGACATCGGATGCCAGCCCCATACCGCGCACTTAATTCATCCACCTACTCCAGTCACGTCCTCTGTAACACAACGTGTGCCACAGTGGTCCGGGGCAGAATCAAGTCTCGTTTTCACCACAAGTATGGGCGAAAAGGCGCCAGTGAAGCACTGTTAACCCACGCCCTACACTGTGGCACGTCCAAGCCGCGCCTCGAGGCCCAGATGCCTGCCGCTCAATCGATTTTCACGGGACTAGCCCATACCTGCGGGGGCTCGAGACCGGCTCCGCGCCCCTCGAGCCCTAACTACTTTCATGCTATTGGAGGACAGGTACCCCAAGACCCGGAGGGACCCCGCCGCGTCCTGTACGTTCCGGGATGGGCGCTGTACGGCTTCCACCTCGCCGCGCCTCCACGTCCGCGCCCAGGATGGAGGCCACGCTTCAAGGACGCTTCAACAGCAACGCCCACGTCGGCTACAATGTCTTCGACAAGACAGGGTTCCTACCCTTCTTCGTAAGGGACACAATACACCCCGACACCTGTAATACCCCTGTGTAACCCTGGCCTCCCCTTGCTCTATAAAAGGGGACACCAAGGCCCTCATTCCGTCGGTCGGAAAACAGACACGTTAAGACACAAGTCCACACACACACGAGTCCGGACTCCGGTCCACGCTCACTGAGCTTGTATTCGCCCCTGTACAAGCACTTAGGTGCAAGTAATACAAGAACATCCTCCCCCGCTGGACGTAGGGCCTTCTTTGCCCGAACCAGGATAAATCCTTGGTCCCTCTTGCATCACCATCCAGGAAGAGAAGCACGCGATCATATTACTCGTTGGTGTCATACCCCCGGTTTCGAAACACCGACACATATCCTACTATCATCTAATAGGGAGGATAGGTCTAATCCCAACCCGCGGATGCGTAACATGAGCCAGTTCCCATTGTCTGCCCGAGCCGAGACAGAATTTCGGAGCACCTCCCCGATTTCTCAAGATACTGTCCCTGTAGGGCGAGTGTGTATCCGGAGACAAACAGGAGGTGATGCAGAAAACTTCCATCTCGAATCGGGCTAGACAATGGGAACTAGCCTCATCGACGCAGTACGGCTTGTCAAAAGTAACGTGGACAATCCGAAACAGATACGGTTATCGATATGCAGAGACCTGCATTACTCAGCCGTTATCTCTTCGGACGGGAGACGCCTAACTGGATTCAAGACCTACGACCCTTTTCTGGGAGGAGACGTTATTTATACCTAGGGTGCCGGTGGAGTCAGGCTAGCGGCGTAGTGGCGAGTCGATGCAGTGGCGAGTGATCTGCGGATATCTCAGGGTTTCAACCATCTTGCGGCACCACTTGCTCCAAACATTCCCAAAAAAATTTCATAGCCTCTACATGCGATGTCAAAGGTCACCCGTCTATTTTCATGATTTTCTGAGTTCGTTTGTATTTTTAATAATTTTAAATCCAACATCACGCAACTTGGTCGTCGTTTCTCGTGCACGAGACGGTCGAGTCTCCGCGCCTGTCCCTGGATACGGTGTCGAAATACCCTCCGAAGAATGAATACCATTTTTTGAATCGCTGAGTTTCATTATTTCATGCACCTGCAGTTCAAACGTGCGTCCCGCGGAAAAAATCATCAAATTAAAGAAAATGCGCGAAATATAGCAAGATGTATGGAAAACACTTCAAATTTGAAAACTTGGCTTATAGTACTGTAGCAAGGCCACAGGAAAAATTAGGAGCAAAAAAAAATAATATGCTTTGCCAAGAGCTTCCTAAAGCCCTCGGCAAAGGGCACCTATGCCGAGAGCCAGGGCCAGGGCTCTCGGCATAGAATTTACCAAAAAAAAAATTCAACCCTTTGCCGAGAGGGCTCTCGGCAAAGGTAACGGCGCAGGGGGAGCCGTTCGTGAGGGTTTCATTTGGCGATTAGCATTCTACGCCGAGGGTTCGGCTCTCGGCATAGGTTATCTTTGCCGAGAGCCAGATGTTGCCGAGAGTCGGACCCTCGGCGTAGAAATCGTCGCCGAGTGTCTTATTGTGCCGAGAGCTGGCTCTCGGCAAAGAACCCTTTGCCGAGTGCCCGTGTTTTAGCTCTCGGCAAAGAGCCGGACGCTCGGCAAAGAGCCCGTCTCCGGTAGTGGCGCATGAGTATTTTGGGATGTAAAAAATTAAAGAGGGTTTGAAGAATTTCTTTTGTTGTTGTTGGCACTCAAAAGTGTCCCAAGCGTATAATGGACTCCACCATCAAGTTTCTGTCATCAAGATGGCTGAGACCTCTTGAGAGACTTCCGACCATGTCTCTTGAGATATTTCCGACCAGGTAAAACTGGTCGGAGGCGGCAAGACGGCAATAGAGACCAGCTCCAGTGCTCCACTGAACCTACATATACGTACAAGATGGAAATTGTATCTACATGCCATAACCGAATAAATAAGTCCTATTTGGAGTTTTATTCGGTCAAGAGTCCTATTTGGTTACGGGAAGACCAACCACCCTATAAATATAAAGGGTGACGGCCGATTGAGATCTCATCTATCCAATCATCAAAACCAATCTACAAACTCCGTTTACCTTCTTCTCCAAACCTCATGCTGTCCATCCCTTGATCCGACGACCAAGGATGGTGCCCTGGGCTCGTCGGCCGACCTAGAGCAACCCGGCGACGTCCTTGCCCTGACGGGTCCCTCCCGGGTGGGAGTTTCGACGGTTCCTTTGCTAGGTTGCACGAAAACTAGTCGTTCTTCGCCACGTAAGTGCGATAGCTATCCTTTGCTGGTTTGCTTGTAAACCTAGCCGTTCTTCACCACGTAAGTGTGATCCTCCTCGCTGCGTTCTTCGGTCCGTGGCGACCCGGGCGTCCAAAGCCCTAGCTGGTGTGTGATCCGAAACACTTTCGGCGTCAACAATTCTTTAATATTACATATAGATTTAGAAAAATAAAGAATATAGTTGCCCTATATTTTGTGTATGCGTTGTTCTAGTTTCATATACTATATAAGTATTGATCATGACAGAAAGAAAAACAAAGGGAAAGATCCTAACCATTAGCAACGCGTGCAGTTTCATAAGAGAAAGTAATCATATTATTACAATATAACTAGGACCAGCTGATTGTTCCTTATCTTGACGATATTATTATTACACCCTGACGTTGCTAAATCCTCATATACAGTCGCTAATCCTCATACACAGTGTGCACAAGGCGTCAAATTGGTCAATATGACGATAGCTCTGCCGAGTGCCGACTTAGCCATCAGAAGTGAGGTGACGGATGAATTGGTAACGACAATGTATATGGTCCAATTTGACACGGCATGCCGACACTGCGATGGCGATGAGTCCAACTGTCTAAATCGATCGTGAGCGTGCTTGGAAGAGAAGGCGCGCGCTGGTTAAAGCAAATGTTTAACTGCCATGCCAGCTTTCTGATAAGGTATATATATATACAAGATAGGTATGCGCGCTTCGCTGCGCCGTCGTTCTTCACACGCTGACCGGTAGCGGGGATTGATATTTTGCACGTGATAAGAGTAATCAAGCTTATATTATGTAAAATAACACATACAAAGTCGCTTGATTTGGCATTATACTGTGCTATAAAAAATCAATTAATAGTTTGATGTGTATAATATTTGAGCATCAAGAACGTGACAAATATACCAAACGGTAGCGTACGGAGCACGCGAGGTCTATAAAAAAGTACGACAACACACCATGAAGACTTTTTATGATAGTTTTTTTATAAAGGGTGTTTAGTTGGAGGTTTTGAAAGTTTTTGGGCTGTCACATCGAATATGCGATACTATTTAGTTATTAAAACAAATTACATAGTCGTCTTGGAACCATGGGATGAATTTATAAAGGATAATTAATCTATCATTAGCATATATTAATTGTAGCACAATATTGTCAAATCATGATTAATTAAGCTTAAAAAATAGTCTTGTAAAGTTATTGCAATCTGTATAATTAATTATTCTTTAGTATATATTTAATACTCCATGTATGTGTCTAAAC
Organism: Coix lacryma-jobi var. lacryma-jobi; assembly: GCA_009763385.1. NCBI lineage: Eukaryota > Viridiplantae > Streptophyta > Magnoliopsida > Poales > Poaceae > Coix > Coix lacryma-jobi. The sequence goes on along the minus strand of CM019824.1, from coordinate 34,106,598 downwards.
ATTCTATGTGACAGGTGTCGGTGTTTCGTACCCGGGGGTATCACACCAACGAGTAATATGATCGCGTGCTTCTCTTCCTGGATGGTGATGCAAGGGGACACAAGGATTTATCCTGGTTCGGGCAAAGAAGGCCCTACGTCCAGCGGGGGGAGATGTTCTTGTATTACTTGCACCTAAGTGCTTGTACAGGGGAGAATACAAGCTCAGTGAGCGTGGACCGGAGTCCGGACTCGTGTCTGTGCGTGGACTCGTGTGTTGTGTCCGTCGTCCAATGAGGGCCCTAGTGTCCCCTTTTATAGAGCAAGGGGAGGCCAGGGTTACATAAAAGTATTACAGGTGTCGGGGCGTATGGTGCCCCATACGGAGAAGGGTAGGAACCTGTCTTGTCGGGGCCACTGGAGCTGATGTGATCGTCGCTGTTGAGGCGTCCTTGGTCGTGGCTTCCATCCTGGGCGCGGACGTGGGGGCGCGACAAGGCGGGAGCCGTACAGCACCCATCCCGGAATGTACAGTACGCGGCGGGGTCCTCCGGGTCTTGGGGTACCTGTCCTCCAATAGCACGAAAGTAGTTAGGGCTCGAAGGGCGCGAGCCGGCTTCGAGGTGGTGCCACGGGGGCTCGAGGGGCAGGGCGCGGAGCCGGCCTCGAGGTGTTACAGTGCAGGGCTCGAGGGGCGCGTAGCCGGCCTCGAGGAGTTACAGTGCCTGGCTTGGCCGAACAGTGTTGTACTGGTGCCTTTTGCCCATGCTTGTGGTGAAAACGAGACTTGACCTTTACACCGAGTTACTGTGGTACACGCCGTGCACTAGTGGACATGACCGGAGTAGGTGAAGGCATTAAATGCGTGGTATGGGCTGGTACGGCTGTGTGTGCAGCTCGAGGTCCGTGTGTTAAGGCTCGAGGTGTGGGGGCGCGCTTGCCCGAGGTCTGGAGGGCTCGAGCGAGACGGAGAGCGATCGTGCTCGCCCGAGGCCTGGCTGGGAGGGCTCGGGGAGACGGAGAGAGATAAAGCGTTCGCCCGAGGCCTGGCTGGGAGGGCTCGGGCGAGACGGAGACGGAGCGTTCGCCCGAGGCCTGGCTGGGAGGGCTCGGGCGAGCGAGACGGGGACGGAGCGCTCGCCGAGGCCTGGCTGGGAGGGCTCGGGCGAGACGGAGACGGAGCGTTCGCCCGAGGCCTGGCTGGGAGGGCTCGGGCGAGACGGAGACGGAGCGTTCGGGTGTTTGCGTTGATTGGGGTACCCTTTTTGTACCACCGACAGTAGCCCCCGAGCCCTTGTTTGAGTGCTTGCATTCGAGCAGGGGCTCCAGAGGGATCTCGATGGATAGCTAACTGGTCTCGAGGGTTTTGTCGATTTGATTCCGTGGGTGTCGTGCGAGCGACACCCGCGGGTGTAGCCCCGAGGCCATGGGGGAGTGGTTAGAACTCCCTCGTGGGCTTCCGAAGAATCCTCCGTCGGTTGGGAGCCTTCTGCCCAGTGGGCGCGCCTTTTTAGGCGGAGGATATCGTCAGGGAGCGGAGATCGCGGCGCCGTGTACCTGTCAACAGGCTCGAAATGTGGTTGGTAGTCTCATTAAATGTTTACGGTTACCTTTCCTTTGTCGTGGGGACTCCGTCCGAGGCTTGGCTCGGAGGGTTTGAGCGAGACGGAGAACGAGCGATCGTTCGGGGTCCGGCCTCGAGGGCTCAGGCGAGATGGGGGTCGAGCTTTCACCCGAGGCCTGAAAATCTCATGCCACATAAAAGAAAAGAGATTAGTCGCAACTGTCCGAGTTTTTAGACCCTCTTTCGTCGAGGGGTGCCAGGCTGAACCGACTGGCCGGCTCCTCGAGCTGTCCGGCATGCCGATTGCCCTGGCTTGTCATCCCGCGAGTCCTTTCGATCGGATGCGAGGGGGGATGCCTCGTACTACCCCGAGTGGGCGAGTATCGAGGTTCCCGGTGAGCTGGTAACGGGGAATCCAAGTGAGAGCTCGTGCCCCGTTCGTTAGGGGTCGACTGTGGCCCGGAGGCGGTCTCATAAAGCATGGGTGCTCAGTCTGCAGGAGTGCCGGGTCCATTCGATAGGACCCGGTGGCTCGATGCCTCCCTCCGAGGGGATCTCACTGCACGTCGAGCTCCCGCCTTGGATACACGTGAGGGGCCTCGAGGGCTCGGCCTCGAGTAATGCCGCGAGTGGCGCCCCTTGGTGTCCCTGACTCGGGTGCTCGAAGCCGGCTGTCGAACCCTTTTCGAGGGCCAGCCTTCGCTGCTTCGAGACTTAGGGCCGGGGCCCGTTTTTACCTTTATGAAGAAGCCTCCGTCGTCTGGGAATCCTTCTGCCCGTTGGGCACGCCTTTTTAGGCGGAAACCGTCGGGGAGAGCGGCGGGCGCGAAGCCGGAGCGACGGTCGTGGCGGCCCGGGTAGTGGAGCGAATGGAGAGGTAACGCGTGTACCTGCACCCGGCTCGAGACGCGGTTAGGTGGGCGCATTGAATGCATTCTGTTACCTTTTTACGTCGTGGGAGATCCGCCCGTCTGGATTCCCCCTATAAATATCGAAAGAGGGGAAAAAGAACCCTTACTTTGCCTTTGCCTTCGCCGCCGCCGTAGCCTTTACGCGCCCTCTCCTTCGAGCTAGTCGATTGGGGATTTCCGGCCGCCCGTCCGCGCTCGGATCCGCGCCGCGCCACCGTCATGGCCGCCCAGACACAGATGCTGCCGGCCGAGGACTGGAGCCCGTCGAAGGTGACGCAGAGCGAGATGGACTCGCTGGTGGCCCAGGGGCTTCTGCGCCCCAACCCGGAGGAGGGACCCGCATGGTGGGTTATCCCGTCGGCGGAGCACCGGGAGCCGCACCCGCCGGAGGGGTACGTGGTGAGCTTCACGCGCTACCACCGTATGGGGCTCGGCGTCCGCCGAGCCGCTTCTTGCGAGGGCTGGCCCACCATTTCGAGGTGGAGCTGCAACACTTCTCCCCCAACTCCATCTCGCACGCCGCCATATTCGCCGCGGTGTGCGAGGGGTACCTGAAGATGGAGCCGCACTGGGAGATGTTCGTCCATCTCTTCCGGGGCGAGCTCTTCATCAAGTCCTGAAGCCCAGCGGGAGGCGGCCCGTGCGCATGGGCTCCCTTGCCATCACGCGAGGGCGGGGACCTCGTCGGCCAATGTCCCCCGCGAGTACCTGCGATACAAGCTTTCCACCAACCAGGCCGGGTGGGACGACCATTGGTTCTATCTGCGGAACGAAGGTGGCCTCCTTCCGCAGTACACCGGCAGGGTCCTTACTCGACGCCCGGAGAAGTGGACCTGGGGCGTTGCGGCGGACAGGCAACGCCACCTGGCCCCGCTGATGATGGAGATGATGAAGACGCTGGTGGATGAGAAGAAGCTGACCGTGCAAGCGGTCATTTGGGCGTTCCACCAGCGAAGAGTTCTTCCGCTGGCGGACCGCCCCTTCTTATGCACGAGATGGGCCCGCAGGCTCAGCTCGAGGCGCTCAATCGCTCGAGGATGGCCGAAGAGAGGCTGTCCCGGAACGAGGGCGTCTCCCGGGTGTCGATCACGATCCAGGGGCCGTTCGTCCCTGATGAACTCTCCACCTGGTTGCGATGGCACCCGACGAGGGGTGTCTCGACCTGGTAAGCCTCCCTCGAGTCGAGCTATCTCGAGCCTCCTCCCCTTCTTCCTCCTTCGATCCGTTTGCATCCGTCTTGTGGTTTGTCTCATCACGCTTCTCCTTTCTTCAGGGGGCATTTACTTGTCGCGCGTCGAGGCCCCCGGTGAGGGAGGACGCCGCGGATGCTCAGGTGAGGCGCCTCTCTGCTCAAAAGGACAAGGAGAGCAAGGATGCCAAAAAGAAGAAAGAGAAAGATAAAAACTTGCGTCGCTTAGCTCGGGAGCAGAGACTGGCGAAGGCTCGTCGTAACCGTCAGCCTGGGGACGGGTCCCCCGAGCTGAGCTCCTCGAGCTCGGAGGAGGAGAGTAGTGACGAGGAGGAGGAGGACGACGACGAGGGGATGGATGCGCGCTTGATGCGCGCGGGGCTCGTCGATGACAGGGCTGACCGCTCCTCTGTGCAGGAGGGTACACTGGAGGTCCCACCGACAAAAGGGGCGCGCGGGACGCAGCCGCGGAAGGCGGCGCCGATCCCTGCCTCGTCGGGGGCCCGAGGTCCGTCGAGCTCCGCGCCGGATGTGCCCCGGTCGCAAGGAAGCCCCGGACCCGGAGCGCCTCCGCCACAGCGCCAACGGAGGCCGCCCCCGCGTCAGCCCAGACGGGGGGTCTCGAGAGGGGGGGCCTCGAGAGGCGGTCGACAGGTCGAGAAGGGGTTCGGGCCCGACCCCGCGAGCCGTCAAGGGCGCCGTCGAGCCGGCGGAGGGGCGCCAAGAAGAGGCGTCGAGCCCGCGCCATCATGAGCGTCGGGGAGGGAGCCCCCGAGCGCCTCGGACCAGGGGCGCGAGCGTCCTCGGAGTCCATCGCCGCACCGCCGCCGGGACGCGGAAGCGGACGCGGGAGGGCGCGACCACCAGCGCGGGCGCCGGAGCAGGTCCCGGAGCCCGCGCCGGGGCGAGCGCCACGACGTCAGCACGAGGGTGGTGCGGTCGCCCTCCCGCGATGTGGGGCGGAAGGAGGGCTCTCCCTCGAGGTCGAGCCATGGGAGGCGTCGGGAGCCCTCCCCCATCCCAGCCCTGCGGAGACGGCCCAGGCGCAGGGCTCGAGCCGTGGGGTGGGCTCGAAGCCCCCGAGTGGGTCCGGCGACTCCGGGAAGAAGCCCAGCCGCCGCTTCGGGTGAGTAGTTTCCTTGGGTCTCGTCGGTAGTGAGGCTTCACCTCTTTGCTTTTAATGACGCGTGCCATCTCCATCTTCTCAGGGGGAAGCGCTCCTACCAGGAGGTGGACCTCGCTTCGTCCAAGCGGGCCAAGGCCTCGAGCCCCGTCGAGGCACAGGCACCTCGAGGTATGGCACCTTCCTCCGCTAGAGAGGCCGCTTGGCTGGAGAAGGCCCGAGCTGCCATGGCTCGAGGGGGCCGGATGATCGTCGCAATTTGGTGAGGCCGTCGCCATCGACCATAGGGGTCGAGGTACTCTTCCTGGTTCTGACATCTCCGTCATCTCGTTGCAGGGGCCTCAGCTCATGGCATCGAGCCTGCCACCACCGTATCCGCCGAAGCGCTGCCTCCTCCCCCTCCTCCTCCCGCGATGGTGCCAACTGGGAGCGCCATCCTTCCCCTCACCACGACGGTTGTTCCGGGGGAAGCGCCTGGGGCGAGCACGGCCCCGCCGGCGTCTGGGGCTGAGGAGACTGCGCCCCTTGTGGCTCCAACCAGCACGGGCCGGGCTGCGGAGGAGGGAAGGGGGGAGAGGCGTCGGCGGAGAAGGAGCCGACGGTGGAGGACCTCCTGAACGAGCTGGAGCAGGGGCCGCTCCTCGCCGCGGGCTCGATGACGGTGGAGGCGCCCGTCGTGCCGGCTAGCGCCGACAAGGCGCCGGAGGGCCCGGCCAGGGAAGAGGGCCCGGGGTCGAGCCTTCCCTCGACCGATCCGCAACAGGAAGCGCCGGCGGAGGGACGGAGGGAGTCGGGGCCGTGCCGTGCGTCGGGCGGCGGGTCGCTGTCGGGGCAGCTCGACGAGGCGGAGGAGGATCTGCCCGACATCGAGCTCGACCGACCGATATGGCCGTTTCCCGTCCCACTGAGCCCGCCCCTTGCCGTGGTTCCCATCGAGCAGCCGGCCCAGCGGGGGCACCGCGCGAGGTGCGGTCCATCTTCCGGGAGGTGGCCGCGCTTATGGCGGAGGCGGAGCGGTCCTGCTCCGAGGAGGCGGGCGATCCGCACAGGTGTCAGCCGCCCTCGAGCGGGCCGAGGCGGAGCTTCGAGATCTCCGCGCGGAGCTGAGCCGGAACGCCCAGATGGCGAGCCGGCTTAACGAGGCGGAGGCGGAGGTCCGGGTGGCTCGAGGCGAGGTCGCCCGATCCAAGGAGGAGGCCGCCGCCGTTCTCGAAGCGTCGAGGAAGGAGGCCGCGGACGCCCGAAGCGAGGCCACCTCTGCCCGGGCTGAAGCCGAGGCGGCGAAGCAGGAGGCTGCTGACGCCCGTGGCGAGGCCGCCGCTGCCCGAACCGCAGCGGAGGCGGCGAGAAAAGAGGCCGAAGACGCCGTGGTGGTGCCGCCACCGCCCGAGCTGCCGAGGGGGCGGCGCGGCAGGAGGTGATCCGCAAGGATCTGGCCCTGGTAGAGGCGGGCCGGCTGATCGAGGACCTTAGGTCCGAGAAGCTCCTCACGCTGGCCGAGAAGCGCAGGCTGGAGCAGCGTGCTGAGGGCCTGACCAGCGACCTCGCCGCACTGGGGCAACACTGCGACGGTGAGGCTTACACCTTTTCTTGTTTGGTTCTCGAAGTTTTTGTTACGCCGCAGTCTCACTCTTCCTTGTTTGTTGCGCAGGGGTCGAGAAGACGGTCGAGGAGCTCCGTGAGACGAACCAGGCTCTCTTGGACCAGCTCCAAGACGAGACGATGGTGGCGGAGCGGGCTCGCTCTTCTCTCGACCGGCTCGGCCCCATGTGGGGTGCTCCTCCTGTGCCGCGGCAGAAGGTGCAATGGCTCGGGGCGATGCCTTGGTCGACGCCTTGTGCTTCTTCGACGCAGCCCGCACGGGACCGTGTCCGGCAAGCTCTCCATCACGGCGTCAAGCAGACACTCGCGGTTGTTCGCTCCGGTTTCCGCTTCCGGTCCACGTTGTCGCGAATGGCTTCATCGAGATCGAGGGGAAGGATGAGGAGTGGAACAACCGCCGTGTCGACAAAATTTTGGAGAAGATGGAGAGGCCGGGGACGTCGCTCGCGAAGATCTTCGAGGAGGACGTGCTGCCTCCTGACGCCAGCAGCGGTGTCGGGAGCCCTCCTCCTTCGAGCTCGGGCGTCGAGGTCGAGCCTGCCATCGTGGACCTCGGGGAGGAGTACCGCACCGACGAGGACTGAGGCCTGCGTGCCAAATTTGGGCGTCGAGGCCCTTGTAAGAATTTTGTGACATAAATGAGGGTACGTCGAGACCCGAATGTATATGTGATTTGTTTATGAAAAGAGTTGTTTTCTTTTCAAATGCGTTTGACCGCTTCTCTTTGTCGCAAGCTCGAGTTTCTGCTAACTTAGTCTGTGTTCCTTCGATACGTCGCGAGCCCTCGAGGGGAGGCGTAGGTAGGGCACCGTAGCCCGTGGGGGCGTAGGTGGCGTCTACGTCGACGCCCCCCGACCTTGGAGGCTCGAGGTACTTTAGATTTAGACGTCGCTAGTTCACGAGGCGCGAGTCGAGACGAGGGTCAAATTTTTTGAAAAGAAAACACGCGTTTTTTTCCGGAGTCTGGGGGGCGTTTACCCCCTTGTCAGCCCCGAGGGAGGCTCGACCCTGAGCTAGGCAGGGTCGAGGCTACCTTAAGATGCGAAGCAACATGAACGATAATGCACGAGTTTGTTCATTCATTTTGACATGTTTGTACAAAGTGATAAAATGAACAAGGCCTCGAGGCCTTTAAGGGTAGAAGCGACGTAGCTGAGATATGTTCCACGCGTTCGCCAGGATCCTGCCTTGGTCGTCGTAGAGCTTGTATGTGCCTGGCTTGAGCACTTCGGCCACGGTGTATGGGCCTTCCCACGGAGGGGTGAGCTTATGGCGCCCTCGATTATCTTGCAGCCGTCGAAGCACGAGGTCCCCCACCGCCAGGTCCCTTTTGCGCACGTGCTTGTCGTGGTAGCATCGAAGTGTTTGCTGGTAGCGTGCAGAGTTGATGAGCGCCACGTCTCGGGCCTCCTCGAGCTGGTCCTTGGCGTTGGCGAGCCTTTCGTCACTGGTTTGCTCGTTGTAGGCTCGAAGTCGAGGTGAGCCGTACTCGAGGTCCGTAGGTAAGACGGCCTCGGCGCCGTAGGTTAGGAAAAACGGAGTGAACCCGGTGGCTCGACTCGGCGTAGTCCTGAGGCCCCACAGCACCGAGGGGAGTTCTGTAGCCCACCCCTTTCCGAAATTCTTGAGGGTCTTGAACAGCCTTGGCTTTAGCCCATGGAGTATCATGCCGTTGGCGCGCTCGACCTGCCCGTTGCATTGGGGGTATGCGACCGAGGCCCAGGTTACGCGAATGTTGTTGTCATCGCAGAAGTTGGTGAACTTTTTGCCCGTGAATTGGGTGCCATTGTCGGTGATGATGACATTAGGCACCCCGAACCGGTACATGATGTTGGCGATGAACTCGACAGCCCTCTCGGAGGTGGGGTCTCCTATCGGCTTAGCCTCGATCCACTTGGTGAACTTGTCGACGGCCACGAGCATGTGTGTGTACCCTCCACTTGTCCTTTTGAGGGGACCACGAGGTCGAGCCCCCAAACGGCAAATGGCCAAGTGATTGGGATCATCTGCAGGGCGTGTGCGGGCTGGTGCGTTTGCTGGCGTAGAATTGACACCCATGGCATGCTTGGACCAAACGCTTGGCATCCCCAATGGCGGTCGGCCAATAGAAGCCTTGTCGGAAGGCGTTGCCAACCAGGGCCCTCGGCGCTGCGTGGTGGCCGCAAGCCCCCGAGTGCATATCGTCGAGGAGCTTGCGCCCTTCCTCGAGTGGGATGCAGCGTTGAAGGATCCAGTCGGACTTCGTCGGTATAGCTCCCGTTCGTCGCCGTAGATGACGTAGGTCTTGGCCCTCCGAGCGATGCGTCGGGCCTCCGTCTTGTCTTCTGGTAGCTCGCCTCGCGTCAGGTAGTCGAGGTAGGGCGTCCGCCAGTCGAGGGGCCGTGATGACGAAGGGGCGTGTGCGTCGACCTGCATCGCCTCTGCGGACGTCGAGGGGTCCTTCTCGAGGGGTGGCGTTGAGAGTCGAGCCCCGTGTCTTGCTCGAGGGGGGGGAGGCGGGGCGTCGGGGCCAGCCCCGGGTCGATTTCGACGGATGGCTCGAAGACGTCCCTCGAGAAGACGTCTGGCGGTACCGTGCCGCGGTGGACGCCAAACTTGCCAGCTCGTCTGCGGCCTCGTTGTACTTCCGAGCTACGTGGTTGAGCTCGAGGCCGTAAAACTTGTCTTCCAGCTTGCGCACCTCCCGCAGTATGCCTCCATCTTGGGATCGATGCAGCTTGAAGCCTTCATAACCTGGTTGACGACGAGCTGCGAGTCTCCTCGGGCGTCGAGGCGTCGGACCCGAGCTCGAGGGCGATGCGCAGCCCATTGACGAGGGCCTCGTACTCGGCGACGTTGTTGGAGGCGGGGGAAGTGCAAGCGTAGCAGGTAGCGCATGTGTACTCCGAGGGGCGAGATGAAGAGCAGGCCTGCTCCTGCCCCCGTTTTCGTGAGGGATCCATCGAAGTACATGGGTCCAGGCTCGGCTTGAATCGCGCCCGGCGGGAGCTGAGTGTCGGTCCATTCATGCAACGAAGTCCGCCAACGCTTGCGACTTGATGGCCTTTCGCGGGGCATAGGTGATGGTCTCCCCCATTAGTTCGGCGGACCACTTGGCGATGCGCCCCGTGGCCTCCCGATTGTTGACGATCTCTCCGAGGGGGAAGGACGACACCACCGTCACGGGATGAGCGAGGAAGTAGTGCTGGAGCTTGCGCCTTGTGACGATGATGCCGTAGAGCAGCTTTTGGATGTGCGGGTACCGGACCTTGGCCTCGGAGAGTACCTCACTGGTGAAGTATACCGGTCGCTGGACCGGCAATGTATGACCCTCCTCGTGCCTCTCGACGGCTATGACCGCGCTAACCACCTGAGTGGTTGCGGCCACATAGAGGAGGAGGGGCTCGGGGGAATCGTCACCTTCGGCTGGTCGCGGGGGCACGAGAATTGGTGCAGAAGTCAGCAGCCCCTTCAACTTGGTTAAGGCCTCCTCCGCTTCGGCGGTCCACGCAAAGTGTTCCGTCTTTTTAGCAGGCGGTAGAGGGGTAGCGCTTTTTCCCCTAGCCTCGAGATGAATCTGCTGAGAGCGGCTAGGCAGCCTGTTACTTTCTGCACACCCTTGAGGTCACGAATCGGGCCCATCCTCGTGACTGCTGAGATTTTTCAGGGTTTGCCTCGATCCCCCGTTGTGAGACGATGTAGCCAAGTAGCATGCCTCGAGGCACACCAAAGACACACTTCTCGGGGTTGAGCTTCACATTCTTGGCCCGGAGGCACTCGAACGTGGTCTCGAGGTTGCTGATGAGGTTCCCTACTTTTTTAGTTTTAACCACGATGTCATCGACGTAGGCCTCGACGGTCTTGCCTATGTGCTCGCCAAAGATGTGCTGCATACATCGTTGGTACGTTGCCCCGGCGTTTCGAAGGCCGAAGGGCATCGTAACATAGCAGTACATACCAAATGGCGTGATAAAAGAGGTCGCGAGCTCATCGGATTTTCTCATCCTAATTTGGTGGTAGCCGGAATACGCATCAAGGAACGAAAGCACTTCGCACCCAGCAGTGGAATCGACGATCTGGTCAATTCTAGGTAAAGGAAATGGAACTTTTGGACATGCTTTATTCAGACCAGTGTAATCTACACACATCCGCATTTTTCCATTCTTTTTCCTAACTAGTACAGGGTTAGCTAGCCACTCTGGGTAAAATACCTCCTTGATGAATCCGGCCGCCAAAAGCTTGTGCACCTCCTCGCCGATGATCCTGCGCTTTTCCTCGTCGAAGCGGCGCAGGCGTTGCTTCACCGGTCTGGACCCGGCCTGGATCTCCAAGGCGTGCTCGGCGACTTCCCTCGGTATGCCCGGCATGTCCGAGGGGTTCCACGCAAACATGTCGATGTTCGCGCGGAGAAAGTCGACGAGCACTGCTTCCTATTTGGGCTCGAGGCTGGTACTGATGGTCAGCGTCTTGCCATTGGCCGAGGTCGGGTCGACGGGTATTTGCTTGGTGTGCTCGGCCGGCTCGAAGGTGCCGGCGTGACGCTTTGCTTCTGGGGCCCCCTCGGTGGCCAGAGCTGCCAAGGCCTCGAGCGAGTCGAGGTGGACGTTGGCCTCCCCCCGCTCGACGCACTCCACGTCGCAGTGGTATGCGTGCTCGTAGGAGGTGTCAACGGTGATGACCCCTTTTGGCCCCGGCATCTTGAGCTTCAAGTACGTGTAGTTAGGAATCGCCATGAACTTGGCGTAGCCTGGCCGGCCGATGATGGCGTGGTAGGTCCCTTGGAAGCCGACCACCTCGAAGGTGAGCGTTTCCTGTCGGAAGTTTGCCGGCGTGCCGAAGCAGACCGGCAGGTCGATGCGCCCGAGGGGGGTGGGCCTTCTTTCCTGGTACTACTCCGTGGAACCCCCCGACACTGGGTCGGAGCTGTCCTTCTGAAATCCCCAGGAGGTCGAGGGTCTCGAGGTATATGATGTTGAGGCTCGAGCCCCCATCCATCAACACCTTGGAGAACCGAACGTCGACTATGACGGGGTCGACGACGAGGGGGTAAGCCCCCGGGTTTATGACCCGGTCCGGATGGTCGTCACGGTCGAACGTGATTGGCGCATCGGACCAGTCAAGATACCGGGGGGCGTCGTGGCCAAGCGAAAAGATTTCCCGGCGCTCCTTCTTTCTTTCTCGAGCTGAGAGCCCGACGGTCGGCCCCCCGTAGATCATGTAGCAGTCGCGCACCGGGGGGAAGTCGCCATCTGCGTTTCTGCCGCCGCGTCGATCGGTATCCTTTCCCTTAGGCGCGTCTTCCTTCTTATCGCCGAGCTTGGAGTAGTAGCCCTTCAACAGTCGGCAGTCTTTCAACTTGTGGTTTACGGGGCCCCTGTGGTAGGTACAGGGATCCTCGAGCATCTGGTCGAAAACAGCCCCATCGGGGGGGCCTCGGGGCTTCTTAGGCTCGAGGGCGCCCGCGAGCACCTCTTTGTCGTCGTCGTCATCGGCGCCACGCTTCGCCTTCTGGCCCTTGCGTTTGTTTTTCTTCCTTTTGTTGCCGTCATTGTTGTCGTTCTTGGCGTCGTTGCCCTTGTGGAGCCCTCCGGCGCGATCACCGCCTTGCCTTTGTCCGTGGAACGGCCAAAGAAGGCCCCCACTGCTTCGTCGCCCGAAGCAAAGCTGGTGACGCGATCCATCAGGTCCTCGACCGTCCCGGGACGGTAGCGTCCTAGCTCATGAACAAGCTCTTGGCATGTCGTGCCCGCGAGGAACGCTGAGATGACGTCCTCGTCAGGCACGTGGGGGAGCTCGAGACGCTGCTTCGAGAACCGTCGAGCGAAGTCGCGGAGGGGCTCGTCCGCCGCCTGCCTGCAACGCCGTAGGTCCCAGGGGTTGCCTGGACGCACGCAGGTCCCCTTGAAATTCCCGTCGAAGACCCTGACTAGGTCGGCCCAGTCATGGATCCGATCCGGCGGGAGCCCCTCGAGCCACCGGCGGGCGGTGTCCGAGAGGTAAAGTGGGAGTTGACGGATGATCACGCGGTCGTCGTTCTTCGCTCCGCCCAGTTGGCAGCCAAGGCGGAAGTCCGAGAGCCAGAGCTTGGGCTCGACCTCCCCGTCATACTTCACGATGTTGGTCGGCGGTCGGAAGCGGTCGGGGAGGGTCGAGCTGCGGATGGCCCGGCTGAAGACTCGGGGGCCCGGGGGCTCGAGGACCTGCCGGTCCTCGTCGCTGTCGTAGCGCCCCCCTCGATGGGCGCTATAGCCACGCTCTTGGGCCCCCTTGTCCTTGCGCCGTCGGTTGATGTCGTTGCGGGCGTCGTTGGGGTCTCGAGGCGGCCGGTTGTCGACGATCCGTTCGCGGACTGGCCTAGCTCGAGAGGCGTCCGGCTGGTGGACGGATGCCTCGCGAGCGTCGTGGGGCGTGTCCGCCGGTCTCCCCGAGGCTGCTCCGCGTCGGCGTGACGCCGAGCTCTCGGCCTGCTGCACCGCGGCTGTCTCGAGGAGGTTTTTCATTTCTCCGAGCATGCGCCTGGCATCGGGGTTGGAGACGGCGGGCAGGTCACGGAGCATCATAGCCGCCGCCACCACGTTCTGGCCGGCTCGCGGGAAACATACCTCAGGGCGTGCTGGTGCCCCGTCCTCGAGGATCCGCCGGTGGACCTCTCGAGCCCGGCCTCGAGCTCCGGCCTCGGGGCTGGGGTGGTTCCTGCATCAGGGTTTGCCGGAGCTGCAGCAGGTGTCGCCGTTCCTCCTCGGCTTTGGTGATTGCCTCTTGCACTTGTGCGAGTTGCGCCGCCCGGCCATCGTCGTGCTTTAGGCGGTACAGCCGGTGCTGGAGGTTCGTCCCTTCCCTGAACGCGTGATCCGCCTGCCGCGGCCACGTCGCTAGGTCCCTCTAGGTCGAGGGCCGGCCTGTCGTCGTCGCCTTCGTCCTCGGTATCGCATACGACTCCCTCGAGTTGGAAGCACTCCCTGGTGGGATCCCAGAGGTCGGGGTCGTGGTAGTCGTATTCGTCGGAGTCGGAGCTGTTGACGGCACGCCGCCTTGGCCGATGCTGGGACCGCAGCTCGCGGTACCATTCTCCGACGGTGGCTCGCCGAGGTGGCTCGAAGGGTCGCAAGAAGTCGCGGTCGACGCACGCGGGGTGGACGATTTCCAGGCTGGCCATGGCCTGCAGCAGCGCGCCCGAACGCTGCTCCCGGTCCGCCACCGTCTGGTCCTGATGGCGCTCGTCGAGGCGGTGGGCGTATACAGCCGCAGAGTTGTCGAGGCCGACCGGGAACCGCTGGCGTCGAGCGCGGCGCGACCCGTGCGGGAGGAGGCTGAGCGGCGTCGACGGCGCACGGCTCGGAGGCCTCTGGCCTGGCTCCTGGTCCGTACGCATGATGAATGCGAAGTCGCTAGGCGGGCGTGAGTGCGCCCTGGAGGTCTCCGGCCGCGCGCCGGGCGGGTTCCCCTGGGGACCCTGCACCGGCTACGGGGGCGTAGGTGTTTGCCGCGGGCACCGCCTGCGCCCGGCGACGACGGTGACGACGGCGCCGCTCGCGACGTGGCGACGTGTGGTGGTGCGGGCGACGCGTCACGCCCCCGCGCGGGGGGTGGCGTGACACGCACTCCGCTCAGGCCCTCCGTGGAGAGCAGAGTCAGCTCGTTGCCGTTGCCTGTGGCCAGGAACTCGAGGCTCCCGAACCAGACGACGGCACCAGCCGAGAACGGAAGAGGGGATGAAGCCATCCAGGAATCAACGAGAAATCGGCTCGGACACGCGAAGTCCCCTACCTGGCGCGCCAACTGTCGGTGTTTCGTACCCGGGGGTATCACACCAACGAGTAATATGATCGCGTGCTTCTCTTCCTGGATGGTGATGCAAGGGGACACAAGGATTTATCCTGGTTCGGGCAAAGAAGGCCCTACGTCCAGGGGGGGGAGATGTTCTTGTATTACTTGCACCTAAGTGCTTGTACAGGGGAGAATACAAGCTCAGTGAGCGTGGACCGGAGTCCGGACTCGTGTCTGTGCGTGGACTCGTGTGTTTGTGTCCGTCGTCCTGAATGAGGGCCCTAGCGTCCCCTTTTATAGAGCAAGGGGAGGCCAGGGTTACATGAAAGTATTACAGGTGTCGGGGCGTATGGTGCCCCATACGGAGAAGGGTAGGAACCCTGTCTTGTCGGGGCCACTGGAGCCGATGTGATCGTCGCTGTTGAGGCGTCCTTGGTCGTGGCTTCCATCCTGGGCGCGGACGTGGGGGCGCGACAAGGCGGGAGCCGTACAGCACCCATCCCGGAATGTACAGTACGGCGCGGCGGGGTCCCTCCGGGTCTTGGGGTACCTGTCCTCCAATAGCACGAAAGTAGTTAGGGCTCGAAGGGCGCGGAGCCGGCTTCGAGGTGGTGCCACGGGGGCTCGAGGGGCGCGGAGCCGGCCTCGAGGTGTTACAGTGCAGGGCTCGAGGGGCGCGTAGCCGGCCTCGAGGGTTACAGTGCCTGGCTTGGCCGAACAGTGCTGACTGGTGCCCTTTTGCCCATGCTTGTGTGTGTGAAAACGAGACTTGACCTTTACACCGAGTTACTGTGGTACACGCCGTGCACTAGTGGACATGACCGGAGTAGGTGAAGGCATTAAATGCGTGGTATGGGCTGGTACGGCTGTCTGTGCAGCTCGAGGTCCGTGTGTTAAGGCTCGAGGTGTGGGGGCGCGCTTGCCCGAGGTCTGGAGGGCTCGAGCGAGACGGAGAGCGATCGTGCTCGCCCGAGGCCTGGCTGGGAGGGCTCGGGGCGAGGGGGGGGGGGGGGGGGACGGAGACGGAAGAGCGTTCGCCCGAGGCCTGGCTGGGAGGGCTCGGGCGAGACGGAGACGGAGCGTTCGCCCGAGGCCTGGCTGGGAGGGCTCGGGCGAGACGGAGACGGAGCGTTCGGGTGTTTGGTTGATGGGCTTACCCTTTTTTGTTACCACGACAACAGGTAAAAAAGTTTTTGCTGAGAGGACTAATGAGTCCAAATGGAATGAGCCAACTAGGGGTATTGGTTACACTCTTAAATTTAGTCACTAACTTTAACCTTTTAGTGGCTAAAATATTTAAACCTCCTCAATAGAGAGACTAAAAAGGCTTTAGCACTTACAAATGACGTAAGTTTAGAGGGTGATAACCAAACACACCCGCAGTCAAGCCCTAAACGTGGAGCCCACGAAGTTGTCATTTGCGGAAAAAAAGGCTCGGGGTGTTCATTTCCTGATAAAAAAAAATTAGCTTGTCACATCAGATGTTTCCACGCTACTAATTTAAATATTAAAAAATAAAACGAAACAAAATAACTACTCGCATATGGATAAAAAAACGAATCTACTAAGACAAATTTAAATTGTCATTAGCAAATGTTTATGTAGCATTATATTTCAAATTATGAACTAATTAGTTTAATAGATTCGTTTCGCGAATTCTAGCCTTGGCTGATAAATAGGTTTTTAATTACTCTATTTTTATATAGATTATTAAATTAGGACTGTTAAAATCTGTTTTTCCAGTAAAACAAACCCAAAGCCACATGTTCAAGTCAGGGGAGTAGAGGGCCTCTACGGCCACCAATACTCCCCACAGATAAAGTATTCTTATAATGATCAGATGGAGTAGAAGGCCTTTTTAGGATATGATAAACCAATTCAGTTGTTACAGCATTGCCGAGCGCTTGGGGTCCATTATATTCTGTCCTGTACTTTTCTTCTTCATCAGCTTACTCGATCTACTGTTGGTTGTCTGATGATCAGCAGCGATCAGAGAGGCCACCCATGGAGTGGACGAGCAATAATTCCAACTGATCTGACCTAAAGTTGTGTGTGTGTGTGTGTGAGAGAGAGAGAGAGAACCCAATTTTGCTGTAGCATGTGCACTGAAAGTCTGAAAGAAAGAAAGAGCCGGAGGGGCATGGATGGAGATGCATGCAGTGCCGCTGATTGATGAGGCCGGGGAAGCCAAATGGAACCGAGACAGCATGGGTGCTGCAAGAAACTAGCCCGGGCTACATACCACCACACTAGCTAGCTGCTGCACGACGACGACGATAGATAGATACTCCCTCCGTCCCTAAACAAGTGTCGTTCTCGCTTCTCATGAAAAAGTTACCGACAATTATATATTAAAATATATTAATATTTATGTTAAGTAATTAGTATCATCGGAAAGATCTTTACATCTAGTTTTTTAACAAAATTATTTGGAGATATAAATATTACATATATTTTCTATAAATTGAATCAAACACGTGGCACGCACACCAACGGCGACACTTATTTAGGGACGGAGGGAGTAGACCAATAGATAGAGATGTACGAGCCGGCCGGCGCAACAGTGGCCTCGATCATAAGATTCCTTTTGTATGGGAGGACCACGCCCCTGCCCCATCGTTTTCTTCATTCCATGCCCAACTTGAAAGCATCACGTCGCCGTACGGTGCCTCGATCGCTATCTATACTACTAGTACTATTCTATCATCGATATGATGCTGCTACATTATTCACACAATACAGTACAACGCTAGCTGCTCCTACAAGCAGCTAGCTAGTGATGCATGCATGCCATATATTCACGCATGCATATGCGGCACGCTTTGCTGTTGGCGATCGAGCTCCGAACCAACAACTGCGCATGCATGCGATGCAAGCATCTTTGGTAATAGGGAGCAAATAATATACTGTATTTGCCAATTGCCATGCATATGGTTGTTCTCTATATATATCTCCATGACCAACAGAACCTAGCAATTCAACTACGTACTGGCGGCAATAGGAGCAAGGGTCGAGGTCTCTGAACATATGTGCACAAATTCATGCATGTTGGTTGTTTGCTCAGAAATTGTTGCGCCCGGCCGGCCCAATGCAACAAACCCAAAATTCAGTCGTGTTGTATATATATGTGGGGGCGCTCCGGGATGATACTGAAAAGCGAGGACGAGTCATCGACTATTGTGTTGCATTGCATGTGGGGTATCACATCTTTTTCCGGGCTCTTGTGAGGGTCTGTCTTGCAGTGAAGAGGAAAATACACCTCAGGTCCCCAAACTTGGCACAAGGTGTCAATCAGGTCCCCAAACTTTTAAAATGATATCTGCAGGTCCCTAAACTTGGCAAACCGTGTCATCTAGGTCCCAAACTTTCAAGGTGTTCACCACATATCCCTAAACTTGACTGGTCGTGTCATCCCGGTACCAAACTTTTAAAATAATCACCGTAGGTCCCTCAATTTGGCTAACAGTATCATTCTAGTCCAAATGTTATCTAACTCACTATTATAGCTATGTGACATACTAACTATACATTAAACGTGAATCTAACATACATCAATTAATATAAATCATAAAATTGTAAATTATATAAAATAATTTACATCAGCAAAAATAAGTATTAAAATAATTAAAATAATAATTTAGATTTAAACTATAATATTATTTGCTGATAATTTTTTATAAAAATTATATTATATTATTTTAATACTAGTTTTATAGTATTATTTTTGCTGATAAATTTATATAACTATATTATTTATTTTAATACTAGTTGTTATCGTTTTTTGCTGCAAAATTTATATAAATTATATTATTATTTAATACGACAAACATAGTATTATTTTTAATACTACTTTTTGCTAATGTAAATAATTTTATATAATTTATAATTTATAATATATATATTAACTGACACATGTTAGATCCACGTATAATGTACATTCAGTATGTCACGTCAGCTAATAGAGTGACATACTGAATGTACGTTAAACATGGATCTAACATGTGTTAATTAATAAAATTATATAAAATAATTTACATCAGCAAAAGTTAGTATAAAAATAATACTATGTTTGTAGTATTAAATAATAATATAATTATATAAAAATTTATTAGAAAAAAACTATACAAGTAGTATTAAAATAATAATTATATAAAAAAGTGTTCAGCAAAAGTTTACTATAAAACTAGTATTCAAATAATAACAATATAATTTTTATAAAAAAATTATCAGCAAATAATATTGTAGTTTAAACCTATTTATCATTTTAAATTATTTTAATACTTATTTGCTGATGTAAAATTTTATATAATTTATAATTTATGATATATATTAATTGATATATGTTAGATTCACGTTTAATTGTATAGTTAGTATATCACATAGCTATTATAGTGGGATAGATAACATTTGGACTAGAATGACACTGTTAGCCAAGTTGAGGGACTTACGGTGATTATTTTAAAAGTTTGGGACCGGGATGACACGATCAGCCAAGTTTAGGGATATGTGGTGAACACCTTGAAAGTTTGGGACCTAGATGACACAGTTTGCCAAGTTTAGGGACCTGCAGATATCACTTTAAAAGTTCAGGGACCTGATTGACACCTCGTGCCTAGTTCAAGGACCTGAGTTGTATTTTCCTCTAGTTAGTATATCACATAGCTATTATAGTGGGATAGATAACATTTGGACTAGAATGACACTATTAGCCAAGTTGAGGGACCTACGGTGATTATTTTAAAAGTTTGGGATCGGGATGACACGATCAGCCAAGTTTAGGGATATGTGGTGAACACCTTGAAAGTTTGGGACCTAGATGACACAGTTTGCCAAGTTTAGGGACCTGTAGATATCACTTTAAAAATTCAGGGACCTGATTAAAACCTCGTGCCAAGTTCGAGGACCTGACGTGTATTTTCCTCTGCAGTGAATATACGACGACGCTGATCACGACTGCCGCTAGCTGCATGCAGGCCGGCTGTATTCCCGGCCCTGCATTGGTGCTGACGATGCTGCACTGCGCAGGGGTTCTTCTCTGAAATTATTGTACGTACAGTATACTCAAATTAATTAATATGTACATCTCCATCTCCATCTCCATCTCCATCGACATGTACATCTGCCGTTGTCGATCGATCGAGCAGCTTGGAGAACAGTATCGCCATTGAATTCGATCGATCGGGCAACATATAAAAGTTGAAAGCGAGAAGAACGGAGAGGGCCATGGCGATCCGGTACGGTTCCTGATTGGAACTGAGAGATGGCCGAAAAAGACACAACTCCTTTCTCCCCCATTGACGCGTTAATTGATGAGTTAGACTGTCTCCAACAACATTGTCCTAAATTCAAAACTTATTCCTAGATATTTGGGTTCACAGTGAAAGAGTCGTAACCTGAAACCCCCACTTCACCAACAAACAATCTAAAACTCTTCCCTCTCTCCCCCACGCTCCGCCGCTCGCGCCCCCTCTCTACCTCGACGCCGCCATCCCTCTCTCCCTTTCTACCCCGGCGCCGCTCCTCCTCCCGGATAGACGGGTGGCGGCAGCCGCGGGCGAGGAGGAGACTAGATCCGGCACGCCCCGCTCCCTGCCGACGAGCTGCATGGCCACGGCGGCTCCCGCAGAAACCCGTTCCCTACGACGGCTCCCGCGCCGAACCTCGCCGCGCCGGCTCCTTGCCGAGCTCTGCCCGTCGACGAGCCCACCTCCCCGTCGAGCACCACCCGCCTCCCTCGCCGCCTCGTCCCACCCCGCACTACCGGACATGGTCGCTTTGCCGAGTGCCACAGGCACTCGGCAAAGCTCCTTTTGCTCTCGGCAAAGCCTTTGCCGAGTGCAGCCCTCGGCAAAGGCCACACGGCAAAAAATGGATCGGCAAAGGGCTCTTTGCCGAGAGCCTTTTATCGGGCGCTCGGCAAAGCCTTTGCCGAGTGCTGAGATGGCTCTCGGCAAAGAAAAAAAATAAAAAAACCCCGAAAAAATAAAGAAAATTTTTATTTAATTGAAGGAGGGGCCCCACTGGGCAGCGCCCACTTGTTGCCCTTGAAATCGCAAGTTCTACTATTTTTCACGCAATTTTCTCTCACGCAGTCAGCAGGATTCGAACTCACGACCTCTCGTTCGCGCGGAGCCTCCTCTACCACTGCACTACACACATATACGTTCCATCTCCGTTTCGATTACCCATATATTATACTAAACCATGTGTAATTTGCTTATTTGAGGCCCTAAACGAATTCAAATCAAAAAATTGTAAACTACAAAGTTTTCTAACTTTTCAAGATCTACAACTTTATTTTGGTAGTTTTCCATCCGAGGTCGTTTATAAAATTTGAATTTTAAATTTACAATTTCAAACGTAGTTTTCGTTGACAAGATGATTTCAAATCAAAAAGTTGTCAACACCAAAGTTTCATAACTTTTCGAGATCTACAACTTTTATTTTGGCCATTTCTCCATCTAAGGCATTTTAAAAATTCGAATTTTAAAATTTTCAAATTCGAACGTAGTTTTGCATAACTAGATGACTTCAAATTAAAAAGTTATCAACTACAAACTTTCATAACTTGTCAAGATCTACAAAGTTTATTTTGGTTGTTTACCCATTTTATACATCCAAAATTATGGTTATCATATTATTCACAAATATTATATATCACTCTTGTAGTTTCGTAAACTAACGGAGAGAGAGAGGTAAGATTTATGAACAAATTTATTTTAAATTTGTCAAATGAAGAAATGACTAAAATAAAAATTATTCATCTTGATAAGTGAAACACTTTTTAGTTGAAAGTTTTTTATTTGGATTAATTTACTGTTTCAAAATATGATTTGAAAATTAACTTTGCCGAGTGTAAAAAAAAACACTCGGCAAAGAAATTCTTTGCCGAGAGCCAATAAAAAAACTCTCGGCAAAGAATTTCTTTGCCGAGAGCAAGAAAAACACTCGGCAAAGAAATTCTTTGCCGAGTGTTTTTTTTGGCTCTCGGCAAAGAATTTCTTTGCCGAGTGTTTTTCTTTTGCCGAGAGTTTTTTATTCGGCCCTCGGCAAAGAGCTCTTTGCCGAGCGCCCGAAAAAAAACTCTCGGCAAAGAGTGCGGCGCTCGGCAAAGTGAGTTTTTCCGGTAGTGCCGCCTCGCCATTGGGCCCACCACGTAGAACGTGTTCGATTGCATTGTCATCCAGGGAAGACGCTTTTTTGCCTGCTGATTCGGCCGGTAGGAAAAATCGGTCCTCTAAATGGGTCATCGGTGGGAGACGATTCTGGATAGGTAAAGACACCGTACATGACCAATTTTAGATATGGGCAACGTTGTTGGAGAGTGGAGACAGTCTTGCAACCAGAGATCAACACGGAGCACACAACACGAACGTAGTAGCAAAGCATTTTACAGCATCTAGCATGCATGCATGCTCCTACGCTTTTGTCATGTGTTACTAGTTGATGATCGAGTCTCTTTGGAGACACCATCGATCGCCTTATCGACTCCAGATGACTCGTGTCGGATGCGCGACCAAATTAAGGGGTTACCATGGTCATCTTGTGCACATCAAAAGAAAAGGAGAAAAGGCACAAAGCCATGGAAAAGCACAACCACGGCACACAAATCCTTGGGAGGTCAGTAGCATGCGCATTGCGTTGGCATAGCTAGCTGCAAGTAGTTTCTTCATCTAGCATGGGTGGGGGACGGTTCTACCTGCAGCTATAGCCGAGCAAATAGCTATCGGCCGGTGTGGTAAGCAATGACGACACTTAACAATTCACTATCAGATATGCACTGATCCAACACTGGTGTCATGCATGCCACTGTCGAATCATGGCCTAAACCGGTAGTAACACTCCTAGTAATGGTACTCATGACTACCCTCAGTTTCGTTCTAAGAGAGGACGATACATATCATCCTCTTTAATATCTTCTTCCTCCCTTGTCCTTTTCTTTTCATATAAGAACTCGGTCATGGCAGAGTCCAACTGGGATTCAGGAGGGAAGTCGAGGGCAGAACCGAGAGGGGAGTCGAGGGCGGTCGCTGTGCGGAGGGGCATGACCGGGGAGAGGAATCGCTGCACCAAGAAGGCCGCCGCACTAGAAAGAGCCACTGCGACGCGCACCAAGGAGGCCACCACATCAAGGAGTCGTTGAGAGGCTATCTCGCGCCGTCCCAACGACTCCTTGGGAGGCCGCTGCACGCTGAGGCTCCAAACGTACGCAAAGGGAGGAGAGGAACTAAAGATGAAGGAGAAGGGTTAGGGACCGGATTGGAGGAACCTTGTGCAAGGAGCCCGTGTCGTCGTGTCTCTGGTCGTGCCGCGTGGACCTTGCGCCACTGTCTTTGCCACATCTTTGAGTGGACACGTGGGCTTTGCTATGCCCCGCCTCTACTTCCACGAACAGGCGGGAAGGAAAACAACAAAAATAACATTTTGGGGTGTAAAGAGCTGAGCCCTCAGGAATGGGTGCGGGGATTGATTTGACTATCCACAAGAGCGGATCTACCACTGGAGCTGCCGGGGCTTCAGCCCCACTACAATGGCCACATCCATAGAGCCCCTCCTTGGTCCCTCCATGAAATTTTAGCCATATACTACCGGAGAACCCATCTTTGCCGAGTGCCGAGCTCTTTGTCGAGTGCTTGTCGAGTGTTTTTTTCAGGCACTCGACAAAGAGTGTCTTTGTCGAGTGTTTTTTTACACTCGGCAAAGTCAATTTTTAAATCAGATTTCAATGCAGTAAATTAATCCAAATGAAAAGTTTTCAACTACAAAGTGTTTAATCATCGAGATGAACAATTTTTGTTTGGTGATTTCTTCATTTGACAAACTGATAATAAACTTGTTTATAAATCTTACATCTGTCTGTAGTTTGTGAACTATGAGAGTGACATATAAGATTTGTGAATAATGTTAGAACCACCATGTTAGATGCATAAATGGCCAAACAACTAAAATAAACTTTTTAGATTTTGATAAGCTATGAACTTTGTAGTTGACAACTTTTTTGATTTGAAGTCATCTTTTCATGCAAAAACTGCGTCCGAATTTGAAAGATTTTAAATTTGAATTTTTCAAAAGACATTATATGGAGAAATGACCAAATAAAAGTTATAGATCTCAAAAAATTATGAAAACTTTGTAGTTGATAACTTTTTAATTTAAAATTATCTTGTCATGCAAAACTGCATTTGAATTTAAAAGTATTAAAATTTAATATTTCAAAAAAAATCTCAGATGATGAAACTGCTAAATGAAATTGTAGCTCTCAAAAAGTTATAAAATTTTGAGTTGACAACTTTTTAATTTGAAATCATCTTGTCAATGAAGACTACATTTGAAATTTCTCAAATTTAAATTCAAATCTTGTAAACTAGCTCGGATGGAGAAAAACGTTTCTAAATGAAAAGTGTAAAACTCAAAAAGTTATAAAACTTTGTAGTTGATAACTTTTTAATTTGTTTAGGAAACCAAATAAGTAATTTACACTCGGTTTATTATAATACGTGGAGAACGAAAATAGAATCTAGACGTAAGTGATAGTGTGGTATAGTGGTAGAGCGGGTACGCGCGAGGGAGAGGTCATCAAGTGCTACAGACACACTCAGCAAAACGGCAAAATCCGGTAGTGTAGGAGAAGGTCACAAAGAGTTTGAAGTGGAAGATGATGGCACAAAAAAGTTTGTGATTTAGACCTTAGTTTTGCTAAAATAGTTTAAACTTAGGCCCTTTAAACTTTTATCCTACATCAGTCGCTGACTCTCCACCTAAATTTAAGTGCTCTAGTAGCAGGTATCGTGCTGGAGGTGTGATTTTTGGCTGGGCGCATATTTAGTTATGGATATTCAAGCAGTGGTTTTACTGAAGTTGCTCTTAATCTTTATATGTAATCTTTGTAGTATGAATTTCAAACAGTGATGAGGTTTCGAGCCGGTAGTAATCATCACTTCTGGCACGTAGTGAGAGCATTTGCAAAAAAAGAATTAGGCGAGTATAGGGTCGAGATGATGGACTAGAGAGAGGTGAATAGTTTTTTTCTAAAATTAATCGTACCGGCTAACCAAAACAGATGCAGAATTAAAACTATTGATCTAGCCCAAAACTACACCCCTCTATCTATGTTCTATAACACCTTACAAAGATTCTATTAGGCAAACAAAGATGTCGGGCTAGCTAGAGCTCACCTAACCAATCTAACTAGTTCAAGCATCGTGGAGCTCTTACATAATCCAGTAAGTAAAATCACAAAGCTTCTAAGCTTACTAGTAATGCTCAGTAACAAAGCTACACAAGCCAAATTAGAGAGCTCAAATTACTTAGCTACACAAATTAAGCAAAGTACTAACAAGGCTATACACACGCCAATTAGTCACGCAAGAGAGCTACTCTATGCTAAACAAGCAAGGAAGATAACTAGCAAGCTACACAAGTTATCTAAGTACATGAGTAACTACACAAGCACTGTCGATGGTATGAAAAAGAGGTACCCAAAACCTCCATCAAGAAAAACATAGCCAAGGCTAAAAGGTAATCAACATTATGTGGGCCACCAGGCCGAAAGCCCATCAGGAGGAAATGGGCCACGACGGCCCACGATCCCAGAAAGACTCGAGTCAGCACACACTCTCTGGCCACGCCCGAGCTCCAGAGCTAGGCGCGGCTAGGCGTTATCTCTCCGCCTCGCCCGAGCCTCCAGAGCGAGGCCTCGGGCTAAGCGTTATTTCTCCGCCTCGCCCGAGCCACCCAGGCCAGGCCTCGGGCTAACGCCCATTCTCCGCTTTGCCCGAGCCTTCCGAGCAAAGCCTCGGGCAAGCGTCCATTCTCCGTCTCGCCTGAGCCCTCCGTGTAAGGTATCGGAACAGAGCATCGAAAACTTTCTAGCGAAGGAAGCAGGACACGACTATCCCGTACCTACCACTTGTACGACCCCAGAAGCATTAATTGCGCCTTGTCCACTCCGGTCAAGCCCCGCATGGTTACAACGAGTACACAGTTGATCGTACCACAGTTAATCAGATTTCAACTGCTTTCCCAAGAAAACATGCACGTCGTGCGGAGCTATCGCCCCATACCACGCGTTGTACCCCTCTCGAGGACACCCCTCGAGGTATGTACAGCGCTACGTCCCGCGTGTGGCCCGAAGCTCGACCTCTTCCGTCTGGCCTCGAATTCAACCATGAAGGTCTCGATCGCGCCCTCGAGCAAGGATCTACCAGGACCAGTCTACGCTCCAACAACTCTCGATACGACGTCTCTGCGCACACCGGCGCATGGGCGTCGTCCTTCACCCCCATCGCCGGGCATGTCGCCACAGGACGAGGAGCGTCACTACAACACCGACATGACCGACATCGTCATCCCCGACGTCATCAGTAGCGTCATCACCTACGACAACCCTAAAAACTGTGAAACCCCGTGCCTCCTCTTCGTCTATAAAAGGGTACGCCGGGGCTTAGGCTAGGGCAAGTTCCAGAAGGCGGCATCCGCGTGCACAAGCACTCAAGCCCTCAAGTTTTCCACCCATGTCTAGGACTCTAGGGCTAGCTCACGGGTCCTAGTTCCTCCTTACACACACCCTGTCCTCTCTCGTTCACGCTTGTATTCGCCCCTGTACAAGCACTTCGGTGCAAGATAATACAACCTCCCCCCGCTGTACATAGAGCCTCCTCTTGCCTGAACCAGGATAAACCGCCTGTATTCTTCTTACATCACCATCCGGATCAGGGAACACGCGCACATAAATTCACTAGTTGGTGTAGACCCCTGGGTTCGAAACACCGACAAGCACAATATAAATAAAAGTACAAGCTTGTGTATGGAGATTGCAAACCACCGAGAAGATGAGGACAATGTTGACATGATGATTTTCTCCCGAGGTTCACTTGGTTGCCACCAAGCTACGTCCCCGTTGTGTCGACCACACACCTTGGTAGTTTGGCAGCTAATAGGCACCACACCTAGCTTGACACTCGAACGCCGCAAGAACTCACCCACAAGTGAGGGTAACTCAATGACATGCTCAACTAGAGTTGCTCTTTGCGATCTCCGTCGGGGCGAGCACAACACCCCTCACAAATCCTTCTCTGGAGCCACACACAATCTCCACGTGGGCTTCACAACGGAGAACACAACCCACCAAGCCGTCTAGGTGACGATAATCACCAAGAGTAAAAGAAATCCCCAATCACAAATATTACCTAGTGCCACCAAATGCAAATCCTCAAATACACACACGACTCTCAATCCCTCACTCAAATTAACACCAAGCTTGAGAGGGAGAGGAAGGCGAGGAGGTAGATCTTCAATCTCTCATCCACACCCACATAGGGCACTCAATCTCTAGAAATTTCTGCACATAGCCATGGGGGGGGGAGAGGAAAGGAGAGCAAGAACCCTAGCACTTGTTCCCAACATAACACACAGCTCACGCTCCTGATCGTTGGAACGCGTAGATCTCGACTGAACCGGAATATCTGTGTAGGGCAAGGAAACAATCCGAGCAACAGCTCACTGTCCACCCATGCTCGGTTGATCTGAAATTAACCGGAATATCCAGGTAGGGCCTGGAATAAATCGAAGTGACCCCTTACTGATCTTCGCACGCTCAAACTAAAATTAACCGGAATATCTTGGTAGGGCCAAGAATAATTCCGAGCAAGGGTCTACTGTCCATACACGGTTGCTCCTCGTTTTTGAAACTTTTAAACCCTTTTCAATGTGCTAACTTTCCACAAATTACCAAATAAATTTGGCACTAAAGTTAGCAATTTCACAAGGATTTTTAAGGTTAACTCATCCATCTCACCATGTCACTAAGCGCAATGCATATGCACATGAAACTCACACTTAGTGGCACTTGATAACCGTTGAAACCAAAAGATTTCTCCTCTTTATAGTATGACTATCTATCCTAAACCCGATCATAAACTTCTCTACACACATATGACCAGTGAAATGAAATTCCCAACAAATATACCTTTGCCTTGCGCATTTCATTCCATTTCCTCCAATGTTGATGCAACACATGCACAAATCTTGATCAAATGATATGAGCCACTTCATAGCATCACATGACCTCCATGGTCCATCAATCTTGACCTCACATGCTCTTCACCATTGCTTTGGTCCTTCGGCACAAAGTCTATGCTCAGGCCTCCCGACACTCTCGTAGAATCAAGAATGAAGTTTTCATTCTGTACATGCCAGATCATGAATTGGTAACTGCAGCCAATCTCCGAAAAGTCCCGATTGTTTCGATTTTTGGAATGGGATATTACGGAATCCCCATGAATAGGATCAAACCTTATTCCATGTTATTTCCATAAGATTCCTCTTTCTTATTCTTAAGCAAGCCTCCGAGAGGGCTTAGTTGATCATGATTTCTGTTTTCTCTTTTTTTTCCTTTTTATTTGTTTCGAAAAAGATATCGTCCGATTCTCCTTCTATTGATTCTTTTCCGATCGAGATGTATGGATCCATGTGTCTACATACCTAGATTCTGTTCATGGATTAACGAAAATGTGTAAGAGCTCTATTTGCCTCTACCATTCTATGAGTCGCTTCCTTTTTGCGTATGGCACCCAACTCCCTTTAGCAGCATCTACTAATTCAGAACTTAATTTGAAAGCCATATTTTGACCCGGACGCTTTTGGGATGCTTCTAATAACCAACGAATGGCAAGTGCTCTTCCTTGTTTAGATCCTATTTCAATCGGAACTTTCCGCGTCGATCCTTTTTTATTACGTCTTGTTTTTACTCCTATATTGGGAGTTACTCTACGTATTGCTTGACGTAAAACCAATAGTGGATTTGTTTCCGTCTTTTGTTGAATCTTTTTCATGGCTCGATGGAGAATTTGATAAGCCAATGATTTTTTTCCGTCTTTCATAATACGGCTAACCACCATGTTAACTAATCGATTACGAAAAATTGGATCGGATTTTGCGGTTCTTTTTTCCGCAGTACCTCGACGTGACATGAGCGTGAAAGGTACCAACGGCTTCAAAGCCTCCAACTTGCCCTCCACCTTCGCAATTGGTCCATCAAGCCAAGTCTTGCCTTGATCTTTACTATCTTAGCCATATATGACTCCATGTCATGACTGATATGCAATAAGCTCCTTCATTACATGTGTACCTGTGGACTAATTTCATGTGTATCTCATATAAGAACATATTAGTCCACCTAGGTTTCCACTCAATTACCAAAACCAAACAAGGACCTTTCACCGTGTTTAGTTCCAAAATAAAAAACTTTACATCTGTGACATCGAATCTTTGGACACATACATGGAATACTAAATATAGATTAAAAAATAACTAATTACACAGTTTGCATGTAATTTACGAGACAAATCTTTTAAGCCTGATTATAATCAGTCCATTATTTGACACTAAAGTGCTATAGTAACACATGTGCAGACAGATCAATTAGGCATAACAAATTTGTCTCGTGATTTACGGATGGATTCTGTAATTTATTTTTTTTAGTATCCGAACACTTCATGCAACACCCTATGTAACATTTGATGCGACATTCAAAATTTTTACACCGTGAAACTAAACATGTCCTTGGTAGCAAATTGAATTGGGGCAGTCTCAGCGAGAGTTTCATCTGTGTTTCATTTGCACTAAATATGGTACCACATAAGCGTTTCTCATAATACAACAGTGTATTTAAGAAGAGAGAAGAAATGATGAAACTCCCTTGGCACGAAACCAACTTTCTCACTAGTAGAGAGACGGGCTTTCGTCCCGGTTGGGAAGGGGCTTTAGTCTCGATTTTCCCAACTGGGATTAACGGTCTCGGCCTTTAGTCCAGGGTACACAAATGGGACTAAAGCCCATTCTTAGGAGAAAAAATAAATGAAATACTAGGCAAACCTCTCTTGCGGTGTGTAAGATCCGAACTCAGTACCTCTCGCCTCACGCATAAACTTATTACCAACTCAATTGTACACCACATATGACAGAGTCTTATACACTCTTCTTTTGAATTGATCCATGGGGAACCTTTAGTCCCGTGTGGAAGACCTTTAGTCCGGGCTGGTGACACCAACCGGGACTAAAAGGTCACCCTTTAGTCCTAGTTGGTATTGCAATCAAAACTAAAAGTCGGAGGACCTTTAGTCCCAGTCGGTATTACCAACCAGGACTAAAAGGTCACCCTTTACTCCCAGTTGGTATTACAAACCGAGACTAAAAGTGGCCTGCGGGGCAGAGAACTTTTAGTCATGGTTGGTAACTACAACCGAGACTAATGGTTACTTTAGTTCCGAATACAAAAATACCGAGACTAAAGCCAAAACCTGATGCGGATCAAAGTCTTTTATCTACTAGTGTCTATGAGTCATGAAATTTAGTGTGTGTTCATTTTCTCTTGATTTTTTTTGCTTATGACATCGGATGTTGCGGCACTAATACTAATTCTAAAACTAATTACACCATCATACGAGAATTAACGAGATGAATCTATTAAGTCAAATTAATCTATCATTTGAAAATATTTACTGTATCGCCATATTATCAAAACATGGACTATTTAATTAGGTTTAATAGATTCGTCTCCCAACTTTGCCTCTGACTGATAAATTATTTTTTTAATTAGTATATTTTTAATAGACTAAACAAGACCGCAATATTTGATGTGGCAGAGCAAAATAAATTTACCCCGAAAACGGACATTTGTCTTAATGCCTATGAAAGTCTAGTTTCATTCAAGTTTTATTTAAGTTTTATTATGACATGATAATCTTAGAAACAACGTAATGAAACTCATCATTAAGATTGACCTGAGCCGACGAGGACTCATGATCTAATTTCCTTCTACAACAGCAGTATATTCATGTAGTACGAGTATGCATGTGCCTATGAATTATATTTAAGAAGCACCAAAGTGCATGCGTAGGACAAAATATCCCTTTGTCTAGTCTGAAAATTAAAGAAAAATATCCCTTTTGTCGCACGCACTGATGGATCATTGCACGCCAGCCCGGCCGTTTCGCTGATCAGGTCTGGTAGCTAGCGAGCGAGTCCACCAAATTAAATCGGCAACCAGATGGAGAGAGAGATGGCCAGATGGCTGCTCCACTGTCCACGCCGGCCCCGTCTATACTATGCATGCAATGCACCGCACCACCATACATATATGGCGGCACGGATCATCGGATGAGGAAGGAACAGCGGAAGAGGGCGAGCCGTCCCAATCAAGCCCATCAATGCATGCTAGCTCCATCGATCCACCACCTTCGTTCCCCTCCCCCTGCATCACACTGTTTGCCATTGAAGCTCTCTACTGTTCATCTGCTTCCCATTATACCTTGAACCTCGCTTGTCGCTTCCAAGTTACTGTGCACCATATAATTACCATGCCCTTCATTACCACGCAGTACATAGTAGGCGTCCCTGCTGCATGCCAAGCTGCACATATTACATATATACAGTACACACACTGCTACCTTAGGTCAGTGATTTCGTACCGACGATTGGTAGAGTCTACTCTAGCTACTACTCCCTCGGTCAAAAAAACAAAAATACAACCACAGGTTGCGTGCCACATAACTTGATTGATTAAGTTTCTAGTAAATACTATTTATATTTATGGATTTAAATAAATTTATTATAAAAATACATTTCGTAACTAATCTAATGATATTTATTTGGTATCATAAATATTATTACCTTTTAATCTACAATTGATCAAAGTTAACATACTAAACATGTTACCATGCTAGAATTGCATTGTTTCTGGGATTGAGGGAGTACGTACCAATGTGCATATATATATATACTCCCTTCGTTTCTAAATATTTGTGGTTTTCACTTCTCGGGAAACATCTTTGTCTAAATATATATTAAAAATATTAATATTATTGTATAAAATTAGGGATTGTTTAGTTGGAGGGTGAAAAGTTTTTGATGTCATATCAGATGTTTCGGTACTAATTTAGTCTATTAAAATAGACTAATAAAAAATAAATTACATTTCCGTTTGAAAACCATGAGATGAATTTATAATTATAACATGTCATTAGCACATGTTTATTGTAACACTAACATTGTTAAATCATGGATTAATTAGGCTTAAAAAATTATCTTGTAAAGTTATCACAATCTGTGTAATTAGTTATTTTTAGTCTATATTTAATACTCTATGCATGTGTCTAAATATTCGATGTGATATGTGAAAAGTTTTTTTGGGGTAAGAACTAAACAGACCCCTAGTATCATTACAACGATCTTTGAATCTAGTTTTTTAACAAACCTATCTAAAGATACAAATGTTGTACGTATTTATTACAAATTGAGTCAAATTTGTGGCACGCACACCAACGACGATAGTTATTTAGGGACGAAGAAAGTTCTCCATAAGTCTCATATTATTTGTCGTTTTAGCGTTAACCGTGATAATTATGGAGGGCTGAAAAAAGCTATGGTGCATAAGAAATGCGAGAATGAGTGAAATAGAAATATAAATGTTGAGAAAAGAGAAATGCATATTGAAAAGTGAGAATAACAAATTAAAAAATAATCTGGGATGACTATACAAGGTTAGAATGACTCTTGTTATGGTATGTTTAGAGTATATGTAAGTTGTTTTAGTTCTTTTTTTTTAAAAAAAATACTTAATACACACCTTCCAAATTATAAGACATTTTGTTTTTTTTCTGAATACATTGCTTTTATTATGTACTCCCTCCGTCCACGAAAGAATCAATTTCTAGAGTTGTCCTAAGTCAAACTTTTTAAACTTTGACCAAATTTTTAAAAAAAACTATCAAGATTTATGGTACCAAATTTACATCATTAGATATATCTTCAAATATATTTTCATAATATATCTATTTTATATCATAGATGTTATTACTCTTTTCTATAAAGTTAGTCAATGTTTAAAAAGTTTGACCGGCACGGATTCTAGGAATTGATTCTTTCATGGACGGAGGGAGTATATATCTACACATAGTGTATATCTAAATACTGCTACATAGAAAAAGTTACATATCTAGAAAAGTCAAAACATCTAGCTTGGAATAAAAATCGGAGTAGTAAGTACCGTAGCAAAAACTAGTATCTTAAAAAACAAGAATGGTTTAATAATTTGAAATGGAGAGAGTACTGCCTAAGGTAGACCTGTTAATCCTGCGCTGCTATATTATGGAGGACAAGCTTGTACATATCAGCAAGCAGGATGAACAAACAGCACAGGGAGGCACTGTTTGGCATTCAACGCCAAACTGGTCCGGTAAAAACCTAAAACCTACCGTGCAGGCCTAGCTAGGGTTTACCTTGCATCCGCATTGCCTCCCCCCATGAATAGAACCATGGGCCCACAAGGCTGAGGCACTGCTGGGCCTGGATGGGGGCCCAAAGGTGGAGTGGCCTGTCGTTTGGGCTTGGTTAGGTCTAGCATGCATGCAAATCGCTGGGGTGTCGTTGGGGTACGATACGCCTTTGCGCTAGCTTCTGGTTCGGAGAGCTTTGTCAGTTCATTGTCGCCTACTGTTCATCTGAGTCAGAAGAAATCAATACACGCTACCTCTTTTGCAAGGACTGATGATTTTCATTCAGGGCTATCAATCGGAGTATCCTACTACCTGTTAAACTAAAGCAGTTTTAACTAGTCTAATATAATTATCTTATGGATAAAATTCGACAAGTTTAAGGACCTTTGTTGTAGCGCCATGGTCTACTTTAATCATGACATAATAAAACTCAAAGATTCCCGGGTGCAGTTTTTTTTTTTTTTTTTTTTGAAGAAAGAGTCTTGCATGTCCTCTGAAAGTGACTTTCTTCAGAGACTTAAGCAGGCACTGAACCTGTATCTCGGCATGATATAATCAACTGAGATACGTGCGAGCCTCTACAAATCAACTTGACGAAATGACAACTTCAACTTGACGAAATGACAACTTCGTTAAAGGTTAATCGGGCAGGTAAGCCCAAATGCAAATATATACCTTTTGGGATTTGGATTGACTCACTCGTTCTCGTAGGGACGACGCCATCTCCAGGCAATTTCAACACAAGGCGACCATGTCATGGATCTTTTTCCAAGGGGGAAAAAACATATACCATATAACTATACACAATTGGTACTCCAAATGCTATATGTCCCAACCATTTTCCTCTCTTGATTGAATTTCAGGGTCCAAAGATACCCTAAAGATATACATCTTTTGTTTTGACGGCGTCTTCATGGTGATGATCCACAATTAAGTATTGTTTTATTTAATTATATATTTGGGAGTTTTATAACATGCCCATTGGTATATGTTTAACCATGTTTTAGCTAGAATGGTTTGATCAACTCCTATGGGAATCGAGATATATATGTGCTGTACTGCTGTATAGGTGGTGGACTTGGCAGGGGCGGGCCCAAGGGGGCTCAAAGTTATTCAGCTGAATACCCAAAGATTTTGGTAAAAAATTTTATACATATAGTATATATAAGTATATATACTAAAAAGGAGAAAAATAAGAGTAAATGAATAATCTATGAAAAATTCAGCCTAAAAACACTGGTACTCCCCTCCCTTGGTCCCTAAGGAATGGCCCAATAGCCCAATACGGTCCAAAAATCTTTCTTCTCTTTACATTTTAAATACCTACCTTCAAAATTTTGGGATCTATCTAGACGATCGAACGAGTGTTCTACGTATGTACAGTAAGTACAGTGATGAGTTCATGTTTGGCCAATTCAACATGCGATATATAGCATACGGCAGCTGGCCGAGCAGCTAGGGATAGTACTCACAACGCAGACTCTATCATAAATTCTAAATTTATTTATTATTCTGCTATTTATAGTATTTTGCTAAGATGTGAGAGTATATTTATTGAAAAGAGAGAGAAAAACCATAAGACTGCAAGTCTTATTTAGACTTCAAGTTTATAACATCTTCGAGATAATAAATAGACTTAAACTCTATAATAGAGTCTGCATTGTGAGTGCCCTTAAGTAGATTTCATGATTATATCCTAATTAATTAAAGAACCTCTTTTGTTTCTATGTGTACGATTTGACTAATAAGTGGGACCATCTGTGTATAACCTAGTACGTGCTGATGACTAATGTTTGAGATTAAGTCAAGTTTATGTGACGGGTATATACATGCATATATATGATATGAAACGATTAGAGTGTTTGACGGAGATAGAGAGAGAGGCATCTCATTAGCACAGGGGCCCGCATGTTGGTGCACCGACGATGCATACTCATGACATGGAAGACTTCGTAGCCCCTTTTTGTATGACTAGTTCGCCACCATGTCTAGAATTTTGTTGCCTAGCTCACGTTGGTGTGGCTAAATTTCGAATCAACTTTCCGTTTTCAAAAGATCCCACTCCGATCCGGTCCGCGACGTGTTCATCCATTATGTAGATTTGGGGACGACGTACGATGTTTATTGCGACTTATTTCAAAGACCCTAGTAGAATACCGCTCATAGCTGGCGCCCCCTATTCATAGCACATGCGGTTGTAGTTATCACTCGCCTGTGATATAAAAGGGGGCAGTGAACAGTTGACAACCGCCGGTGGAAATATATTTGCACTGGCGGTTGAACTAAGACAACCGCCAGTGTAAATGGACCTTTTATACAGGTGGTTAGCTAAGCCAACCGCTAGTGGAAATATATTTACACTGTCGGTTGTCTTAACTCAATCGCTAGTGGAAATACCACCATTTTCACTGGCGGTTGGGTTAAGACAACCGCATGTGCTGTCTCTGGTATAAATACCCCCTCTTCCTCTCCGAGCAGCACTGTTTCTCGCCGCCACCTTCCATTAGAGGCGATTTTGGAGGTCCAGATTTTACAAAATACAAGGGGAGAGGTTTTGATCTTCATTTCTTGGAAGGAGATTAACAAGAAAGGTTAGTTTGTGTCCCTCTTGCCTCAATTTGCTCATTCTTGCTCAATTTGATGATTCACTTTTTAGATCTAGGGTTTCACCCATGAGTGAGAGAATACCTAGGTTAATGAGTGAGCTCGCTTAAGATGGTTAAATAATGTCTCTCATCTATACTGCTTCGTGTTTACTTTTTAATTTTGTTTATGCATGATATCTTTCCTTGTTTCCATGTATAATGGTGTGTTCTTGAGTATTTATGTAGAGAGGGAAATGTAGGTTTTTATATAATATTTATGTTTTTTATTATGTTATTTATTTCTCAATTGTTTTTTAGGTTATTTTGTGTCCCTCTTGCCTCAATTTGCTCATTCTTGCTCAATTTGATGATTCACTTTTTAGATCTAGGGTTTCACCCATAAGTGAGAGAGAAGAATACCTAGGTTAATGAGTGAGCTTGCTTAAGATGGTTAAATAATGTCTCTCATCTATACTGCTTCGTGTTTACTTTTTAATTTTGTTTATGCATGATATCTTTCCTTGTTTCCATGTATAATGGTGTGTTCTTGAGTATTTATGTAGAGAGGGAAATGTAGGTTTTTATATAATATTTATGTTTTTTATTATGTTGTTTATTTCTCAATTGTTTTTTCACTATGTTTTTATGTTTTATGAATATTGTGTTTTTTTATTTAATAATGATACTTAGGTATTTTAAATTATGGTACTTAGTTTTTTTACTTTAAACCCTAATAAACTCTAAACACTAGCTAATAATAATTCCTAGCTAACCGCTTGTGCTATCTCTGGTATAAATACCCCCCTCTTCTTCCCCGAACAACACTGTTCTCGCCGCCACCTTCCATTGGAGGCGATTTTGGAGGTCCAGATTTTACAAAATACAAGGGGAGAGGTTTTGATCTTCATTTCTTGGAAGGAGATTAACAAGAAAGGTTAGTTTGTGTCCCTCTTGCCTCAATTTGCTCATTCTTGCTCAATTTGATGATTCAATTTTTACATCTAGGGTTTCACCTAGCAAATATATAATCTCTAGATATGGTTACTTTTTTACATTGATTTCATTATTGTTTTTTTATAGGTAATGACGGAGAGGTCATTCTGGATGTATAAGTTATCAAGATTAGATCCATTATACATACCCAAGGTTCATAGGTTTATTGATGACGCTAAGAATCATGCTTGGAGAATAAAGAAGACGCACATACATTGTCCGTGCATGGACTGCAAAAATGTTGTTGTATTTGATAACACTCAACAAATCCTTTCTCATCTGGTCCACCGAGGATTTATGAATGATTACTTGATTTGGACAAAGCATGGAGACGGTAGCTCTGCGCCTTATACGACTGGAAACCCTGCGAACATCGACGTCGATGGTGAAGATATGGTTGATGGTGGGTTTCAGTTTGTACAGGAGACACAACAACCTGACGCCGAACATGTTGTGCCAAATGTTGGAGATCATGGTTTCGCAGGAGGAAATGAAGATGTCAGAACTAATGTGCTGCCAAATAATATGGCTGCGGAAGATGCAGAATTTCTAGAGGCAATGTTGCGTCGTCATGTGGAAGATCCATCAATGTTCTTCATGAAAGGTATGGAGACCTTGATGAAGGCAGCAGAAGAGCCTTTGTATGATGAGTCTAAGGGTTGCACCAAAGAGTTCACGACGCTGCGGTCTGTGCTTAAGTTGTTGGTGTGCAAAGCTAGGTATGGTCTTTCTGATGCTGGCTTCGATGCGTTCTTGAGTATTATTGCAGACATGCTTCCTAAGGAGAACAAAGTGCCTGCTAACACATACTATGCCAAGAAGCTAATCAGTCCACTGATGATGGGTGTTGAGAAGATCCACGCGTACAGAAATCATTGTATCCTGTATCGAGGTGCTGATTATAATGATTTGGATAGCTGTCCAAAT
Source organism: Coix lacryma-jobi var. lacryma-jobi (assembly GCA_009763385.1). Taxonomy (NCBI): domain Eukaryota; kingdom Viridiplantae; phylum Streptophyta; class Magnoliopsida; order Poales; family Poaceae; genus Coix; species Coix lacryma-jobi. The sequence goes on along the minus strand of CM019824.1, from coordinate 34,069,705 downwards.
TGTGGTGCAAGTAGATACAAGACGAATAAAGACTACATCGAGGAAGAGTGTGTTGCCTCAGTGTGTAAAGAAACCAAGCGAAAGAGTGAAAGGATCAAGATGCCCAAGAGGGGGGGGGGGTGAATTGGGCTTTTCTAAAACTTCTTGCAAGAATAAAACCTATCAAGCCCCAATTAACCCCCTAGTGCCTAGAAGTGTGTTTCTCTTTACTCTACCGCACAAAAGACCAAGTCTATGCCACTCCTACTCTAGCAAAGCAATTCAATAGTGAATGAACAACAAGTAATAATGCGAAATTGAATTGCTTGAAAGTAAATGCGTAAGTAAAGGAGTAGAGATGACACAACGATCTTTTTGCCGAGGCATCGAGGTGTCGGCACACCCCCTAGTCCTCGTTGGAGCACCCGCGCAAGGGTATCGCTCCCCCTTGATCCGCGCAAGGATCAAGTGCTCACTATGAGCTGATTCTTCGCCGCTCCGGCCCGGTGAATCGCTCACTACCGGTCACAAACTTGCTTGGGTCATCCACAATGCCACCGGATGCTCTCCAAGCTTCACGATCGCCACCAAGCCGTCTAGGTGATGCCGATCACCAAGAGTAACAAGCTAGAATTCTCACTTGACCAACACAAGGCCAAAGAGATGGATGGATGCACACTTGCTACTCAATTCTCACTAGGAGGTGTCTAATTCTCACGATTAGCAAATCACTCAACCTCACTAGGGCTCTTGCACTCACTCACACTCACAATGTGTTTTTCAGCAGATGGAAGTGGCAAGAACACACAAATGGATGGAGGGAAGGAGTATAAATACTCCCCCAACCGGCCATCCAAAAACAGCACAAGACAGGGTTTCTGCGGGGGCATCGGACGCTCCGATGCCTAGCATCGGACGCGCCGATGACCTCGACCAACGGTCAACTGTACAATCTATCAGACTGTTCAAAGGGCCATCGGACGCTGGGCAGCGTCCGATGCCACCACAACGGACGCGTCCGATGTGGATTTGACCTCTCTGCATGGCCATCGGACGCTGGCCCTCAGCGTCCGATGCCGGCGTCCGATGCGACCTCCAGTTCACGCGCATGTGAACAGTGGCACGGGCGCGTCCGATGTGAACACATCGGCGCGTCCGATGCCACGCACCAGACTAAACCCTAGTCGGGGTGGGCATCAGACGCGTCTGATGCCTACCTGGCCAGCGTCCGATGCCCATTACAAGGGCAGACTGAGCTCAGATCGCGACGCGGCCTAAACGACTTTTGATCCTCTTGACTTAAGACATCTCTCTGAGCTACCTAGGGCTATGAAATAACAAGTGTGCACCACACCTACCTCAATAGACTCATCTAGGTCAAGCTACTGATTCACGCTCCCCTTTATAGTACGGCCAAAGGAAAAACAAAGACCTAAGACTACCTAAGTGTCCTCCAACACCATATGACACTTAGCCTAGTCTACCACCGTCTTCATCGTCCATCCTTTAAAAACCAAAACGATATCCATCGCCAGGGGACATGAACTTCATATGCCCGTATCGTCGCCATTACCGTGACCTAACTCAATCCGGTTTCTGCAAAACACACGTTAGTCACAGTAATCTTGTGTTTCATCCAATCACCGAAACACTAGGGGCCAAGATGCGTTCAATCTCCCCTTTTTGGTTTTTGATGACAACACGAGATCGAGTATAGAGAGAAGAGGTTTTTAAATCATGACATGTATGAACTTACAATGGATAAGAGAAAATGGTTAGGGGCAAGCTCATACATATCATGCCATCATCCTGCACTCAACAAGTTAGAGTGAATAGCAAGTGCAAGAGTAAAAGGGCTCATATACATAACAAGTGAGAATTAAGCGCAAGTAATGAGCGAAACGAAATGACATGTCATATATGATAGCATAGTGAGCACAAACATGTCATAAGCACAAGTATATAACAAACATAGTGCCAAAAGATGTGACAAGTAACGAGCGTATGTGAATGTAACACAACATAAGAAATCAAAACCCTCTCACATCGCTCCCCCTATCGCTATACTCGGCCACTCTCCCCCTTTGGCATCAAGCGCCAAACTATGCGTCGAAGGGCGGAGGTGGTGCAGACGAGTCAGGTGCCGTCTCCGGAGTGCGCTGAGTAAACTCAAACTGCTGGAGGTACTCCTCAGAGTCGGACGAAGACACACCGGTAGCCTGCTGACCCTCTGAAGCTGGAAGCTGCTGAGAAGCGGTCGGGGTCGGCTCTGGCTGCTGGACCTGCTCTGTCTGCGCTGCCTGCTCTGAAGCTATCGCAGTCTCTATAGCGGTGTCAAGCTGAGTATCTGAATGCGGAAGCTCATGAATCGGAGGTAACTGAGCCTGCACGGTCGTCGTGGTCTCTGACTGGACAGGCTCTATCTGCTCTGAGTACGCTACTGAACTCGGAAGAGTCTCGGTAGTAGAAGTGACTGGAGCCGTAGACGTCCGGACTGGGTCCTGCAGATCTGGCGTGGGGAACCCAGTGAGCTCACTGAAACTAGCTGACAGGTCCCGTGTCACAGAGGTGGTCGTCGCATATAGAGACTGTCGCCCTGGGCGTGAAGCCAGTACGCAGCGGACTAAAAAGCGGGGCCCCTCCAGGCGGAGTGGTAAAAGCGGTGAACTGGGAGGAACTCGGGCCTGAGAACTGAGGCTGCTGACTGTACTGTGGCGGCTTACCGAACGGCTATGGCTGAGGAAACTGCGGTGGCGGTCCAAACTGCTGCTGCTGAGGTGGGACAGGAGGCTGCCACTGAATCTGGTGCTGTGGGGGAGGCTGCTGCCACAGCCACTGAGGAGGTCCGCTGGCAAGTCGCTCCATGAAGCTGAGAGTCTGCTGCTGCAACTCCAGCATCTACCGTTGTAGGGCGTCGGACCGCTCCTACGCCTGCTGTTGGGCCAAGGCCTGCTGCTGAGCCAGACGCTGCTGCTCCTGAGTGAGCCTCTGGACGTCCTGAGTGACCGTCCGCTGCTGCTCCTCCATCCGTGATAGTATCGCAAGAAGCGCGGGGTCGGAGGAAGCAGTACCAGACGTCCCGACCTGTGAGTCGTGAGCTCTAGGCTGAAAGTGGGGCGGGAGCTGGTAGTCCTCGTCAGAGCTGTCGGTAGGGTCGTCGACAACAAACGTGGCCTCGCCCTCTAACTCTGCGAGCTCCTGCTCGGCGAGGGCCCAGACTGTCTCATCCTGCTCCTGAGCTGACTCGGGGACCTTAGGCCGCTGTCGTGAACTGGACGGTGCCCCCTGCTGCTGCTGCATGCGGTCCCGACCGTGTCCCAACAGCTGACTCATGTTATACGGAGGGAACACGGTCGCGGAGCCGGTGAGTGTCTCAGCTGAATGGCCCCCTGTAGTGGCAGCTACCTTCCAAAGGATATACGAGATCCAGTGAGCGTAAGGAAGCTGCCTGCGGGCCTTGATGCCCTCTGCCACTGTGTCCTTGTTGACACTAATTAACTCTTATTATTAAAGGTCAATTAAGCATGAAAATGGATGAATATATAAACTCCACCTTAGTATAGGGTTTAAAACTAATAAATTCCATGAGTTTTGGTGAATTGTGAATCCGCAGGGACTAAACCAGGAAACAACCTTCGATTCCTTCCCTTAGAAGGAAACCGACGGGAGATAACGCTTTCGCCAAGTCAGGAACCTTCCAGAAGACTCCAGAGATCACGTAGAGACACCCTGAGGAAGGGCACCCCGATCCACTTCCAGGTGGGACCGACCGGTCCCTTGGGCCCACCGGTCGGTCTCCCTCTGGCGCCTCTGGCTTCCGTCTTCTGCAAGCTACTTCCACCGCCTTTGAGGATCAATCTCAGCCCTACGTGAAGTCGGTTTGATCCAACGGTCACGGTTGATCCCTCAGGGCTATATAAACAGACCCCCAGGCCCCAGGTCAGAGTGAAGGTCCCTATTCACAAGACTACGCTTCAATTAGAAACCCTAGAAGAGACTTCAGGAGTCAGCTTTCAAGTAGAAGACTAGATATCCCTCTAGTAGGATTAGAACCTAGTATTATTCTAGAACTAGAAGAGAGAGAGAGAGGAAGAGATCAAGAGGAAGCTCCGGCCTGTCGGATCAACTTCTTCATCTTGTACCTGTGGATTCAAGTTCTTCATCGACTTGCTTCAACGATTGTTTCGGTAATCGACATCTATATTTAAGATTAAGCTATTGTTCTTATTGTTCTTAAGGTTTATGACTCTCTTTTGAGTACTTTAATTCTAGTCGCTCTAGAGTTGGAGTAGTTGGATAGTGTAAGCGTGGTGCTTAGACTTGATAGCTCATATTTACCTCCTATAACACCGGTAGTAGTGGTAGTTCGCAAGGGTGACTCTTATAGCCTTGTTGATTCTTTTATAGTCCACTTACCCGTGTGTAGGCTCGGTAGGATTATACATTTGCATAAAAGAATCATACTCTGTTTGTGACCTTTTGTGGCAACTTCCCCAATAAGAATAATATAAACATATCACTCTTAAGTTGGATATAGATAACCTTAGTGATCCCCTCTATACTTTTAGCTTCTCTGTCCTTGTTAGTTACTCAGGGGTTATACACTTGAGACCCATCACTATCCGTTCCTTTGGGTTCGATATTAAAACTGGGTTACTCCGGTGAAGTGCTACATCGGTAGATTTTATCTATGCGCTTGCGGATAGAGTAGAGTGTGCGTTAATTTATACCAACAAGCATTTCTGGCGCCGTTGCCGGGGAACTGTAGATCATTTTACATCTTGAGTATAACCTTGTATTATACCTTTATATTTTATACTTTACCTTTATCTTTTATTTTCTATACCCTGCCTGTGCTTTTATCTTTTATCTTTTTTTTTTATCTTTTTTTTATTCTTTTCACAATGGATTTCTCAGAGCCAACCACTAGCTGCACAGATTCCATTCCACTGAACCAGTATACCTATCACACTGTCGTAGACTTAGAGTTGCCCAAATCTGCTAAGCCTATCCTTTCAGACAACTACGAGCTACGACCATGTTTGATAGAAATGGTTAAGAATCAAATTTTCTCTGGCTTAGAAGACGAAAACCCACACATTCATTTAAATGAGTTTGAACAAACCTGTGCGTGACTACATATCGCAGGCATGTCTGACGAAACCCTTAGATGGAAACTTTTTCCATTCTCCTTAGAGGGAAAAGCCAAAACATGGTACCTTCAAACTGCACCAAGTAAAAATGGGTATTGGAAAGAACTCTGCTCTAGCTTTTGCTTAGAATACTTCCCTGTCTCCAAAATTATTTGTCTTCGCTTAGAGATTTTGTCCTTCATCCAAGAGGATAATGAGTCTCTAATTGCAGCCTGGGAAAGATTCGATAATCTTGTCCGCTCTGGTCCAGCCTTATCTATTCCAGACCCTGTCTTGCTTCAACACTTTTATAATGGTCTGAATAGAAAAACTTCTAACTACCTTAACTTAGCTTCAAACGGATCATTCCTACATACCCCAGCCTCTAAGGCAAGGGAAATGTTACAAAACTTATCTCAAATCACTCCTACTCCTGAAGCTAAACCACAAGAACCACTAGAAGTAAATCTAGAAGCTGATCCTATACCTATTCTTAATCATGAACAAACCTCAGCTTTAATTCCTAGTGAGAGGGAAACCTCAATCTTAGGAGATACCTTTGACTTCGAGGATGAGTACTTTACCGAATTTGGTAATACCTCAAAATATCACACAATTAGGAAACCACAAAATCAAAAATCATCTTTAGAAGAACTTACTAATAAGGTTTTCCTAAAAGAGACTACGAAGAAACTAATCTCTATAATAAGTCATGAATGGTTAGAAGAATCAGAACTTTCCACTGATACAATCCACTTAAATTCACCTTCTACAAACATTCAATGTCAAATCCATAAACAACCCTTCGAAGTTCTCTATAATCCTGTTGTGGGAATCAACATTATGGCTGAAACCTTTGCTCAAAATTTATTAAAACAAATACCACTTACCCCAACAGCTAAACTTTTAAAAACCCCTTTAGGACATGTTATTCCTAGCTCAGGAATCATGTATGTCCTGCCTGTCACAATAGATAACACTCCACTACACTTAAGTTTTTATATCTTTGATATTAAAGAGTTCAATCTGCTGATAGGCCAACCACTTAAGCAACTCATTCATGAAGGACAATTAGGGATCTTAAACTTCCATCTTGGGAAAAATCTTAAAGGAATCATGCCTATCACTCACTCTCTAAATGCTGAGAATGAATCATGTCCCGAGCCAGATCCTATGGAAGAAATTAAGGAAGCATCTTTTGAAATAATAAATGAATCCGAATATGAAGAAGATGCTCAGTTCTTCACTGAGGAAGAAGATAACACACCTGATCCAGATCCTTTAGATTCCTTAGAAGAACCTCCTAAACCTCCTATATAGTTAAAACCCTTACCTTCTGGGCTTCAATATGCTTTCTTAAATAATGATCCTGAATCTCCTATAATCATAAATAATAATCTTACTCAGGAACAAACTTCTAGGTTGATCACTGTCTTAGAGAAGCATAAATCAGCCTTTGGCTATTCACTCCATGATTTAAAAGGAATCAACCCCGCTTTCTGCACCCATCGCATTCCTACTGATCCTAACATATCACCATCTAGAGAGCCACAACACAGGCTTAACAATGCGATGAGGGAAGTAGTAAAGAAAGAGGTTTTGAAACTCTTGCACGCCGGGATCATTTATCCTGTGCCACACAGTGAGTGGGTAAGCCCTGTCCAAGTTGTGCCGAAAAAGGGAGGCATGACTGTGGTAAAGAATGAGAAGAATGAATTAATTCCACAAAGAACTATTACTGGTTGTAGAATGTGTATTGATTACAGAAAATTAAACAAGGCAACTAAGAAAGATTACTTTCCGCTACCTTTCATAGACGAAATGTTAGAACGGTTAGCCAATCACTCTTTCTTTTGTTTTCTTGATGGATATTCTGGATATCACCAAATCCCAATCCATCCAGATGATCAAAGCAAAACCACTTTCACATGTCCATACGGAACTTATGCTTATCGCCGAATGTCTTTTGGATTATGTAATGCACCTGCTTCTTTCCAAAGATGTATGATGTCTATATTTTCTGATATGATTGAAGAAATCATGGAAGTTTTCATGGATGACTTTTCTGTTTATGGAAAAACTTTTGATGATTGTCTTGAAAATTTAGACAAGGTTTTACAAAGATGTGAAGAAAAGCACTTAGTCCTTAATTGGGAAAAATGTCATTTTATGGTTAAGGAAGGCATAGTGCTAGGTCATTTAGTATCAGAACGTGGAATTGAGGTAGACAAAGCTAAAATTGAAGTAATTGAACGTTTGCCTCCACCGATTTATGTCAAAGGAATTCGAAGTTTTCTTGGCCATGCCGGTTTCTACCGTAGATTTATGAAAGATTTTTCTTACATTGCAAGACCACTTACAAATCTTTTGGCCAAGGATGTTCCTTTTGAATTTGATGATGCATGTTTAGAATCTTTTAACACTCTCAAGAAAGCGCTCACTTCTGCACCTGTCATTCAACCGCCTGATTGGTCTCTACCCTTTGAGATCATGTGTGATGCAAGTGATTTTGTTGTAGGAGCTATGCTAGGACAATATAAGGATAAAAAGCATCATGCAATCGCTTATGCCAGCAAAACTTTAACAGGACCTCAACTTAATTATGCTACTACTGAAAAAGAATTTCTGGCTGTTGTTTTTGCTATAGACAAATTTAGATCTTATTTAGTGGGAGCAAAGGTGATTGTTTTTACTGATCATGCTGCATTAAAGTACCTGCTCACTAAGAAAGATGCTAAGCCACGCTTAATAAGATGAGTTTTGTTACTCCAAGAATTTGATTTAGAAATAAAAGATAAGAAAGGAGTAGAAAATTCTGTAGCTGATCACTTGTCTAGAATGTATTTTGAAAATCCTCAGGAATTGCCTATAAATGACTCACTCAGGGACGACATGCTTTTTCAAATCTCTAGATCTGACCCCTGGTATGCAAATATTGTCAATTTTATAGTTGCAGGGTATGTACCACCAGGAGCAAATAAGAAGAAGCTGGTCTATGAGAGCAGGATCCACATATGGGATGATCCATATCTATTCAGAGTTTGCTCTGATGGATTACTCAGAAGATGTGTGCCAGCTGAAGAAGGAATCAAGATCATTGAACGCTGTCACTCTTCACCATATGGAGGACATTATGGGGCATTCCGAACGCATGCGAAGATCTGGCAAAGTGGATTTTTCTGGCCAACTATATACCAAGACACAAAAGACTTCGTCCGAAGATGTGGATCATGTCAGAGGCATGGCAGCATCAACACCAGAGATGCCATGCCACTCACTAACAACCTTCAGATTGAGCTCTTCGATGTCTGGGGAATTGATTACATGGGACCATTCCCTAAATCAAGGAATCATGAGTATATCCTAGTTGCTGTCGACTACGTCTCAAAATGGGTCGAAGCAGTGCCATGCAAGTCTACTAATGCAAGAAACTCTCAGAGGATGTTCGAGGAAATAATATTTCCAAGATTTGGAGTGCCAAGGATGGTAATTAGTGACGGAGGAACCCACTTCATTGACAAAGGATTTCATAAATATCTGACAAATCATGAGATCCGTCACAATATTGCCACTCCCTATCACCCCCAGACAAGTGGCCAAGCAGAAACATCAAACAAGCAAATCAAGAATATTCTACAGAAAATGGTCGACGAGATGGGAACACAATGGAAAGATAGACTACCCGAAGCACTGTGGGCTTATCGTACTGCTTATAAAACACCACTGGGGATGTCTCCATATCAACTCGTCTACGGAAAGACTTGTCACTTACCAGTAGAACTAGAATTCAAAGCTCACTGGGCAATCAAAAGATGGAACATGGACTTAGAAGCCGCAGGAGTAAAGAGGAAAATGCAACTCTCTGAACTAGATGAATGGCGCGAAAAAGCATATCATAACGCAAAAATCTACAAAGAGAGAACAAAGAGGTGGCATGACAAGAGAATCAAGAAGAAGAGTTTCACTCCTGGAGATAAGGTATTACTTTTTAATTCCAGAGTAAAATTCTTCGGGCATGGAAAACTACGCAGCAAATGGGAAGGACCTTTCACGGTGATTGCCACTTCATCACATGGAGCCATTACACTTCAAAATGATGAAGGTACGCTATTCAAGGTAAATGGACAACGTCTTAAGATTTTTCTAGAACCTAAAAAGAGTCCTGAAGAGTTAGATGTCATCCAATTCTTCGTTATCCCATAGATTTACACCATCGTCATTTTTCTGATAAGTTTGCACATCGGGAATATATTTTCTGGGATTAGGATCAAGTTTAAAGACACCACGAGCGACGGACCCGCGAGATCCCACAGGGAGGGACCGACCGGTCTGCCCTAGAGGCCCCTCGCCCTCTGCCTTCTTTCGTTTCGAGTCCCGACTCTTTCTCGTACCCATTCTGGTAACCCGATCCGTAGAATCGATAACTCCCGTAACGAACCTATCATACCTATCATTCAAGCCTCCTCAGCTATAAAACTAGCCCCATACCTGTCTCTAGATTCATTACAACCTCTTCCAGAAAACCAGCAGCAACAGAGCTTTCCTCCCACCAGCGCTAATGGCCTCCTATCCAAGGATCGACCTTAACGAGCCCGCCGACGACTCGATGGCTCTTGTCGTCACCGCACCTAAGGAGCTTGCCGTAACGCCATCAAAGGAAATCGCTCCTGTTGACTCGCCAACACCTGTCGATGTGATCCCACCAGAAGAGACCTCGTCGCATCATCAACAAGCCTTCTACGCTCAAGCGGTGCCAGCGAGAGGACTTCCGACATTCTCCGTCTCCAAAGAGATCCCGCTCCTTCCTCCTAGGCCCAATGAGACACTCGTCGGGCTGAAGACGAACAAGCATGGGGAACCCACTGTCGTAAAATACACATCTACAAATCCGCGCCCACACTTTGAGGGAGTTCGTGGTCACCCTGAGCAGATCAAGGTTACTCCACCAGTAACCAGGGCACCCACCACTCCTAATATCGTAGCCAAACGCAAGAGGACCACCCAGTTAGATCGCCTCGGAGACAGAATTGAAGAGCTTGAGAGAGATAATTTAGAACTCAAGCAGAGATACGCTTCTCTAGCCAAGACTACGAAAAAGATGGCTATTACGATGCATGAATATGTAACTAAACACATTAGCTTAAAGGACAAGGTCGTCAGTGTAGCCTCTACAATAACAAATCCGCTCAAGGGAGAGAAGTCAGAGATAGTTTATCAGTAGTTTAATAAGGCACTCGTGTTTGCAGAGTCTCGTGTTTAAGTCTAGTTTTGTTATGAGTTTTGTTTAGTTAATTCAGTGTGTAATAAAAGTGCCTTGAATATCAATAAAGTTTTTGTTAGAGTTATCTTTTATCTTGTTATTTTGGATATATGTCTTGTCTCCACATATTGTGATTAGCAGAAAACAGAAAATAAGTGTGGGGGAGAAGACGACAACAGAATTACCGAAAATCAATCGTGGAAGCTGCATAGAACAGAAGATATCATTACCAAGATCACGCACCACGAAGCGGGCCACGGTTGGGCCCTAAGCCCAACCGACCGGTTGGTGGACCCCACCGGTCGGTCAGGGGTTAACCCCTCTTGCCTCCTCTTCCGTTCATGGATCAGTACGCAACTACTACACTCTAATTTCTGATATTCAAGCTTCTGTTCAAATTAAAACCATATTCTCGCATTTCATGCACTTTAAAAAGGAAAAGAATATTTTGACATGCTCATGGTATAGAATCTCATAACACTCTTTGTGAAAAGACCTGTTTTGATATTTTTAAGAAACCTATACTATCTAGAGTTGTTGCGGAATATGATAGAAGAATAATGAGAACTCAATTCTTAAGGTATGAGCATTGGAAAATTTTACTTGCAAAGTTAAAAAGAGATTAGCAACACTTCTCCTTTGTAGTAAATAAGTTGCCTGCCAAAGTATGATAAAGAGAAAAAGAAGATAGCCCATGGTTCCTCTAATTGCAATATGCCAGTAAGAGTGACAAAGTTTAAAAAGATTAATGTCTTGATCTAAGAGTATAGTATTCTTCTCCATTGGCCTAGTAGCATAAAACTGCTCTTCATAAGTCAAATGCTTTGGTAAGGAATTTGAAATGCTACAAAAGGAGAAGGAAAGCTATGACTTGTTTCAGAAATTTCAAAAACTCCAATGTCTTATACTAAAAAGGAAAGGGTGATCTGTTTCAACTATTCTATTCTCCAAACTTCTCAAGGTTTTATGGTAAACACGGAAAGATTTAATGTTTGATATTTTATGATCTAACCTTTATCGAGGACGAGTAAAAGTCTAAGTGTGGGGGAGCTTGTTGACACTAATTAACTCTTATTATTAAAGGTCAATTAAGCATGAAAATGGATGAATATATAAACTCCACCTTAGTATAGGGTTTAAAACTAATAAATTCCATGAGTTTTGGTGAATTGTGAATCCGCAGGGACTAAACCAGGAAACAACCTTCGATTCCTTCCCTTAGAAGGAAACCAACGGGAGATAACGCTTTCGCCAAGTCAGGAACCTTCCAGAAGACTCCAGAGATCACATAGAGACACCCCGAGGAAGGGCACCCCGATCCACTTCCAGGTGGGACCGATCATGTATGAACTTGCAATGGATAAGAGAAAATGGTTAGGGGCAAGCTCATACATATCATGCCATCATCCTGCACTCAACAAGTTAGAGTGAATAGCAAGTGCAAGAGTAAAAGGGCTCATATACATAACAAGTGAGAATTAAGCGCAAGTAATGAGCGAAACGAAATGACATGTCATATATGATAGCATAGTGAGCACAAACATGTCATAAGCACAAGTATATAACAAACATAGTGCCAAAAGATGTGACAAGTAACGAGCGTATGTGAATGTAACACAACATAAGAAATCAAAACCCTCTCACATCGCTCCCCCTATCGCTATACTCGGCCACTCTCCCCCTTTGGCATCAAGCGCCAAACTATGCGTCGAAGGGCGGAGGTGGTGCAGACGAGTCAGGTGCCGTCTCCGGAGTGCGCTGAGTAAACTCAAACTGCTGGAGGTACTCCTCAGAGTCGGACGAAGACACACCGGTAGCCTGCTGACCCTCTGAAGCTGGAAGCTGCTGAGAAGCGGTCGGGGTCGGCTCTGGTTGCTGGACCTGCTCTGTCTGCGCTGCCTGCTCTGAGGCTGTCGCAGTCTCTATAGCGGTGTCAAGCTGAGTATCTGAATGCGGAAGCTCATGAATCAGAGGTAACTCAGCCTGCACGGTCGTCGTGGTCTCTGACTGGACAGGCTCTATCTGCTCTGAGGACGCTACTGAACTCGGAAGAGTCTCGGTAGTAGAAGTGACTGGAGCCGTAGACGTCCGGACTGGGTCCTGCAGATCTGGCATGGGGAACCCAGTGAGCTCACTGAAACTAGCTGACAGGTCCCGTGTCACAGAGTTGGTCGTCGCATATAGAGACTGTCGCCCTGGGCGTGAAGCCAGTACGCAGCGGACTAAAAAGCGGGGCCCCTCCAGGCGGAGTGGTAAAAGCGGTGAACTGGGAGGAACCCGGGCCTGAGAACTGAGGCTGCTGACTGTACTGTGGCGGCTGACCGAATGGCTATGGCTGAGGAAACTGCGGTGGCGGTCCAAACTGCTACTGCTGAGGTGGGACAGGAGGCTGCCACTGAATCTGGTGCTGTGGGGGAGGCTGTTGCCACAGCCACTGAGGAGGTCCGCTGGCAAGTCGCTCCATGAAGCTGAGAGTCTGCTGCTGCAACTCCAGCATCTGCCGCTGTAGGGCGTCGGACCGCTCCTGCGCCTGCTGCTGGGCCAAGGCCTGCTGCTGAGCCAGACGCTGCTGCTCCTGAGTGAGCCTCTGGACGTCCTGAGTGACCGTCCGCTGCTGCTCCTCCATCCGTGATAGTATCGCAAGAAGCGCGGGGTCGGAGGAAGCAGTACCAGACGTCCCGGCCTGTGAGTCGTGAGCTCTAGGCTGAAAGTGGGGCGAGAGCTGGTAGTCCTCGTCGGAGCTGTCTGTAGGGTCGTCGACAACAAACGTGGCCTCGCCCTCTAACTCTGCGAGCTCCTGCTCGGCGAGGGCCCAGACTGTCTCATCCTGCTCCTGAGCTGACTCGGGGACCTCAGGCCGCTGTCGTGAACTGGACGGTGCCCCCTGCTGCTGCTGCATGCGGTCCCGACCGTGTCCCAACAGCTGACTCATGTTATACGGAGGGAACACGGTCGTGGAGCCGATGAGTGTCTCAGCTCGATGGCCCCCTGTAGTGGCAGCTACCTTCCAAAGGATATACGAGATCCAGTGAGCGTAAGGAAGCTGCCTGCTGGCCTTGATGCCCTCTGCCACTGTGTCCTTGTTGACACTAATTAACTCTTATTATTAAAGGTCAATTAAGCATGAAAATGGATGAATATATAAACTCTACCTTAGTATAGGGTTTAAAACTAATAAATTCCATGAGTTTTGGTGAATTATGAATCCGCAGGGACTAAACCAGGAAACAGCCTTCGATTCCTTCCCTTAGAAGGAAACCGACGGGAGATAACGCTTTCGCCAAGTCAGGAACCTTCCAGAAGACTCCAGAGATCACGTAGAGACACACCGAGGAAGGGCACCCCGATCCACTTCCAGGTGGGACCGACCGGTCCCTTGGGCCCACCGGTCGGTCTCCCCCTGGCGCCTCTGGCTTCCGTCTTCTGCAAGCTACTTCCACCGCCTTTGAGGATCAATCTCAGCCCTACGTGAAGTCGGTTTGATCCAACGGTCGCGGTTGATCCCTTAGGGCTATATAAACAGACCCCCAGGCCCTAGGTCAGAGAGAAGGTCCCTCTTCAGAAGACTACGCTTCAATTAGAAACCCTAGAAGAGACTTCAGGACTCAGCTTTCAAGTAGAAGACTAGATATCCCTCTAGTAGGATTAGAACCTAGTCTTATTGTAGAACTAGAAGAGAGAGAGAGAGAGGAAGAGATCAAGAGGAAGCTCCGGCCTGTCGGATCAACTTCTTCATCTTGTACTTGTGGATTCAAGTTCTTCATCGACTTGCTTCAACGATTGTTTCGGTAATCGACATCTATATTTAAGATTGAGCTATTGTTCTTATTGTTCTTAAGGTTTATGACTCTCTTTTGAGTACTTTAATTCTAGTCACTCTAGAGTTGGAGTAGTTGGATAGTGTAAGCGTGGTGCTTAGACTTGATAGCTCATATTTACCTCCTATAACGTCGGTAGTAGTGGTAGTTCGCAAGGGTGACTCTTATAGCCTTGTTGATTCTTCTATAGTCCACTTACCCGTGTGTAGGCTCGGTAGGATTATACATTTGCATAAAAGAATCATACTCTGTTTGTGACCTTTTATGGCAACTTCCCCAATAAGAATAATATAAACATATCACTCTTAAGTTGGATATAGATAACCTTAGTGATCCCCTCTATACTTTTAGCTTCTCCGTCCTTGTTAGTTACTCAGGGGTTATACACTTGAGACCCATCACTATCCATTCCTTTGGGTTCGATATTAAAACTGGGTTACTCCGGTGAAGTGCTACATCGGTAGATTTTATCTGTGCGCTTGCGGATAGAGTAGAGTGTGCGTTAATTTATACCAACAGTCCTCCATCTCGCAGATGATCACATCCATGATATCAAAATCCCTCTGCTTGATCAGGTAACTGAGTAGCCACAACTGAAGTCTGGAGATCGCCTCGTGAAACCCAACACGGGGCAGCAGGGTGCGCCGGAGCACCTCGTGGAGGATCCGGGCCGTAGGAGTGAGATCCTTCGGCGCACGGCTCGAACCCTCCCCGAAAGGCTCTCGGAAGCAGGGGCGCACCAGGTCGGTGGGTGGCTGCTCTCCGCCGTGAGGGCGCCTCGGAGGCTCTGTCTGACCGTAGCACAAGTCGTGGATCCGGGTCTGAGAGCGACGGAGTCCAAACCAATCCCGGATCTAGGACACAAACAGCCGGTAGTGCTCTCCACCAAAAGCAAACTCAAGGGTCTCTCTATCAGGGTGAACCCAAAGTGACGCGTAGAACTGAAAGACCCAGTCCTCTATGTAGGGGCCAGACCGCCCCAACAGGTCTGAGAAGCCTGGTAAGTAAGTGAGGCTGGGGCGGAGCTACTCGGATGCTGACACAAGAGCCTCCAGGGTGCTCACACGCTGGGAACGCAGGCTGATCCCGGCGTTCCTGTAACCTCGGTAAAAGTCCTCCTGGAGTACGGTGAAGAAGTCTGGGCCAGCCTGCTCCTGCCTCTCCTTGGGGAACCACTGCTCCACTGGTACTAGCCTCAGAGTCTGAATCTGAGAGTAGGTGGCTGCCCGGAGATCCAGTCACAGTATCGACGGGGGCGCACGCCTCGACGGAGCACGAGCTCCCCGCAGAGGGACGTCGGGCCGGGGTGGCAACGCTGTCCTGCGACGAGTGGACCGGCGCCGGGGAACCTCCTCAGGGACCTCCTCCTCTGCCTCGGCCTCTGGTGCCTCTGCCTCTGCTGCCTCAGCCTCTGCCTGGCCCTGACCTGAGCTCTCGGGCTCCACTCCCGGAGATGTGAACGTCGTCCGACGACCGACAGCCATAAGCGTGCCAGTCGGTGAGTGGTGGAACCTCTCAACCTCCTCGATAGCTCTGCTCTGGTCTGGGGACAAATGATCCTCGATCCTGAGTCTGCCAGCACTGCCACCATGCTCTGCACGCTCTACGACGTCTGCCACTGCCTGAGCCTGTGCTGCCTCTCTCTCGTCCCTGGAGCGCTTCCTGTGCGTGATCAACTTCCCCTTCCCGGGTCGCTGACTGGAAGGGGGCGGGGACGTGGAGGAGAGTCCCCTGGGCCACCACCAACGTTCTTGCAGCGCGACATGGCTGACAAGAACAGAGAAACGGACGCTGAAAGCTCTGAACAGCCGGTGAAAGACCCACTGACACTGAAAACCCCTGGCAAACAGCTGACTAGAAGACCGCTGACTAACTGACTGACCAAAGACTCCCCCTGTCACTGAGAATCAACTGCGCTGGCACTCGTGAGGCTTGGCCTCGATCCGTACCCGCGGGCTTGGCCCCGGGTTATCTGTCACTGCCTAACTGCCAAGCTGACAACTGACACTGACTCTGACTCGCTGCGAGAGAGACGGGAGATATATAAGAAACTTATATGCTAGAGATGAGCGAAGCCTAAGGAAGCAAAGCAATTGGATAAGAGAGTGGAAAGTGGCTTCGCTACCTGACGAACGACGAACCAAACCAAGCAAGTGGTAAGACTTGACGTTCCGGCACCCACGAGTCACACCAAGGCGGACTGCAAAGGAATGGAGTGAAAATGGGGTGAAAATCTAGATGAATAGCCTGTGAAGCATTTTGTCGAACACTTTGTGAGCAGTGGGTATGGAAAAGGGGAATGGTGCTCACGAAGGGGATCGGCCGGCCGGAGAGAGGTCACCGGAGTAGGGAGGCTTGGGGATGAGGATGGCGAGCTCCGACGAGAGTTCCGGCGAGAGCAGAGGTTGGGTCTCTGGCGAGCGCGCGCGGGGGGGGGGAAGTTATGGCGGCGCGCGGCTGAGAGAGGCACTGAGCGCGCCGGCGCGACGAGCGGCCGGCGGCGAGGACTCGCGGGCGAGTGGGGACGCGGCGGCCGGAGCTAGGGTTTGGGCACAGAAGCGCCCGCGTGCTCGGGTGCGGGTGGTTGGGCGCGAGGTGGACGAAGACGAACGGATGAAATGACGCGTGGGGCCGGTCGATCAGTGAAAAGAACCCACTGAGCCGCTTAAAGGAGCATCAGACGCGCTGATGGGTTAGCATCGGACGCTCCGATGCTTGTCTAGAGAGCTCCAGAAGCGCCCATTTTGCATCAGACGCGTCCTATGCCTCGGCATCGGACGCTGGGCAACGTCCGATGGGGCACTGGATGCTCCGGTGAAGGAGCAACGGACGCTACCCTGACACTGTTCCAGCCGGAGCTGTCTACAGTGCAGGGCATCGGACGCTGGGAGCGTCCGATGCAGCGTCCGATGCTGCCATTTGAGCAGTTTCGAAGATCTCCGTTGCGGCTCCCTCCCCCAACCAAGTTCCAACTCAAATAAGAAGCAAATAAACACCAGTTGGAACCTAGTATGAGCATCCTCGCATAAACCCTCAATTTTATAAATATATTGCCATAGGCTACATATCATTTTTAGAGAAAATAGGCAATAAATCCCGAGAAGACAATGTGTGGCCACCAAAACTAGGGGACTTGACCATAAGGAGCCTCAAATGCTCCCCCTAGTGGTGGACGAACACAGCGGTTGCTCAAAGCTTAACCGAAAAGAAACGACAAAGAAACACACATGCAAATGCAATGCAATACGGAATTTGAATCTAGGTTGCTTGTCAAGTTTGCTCATGGGTAAGCTTCTTCACACGCTTTTTAGGGCGGTTATCTTAACCACGTCTGACAAGCCTATGTGCATAGCATAACATAAACATGGCATATTATACAATGCAATGCAAAGACAACCCCCTTTCACCTTTTGACAAAGTTACCTAGATCAAGCACATTAAGTTCACTTCGCAATCTACAAAGAGTGTTTTCATCTAGGGGTTTTGTGAAGATATCTGCCAATTGATCTTCGGTTCTAACTCCCTCTAAGGATATGTCTTTCTTGGAAACATGATCTCTAAGAAAGTGATGGCGAATATCTATGTGCTTTGTGCGAGAGTGTTGAACCGGGTTGTTAGCAAGCTTGACCGCGCTCTCATTGTCACACAACAAAGGTACCCTTTCTAGAACTACACCATATTCTAAAAGGGTTTGTTTCATGTAAAGGATTTGTGCACAACAAGCACCCGCGGCTATGTATTCTGCCTCGGCG
Organism: Coix lacryma-jobi var. lacryma-jobi; assembly: GCA_009763385.1. Classification (NCBI taxonomy): domain Eukaryota; kingdom Viridiplantae; phylum Streptophyta; class Magnoliopsida; order Poales; family Poaceae; genus Coix; species Coix lacryma-jobi. The sequence goes on along the minus strand of CM019824.1, from coordinate 34,051,764 downwards.
GTAGGCAAGGCCACACTATTTTGCTTCTTTGAGCTCCATGACACTAGTGATCTCCCAAGCAAATGGCACCCTCCGGATGTGCTTTTTCTATCTACTTTGCAACCCGCGTAATCCGAATCGGAATACCCAACGAGTTGGAAGTTAGCTCCTTTGGGATACCAAAGGCCAATGCTTGGGGTGTGCTTTAGGTACCTAAGGATTCTCTTCACCGCTATGAGATGTGATTCCCTAGGATCGGCTTGAAAGCGAGCACACATGCACACACTAAACATGATGTCGGGCCTAGATGTGGTCAAATATAACAAGCTACCAATCATAGAACGGTAGAGAGTTTGATCAACCGGGTTACCTCCCACATCTAGGTCGAGATGTCCGTTTGTTGGCATTGGAGTCTTGATAGGCTTGCAATCATCCATGTTGAAGCGCTTGAGGAGGTCTTTTGTATACTTCTCTTGAGATATGAAAGTCCCCTCCTTAAATTGCTTGACTTGGAAGCCTAGGAAGAATGTGAGCTCTCCAATCATGGACATTTTGAACTACTTCGACATCAACTCACCAAATTCCTTGCAATAGGCCTCATTTGTTGACCCGAACATGATATCATCAACGTAGACTTGACAAATGAAGATCTCTCCATCAAGCTTCTTGGTGAATAGTGTGGTGTCGACCTTCCCAATGATGAAGCCCTTTTCAATGAGGAAGTCCCGGAGGTGCTCGTACCATGCTCTTGGGGCTTGCTTGAGCCCATATAGCGCCTTGGACAACCTATAAACATGATTAGGATATCTAGGGTCTTCAAACCCGGGAGGTTGATCAACATAGACTAGTTCATTTATGAAGCCATTTAAAAATGCACTTTTCACATCCATTTGATATAATTTAATGTCATGATGTGATGCATATGCAAGGAGTATACGAATGGCTTCGAGTCTTGCAACCGGTGCAAAGGTCTCTCCAAAATCCAAACCTTCAACTTGAGAGAACCCCTTTGCCACTAACCTTGCCTTGTTTCTAACAATCTTGCCTTGATCATCTTGCTTGTTTCTAAACACCCATTTTGTTCCAATGACTCTTGCGCCTTTGGGTCGCTCTTCAAGTGTCCAAACTTGGTTGCGGGTGAAGTTGTTTAATTCTTCATGCATACCATTCACCCAATCCGGATCACCTAGAGCTTCATCTACAATGGTAGGCTCAACAAGAGACACAAAGGAGTGATGTTCAATAAATAAAGCAAGTTTTTGAGATCGAGTCATTACACCCCTTGTTGGACTCCCTATGATGAGATCTTGAGGATGAGCTTGTAGAAGAGGAGTAGTCCTTCGATCAACCACTTGAGGGGCCGCTTGTGGAGCATCAACATCTTGAGCATGTACCACCATTTGATCATGGGAGATATAAGTATCTTCAAATGGATCCCTCCCATCTTTGTCATCATCATGTGGTACATTGGATGAGGATGGCTTGTCAATGACTTGCACATCATCATCATCATCTTTAGGCTTGATAGCTCCAACCGGCATGTTCTTCATTGCTTCCCTCAATGGTTCATCACCTACATCATCAAGATTTTCATGCTCTCCTTGAGAGCCATTAGATTCATCGAATTCCACATCATATGTTTCTTCTACCATCCCGGTGGCATGGTTGAATACTCGATATGCTTTGGATTTTAATGAGTAACCAACAAGAAAACCAATATCACATCGGCGTTGAAACTTCCCTAGGTGTTGGTGCTTCTTGTAGATGTAGCATTTGCACCCAAACACTCTAAAGAAAGATATATTCGGCTTCTTGTTGTTGAGTAGCTCATAGGGGGTCTTTCCAAGGAGACGATGGGGGAACAACCGGTTTGATGCATAGCAAGCGGTGTTGATTGCTTCCGCCCAAAATCTTTCTGGTGTGGTGTACTCATCTAGCATTGTTCTTGCTAGGGTGATTAGTGTCCGGTTCTTCCTCTCAACTACCCCATTTTGTTGTGGTGTATATGTTGCGGAGACTTCATGCTTGATCCCAACTCCATCACAATACTCTTCAATATGGGTGTTGTCAAATTCTCTTCTATTATCACTTCTAATCTTTTTGATCTTCAAGTCAAACTCATTTTGGGCTCTCTTGGCAAACTTCTTGAATGAAGGGGTTGCTTCGGATTTGTCATGAAGGAAGAATACCCAAGTGTATCTTGAATAGTCATCAACAATCACTAGGCAATAGAGATTTCCACCCAAGCTAGCATATGTTGTTGGCCCAAATAGATCCATGTGAAGTAGCTCTAACTCTCTTGATGTTGACACGAAGGCTTTGGTTGGATGAGTATTTGCAACTTGCTTGCCGGCTTGACATGCACTACACAATTTGTCTTTCTTAAATTTGACATCCTTCAAGCCTCTAACCAAATCCTTCTTCAATAGCTTGTTGAGAGTGTTCATTCCCACATGAGCCAATCTTCTATGCCATAGCCAACCAAGTGATTGCTTAGTGAACAAACATGTCTTCAAGTTGGCATCTTCGGAGGTTAAATCCACTAGATAGAGATTGTTGTATCTAAGGCCCTTGAATATCACTTGTGTATCATCTTTCTTGGTCACAACCACTTCCTTGTCGGTAAACAAACATTGAAAGCCAAGATCACATAGTTGCCCAACGGATAGCAAGTTGAAGCTCAATGATGCAACTAGAAGCACATTGGAGATGGTATGATCATTTGATATTGCCACTTTGCCCAATCCCTTGACATTGCCCTTTGAGTTGTCACCAAATGTAATCTTTTCTTGGTCATTGACATTCTCTTCTAGTGAGGTGAACATCCGGGGATCACCGGTCATATGTTGTGTGCAACCACTATCAATCACCCAATGAGATCCACCGGTCTTGTAGTTCACCTACACACACAAGAAATCAAGCTTGAGCTTTTGGGACCCAAACTTGTTGCAGTCCCTTAACCTTCTCTACTAGTGACTTTGCAACCCAAATTTGCTTTGGCCTATTCTTGTTAGGAGGCCCCATGAACATGACTTTCATCTTGCCACTAGAGTCTTGTCTAAGCATGTAGTGAGCATTGAAAGCAAAGGGCCTAGCATGCTTGGGCATGGGTGTAGGTTTAGGCTCTTCACAATCATGAGCAAAGTGTCCTTCCTTTCCACACTCATAGCATCTTCCAATCTTCTTCTTCTTTGGCTTAGTGATGCTTTTGCGTTGCTTCATCTTCTCTTCAAGGAAGCCAATACCATTTCTATTTGTCTTCATCACGGTGTTCATGAGTAGCTCACTTTGAAGACATTGCCCCTTGGTGAATTTCTTCAACCCGGTGGTAAGGTGCTCCTTCTCTCTCTTGAGCTTGTCATTCTCTTGTTGGAGCTCTAATTGAGATGGTGTCATCTTGTAATCTCTCTCCATCTTCAATCTCTTGTTCTCTTCTTTTAGCATGTCTAGCTCAAGTGACATGCTATAATCATCATCTTGGGTCTCAACAATGACTTGCTTTGTGGTTGCAAGCTTCTCTAGATCAACCTTGAGCTTTGAGTTCTCATTCTTGATCTTGACATAATCATCATAGTGATCGGCCACAACCACATTCTTGCCCTTGCCACTAGCTCTTTGCTCATCATTCTCACTAACCAAGTCCTCACAAGATGTTGCTATGTCACACTTAACAACAAGGTTAGGAGCATCATGTGTCTCATGTGAAAGCATATCATAAGCAATGGTGAGAGTATCATAGTCAACTTTCACTTGAGTGTATTGTTCTTTAAGCAAAGCATAACTAGTGGTAAAGTCACTATGCATCTTATCAAGCTTTTCATTCTTAGCTTTGAGCTCTTTGTTAGAGGACTTGAGCTCCTTGATAGTGGATGACATAGTAGCAAGTTCATCTTTTAGTTCATCACTAGCATGAATAGCATGATCATATTTCTCTACAAGAGATTCATTTTCATCAACAAGCTTTTCATTTTTAGCTCTAGTCTTTCTTATGATTTTAGAGTAGTTGTTTAGCAATTTGACAAGCTCATCATAAGTGGGTGCCTCAAATTCAACATCACTATCACTATCACTAGAGTCATCATCGCTTTGTACCTTTCGATCACCTTTAGCCATGAGGCATAGGTGTGTAGATGATGATGGTGACGGTGGTGGTGGTGGTGTAGAGGAGCCAATGACTAGAGCGGCCACCTTCTCCTTCTCATCATCACTATCTTCACCGGATGAGCCACCGGAGGAGTCGATGTCGGTGAGCCAATCACCAACAATGTAAGCCTTGCCACCTTTCTTGTGGTATTGCTTCTTCTTATTGCCATCCTTCTTGTAGTAGGGCTTCTCATTCTTCTTCTCATCTTCACTTGATGAGTCATACTTCTTGCCCTTGTTCTTGTTCTTGTAGCTCTCTTTCTTGGGCTTGGTGCATTGATGAGCAAGATGGCCAAGCTCACCGCAATTGTAGCAATCCATTTCGGAGATTGGCCTCCTCTTGCTACTTGTGAAGAACTTCTTCTTTCTTGAGTCAAAGTTGACTCCATTCTTGTGAAGCTTCTTCAACATCTTGGTGGTTCTTCTCACCATGAGAGCGATGTTGGAATCATCCTCTTCATCACTTGAGCTCTCATGATGCACCTCAATAGCCTTGGACTTGCCCTTCTTGTCATGGCTAGCTTTGAAGGCCAAGTCCTTCTTCTTGTCGGTGGAGGAGCCACCACTTGGCGTGATGTGCATGTACATCTCATGCGCATTGATCTTTCCCAAGATTTGGGTTGGTGTAGCGGTGGAAAGATCGCCTTGATGTAGCACCATCACAATGTGTCCATACTTCTCAATTGGAAGGACACAAAGAATCTTCCTCACAACATCGGATGGTTGCATTTGTGTGAGGCCAAGTCCATTTAGCTCTTCTACAAGAACATTCAACCGTGAGTACATTTCAGTTGCACTTTCATTAGCATGCATATCAAAAGAGTGAAACTTTTGCATAACTAAATGATAGCGTTCCTCACGCTCACTCTTGGTTCCCTCATGGAGCGCACAAATGTTTTCCCATAGATCATGAGCATTTTTGTGGTTCCGAACACGGTTGAACACATCTTTGCAAATGCCTCTAAAAAGGATGTTTTTGGCTTTTGCATTCCATTTTTCATTATCCTCCTCATTAGGAGTAAGGCTTGTGCCTTCCTTGGGCTTGGCAAAGCCGGTGATCGCGGCATTTAACATCAACCGCTTCTAGGTACAACTCCATACGAATTTTCCAATATGGGAAGTCGTCTCCCTCGAACATGGGAGGTGGTCCATCACCTCTGGACATCTTAACTCTAGGCGGTTAAGCCTAAATCGAGAGCACGAGGCTCCAATACCAATTGAAAGGATCAAGATGCCCAAGAGGGGGGTGAATTGGGCTTTTCTAAAACATCTTGCAAGAATAAAACCTAAGCCCCAATTAACCCCCTAGTGCCTAGAAGTGTGTTTCTCTTTACTCTACCGCACAAAAGACCAAGTCTATGCCACTCCTACTCTAGCAAAGCAATTCAATAGTGAATGAACAACAAGTAATAATGCGGAATTGAATTGCTTGAAAGTAAATGCGTAAGTAAAGGAGTAGAGATGACACGACGATCTTTTTGCTGAGGTATCGAGGTGTCGGCACACCCCCTAGTCCTCATTGGAGCACCCGCGCAAGGGTATCGCTCCCCCTTGATCCGCGCAAGGATCAAGTGCTCACTATGAGCTGATTCTTCGCCGCTCCGGCCCGGTGAATCGCTCACTACCGGTCACAAGCTTGCTTGGGTCATCCACAATGCCACCGGATGCTCTCCAAGCTTCACGATCGCCACCAAGCCGTCTAGGAGATGCCGATCACCAAGAGTAACAAGCTAGAATTCTCACTTGACCAACACAAGGCCAAAGAGATGGATGGATGCATACTTGCTACTCAATTCTCACTAGGAGGTGTCTAATTCTCACGATTAGCAAATCAGTCAACCTCACTAGGGCTCTTGCACTCACTCACACTCACAATGTGTTTTTCAGAAGATGGAAGTGGCAAGAACACTCAAATGGATGAAGGGAAGGAGTATAAATACTCCCCCAACCGGCCATCCAAAAACAACACAAGACAGGGTTTCTGCGGGGGCATCGGACGCTCTGATGCCTAGCATCGGACGCGCCGATGACCTCGACCAACAGTCAACTGTACAATCTGTCAGACTGTTCAAAGGGGCATCGGACGCTGGGCAGCATCCGATGCCACCACAACGGACGCGTCCGATGTGGATTTGACCTCTCTGGAACCTCTCTGCATGGCCATCGGACGCTGGCCCTCAGCGTCTGATGTCGGCGTCCGATGCGACCTCCAGTTCACGCGCATGTGAACAGTGGCACGGGCGCGTCCGATTTGAACACATCGGCGCGTCCGATGCCACGCACCAGACTAAACCCTAGTCGGGGTGGGCATCAGACGCGTCTAATGCCTACCTGGCCAGCGTCCGATGCCCATTACAAGGGCAGACTGAGCTCAGATCGCGACGCGGCCTAAACGACTTTTGATCCTCTCGACTTAAGGCATCTCTCTGAGCTACCTAGGGCTATGAAATAACAAGTGTGCACCACACCTACCTCAATAGACTCATCTAGGTCAAGCTACTGATTCACGCTCCCCTTTATAGTACGGCCAAAGGAAAAACAAAGACCTAAGACTACCTAAGTGTCCTCCAACACCATATGACACTTAGCCTAGTCTACCACCGTCTTCGTCGTCCATCCTTTAAAAACCGAAACGATATCCATCGTCAGGGGACATGAACTTCATATGCCTGTATCGTTGCCATTACCGTGACCTAACTCAATCTGGTTTCTGCAAAACACACGTTAGTCACAGTAATCTTGTGTTTCATCCAATCACCGAAACACTAGGGGCCAAGATGCGTTCAAAGAGGACCCAACAAAAGACCCTAAAGAGTAGATCAAAATCCACCAGGAAAGAAAAACAAGAAGCAGACTATTATGCGCGAAAAAAGATTTCTGCTTTGGTGATGTGGTACCTACCTGTGGTCGATTGATTGAGGTGTTTGTTCGCTAACCCAGAGGATGCCAAACTTATGAGCTGGCATGCTTCTGATGACCACAAAGACGATGGGAAGCTTCGACACCCAGCCGATGGCCAGCAGTGGAAATATTTCAATGAAAACCACATGGACTTTGCAAAGGAACCAAGAAATGTTAGGTTCGCATTGAGTACTGACGGAATGAATCCATTTGCTGAGAGGAGCAGCAAGCACAGCACATGGCCGGTGATCCTCACCATCTACAACCTTCCTCCATGGTTGATGCAGAAGCGAAAGTACCTTTTGCTAACCATCCTTATCTCTGGACCTACACAGCCTGGAGTTAACATGAATTTTTTCTTGGAGCCCTTAATGGAGGACATGAAGATATTGTGGGAAACAAGTGTTAAAATGTTAGACGAGTACCACAAAGAATCATTCACACTGAGAGCAATTATCTTTGTTACGATCAACGATTACCCTACTCTCTTCACATTATCAGGGCAGTTCGAGGGAAAGGTTGGTTGTGTCGTATGCATAGATGAAACCACTTACGTGTCCCTTAATGCATCTAAGAAGATAGTGTACATGAGACACATATGCTTCTTATCGAAAGGACACAGGTACCACCAGAAAAAGATGGATAAGTATTTCGACAATAATGTTGAACTACAGTCTACTGTTCCATCAGGTAATAGTAAAGGCAAAAGAGTTTTCAACCTAGTTAGCAAACTCAATTTTGTTTTGGGGAAGAAGACAAAAGATGGAAAACCAAGAAAGGATGTCAAACCAACTCCAGGGGCTACATTCAAGAAAAAGTCTATTTTCTTTGAGTATCTGTCATACTGGCCAGAGTTAGACGTTCGCCACGCAATCGATGGTATGCATGTACAGAAGAACATGTTTGAAAGCCTAATTGGAACCTTACTAGACATGAAGGGGAAGACAAAGGAAGGACTGAAATCACGCATGGACATGGTACAGTTAGACATAAAAAATGAACTTCACCCTGTGCTTCAAGAAAATGGGAAGTACCACCTCCTGGCAGCAAGCTACAACCTCAACAATGAAGAAAAACATGCGATGTGTGTGTGGTTCAAGCATTTGAAAGTCCCATCTGGGTTCTACTCTAGCATACGGAGTATTGTGTCAATGAAAGACCTTACACTCACCAACTCAACTCACATGATTGTCATGTCATGCTGACTACTTTCCTCCCTATTGCCATCAGGGCTATAAATCCAGTGTGGATCAAGGTTGCAGTCACACGGTTGTGCTACTTCTTCAACAGGATCTCACAAAAAGTGATTAACCGTGATGAGTTGGCGTCCCTTAAGGAATTCGCAGTGGAGACAGTGTCATAGTTTGAGATGTGTTTCCCCCCAGCATTCTTTGATATTATGGTTCACCTTGTGGTCCAGTTGGTTCCACAAATAGAGGCTTTGGGTCCCATGTACTTGCATGAGATGTGGACATATGAGCGTTTCATGTCAATACTAAATGGCTATGTATCAACTCGTGCTCGTCCTGAGGCGTCCATGGTAGAGGGGTACTTAACCGAAGAGGCAATTGAGTCCGAAGGTCCTTTCTGCAACAAGGTCCTAAAAGACCAGGTTGCAATAGGTTTACCTCCGTCAAGACATGAGGGCAGGCTGAATGGAAGAGGGAGGATGGGAAAGAAATCAATCGTCCCTCTTGATTACAATACAATCCTCGAGGCACATCACAACATCCTACATTAGCTCTCGATAATGGAGCCTTGGATCGAGAAACACATTAATGAGCTTCATGAACATAATCATGGGTGCACAGATGATTGGTTAATGAAGGAACACAAAAAAAAAAGTTCACCTCATGGCTTCGGGAGCATGACATACCAGATGGGGAAACAACTGAGGAACGCACCATCAAGGTGTTGGCATCTGGACCATCACGCCAAGTCACGACATGGCAAACTTATGACATTAGTGGTTTCACGTTCTGTACGAAGTCCAAGGACAACAAGAGCATGGCACAAAATAGTGGTGTTCGATGTGAGGCCTTAGACTCTGAAACTGGTAATGAGACTACATACTTTGGCTTCGTTGAGGACATATGGGAACTTGACTATGGTTCATTTCAGATCCCTGTGTTTCGATGTCAATGGGTTGAAGACAAATATGTTACAGTGGACAACTATGGGGTCAGAGTTCTTGATCTAAGTAAGGTTGGCTACAAAGATGATCCGTGGATAATGGCTAACCGTGCTGCACAGGTCTTCTATGCCGAACAGATCCTTTCTCGTAATGAAAAGAAAAGTACTGACAAGCCGAGACATGTAGTTTTTCCTGGAAAGCAACAAGCTGTAGGAGTTGATGGTGTATCTGACCTGGATGAATTTAACGAGCTCAGCGATATGTCTCTCTTTGTAGACGACCATCCAATAAGGATAAGGAATGTTGAGCGAAGCATCCCACAGAAATCATTGCCCTGGGTGCGACATGATGGAGAAGGAAGAATAGTAGCTGCCTAGATTATTTTTGTTATTTGCCTTGTAATCCATTTATGTAATCTTTATGCCACATTAGAGCCACTTTTATGTATTCAAATCATGAGTTTAAGTTAGTTTTACGGAAGATTGGAGTAGATGTGGACAACGTGTGGTACAATAGTGTCAAATGAAGTAATGAACAAAACAAAAGTTGTAGATCATGGTGTCCCCTTCAACTTTAGTATTCAAAACTTTCTCATTACAGCCAGTTTTAAATCCCTAAGCTGCACAAAACTCTCTCAAAATTTGAATTTCAAAACTCTGAACATAAAAACTGTAATAAATGAAGGGATGTCCTATACAAAAGATGTGCACTATGTTGTTACCTACAACTTTGGTATTCAATAGTTCCTCACTAGAGGTCATTAAGTGTGCCATATTTCATCTGCGAGTTCTCGGGCTTTTAAATTCCTATAACTTAAAAAAAATTCAGTAATTCACTAGATTATCAAAAAATCATCAAATTTGGTGTGGTGGCATGTATTGGCTAACTAAACTCCAGGAAAAAGAATGAAATGATTTGAACAAAGTGACAACATAAATGCTTCACAAGTGGACACATCTCTTAGAGAGTTTAAGTGAGTTTTACGGAAGATTGGAGTAGATGTGGACAACGTGTGGTACAACAGTGTCAAATGAAGTAATGACCAAAACAAAAGTTGTAGATCATGGTGTCCCCTTCAACTTTGGTATTCAAAACTTTCTCATTAGAGCTAGTTTTAAATCCCTAAGCCGCACAAAACTCTCTCAAAATTTGAATTTCAAAACTCTGAACATAAAAAATGTAATAAATGAAGGGATGTCCTATACAAAAGATGTGCACTATGTTGTTACCTACAACTTTGGTATTCAACAGTTCCTCACTAGAGGTCATTAAGTATGCCATATTTTATCTGCGAGTTCTCGGGCTTTTAAATTCCTATAACTTAAAAAAATTCAGTAATTCACTAGATTATCAAAAAATTCTAAAATTTGGTGTGGTGGCATGTATTGGCCAACTAAACTCCAGGAAAAAGAATGAAATAATTTGAACAAAGTGACAACATAGATGCTTCACAAGTGGGCACATCTCTTAGAGAGTTTAAGTGAGTTTTACAGAAGATTGGAGTAGATGCGGACAACGTGTGGTACAACAGTATCAAATAAAGTAATGACCAAAACAAAAGTTGTAGATCATGGTGTCCCCTTCAACTTTGGTATTCAAAACTTTCTCATCAGAGCCAGTTTTAAATCCCTAAGCCACACAAAACTCTCTCAAAATTTGAATTTCAAAACTTTGAACATAAAAAATGTAATAAATGATGTACAAAATTTGTGGACCAATATTTTTAACATGTAGATCTTTTACAGAGAAACAATAAAAAAATTATTTCATAATTTTTGGACCAATATTTTTTAAGATATGGATGTTTGAATCATTTAAACAATATCTGCAAATGCATTTTAAAAAAATTGGAAATTAGTTAATACAGGCGGTGGTAAATACCAACCGCCTGTAGAAATCATTTCTACAGGCGGTCTGTATGGACCACCGCTTGTAGAGATAGATTTCTACAGGCGGTGGTCAATACCGACCGCCTGTAGAAATGGTTTCTACAGGCGGTTGGTATTGACCACCGCCTGTAGAAATGAGCTCCCTATATAGGTCAACTCGTCAACCCAAAAATTTCTAAGTCCTAGCGCCAGTTCAATTCAAAGAGACACGCCGGCAGGCTGCCGAAATTTTCCGCCGCCGCTTCATCGTCGCGCCACCGTCCCCTCTCCGCTGCGCTCGCCGTTGTGAGTCCTCTCCTCCTCCTCCTCCTCGTCCTCCCTCTCTCTCTACGCATTCGGCGGCGGCGCGCGGCGGCGAGAATGGCGTGGCTCGCGGCCACCGCCGGCTCCGTCCGTCCGGTGGACGGTGGCCGCGGGCGCGTGGCACGGTGGACGAGGAGACTCGGCCGCGGGCGTTGCGGCGGTGCACGGTGGCGTGGTTCCGGCGGGCGGGGAGTGGGCCGGGGGGATTGGGCCGGGGAGTGGGCCGTAGAGGGGAGAGGAGGGGAGTGGGCCGAGGGGCATGGCCGTTTTTTTTTCTTTTTTCTTTTATATAATCATTCTAAAATTCATATCCTGGGAAATATTGGTCCAAAAATAATGTAATAAATTTTGTTTTGTTTCCCTCGACAAGATGTATACATAAATAAACGAAAATAAATTTTATTTTATTTCTCTCGTGAAATATAATTTTAAAATAATTTAAATTGAATATATGCCTCATAGTTTGTTTAATACATAGATAATTCTAGGAATACCAAAAAATATGAATCCAATTTTGTTAGCTTTATTGAACTATGTAGAAGCTGTGAAAAATATGAAATGCCATGTTTTTTCTTTTTTCTTTTATATAATCATTCTAAAATTCATATCATGGGAAATATTGGTCCAAAAATAATGAAATAAATGTTGTTTTGTTTCCCTCGACAAGATGTATACATAAATAAATGAAAATAAATTTTATTTTGTTTCTCTCATGAAATATATATTTAAAATGATTTAAATTGAATATATGCCTCATAGTTTGTTTAATACATAGATAATTCTAGGAATACCATGTTTTTTCTTTTTTCTTTTATAAAATCATTGAGTTTGTTGCAACTTCTTCATACCATAGCTAGATCTCCTTGTGATATTATTATATATTTATGTCAGTTTGTCGCGATGAGTTCTCCGCGCAAGGACCAAGCCCCAGGATCTAAACATACAGAACAAGCCCAGAGTCCGACCCCATGACGAAAGAAGTGACCCACCAAACAGGCAAAGTCCTAGGGTCGTCCGACCCCACGGAGGAAGTACAAGGGACCCACCAAACGGGTGAAGCCACAGGGGACGAAACTCCAGAATATGAAAGTGTTAGCGATGACATGGAGAGTCCCGAAGTGAGGAAGGCTCGTCGTGAATTGGAACGTGACCCTGATTATAATCCACAAGCCGATGAGGTAATCTTTGTTTATTATTACATGATTTCGATCTATAATGTTTGTATGTAATTACATGATTTCGATCCATAATGTCTATATATAAACCCATCTATACGATTCACAATGTCTGTACTCAGGAGGCAATGTCTCGAATGCAAGAACTGATTTGGGAACACGAAGTGGCACAAGCCGAAGATGCACCGGAACCGACCACCACGACGAGCACTGAGAGATCAAGGAAAAGAAAGCGGAGCAATTTGAAATGAGGCGAGAGAGGATTAAACAAGTTTCCAGACGACGTATATGCCATCTCAGATGTTAGCCCGATCGGACAACCCCTAGCTGCTGAGGAGGCCCTACCTAAGTACCGGAACACCATTGGTTTCTGTGTTAGGGACATTCTTGACATCACTATTCGACAGTGGTCCAGTGTGTCAGATGATGACAAGACAAAAATTTGGGATAAAATCAAGTCGAGGTTCCTGTTTCCTCGAAACACACCAGAGGCACTGATAAAGGAATACAAAATGAAGCAGTGTGCAATTAGTTTCCGAAACTGGAGGTCAGAGATGAATACCAAGTTTGCCCAAAGAGGGTTGGACCCTACAAGCAGATACAAGATTACTAAAGGACAGTGGGTGGTCTTTTTAGAGCAGAGGAGAGAGCCAGAGTTCTTAACTATCAGCGAAGCCAACTCTGTTCTCGTTAAGAAGAACAAGTACCATCACCGTCTAGGCACATATGGTTACCGGCGTCAGGTTCCCAAATGGAGGCAAGAAGAGGCTGCGAAGAAGGCGGCAGGGTTGCCAGCGCTGTCCGAGCAAGTTGGTGAAAGGTCGACAAATTGGATTCTTGCTCGAAAACCAAAGGAAACTGAGAGCGGTGTGTCCTTTGATGACCCAATGTTTGAAGAAGCAACAAAGAGCATCTTTGCGGTGGCGGCCAAGATGCAGGAAGGGAAATTCAAGCCACGAAGGGAGAGGGACATCCTTACTGCGGGCCTCGGTAACCCTGAGCATCCTGGCCGTGTTCGAGGCATCTCATCCAAAGAGGGATGGAAGGATGGATTCGGCCCTCAGTGGCAAGGTGAGTATAAGAAACGTGATCGATACAAGGAAGAAATGGCAAGTTATTTAAAGCAAGAGGCTAAGAAAGAGTTCACGGAGATGATGGCAAAATTGCTAGAAAATCCTCCTCCTGAGTTGATGCAAAAACAAGCGAGTGCGGTTTCAAATCAACAGATTAGCGTTCAGGCACCCCAGATGCAGCTAGTCCCAGTGGTGTCACAATGTGCAACCAACATTCCAAGCAGTGTTGCGTCTACGGCGAACAAGGTTCACTATCCGGTTGACAAAATTGTTGGTCCCATGTCGTGCTCCCTGGTCATAAGATATGGCATTAACAATCATCGTACAAGGGAAGTAGCCAAGGGCAAAGCAATCCCAGGACGCAAATACCATGGAGCTGACATTCCTGAAGACTACTGCGGAGTAGAAGTATCGACCGTGGTTCAAGGATATGAGGATGAGATTCTATACATCCCCGGTCCAGAGGACATTGAGAAACTCGGACAGGCTATAAACAATTTCATCCTTTGGCCTAGGCGGGACGTCCAGCTGATGGAGCAACCCACTCAGGAGTCATCAGGACGTACCGATCCTCTTCATGACCACCCACCATCACCTCCCTAGTCTATTCCCTACCCTCAATCATCACCTCTGCCAAAGTCAGCACCATCTCCGCCATAATCATCACCTCCTCCACAGTCAGCACCATCTCCGCCACAATCATCTCTTCCACCACAGTCAGCACCACCTCCGCCACAGTCGTCTCCTCCGCCACAGTCAGCACCATCCCCGCCACAATCATCGCCTTTGCCACAGACACCACCATTGAATTCCCCATCTTCCCCACAACCCGAAGATCCTCTGCCACAAAGCAAGGAGCCACCACCACCGCCAAAAAAGAAATTTCCGGTACACAAGTTGGTTTCCGCCTACGAGCCAAAGAAGAAAATAGCTGGGACAGCCAAATTTTTAAAAGGATTTGGACAGAAACGCACTGCAGAAGTCATTGAGTTGTCTGAGCTTCAGAAGTCAGCGAAGCCGGTGCCTAAGGTAATTCATTGCACTATCAAGGTCCCAACTGCAGAAGATTACAAGTCTATCCCTAAAAATTTTATGTTGGGAAGGCCTCTACTCAAGCGGAAGACACTCTTAAAGTTGCATGACTGGTATATGAGAGTCGCTTCTGTTGGCATCGACACCATCAACGTGTGTATCCCCCAAAAGGCATTTCTAAGTGAAAATAATATGTGCATCATTAACTTTGAAGACATTTGGTTGATGATGAACCTCGAGAGACTGGACGTACAGATCGTAACGACGTTTGCACCGTAAGTGTTACATAGTTTAAAATGCATTACAGTTGCGTCAATGTTGAATATCTGACTTGCACATGTGCCTTGCAGAATGCTATATGATCAGTAGGAGTTGTATTATGGGCAAGATTTCAATTATTGTGCCAATGAAAGGATTGGCTATCTGAACTCAATTGATATATGCGAAGAACGACACACTTTCAGAATCGGAGATGACAACATAAAGTTATTAGGCTTAGAAGGTGACGAACGGGACAAGAAAATCGCAAAGTTGAAGTTGGCGTATGAATCCCAGTACGCCTTCTATATTGGAATGTCATTGCTCAAGTATCAACATAGGGAATCGGTAGTGGCCCCGTACCACTTTGGGTAAGTGTGAGTTTCCATAGATGTATCATGAATTTGATTCCAATACACAAATGCATCATGAATTTGATTCGTGCAGGGACCACTGGATCTGCCTTTTCATTTATCCTAGGGACGGAAGGGTGCTGGTACTAGACTCCGCAAATTACCCGCCATCAAGCTATGCAAAATTCATTGAAATGTTAGAGGTGTAATTCGAGATATGCATTCTTACTTTTATATTTTGAGAGTTTGTGTATAATTAACATAGTCATTCTATTCGAGATCATAGAGCATATAGGTTTTATAAGATAAAAGGTGGAAAATGTGAGTCCAACATTCAAGGGCAGCCATTGCAAGTTTTTTATGACTGGCCGGTAAGTTGGTGAAAATTTACTCTTATGAATACAAAGCATATATGTACTATACATAGGACCATGGTTGCATGTATAAATATCCACTTTCCCATTATATAGTGCCACAAGCAACCACCTGGATCTGTCCTCTGTGGATACTACGTGTGCGAGCACATGAGAGAGACCGGTCGATACGTCAGCAACCCTTCCAAGGTAATACAAGTAATAGTTGTGTATGTAGTATTGTACACCATAGTATTGACAAACTATGTATATGCAGGAATATAAGGTATTGACAAACTTTCTTTGCAGGAATATAAGGAAGACAAGGCAAAACGCATCACCGAACGTACTTTGTACAACATAGTTGAGGACCTGAGCCTTTTTTTATTGAAGCACGTAATTTCAACGGAAGGGAGGTATTATGATCATGAGAGTGAATTATCGAAGCCAGAGTACAAAGTGCTAATAGAGATTTCTAGGCTAAAACTAACTCGGAATGGTTATTAGACCACCTGTGCAAACTTAGATGTATGTAATGTGCAAACTTGCAACTCTATGTTTGTGAGCACGAAACTTTGATGTATATAAGTGTATGTATGAAATATGTAAATTGCATGTTGCTATATTAATGTATATGCATATATTTAATTTAACAATATAATTACATGTTCCTATATTAATGTATATATTTAATTTAATAATATAATAATTATAATAAACTATATATATATATATATAGTCTACAACAGCACAGACGGTTAGTTGTGAACCGCCTGTGGAAATCGATTTCCACAGGCGGTTCACTTAAGCAACCGCCAGTGTAAATGGGTCTATTTACACTAGCGGTTGCTTAAGTGAACCGCCTGTGGAAAACTGGAAATCGATTTCCACAGGCGGTTCACAACTAACCGTCTGTGCTGTTGTTCCATTTTCACTGGCCCCCAGCGCAGGCGGTGCTAAAAAACGCCTGTGAAAATGGGTTTTCAACCGTCTATACTGGATGTCTCTGTACTAGTGAGATCCACTATATATATATATGCGCGATGTTTAATTTGAATTTAATGGTTGCACATATGAATAAGAAGTCTCCTAGTAGGGGTGTAGTAGGGGTGAAACTGATATGAATAATCCTCGGCTCCGAATTCAGGTTTTTAGGGTATGGAGAAGTAAATTTAATATCTGCGCTGATACAGATAATCCGAATCTGATTTCATGCGAATGTGGTGTAGAATATAAAATTTGGCAAAATCTGGTGGATATGGATTATCGGATAATGGAACGCGGATTATATCCGACACGCTTATAATAGGATAATCCAAATATTTTAAGAAGCTCAACCGGTAATAAACAACTCAATCCAACCCATGTAGCCCATAAGCAAAGCTCATCAACTATATATTATAATTTAAGTATCTTTTTAATACATGGAATGGTAATCGTAGTGATTACCTATTTATTTCTTTTTACATGCTTGTTTTATATTCTTAAATTTTAACTGAGAACTTGTATTAATTTTATAAGCTCTTAAACGTAGTGGTGGATTGATAATGATTATCTCGTGTTGTATTGTCGTGTTATGACTTTACCTAATGAATTGTTTTTCATCTTAAAAAAACAACATGTAGGCATATATTAGCCGACTTTAAAAAGTCTGCTTCTACTCTGCCACCGATCTGAATCCGTACCTGTAGCACCCGGTTTTAAAGAACAAAACCAGATACGCCATATGTGTGCCCAGGAAGTCCACACATACAACCACAGAAGGAAAAGATATCAAAAATAATGTTCTAGATATCGAAAACAACACTTACATCAAAGTTAAGCGGAACGGATACTAATCTTCTCTTCGGACTCCATTCTTCACAGGGACAGTTGACTGGGGGTACATACGCATAGCACTTCCATCAGTCTTTTAGGAACTTCTCTATGTGTTCACCACGCTTCCGCTGCGCGACTCTGACGAAGACTGGGGTGTGGGGGGGAATAGCAAGGGTGAGCACATGTCGTACTCAGCAAATATAACATGGGGTTATGAAGCTCAAATGGCTAGACACGGTTTTACTGCGATTAGCACTTTTAGTTGAGTCAATATTTTAGCATTAGATAGTCATCAAGTTGTGCTTACATCCCATTCAAACCACATGAATAATATTATGAGCAACCACATCAAAGATTAACAAATTAACAGTAACGTGAACATGAAGTATATATTGTTAAAGTTATTAGTCTGTGAGTTTTCCGGGCCGCTCGTGACCGTGAGCACGGCTGATATACCAGTTTTATTACTCTGCAGAGTTTGTACAACTTTACCCGTGAGCCGTGATCCCCATGCGCCAGGGTTTGCAAATCCCATATCACCTCTACCAAGGAAGTGCGGCAGGGTACACTATGAAGTCTTTCGAAGTTCCCCTAACAAGATAGTGGCCACTAGGTTTCCAATCGGCAAGCAGTCATAGGAACCCCCCTTTCCGATGGCACATTCCATCCCGGCTATACACATGAGACCAGAGGCTGTCCTATATCCGTCTCGGCAAGCCCCTTTTGTGCCCTTTCGGGTAACCACCATCAAGCGAGGAGAGGTCCTCGAACCAACTAAAACCAGAGCCATGTAGCCCTCACGGTTGTACTGTATGTCCCAGCTTTTGCCGACAGAAGATCATTTAGGGAGGGCCAAGAGCACGAAGGCTCCCACGCCCGAGTTCACATTACCAAGAAAACAAGTTATCAGTATGTGTTGCACATATTATTAGTTATCTCGTTTGTTCATATAGATTGGAGTTAAGCACTAGCAGATCTACCCATATGCATATATCCCCTGGTAGCAAGGTATAAAGTTGAATCAACTAAGAAAACCTATGGTTTGCATATTAGACGCATGCATATAAATAGTGAATTTTAAATGATTAGGCAACAAGGATGGTCCCACGTTATACTTGCCTGTTACACTTGACCAATTCTCACATCATCATCTCTGGGTCATCACCTTTTGATCTTCAGCGCGCACAACCGGTCGTCATCTAATCGTAGCAAGCACCACACATAGGCAGACATACAAGCAAATAACATAGACGACTAAGAATAACACAACCGAGATAAAACAACGTACTAAAAAAGAGCTCGTACTACGGTCGCAGGATCGCACCAAACGACTAAGAGACACGTCTACCGAAAATTTTATATTATAAAAGGAAGAACTACCGATTTGTTTTATTTTAGTTAAATAAGATCATGACAAGATATTGATTTAGATTAGACAAAGCATATTTAATTATAAAATCGGGTTAGTTTAATTATATTTTATTCATAAATGTTATCATATAATTTAATCAAGTTAAACATTAGCTTATTAAAAGAAAGTTAACATGTGAGAGCATCTGAACGTAATTTATATGATAACGATTAACCTAATCAAATTATAAATTAGAAATATATTTATGTTAGTTATCAGTCACGTTAATATTTGTGTATAAAATATCGAAATATAAAACCTACATTGATTTTAATTATAAATCGGTTGTAGGTTTATTAATCAATTTAATATTTAATTTTATATGTAAAATCATGTGACATGAAAGGCGTTAACACTACTGATAGAACACGTCGACACGAAACTAACCCAACTCGAACCACGCGAAACGGAGTTAAAACGAATAAACGACGGATGATTAAACATGGGTGGCAGAACCGTAAATAACCTGTCTTGTACCTCTGCTCGGTCTTGGACGTGGCCCTGGCAGCCTCCTGCTGCTGGCCTCGCATGGGGAAGGGAGCGCCACGGCCCTGGCTTGGCCGGCCAGCGGCGGCGCGGGGCTGGGGCCCGCAGGGAAGGACGCCGACGGGTGCACAGGTACCGGCAGCGAGTCTCGGGTGGCCCGGAAACGGAAGAAACTGTCCGCAGCGATGGAGTTCATCGCCGGAAAACAAAAAAGGTTAGGGAACAATTAAACGGTAATAGATTCGTGAAAAGGAAGACACCATGGTGTAGAGAACGACGAGAACTACCTCGTGTGGTGACGGTTTTTGCCACAACGCGACGGTTTGGCCGGAAAAGCTCGCCGGAAGTTCGTCGGAGTTTAAGAGATGCGAAACTTCGGCTTCAGATCTAGAACGGTAGAAGTGGCGGCTCGCGAAACGGGCCGTACTTTTGGACTCCTCGCGATGAGATGAACACCGGCATGTATATATACGTAGGGTTTAGATAAGATGGAAAAACGAGATATTTTATTAATTTCGGATTTAATTAATTTTGGGATTAAAATAATTTTAGAAAAGTCCAGAATTGTTATTTAAGCCAAAAAAAACTCCGGTGGCTCCGAAAATTCTAGGAAAATTCTCAGAGTCACTTTAAAATATAATGAACCCAAATAAGGATTTGGAGCTCATGAAAAGATATTTTGAAGCATCTAAAAATTAGATTATGCTCGCTGAAAATCAGGAAAAGATTCCGAAAAAAGCCAGAAAAATTCCCGAGAAGTTTGTAGTGATATGATGATGGATGATGAACTCAAAGAAGTGATTTGAGATATAAGAAAAAGAATTTTGGAAAAGTCCAACAAGATGATAGAGCTCGGAACGATAAATTTGGTTTTAGAAAAAGACAGGAACAAACCAGATATAGATAGACAACCTACCAACGTGTTTTGAAACTCTACCGACTCACAACACAAGGTCCAACAACAACCAAACATCACATCAAACAACCCATCAAATTAGTTTACCAAAATTTTAAAAATTCTTGATTTACTACAACTAAAGTGGCGCTAACTCCACTAAACTTGATCAATTTTATAAAAATATTAAAATTATTTATTTTATTTAGTGTTTTCTACTCACAACCCAAAATCTGAAATTTTGGGGTGTGACAAACTACCCCACTTAACATAAATCTCGTCCTGAGATTCGAAGAGACTAGGAAGATAGATAAAGATGATCTTCGAGTCATCGTGATGTCTTGATATGAGATTGATGAACAATAAGACATGGATCGAGGATGACCAAAAGAAGGCTAGATAGATAAAGATTGATCTTAAGTTCTTCTTGCCTCGAAAACTTGAGAGACACAAGGCTCACTGTTGATGACGGTAGCCGCTACCCCACTTAACAAGAGCTTTGCTCATCTTCAAAACTTGATCTTTAGGGCCTTCTTCGGAACACAAAGATAGAGACGACACACAAACAATACACCAACCAAGACAAACACACATCACAACAGCGACACTACGCGTGCTTCTGTTCAACTGGTGGACATCCTAATGGGTAGATATAGATGATGAAGGGCCATCGAGATTTTAACCAAGATGATTTCAAAATTTTAATAAAGCAAATAAAATACAAATTCAAGGATACCAAAAACCAATAGCTCAAAGGTAGCTATCAAGGAGAGGAGACAATTGGACAAAGATTAGGAAACAGTCACTTCAAAGGACAAGGTGGTAGAAAACATTTTATAGCAAAACAAACTTCAAAAGGCGACCAGTGCTAACTAGGTATACGTCCTACAGTCAACATTGCTTTGATACCAATCTGTAGCACCCGGTTTTAAAGAACAAAACCAGATACGCCATATGTGTGCCCAGGAAGTCCACACATACAACCACAGAAGGAAAAGATATCAAAAATAATGTTCTAGATATCGAAAACAACACTTACATCAAAGTTAAGCGGAACGGATACTAATCTTCTCTTCAGACTCCATTCTTCACAGGGACAGTTGACTGGGGGTACGTACGCATAGCACTTCCATCAGTCTTTTAGGAACTTCTCTATGTGTTCACCACGCTTCCGCTGCGCGACTCTGACGAAGACTGGGGTGTGGGGGGAATAGCAAGGGTGAGCACATGTCGTACTCAGCAAATATAACATGGGGTTATGAAGCTCAAATGGCTAGACACGGTTTTACTGCGATTAGCACTTTTAGTTGAGTCAATATTTTAGCATTAGATAGTCATCAAGTTGTGCTTACATCCCATTCAAACCACATGAATAATATTATGAGCAACCACATCAAAGATTAACAAATTAACAGTAACGTGAACATGAAGTATATATTGTTAAAGTTATTAGTCTGTGAGTTTTCCGGGCCGCTCGTGACCGTGAGCACGGCTGATATACCAGTTTTATTACTCTGCAGAGTTTGTACAACTTTACCCGTGAGCCGTGATCCCCATGCGCCAGGGTTTGCAAATCCCATATCACCTCTACCAAGGAAGTGCGGCAGGGTACACTATGAAGTCTTTCGAAGTTCCCCTAACAAGATAGTGGCCACTAGGTTTCCAATCGGCAAGCAGTCATAGGAACCCCCCTTTCCGATGGCACATTCCATCCCGACTATACACATGAGACCAGAGGCTGTCCTATATCCGTCTCGGCAAGCCCCTTTTGTGCCCTTTCGGGTAACCACCATCAAGCGAGGAGAGGTCCTCGAACCAACTAAAACCAGAGCCATGTAGCCCTCACGGTTGTACTGTATGTCCCAGCTTTTGCCGACAGAAGATCATTTAGGGAGGGCCAAGAGCACGAAGGCTCCCACGCCCGAGTTCACATTACCAAGAAAACAAGTTATCAGTATGTGTTGCACATATTATTAGTTATCTCGTTTGTTCATATAGATTGGAGTTAAGCACTAGCAGATCTACCCATATGCATATATCCCCTGGTAGCAAGGTATAAAGTTGAATCAACTAAGAAAACCTATGGTTTGCATATTAGACGCATGCATATGAATAGTAAATTTTAAATGATTAGGCAACAAGGATGGTCCCACGTTATACTTGCCTGTTACACTTGACCAATTCTCACATCATCATCTCTGGGTCATCACCTTTTGATCTTCAGCGCGCACAACCGGTCGTCATCTAATCGTAGCAAGCACCACACATAGGCAGACATACAAGCAAAAAACATAAACGACTAAGAACAACACAACCGAGATAAAACAACGTACTAAAAGAGAGCTCGTACTACGGTCGCAGGATCGCACCAAACGACTAAGAGACACGTCTACCGAAAATTTTATATTATAAAAGGAAGAACTACCGATTTGTTTTATTTTAGTTAAATAAGATCATGACAAGATATTGATTTAGATTAGACAAAGCATATTTAATTATAAAATCGGGTTAGTTTAATTATATTTTATTCATAAATGTTATCATATAATTTAATCAAGTTAAACATTAGCTTATTAAAAGAAAGTTAACATGTGAGAGCATCTGAACGTAATTTATATGATAACGATTAACCTAATCAAATTATAAATTAGAAATATATTTATGTTAGTTATCAGTCACGTTAATATTTGTGTATAAAATATCGAAATATAAAACCTACATTGATTTTAATTATAAATCGGTTGTAGGTTTATTAATCAATTTAATATTTAATTTTATATGTAAAATCATGTGACATGAAAGGCGTTAACACTACTGATAGAACACGTCGACACGAAACTAACCCAACTCGAACCACGCGAAACGGAGTTAAAACGAATAAACGACGGATGATTAAACATGAGTGGCAGAACCGTAAATAACCTGTCTTGTACCTCTGGTCGGTCTTGGACGTGGCCCTGGCAGCCTCCTGCTGCTGGCCTCGCATGGGGAAGGGAGCGCCACGGCCCTGGCTTGGCCGGCCAGCGGCGGCGCGGGGCTGGGGCCCGCAGGGAAGGACGCCGACGGGTGCACAGGTACCGGCAGGCGAGTCTCGGGTGGCCGGAAACGGAAGAAACTGTGCGCAGCGATGGAGTTCATTGCCGGAAAAGAACGGAAAAGAAAAAAGATGTCAGGGAACAATTAAACGGTAATGGATTCGTGAAAAGGAAGACACTATGGTGTAGAGAACGACGAGAACTACCTCGTGTGGTGACGGTTTTCAACAGAACGCGACGGTTTGGCCGGAAAAGCTCGCCGGAAGTTCGCCGGAGTTTAAGAGATGCGAAACTTCGGCTTCAGATCTAGAATGGTAGAAGTGGCGGCTCGCGAAACGGGCCGTACTTTTGGACTCCTCGCGATGAGATGAACACCGGCATGTATATATACCTAGGGTTTAGATAAGATGGAAAAACGAGATATTTTATTAATTTCGGATTTAATTAATTTTGGGATTAAAATAATTTCAGAAAAGTCCAGAATTGTTATTTAAGCCACAAAAAAAACTCCGGTGGCTCCGAAAATTCTAGGAAAATTCTCAGAGTCACTTTGAAATATAATGAACCCAAATAAGGATTTGGAGCTCATGAAAAGATATTTTGAAGCATCTAAAAATTAGATTATGCTCGCTGAAAATCAGGAAAAGATTCCGGAAAAAGCCAGAAAAATTCCCGAGAAGTTTGTAGTGATATGATGATGGATGATGAACTCAAAGAAGTGATTTGAGATATAAGAAAAAGAATTTTGGAAAAGTCCAATAAGATGATAGAGCTCGGAACAATAAATTTGGTTTTAGAAAAAGACAGGAACAAACCAGATATAGATAGACAACCTACCAACGTGTTTTGAAACTCTACCGACTCACAACACAAGGTCCAACAACAACCAAACATCACATCAAACAACCCATCAAATTAGTTTACCAAAATTTTAAAAATTCTTGATTTACTACAACTAAAGTGGCGCTAACTCCACTAAACTTGATCAATTTTATAAAAATATTAAAATTATTTATTTTATTTAGTGTTTTCTACTCACAACCCAAAATCTAAAATTTTGGGGTGTGACAGTACCGTTTCCAACATCCTAAAAAATCTGTATTTATTTTTGAATTTGTATAATATCCGCTCCGCTCTGAATCCAACCAAAAAAATATGGATTAGAATACGAGGAAGGCATTATCCGCTCTGATCTAATCTATTTTCATATATATGAAATCTGGAAGAAATCAATTAAGGGTGTATCCAACAATATAAAAGCTAGTGCTAGCTCTAAATTGGTAAAGGTAAATAAGAGAGACAACAACAGTTACATCGATCATGTTGTGTGTGAGGGAGGAGGATATCCTCAAACATGAGAGAATATCTCTTAATTCCACGCCTCCTGTCGCTTGCACTATTTAACGAATACAAAATTGCTTCAACTAGCTTTACTAGTTTAGTGCCCGTGCTAATGCCGCGACTTTATTTTAAGAATGCATTTGAAAACAACTCAACGACAGCTTAGGGTATTATAAAGTTTTATGGATGCATTTGAAAATTTTAACATAATTGTAATAACCCTGGGCACAATCTAGAAAACAATTATTTTATTTTTACAAGACATAATAAAGTTGTTTATTGCATTAACCACTATATTTTGCGTAAGGTCTTAAGCATGTCTTTGAGATCTCAAGCGAAGCTGACTCTTCAAATTATCAGCCACAAAATTCCAAAGTTGATAACTGTGCATGACAGATCTGCACAAAAAATAAAGAACTTGTGCATCAAACAGCAACATCTAAAAAATAAATCAATTGATGCAAGAAACACAAATATGAGGATGTAACTGGTCTCCTAGTATAATGTGTGTGCTAACCTATGAGCAATTGGTATTACCTACATCCATCGAGACGTACCCTTTGAGATTAATGATTCCTTACCGAGCATGTGCACAAGCTTCTTATTTGCTACAGCGCGTTGAGCCCGGAGATGGAGCAACCTATCCTTGGTCCCCTTCCTCTTCGGCTCCTAATCGCTAGCAAACTCTGACGTCGCACGAACCCTGTTGATGCTGAAACGGATCCGGATCACACACCAGCTAGGGCTTTAGACGCCCGAGTCGCCACAGACCGAAGAACGCAGCGAGGAAGTCACACTTACGTGGTGAAGGACGGCTAGGTTTATAAGCAAACCGACAAAAGATGGCTATCACACTTATGTAGCGAAGAACGACTAGTTTTCGGGTAAACTAGCAAAGGAACTATCGAAGCTCTCGCCCGGGAGGGACCCCGTCAGGGCAAGGATGTCGCCGGGTTGCCCTAGGTCGGCCGACGAGCCTAGGGCGCCATCCTTGGTCGTCAGATCAAGGGATGAACAACATGAGATTGGAGAAAAGGGTAAAAGGGTTGTAGTAGATTGATTTCGACGATCGGATAGTTGGGGTCTCAATCGGCCATGATCCTCTTATATATGTATAGAGGGGGCCTTATCCCAGTAGGAAACCCTTCCAAACCTTATTTTCCATGTTTCCCACGAGTTTGGAATAGTTCGGATCGGAATCCAAAAGGATAGATCCGAACGTGGGTCAGAACTTCCGACTCGGGTCAGAACTTCCGGGGGCCAGAAGTTCCGACTCAGAGGGTCAGCAGTTCTGGGGGCCAGAAGTTCCGACTCAGCCCAGCAGTTCCGAGTCGGGTGAGAACTTCCAACAGTGAGCCATCTTTACTAGGTCATAACTCTTCCATCCGGGCTCCAAATTGGACGTTCCATATATGTTTTTTTGACTATCTCGACGAGAGGAACACAATGGTGAAGTCCATTCCACATTTTGATAACTATGAGCTGGTCTCCATTGCTGCCTCGCCGTCTCCGACCAGTTTTACCTGGTCGGAAGTCTCTCAAGAGGTCTAGTTCCTGGTCGGAAGATATGTGCAACAGTGATCGGATCAAGCGACCAGACCCAACCGGCTCGAAAAATCTCAGAACACCCTTCTCGTCAGATATAAAGTGCTTGGAGACAATCGTTCTTCACTTCGGCTCCAAATACGACGATCCAAGCATGCTTTCTAGCCATCATGACGACAGAAACTTGATGGTGGAGTCTATTATACTCTTGGGACACTTTTGAGTGTCAACATATGCCCCCCTGTTTTTAGTTGAATGATGCATTGAACCTAAAAACACCAATTAAAGCACTAAATAGCAACGATACCCAACTCATCGGATATCTAGCATCTAAGGACGATGTATACATCGACCATATTTTGTACTAAGGGCGACACATGTGTCGGCCATTGTCTGGTGAGCACTTGAGCTCCTTGTCAAACACTTGGAAAGTACCTTTTCAAATACCTCCCATTCATTGCTCTTGTGAGACTTTCACCTTGCAACGTCTCCAGCAGATATGAATTTTCGAACACCACTTTGATCATTGCATACAAGGCTTTCCAACTTGGCGCCAGTTTAAACTAGAACTTAAAGCCACCTTCTTGGATTATTTCTAATTTCCCTTTTGATGAGCTTGATTAAAGTCTTATTACTAGACTCAACTTGGCCATTAGCTTGAGCATAGTATGGAGATGAGTTGAGCATCTTTATTTTATATAATTCGGCAAAATCCCGTACCTCTTTAGAAATAAAGGACGTCCCTTGATCTGTAATTAACGTTTGAGGGATGACAAATCTATATATAATATGCTCGGTGATGAACTCAATTACCTCCTTGTGTGTCATATTCTTCAAAGGTATCGCTTCAGTCCATTTAGTAAAGTAATCTGTGGCAACCAAGACGAAACGATGCCCCTTTGAAGATGGGGGTGAATTTGGCCAATGAAGTCTAGCCCCCAACCACTAAAAGACCATGGTTTGATGATAGGATGAAGCATAGCAGCAGGCGCAATTTGTTCATTCCCAAACCGTTGACACTCTTCACATCCTTTGTCGTAGCGAAAGCAATCGACCATCATAGTATGCCAATAAAAACCGGCTCTACACAACAACCACTTCATCTTTGGGGCCGATTGACGCGTACCACAAATACCTTCATGGACTTCACCCATAGCCAATCTTGCCTGATCAGATCCTAAGCACTTAAGCAACAAATCTTTGGTGGTCCTTCGATAGAGCCCATTGTACTTAAATGCACTTCGCCGAACACTTTTATCAACTTTAGCACTTGGATCATGAAAATATTTAAACAAGGGAGTCCTCCAATCTTCTAAATTGGCCTTACTTTCATTAGAAATCAATTCGGGCCAATCTGGGAGCTCCACAGACGAATCAACTAAGCTGGCCGCACGGGAACCGACTAAGCCGACTGGGCAACCCGACTGAGTCGGTTCAGAGCCAACCTGGTCGATTGGGCAAACCGACTGAGTCAGTTCAAATCTGACTTGGTCGACTAGGCAAGCCGATTGAGTCGGTTCTTCGTAACCTGCACATAAAAAATTCAAAGTTTGATGCATCGACTTTTCTTTTATGTGAACATTACGCCTACCGACATCATAGCCAGATGCTTGTTGAGCTAACATGTTGGCTTTATGATCTTCATACCTTGGGATATGTCGAATTTGGAATTTGACAAAAGTATTAATGATGGCAAGGCACTCATCAAGATATGCACTATGTGATTCTTTAAAACACCAAAACACACTAGCGACTTCTTGTGCCATTAGTAAAGAATCTAGGCTTCAACATGTCATACTCCATGGATCACAATATGGTCAAATAAGTAAAGTTCACATTTGGTTTGAATCTTGGTGCAATTGTAGTCTTAATCGGCTTGATGTCTCACATAACACCATTGTGAGAAATAATGATCATGCCAACACCTTTGCCCTTTTTGCAAACCGATTAACCATATTGTCACACCCATGAAGTAAAAGATCACATATCATGCCCCCGGGTCTTAAAGCCATCAAAGTGAATTCCATGGGGCTTTTCTAATAGCGCGATGGTTACAAGCATTCATCGACTATATTATTACACTAAGGGCGATAGCAAAGCATCAGCCATATGAATTCATCCAGGTGAGTATGCTTAGCCGAAACACAGCATTTCAGCTCTGGATCATCGGTAAGCAAAATAATTTAGCAACTCTCCATAATATAGACATCTATACCAATGATCGAAATAAGAGGCTAAGGGGTAACCATGCGTACCTTGGGATGAATTCCACATAGACATAGGCAGAGAATATGGATGATGCCAAAACCATTGATTTTGATGATTCGGTGCAAATCTTCAGCTTGGTAACTGCTTCTTGAATCTTCTTGTCTCCTTTGCCTTCGTTGCACTATTTGCTTGAGCATCACCTTTCTGAACTTGGATCTTCCTTTAGGAACCCACACCAAGCCTTTTCCTTTCAACTTCTCTGCACTAAGCTTCTGCAACTTCCTTTCTTGCCACTTTGGTAAACCAATTGAGCATATCGGTTTTATTTCTATTTTGGACAATGACAAATCTTTCTTGATTTTAGGCATTCTCACCTTCTTTTGTTCAGATTTGGCACCTAGAATATCAGTAGATGATTCTCCTACTTCTATGCCATCAATAGCTAGATTTTTCAGCACTGTAATCAGCTTTTCAATAGTTGAATTCAGATCTGAACTTTTATCTTTGCGGCCATCATATTTCACACGGTAAACCTGTTTTTACCACTTTCTTCTTATGCTGGGCTCCAGACCGATTTAGATCAAAATGGTCTTTATAAGATGATGACCTCTCTAAGTATCTAGGAGCTACATATTGTGGCCGAGAATATGGTGGAATGTGTGCCTCTTGATCAAACCAGCCCCAATATGAATAAGGATAAAAATATGTGGGTTGCGGTCCACATGACATAAGAGTTGGTTACTCAAAAGGGAAATGTGTTGTTGCTATTTGAGATTTATTCCCTTGCCAATTCTGATCTTGAGATTTGTGCTTTGGAGGCAATCTTGGTGTTCGGATCTTCTTTGGCCAATTGGTGACATTGGCTTTTGCTAAGTTCTCATACTTAGCTAGAAGCTCCTTGAAGCTAAGCTTCGGTCTTCCACTCTTTTGCTTGTCATGACTTTTACCTCCAAAAGCTTTATGAGCATCCTCCTTCTTTTCTCCATCTTGATAGACATGCTCCAAAGGAGGATCCTTAGACGATTCCCCTTGCTCAACGGGATCAATCGACCTTTGCTTTAGCTGGAGAGATTCTACCTGCCCCTCAGTGTCTTCTGGAATTGTGATAACTTTGTTGTCCTCTGGAATGTCTTCAGTTTGCAATTCATGGACAACAACCTTGTTTTCAATTGAGGGATCCACATCTCTCTCTTAGGCATTCGAGTCTTGAGCTTTGAGTGAATCGGCTAATGAAAGCCGATTCGAAACTCGCTTGCCATCAAGACCAATTGAATCTAATTGGTTCATTTGTTGAGCTTCAAAAAATCTCAATCGTCCTTTATTAATGGTCGATTGGATCACTCACCGAAACATATTGCAATCAGAAGTATTATGATCAAAAGAATTGTGCCACTTGCAATAGGTAAGCTCTTCTAAGTTTTGAATAGATGGCAAAAAATATTGTGATCAATGATTCTAATAAAATTATTCTTTAGCAAGATATCAAAGACATGATCACAAAAAGTAAAGTCAAAGGTGTACTTTGATTTCTTCAGCCGATTCTTTTGTGGAGTCGGCTTTAAAGCTAGGCAAACAAAGGGATCAGATTTAATATCAAGCCATTCGGCCACACCTTTGCAATTTCTTTTAAGTAGCTTTATCTTTGACAAACTACCACTATCGGCCTTGCCATATGTCACAATGTGTTGACCAATAGAATCTGAATTTGTTTTATCATTACCAAATAAACTGTTATTCTCAATCGGTCTTTTACAACTACTAGCAAGGATTTTGCCTATGGATGTAGAAATAGTATGACCAGATTGGAATTTGGGAAAAGTATTCATATTTGGTACCTTATTGATCATGTCGGAGAAGCATAGGTTCTTGGTTTGAATGATGTTGTTCTTCATCTCCATAGAATGATCAACAATAGGTGTTGAATCACCCAAAAGCGCTTTGGCAGTTACTCGAACAGAGAAAATCGGTTTAGCCGACTGAAAGTCGGCTCGGCTGACTTGGGCACTAACAGGTAAGGTAGCAACAGGGGGAGTCGGCTTAGTCGACTTAGAAGTCGACCTAGCTGACTCTGGGCAGGTAGTAATCGGCTTAGCCGACTCTAAAGTCGGCTTAGCTGATTTTGGGCAGGCAAGCGGTCCTTCTTTCTTGCTTGTAGGGATTTGATCTCCATTAATGATGCAGTAATCACTGGATAAGCGTATAACCCCTTTAGCTCCTGAAAAATCAAGTCTAGTTGTTTTCTGTCGCTTTTCTGTAGCAAGACTTGTTTTTTGAGATGTGATTGGTTCGGAATGGATATTATGTTGTTCAACTTTAGTAGCCGAACCTTTGCTTACATCCGAACTGACTCTTTCTTTCATGCCCATTAACAATGCTATTTCAGCCGATGACTCGGTTGTAATCGGCCTTTTGTCATTGGTCTTTCCAAAGTGTTCACAGAATAACTCCTCTAATTCAGACCATAACAAAATAGTAAATTCAGGCAAAGATGTAAACCATGCAAAGGCAATACCAGTGAGAGATAAAGGAAAATTTTGCACTCTCATATAGTTCTCTCTACCGGCAAAACCCATTTGCGAAAGTACTAATATGTTCCACAGCGGTCTTATCATCTTCCCCACTAAACTTATTAAAATCAGGTACCCGCCAACCATCAGGAGCTTCTAAGTAATCATAGTGTAATAGGTATGGTCTATGATAAGCGGGAACCTTCAATTTAGAGGAGCCATAGGGATTTCTAGCATGGGCTAAATCTTCATCGATTCGGCTTGATTTGAGAGTAACATATGAAGCCGAATCACGATTATTAGCATGCACACTCATTGCTGAATTTTTATTGATTCAGCTATAGTTATTGGTATCACATGGAGCCGAATCATAAGTTTTTGCACTCGAATACCTTGCTGGAATTTCACTAATTCGGCTATGGTTTTGAGTTAAATTTGATGTCAAATCATGAGGAGTGATCTTTGCATAAGGTGCTGAATTTTCATTGATTCGGCTATGGTTACTAGTAACATGTGAATACAAATCATAAGTACTTGCACTTAAATGCTTTGCTGAATTTTCATGCATTCAGCCATAGTTATTTCCAACATATGAGGCCGAATTAGGAGTAGTAGCACTTGCACTTGATGCTGAATTTTGAGAGCAATTGGCTAAATAATTATCACTGTCGTAGCCAATTCTCTCATTCATCAGCATGTCTTGTGGTGGAGCCACATATTGTGAACTTATAGCCGATGAATTAGAATTTATAAGTTGTATGTTGCTAGTAGCATCAAAACTCAAAGAATTTATTGTTGACATCGGCTCTTGACCATAATATGTATGATTATGATGTGTATGATGAGGAGCATTAGCAAAAGTATTAATCGATGCAACATATCTAGTATCATTATGACTAGCAACACCAACATGAGAGTTCATAGAACTTGCAAAATAATTATTATAACCATAAGATGTATTCACAAGTTGTATCTCGGGGTAATTGTAGTAGTTTTGTGATATAACACCTTGGTACTCCATGATTTAGAGCTTGACCGCCTTGCTGAATTTTCCAATATCAAGCACGCCGTGTTACAAAATAGCAAACGAGATCATAAGGGGTCAAAACCTGATGTGATCGGCCTTTTGGGCCGAATGCAACGGTAATAACGAGCACAAGAAGATAGATCAATGAAGAATAGGGCTAGGGCAAGAAGATTCGGCTGCAAAGTAGAGCCGAAGCAAATTTTTCCCCAGCGGAGTCGCCAAAAAGTGTGTTGACGCCGAAATGGTTCTGAATCACACACCAGCTAGGGCTTTAGAAGCCCGGGTCGCCACTGACCGAAGAACGCAGCGAGAAAGTCACACCTATGTGGTGAAGGATGACTAGGTTTAAAAGCAAACTGGCAAATGATAGCTATCACACTTACGTGGCGAAGAACGACTAGTTTTCGCGCAAACTAGCAAACGAACCGTCGAAGCTCTCGCCCGGGAGGGACCCCGTCAGGGCAAGGACGTCGCCGGGTTGCCCTAGGTCGACCGACGAGCCTAGGACGCCATCCTTGGTCGTCGGATCAAGGGATGAACAACATGAGGTTGGAGAAGAGGGTAAAAGGGTTGTAGTAGATTGATTTTGACGATTGGATAGTTAGGGTCTCAATCAGCCATGACCCTCTCATATATATAGAGGGGGTGGTCTTATTCTAGTAGGAAACCCTTCCAAACCTTATTTTCCATGTTTCCCACGAGTTTAGAACAGTTCGGATTGGAATCCAAAAGGACAGATCCGAACGTGGGTCAGAACTTCCGACTCGGTCAGAACTTTCGGGGGCCAGAAGTTCCGACTCGGAGGGTCGGCAGTTCTGGGTGCCAGAAGTTCCGACTCGGGCCAGCAGTTTCGACTCGGGTGAGAACTTCCAACAGTGACCATCTTTACTAGGTCATAACTCTTCCATCCGGGCTCCAAATTGGACGTTTCATATATGTTTTTTGACTATCTCGACGAGAGGAACACAATGGTGAAGTCCATTCCACATTTTGATAACTACGAGCTGGTCTCCATTGTTGTCTCGCCGTCTCCGACCAGTTTTACCTCGTTGGAAATCTCTCAAGATGTCTAGTTCCTGTTCAGAAGATATATGCAACAGTGATCGGATCAAGCGACCAGACCCAATCTGCTCGGAAAATCTCAGAACACCCTTCTCGTCAGATATAAAGTTCTTGGAGACAATCGATCTTCACTTCGGCTCCAAATACGATGATCCAAACATGCTTTCTAGCCATCTTGATGACAGAAACTTGATGGTGGAGTCTATTATACTCTTGGGACACTTTTGAGTGTCAACAGACCCGATACCCAAATCCTGATGTGAAGCTCTAGAGCTCTGGAGTGAGTCAGTTGCAGTGTAGAGGAGAGAGGCGGACGCTTGAACCTCCTAGCCGCCGCTGCTCTGGCGTGGTGGTGCAAGATGCAACAGATCGATGACGACAATCAAGCGCGGAGTAGGAGGTCAAGCAAGCGGCGGTCCACGCGTCCTCGTCCGACGACGGCCAGTGGCACAACGGTGATCAGCAGCATGACACCGATCAACAACATGATGTCGATCAGCAGCATGACGGTGGCTGAGGCCTCGTGCGCTAGATGGCGGTGGCTAGCGGCACAACGTCGATCAGCAGCTTGATGGCGATCAGCGGCATGACGTCAATCAGCGGCAAGACGACGATCGAGGCCTCGTGAACTGGACGTCGACGATCAACAACACGACGGTGATCAGCGGTGCAACGACGATCAGCGGCACGACAGGGACAGAGGCCTCGTGCGCTGGATGACGAAAATCAGCAGCCCGACGGCGATCAGCGGCACAACAACGATCAGCAGCACGTCGGCGGCCGAGGCCTCGTGCACTGGATGACAACAATCAGCAGCACGACGGTGATGAGCAGCATGACGGCGACCGAGGCCTCGTGCGCTGGACGGCGGTGATCAGCAGCACGGCTGCGATCAGCAACGACGGCGATCAGCGGCCGAGGCCTCGTCAGGGACAGCAAGACGGCGATCAGCGACACGACGACGATCAGCAGCACGACGGCGATCAGCGACACGACGACGATCAGCAGCACGACGGCGGGCAAGGCCTCGTGCGCTGGATGGCATCGGCTGAGGCCACGTGTGTGCTAGCGACAAGACGATGGCATGCGACATGGCGGTGGCCAATCACGCCGACTAGCGGCACGGCACCGGAAAGCATTGATCATCATTTTTTCCTTTTTTTCTTTGTTAATTTGTTTCTTCATGGATGGCGTTGAGTGCGATATTTTTTTCTTTTTTTCTTCGGTGATTTGTTTCTTCGTTGGTTCCGGGTACGGCGATTTTGTTTTGGTGTTTTTTTTGGAGAGTTTGATAGATGATAAGGGATATCCCATACAACTATTCCGGTCTGTTAGATCTAAGTGAGTAAGGAGATAGAAGGTTATAAAATGAATTTGGATGGTCGATTTTTATGGAGTTTATTTTCTGGGTACAGTTTCTTGTGTAGATTTAGTAATGCTATCTCAGTAGGGAAGATTTCTTTGGTACACCAAGCAAAGTTTAGGATTGGTGCTTTAGTAGGTTATTAGAAGCTAGACCATTGAGGACGTCCTAAATATTGAAGCATATCAAATTTATACCAAATTATAAGGTATATATTAGGATGCACCATGGGTGGCGTCGGGCGCACAGGTTGCACTGTTCACTCAGGGTTCATTTTCAGCGTCACATCAGACGCATTGGTGGTGTGTCAGATGTGCAGAGAGGTTTTAGAAAGAGCAATTTACCATCAAACGTGTCTCATATCACTGTGACGTGTGTTGTCAGAGTACAGTACATGTTACCGTTGTGTGACATCCCTAATTTTTCCAAGTTTTGAAAATTACTAAAAATTTGAACCAAATTAAAACTTGACTTGGATTATTTGTAGGAAACATAAATAGAATAAATAGGACAACAAAATCTTTTCTTGTTTGTGTCATGTGTTGAGCAACATGGTAGCACTCAGTTGGAAACTTTTAAAACTCAGTTTGTTTTACAAAAACCCAAAAGGAATTTGACTCAATGGGAAATGGAAAAAGGAAAAGAAATGGAAGTGAAAAAGGAAAAGGAAAACCGGCGTGGGCCTCAACTCCCCGGCCCACTCCCCACTCCACTCCTCTCCCTGCCTCTCCCCGCGTGGGCTGTGGCCCAGCAACGCGTGAGCGCAGCGCCAGCCTGGCCGGCCTCACTCTCCCCCTCCCTTCCCTTCCACCCGCTTACAGGTGGACCCCCATCGTCAGCTCCACCCCTTCCAGGGCGACGCGACGAGACGGAGGCGGACCCGCCACGGACCCTACCGGCATTGTGGAAGAAGACCATCGCGAGCCTTCGACGAGTAGTCCCGTCCACTTCAGCACCGCCTTCCTGTTGCGTGGAGGTGACCACACCAGGGCAGAGAGAAGAGGAGGAAGCATGGAGCTCCGCCGTGAGGACGCCGCCACCATTAATGTCGTGACGAGCACAGACGAAGAACCGCCTTGCTGGTGACATGAACCAACGGCAAACCGACCTAGCTCGACATGGAGGACGGCAGAGGGCAGGGTACGGTGACCAGAGGACCTTGAGACCTCGAGAACGCGCAGAGAAAATATCTCGATGCCGACCTTCCGGTCGCCACCGCCATTGCCGGCCTATAAAAGGCACCCACTCCAAATCGGCGCCACCACAAGCTCCGCGGCGAACTCCTCTACCGCATCGACACCCCCATTCCACCTCTACCACCTTCCTCTCCGCTATTTCCCAATTGCCCCCAAATCGGAGCACTTTCGCCGCCGACGAGCTCGAGTGGAATAGGAGACCATCTCTACCAAATTGGAGTGAGGGTAAGCTTCAATGATCCATCACCTTCCTTTTCCACTTCCTAACCCTATCTCTACCAGCCGAGAACAACCGGCCACCGCAAGCACCATCCGCCGAGCCGCCATGAGCGATGGCGTACGCGATGTTGAGCTCGGCCGGAGCAGCAAGCAGTCTCAGCGCCCCTGGCACCCCTTTCCGCACCTACGCGACAACAAGACCGAGGCCGAGAGGGAGCCACGCCACCGGCAGAAGCCAACTCCGGCGAGGGCGGGGGAAACCCCTCTATTTTTTGGCGGACGGGCGGCAGACCCCTAACACCGTCAGCCTCCAGAGGCTGGTAGACGGGACCCACGCAACGTCGTTACCCCCTCCCGTTGCAGTGGGGAGATCGTGGGGAGCCCACGCGTCAGTCACCACGAGTGGCCGACACGCGGGACCCGCGCGTCAATGGCTGCCGGTCAAGGCCTCACTCTCTCCTTTCCTCCGTGCGCCCGGTCCACGTGAACCGAGGACCTCGGGGTACATGTCCACGACACAGTGCCGTAAACCGGAGGAGCCCTCCCTCATAGACGCGTTAGAAATTGCTAGGTGCACCCGACTAGTGTACACAAGAGGCTAGAAAACCTATTTCCCTTTAGAGAAAAATTCCAGAAAAATTCCTAAAAATACTACATGCACTAAGTAACTTTACCCAATAATTAGTTCCCCAAAAATGATTATAGAAATTAGTTAATAATTTCCAACCTATATGATTAAACTTATAAAAATCATATCTTTCATGTTTCAACTCTGAAAAATATGAAACCACTTCTAAAAATTCTATAAAAATAATCTAAAAGTGACCAACCTGAGAGTAACCCCTTTTCTCAAAATATGTTTGCTTGTGATGTTTGTTTCTTTGTTGGTGCTTATCGTTTCCATCGGATCGATCGACAAAAGGAGACGATTATCAGGAGGAAGACGACCCGGATTACCAGGAATCAGGAACTATGAGCTGCAACAAAGGCAAATCCTAACCCCACTCTTACCTACTCTAATTAATCACTCACTGATGATTATATGATTTGAATGTCATATGGTAAATTTAACTGAATGATGGGCAACTGTGATATGTTCATGTGCTTAAGGCAACCCTGAATTGATAGGGACAAGTGGGGATGTTTATATGCGGATATAACATCTTGGGGTAGACTCGCCTGTTGAGGGACTCTACCTAGGAGACACTTGTTTGCCATACTGAGTAGTTTCATAGGCCACCAAACTTGGTCAGAAACGCGTCCAGCCACATGCCTATATGGGTAGGCCTAGTTTCACACCCCGATAGGCATAAGTGTAACACCTATCTGGAGGTCGGGAGACAACGGTTTGATAGGAGAAGGCACGACTGCTAAGTGATCTCTCGTGGCCCGGTCGACGTGGTTGCTAAGTGATCTTCCACGTTAAATTCTTATTGGGCCGTGTGCGAGCCCCCTCTTCTATGATATTGTTTTGGCCAGTTAGACCATGCGTGGTCTGTTTTCCGGCCCATGTGTGAACCGTGGTGAGGGTTACATGGACCCTATGGATGCGTCCTCTCGGGTATGTGCTTTGTTGGAGTAGACGAGGCTACTGATCATGGTCAAGTTCATTCCATCGTGTGGGGAAAATTGGACATCTGCTGCAGTAGAATTACCTGAATCTTATTCTAATAGCCACGTCCTTGGTTATGGGAAATCACCGAGATGAGGTCACCTATGGTTAGGATAATAACAATCTTTGCACTGGCACAACCATGAACTTGTGATAATCTTGCCTATGTTTCTAAACTAACTGGGAACTAGCGTGAAGGATGACACTCTCCTAGGGCCCAACCTATCTTTTAATCTTGCTATCCCTTTAGGACTTGCTGAGTACTCTATGTACTCACCCGTTGTTGACTCAGATTATGAAGACGAAGGAGAACCCAACTACAACGAGGAGAACTTCCAGGAGGGCCAGTGACATCGATCGCGATCATGGAGGAATCGTTATAATAGGGTCTTTGAAGGACCGAGAAAGCACACACAAGGCGACCAGAGGGGGGGTGAATGGGAGCCAAACAAATTTCTTTTGAAACTTTGGCCAAGTGTCCCAAATTCAACCCCAACAAGCACGAACCCAAAGCGTGATGCTCACGACCCTTGGAAGAGGGTGGATGATCTCTAGGATCACAGCGGAGCACCACCGAACAGAAGCGAAGCAGAGACCCAAAAGCTCCGGCACAAGTTTGCCCCTCAAAAACCAAGTCCCGAACGTAGATAGACGGCTACGTCGAGAAATCCCCAAATACTGATGCTAACGAGTAGCAAAGATACCTAGAGAAGTTCCTTGGTGAACTCTAGGGCCAAACAAGAAGTCCAGAAAACAAGCGAGCAAGCCGGGAGAACAAACGCACTAAAGCGGAAGACTCAGGCAATTCCCGGACTGTCCGGCCCTGGGGTCCCGGACTGTCCGCGACAGGGGCGGACTGTCCGCCAAGCAGTCCCGGACTGTCCGCCGGCAGAAACACCAAAACAGCAAGGTTGCTGAACCCTTGCTGGACGAGTCCCGGACTGTCAGCCAATCACAACGGCGGACTGTCCGCCGGTCAATGAACAGTGACCCGACCGAGGAACTCAGCCACTGAGCAGGCTGCTCCCCCGACGCCCGGACTGTCCGCCGGTCAAAACCGCGGACTGTCCACGACCTTGCAGAGAGGGCGATTTTGATCGCCTTCTCTCCAAATCTCTCCAAATCCGATCCAACTCAAAATCCCAAGTTCCCAAACTTGGAGAAGATGATCACGGGGTAGTTAGGAGACTATCCCCAAGAAATCATCCGCTCAAATCAACCAAATCAAAGTGCCATGAAAACGAAATCGTCCCGATCTATTCAATCATGAGGTGTTAGATGAATTCCTTTGGTCGAAATGACCTCCTCAATGATACGAACAAAATGATTCAAACGGATTTCGCAAAGACGCACCGGAGAGGGAGATCGAGTGACGGGAAAATCGTGGAGAAACGAAGAACGCGAAGAACAACGACGAACTCGAATCAAAACACGAATCGACACACGATCTGCAAGCCGAAGCGCAAACACACGCTACGACAAGGAGGTTACGGCCTCCTTTCCTCAGAATCACCAGTACACAGAGTCAAGTCTCTCTGCGGATCTCAGCTCGCTACAACAGGGGATGGGAGAGCAGGAAACCCTAGGAATGAAAGAGCAAATGACTGAGATAGGGGAGGAGGGTGTCTCCCCTGACTACTTATCCTATTCTAGACTAAGTCTATTTCCTACTCTACCCCTCTCTATTCTAATTACAGAGCGAACCAGCTAAACCCTAGGGTTATTCTGGACCAACTCAAGTGGTAGGTAGATCCGACGGCCACGCCCGCACAAGTCGTCCGCGTTGCCTCCACGCAACCTTCCGATTGCCGCCACGTGCCGCCCTCGCTCTGCACCCCCGGTTTTGTGGCCCAAACCGGGAAACCAGCCTTTTCCAGCAACCCCCGGTTTTGAGGCCCAAACCGGGAAACCAGCCCACCAGCGTCTGAGTTTTGAGGCCAAACTCAGCAAACCATCCGCGCCCAGGTTTTGAGGCCCAAACCTGGAAACCGTCCTCAGCCCGAGTTTTGTGGCCAAACTCGGAAACCCTCAGCACCCAGGTTTTGAGGCCCAAACCTGGAAACCGTCCACCGGTGGTTTTTCGCTGGCTCAGCCACCAAACCGAAGCTGTAGAGGGGATGCACCGCCCGTGCACCCCGTCCACCGACACGTGTCACCAGGTCCTCGACCCGAGCAACACCGTGCCCCGCAAGTCTCCGCTCGTTCGCTGTCCCAGGCTGCCAGCCACCACAGCTGATCCTCAGGCACTCCGGTCCCTCAGTCCAAGCCTCACGTCCGCCCTTCACTACTCGATCCATCGGCATGGCACGTCCGCCGCACGGCACGCCTATCCTTCATCGCACCCAGTCCATCGGCATGGCACGTCTCAACTTGACCTTCACCTTGCCCTCGATCACTGTCTCCGTGCTCGACACCTGCACAACACAAGCCAAAGAACATGCGATCAAACCCGTTGACAATCACTCATCACTCAGAGATTCGGCATACACCCATGTATCCGCAGTCTTTGCCTACGCTCTAGCTTGCCTGTGAGGATAGACGCCGCTATGCATCGACTACCGCCTTAGTAGCTTCCGCACTCTGTTACGCAACCACCACTGTAGTGTGCTTTAGTCAAGTGATATAAATAAAAGCCTTGACCCTGTTGTAATATATCACCTACCTAGGAGTGAACCAGACCCTTTTGTATGAACCCCTTTTATTCGCTAGATTAATAAAGTTCGGTATTTATCTTTAAATCTGTATATCATATCTGTTGATCCCGTATATAAGTGCATGATCTTGGCGCAAATATGGGGATGTTTGGACTCTCAGGATGAGGGCCCGACACGTTGTCAGGGCATAAGACGTGTCTGATGCTCCTTTTTCTACTGAGTTTTATCCCTTCGTGAAGGGGTTGTGTGTGTGGGGGGTATTTATACCCCATCACCTTCTCTATTTGGGTTCTCTTGCCCATTTGAATACCAGCAAACATTCTTGAGTGTGCAAGGGAGTGCAAGAGCCCTAGCGAGGTTGAGAGATTTGATAATTGTGAGATCAAACACCTCATTAGTGAGAAGAGAGTAGCAAGTGTGCATCCATCCATCTCATTGGCTTTG
Organism: Coix lacryma-jobi var. lacryma-jobi; assembly: GCA_009763385.1. Taxonomy (NCBI): domain Eukaryota; kingdom Viridiplantae; phylum Streptophyta; class Magnoliopsida; order Poales; family Poaceae; genus Coix; species Coix lacryma-jobi. The sequence continues at coordinate 34,011,348 of CM019824.1, read as the reverse complement.
TGTTGGTCGTCAAGTGAGAGTATGTGCTTGTTATTCTTGGTGATAGGCATCACCTAGATGGCTTCGTGCCGATCAGAAGCTTGGTGTTGACGGAAGTTATAGCATGTTTTACCTTATCAAATACCATCAACAGGCCTCGGTTTCAAGGAAGAATAGCATATCATGAGCATATCTATCACTAATAAGTTCCACTTGTACTCTTAGCTTGTGAACTTGTAGGAGATGGCAAAATGAACAAAATGAGGCCAGGTGGGCCCACCAAGGGGGTCGGGCGACCCCACCTTTGGGCCACCTCGGCCATGGTGACATGGCACGATCCAAGAGAAGCATGTTCAAGCCAATATCAACCATTGGATCAAGCATGTGCTTTTGCTCAATGGTGCAAGATGAGAAGCACATGGATTCATGGGTCCACACGGAAAACCAAATGCAACCAACTTCACAAGACTTGCTCCATGACATGTGGGTCACCAAGGGAGAGAAGAAGGTGGGCCAGCCCTGTCATAGGGGGGTCGGCCGACCCCCCCTTGGTGGGACCCAACAACACTATTCATCAGGATGACATCAGCACCTTCTAGAAGGTGTACCCCGGGCCCACATGTCAGGGACAGGGGTCGGCCGACCCCATGGTGACCCTCATCCAAGTCGGTGGCAAAATGCATGTTTGACACGTGAAGAATATCCAAGCCATTCATCAAGGACGGTTGCTATGGCGGTGGATTCAAGGGTGAAGAGAGAAGGATCACGCGGATCGCTGACGTGGCACCGGAGTAGCCCCTACTCCACCTCCACTATAAATAGAGGCCTTCACCCTCTCATTCAACACCCCAAGATATCTCACACATCTCCACTCTCAAGTGAGATCAAGCAAGAGTAGTAGTAGTTAGTCTAGAGTGGGAGTTAGAGTCGAGTCGGGCGAAGCTCGGGTCTCCGGAGTCGTCTTCTGGGAGTCTGGTATAGCCCTTGTATCTTTCTTCTTTTGTAAGACTTTATTTATTTAATATATTATTCTTTCTTTACTTTACTTTGCATTTACTTAAGTATTTACTTTCCAAGTATTTATTTAAGTATTTACTCAGTGCAATTCTATATTTATATAGTCTTGTTGTGTGCTTATCTTAGTTCTATAGTTGTCTTAGTTAGATTGATTTCCTTTAAATAGCTTCTTGTGTGTGCGTCATCGTCCTATCTTAGGATAGGGGCTTTAGCTATTTTGATCGATAGCTAAAGGTGTAGATAAGTGTGAGCGTGGTGCTCATACTTTATCTTATCTTTGACTACCGCTGGCTTGCACGGACAGTAGGGGAGCATGGGCAAAAGGTGACAGATTTTGCCTGGCTACCTAGATCCCCTCACGTGAACTCAGGCTAGTTCTTAAAAGGTAAGGCGTCCATAAGCCAAATATCCGCTTGATTACTGGGTTAGGTGAACAACCTTCTATCGCTTTACTCTCTCGTTTATCCCTCTCACACAAGTAGCAAGGCGTCAATCTAGTTAAGTCATCTATTTAATTAGGATTAGTTCATAGGAGTAAAGGTAGAAACATAGGAGTACTTTATACTCACTCGTTGTCCTCCCACCTAGCTAACTCTACTAAAGTTATCTTTCATATCATATACTCTTTGCTTAACTTATTTATCTTATCTATCTATCCTCCCTTATATCCACTTATCCCCTTTTGCTTCTCTAATTGATAATAGATTATAGTAAGACTAAAGGATCTATCTTTCCTCTCTCTACATCTTTCCTAGCTTGCTTTCCTTTGGGATAAAATAAATAACGATACCTTGGAATACTCCCGGGTGAAGTGCTACATCGGTATATTCTGTGCGCTTGCGGAACTATCCAATAGTCAATAGTTTTACCATCAAGACACTTCTGGCGCCGTTGCTGGGGTTAGGCTCCATAGTCTAGTTCTAGTGGTTGCGCTAAGAAGTGTCAACAAGCGTTTCTGGCGCCGTTGCCGGGGATAGATTAAAACTCTATTCTTAGTAGCGACGCTAAGAAATACCAACAAGCATTTCTGGCGCCGTTGCCGGGGAAAGCAACAGCCTAGGAGTTTAGAGAGAGTGAATCCGGAGTCTGCTATTTATTAGTTATCAATTAGTATAGGGGCTAACCCCTCACCTGTCTAGTTTCTTTTCGTTATCGTGAAACTAGTAGGTGTATGAGCGGTTTCCAACTGCCGTCAAACTTCGTTGAAAATCCCGAGTAGTTGTTGAGGAGGACTAGACTTCGTCAAGTTCCACCTCAGAGGTTCATCTCGAACCAGAATCCGTTCGAGGAGGAAGTTTCTGCACCAGCTAGAAGAGAAGCCATGGCCCAAAAGACCATCTCCGAGTACTCTGCGCCGTCGGCCGACAATGTCGCCACGGGTCCGCAGCTTAACTTAGGGGATGCGACTTTCGAGCTCAAGCCAACTCTCATCAACATGGTGCAAGTCAATCCATTCTGTGGGAAGCCGCATGAGGATGCCAACGCCCATCTCCAACACTTCTTGGAGGTATGTGGTACCTTCACTATGAAGAATGTGTCTGCAGACGCCATCCGTCTTCGTCTTTTCCCGTTCTCATTATTGGGAAAGGCGAAGCAATGGTTCTACGCCAACAAGAGTGAAGCCAACACTTGGGAGGAGTGCGCCAATGCGTTTCTCAAGAAGTTCTTCCCGATGGGCAAGACCAGCGCCCTTCGTGGAAAGATTTCCAGCTTCCAGCAACAAGCTGATGAGACGATTCCTGAAGCATGGGAACGTCTACAAGAGTACATTCGCGCCTGTCCTCATCATGGGATAGAGGAGTGGCTCATTATCCAAGGTTTCTACCATGGCCTGACCGGTATGGCCCGTAGTCACCTAGATGCAGCCGCTGGAGGGGCATTCTTACAACACAATGTGAGAGATGCCAAGGACCTCATAGAGAAGATGGTTACCAACCAAGGTTGGAATGAGGAATGTCTTCAGCCCAAGAAGAGAGGTGTTCATGCTCTCAATGAGGTGGACATGCTCTGCGCAAAGATGGACCTCCTAATGAAGAAAGTAGAAGAAAGTTCCAAGGGGGAACAAGAGGTCGTTCAACCTTATGCAACCGCACGAGCCGTCGAAGCCGATCATTGGTGCGAGGTATGCGGAGGCAATGACCACTCGGGAAATAATTGTCCCGAGACGAAGGAGGAAGTGAGCTTCATCAACAACGCCAACAACAACGGGTACCGGCCCCAACAACAACAACAAGGATGGAATTCGCGCCCCTTCTACCAAAATCAAGGTAACGGTTATAGCAATAATTTCAATAATTCTTATAATAACCAACCTTCTTTAAGAGATCTTGTCTTAGGCCAATCTAAAATAAATGATAGTATTAATAAAAAGATGATGGCTAATGATAAGACTCTTGAAAATATAAATGAGAAAATGAATAGCTTTAATTCTGCTATGAAAAATCAATTGAGTTTTAATAAAATGCTAGAAACACAATTAGCTCAATTAGCAGCAGCTGGCCCATCCTACGAGCAAGGTAAGATCCCAGGGAAACCTAAGGATCCAATAGAGGGTGTTAAATTAGTCAATACGAGGTACGGTAAGCCTCCGCTCCGGTCAAACTGGGGTTATCTACTTCATCCACCCTTCATCACCAAGAAGGAAGATCCAGGCCTGCCGACCATCACCTGCCAGATTGGACCACAAGTCTTCCACGACGCCTTCTGCGACCTTGGATCGAGTGTCAACATCATGTCCAAGGTAACATATGATAACTTACTAGGGGGACCTTTGCTCCCTACATTTTTCATTTGCAGCTGGCCGATTAGACGCTACGGTTCCCCGAGGGACTAGCAACGGACATCCTCATCAAAGTCCAAAACAGCTACGTCCCCGTCGATTTCCTTATATTGGACATGGGATCAGATGTAGACGTCGCGATCATCCTGGGAATGCCATTCCTCAATACGGTTAACGCCATCATCTATGTGGGATCCGGCCAACTTCACCTCCAATTCCCGGAATATAAGGTAAAGTGTCCATTCAACGGTTATAAAGCTAACATACAGGTGAAGGACAAAGAACCTCGAGACAACAAACATCGTCGTCGTCACCCACGCCGTATGTAACACCTCTGGTGTTTAGCATGTAATTAACTTGACATATCATCATTATCATCTTTAAGCATCTTGATCATGATTTCATGTGTATGCATTTTGCTAAGTGTATCATTTTATGTGAAGTACCTCTATTGCAAAAACCCTAGTTAGCCCACTTCTCTCTACAAGGGCAAAATGGTAATTTCATCTCTGTGACTAGCTTTGTGTGATTCTTGTTCCTTTGGTGTCTTGAAGTTTTGTTGTGTTGGTCAAAAGTTCAAAAATCAGAATTTGATTTCAAATTCCTTTGCAAAACCCTGATTTCCAAACCCTGGATTTTATCCCTCTTTTTGTAATTCAAAAATTATATAAAATTTGGGATTGGTCCAAAAAGCAAAGTTGTAGATCTGTCAAAGAGAAACAACTTTGGTATTTACAAATTTTCAAGTTGCAGTACAAAATTTTGAGTTATTTCAAATTCATTCAAACTCCAGTTTTTGTCGCCTTTTCAGTTTTCAAAATGAGTTCAAAAACTAATGAGTTTCAGGAACAGTGTATAATAGCAAAGTTGTAGGTTTTGGCAAAATGAACAACTTTCATATTTGCAGATTTTCAAGTTTCAGTTCAAAATCAAAAGTAATTTTGAATTGATTCAAATTTCAAAAGTGTCCCCTTTTCTGTTTTCAAATATAGTTCAAAAACTATTTGGATTTTGAAAATGTTCATGTTGAAAAAGTTGTAGCTCTCATTTTTCTGAACAACTTTGATGTTTTGAGTTTTTGTTGCCCAGTTCAAATTTTGGGAGTAATTCGCAAAATACAGATACCAGCCAAAAGTCAAACCCTAGGGCATAGCCTGTTCATCTTCCCGGACGAGCTAGGGGGGACCCGGCCATGGCGCTCGCCGGCGCTGCACGCGCCGCACGCCTGGCTGCAGCACGCGCGCCCCCGACTTGTCGCCTGCAACCGCACCATCATGCCGCACCCGCACGCGCGAGCGCTGACTCTCTCCCGTCCCCCACAGTGCCCAGCGAGCCGCCGCCGCGTGTTCAACGCCGGCGAGCTCACGCCCGTCCCACTGCATGCACGCCGTCCTCTCCGCCAGAGCGCAATCGAGTGCGCACGCTCCCGCCGAGCTTATCCACCCCTCGCCGTGCTCTCTACCGGTCTCTGGCCGCGGCTATAAAAGGGCCGCCAGCCGCCGGAGTTCCACACCACCTCCGCCACCGTCGACAGCTCGATCCCGAGCCTCCCTCGCCCAATCAGCTAGCTCAACAGCTCCGCCTGGAGCTCACGCATCTTCCCCACTCCTCAATTTGGTCGCTACCGCCTCCATTCGCCCGGCGTAGCTCGCCGTTGTCATCTCCGGCGAGAATCCCGTCGAGGTCGGGATCGTGAAATACTCCCTCTCCGGCCTTGATCATCCTCCACTGACCCCCGCATCACCTTCCTTACTCCTTTGCGCCTCTGACTGACCCCTTGCGGTCGCTTGTGTCGCGCAGAATCGCCGAGTCGACGATCGCCGCCGTGAGCCGTCCGCCGGTCACCGTCGACCACCCTCCTCCGTCCATCCCCTTCCCTCGCCGAGCCGCTTAATCGACGCCGGTGAGCCCCCTGTTGCCTCCCGTGCCCTTGGTTTCGCCGCGGAGTGGCTGTAGTGCCCGGCGTAGCAGCGCCGCCGTCGTCGGTGATCGCCGGCGAGCGGAGGAGAAGAACAGTGCCGATTTTCTATTTCTTCAAGCATGTGAATAGTGCTCTGATTTCTCTTTTTTGTGGTATTTTCTGTGTTGATCCAAAAATTCTGAAATTTTGATGGTAGACTCTTTACACCTTGAAGTATTTTATAAAAATATAAAACTTGACTTTTCTGCAAAAATTTGAAAATGAAAAATCTCCCTTTTAATTAATAAATGATGGTTTTGGATTTTTAGAAAAAGATTTATAACTCCAGAAATTATGAGATCACTTTTTGTGAGCTAGTTATGTCATGACAAGTCTCTGGTGAAATTTTGAAGTCATTTGAAACAAGTTGATTTTTGGGCATTTATTTTAATTAAGGAATAGTGCCTTTTGTTAATTAAATGTTTAGATTTAATTGAGCACCTTAATGACCTCCAAAAATTATGAAATTTGTTTTGCCATCTATTTATGCCATAATAAACTTATGAGATTAATTTGGTAATTTTTGGAGCACCTTCATAAAATGACCTTTTTAATTAATTGAGAAAAATAGAAAAAGTGATTAGGGTTTAGTGTTGAATGCCCTGTGATGTGATCTTTGGATTGATTGATGTTCATAGACCCCTACCCTTTGGTCTATGATGGTTGTGATGCTGTGATTGGATGATGCTTAGGATAATCATAATAAGGCCTAGCTTTAATCAATATTGCTTAAGGAAGAAATGGTTACCTTTTATGCTCAACCTAGGTTCGATTATGCCTTGTTTAAGAGTAATCTAGAATCAGTGGAATTGTCTTGCACCTTAAGTCCATATCATCATTCTCATGAGCATTCATCATTGCATCCGTATAGTTGACGAAGAAGGTACCAGAGTCGAGGCCGCTGTTGACGAACCAACTCCCGAGGCGACCCCGAGCTCCGACACCTATACCTACCCCGAGTCTGCTCTTTTTGCCATCCAAGGCAAGCCCCGGTGCATTTAACCCCTTTCCTTGAATTTTATAAAATGTTTCCTTAAATGTCTTTGAGTTAAATTATTGCATTAGGTTTATAGGAGTTGAGTGAAATCCTATCTGATGCATTATCCACCTTGACCATTGATACACCCGATACCTGCTTTTTCAAAAACTATTTGCAAAATGCTTAGCAATGCTATATGATAGATTTGCAATAAAAATGCCAATTTCAAAAGTATGATCACTTTAAGAATATTTATGGGAATTTCTGGTTTACTCCCACTGTTGGCTAAGTATCTGATCCGTACTTAGTCAATGGGAAGGAGAGGTTGTCCTTGCGTACGGTGCCGTCATGTTGTAGTCCGGGACTCAACAGTTGACACCGACCGGGACAAGGTTGAAAAACTGACAGGACCTGTACTCTTGGGTTAGAGTCCCGAGGTGCTTGTCGCTGGCTGGAAAAATTAGGGACCACCTGTATGGGGGCCTGCTGACTAAGACTTGCAACTATTCACATACTACGGAAAGCTTCGGCTCCGAGGAATCCTTTATTGGACCGACAACCGCGCACTGGGAGTGGAGAGATGGCGGAAGTAGCATGTACCCACGTGGGTTAAAGTTCCGGATTGGAGTGGTGTACTGTACTTCCGGGTGGCGTAGGACCGGGCCCAATCTTGGAGGAATCGTGGTAGACGAGTTGGCATATGCAAGCTTGGGTGCTACATATGCAGTGTGGATAGGGACCCTCAGCTGAGTATTATTTATCCGGATTAACGCTGCTCCTCGGTTATGGAGACTTAGTCACTGACTGTCAACAGGGAGTGGTTCTCAACTAGGAATGTTTTGAAATGTAAAATGAATCATGAATGATGAAGAATTGAGGAATACTGAATCTTTCAAAAATAAAATAAGGTTTACAAAAATGCTTTTCTGCAAAAATACTTGATCTTGCTTAAGCCTTACCTTGACTACCCCAAGCCTCTCATACCTGAGTCTTCTCCCTCTTTCTTTAGTCGGGTAAGTCTTGTTGAGTACCTTTGTACTCAGGGTTCTATTACCCATGTTGCAGGTATGGCAGATTCCTCAGTATGCCTTGGACCCTGCTGTTTGACTGTTGTTCAGGAAGAGGCCGATGAGTGATTATTCACCCTCGGGCTGGGTGAAGTATCTTTATCTTTTAGTTGTTGTCATATGCTACCCTGCCAACTCTATCTATTTGAACTATGGTCTGTAATAATTTCACTTTAATTTTATGTTGAACCCTGGTTTGTAAAACTATTGTTATCTAAGTCTTCCGCTATTTACTCCGATGTTATTTGTCAAAATGTTCAAGAGATTGTAACTGAATTGTGAGATGATCCTGCGGACATCGGGCACTGATGTAGCCCAGTGGCTGAACCAGTCTTAATCACTTGGCTGTACGGATCGACTGTCAGTGGTTGACAATGATCAGTGGGCCATGGGATTAGGGCGGTTACGTCACAGAGTGGTATCGGAGCATCTCACTACGACGTTGCAATCTTTTTTGCGAAAACTTCAAAAGGTTTTTAAGTCCAAAAACTAAACTTGACTATTTTGAGTCCAAATTGCTTCTCTCATCTCACCTTGTCTTTGGCAACTTGTAGCAAGACAACTTGTATAAGCCCTATGTACCTTACCTTAGTAGTTGCATTGCCTTGTTCCGTAGGAACGAATCATGCATCATGCCATAATCACTTAAGATAATAACTTCCTCTCTAAGTCTGTTGGGTTAGTATGCCTTTACCTTTTCTTGCTAGCCTTATGCTTCTCTTCTATCTATCTGATCCAGACATGGCCCGTATCAAGTTCACTGCTCGCAAGTCGACTGGACCCAATGGTGTGCCACGTCACCAGCTGGCACCACGCGCTGGGGAGGAGACTGGAGAATCTTCCAATGGTCGTCGCTTTCCCCGCCGCACCCGCAAGCAGCTGAAGGAGGAAATCAAGAATCTGAAGGCTGAGATGGAGAACATGGAGCATGACTTCTACCATTCACGCCTGGAGTTCTATGAGACACGAGCCGCTCTGGAGGAAGCCAACAAGAATGTGGTCCGTGCCATCCAGCAACGTGACGCAACCTGGATCCGCGAGGACGTCACCAGAGCCCAGCTCCATGGACTGCAGCAGTACACTGCCCAGATTGAGCAGTACAATGATATGCTTCATGAGGAGGTACATCAGCTGCACAACCAACTTCACCCCGTGGCTCCACCTGTTGCTGAGGATCCAGAAGATGGAGTCGTGGAGGAACCTGAAGTAGAACATGAGCCAGACCAGAATGAAGAAGTGGAACCTGCAGAAGATGTCCATGCCGAGGACGAGGATGAGGAGGAAGAGCCCGAACTCATCATCGAAGATGAAGACGACGATGAAGACATGATCATCATCGATGACGACTAGACTCGTTGTGTCTGTGCCGTCTGCTCACCTAAAGCCTTAAGTCTAGGTTTGGGGCGTTAGTTGGTCTTCTGTCTAGTCGAGTCTGTATCTTGTCTTGTACCTTTCCTTTGTCAGTCGGTGGTTATCTATCGAACCTCTGTATCAATTATCTACCCTTGCATCAATGAATCTCATCAGTCAGTTTTGTTCAAAATCAATCTTTGGATGCTAAGTTCCCAAGTTCTTAACAGATGCCTGTGAACACCCGCACTGGAGCCGGAAGTTCCGGAGATGCCAACCTTCCAAACCCTCCACCAGTCCCAGCTACCCTAGCAGATGCCATTGCAGCCTTGGCAGCCGCTGCCAACCTGATGGCTCAGAACCAAGGGCAGCAGAACAACGGCAACCGTGGTCGTCGCAACAACCAAGAGACAACCTACGTGGACTTCACTGAAACCCGACCACTGGTCTTCACGAAGGCCGATGAACCTCTCGAGGCTGACGACTGGTTACGCACTATGGAACAGAAGTTCAGTCTTCTGTACTGCACAGAGATCCAGAAGCCTCGGTTCGCTTCTCAGCAGCTCCGTGGTCCCGCAAGTGCCTGGTACGCCAACCTGTTGGCTACCCAGCCTGAAAGGTCACCAGCTGACCTGGGAAGAGTTCCGCACCGCTTTCAGAGCACATCACATCCCTTCGGGATTGATGAAGATGAAGCTTGAACAATTCCTGGCCCTGCAACAGAAGGACTCCACCGTTATGCAGTACGTGGGACAGTTCAACCACCTGAGCCAGTATGCCTCCGACTATGTCAACACAGAGGAAAAGAAGAAAGATTGTTTTCTCAGGGGTCTGCACCCTAAGATTCGTAGAGGTCTATCCAACAACCTAAACGGATCCTATCATGATGTCGTTGACCGTGCTGTCGCTTTCGAGGAAAGTAACCGCCAGTATCAGGAGGAGAAGAAGAAGAAGAAGAAGGCTGGGTCTAGCAGCTTCTCCAGCAACCATAAGCGCCCAAGAATCATCTATCACCCCAGCCACCACCAAAACCGTGCCCCATACCCCCATCAGCAAGTGGTCGTTCGTACCGCGGCCACCACCCATAATGCCAACCAGCAAAGTGCCACTCAGCCGAACGCCCCAGGTGTTCGTGTCACCACCCCTCAAACAGCTTACAACCATCCATGCTACAACTGTGGCCAAGTTGGTCACTGGTCTCGCGAGTGCCCAAAACCCAAGAAGAATGCCCAGCATGCACAGAAAGGCCCTGGAGGATCACAGCAGCAGCACCGTGCACCGCAGCAGCACGTCCAGAAGGGCAAGTTTGTCAAGAAGCACGGGCAAGTCTACTTCACCACCGTCAGTAACATCCCAGAAGGAGAGCCCGTCCTGCTCGGTAGGTTCCCTGTTGCCAATTATCCTGCAGTCGTCTTGTTCGATTCTGGTGCATCGCATTCCTTTATCAGTCGCACTTTTGTCATCAAGCATGAGTTACCTATGGGGGAGTTAAAAGAAAGTTTCTGCATACTTTCGCCTGGAGGGCGGATAAATACTAAGGAAGTGGTCCGCAGTATACCAGTAATGTTGGGGGAACATGTCTTTCCTACCACCATGATAGTACTGCGCAATCAAGAGATAGATGTCATCTTAGGCATGAATTGGATGTGTCAGTATAAAGCCATGATAGACATCTTGAATAGAGTTGTGAGAGTGGATATTCCTAACAGCACCTCCAAACTCCTTCTCCAACTTCCTATGCCTCAAAAACCAGCAACCACCCAGTTGAATACCGCCTGTGTTCCGGAAGTCAAGGATATTCCCGTGGTCTGTGAGTTCCCTGATGTCTTCCCAGAAGATCTACCTGGTCTGCCTCCCGACCGTGATGTTGAGTTTGCCATAGAGCTAAAGCCCGGGACTGCTCCTATATCCCGTAGAGCTTATCGAATGCCTCCCAGAGAATTGGCAGAGCTGAAGATCCAATTGCAAGAGCTATTGGATAAGGGTCTCATTCGCCCAAGTTCATCTCCTTGGGGCTGTCCTGCTATCTTTGTGAAGAAGAAGGACAAAAGCCTTCGTCTGTGCGTTGACTATCGCCCGCTCAACGAGGTCACCATCAAAAATAAATATCCCTTGCCTCGCATTGACCTTCTTTTTGACCAGTTATCTGGAGCCAGAGTGTTCTCCAAAATTGATCTCAGATCTGGCTATCACCAAATAAAAATCCGTCCAGAAGACATTCCTAAAACAGCTTTCACCACTAGATACGGTCTATATGAGTACTTGGTCATGTCTTTTGGCTTGACCAATGCCCCCGCTCATTTCATGTATCTCATGAACTCGGTGTTCATGCCAGAACTTGATAAATTTGTAGTCGTGTTCATTGACGACATCCTTGTCTATTCAAGAACTCCTGAAGATCACGCCAAGCATCTTCGAATCGTTCTCTCTCGTCTCAGAGATCACCAGCTGTATGCCAAGTTCAGTAAATGTGAATTCTGGCTAGATCGAATTCAATTTCTTGGTCATGTCCTGTCCGCCGAAGGTGTGTCAGTTGACCCTGGAAAAGTGGCAGATATCTTGGATTGGAAGCCACCTACCACTGTCCGCGAAGTTCGCAGCTTCATGGGAATGGCTGGATACTATCGTCGTTTCATCCCAGACTTCTCCAGAGTCGCCAAGCCTATCACAGAGTTGTTGAAGAATTCCGTGGATTTCGTTTGGTCACCAGCCTGTGAGCAAGCCTTTCAAGCCTTGAAGAAACTGCTAACTACATCACCAGTCCTAGCTCAACCAGATATCGAGAAACCCTTCGATGTATACTGTGATGCATCTGGTACTGGTTTGAGCTGTGTTTTGATGCAAGAAGGACGAGTAATCGCTTATGCCTCACGACAGCTTAAGCGACATGAGGAAAACTACCCAACCCATGATCTTGAGCTAGCAGCAGTCGTGCATGCCTTGAAGATTTGGCGTCACTATCTGTTGGGCAGCACCTGTAATATGTATACGGATCACAAGAGCCTAAAGTATATCTTCACTCAAGAAGAATTGAATATGAGGCAGAGAAGATGGCTTGAGTTGATTAAAGATTATGATCTCGAAGTACATTACCATCCTGGTAAGGCAAATGTAGTTGCCGATGCCCTCAGTCGCAAGTCATACTGCAACTGTCTGACGACGAAGCCCTATGATATTTCCTTGTGCCATGAACTTGAAAGGATGGGTATCGAAATGATTCCGCAAGGAAGCCTGAACAATGTCAGCATAGAAACATCCATCAAGGATCAAGTCATTGCTGCTCAGAAGGATAACCCTGGAATCAAGCACATCATCGAAAAGGTCCAGACCGGAAAGGCTGATTGTTTCAGGATCGATGATGTAGGAGTTGTTTGGTTCAAGAACCGTCTAGTAGTTCCCAAGGTGCCTGAATTGAGACAGTTAATCCTTGATGAAGCACACTTGACCAGATTCTCTATTCACCCCGGCAGTAACAAGATGTACCAAGACTTAAAGCAGAGATTCTGGTGGACTAAAATGAAGATTGAGATTGCCCGGTATGTCGCTCAGTGTGATACCTGCCAAAGAGTCAAGGCAGTACACATGAAGCCTGGAGGAGAATTGCAACCGTTGTCAGTACCCGCTTGGAAATGGGACGACATTAGTATGGATTTTGTCAATGGACTACCCAAGACCCAGAAAGGTTTTGATTCCATTTGGGTAATCATGGACCGACTCACCAAACAAGCTCACTTTCTGCCAGTCAAGACCAGCTACACCGTCCCTATGTATGCCGCCTTGTACAAAAACAACATAGTGAAGCTTCATGGCATACCCAAGACCATTGTCTCTGACCGTGGTACCCAGTTTGTCGCTAAGTTTTGGAAAGCGTTCCATACTTCGCTTGGAACCAAGCTCTTACATAGCACAGCTTATCATCCTCAAACTGATGGACAAACGGAGCGAGTCAACCAAGTGCTGGAGGACATGTTGAGAGCATGTGTGCTCACCTTCGCAGATACTTGGGATGACTGCTTGCCCTTGGCAGAATTCTCTTATAATAACAGTTACCAAGAGAGCATCAAAATGGCACCCTTTGAAGCACTGTACGGTCGTCGTTGTCGTACACCTCTCAGTTGGTCTGAGCCCGGAGAAAGAGAATTCTTTGGAGTTGACCTGGTCAAAGATATGGAAGAGAAAGTCAAGCAGATACAAGAGAATATGAAGATTGCCCAATCTCGACAGAAGAGCTACGCTGACAAGAGACGTCGACCTCTGCAGTTCGAGATCGGGGATTATGTGTACCTGAAGGTCTCACCCACCAAAGGAGTCACTCGTTTTGGAGTCAAAGGAAAGTTAGCACCCCGCTACATTGGTCCGTTTGAGATTTTGGAATGTTGTGGCAAGGTAGCTTACAAGCTGAAGTTGCCCGATCATCTCTCCGCTGTTCACAATGTTTTCCATGTCTCCCAACTCAAGAAGTGTCTCCGAGTACCAGAACATGTCGTGGAAGTTGAAGGTGTCGAGCTAGAGCCTGATCTATCCTACTCGGAATATCCAGTTCGCGTGTTGGACCACAAGGATCGCGTTACTCGAAGAACTACCACGAGATGGTACAAAATCCAGTGGAACCAGCACTCTGAAGAAGAAGCTACTTGGGAATCCGAAGACTTCTTGGCAAAGAACTATCCCGACTTTCTCGAATCCCTGTCAATGTAAAGTTTTGCCTTTATCCCTTCTTTGTCCTTTCTTAAGACGCAGAATCTCGGGGCGAGATTTCTTTTAGGGGGGAAGGCTGTAACACCTCTGGTGTTTAGCATGTAATTAACTTGACATATCATCATTATCATCTTTAAGCATCTTGATCATGATTTCATGTGTATGCATTTTGCTAAGTGTATCATTTTATGTGAAGTACCTCTATTGCAAAAACCCTAGTTAGCCCACTTCTCTCTACAAGGGCAAAATGGTAATTTCATCTCTGTGACTAGCTTTGTGTGATTCTTGTTCCTTTGGTGTCTTGAAGTTTTGTTGTGTTGGTCAAAAGTTCAAAAATCAGAATTTGATTTCAAATTCCTTTGCAAAACCCTGATTTCCAAACCCTGGATTTTATCCCTCTTTTTGTAATTCAAAAATTATTTAAAATTTGGGATTGGTCCAAAAATCAAAGTTGTAGATCTGTCAAAGAGAAACAACTTTGGTATTTACAAATTTTCAAGTTGCAGTACAAAATTTTGAGTTATTTCAAATTCATTCAAACTCCAGTTTTTGTCCCCTTTTCAGTTTTCAAAATGAGTTCAAAAACTAATGAGTTTCAGGAAAAGTGTATAATAGAAAAGTTGTAGGTTTTGGCAAAATGAACAACTTTCATATTTGCAGATTTTCAAGTTTCAGTTCAAAATCAAAAGTAATTTTGAATTGATTCAAATTTCAAAAGTGTCCCCTTTTCTGTTTTCAAATATAGTTCAAAAACTATTTGGATTTTGAAAATGTTCATGTTGACAAAGTTGTAGCTCTCATTTTTCTGAACAACTTTGATGTTTTGAGTTTTTGTTGCCCAGTTCAAATTTTGGGAGTAATTCGCAAAATACAGATACCAGCCAAAAGTCAAACCCTAGGGCATAGCCTGTTCATCTTCCCGGACGAGCTAGGGGGGACCCGGCCATGGCGCTCGCCGGCGCTGCACGCGCCGCACGCCTGGCTGCAGCACGCGCGCCCCCGACTTGTCGCCTGCAACCGCACCATCATGCCGCACCCGCACGCGCGAGCGCTGACTCTCTCCCGTCCCCCACAGTGCCCAGCGAGCCGCCGCCGCGTGTTCAACGCCGGCGAGCTCACGCCCGTCCCACTGCATGCACGCCGTCCTCTCCGCCAGAGCGCAATCGAGTGCGCACGCTCCCGCCGAGCTTATCCACCCCTCGCCGTGCTCTCTACCGGTCTCTGGCCGCGGCTATAAAAGGGCCGCCAGCCGCCGGAGTTCCACACCACCTCCGCCACCGTCGACAGCTCGATCCCGAGCCTCCCTCGCCCAATCAGCTAGCTCAACAGCTCCGCCTGGAGCTCACGCATCTTCCCCACTCCTCAATTTGGTCGCTACCGCCTCCATTCGCCCGGCGTAGCTCGCCGTTGTCATCTCCGGCGAGAATCCCGTCGAGGTCGGGATCGTGAAATACTCCCTCTCCGGCCTTGATCATCCTCCACTGACCCCCGCATCACCTTCCTTACTCCTTTGCGCCTCTGACTGACCCCTTGCGGTCGCTTGTGTCGCGCAGAATCGCCGAGTCGACGATCGCCGCCGTGAGCCGTCCGCCGGTCACCGTCGACCACCCTCCTCCGTCCATCCCCTTCCCTCGCCGAGCCGCTTAATCGACGCCGGTGAGCCCCCTGTTGCCTCCCGTGCCCTTGGTTTCGCCGCGGAGTGGCTGTAGTGCCCGGCGTAGCAGCGCCGCCGTCGTCGGTGATCGCCGGCGAGCGGAGGAGAAGAACAGTGCCGATTTTCTATTTCTTCAAGCATGTGAATAGTGCTCTGATTTCTCTTTTTTGTGGTATTTTCTGTGTTGATCCAAAAATTCTGAAATTTTGATGGTAGACTCTTTACACCTTGAAGTATTTTATAAAAATATAAAACTTGACTTTTCTGCAAAAATTTGAAAATGAAAAATCTCCCTTTTAATTAATAAATGATGGTTTTGGATTTTTAGAAAAAGATTTATAACTCCAGAAATTATGAGATCACTTTTTGTGAGCTAGTTATGTCATGACAAGTCTCTGGTGAAATTTTGAAGTCATTTGAAACAAGTTGATTTTTGGGCATTTATTTTAATTAAGGAATAGTGCCTTTTGTTAATTAAATGTTTAGATTTAATTGAGCACCTTAATGACCTCCAAAAATTATGAAATTTGTTTTGCCATCTATTTATGCCATAATAAACTTATGAGATTAATTTGGTAATTTTTGGAGCACCTTCATAAAATGACCTTTTTAATTAATTGAGAAAAATAGAAAAAGTGATTAGGGTTTAGTGTTGAATGCCCTGTGATGTGATCTTTGGATTGATTGATGTTCATAGACCCCTACCCTTTGGTCTATGATGGTTGTGATGCTGTGATTGGATGATGCTTAGGATAATCATAATAAGGCCTAGCTTTAATCAATATTGCTTAAGGAAGAAATGGTTACCTTTTATGCTCAACCTAGGTTCGATTATGCCTTGTTTAAGAGTAATCTAGAATCAGTGGAATTGTCTTGCACCTTAAGTCCATATCATCATTCTCATGAGCATTCATCATTGCATCCGTATAGTTGACGAAGAAGGTACCAGAGTCGAGGCCGCTGTTGACGAACCAACTCCCGAGGCGACCCCGAGCTCCGACACCTATACCTACCCCGAGTCTGCTCTTTTTGCCATCCAAGGCAAGCCCCGGTGCATTTAACCCCTTTCCTTGAATTTTATAAAATGTTTCCTTAAATGTCTTTGAGTTAAATTATTGCATTAGGTTTATAGGAGTTGAGTGAAATCCTATCTGATGCATTATCCACCTTGACCATTGATACACCCGATACCTGCTTTTTCAAAAACTATTTGCAAAATGCTTAGCAATGCTATATGATAGATTTGCAATAAAAATGCCAATTTCAAAAGTATGATCACTTTAAGAATATTTATGGGAATTTCTGGTTTACTCCCACTGTTGGCTAAGTATCTGATCCGTACTTAGTCAATGGGAAGGAGAGGTTGTCCTTGCGTACGGTGCCGTCATGTTGTAGTCCGGGACTCAACAGTTGACACCGACCGGGACAAGGTTGAAAAACTGACAAGACCTGTACTCTTGGGTTAGAGTCCCGAGGTGCTTGTCGCTGGCTGGAAAAATTAGGGACCACCTGTATGGGGGCCTGCTGACTAAGACTTGCAACTATTCACATACTACGGAAAGCTTCGGCTCCGAGGAATCCTTTATTGGACCGACAACCGCGCACTAGGAGTGGAGAGATGGCGGAAGTAGCATGTACCCACGTGGGTTAAAGTCCCGGATTGGAGTGGTGTACTGTACTTCCGGGTGGCGTAGGACCGGGCCCAATCTTGGAGGAATCGTGGTAGACGAGTTGGCATATGCAAGCTTGGGTGCTACATATGCAGTGTGGATAGGGACCCTCAGCTGAGTATTATTTATCCGGATTAACGCTGCTCCTCGGTTATGGAGACTTAGTCACTGACTGTCAACAGGGAGTGGTTCTCAACTAGGAATGTTTTGAAATGTAAAATGAATCATGAATGATGAAGAATTGAGGAATACTGAATCTTTCAAAAATAAAATAAGGTTTACAAAAATGCTTTTCTGCAAAAATACTTGATCTTGCTTAAGCCTTACCTTGACTACCCCAAGCCTCTCATACCTGAGTCTTCTCCCTCTTTCTTTAGTCGGGTAAGTCTTGTTGAGTACCTTTGTACTCAGGGTTCTATTACCCATGTTGCAGGTATGGCAGATTCCTCAGTATGCCTTGGACCCTGCTGTGTGACTGTTGTTCAGGAAGAGGCCGATGAGGCCGATGAGTGATTATTCACCCTCGGGCTGGGTGAAGTATCTTTATCTTTTAGTTGTTGTCATATGCTACCCTGCCAACTCTATCTATTTGAACTATGGTCTGTAATAATTTCACTTTAATTTTATGTTGAACCCTGGTTTGTAAAACTATTGTTATCTAAGTCTTCCGCTATTTACTCCGATGTTATTTGTCAAAATGTTCAAGAGATTGTAACTGAATTGTGAGATGATCCTGCGGACATCGGGCACTGATGTAGCCCAGTGGCTGAACCAGTCTTAATCACTTGGCTGTACGGATCGACTGTCAGTGGTTGACAATGATCAGTGGGCCATGGGATTAGGGCGGTTACGTCACACCGTAGGTACAAGAAAAAGAGCGAGTCGGCCAACAAGGCCGAAGTAAAAGAAGAACTCGCCGACGAGGTGCAACCACGGTCTCCATCTCCGGGACCAACCGAAGCACCCAATGAATGACAAGACGGAGAGGTCCTGCTCTATGGACCTGAAACATGGAGCCCTCGCTGATAAGGTAAATCAGTAGTTATCTCATATTTAATTTTTCATGCATTTCAATTTTTTTACATTTTCCTTCAATTGCATACTTAGTTAATTCTGCATATTTCATTTCGACAAAATAAATTTCCGTGCTAGTAACACCTTGATAATGACTTGCAACACTCTTGAGCCGTGGGACCACCCCAAGGTGGGGTCGGCCGACCCCACCAGTGGGCCCACTAGCACATGCTCTATCTTGGCTTAGTACCCTGAGTATGACACAACACTTTGGTGCTTAAGGAGCATCCAAGGTGGGATCGGCCGATCCCACCATGGTACCCTCCTGCACCATGCTGCATTCCACTCAGTATGCTCATAAACATCATGCATATCAAGAAAGCCAACATCTGAAAAGAAATGGTCCTTTGCTTTACTCTTTAAGCATGAGATGTTCCTCTTTATGTTGGATGCTCATGGTGACCACAACAACCAGCCAAAGGCATGTCTTAGTGCTCTCATGGTCCATGGGAATCACTTTAGACATGTCTCCACTTTGGCCATTCATCTTTTCTCTTTCACCAAACACTAGGCAAGGGAATCTCTAAAAATTGTGTCAACTTTGGACCAAACATAGTTGCATCTTTACTAGACACATGATGGCACAAAGTTTAAAGTTTGAGGGGACATGTATGGGGGTCGGCCGACCCATGTGTTGGCCAATCCTGAAAAGATGTTTTCTCACTTTAGACATGTCCCCTGGCTAAAGCAAAAGCAAAGTTGAAAGTGTCAAGGAGGGCGGTCGGCCGATCCATGTTGTGGGAGACATCAAGATGCCCTTCTCCCCCTATATATACCCTTGCATTGTGAGCTCAACTCCACACCAAAACCACCAGAACCATCTCGAGCTCACAAGTTCTTCCTTTCCTTCCTTAGTTGCAAGTTCATTCTCAAGCTTAGCTTAGTAGTAGCCATCCAAAAACCAAAAACCCAAAAATAGTCCCCATTTCATAGTAGTGGTAGAAGCTTGGTAGCTTATCTTGTAGTAAGATGAAGAAGTTGCTTGCCTCCCATTTCAAAAAGTCCAACAAGAGTGAGAGTTCTTCCCAAGAACCTCACCATGCTAGTGCTCATGAGAGGAGAGAGGTGGAAAGAAGTGAGCTAGTACCCTTCATTCCCCTAGCTAGAGTAATGGAGACCGAGAGTGGCCTCAGGCTAAATGCCGAAGAGATGGGGAAATTCTTCACTCTTAGTGAGTGTAGTTTCTCACACACAAGTATCATTGATCCGGCCCTCTTGCAAGAAATAGGTATGGATTCAGAATTTTATGCTATTTTCAATACCATTGGTTGGGGAGGATTCTTTGAAATTCTTGAATTTGGCATAAAGAACTTAACCATTGAGTTTTTATGCACGTTAAAAGTGAATAATGATGGGATAGCATTTCGAATGTTTGGGATGGAATATGACTTGACTTGGAGCACATTAAACACTGCTTTAGGATTTGATCACAATTGCCATCTCGATGTAGACCATGCTTTTCATTATGACAAGAATGCTTTCTGGTATGCCATTACTGGCTCTAGTGATTGTTCCAACCCCTCACCACACAAAATTCATAACCCAACCTTACGTTTCATGCACTACTGGTTGTTCACCACTCTTTTCCCTGGCATGAGAGGAGCTTTGGTAAGTGATGATGAGCTGAAACTACTCTATGCCATGGTTAGCAAAGTTAAAGTTTCACCTGTTAAAATGCTAGTGAACTATTGGCTTAGCTACATAAAGCCTAGGAAACCCATATACTTCACATCGTTCATCACACGTATAGCCAAAGCTTTGGGTGCACTAGAATCCCAAACTTTTGAGTACATTAAAACCGTGAGAAATGTTCTGGAAGAAAATGTATTTATTGGCTGCGATGTACTCAAAAGGGGTCCCAAGGGTGAACTAATAATGATTTATCCAGGCCATACAGTCGAAACACACTCTCCCTTGTGAGGGACTTCGATTGTATGCTCTTCATACGCTAACCTTTGATTTGGACCCCGAGGAAAGAGCCCCAAAAGTTACAGGTACTAGCAGGAGGACAAGGAGAGCGTCCCGTGCTACTCGAATGGAACAAGGCGGACCTTCACATCAGGCTGAAGAAGTTGAGGAGGGAGCTGAGGCAGCCTCGATGGACATTTCAGGGTCCTTGGGGAGGCCTCCTCGCTCTCAAGACACTCCTCGCCCAAGGGGTAGAGGAAGGCAACATCAAAGGATGCCAATGGACGAGCTCATAGACAACATGGGTGCGATGAACATCGAACAAGAGGCAACATTGCTTCTTGCACAACAAAATGCCCAACTCCTGCGGGCCATTCAAGAAGAAGAAGCACGACGTTGGGCCGGGTGGTACCAGCATTATCCACCACCATAGTAGGCAAGAACCAAGCTTGGGGGAGATCCTCTCCCTCACCAAGGTAAGTCCTATATCTTAAGTTGTTTACGTTTCAATTAGTTTTCTCATTGCAAAAAAAATGCCAAAAATATTTGCTTAGTATTCCCCTTAGCACATATGTCTCATGTATGTCTATCTTCCCCATGGAAATGATGACTAGTTGCCTTGCTAATGTTTCTCTAGTGCCTAGTTTACAACTTAGTATTTCTCTAAGTATGGATTACTTAGCTCATTTAAACCATCATGAACCTAAAAACTTTGTGGGTTGCAAGTGCTAGAACTAAGTCTAAGTTGTTGTGAGACATGAGATAGTGAGACAAGAGCTGCTATAATATTGTTCTAAGCATGATAGATTACCGGAGAATTTATTCTTAAAATGATCAAAATCTTAATTGTTCCTCAATGGTGATAAATTCCTACCACAGCCATATATGCTTTACATGTTTACAAACCTTCTACATAGGCTATTTGCTTTGTATTGAGTGTTGTCAAGTCTTGTTGACCCTTGTTAAGAGACTTTTCATGCTCCTAAGATCAAGATCACGTACACACCTCATATACATGCTGCTTCTACACTGGAAGTACGCAAAAACATGCCTTTCATTTCCACCAAATAGGTTGCTTCATACTCCAAGTATTAGGAAATCTCTCTCAATTATTTAGTAGATGAGACTCAACAGGCTAGGCAAAATAAAGATGAAAAAAAGAGATGGACAAGTGAAAGTCCATGAAAAAAAAAACAAAAACAAAAAAAAAGAAGAATAAAAAATGCTAGCCATGTCTCATTAGAAAAGAGAGAAAAAGAAAAAAAATATAGAGAGATAGATCTTATCAAATAAAGAAGCAATCTAGTCCACCATACACCACACACTTACACATCTTGATCTGGGAGTATGGCACTTCTCTTCAAGGATCCGAGCTTTGACTTCACAACAAAATGCAAGTAAGTATGCCATCTTCTTTCATCTCTACCTAGAGCTACACATAAGCCTGTTTAGAAGTAGGATAAAATAAAGAAGGCAACACTTATCATACGCCTTGGTGAGGAATCATACACCATTTGAGCGACATGAGAGAACCATATGAGGAACATTAAGTCTTTCCTTTGAAAAATATTGCAAAACCTCCGGTATGAAACTTGCTAAAAACAAGAAAGTTAGTGCTCAAGTCAAACTGTTCTATCTTTCAACCACCTAAGACAAAGGAAAAACCATAAGCCCCATAGAGTACTAAGGTAATATGGGTGATTTACATAGCTAAATTTTCCATTCAAAGAGAAGAACTTTGTTGTGAATATGGTACTCTTGTAATGTGATGCATAGCAACAATACTGATCCACCGAGGCCAAGTTTGATTGTTTGCTCGGGACGAGCAAAGGTTAAGCTTGGGGGATCTTGTTGACGGAAGTTATAGCATGTTTTACCTTATCAAAATACCATCAACAGGCCTCAGTTTCAAGGAAGAATAGCATATCATGAGCATATCTATCACTAATAAGTTCTACTTGTACTCTTAGCTTGTGAACTTGTAGGAGATGGCAAAATGAACAAAATGAGGCCAGGTGGGCCCACCAAGGGGGTCGGGCGACCCCACCTTTGGGCCACCTCGGCCATGGTGACATGGCACGATCCAAGAGAAGCATGTTCAAGCCAATATCAACCATTGGATCATGCATGTGCTTTTGCTCAATGGTGCAAGATGAGAAGCACATGGATTCATGGGTCCAAACCGAAAACCAAATGCAACCAACTTCACAAGACTTGCTCCATGACATGTGGGGTCACCAAGGGAGAGAAGAAGGTGGGCCAGCCCTGTCATAGGGGGGGTCGGCCGACCCCCCCTTGGTGGGACCCAACAACACTATTCATCAGGATGACATCAGCACCTTCTAGAAGGTGTACCCCGGGCCCACATGTCAGGGACAGGGGTCGGCCGACCCCATGGTGACCTTCATCCAAGTCGGTGGCAAAATGCATGTTTGACACGTGAAGAATATCCAAGCCATTCATCAAGGTCGGTTGCTATGGCGGTGGATCCAAGGGTGAAGAGAGAAGGATCACGCGGATCGCTGACGTGGCACCGGAGTAGCCCCTACTCCACCTCCACTATAAATAAAGGCCTTCACCCTCTCATTCAACACCCCAAGATATCTCACACATCTCCACTCTCAAGTGAGATCAAGCAAGAGTAGTAGTAGTTAGTCTAGAGTGGGAGTTAGAGTCGAGTCGGGCGAAGCTCGGGTCTCCGGAGTCATCTTCTGGGAGTCTAGTATAGTCCTTGTGTCTTTCTTCTTTTGTAAGACTTTATTTATTTAATATATTATTCTTTCTTTACTTTACTTTGCATTTACTTAAGTATTTACTTTCCAAGTATTTATTTAAGTATTTACTTAGTGCAAGTCTATATTTATATAGTCTTGTTGTGTGCTTATCTTAGTTCTATAGTTGTCTTAGTTAGATTGATTTCCTTTAAATAGCTTCTTTTGTGTGTGTCATCGTCCTATCTTAGGATAGGGGCTTTAGCTATTTTGATCGATAGCTAAAGGTGTAGATAAGTGGGAGCGTGGTGCTCATACTTTATCTTATCTTTGACTACCGCTGGCTTGCACGGGCAGTAGGGGCGCATGGGCAAAAGGTGACAGATTTTGCCTGGCTACCTAGATCCCCTCACGTGAACTCAGGCTAGTTCTTAAAAGGTAAGGCGTCCATAAGCCAAATATCCGCTTGAGTACTGGGTTAGGTGAACAACCTTCTATCGCTTTACTCTCTCGTTTATCCCTCTCACACAAGTAGCAAGGCGTCAATCTAGTTAAGTCATCTATTTAATTAGGATTAGTTTTTAGGAGTAAAGGTAGAAACATAGGAGTACTTTATACTCACTCGTTGTCCTCCCACCTAGCTAACTCTACTAAAGTTATCTTTCATATCATATACTCTTTGCTTAACTTATTTATCTTATCTATCTATCCTCCCTTATATCCACTTATCCCCTTTTGCTTCTCTAATTGATAATAGATTATAGTAAGACTAAAGGATCTATCTTTCCTCTCTCTACATCTTTCCTAGCTTGCTTTCCTTTGGGATAAAATAAATAATGATACCTTGGAATACTCCCGGGTGAAGTGCTACATCGGTATATTCTGTGCGCTTGTGGAACTATCCAATAGTCAATAGTTTTACCATCAAGACACTTCTGGCGCCGTTGCTGGGGTTAGGATCCATAGTCTAGTTCTAGTGGTTGCGCTAAGAAGTGTCAACAAGCGTTTCTGGCGCCGTTGCCGGGGATAGATTAAAACTCTATTCTTAGTAGCGACGCTAAGAAATACCAACACTTGGTCATCATCCGGTGGAGCTTATGGATGACCCAACTCATCTTATGATCAGCAATGGGCGATTCACGGGGTCGGAGAGACAAAGAATCAGCCCGGAGTGAGCACTTGGTCCTTGCGCAGACCAAGGGGGAGCCATACCCTTGTGCGAGTGTGAAGGACCAAAATAGGTGACCAACGGGGGTGATGGGAGCCTAAAATTTCTTTTCACAAATGAATATTCGTTGTCCCAAATTCAAACCCCAAAAGCAAATCCAACCCTTGTAATGTCCGTAACCCTAGAGATAGGGTGGATGTTGTGGCGGAACCGTCCAAATTATAAGAGCTCAAGTACCGTCTTAGCCAAAATCCGCTGACTTCGACTCATACTTGAACCCATATAACTCCGGTAGTCCGGAAATCTCGAAGGATTTCAAAAACCTTACAACATATAGGATCACATCGTTCAAGTACCATATTCGCGAGGATACAATGGATAATAATAGAAATTGAATTTAACATCAGAGTGCGAAATCTTAACAAATATTACAACACTGAGTTTTGAAGTGCGGAAGCTTAAATAAGTTTGAAATACGACCACCACACACGTGGTCCAAATAAAACATTATTTTTGATAAATCACTCCTCCTTTTTCAGATAATGTGCCACCAATAGTCTAAGTCCGGCAAAAGCAAGGGAGAAGCTTCTGGATGACCCTATCCTGGGCCTACTCCTCATCACCCTCCACGGGGTAGAGGCAGTGCTTACAATAGACGAAGTACACCTGGCCATCTGCAACAACGGGATAAACCCTGAGTACGGGAATGTACTCAGCTAGACTTACCCGTCCAACTGAAAATAAAAGACACCAAGGGTATGCAAGGCCTTTTGGTGGAGCTGGGAAATTTTAGTTGCGAGAAGCTCAATTTAAGGGGAGTAACATTAATTTTATAGATGAGCAGTCAAAATTTTAAGCCTATCTCTTAGTCTGGGTTTGCACCTGATCTACAACATTCACTTGAGTCTAACAATCAATAATATAAACCATATCAGGTTGACTTTTCTATATTTTAGTTGAACCTTAAACATCACATGGAGTTATATGTGGTGAAGCTCGACATAGTTTCCCACTAACCGGGGGAGACGGTGACTCGAATCGAATTACAAACCAGCTGACGAGAAACCTTTAATACAAACCCACACTTTCCCCGTCGGGTCCATGCATTGGGTCACCGCTCGATACTGTTCGTGGTGGTAATCGTCGCGGTTCAAGCACGGACCGCCCAATTGGAACCTGGCGATGGCTATTCTGAGGCAGATCACATTTCCATACTAGAGGGCACGACTCGGGTTGAATCCGGCCCGAACAACGTCTAACCGGCTTCAGGGTCGGGAATACATCACTGACACCCTAAGTAAAAGGGCGCTTTCAAAAATGAATGAGGGCCAACATCGATACAAACCTACACGATCCAACGGACGAACTGCCCCCAAGTTCCAACTTGGTGTCTTGCCATCCAGTTGACCGTATTTTATTACTACTCAGCTTCTTTTCCACTATAGCAAATATAGCCAACCGTGATCCGGTAAATACCCACCAGGGGTATTACGGGAACATCCTTTATTACTATTTTTATTAAGCAGACTAAGCAATTCTACATTATAATAAATAAATAGGGTCACAAGGCAGGTATAACCAATAATTCAAGGAATGGTAATGCAGCAATTAGGATCCAATCAACTCCTATACCTAATGCATCACAATATAAAATACTCAATTAAATTAATTATAAATAATGGGATACTTAGAATGCTCTAGGGCTTGCCTTGGGAAAAGACTGATGCCTCGTGGGAGAGGCACTCGGGCAGGTTAGTCTCTGCTGCGGGTTCGGCTTCTTCGCCCCTGGACACCTCCTGGATTTCCTGCTCGACGTTTGCCTCCTGCTCCGACTCGGTCTCCGGGACTGCCGATCCTATTGAAATGCGGTAAAAAAACATAAATGATGCATAGTACACTTATGATGCATGCAATGTAAACTTTTCCTTGCAAACCAATAAAACCAACTTGTTGAACCACTTTTGACTTGGAGAAAAAACGCTTATTTACTGTATTAAATAAAACCATTAATTCAATTATTTTCTATTTATTAATTCAAAAGAAACCCATGTTTAAACAGCAAGTACTGTTTTCTGAACTTAGAAAAATCCACAAAAATTCCAGCAGGTAACTTACACCCACTGGACTTCATTGTACAAATTTCAGCAAAAGAGATAAATTACTAGTTAGCAGATACAAAAAGATGAAATACACTGTCAAAAAGGTGCTTTGAACTAACTTTACTTTTGAAAAGTGTCAAACAACAGATTTCACATTTTTCCTAGCTTCTCCTACTTAAAACAACCTTACTGCAGGAAAATCATTGCTAGAGCATGCACATACAATTCTACACAAAACAAGCAAGTTTACTCTAAAATAAACCCTTTGAACTACAACCCTACTGGAAAAGGGTGCAACCTTCATTTTCATATTTTTTCCAGATTCTTATCCACATTTCATATTTATCAAGAAAGTTCCATGATTAGTAAAGTCATATTCTTTTCTGCATGAATTTTCTAAGAAAAACTCAGAAAAAACACACTCGTACTGCAACTCTCTATTCTTCCATACAACAACCTATCCTTAGCATTTTTCTCAGTTTTAACAAGACACATAGAGACTGCATAAATTTTCCCATATTTTATCTTCACATATATTTCTCTTAATAATTATTTTAAGAAAACAACTTTTTCTACAAAAGCAGGCCCTCATAAATTTTCACAGACTCATAACCTGATAAGAAGCATACAAAATTTTTGCCATGAATTAATTTGACCAGAAGGCATAAAAACACATTTATTTAATAATCTGCACATAAACTGAAATAAATAAAAACAGTACAATAAATTTCCACCAAAAATACTTTCATATTTTTTCTTGATAGATCTACTCATGAACAGTTTTACAAAACTGAAAGTACTCAATTTGGATCATTAAAACGTGCTACACAAAATAAATAAGCTTTTCTAGAAAAACAAAACAAAAAGGAAAAAAACATTTTCGAATCCCGGCTGGGCTTCATGAACTCGGTCCATGGACCATGTGCGGCTGACGTGCGGGGCCTGGTGGTCTACGGGACCCACCTGTCGGTGTGAGCCGAGCAGGGGAGAGGGTGGACCGGTGATTACTCGCCGACGGCGAGGTCGCCGGCGGTGAGAGTGGGCTCGACGTGTTCGTCTCGTCAAGGCAGTTTGCGTGGGGGAGTTGGTTTGGCCAGTGCGTGACCGTGGCTTGCCGATGGCGAGCCATGGCGGACGGTGGCAGTGATGGAGCTCGGCTAGGCCGTTTCCGGCGGTGGCCGGTGAAATTGAAGGGTGCATAAGCACCAGTGAACCCTAGGGACGATGCTACGGGAGTTGGTTGGGCTGGCGGAGCTTCGGAGCGGCTTGGCCACGTGTGGGGATCACGACGGCGCTAATGGCGCTCGGTCGGAGAAGAGAGGGAGCTAGGGAGCGGTAGCGACCAAACGGTGGTGTGTTCTCACCTAGCCTTGGCGTGAGGGAGCTCGTCGGTGAAGGAGGGAGGCGGTGAAGCTTCGGGCAAAGGGGAACAATCTCGAGCTCGAGGCGGCGTCGATGGCGACCGCGGCGGGGCTTCGCGGGTTCCCGTAAAGATGAAGCTTGCGGGGTGGTGCTAGCGTACGCACCAGGTGTTTGAGTTGAAGGCGGGGTGGTGTGCGCAAGGGATTGGACGGAGGGGCTCCGGTGAGGTCGGAACGGCGATGGCCGGTGGTGGTGGTGTCGGGCGGCGGTGAGCACGGTACTTGCTCTGGTGTGCGGGAGAAGAAAGGGAGGCGAGAGCGAGCGAGCGAGTGCACGAATGGCAAGTGAAGTGGGAGGAGTGCGGTGCGCGCGGTTTTACCCTCGGGCTGGCCGGCCGATGGTCGTGGCGGGACCCAGCACGGCGAGCGGCGAATGGCGGGCACGGTGGGCGAGGGCAGCGCAGCAGGCGAGGCGGTGTGGGATAGGGCGAGCGCGATTTTGTGTGATCGGACAAGGAAAGGATCGCGCGGGGAGTGGTCGTGCGGGATTTGGAGCAGGAGAAGGCGGCCACGCGGCGTGCCTACCGGCGTACGGCGCGGCCGCGGGTCGGGCCCGGCGCGGCGCGCGCGGGCGCGGGCACACGCGTGGGCCTGGGTCGAAAAGGCCAGGTGGGCCGAAAGGGAAGCGCCGGGAGAAAATAAATTCCTTTTTCTTTTTCCCAAAATTTTCCAAATTTTGACAATTTTGAAAAATCTTCAAAAACTCAAAACTAGACTTTGACCCAAAAATAAAAGTTGCTCAAAATAATTTTCTCTATAACTTTCATATAGGACACATTTTCTGAAAATCATTTCTCAAGCCTACCCATAATTAAAGCTAATCTTTGAGCTATAAATCATTTTTGTTCCATATTTTTAATTATCAAACCATAAAGAATTAGGTCAAGGTGTCTACATGTAAAGTGTTATACTTAACATTATCTATTTTATAAAATTATTTGCTAGGATAGAAATCAAATCAAACAAATAAGTCTTATAGCAACCAAATTTCAAATAAACAAACAAAAGGCAAAATCACTTTGATGCAACATGAAAGGATGCAATGCAATGCTTATGTTCATTAGTAGCTAATGCTATTCCTAATGCAATGCTTGACACTAGGGTGGCACAGATGCTCCCAAGGAACACATCGGGACACTATGGAGGACAATGAACCCAACGCAAAAGACTCATCGAAGATCGGAAACCAACTGAAGAAACAGCGGACGAAAACGCGCTGACAGGTTACTGACCGGACTCTGAGTGTGTTCGGTCAGTCCTGATCGGATGCGTTCGGTCCTCTGTTCATGGCCAGACTCTACACATGCAGCGTCCGATCAGAACAGGACCAGCGTCCGGTGACGTTCACTTGATGAACAGTGACCACATTGCGTCCAATTACAGTGCAACAGGTGCGTCCGGTCACAAAAGAACCTCTCTAGAACTGACCGGACCCTACTAGAGGAGCGTCCGGTCAATTCCAACACAGCGTCCGGTCGCAACAGTATGATCTAGACAGTACTGTTGTTCAACGACCGGACTCTAGGTCAGCGTTCGGTCGCTTTAGAGCCAGGGTCCGGTCACCCCGGTTCAACACTGTTCAAACACCGATTCAACCCAATCTCCCTCAAATAAAAAATACTAGGGCTCAAACTTTGTATGAGGGGTTAAAAGCAAGTTAGTGAGCTAGTCCTACGAGATCATGGCTCGAACCTAACTATAAATCGGTGAATCAAAGAAAAATGGTGAAGAACACGCAAAACGTGATCCAACACGAAATCCGCCCGATCTGTGTGCCCGTGAGGAATTAGAGAAAATCCTTCGGTAGAAAGATGACTCCCATGATGCAGCACAAGATGATTCAAGCGGATTCTCAATCCATCCATCAAATCAATAGAATTCATGAAAGGTCAAATGAGGGTAAACGAAGAATGCGATGAACAAAACGTGAATGCAAAGATTTCAACAAAAGCTCCACATAGGAGACAAGGAGATTACAATCTTCTTTCCTCAAATCAAAATACAGAGAGGAATTATGTCGTCTCTGTGGATCTTAAACAGCTACTAAGAGAGAAGCCCTAACAGATGAATGCTAGAGTTTGTGAATGAAATGTTGCAAGGATAGGTCAGATGAGGGGTGTCATCTCTTATTTATAGCCTATTACACAATACCCCTTCTACCCCTAGATACAAGAGCAAACTAGCTAGCCCTAGGGGCATTCTAGTCCAACTCTGTCAGGATTCTCATCCAACGGTCACGAACCTTCCTCATCGGTCACTTCGCCTCGACGCACGCTCCTAGATGACACCATGTGTCGTCCCAACAACTGTCGTGCCTTCTCACCGCTAGCTTCGCCTTGACGCAAGCCTCGCGGTGCTGCCATGCGTCGTCTCGTTCCACATAGGAACCTCCGCCGGTTCTGAGGCCCAAACCGATAAACCCGCCACCCTGAGTTTTGAGACCCAAACTCAGAAACCAGCCACCCCGCGAGTTTTGAGGCCCAAACTCAGAAACCGTCGCCGTTGGTTTTTCGAGGCTTTACCACCAAACCCACGTCGAAGACGGAGCATGGGTCTCACGCCCCGTTGCCGACACTGATGTCGACGCATGTCTAACCTCCGCCGAGCATGACGCCTTCACCTTCCTCCCTGACTCGACCAACGACACTTGCCCCGTGTAAGCCCATGTCCGGCCTCCGCCAGCTGCCACGACGCCATTGCCTTCTGTCTCGACTCGGCCGATGCAGTCGCACATCCCATGTACTCTTGCTTGTTGCCGCCAAGTGCCAGCTACCGCAACTGGTCCTCCGATCCGTCAGTCCAAGCCTCACGTCCTCCCTTTGCCACTCCCGGTCCATCGGCACGACATGTCTCTACTTGACCTTCACCTCACCATCGATCATTGCATCCGAGTTCCAAACCTGCACAACAACACAACCAAGAGACATATTGCCCACTGACGCCACACGTGAGCTTGTTGATCAATCACTCATCACAATGGGTCGAACCAGAAGGGCACATATCAACCTTGTGTTCGCATTCTCCCTCTTGATGAGTTTTATTGTCAACACAACGCACAAACACTGGAATCAAAAGAAAAAGAAGAAAAGAAGAATGCTCATTCAAATGCACAAAAGCCAGAGAAAATCCAAGAGAGGATGATTTGAAACAAGTAGAGCTTGGTCCCCAAAGACATGGGCAACGACTCGACGCAACCAAGCAAAAAAATTGGAGCAAAACACTTACTTAAGAGCAAAACTCGATAACAAAGACTTGGTTCCTAAAGACATGGGCAACGGCTCGACGCAACCAAGTCAAAATGAGCTAGTCCTCAAGAAGAGGCAGAACGGGCTCAACACCACTAGCTCAAAGCCCAAAACAAGCCCAGGCACAAAGGCTATGCAAAAGCTCGATACTAATGGAACATCACAAAGCAAACTCCCCACTGAAAGAAATGTGCATGCCAACATATCTCCCTCTTGTTGACACAACGTGATGTCTCCCCCTTGTTAAAGCAAGTGGATGGGTGTTTGTGAACCATTCTCCCCCTTGTGAATGAGAAGCAACAAAGCTGGGGGTATGTACACTAAGCTAAAAATGCATAAAATGCACAATGCAACAACTTCAAGTGTATAACAATTAGAGTGAAAAGATGTTCTAGTGGGTGTTGTCCTGAAGTTGTAGAACAACTGCTAGCAAAGGCTCAAACTGATCGAATGAATACGAAGTATGAACAATTTAGCATATGAGCAGTTTTAAGCTATTCTAAAGGAGCTCGCCACTAAAATAACACCAAGCATGAATAGACAAGAAATCAAGCCAGTGCTAACTCATGTATGAAAGGTGAACTACCCTTGGAAAAATTCAATCATCATGCCAAAGAATAAAGCACATACTTGTGTTATTATCAAATTTTATCGGAATTTGCAGCGGTAGTAACACAAGTTCAAATTAAAGCATGTGATTGTGAGAGGTTGAAAGCATTGTCATCACCTAACTTTCCAACTGGGCTAAGGCTATGCAAGAAAAGTAATTGAAAGCTTAATGCACTAGTTTCGGTCTTGCATTACACTGCTCAAGCTTATCTTAAATGTGCAATGAGAAATAGTCTCGATACAGTGATGTGTTGACAAAGCAATCCCATCTCGATCTTTTCAATTCACTAAACTTGGACCAAATTTTAAGCACAAGTTAACAATGATCAATCCAAGACATAGCAACCTAGCATACAAAAGATGACATAAGTGATCTCAACACATTTTACCCATGCTAGTTGCCAATCTCAATGGTGAACAATTATAAGCTTCATAATTGATTAGTCAAGTTCACAAATTACAAAAATAGCTTAGCTCATAACACGTATCAAGTGATCAAAAAGAGCCTAAGCTAGAAGCATCATCATGTATCATCAAGGCATACCAAATAGAGCATGGTTTCATTTTCATCGCTACAGACATGAAGCTCTAAAATTCACTAAAATACATGATGCAATGCATGCAAATGCAACACAACCAATCAAAAACTAAACTAAACTATCGGAGCAAAAATATGTACATCAGTTAAGGCTTCCCTCAAGTAAAAAGGGAAGCACACACCAAGCTCACTTCTCAACCTAGCAAAAGTTGAGAGATCCAAAGGCTTAGTGAAAATGTCAGCAAGTTGATTGTGGGTGTCTACATGTTGCAAGTCGAAATCGCCTTTCTCGTAGTGATCATGAAGAAAGTGAAAGCAAACATTAATGTGTTTGGTCTTGGAGTGAATGACTGGGTTCTTTGCTACACTAATTGCACTCGTGTTGTCACAAAGTAAAGGAACCCTAGCAAAATCTAGACCAAAATCATGCAAAGTAGCAACCATCCACAACAACTGTGAAGCACAGGATGTGGCAACAACATACTCAGCCTCGGTGGTAGACTAAGCTATGCTAGACTGCTTGTGGGAGGACGAAGACACAAGAGAAGAGCCAAGAAACTGACAAGTCCCAAAAGTAGACTTGAGCTCAAGCTGAGAACCGGTAAAATCCGCATCGGAATAACCACAAAGCGAAAGGGTCAAAGAAGAAGAGTACCAAAGCCCAAACTCAGGAGTGTATCGGAGGTACCTCATGATGCGCTTGACCGCCTGCTTGTGGGACATCTGAGGGGATGCCAAAAAGTGAGCGCATAGACACATTGCAAAGTGTATGTCTAGCCTCGTCGCCGTCAGGTATAGAAGAGAGCCAATCATGCTCCTGTACTCCTTGTGGTCCATGGTCTCTCTATCCTCGTCTGCATCCATCACAATAGTCATCGCCATGGGCATCGTGAGAGGCTTGGCCTCGCCCATGTCAAACTTCTTCACGACGTCCTTCGTGTACTTGCCTTGATGCATGAACGTCCTTCTTGGGTTTGCTTGATTTGCAACCCGAGGAAGAAGGTAAACTCACCCATCATGCTCATCTTGAACTCCCAGCTCATAAGATCTACAAACTTGGCAACATGTGCATGAGAAGAGCCATAAAAGATGATATCATCCACGTAAATATGAACTAAAAGGGTGTCATTGCCTTGCTTGAGGGGAAACAAAGTCTTATCTACCGTCCCCATTTTAAAACCATTGGAGAGCAAAAAGGTTTTCAAATGCTCATACCATGCTCTCAGGGCTTGTTTCAAACCATACAAAGCTTTTTTGAAGTTTATACACATGGTTTAGAAACTTGGGGTGCTCAAAACCATGAGGTTGCCTAACATGGAATTTTCTCTATATACCCATTTAGGAAGGCACTCTTGACATCAATTTGGTAGAGTTTGAATCCCTTAGAAGCAGCAAAGGCTAAAAGGATCCGTATGGCCTCTAAATGAGCTACAGGGGAAAAGGTCTCTTCATAGTCTATTCCCTCCTTTTGACAAAAGCCTTGGGCAACTAACGTAGCTTTGTTCCTCACTACCATCCCATCCTCACCCTATTTGTTCTTGAAGACCCATTTGGTACCTATATTGTGGCATTCTTGTAGAGGTGGAACTAGTGCTCGCACATGGTTTTGCTCAAAGTTCTCTAACTCCTTATGCATGGCACTGACCCAATTAGGATTAGAAAGTGTGTCCAAGATCTTTGGGCTCAAAAGAAGCAACGGATGCAGAATGAGCAAAGTAAGATATTTCATACGAGCTCGACCGCATGACTCGCTCGTCGATACCGCCGATCGTCAGCTGCAGGGGTGAATCTGTTGAATGCTTTGGGGTGCCTACCTCGTCGAAGTAGCCTCCCCCTCGCCAGATGTTGTCGCTCCCTCAGGTTCAGCTTATGCTCGTTGGAGAGGTGGCTTGAACGGACCCAAAGTAGTGGAAGTAGTGGGATCAGATCCGTGAGTCGAAGTCATCGTCACAGGGTCGATGAGGGCAGTCGGTGGAGTCGGCTCAGGATCGTCCCAATCGTCATTCTCTTGCTCCTCCTCCACAAAGATAGTCTCTCCCAGCTCCTATTCTCCAGCAAGTTCAAAAGCAGAAGAAATACAAGGCATTGTCTAGTTGAATGTGACCTCGTAGGTCTCCCTACATGGTTAGATACAAGGTTAAGTACACGATAAGCTCAAGAATGCAAAGCATGACCAAGAAAGATGTCGTCAGTGGACCTGGACTCAAACTTGTCGAGATTACCTTGCTTCAGGATAAGCACTTGCACCCAAACACCCTGAAGTGACTTACCTTGGGTACACATCCAAACCGCAACTCATAAGAAGTCTTTTTCATGAAAGCTCGAAGAAAGATACGATTTGAAACAAGGGTGCAAGTGTACCCAAGGAGTCCTATTCCCAGCAGAAATGCCTAGGAGTCCTATGCTCATCGAGCATTGTCCTGGCCATGTCAACAAGGGTCCGATTCTTGCGCTCAACAACGCCGTTCTGCTGGGGGCATAAGGAGACAAAAACTGATGCTCAAGTCCAAAAGAAGCACATAAGGTGTCAAACTAAGAATTGGCAAATTTTGTACCATTGTCACTGCGTATAGCTCTAATGGTATCCGGGCGAAACTCGATTTTCAACCTCAAAATCAAATCTCGAACATGCGAAAAAGCCTCATCCTTGCCCTCCATAAAGAACACCCAAAAGTACCTCAAAAAGTCATCCACAACCACGAGAACGTACCACTTCCCACCCGCTGAGCAGACCCGAGCTGGACCAACAGTGTCCATGTGTAAGAGCTCGCTGGTTTGCTTAGTCATCACCTAGTTCACAGGTGGGTGAGATATAGCAACCATCTTCCCATGGCGACAAGGGTGACAAACAAGGTCCTTTTGAAACTTAAGCTTGGGCAATCCTCAGATTAAGCCAAGTGAACTAAGCCTTGCAAGAAAGCCGAAGTTCAAATGTCCAAGCCTCCTATGTCACTTCCACAAATCAAAAGAAGGACCGACCACCAAACACCGAGAAGAGCCGAAAGAGCGAGAAAAATCAGCTCAGAAGACATGGCCAAAAGGGACAATCCAACAAACAAGATCGCCCTGAGAATAAAGAACTCTCCTCAAGCCAGTCTTAAAGCGCACTTCAAATCCATCCCCAAGGAGTTGCGAAACTGAAAGCAAATTGAAATGCAAGTTCGAAACCAAACCAACATCCTTGAGAATAAAATTCTCGTTGAGTCGGATTCACCCATGAGAAACAACCTTACCTTTGCTATTATCCCCGAATATGATATACTCCTTGTGGGGCATGAGGTCAAGGCTGGAGAACCATCTAGTACTCCCGGTCATGCGGCGCGAACAACCAGAGTCAATGAGCCACATGTCCTACAACTTGAGTTCCTGCATCAATAGAAAGGCAGGGAATGAGCAAATGACACAACACTAGGGTTAGTAAACTGAGAAGGATACCATTGTTGTGCCATTGGCCCAGAAAAGGTGTTAGGAAACACATCAAACTATCCTCGTCCCTTGGGGGAATAGCGATCATCACAAGACTAAAACTGTGGTCCACTATGGAACAGAAAGCCTCCAACCATAGCTCATCCCATTTGGGGATAGCGATCACCACGCTACTGATTACATGGTCCGCTATGGGACGATGCAGCAAAGCCTCTTACACGGGGCTCACGTCCGTATAGAGCACGACCGGAACCATGTCGGGCACGACCACCACCTTGTGGTCTAGCTGTCTGGGGCCTAGCTACCTGAGGGGGTGCACCTCTAGGTCTAGCCCTCTATCTCTGAACACCCTGTGCATGCACACCATGGAAACGGTGGTGCATAGCCTGGTTGTTCATCTCCAACTCCCTCCAAGCATCTCTCTTCCTCCAAAAACAAAACTCAGCTAGGTGACCCTCACGGTGGCAGTACTCGCACTGGAACCTCACCTCTCTCTTAGGTTGTTGGTTCACTCTCATGTCGGGGTTGCGCACTCTAGTTGGCTGCTTGCCTCTTGGAAGGGGATCACTAGAGATGTCGGGTAGAGTGTCAAGTGTGTTCCTGAGACGGTTAGGTTTAGGAACCCACACTTGTTTCTGAGGTGGAGCTCTAGGGGCCGGGGTTCTACAATGACCCCATCCTGGGTGGTAGGCTTGGAAGGCTTAGATGGGGTGATCTTGGTTAGCCTGGGAGTGGTAGATGGTTTCTCCCTTGGGTTCACATCGCTACACTCACCCATCTTACCAAGAGAGTTTGCATACTTCCCACCTATAGCAAAGCCTACTCCCGGACCTCTAGTTCTCCTCTTGAACTGACTGAGAATCATGCCCAACTGTGGCTCGTTGCATGATACCCAACTCAAGATGGACTGAAGGTATGTGTTTTCCTTCTCGGTTTGAATCTTGTCATGCCGACAGTTGGCAATATCAAGCTCCAACCCCTCACATTGCTCACATCGAGCGGCACAAGTGCTAACTGAGCTGGCCTTCTCAAACTTGGCAAGCTTGGCATTCTTCTCTGCCAACTTAGTTCGCAAGCCTAGATAGGACTTGCACGCACCCAACAAGGAAGGCCTAGCCTTCACCTCCTCAATCTCCTTCTTCAGAGTGGGGCACACCTTGCAATCACCCACCGAGTCTAGCCTCGACTGCAACTCATCACACACATCGACCAAAGAGGCATACTTGGCACGAAGGGTGGCAAGATCAGTCATGTGTAACGCACACTCATCACACTCCTCCTCCTCAGTCACACGCACCTCTGAATGCGCAAACTCAAGATCCTTAAGTGCTACATCTAGCTTCTCCTTGTACTCTCTACGCTCCCTAGCTGCACGCCTAAGTAACTTGTCCTAAATAAACAAAGTGGCGTTCAAAGTCTCTAACTTAGCAGCGAGATGGTCGATGATAGAAGAGATTGATACCTCAGATGAAGAGTCATCGTCGCTGTGTATCTCAACCGAGCGCGTGTTCGCCTCCTCACCCAACGCCATGGTGCAGAGGCCTCTGGTGGTGGAGTTGGTGAAGAAGCACAGCGCATTGAGACGCTCCTCCGTCTTCCTCTCGGACTCGCCGTTGCTAGAGCAGGCGGAACGACTGTCAGAGTCGTCGTTGAGGTCTCTGATCAACATGAGGAAGGCATGCTCTTGTGCCTTGGCGTTTTGGTAGTAGGCCTTCTTAACAGCCTCCTTGTCAAACTTCCCCTTGGTCTTCTTCTTGCCTGCGGTGTGCTCGCGCTTGTCCTTATGCCTGGAGTTGTTGTTTTGGCTGATGAAGACCTTGTCACGCGTAGGGTAGTTCGCGACGAAGTGGTCTGGGTGACCACACCCAAAGCATCCATCCCTTCCACCACCATGCCAATGGTTCAAGCGGTTGTTGTGAAACTGCGAAAATTGGCTGATGATGAGCGCGAGCTCCTCGTTGCCTAACACCTCCACCTGCTCCTCCATCACTAAAAGCAAAGAAGACAAAACAACGAACGGTGGTGAAGTGTTAGCAGAAAGAGTCGACCCGCTCCCGCCCGAGATCAAAGCCATGGTATGTGAAGATGGGTTCTTTAGCTTGGTCTGGGTCTGGAGGTCAATCTCGATGGACATGAGCTTGCTAAACAGCTCGTCCATGGTGAGGGTGGCATAGCCAGGCGACTCAATAATATTCGACACGTTCATCTCCCATACCTTTTGATCTAGGGCATATAGCAACTTGAGTGCCCTGTCATGATCATTATAAGGGAGCTTGGCCCGATTGGCACACATCTTCTTCACGATCATTTGGAAATGAGCGAACATGGTGTCAATCAACTCTCCTTCCAACTGAGTGAAGTTCTTGTACTCTCGATTGTACGTGTCAAAGAGTCTGGTCTTGACCTGAAACGGTCCACTTGTGATAGCTCTGAAGCTTCACCCAGATCTCCCGTGCCGTCTCAAGCTCAGAGACACCTTGAAACTCAGGAAGAGAGATGTTGGCAAAAAGCGTGTTACGGGCCTTGGCATTTGTGTTGTGCTGGAAAATTTGGAAGTGACCCACGCGAGCCACAAGCACCTCATAATTAGCATCCTGT
Organism: Coix lacryma-jobi var. lacryma-jobi; assembly: GCA_009763385.1. NCBI lineage: Eukaryota > Viridiplantae > Streptophyta > Magnoliopsida > Poales > Poaceae > Coix > Coix lacryma-jobi. The sequence goes on along the minus strand of CM019824.1, from coordinate 33,973,398 downwards.
TGGCACAAAATGCGTCGCACCGTGCCTCACACACAGCAAGCCGAAAAGCGTAGCTTCAATTGGGTGCCCGGACGGTTTGAAATCCGGAGACGTGCCAGTCGGTTTGACCTGAAAGCAACAAGGGATAAAATTGTGAGAATAAAACTGGAACATGCCGGATGAGACCAGACGGTTCCATATTTACGGCCCTGAAGCCACTCACAATGACATATAGCTATAGAAGCTATCTGTCAACAAGTTTTAAAGATCATTCGGCTAACTCCAAACATGAACATATGTAAATAATTGGTTGCTGAATGCACATACGTAAAAAGACATGCTTGAACAAGAGATAGATTATAAAATAACGCGTAGCCAAGCTCGGCAAACCAGCCGAGTTGGGGTCCATGAAGAAGGAACATGCAAACAAAAAATGATCAAACCAATCTAAAACCTGCATCTGCCGCACGATACCTAGTTTTATCAAAGCCTAAACGTAATTGACATGTATGAACCCGCAACACGTAACAATCTAGATTAGAAATTAAGTCGGCCATCATGGTTATTCGATTATTGGAAAAACAAGTAAAAACTTGTAGAGCAAGGCCGAACAAAGTCAATCTAGATTGGGCAAAAGAGTGTTGTAAAACTAATTAAATAAATCATGCAACACATGGTAACTTAATGAATCTACTAGATTTTGCCAAATCTAATAGAGCCGATAACTATCTCGCTCATGCTAAACGTATTAAGCAAACGCCTGCCGCACGGTATTTACTCATAAGCATAACATAAGCAAAGACTTCTTGATTGTCGACATAGATCCGCCGCACGATCTTTGTAAACAAACAAGACTACTTGCATCACATCTAAATCCACCGCATGATACTAGACATGATAACAAGGTTGCCGGGACTTACGGAGGTCGACGGATCGATGATTCCTCTCGAAGAACTCGACGACATGACAAAAGGCTCAAAGATGGCATAGGGCCGATTTGTATTGATATGCTTGTGAACAGTTTTACAATGGCCAAGGGTTTATATTTATACCCTAGACGCGATTAAAGTCCTAAGAGGATACGATTATGAAATATTAAAGGAAAAATACAATATATTTGGCCTTTAATGCCCTTCAAAATCTTTAATGCCTTAATTGCCGCAATCTTGTTATCCAATCGGCTTTTGCTTCTGTCATTTCAATGGAAATCCCTTTCTCTTTCACATAGCCGACCGCATAAGCAGTTGCCGAATCCTCGGAAACTTAACCGACCGCATGGATACTTGCCGAATGCCTTACACGCCCATCTCCACACACTGGTCCATCTGTCATCCCCTAACGTGTGCAAAAATCTAGTGTTAACACATGCCCCCTCAATTTTGGAATAGAAGTTACTTTATTTCGAAATTGTCCGCAAACTTCTTCCCTCTTATAGGTTTACATTTTTTCGACACCGTAGCCGCCGCCCAGAAAATCCAAAGCCTGACGTGATTCCGAATTCACCTCGAATTCCCAATGGCGACTCAGGACGAGATCCCAGAGGTAAAGTTCATTCATTCTCACACGTTTGGTAATTTTCTGCTGGTTTTGTCTCTCTTTCGGCACACCCTTTTCTCCAATCTTGCCACATTTCGAAGGAATACAAGAACCAGATTCTAATTCCTTATGCTGACAATCTTGATTCCTACCTTCTTGGGCCAATGGGAAATCCAGACCCAACGGAGATTATTGAGAAGGAAACTCAAAGAATTCCTTTCAAATCTGGAATCACTCCAATGAGTCAATGGCCAAATACCTTCAAGAACTGGCCATTTCCCCCAATTGCTGGATGGCGAAACTGGTACAGGAGAATATTGGAAAAAAGTAGCAATCACTGGGAAAGTCAAGATATTGGCCATTGCTTAGAATTATCCCTATCAGAAACACCCAGAAACGACTCTCTTCTGATAGCAGCTTCCCACTTTTGGTCTGACGCCACTAATGCTTTCATCTTCGGCCACGGTATGATGACTATCACTTTAGCTGATGTTTTCATGATGACTGGCCTGAATGTATCATTACCAGTATATCCTTACAAGTACAAGAACAAAAGCAATCAAAAGCCGTCAGTTCTGGATGTGGATGGGCCAAATACATTCAAACTTATATGGAGTCATCTGGTACTATTTCTGACAAAGAATTGAAAGCTTTCATGAATATGTGGCTATGCAGATTCATCTTCTGTGGAAAATCCAATGAAGCCACCCTGAACCATATAGTGATGGCTGAAGACTTATCTGTAGGCACTCAAATCCCACTAGGTAAATATCTCTTGGGGTCTGTCTATCATATGATGCACCAGATTACTCTTCAGATGCACCAAGGTGGAGAAATTTCTTGTGTGAATGGCCCTTGGTGGTTAGTCCAGATGTGGCTCCAATTATATATGCATCAGATAGCTTCTGTAAGCCTTCTCAATCTGAGTTTTCCTTTAATTAACTATGCTAAAGGCAAAGCAGCAAAGGTCAAAGCTTGTCAAACTTATGGAGAGGCAGCATCATCTATCAATATCGACATGGACATTGGTCATCTCTTTAAGCTGTTCTTCAAAGGTTTTGGTAATGTACTTTGGTTCCCTTACAGAGAAAATGAAAATCTGACCCTTCCCTACAAGTTTAGCTACGAATTCGGCTGTATAGACAAAGTATCTATTGATATCTTCAATTCTTTGATCAAACCTTGCACTCTGCCAGCCGAATTTCATCATGGAAGACTAGTGCAGTCTACCTATGAATTTTACAACCCAAACCTGGTGGCCAGACAATTAGGATGTGGTCAATTACCCCCAAGACCTTTCTTCTCAACAATAATAAAGCCCAGGGAAGTAATCATAGAAGGAATAGTGGTTGGAAAAGTTTTTGAATTAGGATGGGAGCTGCCAACATATGAACCATCTCCATTTGGGATAATAGACACTGCCCATCCTTTCTTCACTTCCTGGTGGGAAGAATGGCATGCTCATATTTTCAATACACCAGTCCACCCCCTATGTCAAAACTTGCAACCTGATTTTGCTTCTGATAGTGAGGTAATTTCCTTTCACTCATCATCTTCTATTCTCGAATTCATTTCTCACCTTAACACTTGTGTCGGTGTTTCGAACCCGGGGGTATGACACCAACGAGTAATATGATCGCGTGCTCTCTTCCTGGATGGTGATGCAAGATGACACAAGGATTTATCCTGGTTCGGGCAAAGAAGGCCCTACGTCCAGCGGGGGAGGTGATTCTTGTATTACTTGTACCTAAGTGCTTGTACAGGGGCGAATACAAGCTCAGTGAGCGTGGACCGGAGTCCGGACTCGAATGTATGTGTGTGTGGACTTGTGTGTTGTGTAACTGTCGACCTGAGTCTCTCCCTCTCCTGAATGAGGGCCCTAGCGTCCCCTTTTATAGAGCAAGGGGAGGCCAGGGTTACAAAAAGTATTACAGGTGTCGGGGCGCATGGCGCCCCATACGGAGAAGGGTAGGAACCCTGTCTTGTCGGGGCCACTGGAGCCGATGTGATCGTCGCTGTTGAGGCGTCCTTGAGTCGTGGCTTCCATCCCGGGCGCGGACGTGGGGGTGCGACAAGGCGGGAGCCGTACAGCACCCATCCCGGAATGTATAGTACGCGGTGAGGTCCCTCCGGGTCTTGGGGTACCTGTCCTCCAACAGCACGAAAGTAGTTAGGACTCGAAGGGCGCGGAACCGGCTTCGAGGTGGTACCACGGGGGCTCGAGGGGCGCGGAGCTGGCCTCGAGGTGTCATAGTGCAGGGCTCGTGGGGCGCGTAGCCGGCCTTGAGGGGTGACAGTGCCTGGCTCGAGGGGCGCGTAGCCGACCTCGAGGGGTTACAGTGCCTGGCATGGCCGAACAGTGCTGCACTGGTGCCCTTTTGCCCATGCTTGTGGTGAAAACGAGACTTGACCTTTACACCGAGTTATTGTGGTACACGCCGTGCACTAGTGGACATGACCGGAGTAGGTGAAGGCGTTAAATGCGTGGTGTGGGCTGGTACGGCTGTCTGTACAGCTCGAGGTCCGTGCGTTAAGGCTCGAGGTGTGGGAGCGCGTTCGCCCGAGGCCTGGCTGAGAGGGCTCGGGCGAGACGGAGATAGAGCGGTTCGCCCGAGGCCTGGCTGGGAGGGCTCGGGCGAGACGGAGACAGAGCGTTCGCGTGTTTGCGTTAATTGGGGGTACCCCTTTTATGTACCACCGACAGTAGCCCCCGAGCCCTTGTTTGAGTGCTTGCACTCGAGCAGGGGCTCCAGGTTGGGATCTGGATGGGCAGCTGACTGGTCTCGAGGGTCTTGTTGATTTGACTCCGTGGGTGTCGTGCGAGCGACACCCGCGGGTGTAGCCCCCGAGGCCATGGGGGAGTGGTTAGAACTCCCTTGTGGGCTTCTCGAAGAATCCTCCATCGCTAGGGAACCTTCTGCCCAGTGGGCGCGCCTTTTTAGGCGGGGGTCGTCAGGGAGCGGAGATTGCGGCGCCGTGTGTGCCTGTCAATCATGCTCGAAATGTGGTTTGGTATAAATATTCGCGGTAACCTTTCCTTTGCCGCGGGAGACTTCGCCCGAGGCTTGGCTCGGAGGGCTCGGACGAGACGGAGAATGAGCGTTTGTCCTGGGCCTGTTCTCGAGGGCTCAGGCGAGATGGGGGTCGAGTCTTTCATCCGAGTCCTGAAAATCTCATGCTCACATAAGAAAAAGAGATTAGTCGCAACTGTCCGAGTTTTTAGACCCTCTTTCGTCGAGGGGTGCCAGGCTGAACCGACTGGCCGGCTCCTCGAGCTGTCCGGCATGCCGATTACCCTGGCTCGTCATCCCGCGAGTCCTTTCGATCGGATGCGAGGGGGGATGCCTCGTACTACCCCGAGTGGGCGAGTATCGAGGTTCCCGGTGAGCTGGTAACGGGGGATCCAAGTGAGAGCTCGTGCCCCATTCGATAGGGGTCGACTGTGGCCCGGAGGCGGTCTCATAAAGCATGGGCGCTCAGTGTGCAGGAGTGCCGGGTCCATTCGATAGGGCCCGGTGGCTCGATGCCTCCCTCCGAGGGGATCTCACTGCACGTCGAGCTCCCCGCCTTGGATACACGTGAGGGGCCTCGAGGGCTTGGCCCTCGAGTAATGCCTCGAGTGGCGCCCCTTGGTGTCCCTGACTCGGGTGCTCGAAGCCGGCTGTCGAACCCTCTTCGAGGGCCAGCCTTCGCAGCTTCGAGGCTTAGGGCCGGGGCCCGTTTTTACCTTCGTGAAGAAGCCTCCGTCGTCTGGGAACCCTTCTGCCCGTTGGGCGTGCCTTTTTAGGCGAAATCTGCCGGGGAGAGCGGCGGACGCGAAGCCGGAACGACGGTCGTGGCGGGCCCGGGTAGTGGAGCGAATGGAGAGCCGCCGCGTGTTCCCTGCATCCGGCTCGAGACGTGGTTAGACGGGCGCATTAAATGCATGCGGTTACCTTTTTTCGTCGTCGTGGGACGCCTCGCCTGTTGGTGTTCTTTCGTATAAATATCAAAAGAGAGGAGAGGATTCGTTTACTTTGCCTTTGTCTTTACTTTCGCCGTAGCCCGCGCACGCCTTCTTCTCAATCTCGCAATTGGAAATCTTCCCGGCCGCCCGTCCGCAGCTCAGATCCGTGCCGCTGCCGACATGGCCGCCCAATCTCAAGTGCTGCCGCCTGAGGATTGGAGCCCATCGAAGACGACGCAGGAGGAGTTGGAGACGCTGGTGGGGCGTGGGCTCCTCCGCCCCAACCCGGAGGCGGGGCCGGCGTGGTGGATTCTTCCATCGGCGGACCACCGTGAGCCGCACCCGCCGGAGGGGTACGTGGTGAGCTTTACTCGCTACCATCGCATGGGGCTCGGTGTTCCGCCGAGTCGCTTCATGCGGGCGCTTACCCACCACTTCGAGGCGGAGCTGCACCACTTCTCCCCCAACTCAATCTCGCACGCCGCCATCTTCGCCGCGGTGTGCGAGGGATATTTGAAGATGGAGCCGCACTGGGAGATGTTCGTCCACCTCTTCCGGGGCGAGCTCTTCGTCAAGGCCTCGAAGTCCGGCGGGAGGCGGTTCGTGCGCATGGGCTCCTTGGCCATCACCGCGAGGACTGGACCTTCACCGGCCGGCGTCCCACGCGAGTACCTGCGCTACAAGCTTTCTTCTAACCAGGCGGGGTGGGACGACCACTGGTTCTACTTGCGGAACGAAGGTGGCCTCTTTCCGCAGTATACCGGCGGCATTCTCACCCGTCGCCCAGAGAAGTGGACCTGGGGCGTCGCGTCGGACAGGCAGCGCCACCTGGTGCCGCTGATGAAGGCGATGAAGGAGTTGGTGGAGGAGAAGGGGCTGACCGTCGCGGCGGTCATCTGGGCGTTCCATCAGCGAAGGGTCCTTCCGCTGGCGGACCGTCCCCTCCTCATGTTCGAGATGGGGCCTAAGGCCTCACTCGAGGGGTTGAAGCGCTCGAGGTTGGCGGAGGTGGGGCTGTCCCGGAATGAAGCCGTCTCCCGGGTGTCGATCACGATCCAAGGGACGTTCCGTCCCGAGGAAGCCAACCTGATCGCCATGGCACCCGCCATGGGGTGTCCTGACCTGGTAAGCTTTCCTCGAGCCGGTTGCCGTCGAGCCCCTCTTTTCCTCTTTCTTCCCGTAATTTTCCTTATCTGTTCTGTTGCGGCAGGGGGCGTTTACCTTTCGCGCGTCGAGGCCTCCGGTGAGGGAGGACGCCGCGGATACCCAGGTGAGGCGCCTTTCTGCCCAAAAAGACAAGGAGAGCAAGGACGCCGAAAAGAAGAAAGAGAAAATCAGAAACTTGCGTCGCTCGGCTCGGGAGCAGAGGCTGGCGAAGGCTCGCCGCAACCGCCAGCCTGGAGACGAGTCCCCAGAGCTGAGCTCCTCGGGCTCGGAGGAGGAGAGCGATGACGAGGATGAGGATGATGACGAGGGGATGGACGCGCGTTTGAGGCGTGCGGGGGTCTTCGGCGTCGGGGCTGACCCCTCCTTTGTGCAGGAGGAAGTCTTGGAGGTCCCCCCGACGAAGGGATCGCGCGGGGCGCAGTCGCGGAGGTCCGCGCCGAGCCAGGCTTCGCTCGAAGCCCAGGGGACCTCGAGCTCCGCGCCGGACGCGCCGACAGTCGTGAGGAAGCCGCGGACCAGGAGCGCTGTCGACGCGGCGCAGAAGGAGTCGACGTCGGCGTCGACCCAGGCGAGGGCTCCCGAGAGGGGCCGGACCTCGAGGGCTGGCCCTCGCGTCGAGAGGGAACCTGAGCCCGCCCGTCGCGAAGCGTCGAGGTGTGCTTCGAGCCCCCGAAGGAGCGGACAGCACGATGGGGCGTCGAGCCCCCGCCATCATGAGCGTCGTGGGAGGAGCCCTATGTCGTCTCGTGATGGTGGCCGCGAGCGGCCTCGGAGCCCGTCGCCGCACCCACGTCAGGAGAGGGAGGCAGATGCGGGGAGGCGCGATCGTCGCGTCGAGCTTCGGAGTAGGTCCCGGAGCCCGCGTCGAGAGAGGCGCCGAGACGGCAGCTCGACGGAGACTAGGTCTCCCTCCCGGAGCGAGAGACCCAGGGATGGCGCCACGTCGGGGTCGAGCCACAGGAGGCACCGGGAGCCTTCCCTCCTCCCGAGCCACGGGGAAACGGCCCAGGTGCGTGGCTCGAGCCAAGGGTCGGGCTCGAGACCCCCGAGCGGGTCTGGCGACTCGGGAAAAAAGCTCAGCCGTCGTTTTGGGTGAGTGGTGTTTTAATTCCGGAGGTAGTGAGGATTTGCCTTTCTTTCCTTTGATGATACATGCTGTCTCTGGGGTTTCCAGGGAGAAGCGCACTCGGCAGGAGGCTGGGCTCGCGGCGTCCAAGCGGGCCAAGACTTCGAGCTCCGCAGATGTCCGGGCCCTTCGAGGTATGGGCCCTTCTTCTGCCGGTGAGGCGGCCTGGCTGGCGAAGGCTCGAGCGGCTATGGCTCGAGGGCGTCAGATGGCCGCAGTGGATCTTGGTGAGGCTGGCGGCGCCGACTGCGGGGGTCGAAATCTTTTTTGGTCCTCACGATGTTGTTTTCGTCTAAAGCAGGGCCCTCAACTCCTGCCGTCGAGCCTGCCGTGACTGCGTCCGTCACGGCTCCGATCCCTCCTCCTTTGGTGGCGCCTTCCGAAGGGACCACTTCTCCCCCGGCTACGACGGCCGCCCCGGGGGGTGCGCCGGAGGCAAGGGCGGCCTCGGAGGAGCTCGAGGCCGAGGCGGTTAAGGGCCTTGGGGCCCCAGACGCCACGAGCCGACCCGCTGGTCAAGACCCCCCTCCGCCGGAGCCTCTTGCACCCCCGGAGCGGGAGAACGCCGAGGAGGTGTCGGGGGCGAGGACGCCCACGGTGGAGGAGCTCTTAGAAGAGCTGGAGAAGGCGCCGTCTTCAGTCGAGGCCCCCGCGCCGGAGGGGGCGTCCGAGGCGCCGTCCAAAGCCGACCAAGGGCCGGAAGACTCGAGCCACACGCTGCAGCTCGAGCTCCTGCGTGCTGATGCGCCGAGCCCGGATGGCACCACGGGCCCTGTCGAGCCCTTGGCTCGGCAGGGGGCTCCGCGGGAGGCGCGAGCCATCTTCAGGGAGGTGGCTGAGCTCATGGCGGAGGCGGAGCGGGCTCTGTCGGAGCAGATGGAGAAGTCCGCGCAGGTGGTGGCTGCCCTCGCGAGGGCGGAGGGGGAGCTCGAGGGGCTCCGCGCCGAACTGGGCCGGAACGCTCGGATGGCGGACCGACTTCGTGCGGCGGAGGCGGAGGTCCAGGCGGCTCGTGACGAGGCCGCCCAAGCTAAGAGGGAGGCCGCCACTGCCTCGGCCGCGGCGGAGGCGTCGGAGAAGGAGGCCGCCGACGCTCGGAGCGAAGCCGTTGCCGCCCGAGCCACAGCGGACGCCATGGTAGCGGAGGCCGCCGCTGCCCAGAACGAAGCCGCCACCGCCCGGTCCGCGGCGGAGGCGTCGGAGAAGGAGGCCGCCGACGCTCGGAGCGAAGCCGTTGCCGCCCGAGCCACAGCGGACGCCATGGTAGCGGAGGCCGCCGCTGCCCAGAACGAAGCCGCCACCGCCCGGTCCGCGGCGGAGGCGTCGCGGCAAGAGGTGATCCGGAAGGATCTGGCCCTCGCGGAGGCGGGCAAGCTGGTCGAAGGCCTTAGGGGCGAAAGGCTCGACGCGCTGTCTCGGGTGAGCACACTCGAGCAGCGCATCGAGGTCCTCACCAGCGACTTTGCCGCTTTGAACGTGCACTGCCGAGGTATTTTTCCTGCTTTGTTTTGCCTTGTTCTCGGGGTGCTTGCTATGCCGCGGATTCACTTTTTCCTGTCTGCTGTATAGACGTTGAGACAACCGCCGAGAAGTTCCGCGAGACGAACCAGGTTCTCGTGGAGCAACTTCGAGGCGAGACGATGGTGTCGGAGAGGGCGCGCGTCACCCTCGACAGGCTTAGCTCCGTGTGGGGCGCCGGCCCGGTTGCCGCAGCAGAGGGTACGGTGGCTCGAGGCGATGCTTTGGTCGACGCCCTGTGCTACTTCGATGTGGCCGCGCGGGACCGCGTCCGGCTCGCTCTCCACCATGGCGTGAACCAGGCGCTCGCGGCCGTTCGCTCCGGTTTCCGCTACCCGGTCAACGTTGTTGCCAAGGGCTTCATTGAGATCGAGGGGAAGGATGAGGAGTGGAACATCCGTCGCGTCGACGCGATCCTGGAGAAGATGGAGAAGCCGGGCGCGGCGCTAGCGAAGCTTTTCGAGGAGGACGTGCTGCCTCCCGACGTGAGCAGTGGCGTAGAGGGCGCTTCTCCTCTTGGCTCGAGCGTTGACGTTGGGCCCTCCGTTGGAGACCTCGGGGAGGAGTACGCAACCGACGAGGACTGAGGCCTGCGAGCCAAAATTGGGCGTTTGAGGCCCTTGTAAAAATTTGCATCACAATTTATGCCCTGTCGAGGCTATTGTATGGAAATAACTTGTTTATTTTGCGAGAGTTATTTCCTTTTGCAGTTTTATTTGGCCATGTCTTCCTATCACAGGCTCGAACCTTTATTGGCTCAGTCTATGCTCCCTTGATACACGTCGCGAGTCCCTCGAGGGGAGACGTAGGTAGGGTACCGTAGCCCGGGGGCGTAGGTGGACGTCTACGTCGACGTCCCCCGACTCTTGGGGGTTCGAGGGTATTTACGGGTTTAGACGTTGCTAGTACGCTCGAGATGTGAATTGAGATGGCGGTCAAACAAAACTGAAAAAGGAAAATGCTCATTTTTTTCCGGAGTCTGGGGGGGAAAGCCCCCCGTCAGCCCCCGAGGGAGGCTTGACCCTGAGCCTGGCAGGGCCAAGGCTACCTTAAGTTGTTTAAGCAAAATGGATAAACAATGCACGAGTTTGTTTATTCATTTTGGACGTGTTTGTACAAAGCAACAAAATGAATGAGGCCTCGAGGCCTTTAAGGGTAAAAGCGACGTAGCTGAGATATGTTCCACGCGTTCGCCAGGATCCTGCCTCGATCGTCGCGGAGTTTGTACGTTCCTGGCTTGAGCACTTCAGCTACGGTGTATGGGCCTTCCCACGGAGGAGTGAGCTTGTGGCGCCCTCGATTATCTTGCAACCGTCGAAGCACGAGGTCCCCCACCGCCAGGTCCCTCGTGCGTACGTGCTTGTCGTGGTAGCGTCGAAGCGTTTGCTGGTAGCGCGCCGAGTTGATGAGCGCCGCGTCTCGGGCCTCCTCGAGCTGGTCCTTGGCGTTGGCGAGCTTTTCGTCGTTGGTTTGCTCGTTGTAGGCTCGAAGTCGAGGGGAGCCGTATTCGAGGTCCGTGGGCAAGACAGCCTCGGCACCGTAGGTTAGGAAGAACGGAGTGAACCCGGTGGCTCGGCTCGGCGTAGTCCTGAGGCCCCACAGCACCGAGGGGAGCTCTGCGGCCCACCCCTTTCCGAAGTTTTTGAGGGTCTTGAATAGCCTCGGCTTCAGCCCATGGAGTATCATGCCGTTGGCGCGCTCGACCTGCCCGTTGCACTGAGGGTATGCGACCGAGGCCCATGTCACGCGAATGTTGTTGTCGTCGCAGAAGTTGGTGAACTTTTTGCCCGTGAATTGGGTGCCATTGTCGGTGATGATGACGTTAGGCACCCCAAACCGGTACATGATGTCGGCGATGAACTCGACAGCCTTTTCGGAGGTGAGGTCGCCTATGGGTTTGGCCTCGATCCACTTGGTGAATTTGTCGATGGCCACGAGCACATGCGTGCACTTTCCAGTTGTCGTCTTGAGGGGGCCCACGAGGTCGAGCCCCCAGACGGCAAACGGCCAAGTGATGGGGATCATCTGCAGGGCGTGCGCTGGCTGGTGCGTTTGCTTGGCGTAGAACTGACACCCATGGCAAGCTTGGACCAGGCGCTTGGCGTCTCCGATGGCGGTTGGCCAGTAGAAGCCTTGTCGGAAGGCGTTCCCTACCAGGGTCCTTGGCGCTGCATGATGGCCGCAAGCCCCCGAGTGCACGTCGTTGAGGAGCCTGCGTCCCACCTCGATGGGGATGCAACGTTGAAGGATCCCGGATGGGCTTCGACGGTACAGCTCCCTTTCGTCGCCGTAGATGACGTAGGTCTTGGCCCTTCGAGCGACGCGTCGGGCTTCCGCCTTATCTTCTGGTAGCACGCCTTGCATCAGGTACTCGAGGAAGGGCGTCCGCCAGTCGAGGGGTCGTGACGAAGGAGAGGCGGGTGCGTCGATCTGCATCGCCTCAGTGGACGTCGAGGGGTCGTTTTCGAGGGGTGGCGTTGAAGGTCGAGCCCCCGCGTCCGGCCCGAGGGGTGGCGTCGAGGTGCCAGCCCCCGGGCCGATTTCGACGGATGGCTTGAAAATGTCCCTCGAGAAAACATCTGGTGGGACGGTGCCGCGCGTGGAAGCCAACTTTGCCAGCTCGTCTGCGGCCTCGTTGTATTTTCGAGCGATGTGGTTGAGCTCGAGGCCGTAGAACTTGTCTTCTAGCTTGCGCACTTCTCCGCAGTATGCCTCCATCTTGGGATCGATGCAGCTCGAAGCCTTCATGACCTGGTTGATGACGAGCTGCGAGTCACCTCGGGCGTCGAGGCGTCGGACCCCGAGCTCGAGGGCGATGCGCAGCCCATTGACGAGGGCCTCATACTCGGCGACGTTGTTGGAGGCGGGGAAGTGCAAGCGTAGCAGGTAACGCATGTGTACTCCGAGGGGCGAGATGAAGAGCAGGCCTGCTCCCGCCCCCGTCTTCGTGAGAGATCCATCGAAGTACATGGTCCAGAGTTCGGCCTGAATCTGCGCCGGCGGGAGCTGAGTGTCGGTCCATTCAGCAACGAAGTCCGCCAACGCTTGCGACTTGATGGCCTTTCGCGGGGCATAGGTGATGGTCTCCCCCATCAGTTCGGCGGCCCACTTGGCGATGCGCCCCGTGGCCTCCCGATTGTTGACGATTTCTCCGAGGGGGAAGGATGACACCACCGTTACGGGATGAGCGAGGAAGTAGTGCTGGAGCTTGCGCCTGGTGACGATGATGCCGTAGAGCAGCTTTTGGATGTGCGGGTACCGGACCTTGGCCTCGGAGAGTACCTCACTGGTGAAGTATACCGGCCGCTGGACCGGCAACGTATGGCCCTCCTCGTGCCTCTCGACGGCTATGACCGCGCTAACCACCTGAGTGGTTGCGGCCACATAGAGGAGGAGGGGCTCGGGGAAACCGTCACCTTCGGCTGGTCGTGGGGGCACGAGAATTGGTGCGCACGTCAGCAGCCCCTTCAACTTGGTTAAGGCCTCCTCGGCTTCGGCGGTCCACGCAAAGTGTTCCGTCTTTTTTAGTAGGCGGTAGAGGGGTAGTGCTTTTTCTCCCAGCCTCGAGATGAATCTGCTGAGAGCGGCTAGGCAGCCTGTTACCTTCTGTACGCCCTTGAGGTCACGAATCGGGCCCATCCTCGTGACTGCTGAGATTTTTTCAGGGTTTGCCTCGATCCCCCGTTGCGAGACGATGTAGCCAAGTAGCATGCCTCGAGGCACACCAAAGATACACTTCTCGGGGTTGAGCTTCACATTCTTGGCCCGGAGGCACTCGAACGTGGTCTCGAGGTTGCTGATGAGGTTCCCTACTTTTTTGGTTTTAACCACGATGTCGTCGACGTAGGCCTCGACGGTCTTGCCTATGTGCTCGCCAAAGATGTGCTGCATACATCGTTGGTACGTTGCCCCGGCGTTTCGAAGGCCGAAGGGCATCGTAACATAGCAGTACATACCAAATGGCGTGATAAAAGAGGTCGCGAGCTCATCGGATTTTCTCATCCTAATTTGGTGGTAGCCGGAATACGCATCAAGGAACGAAAGCACTTCGCACCCAGCGGTGGAATCGACGATCTGATCAATTCTAGGTAAAGGAAATGGAACTTTTGGACATGCTTTATTCAGACCAGTGTAATCTACACACATCCGCATTTTTCCATTCTTTTTCCTAACTAGTACTGGGTTAGCTAGCCACTCTGGGTAAAGTACCTCCTTGATGAATCCGGCCGCCAAAAGCTTGTGCACCTCCTCGCCGATGATCCTGCGCTTTTCCTCGTCGAAGCGGCGCAGGCGTTGCTTCACCGGTCTGGACCCGGCCTGGATCTTCAAGGCGTGCTCGGCGACTTCCCTCGGTATGCCCGGCATGTCCGAGGGGTTCCACGCAAACATGTCGATGTTTGCGCGGAGAAAGTCGACGAGCACTGCTTCCTATTTGGGCTCGAGGCTGGTACTGATGGTCAGCATCTTGCGTTTGGCCGAGGTCGGGTCGACGGGTATTTGCTTGGTGTGCTCGGCCGGCTCGAAGGTGCCGGCGTGACGCTTTGCTTCTGGGGCCTCCTCGGTGGCCAGAGCTGCCAAGGCCTCGAGCGAGTCGAGGTGGACGTTGGCCTCCCCCCGCTCGACGCACTCCACGTCGCAGTGGTATGCGTGCTCGTAGGAGGTGTCAACGGTGATGACCCCTTTTGGCCCCGGCATCTTGAGCTTCAAGTACGTGTAGTTAGGAATCGCCATGAACTTGGCGTAGCCTGGCCGGCCGATGATGGCGTGGTAGGTCCCTTGGAAACCGACCGCCTCGAAGGTGAGCGTTTCCTGGCGGAAGTTTGCCGGCGTGCCGAAGCAAACCGGCAGGTCGATGCGCCCGAGGGGGTGGGCCTTCTTTCCTGGCACTACTCCATGGAACCCCCCGACGCTGGGTCGGAGCTGTCCCTCTGAAATCCCCAGGAGGTCGAGGGTCTCGAGGTATATGATGTTGAGGCTCGAGCCCCCATCCATCAACACCTTAGAGAACCGAACGTCGACTATGACGGGGTCGACGACGAGGGGGTATGCCCCCGGGTTTATGACACGGTCCGGATGGTCGTCACGGTCGAACGTGATTGGCGCATCGGACCAGTCAAGGTACCGGGGGCCGTCGTGGCCAAGCGAAAAGATTTCCCGGCGCTCCTTCTTTCTTTCTCGAGCTGAGAGCCCGACGGTCGGCCCCCCGTAGATCATGTAGCAGTCGCGCACCGGGGGGAAGTCGTCGTCTGCGTTCCTGCCGCCGCGTCGATCGGTATCCTTTCCCTTAGGCGCGTCTTCCTTCTTATCGCCGAGCCTGGAGTAGTAGCCCTTCATCAGTCGGCAGTCTTTCAGCTTGTGGTTTACGGGGCCCCTGTGGTAGGTGCAGGTATCCTCGAGCATCTGATCGAAAACAGCCCCGTCAGGGGGGCCTCGGGGCTTCTTAGGCTCGAGGGCGCCCGCGAGCACCTCTTTGTCGTCGTCGCCATCGGCGTCACGTTTCGCCTTCTGGCCCTTGCGCTTGTTTTTCCTCTTTTTGTTGCCGTCATTGCTGTCGTTCTTAGCGTCGTTGCCCTTGTTGGAGCCCTCCGGCGCGATCACCGCCTTGCCTTTGTCCGTGGAACGGCCAAAGAAGGCCCCCACTGCTTCGTCGCCCGAAGCAAAGCTGGTGACGCGATCCATCAGGTCCTCGACCGTCCCGGGACGGTAGCGTCCTAGCTCATGAACAAGCTCTTGGCACGTCGTGCCCGCGAGGAACGCTGAGATGACGTCCTCGTCAGGCACGTGAGGGAGCTCGAGACGCTGCTTCGAGAACCGTCGAGCAAAGTCGCGGATGGGCTCGTCCGTCGCCTGCCTGCAACGCCGTAGGTCCCAGGGGTTGCCCGGACGCACGCAGGTCCCCTTGAAATTCCCGTCGAAGACCCTGACTAGGTCGGTCCAATCGTGGATCCGATCCGGCGGGAGCCCCTCGAGCCACCGGCGGGCGGTGTCCGAGAGGTAAAGAGGGAGTTGACG
Source organism: Coix lacryma-jobi var. lacryma-jobi (assembly GCA_009763385.1). NCBI lineage: Eukaryota > Viridiplantae > Streptophyta > Magnoliopsida > Poales > Poaceae > Coix > Coix lacryma-jobi. The sequence goes on along the minus strand of CM019824.1, from coordinate 33,958,114 downwards.
TATGATCACGCGGTCGTCGTTCTTCGCTCCGCCCAGTTGGCAGCCAAGGCGGAAGTCCGAGAGCCAGAGCTTGGGCTCGACCTCCCCGTCATACTTCACGATGTTGGTCGGCGGGCGGAAGCGGTCGGGGAGGGTTGAGCTGCGGATGGCCCGGCTGAAGACCCTGGGGCCCGGGGGCTCGAGGGCTTGCCGGTCCTCATCACTGTCGTAGCGTCCCCCTCGATGGGCGCTATAGCCACGCTCTTGGGCCCCCTTATCCTTGCGTCGTCGGTTGATGTCGTTGCGGGCGTCATTGAGGTCTCGAGGTGGCCGGTTGTCGATGATCCGTTCGCGGACTGGCCTAGCTCGAGAGGCGTCCGGCTGGTGGACGGATGCCTCGCGGTCGTTGCGGGGCGCATCTGTCGGTTTCCCCGAGGCCGCTCCGCGCCGCCGCGACGCTGAGCTCTCGGCCTGCTGCACAGCGGCTGTCTCGAGGAGGCCCTTCATTTCTCCAAGCATGCGCCTAGCGTCTGGGTTGGAGACGGCGGGTAGATCGCGGAGCAACATGGCGGCTGCGACCACGTTCTGCCCGGCTCTCGGGAAGCATACCTCAGGGCGTGCTGGTGCCCCGCCCTCGAGGATCTGCCGGTGGACCTCTCGAGCTCGGCCTCGAGCTCCGGCTCCTCGGGGTTGGGGTGGTTCCTGCATCAGGGTTTGCCGGAGCTGTAACAGGTGTCGCCGTTCTTCCTCGGCTTTAGTGATTGCCTCTTGCACTTGAGCGAGTTGCGCCGCCCGGCCATCGTCGTGCTTAGGCGGTACAACCGGTGCTGGAGGCTCGTCCCTCCCCAGAACGCGTGATCCGCCTGCCGCGGCCACGTCGCTAGGTCCCTCTAGGTCGAGAGCCGGCCTGTCGTCGTCGCCTTCGTCCTCGGTATCGCATACGACTCCCTCGAGTTGGAAGCACTCCCTGGTGGGGTCCCAGAGGTCGGGGTCGTGGTAGTCGTATTCGTCGGAGTCGGAACTGTCGAGGGCACGCCGCCTTGGCCGATGCTGGGACCGCAGCTCGTGGTACCATTCTCCGACGGTGGCTCGTCGAGGTGGCTCGAGGGGTCGCAAGAAGTCGCTGTCGACGCACGCGGGGTGGACGATTTCCAGGCTGGCCATGGCCCGCAGCAGCGCGCCCGGACGCTGCTCCCGGTCCACCTCCGTCTGGTCCTGATGGCACTCGTCGAGGCGGTGGGCGAAAACAGCCGCAGAGTTGTCGAGGCCGATCGGGAACCGCTGGCGTCGAGCGCAGTGCGACCCGCGCGGGAGGAGGCTGAGCTGTGTCGATGGCGCACGGCTTGGAGGCCTCTGGCCTGGCTCCTGGTTCGTACGCATGATGAACGCAAAGTTGCTAGGCGGGCGTGAGTGCGCCCTGGAGGTCTCCGGCCGTGCGCCGGGCGGGTTTCCCCTTGGGGCCCCTGCACCGGCTACGGGGGCGTAGGTGTTTGCCGCGGGCACCGCCTGCGCCCGACGACGACGGTGACGATGGCGCCGCTCGCGACGTGGCGACGTGTGGTGGTGTGGGCGACGCGTCACGCCCCCCGCGCGGGGTGGCGTGACACGCACTCCGCCCAGGCCCTCCGTGGAGAGCAGAGTCAGCTCGTTGCTGTTGCCTGTGGCCAGGAACTCGAGGCTCCCGAACCAGACGACGGCACCAGCCGAGAACGGAAGAGGAGATGAAGCCATCCAGGAGTCAACGAGAAATCGGCTCGGACACGCGAAGGCCCCTACCTGGCGCACCAACTGTCGGTGTTTCGAACCCGGGGGTATGACACCAACGAGTAATATGATCGCGTGCTCTCTTCCTGGATGGTGATGCAAGATGACACAAGGATTTATCCTGGTTCGGGCAAAGAAGGCCCTACGTCCAGCGGGGGAGGTGATTCTTGTATTACTTGTACCTAAGTGCTTGTACAGGGGCGAATACAAGCTCAGTGAGCGTGGACCGGAGTCCGGACTCGAATGTATGTGTGTGTGGACTTGTGTGTTGTGTAACTGTCGACCTGAGTCTCTCCCTCTCCTGAATGAGGGCCCTAGCGTCCCCTTTTATAGAGCAAGGGGAGGCCAGGGTTACAAAAAGTATTACAGGTGTCGGGGCGCATGGCGCCCCATACGGAGAAGGGTAGGAACCCTGTCTTGTCGGGGCCACTGGAGCCGATGTGATCGTCGCTGTTGAGGCGTCCTTGAGTCGTGGCTTCCATCCCGGGCGCGGACGTGGGGGTGCGACAAGGCGGGAGCCGTACAGCACCCATCCCGGAATGTATAGTACGCGGTGAGGTCCCTCCGGGTCTTGGGGTACCTGTCCTCCAACAGCACGAAAGTAGTTAGGACTCGAAGGGCGCGGAACCGGCTTCGAGGTGGTACCACGGGGGCTCGAGGGGCGCGGAGCTGGCCTCGAGGTGTCACAGTGCAGGGCTCGTGGGGCGCGTAGCCGGCCTTGAGGGGTGACAGTGCCTGGCTCGAGGGGCGCGTAGCCGACCTCGAGGGGTTACAGTGCCTGGCATGGCCGAACAGTGCTGCACTGGTGCCCTTTTGCCCATGCTTGTGGTGAAAACGAGACTTGACCTTTACACCGAGTTATTGTGGTACACGCCGTGCACTAGTGGACATGACCGGAGTAGGTGAAGGCGTTAAATGCGTGGTGTGGGCTGGTACGGCTGTCTGTACAGCTCGAGGTCCGTGCGTTAAGGCTCGAGGTGTGGGAGCGCGTTCGCCCGAGGCCTGGCTGAGAGGGCTCGGGCGAGACGGAGATAGAGCGGTTCGCCCGAGGCCTGGCTGGGAGGGCTCGGGCGAGACGGAGACAGAGCGTTCGCGTGTTTGCGTTAATTGGGGGTACCCCTTTTATGTACCACCGACAACTTGGTTATACACAGGATTTTGAGCCCACACCTCCTGCCAAGGCAATCCAATATTATTTAGCTGGACCCAACCCTACTCTGGGTTGTAATGCCCCAAATCTGAAAACTTTCATGAAAATTCCTGCAACTTCACCCACTGCTCCTTCAGGAGGAAAAGGCAAAAGAAAAACACTCGAGAGTGCCTCCTTACCCAGGAAACCAAGGACAAAAAGGGCTCAATTATCTCCTAAGGTATGAATCCTTCATTCTATGTCAAACTAGTAACCTCATTCGGCAATAAACTTGATTACCTTCGAATTCCACTGCTTCTATTGCAGCCACAGGTTAAAACTCTTAAATTTGGTGGCACCTCATCAACTGAAGATCCAAAAAACCCCGAAGGTTCAAAAAATCAAGAAGCTGATGAGACTATAGGTAATACGTTCGGCTAACCTCCTCTCTGTTGCCACATCATCTTTTCATACTCACACAATTACTTGAAATAGATGAAATTCTAAACGAACTGGCAGAAGAACCTTCTCCTGATCATGTCCCAAGCTCACCTCCTCCGAATACTCAGCCAAACTCTCAAGCAGGCCAGGATCAATCAGCTCAAGTAAAGTTTCATCTCAAACTATATTATTCCAACACATTCATTCAATCGGCTAACTCTTCTTTCTCCCTTTTTAGAAGAAAACCATTGAGCCGACCATGAGTTACTCATTTTCCATTGAAGATTATATCATTGAGAAGGGTGAAGAAAATACCTCTCAACACACTCTATCAATAGAAAATCAAGCTCGGCTGAGGGAAATGATTACTCTGTTGAATAAGGACACCGTCAATTTGGTTCAGGATGCAGATCAGATCAGAGATATCCTTGAACTCATTGATGAAGATATTCCCCCTGCTCTTTTAACTCCCCTAGAGTCTGCAGCCCACCTTGATAACCTCTTCAGTATGGTGAGAAGGGCAACCAAGAACATATCATCTAGGGCAGTCTTGCAGAATGATAGGTTCTCAAAGAAGTTGGAACTTAAAAATTTGCATTCTCATATCCAAACTGCAAAAAATTCTCTGACAACCCTGGAACCCGAATTGAAGGCCATGGAGGAAGAAAAAGGCAAGTTAGAAGCCCGGCTAGCTGAACTGAACGCCAAAATTTAGTCTCACAAAGCTCACATAGCCGATTTGCCGAAGAGCATAGAAGCGGCTTCACTAAGGATGACTTCGGCTCTCAAAGAAGATCGGCAAATCAAAACCAAGTTATCCAAAATCCAGGGCTCCAAAGATGAAGACCAGAAAGTACTAGACAATGTCAGCCGAATCAGGTCCGAGGCCATAGAGGCAATTAATCAGCTTCTAAACGAGTAGACATCGAACTTGTAACAAACTAAGTGTAATGTACTCTGTCTCCGCAAAACTATTTTGTGCTTCCATGTTTTTATTTGTCTTGAGAAAACAATCGGTCCTTTTTCCTTAAACTCTCCTTATTAAGATGTAGTCGATCATCCTCATTTTCTAACAGCCGAATGAAACTTGACTCAAAAGAACTAAGAATATAGTCGAACGGCATTCGGCTTTTCCAATCCTGGCCCAGTCCAATAATGGCCTAGCTGAAGGAAAAAACCCTACTTCGTCATTTGACATTTTTGCCCCACTACTCCATGGAACTCGCCACGACTCCTTTCTCGGCTTACAAATAACCTCCTTTTGCCAGCCTCGATTGCCACTACAGCTAAACATCCTTGCTTCCGCCTCTTCATATTCTTCGCTCGATTCAATCCAGAAGAAAACCCTAACATTCATAGCAATGGCGAGTAGCGATGATCGCGGCAAGCGACCCGCTGAAGAGGACGCAGAGGGAAGCAGAGCACCGCAACGCCGGCGCCATGGGTAAGAATTGGTTCCGTTGCCCCCTTGCAGTTCTACTCTCTTGTCTGTTTTCCGTCTGGATTTTGATTTTTCATTTACTAGGATAAGATTCATCTCCTCTAGCCAAAGCCATCCGCAACTAGGAAACCCATCGTTCGGTTCTTCCAGCTCCTCCAATTCCCTAGATTCTTCCTCAGATTCCTACTACTCTAATTGGTGGAATCACCGTGACGCCTGCCGTTTCAAAGAGGAGAGGGATAAAGCCCAAGAAGAATTGGGTGAAGTCTCCAAACAATACGGCATCGACCAGCTCGAATGGGAAGATCAATGGAAGCAACTCTATGACGCTATCAAAGGTCAGTGAAATCTTCGCCTGATTCCCCTTCTTCTAATTAAACTTGCTTGCCTGATGTATCCCTTTTTTGTCCAGCATTGTGTGCAGAGGTCGACCGCCTGAAAATTGCAGCAACCAAGGTGACCAACAAGGTGAATGCTCAGGGGGCAACCGTGGAGGCACGCCTTGATGATGTGGTCAGTCGTGTCGATCAAGCCGTCATTCACGACGTACACCACGGTGTTGCCTTAGGGTTGGCGGCAATGTCCACCCAAGCGCGTGAAGACTTCTCCACCATGCCAACCGGCTTTCTTGGTGGCGAGCTTTCAGAGGACGTCGAGGACATTGAAGAACTTCTGGAAAATTACGAGGATCATGCAACCGTACTTGCCCAGGCCACTGATGCCCAATCTGTCCTGAACAGATTATTTGACGAATAGTTTGTATTTAGGAGTCTCTGTGATAAGATCGCTCCCCTTTTGTGAACCACTTGCACTTGTGAAATATTGGTCTGGGATTCCTGTTTTTTCTTTCTCTGAGCTACCGAAAGCAGAATCCTTGCATAATATTATCTTTATTTGGTTAGACTGATACTTTTGCTCTAAAGGCGACACATTTTATGTCGGCTACTTTTCCAAACTCTCGGAGCATTTTTTTCTGCTAAAGGCGATGTTTCAAATCGGCTATCTTTGCACATGAACATTCTCTAAGTCTGTTTATGTGCCAACTTCTACACTGGGATAGAACTTCTTGAGAAATCTCCCATTAATAGCTCTAGAAAATTCTTCTCCCAACAAAGTTTTCAAAATATATGCATTACCAGGCACATGTCTTACTATCCGAAAAGGACCTTCCTAATTTGGAGACCATTTACCGAACGCTTTATCTTTCATCCCAATCGGCAATATAACCTTCCAAACCAAATCCCCCTCTGCAAAGTGTTTCTCTTTAACTTTCTTATTGTAATACTTAGCAACACGTAATTTGTTCTTCTCTATATTCTCCAATGCTCTAAGACGAACCAAGTGCAAATCTTCTAGTTCATCCATCATTAAACTTTTATAATCTTCTTTCCTTAAATTATTCTGCAATGTAACTCGTCTTGAACTTGATTGTAACTCCCATGGCAACACAACACAATGCCCATAAACCAACTCGTAGGGAGATGCTTGAGTAGACCCATGACATGCCATTCGGTAAGCCCACAATGCTTCATTAAGAACCAAATGCCACTTCTTTGGCTTTTCATCAATCTTTTTCTGGATAATCTTAATCATAATTTTATTTGATGCTTCAGCTTGACCATTGGCTTATGCATAATACGGAGAAGAATTAAATAACTTGATCCCCATTTCTTCAGCAAAGTCACAAAATTCGGATGACGTAAACTGGGTCCCTTGATCCGTTGTAATAGTTTGAGGGATCCCGAATCTGTGAACTATATGTTCCTTAACAAAATTGATCATGTTTTCAGATGTAACTTTCTTCAAAGGTATGGCTTCAACTCATTTGGTAAAATAATCTGTAGCCAATAGTACGAACTTATGTCCTTTGCTAGAAGGAGGATGAATTTGACCAATCAAATCTATAGCCCATCCCCTAAACAGCCACGGCTTGATAATTGGATTCATCACCGATGCCGGAACTCTTTGAATATTACCGAACCTCTGACAATCTTGACATCCCTTATAATATTCAAAACAATCTTCGAGCATAGTTGGCCAAAAATATTCGGTCCTTCTTATTATCCATTTCATTCGATAAGCCGATTGATGTGCACCACATATCCCTTCATGCACTTCGCTCATCAGCTTTTTGGCTTCTTCTTGACTTAAACACTTGAGAAGTACTCCATCTATAGATTTATAGTACAACTGATCATCAAGAAGTACAAACTTGAGAGCCTTATACCTGAGCTTTCGGGAGACTTTTTGTGATGGGTTTTTTAAGTAATCAGTAATCTCCTTTCTCCAATCATCAACCATATGATCTTCATTCAAAGCAAGTGAAGGACCGAAAGTGCTACCAGAAAGCGACCAGAGGGGGGGTGAATGGGAGCTTCAAAATTTCCTGCTGGAAACTTGTTGCCACTGTCCCGTGAATCTCCCCAAGAGCAAACCCTAGAGCTCGTAAGTGTCCACGACCCTAGATGTAGGGTGGATGCTTCCAAGAAGCACAGCGAGACACTACATGACTCTAGAAACCCAACGCAAAAGCCGGAAATCAGAACCGACAACGAACGAACGAACGGCGAACGAAACTGCGCAGACCCAGCAGCATCGGACGCTGGCAGCGTCTGATGCCAAAACACCGGAAGCGTCCGATGTAAAAATGGCCTGTCTAGATCCTTACTGGACACTCATCGGACGCTGTGAACAGTGAACCTTCAGCGTCCGATGGCTACACAACGGAGCCTCCGATGGACAACGGAGCGTCCGATGGTAGCGTCCGTTGCTCCTTTAAAACTGTCAGAACTTGACACATGGCAACGGAGCGTCCGATGCTATTCGGGTCAGCGTCCGATGCCACGAACCCTAGCGTCCGATGCTCCCGATTCAGTGTTGTTCTTCCACAAATTCAACCCGATCTCCTCCGAATCAAAAGCACTAAGACTTAGACTTGGTATGAGGAGTTCCAAGGAGGTTAGTGAGCTATCCCAAAAGAATCATGGCTCGAACCTAACTCCAAATCGGTGAATTGGAAGAAATCGGGGCAAAGGGAACAAAAACCGATCCAAGAGAAAAATCAACCGATCTACTAGCTCGTGAGGTTAGAGGTGGATTCCTTCGGTGGAAAGAAGTGCCTCACGATCTAGAACAACTTGGTTCAAACGGATTTGCAAGAGATGCACCGAACAAAAAGATCGATCGACGGGAAAAACGTGGAGAAGAGCAACCCGCGAAGAACACGAACAAAACGCGAATCACAACCACAAATTTGCAACCGTGTGGCTACCACACGCTACAATAGTGAGATTACGGTCTCACTTCCTCAAAATCTCATGGACACAGAGGTATGATTGTCTTCTCTATGGATCTTAGTTTGCTACAGCAAGGGAGAGGGAGAACAGGAAAACATAGAAGGCAAAATAGCAAATGACTGAGATGGATGGGGAGGTGGGTGTCTCCCCCTACTTATCCTAATTCTAACAATTCCTAATTCTCACTCTACCCCTAACTACTTACAGAGCGAACCAGTTAAACCCTAAGGTTATTCTGGACCAACTCGATGGTAGGTGGATCCGACGGCCACGCCCGCACAACTCGTAGCGTTGCCTCGACGCAACCTCCCGATTGCCGCCACGTGCCGCCACCGCTTTGCGTCCTTTTCCTGGATGTCGTTGTTGACACTTCTTAGCGTCGCTGCTAAGAATAGAGTTTTAATCTATCCCCGGCAACGGCACCAGAAATGCTTGTTGACACTTCTTAGCGTCGCTACTAAGAATAGAGTTTTAATCTATCCCCGGCAACGGCGCCAGAAATGCTTGTTGGTAAAACTAATGACTATTGGATTAATTCCGCAAGCGCACAGAAATTACCGATGTAGCACTTCACCCGGGAGTATTCCAAGGTATCGTATTTATTTTATCCCAAAGGAAGCGATGAGTAGAAAGAGTAACAAGAAAAGGGATCCTATCTTAGATTAGCTACAACTAATGTAGAGGGTGATAAACGAAGGGTAAAAGGAAGGTGATGATTCAGGATAATTAGATGAGATAATTAAAGATAACTAGTGTAGTATAGCTAGGTGGGAGGACAACGAGTGAGAAAGGTTCCTGTGAAATTCTTAATCCACTCCCGTGTTCTAATTAATCAAATAGTAGATACAACTAGGATTGATTACCTTCAACTTGGTTGCTAGGGATAAACGAGAGAGTAAAGCGATAGAAGGTTGTTCACCTAACCCAGTACTCAAGCGGATATTTGGCTTATGGACGCCTTACCTTTTAAAAACTAGCCTAAGTTCACGTGAGGGGATCTAGGTAGCCAGGCAAAATCTGTCACCTTTTGCCCATGCGCCCCTACTGTCCGTGCAAGCCAGCGGCAACCAAAGATAAGTCTTAGCCTAAGCACCACGCTTATGCTAATCCTTATTACTCTAGCTAATATACGATTAACTAAAGCACCGTTTTACGGGCGATGATAAACAACCAAGATGTTTGTGTAAGGATCACAATCTAGTATGTAACTACTACAAGACTAACTAGAGCACTACAATACTATTGCAAGAATAATATTGCACAAAGGATAACACATTGAAATGCAGAAGAAGAATATATATAATAAAATAATTCTGGAAAGAGAAAGATACAAGAGCAATACCAGACTCCCAGAAGACGACTCCGGAGACCCCGAGCTTGCTCGACTCACTCTAACTCCCACACTAGACTACACTACAACTAGAAGGCTAACACTTGTATCTCATATGAAGTGAATCCTCTAATGAACCATGTCTTGAGAGGGTGGATGAAGCCTCTATTTATAGGGTAAGGTGGAGTAGGGGCTACTCCGCGCCACATCATCGATCCGTGTGCTCCCCATCTCTCATCCCTTGGATCCACCGTCATTGTAACCGCCATGGATGGATGGCCTTGATTCCTTCACGTGTGAAACATGTGCAAACAACCAACATTGGATGGGTTTCACCCTGGGGTCGGCCGACCCCAGCCAATGACAGGTGGGCCCACCACTTTGCTTCTAGAAGGTGCTGATGTCATCAGGCTGAATAGTGTAGCCAGGGCCCACCAAGGGGGGGTCGGCCGACCCCCCTATGACAGGGCTGGCCCACCAACTTGTGTCCCCTGATGTCCCCACATGTCATGGAGCATGGTGTCATACGTTGGTGGCATTTGCTTTCTTGTGTGGGCCCATGGATCCATGTGCTTCTCATCTTTCACCGTTGAATGCAAACACATTTCTAATCTGATGGTGGAAAGTAGCTCGGTGAAGCTTCACTTGGATAGTGCCACATCACCAAGCCCGAGGAGCTCCCATGGTGGGGTCGGCCGACCCCACCTTGGGTGGGTCCAGGTGTCCATTTCCTTCTTATTTTGTTATACCTGCAAATCAAATACTAAGAGTACAAGTGGAACCTTTTATTGATAAAACATGTCTATGTCATGTCATTCTTCTCTATTTTCGAGCCTGTTGACGATATTTTGATATGTATTTTTATGCTATAACTATCGTCAACAAGATCCCCCAAGCTTAACCTTTGCTCGTCCCGAGCAAATAATCAAACTTAGTCTCGGTGGATCAGGAGTTGCTACAATGTTTATATTTCAAGAGTACCATGTATGCAACAAGATATTTCTCTTAAGCATGGAAAATTTAGCTAGGTAAAACTCACCCATATTACCTTAGTTTTTCATGGGGCTTATGGCCTTTCCATTGTCTTGGGAAGTTGAGAGACAGAACAGTTAAACTTGAGCACTACTTTCTCATTCTTTGCAAGTTTCATACCGGAGATTTTTGCAATATTTTCAAAAGAAATCTTAATGTTCCTCATATGGTTCTCTCATGTCGCTCAAATGGTGTATGATTCCTCACCAAGGCATATGATAAGTATTGCCTTCTTTATTTCATCCTATTTCTAAACAGGCTTATGTGTAGCTCAAGGTAGAGATGAAAAGAGATGGCATATTTACTTGCATTTTGTTGCGAAGTCAAAGCTCGGATCCTTGAAGAGAAGTGTCATACTCCCAGATCAAGATGTGCAAGTGTGTGGCGCATGATGGACTAGATTGCTTCTTTATTTGATAAGATCTATCTCTCTATTTTCTTTTTTCTTTTTCTCTCTTTTCTAATGAGACATGGCTAGCATTTTTTTTCTTTTTTCTTTTTTTTTTGTTTTTGTTTTGTTTTTGTTTTTTTTCATGGACTTTCACTTGTCCATCTCTTTTTTTTCATCTTTATTTTGCCTAGCCTTTTGAGTCTCATCTACTAAATAATTGAGAGAGATTTCCTAACACTTGGAGTATGAAGCAACCTATTTGGTGGAAATGAAAGGCATGTTTTTGCGTACTTCCAGTGTAGAAGCAGCATGTATATGAGGTGTGTACGTGATCTTGATCTTAGGAGCATGAAAAGTCTCTTAACAAGGGTCAACAAGACTTGACAACACTCAATACAAAAGCAAATAGCCTATGTAGAAGGTTTGTAAACATGTAAAGCATCTATGGCTGTGGTAGGAATTTATCACCATTGAGGAACAATTAAGATTTTGATCATTTTAAGAATAAATTCTCCGGTAATCATGTATGCTTAGAATAATATTATAGCAGCTCTTGTTTCACTATATCATGTCTCACAACAACTTAGACTTAGTTCTAGCACTTACTACCCACAAAAGTGTTCAAGTTCATGGCGGTCTTATGTGAGCTAAGTGATCCATACTTAGAAAATAGCAAGCTGTATACTGGGTACTAAGGAAATATTAACATAGCAACTGTTCATCATTTCCAAGAAAAATAGACATGCATGACATATGAGAAAACATAAATAAGCAAGAGAATTTTTTTTTGGCATTTTCTTATTATTTATTTATTTATATTATTAAGATACGATAAAAGAAATAATAAAAATGCTAAGATAGAATACTTACCTTAGTGGGGGAGAGAATCTCCCCCAAGCTTGTCTCTTTGTTATGATTTTTGTTTTTCACTGGGGTGGATATGGTGGATAGTATGGCGGGTATTGTGGAGGATACTGTGGAGGATATTGCGGAGGTGGGTATGGATGTGGATGCTGTGGTGGATACTGGGGATTATATGGTGGTACGGGGATATTGTGGTGTGCATAAAGGTTGGCCCAGTTTCGGCCACTAGCTTCCTGGAGACTCATGAGCTGCTGCTGGGTTTGGACTGCAGTGTTGTGTATGGCTTCATGGCTGGTGCGCAGCATGCTGAACTGGTTATTGAGCAGCTCCATGTCATGACGCTCGCTGCGGGACCTGGTTTCCTGCGAAGAAGACATAGAAACTCGGGCACTCTGTACCCCAGACCTGCATCTACTTCCGGGCTATGAAGTGTGCATGGCGTCTCTCTCGTAGTCGCTGTCATCATCAGAGTCTTGGCGTTGAGCTGCCAGAGACTTCCCACGTGTGTATGGTCCTGAAAAACTTTGATGACCTCTCACTCCAGGAATGTTAGGGATTAGCGGTTGGCCCCCATATAATTTTAATTCCGGACATGGCAAAGTAAGTCTTGTTTCCGATTTACGGAACTTAAATTCAATGGTGTTGTTGGGACCACTCGCAATGACAAGTGCTTGGATGAAGTGCTCCTTTCTTAAGATGGTTCTAGGAGTTCTTATGAAATCATTAAACCCATCAAGAATGTTTGCATGACTACTAAATTTTGTGATTATGGATGTAAAATCAAAAGATCCTAATCTTGATGGTGCACTTAACCAATGTTGTACCATGGCTTTTACCCGAGCTATTCGAATTTGATTAACCATGGCATATAGAATCCTGGCATCAATCTCCCTAACAATTCTTATGTCATCTCTAGGAAACAACGTGATGCCTATCCACCTATGCATGAATCTTAAAGTGGGGTGACAAATATCACTTGTGCGTGGTTGTGCTTTCCCAATTATGTTATCCCCAGTTATATTATACCAAAACTCTAATTTGTCAAAGTCTGGCGTGGCTAGCTCAATATTTGTTGCACAGTTAACAAAGCCCAGGCATGTTGCAAATTGATCCCAGCTAAAATTAAATTCATTACCGCACAACCGGAAATAGATGGTAGTTTGAGTTATTTTTGCGGTGCTCATGAATTCTAGAGTAAGAAGCTTGCTGCCCGGATACTGAGAAAAATCCCAGAAATCACCCCAACCTATTGCAGAAAAAACATCGGAGAACTCCTCATCCATACCTGTGCAGTAGAGGAGATCGGGATCGAATACCTTGGTGTGCTCGAAGTTGCGGTTGCGGATGGAGTTGAGAGTGGCTAATTCTTGAGCGGTTAGCCATAACCCAGTTCCTGGGTCTTGAATCCTCAGGGGCTGCGCCTCTTCGTCGGGTTGTTGCTGCGAGTCCTCTGTGTCATGCACCGACTGCCCACTGGAGCTAGTGGGTTGAGAGGGTCTTGATGATGAGCTCCTGCTGAGAGCTGCGCGCATTTTCTTCGCATCGGATTTGAGTGGGTTCTTCATGCCTGGTAAAATGATGAACACTAATCGAGCAAGAGAGGTTAGTGGTAAGTGATAACCCTTCTTACCTGCCAATTACCTCTCTTGATTTCGTTGAGTGTTGATCACTGAAACAACGAACGAGGGTGTCGAAATTTTCTGCTGGTGGCTCTGGTGAAGCAACATAGGAAGGAGTGTGTGAATAAAAAGGAGGGAAGACAGAGAGTTGCAGGTGCAAGACATGGGGTCGGGCGACCCCGGGGTACTCCCCCCATTTCCATGTGCCAAGCTTGAGTTAGTGGGTGTCAATCCTTGCCTAGCATCTTTGCAAAAGAAAATGTCTCCTTGGATGCTTGCTCTTGTTTCTTGAAGTGAGTGATGGGTGGAAGAAAGAACAAAAGGAGGGAGCAAGACATGACCTTGGCTAGTTGGCATGATGTGCATGGTGTGCTCACGGGGTGCATTGTCCAAATGGTGGTTTGCTTAAGGAGTTAAGCAAATGTCTTCACCAAGGTTGGCACGGAGTGATAGAATTAAGGGTTGCATGAGTGAAATTAGGAAGAGGGACTTACCTACTTCCTCAGGTTACTCATGAATGATTGAGTATGTGCATTCCTCTCATCAAGTTTATTTAAGCAAGAGATGAGAGAGAGAGATCATTATTCTAGGTCCTAGAATGCAAGTCGACAAGTATATGTCTGTTGATTCTTGCATCTCTATCTAGATGGCTCATGCCAGAAGGTGAGATGAGGTGGGGCCTACCATGGGGTCGGTCGACCCCATCATCCGCACTTAAATTGTTCTGAGCAGAGTATACTAGTACTAGAATATGAAAGCGCACACAGAGTGACTGAAAATATTTTGAAAGATTAGCATACTAGCTTTATTTACATGTTCAATTAGAGCAATGTAGATTATCATGCAATTTCTTAAGTGTTGTCGTGGATGTAACAAATGTTGCATGGGGAGCATCTCATGACATGCAAGTGGGTAGGTGACAAGCACCTGGGTGGGGTCGGCCGACCCCACCGTACACCCTGTGAGATGTTGTCCATAATCTAGGTGCACTAAGACATGTGTATGCTTTGGGAAAAGAAGTTGAGAGGTTGCCATGCTAGGTTCATTTTAAAGATCAAAAAGGCTAAGTGAAGTGACATGCTATGTGATTAGCTATTTAACGAAGCAGCATATCAAGGCATGGCATAGATTTAACATAGACAAAAGTTGGCAGGTGATGGTCACCAGGGTGGGGTCGGCCGACCCCACCATTGGGCCCACCTGGTGTCCAAGTTTCAGTGGTGTTAAACTAGATGATTAAGTTAGTTTTATATTTTAATTAAAGTCAATAGAAAAAGATAGTGAGAAATTAATGAAAAAAATGGAGTAAATGAAAGTTAAATTAAGTGTTAGTGTACTTACCTTGATGGAAGAGTGATTTCCTCAGCTTCCTGTAGCAGGTCCTTGGACCGGGGCAGGAATTTTCTTCAGAAGTGTTGCCGGTTGTGTCACCTTTTTCTTCCATATTCACTTGCTTTTTGCTCGTGGTTTTGGATTGGCCTTCTTCTTTGTACTATACATGAGACTGACTACCTCCACGTCCACGGCCATGATTAGTGAGCATTGTGCAAGCTTGGGTTTGAAGTGGAATTTCTCTTGGGTCCCATTAATATTGAACTGAATTTCTCTGGCTCCAACATCAATATGTGCATTGGCGGTGCTGAGAAATGGTCTTCCGAGGATAAGTGAATTCTTCTTGTCTGCTTCCATGTCTAGTACCACAAAATCCACGGGGATGAAGAATTCACGTATCTTGACGGGAATATTCTCCGCTATCCCCGCCGGATGGCGAATTGATTGATCCGCTAATTGCAAATATATTGATGTAGGGGACAAAACAGCATGGCTTAGTTTATCAAAGATTACCTTTGGCATGACACTGACGCTTGCTCCCAAGTCGCACAGTGCATGCTCGAAATGTTGTGTTCCAATGGAGCATTCAATGGTGGGACACCCAGGATCCTTCTTCTTTTTTGGCACTTGGTTTAATATAGCCGCGCTGCATTCTTCGGTTAGTTTAATTACCTCAGTTGTGGGTAGCGGGCGTTTGTTGTTGAGAATGTCTCTTAGGTACTTGGCATAGGTCGGAACCTGCATTGCATCAAGTAATGGAATATTGACATACAACTGACGAATTACCTCGACGAATTTGCCGAATTGTTTGTCGGTTGTTTGTTTCCTCGTCCTTGGAAAGGGCAGCAATCTACTGGTGTCGTAGAACTCGTGTGGAGCCGTCCTTCCATGGAACATGGTGTCATCTTCCTTGGATGGTTGTTCCTGTTCTTCTTCTTCTGCCTCATCTTCCTTGTCTTTTCTCGTACTCCTCCTTGTTGTTATATTTGGATTTGGTGGATCACGAGTGGTCTTACCCCCTCTCGTGGTCACCGCATTTAAGGTGTTGCAAGAATTTACATAAGATGGAATAGTAGCAGCTATTTGTGCTAATTGAGACTCTAATATTTTATTAAAGTTCAATTGATCTTTGACAGAAGAAGCAAGAGAATCAGTTTTAGAAGTTAAAGACTCAAGAACCTTGTCATTAGCTAGCAATCTTTTATTCATTTCTTCATTGATTTTAGCTTGCTTTATGACAAGATATTTAAGTGAAGGCTAATTGGGGTTACCTTGGCCTTTGAAGCGCGAAGTCGTTCCTCCTTGTTGAGGTTGCCCGTTGTTGGTGGCATACACAACTTCATGGCTTACATTTTGCACCTCGCTCTCTTGATTCGATTTGTATGCATGTGCTGAGGCGTACTGTTGGATGGCCTCTTGATCTTTCTTGAACTTGGCTCGTTCGTCCAATTTCTTCATCAAGAGCTCCATCTTGTTGGAGATGGCATTCACTTCTTCAATGGTGTTCATGCCTCTCTTCTTAGGTTGAGGACGTTCTCCACTCCACCCTTGATTTGTCACTATGTTCTCAATGAGATTCTTGGTTTGAGTGATATTCAGGGAGGTGAACGATCCTCTTGCAGCGGCATCAAGGTGACTACGGGCTACTGGAGTTAGCCCATGATAGAAACCTTGAATCAGGAGCCATTCCTTGATTCCATGATGTGGACATTCTCGGATGTACTCCTGAAGACGTTCCCACGCTTCGGGAATAGTCTCATCTGCCTGCTGTTGGAAGCTCAAAATCTTGGCCCGTAGAGCAGATGTCTTGCCCATTGGGAAGAATTTCGTGAGAAATGCATTGGCACACCTTCTCTAGGTGTTAACATCATCGGGTTGAGCGTAAAACCATTGCTTCGCTTTCCCAGTCAAAGAGAATGGGAATAAGCGAAGACGGATGGCGTCAGCTGTGACCCCTTTGATGGCAATGGTGCCACACACCTCTAGAAAGTGCTGGAGATGTGCATTTGCATCCTCATGTGGCTTTCCACTAAATGTACTGGCTTGCACCATAGAGATTAGCAATGGCTTAAGCTCGAAGTCTACTTCTTCTACTTCTACTCTCGGTCCTAAAGTTATTTGGGTGACTGAGGGAGATGAGAAGTCAGAGACTGAGGGGTTAGCCATTGGCTGCTTGAATGATGGTGTTGAGCCTCCTTCCTTGAGTGAATCCAAGTGTGAGCTGAATCTCCGAGGGGACACTAGACGACGTCTAATTCTCCTTTGGGATATCTCAGGATTTTCTAATGTGGTTGCCTGGAATTGGTACTCACTCATACACTACCTTGCTTCACAATATAGAGAAGCAAAGGCAGAGGGGTAAAACCCCCTACAACTAATTGATACTAAACTAAAGATAGATTTCTGGATTCGTTCTTATTAAAAATTTCTAGGCTATGCTTCCCCGGCAACGGCGCCAGAAATGCTTGTTGACACTTCTTAGCATCGCTGCTAAGAATAGAGTTTTAATCTATCCCCGGCAACGGCGCCAGAAATGCTTGTTGACACTTCTTAGCGTCACTACTAAGAATAGAGTTTTAATCTATCCCCGGCAATGGCGCCAGAAATGCTTGTTGGTAAAACTAATGACTATTGGATTAATTCCGCAAGCGCACAGAAATTACCGATGTAGCACTTCACCCGGGAGTATTCCAAGGTATCGTATTTATTTTATCCCAAAGGAAGCGATGACTAGAAAGAGTAACAAGAAAAGGGATCCTATCTTAGATTAGCTACAACTAATGTAGAGGGTGATAAACGAAGGGTAAAAGGAAGGTGATGATTCAGGATAATTAGATGAGATAATTAAAGATAACTAGTGTAGTATAGCTAGGTGGGAGGACAACGAGTGAGAAAGGTTCCTGTGAAATTCTTAATCCACTCCCGTGTTCTAATTAATCAAATAGTAGATACAACTAGGATTGATTACCTTCAACTTGGTTGCTAGGGATAAACGAGAGAGTAAAGCGATAGAAGGTTGTTCACCTAACCCAGTACTCAAGCGGATATTTGGCTTATGGACGCCTTACCTTTTAAAAACTAGCCTAAGTTCACGTGAGGCAACCAAAGATAAGTCTTAGCCTAAGCACCACGCTTATGCTAATCCTTATTACTCTAGCTAATATACGATTAACTAAAGCACCGTTTTACGGGCGATGATAAACAACCAAGATGTTTGTGTAAGGATCACAATCTAGTATGTAACTACTACAAGACTAACTAGAGCACTACAATACTATTGCAAGAATAATATTGCACAAAGGATAACACATTGAAATGCAGAAGAAGAATATATATAATAAAATAATTCTGGAAAGAGAAAGATACAAGAGCAATACCAGACTCCCAGAAGACGACTCCGGAGACCCCGAGCTTGCTCGACTCACTCTAACTCCCACACTAGACTACACTACAACTAGAAGGCTAACACTTGTATCTCATATGAAGTGAATCCTCTAATGAACCATGTCTTGAGAGGGTGGATGAAGCCTCTATTTATAGGGTAAGGTGGAGTAGGGGCTACTCCGCGCCACATCATCGATCCGTGTGCTCCCCATCTCTCATCCCTTGGATCCACCGTCATTGTAACCGCCATGGATGGATGGCCTTGATTCCTTCACGTGTGAAACATGTGCAAACAACCAACATTGGATGGGTTTCACCCTGGGGTCGGCCGACCCCAGCCAATGACAGGTGGGCCCACCACTTTGCTTCTAGAAGGTGCTGATGTCATCAGGCTGAATAGTGTAGCCAGGGCCCACCAAGGGGGGGTCGGCCGACCCCCTATGACAGAGCTGGCCCACCAACTTGTGTCCCCTGATGTCCCCACATGTCATGGAGCATGGTGTCATACGTTGGTGGCATTTGCTTTCTTGTGTGGGCCCATGGATCCATGTGCTTCTCATCTTTCACCGTTGAATGCAAACACATTTCTAATCTGATGGTGGAAAGTAGCTCGGTGAAGCTTCACTTGGATAGTGCCACATCACCAAGCCCGAGGAGCTCCCATGGTGGGGTCGGCCGACCCCACCTTGGGTGGGTCCAGGTGTCCATTTCCTTCTTATTTTGTTATACCTGCAAATCAAATACTAAGAGTACAAGTGGAACCTTTTATTGATAAAACATGTCTATGTCATGTCATTCTTCTCTATTTTCGAGCCTGTTGACGATATATTGATATGTATTTTTATGATATACCTATCGTCAACAGTCGCACCCCTGGTTTTGAGGCCCAAACCGGGAAACCAGTCTTCCCGACCAACCCCCGGTTTTGAGGCCCAAACCGGGAAACCAGCCTTCCCGACAAACCCCCGGTTTTGAGGCCCAAACCGGGAAACCAGCCCACCAGTGCCTGAGTTTTGTGGCCCAAACTCAGCAAACCCGCAGCACCCAGGTTTTGAGGCCCAAACCTGGAAACCGTCCTCAGCCCGAGTTTTGTGGCCAAACTCGGAAACCATCCGCGCCCAGGTTTTGAGGCCCAAACCTGGAAACCGTCCACCCGATGTTTTTTCTCTGGCTCTACCACCAAACCGAAGCTATAGAGGGGATGCACCGTTCGTGCACCCCGTCCACCGACACGTGTCCCCAAGTCCACGACCCAGGCAACACCGTGCCCGCAAGTCTTCGCTCGTCGCTGTCCCAGGCTGCCAGCCACCACAACTGATCCTCAGGCCACCGGTCCCTCAGTCCAAGCCTCACGTCCGCCCTTCACCGCTCCCAGTCCGTCGGCACGGCACGTCTCTACTTGACCTTCACCTTGCCCTCGATCACTGTCTCCATGCTCGACACCTGCACAACACAAGCCAAAGAACATGCGCATTATCCCAGTTGACAATCACTCATCACTCAGAGACTCGGCATACACCCATGTATCCGCAATCTCCCCCTTGATGAGTGCATTGTCAACTACCAACACAAATCATAAGGAAATAGAGGGAGGAAGAAGGAGAAGAGAGAACTCGACCAAATGACCCAAAAGCATAGCAAAGCCGAAGAAGGTCAAGTGGAAAGAGCAAGACAACTTGGTTCCCAAAGACATGGGCAACGGCTCGACGCAACCAAGCAAAGCAAAGCTAGCCCTCAAGAAGAGGTAGAACAGGCTCAACACCGCTAGCAAATGCCAAATGAAAAATCGAAGCAAAATGCTAGTCCCTCAAGATAGAGGCACAGAGGCTCAACACAACTAGCAAGAAAGCTCAACATCGACTGAAAAGCTCGATACCAACTGAACCCAACTGAAACAAAGATGCGACTGCTAGTCCCTCAAGACAGAGGCAAAGGCTCAACGCAACTAGCAAAGCGCTCCGAATGAATTGGAAATTTCAAAAATTCAGCACGAGCAAACTCCCCCTTGCATGGTGCACACAACCGCCAACATGAGAGACATGATTTCCAAATTTTCTCCCCCTTAGTTGAAAATGCACCATCAAGCAAACAGGACTGAAAGCAATTTTCTCCCCCTCAGAAAATGCACCAGCAAAAGTGCCAACAAGAGAAGTTCTCCCCCTTCCAAAATGCATATGTGTCAAAATGCAAGTTAGCAGCTTCAGGAATATAGTCAAGAGAATGCAGAGATGCTCTACACAGTATAAGTCCAAGGACGCAACTGAAGCACACATGCTAGCAAAGGCTCAAACTGATCACCAAATATGAAATATTAACATATGAGCAAGGTGAGCAATTTTAGCCAAAAAGGAGTCACCATCAAAATAGCACTAGACAAGTATAGACAGGAAGTCAAACAAGTGCTAAACATGTATACAAGGTGAACTACCCCTAGCAAAGTTCACTCATCATGCTATAGAATGAAACATAGACTTGTGTATCCAAAATTTTATCGGAGTAGCAGCGGTTAAATTACACAAGTTTAAATTTCAGCATGTGAGTGCGAGAGGTTGAAAGCTTGTCTTGCCTAACTTTTCAACTGTGCGAAGCCTATGCAGAAGCAATCAGAAGCTTAAAGCAACAGTTTCGGTCATACACTACACAGCTCAAGTTTAACTCAAAGTGCAATGAGAAACAGTCTCGAAATTGTGATGTGTTGACAAGCAATCCCATCTCGATCTTTCTGATTCACTTAACTTGGTTCAAATTAAAGATAGTATTTGAACAGACCAAGCATGTGATAGACTCAGAACTAGAGACATAGCAACCTAGCATATATGAAAAGCTCGAGTGTGATTTCAACATATTCTACACAGGCTAGTTGCACATCTCGATGGTGAACATTTTCAAGTTTTAGTTCATTAAGCAGGTTCACCATTCAAAATTGGCTCAGCTCATAACATGTATTAGTGATCAGAAGGAGCATAGGCTACAAGCATCAACATAAAGCATCGGAGCATACACTACACAGAGCATAATTACATTCTAACGATTATATCCATGAAGCTCAGAATGTAAAAGCGTATGTAAAATGAATTGCAGAAAAGATGCAAGAAGATACCAATTGAAGGGACAAAGATAAACGAAAAGTCAGTTTATGATACAAAGAACCAAAATGTTTCCCCCATCTAAAAGGGGAAACACACACCAAGCTCACCCCTCAACCGATTAAAGTTTGATTCGTCCAAAGGCTTGGTGAAAATATCAGCCAACTGATGATGAGTATCGACATGGCGAAGGTCAATATCACCCTTCTCATAGTGGTCTCGCAAAAAGTGAAAGCGCACATCAATGTGTTTGGTCTTCGAGTGAAGCACGGGGTTCTTAGCAACGCTAATCGCACTCGTGCTGTCACAAAGCAAAGGCACGCGAGAAAAGCTCAGACCAAAATCATGCAAAGTGGCCATCATCCAAAGCAACTGGGAACAGCAGCTAGCCGCAGCAACATACTCAGCCTCCGTGGTAGACTGGGCGACACTAGACTGCTTGCGAGAAGACCACGATACAAGAGAAGAACCAATAAATTGGCACGTCCCAGAAGTGGACTTGCGCTCAATGCGACAACCAGCAAAATCGGCATCGGAATAACCGCAAAGGGAGAGGGTGGAGGAAGCTGAATACCAAATCCCAAACTCAGGTGTGAAACGAAGGTACCTGAAAATGCGCTTGACCGCCTGACGGTGAGAAGTGCATGGCGACGCCTGAAAGCGCGCATAGAGACACACCGCAAACTGGATGTCCGGGCGTGTCGCCGTCAGGTAGAGCAGCGACCCGATCATGCTTCGGTACTCTTTCTGGTTCACAGCATCTCCATCCTTGTCTGCATCCAGGGCCATCGTGGTCGACATGGGTGTTGGAAGAGGCTTGGCCTCACCCATATCGAACCTCTTTAGCAAGTCCTTGGTATACTTGCCCTGGTGCACAAACGTCCCTTCTCGGGATTGCTTAATTTGCAATCCGAGAAAGAAAGTCAGCTCGCCCATCATACTCATCTCGAACTCCCTGCTCATAGTATCTGCAAACTTGGCAACCAAAGCGTGAGAAGAACCACCAAAAATGATATCATCCACGTAAATCTGGACCAAGAGAGTGTCATTGTCTTGCTTGAGGAGAAAAAGCGTTTTATCCACACATCCCATTTTAAAACCCTTAGCAAGCAAAAAGGTTTTCAACCTATCATACCAGGCTCTAGGGGCTTGTTTCAAACCATATAAAGCTTTGTGGAGTTTGAAAACATGGTTTGGAAACTTGGGATTTTCAAAACCGGGGGGTTGTTCAATATAAACCTCTTCTTCTATGTAGCCGTTTAAGAAGGCACTCTTGACATCCATTTCAAAAAGTTTGAAACCTTTGGATGTAGCAAAAGCCAAGAGTATCCTAATAGCCTCCAAACGAGCTACGGGAGCAAAAGTCTCCTCATAGTCTATCCCCTCCTTCTGACTATAGCCTTTCGCAACAAGCCTGGCCTTGTTTCTAACAACGTGGCCATCCTCTCCTTGCTTGTTTTTGAGAACCCATTTTGTACCAATAGGCTTACAGTCTGGAGGAGGTGGAACCAAAACCCAAACCCGATTTCGCTCAAAGTTCTCTAACTCCTCATGCATGGCATTGACCCAATCCGGATCTGTCAAAGCGTGTCCAACATCTCGGGGCTCAAAATCAGCAACAAAAGCAGAATGAGCAAAGTGAGAGATTTGAGACCTGGACCGAGTGACTCGTTCGTCAATGTTGCCGATCATCTGCTGAGGGGGGTGTTGGCGCTGGATGTGTCGTGGCGCCTCCCGTGCAGATGTGATCTCCCCCTCAACAGCAGCTGGTGCCTCCCCGGGTACAAAAGATGCCGCTCGGGGTGGCGGATCCCACGGCCCCCAGGAAGAAGACGTGTCGGGGCCGTGAGTCATCGTAGAAGCCGCTCCTTGCGGCAAAACAGGTGGAGGGGGTGTTGGATCATCCATACCTTCAGCACCCTCATCCTCGTCATCAAAAAGAGGCTCACCAACCTCATGATCACCTGCACGCTCAAAACGAGAAGAAGGACAAACCATGGTCTCGTCGAAGGTGACATCTGATGTCTCCATGACTCGGTTAGTGTCAAGGTTAAGTACACGATAAGCTCGAGTATGAGTGCCATAACCCAAAAACACACCGTCAGAAGAACGAGACTCAAACTTGTCCAAGTTGCCCTTTTTGAGTATAAAACAATGGCAACCAAAAACTCGAAAATAACTCACTTTGGGTAGTTTTCCAAAATGCAACTCATAAGAAGTCTTTTTCAAGAAAGCTCAGAGAAAAATGCGATTTGAAATGTAGCATGCAGTGCTCATAGCTTTGGCCCAATATCGCCTAGGTGTCCTATGCTCATCGAGCATCGTCCTGGCCATCTCTACAAGGGTCCGATTCTTCCTCTCTACAACACCATTTTGGGGCGGTGTGTAGGGAGAAGAAAACTGATGCTCTAAACCCAAAGAGTTACAAAACTTCTCAAAATCCGAATTCTTGAATTCGGAACCATTATCACTCCTAATAGCTCACATCGAGTTCAAAGGGAACTCATTCTGAAGACGCAAAATCAGATTGCGAGCAAAGGAGAAAGTCTCGGTCTTCTCAGCTAAAAAGAAGACCCACGAATATCTCGAAAAGTCATCAACAACAACAAGCACATACCACTTCCCTCCAACCGAGCTCACCCGAGCCGGACCAACAAGGTCCATGTGCAAAAACTCTCCAGGGCGCTTGGTCATGACCTGTGTCACTGGATGGTGGGGAGCGGCAACCATCTTCCCATGTCTACAAGAATGGCAAACAAGATCCTTCTCCAGGGATAACTTGGGCAATCCTCGGATTAGGCCAAGTGAGCTAAGCCTTGCAAGCAAGTCGAAGCTCAAATGTCCAAGTCTCTTATGCCACTTCCAAAGATCAGAGGAGGAAGGTCCAGCCACAAGACAACGAGAAATTCCAAAAGACTCCGAGAAATTCGCACGAAAGACTTTTCCAAAGGGCGAAATCATACAAACAAGATTGCCCTGAGGATCCAAAATACGACTGAGATTCGGTTTAAAACGAATCTCATAGTCGTCGTCAAAGAGTTGCGAAACAGAAAGAAGGTTAAAATGCAAGTTAGAAACAAGAGCAACATCGCGCAACACAAAATGCTCATTAACTCGCACCGACCCACGAGACAACACTTTACCTTTACTATTGTCGCCGAAGGTGATAAACTCCTTTCCGGCGACCGGACTAAGACTGGAGAACCACTTGGCGTTTCCGGTCATGTGCCTCGAGCAACCGGAATCCACCAACCAAACGTTCTCCAATCGTTTTACCTGGGAGGTGTCGTCGTCGTCGTCGTCGTTCCGAGGAGTCTCCTCCAGCTAGCCGTCGACCTCCTTGCCGAGGGCCATGGTGCAGAAGCCATCGTCGTCGACGAAGAAGCAGAGGCCGTTGAGCTTGTCCTCGATCCTCTTCTTCTTCTCGGACTCATCATCGCTTGAAGAAGCGGAGTCGTCGTCCGAGTCGTCGACGTCGCTGAGCGTGGCGAAGAAAGCACGCTGCTCAGCCTGGGCCTTCTCCAAGTACTTGGTCTTGATGTACTCCTTGTTGAAGCCGCCCTTCCGCTTGTGCCTTGCGGGGACGTACTTCTCCTTGCGCTTGTCGGAGTCGTACTTGTGCCCATGATCGCCCTTCCCAGATGAGTTCTTCTTCTTGGGACAGTTGGCGATGAAGTGGTTGGGGTCGCCGCACTCGTAGCATCCCGAGCGTCCTCCTCCGCGGTGACGGTTCATGCGGTTGTTGTGGAACCGCGAGAACCGGTTGGCGAGCATAGCCAACTCATCATCCCCCAAAGACTCCAGCTGCTCCTCTGTGACAGAAAAGAGAGAAGAGAGTGCAAAACCTCCAGAGGGGTTAGCAGAAGAGCCAGAAAGCAAAGCCATCGATGGGCCAGAAGGATTTTCATAAGAAGCCCTCGCCATGGCATCAATCTCACTGGACTTGAGCTTACTGAAGAGCTCGTCGCACGTGAGGGTCTCATAGTTAGGCGATTCGATGATCGCCTGAACCTTGGAATCCCACACCGACCGATCGAGAGTATGCAAAAGCTTCAAAGCTCTCTCATGATCGTCGAAAGGCAACAGCTCCTTGTTAGCCCTCATCCTGTTGACAATCACCTGAAAGCGAGCGAATAAACTTTCTATGCTCTCGCCAGGCATATGTCGAAAGTTCTCATACTCTCGCTTGAACGACTCGTAGAGACGGGTTTTGACTTGAGAGGTTCCATCATGGAAACGCATGAGGGTAGCCCAAATCTCCTGAGCCATAGCGAGGTGAGAAACCCGATCAAACTCACTCATGCTCAGGCATGAGAAAAGAGCATTACGGGCTCGGCTATTGGCATCGTGCTCATTGACCTGAAGCTGAGAGACACGAGCAGCCAAGACCACGTAATCGGCAGAGTTGCAAATATCCCAGATGGAAGCACCCAAACTCTGCAGATAGGCCGACATGCGTATCTTCCAATACGCATAGTTCGTCCCATCGAAAAATGGCGGTTTGCCCACGCCGCGATCCATGTCGCCTTCTGTGGATCTGGAACCGGCTAAGGTGGAAGATCCTTAACCTGCTCTGATACTAATTGAAGGACCGAAAGTGCTACTAGAAAGCGACCAGAGGGGGGTGAATGGGAGCTTCAAAATTTCCTGCCGGAAACTTGTTGCCACTGTCCCATGAATCTCCCCAAGAGCAAACCCTAGAGCTCGTAAGTGTCCACAACCCTAGATGTAGGGTGGATGCTTCCAAGAAGCACAGCGAGACACTACACGACTCTAGAAACCCAACACAAAAGCCGGAAATCAGAACCGACAACGAACGAACGAACGGCGAACGAAACTGCGCAGACCCAGCAGCATCGGACGCTGGCAGCGTCCGATGCCAAAACACCGGAAGCGTCCGATGTAAAAACGGCCTATCTGGATCCTTACTGGACACTCATCGGACGTTGTGAACAGTGAACCTTCAGCGTCCGATGGCTACACAACGGAGCCTCCGATGGACAACGGAGCGTCCGATGGTAGCGTCCATTGCTCCTTTAAAACTGTCAGAACTTGACACGTGGCAACGGAGCGTCCGATGCTATTCGGGTCAGCGTCCGATGCCACGAACCCTAGCGTCCGATGCTCCCGATTCAGTGCTGTTCTTCCACAAATTCAACCCGATCTCCTCCGAATCAAAAGCACTAAGACTTAGACTTGGTATGAGGAGTTCCAAGGAGGTTAGTGAGCTATCCCAAAAGAATCATGGCTCGAACCTAACTCCAAATCGGTGAATTGGAAGAAATCGGGGCAAAGGGAACAAAAACCGATCCAAGAGAAAAATCAACCGATCTACTAGCTCGTGAGGTTAGAGGTGGATTCCTTCGGTGGGAAGAAGTGCCTCACGATCTAGAACAACTTGGTTCAAATGGATTTGCAAGAGATGCACCGAACAAAAAGATCGATCGATGGGAAAAACGTGGAGAAGAGCAACCCGCGAAGAACACGAACAAAACGCGAATCACAACCACGAATTTGCAACCGTGTGGCTACCACACGCTACAATAGTGAGATTACGGTCTCACTTCCTCAAAATCTCATGGACACAGAGGTATGATTGTCTTCTCTATGGATCTTAGTTTGCTACAGCAAAGGAGAGGGAGAACAGGAAAACCTAGAAGGCAAAATAGCAAATGACTGAGATGGATGGGGAGGTGGGTGTCTCCCCCTACTTATCCTAATTCTAACTATTCCTAATTCTCACTCTACCCCTAACTACTTACAGAGCGAACCAGTTAAACCCTAAGGTTATTCTGGACCAACTCGATGGTAGGTGGATCCGACGGCCACGCCCGCACAACTCGTAGCGTTGCCTCGACGCAACCTCCCGATTGCCGCCACGTGCCGCCACCGCTCTGCGTCCTTTTCCTGTACGTCGCACCCCCGGTTTTGAGGCCCAAACCGGGAAACCAGCCTTCACAACCAACCCCCGGTTTTGAGGCCCAAACCGGGAAACCAGGCCACCAGCGCCTAAGTTTTGTGGCCCAAACTCAGCAAACCCGCAACACCCAGGTTTTGAGGCCCAAACCTGGAAACCGTCCTCAGCCCAAGTTTTGTGGCCAAACTCAGAAACCATCCGCGCCCAGGTTTTGAGGCCCAAACCTGGAAACCGTCCACCCGATGGTTTTTCTCTGGCTCTACCACCAAACCGAAGCTGTAGAGGGGATGCACCGTTTGTGCACCCCGTCCACCGACACGTGTCCCCAAGTCCACGACCCAGGCAACACCGTGCCCGCAAGTCTTCGCTCGTCGCTGTCCCAGGCTGCCAGCCACCACAGCTGATCCTCGGGCCACCGGTCCCTCAGTCCAAGCCTCACGTCCG
The DNA here is from genome assembly GCA_009763385.1 of Coix lacryma-jobi var. lacryma-jobi. Taxonomy (NCBI): domain Eukaryota; kingdom Viridiplantae; phylum Streptophyta; class Magnoliopsida; order Poales; family Poaceae; genus Coix; species Coix lacryma-jobi. Next base: position 33,930,665 of record CM019824.1, on the reverse strand, counting down.
CCCTTCACTGCTCCCGGTCCGTTGGCATGGCACGTCTCTACTTGACCTTCACCTTGCCCTCGATCACTGTCTCCGTGCTCGACACCTGCACAACACAAGCCAAAGAACATGCGCATTATCCCAGTTGACAATCACTCATCACTCAGAGACTCGGCATACACCCATGTATCTGCAGCAAGAACTTCTTGATCTTCCCGGTATCCAGAAGCAGCCTGAGCTAACTTATTTGCTTCTTCATTATGCCCCCTAGGGATATGATGTAACGTTGCCATCTGAAAATATTTCAAAAGCTCTCGACATTCTTCATAATATTCTCTCAATATATCATTTTTACATTCATATTGACCGGTTAACTGATTGATGACTAACTCAGAATCTCCAAAAATATCGACAGCAACAGCTTTTATTTCCATAAGAAGTCGAAGTCCCCTGAGTAAAGCTTCATACTCTGCTTGATTGTTAGTAACATAAGAACCAATGGGGATAGCATATCTAAAAGTTAATCCTCGTGGAGAAATCAAGAGAATACCAGCACCACCACCTTTACTACAAGATGAACCATCGAAAAACAAAGTCCAAGGTGCAATATTTATCATATTAGCAGAAGGATCACGATGATAAGTGACAAAATCGGCAATGGCTTGACCTTTTACTGCCTTTGCCGATTCGTACCTTAAATCAAATTCTAACAGTGCTAAAATCCACTTGCCGACTCTTCCATTCAGAATAGGCATTGAAAGCATATGTTTTATTACATCAAATTCAGAAATTATTACGCATTCGGCATTTAATAAGTAGTGTCGAAGCTTGGTACACGAGTAATACACACATAAACAAAGTTTCTCCATAGCCGAATACCTCGTCTTTGGGTCTAACAGCTTTCGGCTAAGGTAGGCTATTACTCTTTCTTTTCCCTCAAATTCTTGTATGAGGGTCGATCCTATTGTTAGGCTATCGGCCGCTACGTACAATCTGAAAGGTTCATCAAGCTGTGGAGGTACTAACACTGGTGGTGCCTTCATGTATTCTTTAATTTCATCAAAAGCTTTCTGTTGTACGTCACCCCACATGAATTCTTGATCTTTCTTAAGCTTCAACAATGGAGAGAAAGGCAAAACCTTTTCCGATAAGTTAGATATAAACCTTCTTATGAAATTAATCTTGCCAAGTAACGATTGTAATTCCGTGAGGTTGGTTGGAGGGACAACTTTGTCTATTGCCTCCATGCTTTTCTTTCCGACTTCAATCCCTCCTTTATGGATCAGAAACCCCAAAAACTCACCTGCCGAAACTCCAAAAGCACATTTGTTTGGGTTCATCTTCAAACCATGTTTTCTCGTGCGTTCCAAAGTCTTTCTTAAATCGGCCAAATGTCCTTCATGATTCCTAGACTTCACGACTACATCGTCAATATAGATTTCTACAATTTTGCCAATCAACTCATGGAAGATATAATTCATAGCCCTTTGATAAGTTGCACTGACGTTCTTTAATCCAAATGTCATAACAACCCATTCAAACAAACCTATATAACCGGGGCATCTAAAAGCTGTCTTTGAAATATCTTCCACTGCCATAAAGATTTGGTTGTATCCAGCATTACCATCCATAAAACTGATGACTTCATAACCAGCTGCTGCACCAACAAGCAATTCAGCAACCAGCATCGCGTAACTGTCCATTGGAGTAGCTTTATTGAGATCTCTAAAATCAATGCAAACCCTCATCTTTCCATTCTTTTTATATACTAGAACTATACTTGAAATTCACTCTGCATATCTACATGGCCGAATGAAATTTGCTTTCAATAATTTTTCCACTTCTTTTTTCACGTCAGCCAGAACCTCCTCTTTAAAAATCTTCCGAGGAGGTTGTTTGTACAGACGATACCCAGGTTTGATCGGTAACCGATGTTCAACAATAGAACGGTCTAATCCGGGCATCTCTGTATAATCCCAAGCGAAACCATCTCTGAACTCTTTCAAAAGGTTTATCAATTTTAATCTATATTCTGGATCCAAATTTGTACTAACATATATTGGTCTTGTTTCGGCTTCATTACCAACATTTACTTCTTCTAACTTATCAGCCGACATAAATCCTCGTCCCAATTTTCCTTCGTTACCATCAATTGGATTATCCATTCAAGAATTGCTCTGAGAACCGATTGCTTGGATCGACTATTCGTGTCCCACCGGGCGTGCCAAAAAGTGTGTTGGCACAAAATGTGTCGCACCGTGCCTCACACACAACAAGCCGAAAAGCGTAGCTTCAATTGGGTGCCCGGACGGTTTGAAATCCAGAGACGTGCCAGTCGGTTTGACCTGAAAGCCAACAACGGATAAAATTGTGAGAATAAAACTGGAACATGCTGGATGAGACCAGATAGTTCCATATTTACGGCCCTGAAGCCACTCACAATGACATATAACTATAGAAGCTATCTGTCAACAAGTTTTAAAGATCATTCGGCTAACTCCAAACATGAACATATGTAAATAATTGGTTGCCGAATGCACATACATAAAAAGACATGCTTGAACAAGAGATAGATAATAAAATAACGCGTAACCAAGCTCGGCAAACCAGCCGAGTTGGGGTCCATGAAGAAGGAACATGCAAACAAAAAACGATCAAACCAATCTAAAACCTGCATCTGCCGCACGATACCTAGTTTTATCAAAGCCTAAACGTAATTGACATGTATGAACCTGCAACACGTAACAATCTAGATTAGAAATTAATTCGGCCATCATGGTTATTCGATTATTGGAAAAAATAAGTAAAAACTTGTAGAGCAAGGCCGAATAAAGTCAATCTAGATTGGGCAAAAGAGTGTTGTAAAACTAATTAAATAAATCATGCAACACATGGTAACTTAATGAATCTACTAGATTTTGCCAAATCTAATAGAGCCGATAACTATCTCGCTCATGCTAAACGTATTAAGCAAACGCCTGCCGCACGGTATTTACTCATAAGCATAACATAAGCAAAGACTTCTTGATTGTCGACATAGATCCGCCGCACGATCTTTGTAAACAAACAAGACTACTTGCATCACATCTAAATCCACCGCATGATACTAGACATGATAACAAGGTTGCCAGGACTTACGGAGGTCGACGGATCGATGATTCCTCTCGAAGAACTCGACAACACGACAAAGGACTCGAAGATGGCATAGGGCCGATTTGTATTGATATGCTTATGAACAGTTTTACAATGGCCAAGGGTTTATATTTATACCCTAGACGCAATACAAGTCCTAAGAGGATACGATTATGAAATATTAAAGGAAAAATACAATATATTTGGCCTTTAACGCCCTTCAGAATCTTTAATGCCTTAATTGCCGCAATCTTGTTATCCAATCGGCTTTTGCTTCTGTCATTTCAATGGAAATCCCTTTCTCTTTCAAATAGCCGACCGCATAAGCAGTTGCCGAATCCTCGGAAACTTAACCGACCGCATGGATACTTGCTGAATGCCTTACACGCCCATCTCCACACACTGGTCCATCTGTCATCCCCTTACGTGTGCAAAAATCTAGTGTTAACACATCCTCACATATCTCCCAAACAGAAGTGTCGGTGTTTGGGACCGGGGGTCCCTAGAACGGCAAGTAGATTTGTGTCGTGGGAGGGGCCGCACGTTCCTGCTTTGGATAGTGGTGCAAGAAGGACACAGGGGGTTTATACTGGTTTAGGCGAGGAGCGCCCTATGTCCAGTGAAGGGAAGCGATCTTGTATTATCTTGCACCAGAGTGTTCGATGGGGGAGTTACAAGCGAGCGAGAGAGGGAGTGAGTCCTAGGTCTCATGGTGTGGTGCGGGTGTGTGTGCGTGACTTGCTTGAACTTGCGCTTGTGTTCTTGCAATGTATTTTTTGACCTGCCTAAGGGGCGGTCCTGGCTCCTCCTTTTATAGTACCAAGGAGGGCACATGATTACAAAGATATGGGGGATACATGTGACAGTTTTGGTCAGAAGAAAAGGAGAGATACATGGTCTCTACTATGGTTAAAGGAATGGAGCTCGTCCTTTGTTGTGCTGTGGCGACGTTCTTGGCACGTCCGGCCCTGTAGAGTCCTCCGCAAGCGACATGCCAGGCATGGGTGTTGGCACTTCTTAGCGTCACACCAATGCTAGGCTGTCACCACTAGCGACAACACAAAGAAGTGGTTGGTTGGTATATATGAGCACACAGAAAAAGATCCACAAGCGCACGGATACCGTTGTAGCTTTCACCCAGAGGTTTTAATATCGTATCCACAGGGAAACGTGTGAGATCAACTACGTTCTAACTTAACCAGAAGATAGATGAATAAGTGGTAGTGGAAACTAAAGTAGCAACAAGATAAAATAAAGACAAGATTAAGTGTAGGAGAATAGTAATCTAGTATGAGGTCGATAGCAGGAGTATAAAGAGGATAACTTGGGATTCGTCTAGTTCTGATCTAGGCAAGAGACTATGTTTTATACGATTCAACTAGGGACATTACGATAGAAGGGTTGCATCCAGAGTACAACCTCAACTAGGTAACTACGGTCCTGCTAGTCCTATAAACGAGGAAGTGGACTACAAAGGATTCAACGGGTCTATAACAGTCACACCCGCGAGCTACCACCTAAATACGCCCAGCCTATAGGGTACATCTACGAGTAACTCGAGCGTAAGCACCACGCTTACACTACGAATTATAATCTAACCTAGTGCACTAGATTAAACTACTCAAAAGAAACTCGTGACCAGAAGAAAAATATAAACAAGAAACTTACATGAATCAGAAGTTGATCACTCGAAGCATCTCAGGAGCAAGCTCGAATGGGGCTTGATCCCGCCGAAGTACAACCGGATGAAGAAGCACCGACAGGTCGGCATCTCATCCAAACTCCTCCCTCGCTCTCCATTTCTCTACTATCTAGAAGACTAGATCTAAACTAATTCTAGAGCGAGGTTGTCCATTCGAGGGACTCCTCCCATCTAGAAACCCTAGCTATTGCTCTGACGGTGGATAATGAATAGAGATAATGATGGATGCTCCAGAGAGAGGGGGTCTAGGGCTCCTTATATAGCCCAGTGGGATGAACCGCATCCCTTGGATCAAACCGACTTGAAACGATGGTTGAGATTTGTCGTAGAGGTCGATTAGGTCACGCTCCGTGAAGTTGGGCCAAAATGGATCTTGGCCCAGGCCGGCCGGTCGGCCCCACCTATCAGCCACCAGGCTCCGCCTTCGTCGAGGTGTCTTCTAGAACCTTCCTTGTTGCCCTAATGTGACTTTCCGTCCGTTTGCGCGATTCATCGTGTTGGATTAAGATTCAATCTCTTTCCATCTTTTGTAAAACTCCCTGGAAAACAGTAATTCACCAAAGCTATTGGATCTATTAGTTTAGTCCCTGAATTATGTTGCTTGGTGATCACTCTAGGTTGTTCTAGAAGCTTCCATGTCGTATCCAACAAGGACTCTCTCGTTGAGACTCCAAATGTAGCAAACCATATGTCTGTTTCGATCATCTCGACGAGCCCTTTGCAATGGTGTGCTCTGTTTCATAACTTGAGATACTTTTATATGTTGAAATATTGATAACTCTGCAAAACAAGTGAGAACAACACAACTCGTGGAACTTGTTAGAATCAAACCCTACAACTATGGTTTATGGTTCATTTAATATCATTCTATGCATTAGTTGATGGTATAATGTTGACTGTAAGGACCGTCAACAGTGGGCATGACTATGGATGACGTGCGGTCTTCTGTGCCTTTGACTCCATAGAGTGCCGAGGCCTGGTCGGTTTTGTAGCTTCTTGATGTTGATCTAATGGAACGGGAGCTTGGATATGACCCTTGTACGTTGTTGAAGCTTTGGTAGTGGGTGCAGTGCGGGGTAAGGTGATACAGTGCTCAGTAACTCCCGCCCCGTTGAGTCGGGAGTGGGTGGTAGTGACTTGACCCCTGCCTCATTGTACCACATCGCATGTACCAGACAGGTACGTGGCCGACGTGGTGTGAAATCTGGTGGTACAGAGAGTTGGTGTGTAGTCTTATCGGATGTTTGGATGGGACAGAGGTTGCGGTTTTGATCACCCAAGTCTGGCTCAGGCGAATCAGATGTGGCATTAGGAGTGTCAACGAGCATTTCTGGCGCCGTTACCGGGGATAGTCCTTAATTTATCTTTTGGTGATGACATTAAGAAATGTCAACATCGGTGATCCCCGCATGTTCATCTCACTTGAAGAAAATGTCAATGATCAAGAAAGAATACACATTTGGGCGAGGTTGCTATTTCATTGAGGGCAATGTGCTTCATTGACATTTGGTGACAGTTCAAAGGGCAATGTGCAAGGGTTGGGCGAGGTTGCTATTTTAGATGATTACTCTATCTCAAATGTGCTTCTTGTTGTTTCATTGAGCTTCAACTTGCTATCCATTGGCCAACTATGTGATTTTGGCTTTCAATGTTTGTTCACCGATAAGGAGGTGGTTGTGTCAAAGAGGGATGATTCTCAAGTGATATTCCAAGGGTTTAGGTACAACAATCTCTATTTAGTGGACTTCTCCTTCAAAGATGCCAACTTGAAGATATCACTTGGTTGGTTACGGCATAGAAGGCTAGCTCATGTTGGTATGAACACTCTCAATAAGCTATTGAAGAAGGAATTGGTTAGGGGCTTCAAAGATGTGAAGTTTGAGAAGGACAAACCATGTAGTGCATGTAAAGCCGACAAACAAGGTTCAAATACTCACCCAACCAAAGCATTTGTATCAACATCAAGTAAGTATTTTGTTTATATGGTTCATCAAGTTCATGATTCACTTTTGAGTGCTTTAATCTATATAGACACTCTAGGTTAAAGTATTAATCATAAGTGTAAGCGTGGTGCTTAGACTTGAGTTCATCATGGATGCACCCTGCATTCCGGACCGATGGTAGATCACAAGTGTAGCTTTAGACCACAAGTTTGACACTCTCGTTGAGTCCTCTGTAGTCCACCCCCCGTCTGTAGGCCAAGTAGGACCTGGTTGTGCTGGAAAGCATCCTCTACTTGTGGCTTTCCTTACTAATGTCTCCAAATGAATAGTAGAAGACATAGCTTACTCAAGTGAGAACTAGAGAACCTTGGTAGTCCTCTGTTTGCTCTTGTTGATCCTTAACATTGTTGCTACCCCTAGTTAAGTTAGACTTTAGTTAATCTTACATGTTTCCCTGTGGATACAATATATGGAATACTTTCATGTGAAAGCTACATTGGTATTTGTGTGCTTGCAGATTCTTATCTGTGTGTGTTAATAAATACCAACATAAACTTAGTGACACCAAGTGGATTAATATCTCCCATAAGAACATAAGAACAGATTATTACAAAGTGATCCGTTTCAAAGCCATTAAGCTTGCCCTCAAGAACATGGTAGCAACCGTTACAAATGGCGACAGAGCCCTCATTAGGATTGATAAGTTCTTAGCAAATATCATGTGCTAAGTCCCTACTTTAAATCCTAGAAAAGGTTTGCTCATTTATAGATTCAAAGAGCATTCTTAGCATAAATATTCCATTTCATTTGGTTGCAATCATAGGCTCAAGAAAACCAAATAGTCCTTCATGCATATGTCTAAGGAGAGGACCTCATGACAAGATAACATGTGAGCCTTCCAAAAGTTCCTCCCGTCAAATTTAGATGGTGAACCAATGCTTAGAGTCATTGCTTAAGACAGTGAAATCTAGCAAGAGAGCACCAACTGATACCAATTTGAGCTCTAAAGATAACTTAGCATATGAAAACACTACTCAACCCTTGCAAGGTAAAAACCTAGCATTAACAATATCACACTAAATCAAGTACTACTTTGGGTCATCACTAAACATGTCCTTATCATGATCACACTAAGATAAAGGTCCTTAGTAGAAGAATTTAAAACCTTTGACAAAGCACAATCTAGCATTGAAAACCCTAGTTTGGTTTTGGATAATTGATGAAACCTAAGTGAACTAACCTCTTGCTCCAAGTGATATATGAGATAGGTTGGTTCACACCAAGGTGGAGCTAGATGACACTCAAATGTGATGGTGATGGTCAAGTTGATAATACATTTCTCCACATTTGGAAAAGAAGAAAGAGAAAACCAAAACCCTATGGGCTCAAGGCAAAGGTATAAAATAGGGCGTTTGTTTTACCGATCAAGACGCAATAGAGTGCGTGATCGGGTTTAGGATAGATAACCGTACTATAAAGAGGGGAAATCTTTAATTACAATGGTTATCTAGTGCCACTAAGTGTGAGTCTCATTTGCATATAATTAAGCGCTTAGTGACGTGGTGAGATTAACCCTAAGAATCTTTGTGAAAGTGCTATCTCTTGTGCTAAATTTCTTTTGATTCTTTTTAGAAGAAATAGCTCTTGAAAGAAAAAAAAAAGAGAAGAGTAGCAACAGCACTAACAGAGAACCCCCAGCTGGATTTTTTCTCACCCCTAGCCGGATATTCCAACTATCTTCAATCTCAGTTCAGTTCGCAGACAGTAAGCCCTTGCTCGGATTTTTTCTTGGCCCTAGCTGGATATTCCAGCTATTTTCAAATGCACTTCAGTTTGCTAGGCAGTGAGGTGCTCGCCGGATATTTCTTTGGCCCGACCCGGAGTTTCCGGTTCAGCTCAGATCCGCGTAACGGTTGTTTTGGCTGGCTGTCTATTTGAAGATGCAGTGTTCTCCTTTTGCAAACTCTCTGATACATTCATTTGCTCCCCATTCTTCTCCCTTTGCTCATTCTTGCAAGAACCAAAAAGAGAAGAACAAGCTCCTCTCTCATCTCTTTCTCCCAAGCTTTGTGCTAACCCTAAGAGAGATTGAGAGCCCGTGTTGATCTTGTGAGCTTGAAGAGCATCTCCTCCCTTTCCTCCCCATTTCCATGGTGGATGCTCATTCATGAGAGGATTTGGGAAACCCTAGGTGCATGCATTTGTGATTCAATTTCTTGGCACTAGGTGATTGTTGTGATTATGGATTTCTTATTACTCTTGGTGGTTGCCGCCACCTAGACGGTTGGTGGATTTGTGATTGGTGAGGGGATTTGGTGATTGTGTCCGCCCCCAATCAAGAAATTTGTGAGGGGTTCTTGTGCCTTCCCCGCGGGAGTTCGTGAAAGGCAACTTTAGTGGAATGCTCGTGTCATTGAGCTACCCTCACTTGTGAGTTGGTTCTTGCGGTGCTCATTTGTTGAGCTAGGTTTGTGAAACACCTATTAGCCGCCGAACCACCAAGTGTGTGGTCGACACAACGGGGAGTAGCGTGCCGGCAAGCACGTGAACCTCGGGAGAAAAATTGTGTGTGTTTTGTCTCATTGGATATCTCCCGGTGTTAATTGGAATTCATATAGTGATTGATTGTCTCTTGTCGGCGGCGGTAACCATCTCTATCACTTCCATTTACTTTCATTCCTTCTTGTGTAGTGATAGTTGTTGTTAGAAGTAACTCTCTAGTTAGAAGTAATTATTTCTTGCTAGCTCACTAGTTTAGAGAGTAGTGACATAGCTCTTGTGTGCCATAGTGATTATAATACACTAGAATTGCTTGAATAGGTGGCTTGCAACATTTGGTAGAGCTAGAGCAAAAAGCTTCGCTTTCTAATTGACTAATTAGTTGCTCTAAGTGATTTGTAGAAATTTTATTAGGCTATTCACCCCCCTCTAGCCATTTAGGACCTTTCAAGTGGTATCGGAGCCGTGGTCACCGTTTGCATAAGGCTTAACAACCTTCGGTGTTAAAATGGCTCAAATTGTGTTCAACCATGTTGGGGGCAAACCACCGTTCTTTGATGGAACATCTTTTGATTATTGGAAAAGAAAGATGAAGATGTATTTGGGTTCAATCAATGACAAGGTGTGGGATGTGGTAGAAAATGAGTTTGTGATTCTTGATCCTACCAATCCAACACCAAATGACTCCATCAACAAGCAATGCAACACAATGGCGCTTAACACCATATACAATGCCATTGATCCAAAGGTGTTTGAGCAAATCAAAGATCTTGACAATGCAAGTGAGGTGTGGAAAAGATTAGAAGAAACATATGAGGGCACTTCAACGGTAAAAAGTGTCAAGTTGTATATGCTCAAGGACAAGCTCACCAACTTCAAGATGAAGGATGATGAATCAATTCCGGAAATGTTCTATAGATTGCAAGTCATCATCAATGATCTCAAGTCCTTGGGAGAAAAGGTGCAAGATGAAGACTTCACTCATCGATTCTTGAGTTGCTTGCCCAAGAGATTCAAGACACTTCGCACCATCATCTTTAGAGGAGGCTTAAAGAATGTGACTCCAAATGAAGTGCTTGGTGATGTCATGACCGAAGATCAATACAATGAAGATAGTGAAGAGATGGTCAAGGAAGAGGACAAGAAGAAGAAAAGTGTGGCATTCAAAGCCACTTCATATAAGAGCAAGGGCAAGTCCAAGAAGGAAGAATCAAGTGACAATGAAGAAGCTAGTGACATTGATGATGAAGCCTCAGCTCTATTTGTGCGCAAATTTGGCAAGTTCATGAAGAAGAAGGGCTATGGTGCAAGGAAGAGAAGAGATTACAACAAGAACAAAGACTATGTGAGAAGATGCTACAAGTGCAAGAGCAAGGATCATGTTGTAGCGGATTGTCCCTACAATAGTGACAATGATGAAGATGAGAAAAAGAAAGACAAGAAGGAAAAGAAAGAGAAGAAAATGAGCTTCAAGAAGAAGAAGGGTGGCTCATATGTTGTCACATGGGATAGTGATGCATCATCCGATAGTGAAGACTCAAGTGATGATGATAACAAGAAAAGCACCAAGAAGAAGGCACTTGCAAGCATTGCAATCAACAACAAGCCTTCTCTATTTGACACTCCATCATGCTTCATGGCTAAGCCAACTAAGGTACAATCCGATGATGAGAGTGATAGTGAGAGTGATGAGGATGAGGAGCACTCAAAGGAGGACCTCATGGACATGTTGGAGCAAGCTCACACTTGCTTTGAGATGAAGAGGAAGGAGTGCAAGGAATTGTGCAAGAAGCTTAGTGCTCTTGAGCAATCCCTTGATGAGCTCAAGTCTACTCATGAGAGGCTAGAGGTAGCCCATGAGAAGCTTGGCAAAGCTCACACAAAGCTTGAAAAAGCTCACTCCTCCCTCCTTGATCAAGTCAAGGTTGAGGACATTGTTCCAACATGTAACATAGGAGTCACTTGTGATATTCTTGATGAATCATTCTATACTCCTATTGTTGTTGCTCCCACTAACCCTTCATGTAGCTCATCCACTACTACTTCTACTATGAGTGATGGTTTCACTTGTGATGCCAATGGTGGAGAATGAGACCTTGAAAAAGGAGGTCAATGAGCTCACTCGTGCCTTAGGCAATGCCTATGGTGGAGATGCCCGCTTGCTTAAGTGCTTGGGTAGCCAACGGTTCTCTCTTAACAAAGAGGGATTGGGCTACACCCCCAAGAATGGCAAGGCGGCCTTTGTGACTCACAAGACTAGTTTTGTGAGAAGCAATGGCCAATTTTGCAACAAATGCAAGCAATCCGGGCATATAGAGCAATATTGCAAGAACAAGAACAAAAATGCTAATGTATCCTCAATTCAATTTGATTCTTGTTATTTGCTTACCAAGGGTGTTAATGGTGTAAAAGCTAAGTTTATTGGTGCTCCCATTGTTGGCCCAAAGAAGAAGGCAATTTAGGTGCCCAAAAGCTTAGTAACTAACCTTGGAGGACTCAAGCAAGTTTGGGTACCTAAAAAGAATTGATCTTTTCTTGTAGGTCAATTACAAAGCCGGAGGAAGGCATTGGGTGCTTGATAGTGGGTGCACACAACACATGACCGGGGATGCAAGAATGTTCAATTCAATCAACAAGAATGATGATAATGGAGTTGATAGTATTACATTCGGTGATAATGGCAAAGGCAAGGTTAAAGGGCTTGGTAAGATTGCAATATCCAATGACATGAGCATATCTAATGTGTTGCTAGTTGAGAGCTTGAACTTCAATTTGCTATCTGTGGCTCAATTGTGTGATCTTGGATTCAAATGCATATTTGGGGTTGATGATGTAGAGATCATAAGTGTAGATGGCTCAAACTTGATCTTCAAAGGCTTTAGATATGAGAACATATACTTAGTTGATTTCAACACTAGTGAAGCTCAACTATCAACTTGTTTGTTCACCAAATCTAGCATGGGTTGGTTATGGCATAGAAGACTTGGTCATGTTGGCATGAAGCAATTGAATAGATTGATTAAGCATGATCTAGTTAGAGGCTTGAAAGATGTTGTGTTTGAGAAAGATAAACTTTGTAGCTCTTGTCAAGCCGGCAAGCAAGTTGGAAACACTCACCCTAAAAAGAGCATGATGAGCACTAGCAAAGCATTTGAGTTATTGCACATGGATCTATTTGGACCAACAACATACACTAGCATTGGTGGAAACAAATATGGCTTTGTGATAGTGGCTGATTTCACAAGATATACATGGGTATTCTTTCTAAGTGACAAAAGCGATACATATGCAACATTTAAATCTTTTGTCAAGAGGTGTCACAATGAGTTTGAAACAACCATCAAGAAAGTAAGAAGTGACAATGGTAGTGAATTTAGAAACACAAGAATTGATGAGCTTTGTGATGAATTTGGTATTAGACATCAATTCTCACCCAAGTACACTCTACAATCAAATGGCCTTGTTGAGAGGAAGAATAGAACACTCATTGACATGGCAAGGTCTATGCTTAGTGAGTACAATGTGAGTCATTCATTTTGGGCCGAAGCTATCAACACGGCTTGCTATTGTAGCAACCACCTCTATTGTCACCCAATGATGGAGAAAACACCATATGAGCTCTTGAATGATAGAAAGCCCAACATTGCATATTTTAGAGTGTTTGGTTGCAAATGCTATATTTTGAAGAAAGGCACTAGATTGAGCAAGTTTGATAAGAAATGTGATGAAGGGTTCTTACTTGGTTACTCCACTAAAAGCAAGGCATATAGAGTTTGGAATTTGTCTAGTGGTACTCTTGAGGAGGTTCATGATGTCGAGTTTGATGAAACCAATGGATCTCAAGAAGAAGATGAAAATCTAGATGATGTGAGAGGAACTCAATTGGTCAATGCTATGAAAAATATGGATATTGGTGATATTCTGCCTAGAGAAGTGGTTGATGTTGAAGATGACAAAGATCAAGTGCTCACTTCTCCAAATGTGCAAGCTAGTGGTTCTCAATTGCAAGATCAACAAGCAGCTAGTTCATCTCATGATAATCAATCAAATGTCAAAACCAATGTAAGTGATCAAGTTCCCATTCTCCAACCAACTCATATTGCTAGAGACCATCCTATAGATCAAATTGTTGGAGATATTAGAAGTGGTGTGCAAACTAGATAAAGATTGGCTTCTTTTTGTGAGCATTATTCTTTTGTGTCATCAATTGAACCAACCAAGATAGAAGATGCTTTGCAAGATGTTGATTGGGTGAATGCTATGCATGAAGAATTAAATAATTTCACTCGCAATCAAGTTTGGGAATTGGTAGAAAGACCTAAGAATTATAATGTCATTGGCACTAAATGGGTTTTTAGAAACAAGCAAGATCAAGATGGCATAGTAGTGAGAAACAAAGCAAGATTGGTAGCTCAAGGTTACACTCAAGTGGAGGGTCTTGACTTTGGTGAAACATATGCACCGGTTGCAAGGTTGGAAGCAATTAGAATCTTATTAGCTTATGCTTGTGCCCATAATATCAAGCTCTATCAAATGGATGTCAAAAGTGCATTTCTCAATGGCTATATAAATGAGTTGGTATATGTTGAGCAACCTCCCGGTTTTGAAGATGACAAGAAGCCCAACCATGTGTACAAGCTCAAGAAGGCACTTTATGGTTTAAAACAAGCACCAAGAGCATGGTATGAGAGGCTAAGGGATTTTCTCCTCTCTAAAGGGTTTAAGATGGGTAAGGTTGACACTACCCTCTTCACCAAGAAGATAGGCAAAGACTTATTTGTATTGCAAATCTATGTTGATGACATTATCTTTGGTTCAACTAATCAAGATTTTTGTAAAGAGTTTGGTGAAATGATGGCTAATGAGTTTGAGATGTCCATGATTGGAGAGCTTAGCTATTTCCTTGGTCTACAAATCAAGCAAATGAAGAATGGTACTTTTGTTAGTCAAGGCAAGTATATTAAGGACATGATGAAGAAGTTCGGATTGCAAGATGCAAAGGCCATTAGCACACCTATGGGGACAAATGAACACTTAGATAGTGATGCAAGTGGAAATATGGTGGATCAAAAGCTATATCGGTCTATGATTGGAAGCTTACTCTATGTGACCGCATCAAGACCTGATGTCATGTTTAGTGTATGCATGTGTGCAAGATTCCAAGCCTCACCAAGAGAAAGTCATTTGAAGGCTACAAAAAGAATATTGAGGTACTTGAAGCATACACAAGATGTTGGACTATGGTATCCCAAGGGGTCAAACTTTGAATTGATTGGATATTCGGACTCCGATTATGCGGGATGCAAGGTTGATAGGAAGAGCACATCGGGAACATGCCAATTGTTGGGAAGATCACTTGTGTCTTGGTCATCAAAGAAGCAAAATAGTGTGGCACTTTCAACCGCCGAAGCCGAATACATATCCGCCGGTAGTTGTTGTGCTCAATTACTTTGGATGAAAGCAACTTTGGATGACTTTGGAATTAAATTCAAACAAGTGCCATTGCTATGTGATAATGAGAGTGCGGCGAAGCTCACAAACAACCCCGTACAACATTCAAGAACAAAGCATATTGACATTAGGCATCATTTCATAAGAGACCATCAACAAAAGGGTGATATTTCAATTGAGAGTGTTGGTACCGATGATCAACTTGCCGACATATTCACCAAGTCACTTGATGAGAAGAGGTTTTGCAAGCTAAGGAATGAATTGAACATACTTGACTTCTCAAATATGTGTTGATGCACCTCCACTTATATGACATGCCTCTCCTTCGACAAAGCAAGGTAAAAGTTGATTGACATATGCATCCATACTTGCTAGGGACATGTTTAGTGCATCTAGTCATTCCTCACGATTATTAGGATCATTCATGAAAATCAAATGAATTTATTGCTTATATGATGCCACTATTGCTTCTATGCTTGTTCTGATCTAGTGGTAGCATATAACATGTTTATGGGCTTGCAATCCTAGTGTTTAATCTAGAAAATGAGCAATAGAATATTTAACCAATATGAGTAAGATAACCATTGCAAGATGTGTGAAGAAGCTTACTCTAGAGCAAACCGTGTTAAATGTCTCATGCAAATGATCTAGATTGAACCACATATGAAAAGAACTACCTCTCTCCTAATCAATTTGAACCTTTTTATGCAAACCTTTTATGGGAATAGATGACAAAGGGGGAGAGAAAGTCACAAAGATAAAGAAGGGGATCAAATTTTTTGAAAATTCAATTTGAGCACACAAGTAGGGGGAGCAAGCTCATGAACTTGGTTGTTGCATTTTATTTGTGCATGTTCATATGCTTGCTTGCATTGCACAAGTTGTTTAACTTGATATCCATGCTTGTGTGGTGTATGCTAGAAATAGAATTTGGATGATGTGTTGCAAACAAGCATGCATAGGTGGTAGCTAGATATAATTTGTATTACAAGCGGTACTAGAGCCTTGCATATAATGTTGATCTCATAAGGTATCTAGTGTTTTTGTAAGTTTAGCTAACCATGGTGCTAAGGATGGTGTATATTGGCAACTCCGATTGGTATCACGCTTCAAAGGTCCATTTTTTACACCTTAGCATCATTTGATAGTATTACTCTCCCTCATTTCATATCCATACATATGTGTCAAATATGAACCAAACACTATAGAACATATGTAGGGGGAGCTAGTACTACCAAAGCGGCAACTCAATTTTCAAATACATATCTTTGTGAAGGTTGTCATCAATTACCAAAAAGGGGGAGATTGAAAACCCTAGTTTGGTTTTGGATAATTGATGAAACCTAAGTGAACTAACCTCTTGCTCCAAGTGATATATGAGATAGGTTGGTTCACACCAAGGTGGAGCTAGATGACACTCAAATGTGATGGTGATGGTCAAGTTGATAATACATTTCTCCACATTTGGAAAAGAAGAAAGAGAAAACCAAAACCCTATGGGCTCAAGGCAAAGGTATAAAATAGGGCGTTTGTTTTACCGATCAAGACGCAATAGAGTGCGTGATCGGGTTTAGGATAGATAACCGTACTATAAAGAGGGGAAATCTTTAATTACAATGGTTATCTAGTGCCACTAAGTGTGAGTCTCATTTGCATATAATTAAGCCCTTAGCGACGTGGTGAGATTAACCCTAAGAATCTTTGTGAAAGTGCTATCTCTTGTGCTAAATTTCTTTTGATTCTTTTTAGAAGAAATAGCTCTTGAAAGAAAAAAAAAGAGAAGAGTAGCAACAGCACTAACAGAGAACCCCCAGCTGGATTTTTTCTCACCCCTAGCCGGATATTCCAACTATCTTCAATCTCAGTTCAGTTCGCAGACAGTAAGCCCTTGCTCGGATTTTTTCTTGGCCCTAGCCGGATATTCCAGCTATTTTCAAATGCACTTCAGTTTGCTTGGCAGTGAGGTGCTCGCCGGATATTTCTTTCGCCCGACCCGGAGTTTCTGGTTCAGCTCAGATCCGCGTAACGGTCGTTTTGGCTGGCTATCTATTTGAAGATGCAGTGTTCTCCTTTTGCAAACTCTCTGATACATTCATTTGCTCCCCATTTTTCTCCCTTTGCTCATTCTTGCAAGAACCAAAAAGAGAAGAACAAGCTCCTCTCTCATCTCTTTCTCCCAAGCTTTGTGCTAACCCTAAGAGAGATTGAGAGCCCGTGTTGATCTTGTGAGCTTGAAGAGCATCTCCTCCCTTTCCTCCCCATTTCCATGGTGGATGCTCATTCATGAGAGGATTTGGGAAACCCTAGGTGCATGCATTTGTGATTCAATTTCTTGGCACTAGGTGATTGTTCTGATTGTGGATTTCTTATTACTCTTGGTGGTTGCCGCCACCTAGACGGTTGGTGGATTTGTGATTGGTGAGGGGATTTGGTGATTGTGTCCGCCCCCAATCAAGAAATTTGTGAGGGGTTCTTGTGCCTTCCCCGCGGGAGTTCGTGAAAGGCAACTTTAATGGAATGCTCGTGTCATTGAGCTACCCTCACTTGTGAGTTGGTTCTTGCGGTGCTCATTTGTTGAGCTAGGTTTGTGAAACACCTATTAGCCGCCGAACCACCAAGTGTGTGGTCGACACAACGGGGAGTAGCGTGCCGGCAAGCACGTGAACCTCGGGAGAAAAATTGTGTGTGTTTTGTCTCATTGGATATCTCCCGGTGTTAATTGGAATTCATATAGTGATTGATTGTCTCTTGCCGGCGGCGGTAACCATCTCTATCACTTCCATTTACTTTCATTCCTTCTTGTGTAGTGATAGTTGTTGTTAGAAGTAACTCTCTAGTTAGAAGTAATTATTTCTTGCTAGCTCACTAGTTTAGAGAGTAGTGACATAGCTCTTGTGTGCCATAGTGATTATAATACACTAGAATTGCTTGAATAGGTGGCTTGCAACATTTGGTAGAGCTAGAGCAAAAAGCTTCGCTTTCTAATTGACTAATTAGTTGCTCTAAGTGATTTGTAGAAATTTTATTAGGCTATTCACCCCCCCTCTAGCCATTTAGGACCTTTCAAGCATGAAGAAATAATCTTAGTTGTGACTTAAAGAACTTGCATCCGAACAAGAGCAAAGTGCAAATTAAAGCTAAAGAAGAATGTAAATGCAACAAAGATAAGAAGGACAAGAGGTGACTGGATTTTTCCGGTGGTCTGAGGTACTTGTCACTAACCCCTAATTAGACCTGAACATTTTATGGGCTGGTCCTTGGAGGGCATGTAGCTCAATTTCTAGTGTAAAATAGTTAAAAAAAATACATATTTTGGGTCGAGAAAAATTTTTCTAGGAAAAACCTATGTCCAAGTTCTGACGACTAACGCTTACAGGAAGGCTCGGGGCAAATTTGCTCAGCTCTACACCTAATCCATGTTGGAGCATAGAAGAATCACCAAGACCCACACAGAGTCACCGTGACTCAAATCTTCATCAGCGTATACCCCTTCTCCACTCTGAATTGACGGGTTTCAAACTAACTACACGTGTAGGAGCCTCCCCCACAAAGTAGCTCCACTAGGAAGGACACCTAATCCTTCGCCCGACTGTCTAGGTGCTAGGAAACACCGTGAGTAACAAAATTTTAACCTTTACTTGGTGGAAACCAAGAAAAGAACATTGGATGCACCTAAGAACACACCAACTCACTATCTAGACTTGGAATGCCCTCAAATCCTTCAAAAACCATGTTTGTATGTGTATCTCAATTATTGTTTCAAGAGAGCTCGCCAAGAGATGGGAAACACATGTATATATAGGGGGTGAAGATGTTAGTAGCCATTGGGAAAAAAATCCTATAAACACAGACATCACCAAATATTTAGAATATTTAGATTCTATCTAATAAACTATAAACAAAATGAATAATAACTTGATTAGCCTCCAACATTGGATTCAAGATATATATTTTGGAGCTACATTGCCAACGCCAAGAAGTCCAAACGTTTATTAGAGATGGAGCTCTATCAAAGATGTATTTTCTTTCTATTACAGAGAAAAAAATATACTCTCAAGTTTTTTTATTTGAGACAAAGCTTGAAGTATAAGGTATGCACGTATATTAAGATGTAAACTTTAGAATCGTTGATCAATAGTTTAATTAATAATTTTTATGATTATAATTTACACTTGATACATTTGGATTTATAGGTAAATGTACTATCAAATTATTCTAATATATTTATAAAATAAATAAATAAATAAAGAGCCATTTAAAAACCGTATCATATTGAACTGTGAGAATCCATGGAGGGAGTATCAAACTGGGCCATAGTATTGGTTCATCCGTATGTGTACACTGAATCTCTAGGACTAGCAACAGCAGTCCCACACGCACTAGTCAAAGCCTGAATTTTACCAGCAAGTAGCAAATCCATGTACAGTTTCGAAGCACTACAAAAATTCTTCTCGCTAGCTGAAGCCAAAGCACTGTCTCAGGCTGTGGCAACAGGTAGCTCGCCTGTCAAGGTGAACTGTTTCCCTGTCGCAAATAAAGAAGTGCTCCCTCCGTATCGAAAACAGGACTCGTTTTGGATAAGGTTTGAATTAAACATTAAAAATATAAATTATAAATAAATTTTAAATTATTGAGTTCAAACATGAAAAAATCATATAAATAAACTTGTCTTGAAAAGGTATTTTCATAAAAATATATATAACATATTATAACAAATATTTTTTAAAAAATAAGTGGTCAAAATTATGCTTTAGAGACTATGTGTCATTATCATAAACGACTTCTGATACGGAGGAAGTATACATATAGAATAATTAACTGATCAAAGCAAACAAGGACTCGTTAAGCATTCAAACTATTCAAAAAAGTATACAGTTATTATTTAAACACCAAGGCAATCTATGAGACTATGACGACTTATGACTTGCAAATAAAAGCTGCTGGGCCCAAATAAAAAAAGGTCTGCTTTAGTATTCCACTACACAAAGCAAAAGTGGCGTAGCTAGAGATACATGTTCCTCCATATAAGAAAACGAAGTCATTTTACACAACGACACGGTCTCCAAAGTATAACTTTAACTCCTTGTTTTTATAAAAAATATTTATTAGAAAATGATATATATATGCTTTTATGAAAATATTTGTCAATACAAATCTATTCATATAGTTTTTATATTTTAAAACCCAATAACTTAAAAGTTATTTATTTATGATTTATATTCCTAATATTTGACTAAAACCTTGTTCAAAATGACTCTCTTTTCATATACGGTGGGAATACATAATATATGCACTGATCCCAACTTGTTTACACTACAGCAGAATCACTCTTTGCCGAGTGCTGGCAGCACTCGGCAAAGAGCCTTTTGCACTCGGCGAAGGCTTCGCCGAGTGCCGCACTCGGCGAAGGGCACTCGGCGAAGAATTTCACGGCAAAGAGGTTCTTTGCCGAGTGCCAAATATCGGGCACTCGGCGAAGGCTTCGCCGAGTGCTGACATATTTGGCACTCGGCAAAGAAAAAAATAAAAAAAACGAAAAAATAGGAAAAAATTTTTATTTAATTAGAGGAGGGGCCTACTGGGCGGCGCCCACTTGTCGCCCTCGAAATCGCAAGTTCTACTATTTTTCATGCAATTTTCTCTCACACAGTCAGCAGGATTCGAACTCACGACCTCTCGTTCGCGCGGAGCCTCCTCTACCACTGCACTACACACTCATATACGTTCCATCTCCGTTTCGATTACCCATATATTATACTAAACCATGTGTAACTTGCTTATTTGAGGCCCTAAACGAATTCAAATCAAAAAATTGTAAACTACAAAGTTTTCTAACTTTTCAAGATCTACAACTTTTATTTTGGTAGTTTTTCCATCCGAGGTCGTTTATAAAAATTTGAATTTTAAATTTTATAATTTGAAACGTAGTTTTCGTTGACAAGATGATTTCAAATCAAAAAGTTGTCAACACCAAAGTTTCATAGCTTTTCGAGATCTACAACTTTCATTTTGGTCATGTCTCCATCTGAGGTATTTTGAAAAATTTGAATTTTAAAATTTTCAAATTCGACGCAGTTTTGCATAACTAGATGACTTCAAATTAAAAAGTTATCAACTACAAACTTTCATAACTTGTCAAGATCTACAAAGTTTATTTTGGTTGTTTGACTATTTATGCATCCGACATTGTGGTTCTAATATTATTCATAAACATTATATATCATTCTTGTAGTTTTATAAACTACCGGAAAGATATATAAGATTTGTGAACGAATTTATTTTAAGTTTGTCAAATGAAAAAATCACCGAAACAAAAATTGTTCATCTTGATAAGTTAACCAACTTTGTAGTTAAAAACTTTTTCATTTGGATTAATTTACTGCTTCAAAATGTAATTTAAAAACTGGTTTTGCCGAGTGTCAGAAAAAAAACACTAGGCAAAGAGCTCTTTGCCGAGTGCCACGTGGCTGGCACTCGGCAAAGGCACCTCTTTGCCGAGTGCCAGCCACGTGGCACTCGGCAAAGAACCGCCCACGTGGCACAGTTCGGGGCCACATTCTTTGCCGAGTGCCACGTGGCCGGCACTCGGCAAAGGCACCTCTTTGCCGAGTGCCAGCCACGTGGCACTCGGCAAAGAACCGCCCACGTGGCACAATTCGGGGCCACATGCTTTGCCGAGTGCTGGCACTCGGCAAAGAGGGGCTCTTTGCCGAGTGCCGGCCACGTGGCACTCGGCAAAGCCCGGCACTCGGCAAAGAGGCTCTTTGCCTAGTACCCGAAATTTGGCACTTGGCAAAGCCACAGGCACTCGGCAAAGATTGATTTTCCCGTAGTGTTAATTTCCCATTTTCTTTACATTTCTTTTCCTTTTTGCAGCATTATTACTTCATACGAATTGAATAACCGAAGGAAAACATGGAAATTATTTTTGTCATACATTCATCCTATACTCTAGACATCTACTTTTGTGTGCATATTTTGTACAGTACTCGTATATGATAATTGTATGCTAGTGACCGTGTCCTCCGAAACAACGCTCTTTTTGTAATTAGTATAAGCGTGGTCCGGCCAGGCTGTGTGTTTACTTCTTGGCACACCACCTCCTAGTCCTCTCTCTCTCACACAACTTTCTCTCTCTATGTGGGACACAGCAACATGCATGTAACGCTAGCATGATGCATGCAAGCTTGTCACGGTGCCATCTAGTCTATCTCCTTCTCTGTGATTATCTCTGTTTGAGCTTGTTTAGGACTTGACACGCGCATGTGCACGTTATAGTACACTTCTAACTTATTGTTTTGTCACGGAGCAAAATCTTAGTAACACATATGATTACACACTTGATTTTTTCCACCTTCTGCTATTTTCATAATAAACCATGCATTGAATATTGACTGGTTTAAGTGGTACTTCCTCAATCCCTTATTATTTGTCGCTACCGTTAACGGGTGCCGACGATCAAATTTTCTTCATTTTAATCAAGTTTATAAAAAAAACTAGTTACATTTATATCTCTTAAAAATATTATGAATACAACCAGAATTTGCAACTTCTTCTAGCGAGGTGAGGTTCGCGCCTAGAGTTTTAAAATTCAACACATTTAGTGTAAACTTTTCCTACCAAATGTCTTATAGTGAGGATTCTCATGTCCTATGACTAATAATAGGGTTTTATTATTATATATACTTTAAAATATTAGGATAACTCTACCATTTTGGTATATTGTAAACTAGTAGATTCATGATAATGATAATACTTATGTACAAAGTTGAGTAGGGGCTTGTTTGGTACAACTCATAATAGCTTTATGAGTTTTTTTTTTTGTGAAACACCCTCCCCCTCTCACAAAACCATAAGATGAGATGAAGCTGGAAAAAAGTAGTTTTTCACAGTTTACATCTCCATTTTTTTCTTAACTATGTATGAAATTGTTGTTGAAGCTATTTTGTCAAATATTTTTTTCAAAACAGCTCAGTTTCACCTAGTAAGTTGCTCATGTAGTTTCACTAACTTGTTCATGAAGCTATTTTTGCTTTGTTTAGATTCTATCAAACATCCAATTTTTTCACTCTCTCCATCACATCAATGTTTAGACGCATGCATGGAGCATTAAATGTTGGTAAAATATTTAACTAATTACACATATTAGTTATAAATCACGAGATGAATCTTTTGAACCTAGTTAGCACATGATTAAACAATATTTGTCAAATAGAAACGAATGTGCTACAGTAGCAAAGTTGAAAAAAGTTCAGCATCTAAACGAGGCCTTTATAAAAAAAATAGTTTTGCTGGTAAAGCTAAGGTGTGGCAAACCGAGTGTAAGTTTGACTTATTTTTCGGCAACCGAAAACTATAGATAGAAGCAGAGTACATGCATGCATGCTTGTTTCAACGAGTAGAATAATAAATTCCGTCCGTTGCATTGCAGGTGGAATATAATTGGTTCCCATACTACTACTATACTTCTATGGGAATTGGAGAATTCATGCTTCCAAGTCCCAAGATTTTCACCATGCATTATTCACTGAGATACAGCATACTACTACTATTTCAGATTTTCAGCTTCACTATGAACTCCTCCCCTTTCCAAACCTTTGCTTTTCTTCCTACTCGCCATCAGCCTTAATCTCTCTCTCTCTCTCTTCAACCAGGTGATCCTCACCTCTCTCACACACTCTCAGATCACACACACACACAAACACTTTCTCTCTTCCTCTCTCTAGTGAACTTCCCTTTCATCCACTACAACCTCATTTACACCTTTAGGGCTGCAAGCACACGCCTCTCTCTCTCTCTCTCTCTCTCTCTAGGTAGCTGCTAGCAGCTGCAACCTCAGCCATCTCTTCTCTCCTCTATAATAGTTCCCCATCTCCCTCCCATCCACACCTCTTCCTCTTCCTCTTCTTCTATCTTCAGCTCCACTCCAGGTCTCCAGCTAGCCCAAGCCCAACCAAGAGGTGCATCCACTCCACCATGGGAGACCCCTACACCAACTTCCTCAGAGGCTACTACCCCCACTTCCCTCCTCCCTCCAACGCTCCCCCCGCCACCTCCTTCCCCAGCAGCTACGCCTCCTCCTACCTCCACCACCCGCCTCCTCCAGCCTCCCCTCCCATCAGGGAAGCCCTCCCCCTCCTCAGCAACCTCACGCCGTCGTCGTCAGCAACCAACCACCACCACCACCACCACGGCGGCGGCGACGTCCAGGATCACAAGGGCTGCAAGCGCGCCACCTCGTGCAGCGACGACCAAGACGCGGCCGATCAGGCCGCCGCCTCCGCCGGGGAGGTCACGGTGGCCTTGCACATCGGCCTGCCCAGCCCCCCCAGCCCCTCCGAGTCGGCGGCGGACGGTGGCGACAGCCAGGGGGCAGCAGCGGGAGGGAGGAGCCTGCAGCAGCAGCAAGGAGGAGGAGGCGGAGGGGGAGAAGAGGATGAAGGGGACGATGGGGACGACGACGCCGCCATGGCGGTGGGCTGCGCGTCCATCGGGATCGGGAGGCTGACGAAAGGGCAGTACTGGATCCCCACCCCGTCGCAGATCCTCATTGGGCCCACCCAGTTCTCCTGCCCCGTCTGCTACAAGACCTTCAACCGATACAACAACATGCAGGTCAGCTCGTCCATCGATCTGCATCTGCATGCTGTTCCGGCCTGTGTGTTCTTGGTGTGCCTGATTTTGATCGATCTGGTGCTCTGCTGGTGCTGGGTTCCGCGCGATCTTGTTTGTTCGTGCTTATCACAATATCTCCCTCCTGTTTTTCTTGGTACGGTGTTTTGATTGATCTATGTGACTTTCCTTAATTCTCTGAATTCTTTTTTTTTTTGTGCTTCTTCTTCCTTGCTTTGCTGCATGCAGTGGAGTGGCGAATCTAGGAGGGAGTGCCGCTGGTGTCGGAGTACTACACCTGCAGGCTTCGATCAATCTCTCTCCTCTCTCTTGAACTGTCATACTCATATCTTTGATTTGATTGAACCGAGCAACAGCAGAAGGGAGGAAGCAGGAGCGGCAGAGGCATGCAGTAATGGCGCTGCCGCGCCAAACGGCGATTGACATGGGGAAGGACTCTGATGAGAGCCTGCGCTAGTAGTAGTAGTATACAGTGTTGTCGTTGGAGTCTGCGCTTATTGTGCCTTTTTCAATTGGAGCCGCAGTGCAGTGTGTGTGGATGCAGAGAGAAAGAGGGGCAGAGAGACGAGACGAGACGAGAGATCTGGCCTGGAGAAGAAAGATCTGGCAAAAAGGCATCGTTATCTTTGCCTGATCAGTTCCTTCAGGATTACACACACCGTGACTTGTGCATCTCAAGCAAGCAAACAAACAAGGGGGTCGTCTCATCTCAAGGCCTCTCTCTCTCTCTCTCACTCACTCTCTCTAGATCTCTACCCCAAGAGCTCTCTCTCACACACACATGGCTGCAGCAACAAACCCCACCCATGAGCAGTGATCTTCATCAGTGTCGCACAGTCCATTAGCTCAGACTCCCTCCAGTAACATCCCTTTTGCTGCCTTGCTCGATCTTCTCCCTCCTCTCCTCTCTACTATCTCAACATGCTCCTAGATCGATGCGTTTATGAATGTGCGTTGCGTACTCCAAGGTAGCCATTGGTAGAGCTGCAGTATTCAAGAACTGAAGCAACAACGAAGGGATCGATGATGATCAGAGGATCGAGGAGCTGGTCCCTCGTCTCGATGGCGCTCTGCAACTTAAACCACCTGCCCCCCGTCCGGCCGTCGCCTCGCTCCGGCACGTGAAGAGCGTCACTCCCCTTTACACACTTGCAGCTCTACCCAACGTCTGTTCTAGCTAGCACACCAGTACCCACCCACACACGGCTGTTCAGCTCATCACAGTCAGTGTTCATGCATGCAGCTAACCAACTGCACAGCTACAGCCTACATACTAGCAGCTCATTCACACGGCAATCCACGGCGGCATCATGCAAGGCAGCATATCTCGATTATTAATTGATCTCTTTCTACTAGTAGCTTTACATACTATTGCTGCTTAATAATAAACTCATCACATGGCGATGGCGTGCAGTAATTAATCTATCTATCATCACGAATCGATCGATCGATCGATCGACTCCAATGCAAGTCTCCATCTCCTCCAGTACTGATGAATACTGATGTGTATGCATGCCTGCAGATGCACATGTGGGGCCACGGTTCGCAGTACCGCAAGGGCCCGGAGTCGCTGCGTGGCACGCAGCCGACGGCGATGCTCCGGCTGCCTTGCTACTGCTGCGCGGCGGGCTGCCGGAACCACATCGACCACCCGCGGGCGCGGCCGCTCAAGGACTTCCGCACGCTGCAGACGCACTACCGCCGCAAGCACGGCATCAAGCCCTTCATGTGCCGCAAGTGCGGCAAGGCCTTCGCCGTGCGCGGCGACTGGCGCACCCACGAGAAGAACTGCGGCAAGCTCTGGTACTGCGCCTGCGGCTCCGACTTCAAGCACAAGCGCTCACTCAAGGACCACATCCGCGCCTTCGGACGCGGACACGCCGCCTGCGGCATCGACTGCTTCGACGACGACCTCGACGACGACGACCGCGACCCGTCCTCCGAGGTCGACCACGCCGCCAACAACAACAACAACACTACTAGCAGCACGACTACGACTACAACTACATCCGCCGCCGCCGCCGTCAATAATGCTCACCACCACGGCTGCTGGAAGCCGCCGCTGTCGTCGTCCACTAGCAGAGGCTCCGGCGACCGACTGCTATAGATCGACGGCCTGCAGGGGTGAGTACGGTACGGTAATACTACAGCAAAAGCAATCGATCTGTAGCCAAATGCAAACGTACTAGTATACTTGTGCGTGTGAAACCATGCATCGTCGATCCGTGTCTTCAATTACTTAGCTTGAGGTGTATGTGTGCCGGTCGAGGGAGAGCTGATTTAATTAGTACGTGTGTGCAAGAGCGAGAGAGAGCATGCACGCAAGGCCAGGTTCCATTAATCGATGAACGTATATATAAGGACGCAGGAAGGGTTTATATGTATGCATATAAACAAAGGATCTAATTGTACGTCTCTGATCGAGTAGTAGCCCCGTAGCCTAGCTAGCTAGCTTCATTGTATGTGCAGACTTTGATCCATCTGGTATATGGTGAGAACGGTGCAATATATACAGATTATTGTTAATGTTGACTTGAGAAGATAATTAATCGGCCATCATGCATTTGCATGCAAGTGCCAAGTGGTGAAGTGTATAGTAATCCTCCTATACAGTCTCTGTTCTGATATATTTATTTCTTGTTTTTAGGGTTTGTGATTTTTTTTTCTTTTTGTTTTAGCATGTCGTTGATTGGGGATACACATGGAGTCTGGAACAGATTGGGTTCTTATTTTTTTTTTCCTACTTAGCAAGTTATTTTCCGAGAAACCGGCAAAGAATTAGTAGCACTAATAATCCATATGAGCGCTGCACGTACATTTCCCATTTCCTAACATTTTACTCTTTTTTGTCCATATCAAACATAACTTAATGTTTTTTTTTGCGTTTTTTTGTCTTTTCTTCGTCTAATATATCGAACCGCAAAGCTCTTGCTGCCCTTTCTAGAAAAACATAACTTAATGTATATGGATGTTATGCGAGATGTTAAATTATTGAGGTACTTCTTGTAAAAAAAACAAATGCAGACAGATTTGCAAATTTTTCTCAAGGTAATCCCTTTCCAAAAAAAAATGTGCATGACTACTGCAGTGCACTAGCTGGTCCCTGGAACTCCAAATTTCTTCATGCAATTAAATAAAATAATTCACTAATAAATTATGTCATTTTTATTGCACATTTCCTATATTTCAGGCGTCTGAACAGTTTTGTTTTTGTTATTCCATAGAAAAAAATTGTCATTTATTTCTTGTGATTTGTGCTAATAGATCTAGACCATTGGATGAAGATCTGAAAGTTGTAGTCATCGCCTGAAAAGATGTTATATTTCAGGCGCCTGAAATATAGCAAATCCCTTTTTATTGAGATGAACTCTACAGAAAAAAATGTCTTCTACTCCCGCGTCACTGTTTTTTGAAAAGTCAAAGTTTTCGTTGAGAAATATAACTAATGATTTTCAATATCTTTGAGAAATATTTGTACCAAGCGCATAAAACTGTAATATATTAGAGTCCATAATTATTTTTAGTATATTGTTATTCTAGATTTTAACAAATAGATTACAGTTGAAGTTGGCTTTTCCCAACCAAATGGAAATTTGTTTTCTATGTTTTCTTTTAGATCATATCAATATCCAAAACTAATTTGTGATTGCTGGGAGAATTATATACTAGACAATTAAAATGAATGGACTTTTTGCAATATTGTTTCTAGAAAAAGTATAACATGAATGTCTTTACCAACACCCTGAAATGTATGGTTTTTTCCTCTCTCCTTGGAATCTAAGATATTTCTTGTGGAAAGCCAATATGGATTAAATTTTGTGTTTATCCTCCTTGGAACATGTGCGATTAGCTTATATTAGTTTTTTTTTATGAAGTGAGGCCAGCCTATGTATATCAATTAGTAGAACACATATTACATTTTCTTAAAATAAATTAAGTTTATGGCATTTCATATTTATCTCCATATGTGAACGATCCAATATTGCCAAGCATGACATGCATATGCATGAAAGATGCAATTAAAAATGGATGTGTGACTAAATAAATCATTATTTCAATTAATGAAAAATGCTTCACATCCAACCATTCTTTTACAATTCGAGTGCAGCCATGCATGTAGTAGACCCCTACCTGATGCCTTGATGAATTCAACCTATAGGTATTTTGAATAGTTTGATTCCATTTCTACTTGAGTTTTACACGGATGTGTAACAGCTCTATTTCAGTTTAACTTGGTGATGATTCCGTGCGTGCGAGAAGAAATTGTCTGGAACATGCAGCACACCTGGTGGATCCCAATGCATGGGAATCTCGTAGCTAGTTTTGCTTTAATCCTCTCATCTTTTGCACAAAGATATGTGCTTTGCTAAAGTTTACCCCTTTGAGCAACCTCGCCCCCCTATGCCTGGGATAACCCTAGCTTTCAAGAATGTGAAGCCCATGCATGCTTTGCCCCAATGGCAAATGCACTGTGCTTTTCAGCCTGTTAATAAGCATCACGGGAGAGATGGGTCGATCTCTGTATGTATCCATGTCCAATTATATGTTCATGGATTATTTAACTGAAAAAAAGGAGGATGGAAAGGTAAAGGCGGTGGAATGATTATACGAAATCTAATGGACGATATCTAGGTGAACTATGTTTGTCGATCCTACAGTTTAAGTTTCTTTCGTTTGCAGTCTTCTTCCTATCCCTGATTACGTACACCAGGCAATGATCAAAGTAGGAAAAGAAGGCTTAAAGTTTTCCCTTTTGCCATTGCCTGGAACCTTAGCCTTTGGTTCTTTACGTCGCCTTTAATTTAGCTTTGCTACATACCTTTCTCATGTTTATCAGCTGAAAATTGGTTTCTAGGAGATATATATGCTACTTTTGAGTTTTCATTAATGGATCCCCAGTAATAAATTTATTGCAAAGTTTTATTACCAGACCATATGCTTATATATGTGGATACTTCAATTAGCGCTTCAAAACATGATTTTAGAAAATATAGGCGTTCGTATATCCTCCCTCTAGAAAAAAATATGACATTGGTTATTTTTTTTTTTTTTTTTGCCTTTGAGGTGTAACTTTGACCAGAATTATTCTGTGATATATATTTTAGGGCCTAGTAATTGTATAGGATTATGAAAATATTGTTCAAGGCAAATTTGATTGCATATATATGTGTGGTTTTCGTTTTTTTTTTGAAACAAAACATTTTGATAGCTATCCATGGTCAGAGTTTCAAAATTTTGTCCAGAATTTAATAAAAATGCCATATATTTATAACCAGAGGGGGTAGTACGCGTACTTGCCGTTACTATGATCTTCCAAAGCAATGTACTGAACCAACTGTATATCCCCAGTGATAACCTGTTGACTTGTCGGTCGGATGACGAATGAAATGCCAATGTATAGTGTAGGGGCTGTTCTTTATAATTTTTTTTCAGGATAGTATTTGGTTGCTAGCTTTTAGTTTTCTCTTTTATGACTCACAATGCCTGCCTGGCTGCATATATAACTGTCTACTGCTCTATCTACATATATATATATGCTACGTTCTAGCTTCTTTTACGATCAAATAATGCCATCTAGAGAGAGTAGGCATTATATCTCTAGGCGTACATGTTCGTATGGAGACTAGGCCATAGGCAACAAGCCAACACAGCCAGAATTTTAATCTTCTCCTAGTAATGTGGACTTTTCCTAGTGTTTTAGCATTCAAAATTTAGTATAAACTTTTCCTACTAAGGCATGTTTAGTTTCCAAATTTTTACAAGATTCCCCATCACATCGAATCTTTAGACGCATGCATATGGAGTATTAAATGTAGGTAAAAAAACTAATTGCACAGTTTGTCTGTAAATGCTTAAACGAATCTTTTGAGCCTAGTTAGTCCATGTTTAGAAAACGTTTGTCAAGCAACAACGAAAGTGCTACAGAAACTTTACACCCAAAATTCTTTCAACTAAACACACCCTAAATGTCTCCTAGTGAAATTCCCTTGTGCCATAACTAGTTGTAGTGTTTTATTACTACTTAAACACACTAGGACAAATCCACCATTTTGGTAGTAGTGCAAAGCTAAACAAAGTTAAATTCAAACAAATCAGGCTGAAATTATTCTTGGGCAGCAATTTTGTTCTTGCTTTCATGGAAACGTTGTCATATGTATGGATTATTTACAAACATATTTTTTTGCAAAAAGGACTAAATAACCATTTTATCAAGGACCATGATGTGAGATATATATGTTCAGTAATCAGGAAATTCATACATGGTACTCATCCTAACATTTTTCTAATATTTTATATTGGAAAAAAGTTAGAGATTATTCACGACACCAATTTAACTTAAGGTTCTGCAATTTTTTCCTACAACAATCAAGCCATTTTCTATTCAAATGAGAAGCCCAATGCTATTTCTTACCACAAATTGCTCTTAACTTATTATTAGTATGGTATTTTTACATCTAACAAGACCCCTCCCCCCTCCCCCCTACCCAAAAAGACATTATGATTCGAGTAAACATAGAAACTGATATAAAGCATTGTTCTAGTCGTATAATTAGCATATGCATGTCTTAACAAGGCCCAACTTTTTAACATTTCCATAGCACATATATAGCTTACAATTTCATAGCTCAATAACCAAACAAACCTTAAGTACATTTGTACAACCTTTAAGTACAACTTAACTACAATTATGTATCTAAATAATCCATTGTACTCAAAAGCTTCATCTAGGTGACTTTTACCACTAAATCCTAAGTCATACATAGGCTTTGCTTGGTTGGCTGGTTGCATTCACATCCACTTCAATCCACATGTATTGGAGTGAAAAAAATAACTCACCCTAATACATGTTGATTGAGATGGATACAGCAAAACAAGCTCTAGATATATGGTTTGTACTTTTACATCTAGAAGTAGTTAGAATTCAGAGTACATCTACCAATACTCGGAAATGCTGAAAAATAAACAAAACTAGACAACCTACAATGTAATTGAAGTGACATTATATAACTGGTTTGAAACTTCTTTTATTTATATAATTTCGGAACAAAAACTGCAAAAAAGTATCGGTAAACCAAATGTCACAATTATCAACAGCCGCAGTTCAAACGAAGACAGAGAACAAATCGCATGAGAGAAATGGGAATTCTTAAAAAAAAAATCAATCTAAACCTTCTGCATTCTTCTTTTTTTTGTTAAAGAAAGGATACTCTATCGGTGTGGCGCTGAACTCTGATTTAACGTGAGAGCTGAGAGAGAGAGAGAGAGGGAGAGACTCCGGTCGATCTATATAACTCGCTCAAAACAAAATACTATACACCTTGTTCTTCGGTCCTTTTCAACGACTTATCAGTCATATTGTAGCTTATCACAAAATAATATTAAAACAACCGCAATCAACAGTGAGAATTATATGCCAAACACAGGGTGTATATATATTTCTGCTTGGGATGCGTTTTATTGCTTGGGATGCGTTTTATTTGACAGTTCTCTAGATGTTAAATATTATTGGATGAGTTATTTTTTATTGGTATTGGAAACACATTACATTATGGCAGGGCAATGTTTCACAATTTAATGAATTATGCCGCCAAAAAACCCGATCTAAAATCGAGAAAAGGTAAGTATTCATCCATATTTTTTTAACTAATTACTAACACATTTTTTCTTTTATCTTGAATCTAATTCTACCTACTTTATTTTTAGAATCTTTTTCAAAAAATGATTTCAGCTTTTTTTAATCCAGTTTTACTTTGCTCATGGCCTGTCCAACCACGACTGCCCTTTTCATGTAGTATATACTGCCTCTGTCCAAAAAAAGATTTAGATTAATTCAATTTTTGAAATTAAATTTAACTAAATTATAGATACTATTATTATTTATTACTCTAAGTAAATATACTATAAAAATGTATGATATTATTTGTTCAATATCAGAAAGGGTTTCTCTTTAAAAAAACAAAAAAATAGTATTCTTTTAGAACCGAGGGCCTAGTACTGAGGCCTTGTTCAGTTCGCGAAATATTTGGCGAAAAGTTACTGTAGCATTTTCGTTGTTATTTGACAAACTTTGTTCAAATATGACCTAATTAGACTCAAAAGATTCGTCTCGACATGAGCAGACTAAAAGTACAATTAGTTATTTATTTTACCTATATTTAATGCTCCATACATGCGTGTAAAGATTCTATTGCGCAAAATATTTTAGAAAATGTTGTGAACTGAACAACGCCCGAACAAAAAGACCTTTCACCAGTTCTATCTACCGCCCTCTTCGACTTTCGACCCTCTCTAGCTTCTTCCATGATCAGTCACTAGATTCTTTCAGACAAGGTCAAGTACATGTCATAATTACCGGAGCACAGACGGAGAAACTTTTATTTTACTCCAATATACAGAAAGCTATTACCCTCCAGTTCATACTGGCCTTGTTGTTTGGGACTGTAAAATTTTGGATGTACCTAGGGTGTTGCATTAGATGTTCCCATACTAAAAAAATAAATTATAAAATTCATCTGTAAATCATGAGACGATTTTTTAAGTCTAATTAATTTGTCATTAGCACATGTATTACTGTAGCACTTTATTGTTAAACCATGAAATAATTAGGTTTAAAAGATTTGTCTCGTAAATTACACACGGACTGTGGAATAAGTTATTTTTTAGTCTATATTTAATACTATATATATATATATGTATAAAGATCTGATATAATAGAGTGTGAATTTTTTTGGTAAGAACTAAACAAGGCCGCTGTCCCATTTCTTTTCTTGAGTATAACAAGTTAGCACTTTCACCTGCTGAATTACACTCGCTTCCGTTCCTATGCTTGTTTCTGCCATAGTCAGCTAGCCCATGCACGCCCTACACAATACTCCCTCCGTTCCGTTCCAAATTATAAGACATTCCAAGAATCTTGGAGAGTCAAAGTTTTTCAACTTTGACCAAAATTATAGAGAAAAATATAAAGATTTATACCATCAAATATACATATTATGGAAATATAACTAATGGAGAATCTAATTGCACTTAGTTGATATCATAAATATTATTATCTTATTATATAAATTTCGTCAAAGTTGAAAAACTTTGACTCTCCAAGATTCTTGGAATGTCTTATAATTTGGGATGGAGGGAGTACAATGGAGTAGTATGCACTATGCAGTAGTAGATGCCCAGCAGCAGAAGCAGGTGATTGTGGCTTTTGAACCCTTCTGCCTCGCGCAGCATTGATGCAAGGCCATGGGCAACGGCAGACCCTTTTTTATTATAGCTAGGAGTAATGTTCTAGCTGCTTTGCAGCTGTTGGATACTTGGATGTTGCATTGCATCTCCTCCTTGGTAGCCATGCAAAGCGGGCTCTGTAGCTGTGGCTTTTGCTTGTGACAGTAAAAATGAATAGTAGATCAGCTAGCAGTCATGGAATATTAAAAACCAAATGATTACTGTACCTTTTTCTTGAAAGAAAGGGAAATGATGAGATATAAATAATTCCAACATGAGGATCGAGCTCAGCAGCTTACTGTTCACTATTAATTTTGTCTGGTTGGACGGTGTGGTAAATGCTAGCTGCAATATTCAGCAGTTTCACTATTCGCTAGCTAAAAATTTACTGTAACTCTGTCCTACTGTAGTGTTCTGTCTCTGTACTATACTCCGTACTATGAAATTGAGGGGATGTTTGTTTGAGGGTAAAACGTTTTTGATGTCACGTAGAATGTCATGGTACTATAGTCTATTAAAAGTTGACTAATAAAAATAAATTATATATTCGGTCTGAA
Organism: Coix lacryma-jobi var. lacryma-jobi; assembly: GCA_009763385.1. Lineage (NCBI taxonomy): Eukaryota > Viridiplantae > Streptophyta > Magnoliopsida > Poales > Poaceae > Coix > Coix lacryma-jobi. The sequence goes on along the minus strand of CM019824.1, from coordinate 33,896,547 downwards.
AACCATTAGACTAATTTATTAAGACTAATTAATTTATCATTAGTATATGGTTATTGTAGCACAACTTATCAAATATTAACACTAATTAATTTGTTATTAGTACATGGTTATTGTAGCACAACATTGTCAAATCATAGACTAGTTAGACTTAAAAATCATCTCACAAAGTTATCTCAATTTGTATATGTCGGGTACCTAAGAAAGGGTCTCTTAAGGAAAGCTGACTAAATATCACATCCGAAAGACTCAACCGCATGTCGATGGGGCCGACCCTCGGCTGGACCCTAAAAGGGAGGTCTCGGCAAAAAAGATCTCTCCTTCTCTTTCTCTCTCTACCATCGTCTCGTCTGAGGCTCCACGAGTCGGGCCTCAGGCGGGGGCCAAAACACTCTGCCTCATCTGACTCCGCTCACCCCCATGAGGGGGGGGGGGGGGGGGGCAGACCGCGTCCGTCCAAACTTAGGGCACAACCAAGTATCTGGGTAGGCGTGCATCGTCATGTAATCCCCGTCCAATTAAAAAAAACTACCTGCCAACAAGATAGGCACGCTGATGCACACGACATGCATGCGAGGCTAGCTAAAATGGTACACCCTCATAGGGCGGCTGCTTTCATGGCATGTCTCCCTATCCGTGCCACTACAGCTCGCGAGACCAGTCATCGACCGGTAATTCGAGCAACTGGCAGCATCAGCAGCTGCACCTCACTGGCTGCACGGCACCACGCCTCAATAAAGGGGATACGTCATGATTCTGATTCTGATGAATCCAATAAAAACGATCATATCTTCAAAACCACTGTTACGCGTATGCTCGGGTCCATCGGGGGATTCAACCACCACCCCGAGCCCTCGCACTGGGGCCTCTGGCCCGGCCATCCTCCGCCTCCGCCTCGCCTGAGGCCCCCCGCGTTGGGCCTCGGACGTAGGTCGCGTCCTCCGCCTCGCTCGAGACTTCCGCTAGACCTCGGACAAAGGCCGAAGCACCGACCCACTCAAGCCTGACTCGGACAACATCAGTCACGACCCCCATCATGACTACGACAAAACAACAAACCTACTCCCTCTGCACTATCAAACCTCACGCTACGTCACCCGTATACCTGCTCGATATGGGCGGCGTAATGTGGCACAGCAAAGGTCATGTCATCCCCCACCTGCTCCCGATTCGATGGTGCGGGGATACTGAGCACTGCTCTGCCTTACTTTACAACTATGCCCATCACCATGGGCTCGACAGCGTACAAGCGTCATGCAAGCGCTCATCCCTTCGAGACTCGCACCTAACAAGCCTTGGCGCCAGCTAGGCCTCGGCACTCCGTGGAGTCAAGGACACGGAAAACCATGCCTCTACAGTCACGACCATGATGCGTGCAGGATTCAACAAGGTTAGTTGTGCCAAGCACGACTCGCCCACGCCACAAGGATGAAACCCACTACGCCAACTGTGCCTTCATGGGAGGCCATCTCCTCCATCCTTTGACAGTCAAAGTGCCACGCTTGGCCGCTTCAATGTAACCATGTGCCCACCTTGCAGCTATAAAAGGAGGGGCCGGGGAAGACAACACAAGGCAACAAGAACAAACACAATGAAGCAAGCAACTTCACACACAGACACACTACATGCTCTCATATGTGCCACTTGAGGCTTGGGACAAGCTCCCTCCCTCACCTTCTTGTAATTCATACTCGCACTCCCGCGCAACCTAAATACAAGTCTCTCCCCCCCCACTGGACGTAGGGCGTTCCTTGCCTGAATCAGTATAAACTGGTTGTTTTCCTCATGTGTTCTTCTTGCATCACCGCCCGAAGTAGGGAAATGCAGCCCCCCCAGTCCTGAACGCCGACAATTGGCACGCCAGGTAGGGGCTCTACGTCAAGAAGAATCCCTCGCAGCGAGAAGGGAGTCCGGGAGCTCCGCGTTCCCTCGGAAGGTTCCGGAACCGGGCATGCTCACGGTGCAAGCTCCAGCTCCTCTCGGGCCCACGAAAGGCACGGGAAGAGCCCGCATTAGCGAACATCTTTGTTACCCGATGTCTCGTCATAGTCCCCTCCCACCTCTCCGTACATATCGCGCTCTCCGTTCGCTGATGTCACGTCAGGAATGGAAGGGAATCAACATCTGAGAAGAGGGAGCGGGCCCCACGCGGGAGGATTGCCTCCAATACGCTCAAAACCCAGAACCTCCAAGCCCGCCAATCTTGTCAACGATCCTGCTCGTCGGCAAGATCCCGTGAGTGAAAGAAGATGTTGAGCATAATGGAAGCAGCCGCCCCCAAGGGCTGCCGCTTTGAGCGGGACTAGAGATGGTCGGGCCGAGTTCAGGGTGGGTGGAGCATCCATGGACCCGCCCCCGAAACCCGCCAAGAAGACCCGCCTCAAACCCGAACCCCGATTCGGGTCAGAATCTGCCCCCGCCCCCAAACCCGACGGGGACCCGAAACAAGACGGGGGACCCAAACCCCGGGTTTCGACAACACAGTAACATTATAGAATTAATATTTTCACTGTATAATTATATTTGTACCATGCAAATAGCAATTAGAATACAAGATCAAGAACCCAAAATGTAATTTTAATAGTTAGGAAGAAGAATCTGAGAGTTGAATACAGTCTTTTGATTAATAAAAATATTATGCGACCAACATACAACATATACTGCAATACAACAACAACATTTCGGGTCCCCGATGGGCACCCGTGGGGGAAATGTAAAACCCGACCCGCCCCGTTTCGGGTCCCCGAACCCGCAAACCCGCGGGGCCAAAACTAGACCCGCCCCTGGCCCCGCCGGGTCTGAAACCCGCGGGTTTCGGGTCCAGACCCACCCCGTTGCCATCTTTAAGCGGGACAGGCTGTCGTGGGGCCAACCAGGTTGAGCCCGACAGCATAGTCTCCCATGCCCTCAGCGACCCACCAGGACGAGCCTCGAACCTGCCCCCGATAGATATCGCTCTTCCCTCCATCGCCGCATGCGGACAAGTGCCCCGGCTCCCGTTACTCAGGGTCGTGGCCCTTGTCAGCAACGACGGAGAAATGACGGAGGGCAGGACGAGGCAAATATTGTGGTCCCATCTCCCCCGCCGCATGTCGAAGAGGTCACCCGCAGCAACATCGGGTTCATACTAGGGATGATGCACCAGGGTGCCTGTTTGTCGTGCCATCTAGGGAATGGCACCGCGAATGGCAAGGGTGCGTGTTCGACGCGCTGTCAAATGGAACGGCACCGCGAGCGAGGGGGGATGGGGAGAGAAGGAGTTGGGCCCAACAACATGGGCGGGGCATCAACCCAGATGACCTGCCCACGAAATCCAGCTGAGAGAAGTTGGGACTCTCTTAATTCCTTCTTCCCCTTCTTTTCCTTTTTTGTTGTATTCGAAGAACAGCACGTTCCTCGATTGTAACCAAGAATGGGAAAATAAAGAGGGCTCCCTTCTATCCAAAAGAAAAAATGACCTTTGACTGCTCTGTACGGCTCATTGGCACAAATCAAATGAAAACAAAAAGAAAAAAAAAAGAGAAAAATCCTCAAATCCCCGCTGACGCTCGGGGGCTTCTCTGCCACTTCAACGACTCCAGGAGAAGGCAGCCAACAACAGGAGAAACACAACAACAAAAAGGTCTGATCTTTTCTTTTCCTCTCTTTACCTCTGCAATATGACCAGGTCATGGAGGAAAACGATGCAGCAGGGCCGATGAAGCGACTGCCATGTAAGGCCACAAGTCGGTGGCACTAAGGAAACGACCTAGCCACAACAAGTACATTATAAAAAGGCACGTAAGCCATACCCTGCAGGTAATGATCACTGTAAACCTATCATGTCTTTTTAAAGAACCTCTTAGGGAAGGTGCGCTTGCCACCCCATCTGGGCAAAATGACCGGTATCCTACCAAAAGTTCCCTTCAAGAAAGCCATGGGCCCCGTGCCCATTACGTTCTAGGGGTTTGAAGAGTGGACCGTGGAGGTTTTCGACAGTCGTCCCAGGATAGATCGAGCGAGGGATAGCTAAAGATGTGTTTGTTACATGGCCAATGGCCCGAGCAGACGAATGCTTGGGATGTCTTAAGCTATGTCCAATACAAGTAGGAGGGGTCACTTGCGGAATCCCATCGAGGAAGGCACCGAGCCCTCGGACCCTATCGAATGGATCCGAGATCCACTAGGACCGCCCTCAAGTACCTAGAGTGCGTCCCTGGACCACCAGTCGACCCCTATCGAACGAGGCAGGAGCCTCTAGTCGGACCTACCCATTAGCAGCTCACCAAGAGTGTCATCGCTCGCCCACCGAGGGTAGCATGCCACGTCCTACCCCTCCCCCTTGCGGAAAGGGGCACGCGAGGGTCAAACGAAAAATTCGAAGGGAGCCTTTAACCGCCCACTCACCCGGCGCAGAGGCTCGAGGGCTCCCCTCACACCGAGATCAGGGAATAGAGGAATGTCTGAGCTCACAGTTATCAAACCCTCAAACTGGTAAAACAAGTCCTAAGCCCGCCCGAGTCACGAACTAACGTCATCTAAACAAGGCACAAGACCCTTAAAATAGTCCCACACGAGGGGCAGAAATGACGAAGGATCCTTACTCAAGTAAGGCACGAAAGCAAGGAAAACGCCATGAAAGGCTTGGCAACTAGTTGGCAAAAAGGATAAGTAAACCTAAAATTCATTTCATCAAAGTACCATATAATTACAAAAAGGGGAGGGAAACGCCCTCAGCACCGTCACCCCACCTTATTCGGGATTACATTCCAACAAGGTGGCAACGCCCTCCCTCAGCGCGACTCATGGATCGCCTGCTCCACAGGCACCTCAGCGAGCACGGCCTCGGCAGTGTCGTCGAACTGGTTGACGAGCTCCTCGAAGTTCGCCGCCCTCGTGCTGTCCGGGAACCCCACAAAGGGGAGGAGGTCGTGGCCTGATCGGAGTTGTGTTCCGGCTAGGGCGACAGCAGCCCCCTGATGAATACCATGCTCAACGGAGGCTCATACGCGCTCAGGAATGTCAAGGAGACGTTCTACCAGGATGTAGCCTCGGGCGCATACAAACTCGACCACCGCCTCGGCAGCCGGGCGAAGAACCTCGAGCTCAGCCTCTAGGGCGGCGACGCGACTGTCCGCATCTGCCAGTTGACCGCGAAGGTCAACAATGTCCAAAGTCGTGGTAGCGGCTGTGACAGCGTCCTGGAGGTCGTAAACCGATGAGGGCCCCTGAGAGCTCCCCATCGGGAGGGAACAAGATTGAACGAGAAAGGGAAATGACCCTGAAAACAAATGAAAGGAGCTCAACAAGATTGAACGGAAAAATAAAGCATCATGGCAAGTGAAAAAGGGAAGCTTATTCCGAAAGGCGATGGCGGTGTTTGGGTCCCCCAGCCTCCGGCTGGGCATCGGTGGGACGCTTCCCATGATCTATCCCGATGGATAAAGAGATGGATGAAAAAGAGGGAAACTTGGAAAGGAAAGGAAAAGAATGAAATAGCCTGACAGGGATCGTCCTATCACCCCATATTTTTGGGAAAGGCAAGAGCAAGGGAGGTTGCCCCACGACCTCCACGGCATCCAGTAACTAATGAGGAGTGCGGCCTTTGCGGTTCCCTAGGAAGAATCGAAACGACGCGTTTAGCCCAGCAGTTATCGGGCACGATGTTGACATCTCTTAGCATCACCTCACATAACGACGCCAGAAATATGGGTAGACAAATCTAACATCATTACCTTTAAAGCTAGGCTGTCACCACTAGCAGCAATGCTAGAGATGAGGTTGTATTTATGATCATGCCCTTATAAAATATGAAATGAGATTATCCGCAAGCACACAGATAAAATACACCTATTGTAGCATTTCACCAGGAGAGTTTCGAAGGTATCATTATTTATATTATGCCTCTATTTCTAAGTCTCAAGAGAGTGGCAGGAGATAAACATCTAAAGACTATAACACACACATGTATGATTATGATAAGAGTTCCACTAGATCTTCTCAACACAGGAATCAATCATATAAGATAAATAAGGTAAATAAATAGAACAGGATAAACCGAAAAGAGTTCCACAGAGCATTCCCATCCAAGGTTTGATCATAACTTAAACTAGAAAGAGATAGATTAACTTCCTAATATGGTTCTAATTATAGGTCATAGACTACATCAATTAGTGCAATTATGTTTAGCAATCATGGTTAGAATAACTTATATTTATACGCAGGAGACATCATGCATGGAGGATTAGATCCATAGTTTATCCCCTCCGGGTGACTGTGTCTTACTTGGCTTATATTCGGGGAGTGGACTACAGAGGAATCAACGAGGCAATAAGAGTCACCCTCGCGAACTACCACTAGCTGGCCTGGAATATAGGGTGCATTCGCAGGTAAACCACGTATAAGCACCATGCTTACACAATGTTGACCACTCAATCCTTGATCATCGGAATGAGCGTTATACGAACAAGAGCATAAACATAATGATACCCTAGCTATGCTAAACATATAATCAAAGTAGACGATGAACATTATAATCATGAACATGAAATAGTAACAGGTCATATCAAGCATCAACTAGAACAAGAACTAGAAGATGAATAAGAACTAGAAGAACAATTAGAAATAGATTAGAACGCAAAGATGAACTAGAAGAGTAATTAGAACTAGATTATAACACAAAGATGAACTAGAAGATAATTAGACAAATAGAAGAACAATGTTGATACAAGAGAGAAGTTACAAGGCTATTACCTAGCCTCCTTGCGACTAGATTCGGAATCTAAGCTTCCCTCGACTCTTCTAGTTCTATTCTAGCTATGCCCTAGGATGGTGGAGCTCTTGGTTGCCCTCTCAAGGCTACCTCTGAACTAAATGACTGAAGACTAAATTATGAATCGATGCCTTAGGGGGGGTCTGGGGTTGCCCGATGGGATGAACCATAGCCCACAGATCAAACCGACCTTGAACAAGGGCTTAGATGCATCGAAGAAGGTCGATTGGGTCACGTCGAGCGAAGATGGGCCTGAACCCTAGGGGGCCAGGCCGACCGGCCTGGGGGTGGGGCCAACCGGCCCCACTCTCCAGCCGTCGGGCTCCTCCTTCGTCGTGTTGTTAGTGTCTTCTAGATCCTTCTAGAGCCCTTTTCTGATTGGTTTGTGCAACGAGTCGTAGCGTGGTTGGATTCCTTGTCATCATCTTCCTGTTTGGTCCCTGGATAAATCTAGTTTAGTGTAGTTGATGGAAACTTGTCTGTTACACCCCTGGACTTTGTATGGATAATGCTTCTAGAGGGTTCCAGAGTCTTCCAAGTTGTATTCATCGAGGACTCTTGCTCCAGGACTCCAAATATGGTAAATGATATGTCTGTTTCGATCGTCTCGGCGAGCTCTACGCGATGGTGTGCTCTGATTCTTCACTTGAGATACTTTCTTATGATGAAATATTGAATATCCTGCAAAACAAGTAAGAACACCACAACTCGTGGAACTCGTTAGAATCAAACCCTATAGCTACACTCTTTAGGTCACTTTAGGTCATTTATGGGGTTAGTTGACAGTTTAAAATAGGAGTTAACAATCGTATCACAAAATCAGACGCTTGAGCTTCACAACATCCGACCCTTATCACAAATCAGATGCTTGAGCTTCGCTATAAGCGTATTACAACAGCTCGTGCCTATCAACCCCAAAGGGGCCCGGATGAGGAAGAATCTCATGCTTCAACTAGGACCACCAAGTGAGGCCTCGAACGCATGACGCACCCTCGATATACCAGAGACTAGCTCGCACGAAGTGACCGATGAAGCCCGAGGGACACCACACAGACGGATCGAACACACAAACAAACCGACCCGCAAGGCTACAGCCCTTGGAGGAGTACCACACTCCCCCAAGACCTCGACGGCTACACCCGGTGGGTGCGCTCGTGAGCACCCACCGGGAGAAATACGACAACTACAAGCATAGCCACGATGGAACCTTTAGAGGAGTGCCAGCACTCCCCCAAAGGCTCAGGGGCTACTATCGGGTACCTAAAAAAGGGGTACCCTAAGCAAAGCTGACTAAAGGATCACATCCTGAAGACTCAACCGCCTGCCGATGGGGCTGACACTCAGTTGGACCCTAAAAGGGAGGTCTCGACAAAAGGGATCTCTTCTTCTCTTTGTCTCTCTACCATCGTCTCGTCTGAGGCTCCCCGTGTCGGGCCTCGGGCGGGGGCCAAAACACTCAACATCATCCGACTCCGCTCACCCCCGCATGGGGGGAGCAGACCGCGTCCGTCCAAACTCAGGGCATGACCAAGTCCCCAGGTAGGCGTGGAGCGTCATGTAATCCATGCCCAATTAAAAAAACCTACCTGCCAACAAGACAGGCACGCCGATGTACGACATGTGTGCGGGGCTAGATAAGACGGTACACCCTAATAGGGTGGTCGCTTTCAGGGCATGCCTCCCTATCCATGTCGCTACAACTCATGAGACCAGTCATCGACCGGTCATTCGAGCAACTGGCAACATCAGTCGCTGCGCCTCACTGGTTGCACGACACCACACCTCAATAAAGGGGATACGTCTGGATTCCGATTCTGAAGAATCCAATAAAGGTGATCATATCTTCAAAACCATTGTTACACGTATGCTCGGGTCCACCAGGGGATTCAACCACCACCCTGAGCCCTCGCACTAGGGCCTCTGGCACGGTCATCCTCCGCCTGGCCTGAGGCCCCTCGCGTTGGGCCTTGGACGTAGGCCACGTCCTCCGCCTCGCCTGAGACTTCCGCCTAAGCCTTGGACAAAGGCTGAAGCATCGATCCACCCGAGCACAGCTCGGACGACATCAGTCACGACCCCCATCACGACTACGACAAGATAGCAAACCTACTCCCTCTGCACTATCAAACCTCACGCTACGTCACCCGTATACCTGCTCGGTATGGGCGGCGTAACGTGGTAGGTCAAAGGTCATGTCGTCCCCTACCTACTCCCGATTCGATGGTGCGGGGATACTGAGCACTGCTCTGCCTTACTTCACGACTGTGCCCATCACCAGTGGCTTGGCAACATACAAGTGTCATGCAAGCGCTCATCCCTCCGAGGCTCGCACCTAACAAGCCTTGGTGCCAGCTAGGCCTCAGCACTCCGCGGAGTCAAGGACATGGAAAACCACGCCTCTACAGTCACCACCACGACCGTGCAGGATTCAACAGGATCAGTTGTGCCAAGCACGACTCGCCCACGCCACAAGGACGAAACCCACTACGCCAACTGTGCCTTCACAGGAAGCCATCTCCTCCATCCTCCGACAAACAAAGTGTCACGCTTGGTCGCTTCAATGTAACCCCGTGCCCACCTTGTGACTATAAAAGGAGGGTCGGGGAAGACAACACAAGGCAACAAGAAGAAACACAACGAAGCAAGCAGCTTCAGACACACACACACTCCACCCTCTCATGCATGCCACTTGAGGCTTGGGACAAGCTCCCTCCTTCACCCTCTTGTAATTCATATTCGCACTCCAGCGCAACCTAGATACAAGTCTCTCCCCCCCCCACTGGAGGTAGGGTGTTCCTAAAGATGGCAACGGGGCGGGTCTGGACCTGAAACCCGCGGGTTTCAGACCCGACGGGGCCGGGGGCGAGTCTAGTTTTGGTCCCGCGGGTTTGCGGGTTCGGGGACCCGAAACTGGGTGGGTCGGGTTCGGGTTTTATATTTCGCCCGCGGGTGCCCGTCAGGGACCCAAAACATTGTTGTTGTATTGAATTATATATTGTATGTTGGTCGCACAATATTTTCATTAATTAAAAGATTGTATTCAACTATCAGATTCTTATTCCTGACTATTAAAATTATATTTTGGGTTATTTATCTTGTATTCTGATTGATATTTGCATGATACAAATATATTTATATAGTGAAAATATTAATTCTATAATATAACTGTGTTGTCGAAACCCGGGGTTCGGATCCCCCTCGGGTCGGGTTCAGGGACAGGGGCAGATTATGACCAGAATTGGGGTTCTGGATCGGGGTGGGTCTTCTTGGCGGGTTTCGGGGGCGGGTCCGTGAATGCTCCACCCGCTCCGAGCCCGACCCGTTGCCATCTCTAGGTGTTCCTTGCCTGAACTAGTATAAACCGGTTGTTTTACTCTTGTATTCTTCTTGCATCATCGTTCGAAGTACGGAAACACATCCCCCTCTCTCCACGATATAAATCTACTTGCCGACCTAAGGACCCCCGGTCCCGAACGCCGACACTATACTTACTTATTTTTATATATATATTTAATATTCTATACTCCCTCCGCATAAGAAATAGATGACGTTTTGGACATGGTTTTAGTTAAACATTGGGAATATAAATCATGAATAACTTTTAAGTTGTTGACTTTGAAAATATAAAAACTATATGAATAGATTTGTCTTGAAAAATAATTTCATAAAAATATATATATGCATCACTTTTTGATAAATATTTTTTAGTATAAAGGAAGTCAAAGTTATACTTTGGAGACCGTGTCGATGTCCAAAACGTTATCTATTTCATATACGGAGGGAGTACATGTGTCTAAATATTCAATATGATAGGTGAAATATTTTTTGAGTGGAAACTAAACAGCAAATTACAGTACATCCTGGCCTTTATGGTAAAATTTCATGGTTCTGTCACTCACGCGCACACAGATATGTCCTGGCCTTTGTAAGGAATCTGGCTGAGACTACATAAAATCGAGCTTATAATTATAGTTCTGTAGGCAGAAGACGAGCGCCCCGCTCCCCGCCGTCGCCGCCCGTCGCTCCTTCGCGCAGTCACCGCCGTCCTTGGTTGGTCCCCCTCTCTCCTCCCTCCGGCCTATGCTGGAGGTTGGAGAGAGTGAAGATCCATCGTTTTTATATTTTTTCTCAATAGATTGAATTTTTTTAGGGTTTAAGTCTCTCCATGCCAAGTATTGTGGTATTGGAGATTTATCTCCTTCTTCTCCTCTTCGGCGACGGACTAGGGGAAGAATGAAATTGTCTTGTCCACGGCGACATTGAAGATGGGGACGACAACTTCGGCGTCAACATCTTCACCAGCATGACGACATAGAGATTTTTGTTTCCGAATGACGGCATCAAGGCGGAGATGATGTCGTCCTCATGGAATAATTTTCTCCAGTCTTTTCTCTATTTTATTGTGATTAGATCTGGCCACAATGAAGGACTAAGGAGAATAAGTTTCAGATCAGTCTTCTTCACTCTTCGGTGGCAGAAAGAAGAAGAAGGAAGACACGAGAAAGAAGAAGTTTCTCAAGTCCACCTGCAAGAATATTGGCCGTCCGTTGGGCATCTATTGTCTCGCCTAAAACAATTGTTGCCGAGTATTTGCCTGGGCGGCCATCCATATGAAACGTCAAATAGGTTTGGATTTGAGAGTTTGAGCTATTCACGGTGTGGGTGCAATATAGATGAAAATCAGTTTCTCGATATATGTGTTTTCCAGAATACTTGTAATGTGATGATGTACCCAGCTATATTTTAATATAATTCTCCTTTCGTCTCAAAAAAAAGAATCTGGCTGAGATGCCTCAGCCAGGGATATGCATTATATGCATTGCTGCTGCTCCCCGCTGACTCAACTAGCATTCTTCGGACGCGTCTAATCAGACCAGAACAATGATGCATCTCATGGTGGGGGTTCGGCTCTCGGTTCGGTTTCGATTCAGTTCTTTTAGTTATTGATAAAATAAAAATAGAAACCGGTCGGTTCCAAAATATTTTAGAACCGAACATTTCGGTTCCAAAGTTATACTTGTTTTGGTGTGAGAGAAAAAAAAAGTTGTTTCATAGCTGAAAAGAAAAATTGATTTTGGCCAGGGATAGAGCCAGGATTTAAGGTTAGAGGTTGTTGAAACAACAATCAGACATAATACAAATAGCAAATGCTAAGTTTCAACCCACTATATATATCCAAGCTGCTATGCCGCAGCGGTAGCGACAAGGAACCATTACCACTATTGCGGACGCTATAGTGGCCACTACGAACGCTATTTAGTACCTTGAACGAGAGCATAGATAATAACCAAATTGATGTTTTTTTACAATACGAAAGACGTTTAAAGACCAAAATACTAAACATTACGAAGAAAACGAGAACAAAGTTTAATTATACCTTGGTGTCACAATAATAATAATAATAATAATAATAATAATGATAATAATAATAATAATAATAATAATAATAATAATAATAATAATAACAACAACAACAACAACAACAACAACAACAAAGGAGATGCGATGAGAAAATAAAACAAGAATAATTCTAAATAAAATAGATGTCATTGAGATAAATGCGGAGAGAGAAACACTGACTAGCCAATTATGGTTGTACTTTAGGGATCAACCATTACTTCCTTCGTCTCAAAATGAATCAAATTTCAAGTTATTCTAATAAGTCAAAGTATTTTAAGTCTAATCAAATTTATAGATCAATATTATAATATCAAATTTGTACCATTAATAATGAAATATATTTTTCATAATAATCTACTTTTTTGGTTCTATAAATGTTGTTATTTTTATTATATAAAGTTAGTCAAACTCAAGATATGTAATTTGGTTTACTAATTTTAGAGTTAATTTATTTTGGAACGAAGAGAGTAGAAGAAATATATGTTGCTATTCCCTCCACTATGAATGTGTGTCTAGTGGTACCACCAGTGCCATACTCCCTTCATCACACTAAAAAAGTCATTTTGTATAGAAACACGGTCTTCAAAACATAACTTTGACTTCTTATTTTTATAAAAAAAATATTTATTGAAAATTGATATATGTATATTTGTGTGAAAGTATTTATTGTTAAAGACAAATCTATTCATATAATTTTTTATATTTCTAAACTCAATAATTTAAAAGTTATTTATAGTTTATATTTCCAATGTGTTTGACTCAAGTATTGTCCAAAACGATTTTACTTTTCCTAGTTCCGGAGGTCGGAGTGTGTTTTGCCTCTCTAGGCTTAACCATACTGTGTTTTGAAGCAACAAAATCCCTTTTGAGGTTTTCTTTTGCGAGATTTGCATGATAATGACACAAGCCTTCCCGGCCCACTCCATCAACCGCCCGGCTGCATGCCCCTGCGTGACTCGTCGCTTGGCCTCTGCATGCGCGATGGCTGGCCCCTGCATGCGCGATGGCAAGCGTGAGGACGCGCGCATATTTGCGCGTGCGGGAGGCTGAAATGGCAACTCCCTATAATATAAATTGGCAAGACAAATGATAAACTGTTAGAGCTTCATTTATCTTGTTTTGCCAAAAAATTTAGGATAACAAATCCATTTAGCAAACTATTGAAGTTCTTACAACTGACGAGTTTATGTAAAATGTGCAGAATAATCTGGCTGATGTTCCCTTTAGAGCCCCCAGACACAGTATTATTCCTGACAGAGACCACAGCCAAACGTCATGGATGAGAAAAACATCACCGACTGTTTTTCACTTGAGTATCAAGATTGAACAAAAGGCCGGGAGAGGGGAGAGCCAGCAAGAGGCCGGGCCGGTGGGACATATAGGCTAGCTCACAGCTGGGGTCACAATCATGCATGTATCGACATTGGAGAATGGAGAGAGATCGATATCGATGTCTCTCGATTCTCGAACGAGGAGACCAAGAGGAGGAAGAAAACCCCACGCAAGCTCGCGCGCGGCGGCCGGGATCGACGAGCTAGGAGGCCACGCATGCGGCCTCGAGAATAAAACTAATTCATGCATGATTCGATGGTGGTGCACACCGGCAGACATGCCGGGCCGCCAGCGGCGCGCACCGCGCATGCAGCAGCAGGAACGCGAGATCCACGGCGCGCGCGCGGGCGGGCACACGCCACACGGATCACGGAGCCATTTGCTTCCCCGGCCCGCTGCCGTGTTGGTGGTCACCGCGGCCGATGCCGCGCGCCTGGCCAGCAACCCGCCCGGAACACGGTGGACAGGGCTCTCAATCCAATAACAAGGCCATGTTCAGATTCTCAAATACCCCAAATATTTTGCATAGTAATCATCACATCGAATCTTTAGACGCATGTATAAAATATTAAATGTAAGTAAAAAATAATAATTGTATTTTAGTATGTTCATGTCGAGACGAATCTTTTGAGTCTAGTTAGTCTGTGTTTGGACAAAGTTTGTCAAATAACAACGAAAGTGCTACAGTAACTATTCACCATAAATTTCATGAACTGAACAAGGCCTAAGGCGGGGTTTTGCGTGCTGCACTGCTGCGTGCTGCGTAGATGTGAGTATACTGCATTGCGCGCGTGCGCGTCCGCCAATGCGATCTCCAGTCATTCGAGATGACGGACGGACGGACGGGCGGTGCAGATTGACTTTTCCATTGTCCTCAGAGCTAGCTCGGTACAACTTTATATAATTTTGAAATTAGCCATGGATAATCTTGTTGTCGCTATGTTCGCCACAACTTATTCATGACTAATTTCGATTGTTTCAATAATATTTTTTAAAACAAAACAAATCAAATTATGACTGATAAGGGCATGTACAACGGATCTCTTCGGTCCGTCTCTTCATGTTTGATTTGCAAAAAACACCTTGTCAGGGGCGAAGCTATATGGTCTGTAGCGGGTGTCCAGACACCAAAAAAAAATACAAAATCAATGAATTTGGTTAGAATTTCACCATATATGCACCTTATGAGACATGTCTATGCACCCACTAGACAAGTGCCCCCTTGTTGGTATAAATTAATGCACACTCTACTTTATCCGCAAGCGCACAGATAAAATCTACCGATGTAGCACTTCACCGGAGTAACCCAGTTTTAATATCGAACCCAAAGGAACGGATAGCGATGGGTCTCAAGTGTATAACCCCTGAGTAACTAACAAGGACGGAGAAGCTAAAAGTATAGAGGGGATCACTAAGGTTATCTATATCCAACTTAAGAGAAGTTGTCATAAAAGGTCACAAACAGAGTATGATTCTTTTATGCAAATGTATAATCCTACCGAGCCTACACACGGGTAAGTGGACTATAGAAGAACCAACAAGGTTATAAGAGTCACCCTTGCGAACTACCACTACTACCGGCGTTATAGGAGGTCAATATGAGCTATCAAGTATAAGCGCCACGCTTACACTATCCAACTACTCCAACTCTAGAGCGACTAGAATTAAAGTACTCAAAAGAGAGTCATAAACCTTAAGAACAATAAGAACAATAGCTCAATCTTAAATATAGATGTCAATTACCGAAACAATCGTTGAAGCAAGTCGATGAAGAACTTGAATCCACAGGTACAAGATGAAGAAGTTGATCCGACAGGCCGGAGCTTCCTCTTGATCTCTTCCTCTCTCTCTCTTCTAGTTCTAGAATAAGACTAGGTTCTAATCCTATTAGAGGGATATCTAGTCTTCTACTTGAAAGCTGACTCCTGAAGTCTCTTCTAGGGTTTCTAATTGAAGCGTAGTCTTCTGAAGAGGGACCTTCTCTCTGACCTGGGGCCTGGGGGTCTGTTTATATAGTCCTGAGGGATCAACCGCGACCGTTGGATCAAACCGACTTCACGTAGGGCTGAGATTGATCCTCAAAGGCGGTGGAAGTAGCTTGCAGAAGACGGAAGCCAGAGGCGCCAGGGGGCGACCGACCGGTGGGCCCAGGGGACCGGTCGGTCCCACCTGGAAGTGGATCGGGGTGCCCTTCCTCGGGGTGTCTCTACGTGATCTCTGGAGTCTTCTGGAAGGTTCCTGACTTGGCGAAAGCGTTATCTTCCGTCGGTTTCCTTCTAAGGGAAGGAATCGAAGGTTGTTTCCTGGTTTAGTCCTTGCGGATTCACAATTCACCAAAACTCATAGAATTTATTAGTTTTAAACCCTATACTAAGGTGGAGTTTATATATTAATCCATTTTCATGCTTAATTGACCTTTAATAATAAGAGTTAATTAGTGTCAACAAACTCCCCCACACTTAGACTTTTACTCGTCCTCGATAAAAGGTTAGATCATAAAATATCAAACATTAAATCTTTCTGTGTTTACCATAAAACCTTGAGAAGTTTGGAGAATAGAATAGTTGAAACAGATCACCCTTTCCTTTTTAGTATAAGACATTGGAGTTTTTGAAATTTCTGAAACAAGTCATAGCTTTCCTTCTCCTTTTGTAGCATTTCAATTCCTTACCAAAGCATTTGACTTATGAAGAGTAGTTTTATGTTACTAAGTCAATGGAGAAGAGTACTATACTCTTAGATCAAGACATTAATCTTTTTTTAAAACTTTGTCACTCTTACTGGTATATTGCAATTAGAGGAACCATGGGCTATCTTCTTTTTCTCTTTATCATACTTTTATCATAATACTTTTTCTTTTTCTATTATATATTTTTTCTGAGGTATGTCGGACACTTGTCCTTTTTTCTTTCCTCATATTTCATACTTTTGCATAGCCCATGCCTCTAATACAATACTACTTTGGAAGAGTGAATCTTTCTTTTATTTTCAAGGGTCTCGATCTTTAGAGCATAATAAATTTCTCAACAAAGAACTTAGTATTAAAGTAAACAATAATTGATTGATTATAAATGACTTTGGCAGGCAACTTATTTACTACAAAGGAGAAGTGTTGCTAATCTCTTTTTAACTTTGCAAGTAAAGTTCTCCAATGCTCATACCATAAGAATTGAGTTCTCATTATTCTTCTATCATATTCCACAACAACTCTAGATAATATAGGTTTCTTCAAAATATCAAAACAGGTCTTTTCAGAAAGAGTGTTGTGAGATTATATACCATGAGCATGTCAAAATATTCTTTTCATTTTTAAAGTGCATGAACTGCGAGAATATGGTTTTAATTTGAACAGAAGCTTGAATATCAGAAATTAGAGTGTAGTAGTTGCGTACTGATCCGTGGACGAAAGAGGAGGCAAGAGGGGTTAACCCCTGACCGACCGGTGGGGTCCACCAACCGGTCAGTTGGGCTTAGGGCCCAACCGTGGCCCGCTTCGTGGTGCGTGATCTTGGTGATGATATCTTCTGTTCTTTGCAACTTCCGTGACTGATTTTCGGTAATTCTGTTGTCGTCTTCTCCCCCACACTTATTTTCTGTTTTCTGCTAATCACAACATGTGGAGACAAGACATATATCCAAAATAACAAGATAAAAGATAACCCTAACAAAAACTTTATTGATATTCAAGGCACTTTTATTACACACTGAATTAACTAAACAAAACATATAACAAAACTAGACTTAAACACGAGACTCTGCAAACACGAGTGCCTTATTAAACTACTGATAAACTATCTCTCACTTCTCTCCCTCGAGCAGATTTGTTATTATAGAGGCTACACTAACGACCTTGTCCTTTAAGCTAATGTGTTTAGTTACATATTCATGCATCGTAATAGCCATCTTTTTCGTAGTCTTGGCTAGAGAAGCGTATCTCTGCTTGAGTTCTAAATTATCTCTCTCAAGCTCTTCAATTCTGTCTCCGAGGCGATCTAACTGGGTGGTCCTCTTGCGTTTGGCTGCGATATTAGGAGTGGTGGGTGCCCTGGTTACTGGTGGAGTGACCTTGATCTGCTCAGGGTGACCACGAACTCCCTCAAAGCGTGGGCGTGGATTTGTAGATGTGTATTTTACGACAGTGGGTTCCCCATGCTTGTTCGTCTTCAGCCCGACGAGTGTCTCATTGGGCCTAGGAGGAAGGAGCGGGATCTCTTTGGAGACGGAGAATGTCGGAAGTCCTCTCGCCGGCACCGCTTGAACGTAGAAGGCTTGTTGACGATGCGACGAGGTCTCTTCTGGTGGAATCACATCGACAGGTGTTGGCGAGTCAACAGGAGCGATCTCCTTTGATGGCGCTACGGCAAGCTCCTTAGGTGCGGTGACGACAAGAGCCATCGAGTCGTCGGCGGGCTCGTTGAGGTCGATCCTTGGATAGGAGGCCATTAGTGCTGGTGGGAGGAAAGCTCTGTTGCTGCTGGTTTTTTGGAAGAGGTTGTAATGAATCTAGAGGCAGGTATGGGGCTGGTTTTATAGCTGAGGAGGCTTGAATTATAGGTATGATAGGTTCGTTACCGGAGTTATCGATTCTACGGATCGGGTTACCAGAATGGGTACGAGAAAGAGTCGGGACACGTAACGAAAGAAGGCAGAGGGCGAGAGGCCTCCAGGGCAGACCGGTCGGTCTCCCTAGGAGACCGGTCGGTCCCTCCCTGTGGGATCTTGCGGGTCCGTCGCTCGTGGTGTCTCTAAACTTGATCCTAATCCCAGAAAATATATCCCCGATGTGCAAACTTATCGGAAAAAATGACGGTGGTGTAAATCTATGGGATAATGAAGAATTGGATGACATCCAACTCTTCAGGACTCTTTTCAGGTTCTAGAAAAATCTTAAGACGTTGTCCATTTACCTTGAATAGCGTACCTTCATCATTTTGAAGTGTAATGGCTCCATGTGATGAAGTGGCTACCACCATGAAAGGTCCTTCCCATTTGCTTCGTAGTTTTCCATGCCCGAACAATTTTACCCTGGAATTAAAGAGTAATACCTTGTCTCCAGGAGTGAAACTCTTCTTCTTGATTCTCTTATCATGCCACCTCTTTGTTCTCTCCTTGTAGATCTTCGCGTTATGATATGCTTTTTCGCGCCATTCATCTAGTTCAGAGAGTTGCATTTTCCTCTTTACTCCTGCGGCATCCAAGTCCATGTTCCATCTTTTGATTGCCCAGTGAGCTTTGAATTCTAGTTCTACTGGTAAGTGACAAGTCTTTCCGTAGACGAGTTGATATGGAGACATCCCCAGTGGTGTTTTATAGGCAGTACGATAAGCCCACAGTGCTTCGGGTAGTCTATCTTTCCATTGTGTTCCCATCTCGTCGACCGTTTTCAGCAGAATATTCTTGATTTGCTTGTTTGATGTTTCTGCTTGGCCACTTGTCTGGGGGTGATAGGGAGTGGCAACATTGTGACGGATCCCATGATTTGTCAGATATTTATGAAAGCCTTTGTCAATGAAGTGGGTTCCTCCGTCACTAATTACCATCCTTGGCACTCCAAATCTTGGAAAGATTATTTCCTCGAACATCCTCTGAGAGTTTCTTGCATTAGCACACTTGCATGGCACTGCTTCGACCCATTTTGAGATGTAATCGACAGTAACTAGGATATACTCGTGATTCCTTGATTTAGGGAATGGTCCCATGTAATCAATTCCCCAGACATCGAAGAGCTCAATCTGAAGGTTGTTAGTGAGTGGCATGGCATCTCTGGTATTGATGCTGTCGTGCCTCTGACATGATCCACATCTTCGGACGAAGTCTTTTGTGTCTTGGTACATAGTTGGCCAGAAAAATCCACTTTGCCAGATCTTCGCATGCGTTCGGAATGCCCCATAATGTCCTCCATATGGTGAAGAGTGACAGCGTTCAATGATCTTGATTCCTTCTTCAGCTGGCACACATCTTCTGAGTAATCCATCAGAGCAAACTCTGAATAGATATGGATCATCCCATATGTGGATCCTGCTCTCATAGACCAGCTTCTTCTTATTTGCTCCTGGTGGTACATACCCTGCAACTATAAAATTGACAATATCTGCATACCAGGGGTCAGATCTAGAGATTTGAAAAAGCATGTCGTCCCTGAGTGAGTCATTTATAGGCAATTCCTGAGGATTTTCAAAATACATTCTAGACAAGTGATCAGCTACAGAGTTTTCTACTCCTTTCTTATCTTTTATTTCTAAATCAAATTCTTGGAGTAACAAAACCCATCTTATTAAGCGTGGCTTAGCATCTTTCTTAGTGAGCAGGTACTTTAATGCAGCATGATCAGTAAAAACAATCACCTTTGCTCCCACTAAATAAGATCTAAATTTGTCTATCGCAAAAACAACAGCCAGAAGTTCTTTTTCAGTAGTAGCATAATTAAGTTGAGGTCATGTTAAAGTTTTGCTGGCATAAGCGATTGTGTGATGCTTTTTATCCTTATATTGTCCTAGCACAGCTCCTACAGCAAAATCACTTGCATCACACATGATCTCAAAGGGTAGAGACCAATCAGGCGGTTGAATGATAGGTGCAGAAGTGAGCGCTTTCTTAAGAGTGTTAAAAGATTCTAAACATGCATCATCAAATTCAAAAGGAACATCCTTGGCCAAAAGATTTGTAAGTGGTCTTGCAATGTAACAAAAATCTTTTATAAATCTACGGTAGAAACCGGCATGGCCAAGAAAACTTCGAATTCCCTTGACATTAATCGGTGGAGGCAGACGATCAATTACTTCAATTTTAGCTTTGTCTACCTCAATTCCACGTTCTGATACTAAATGACCTAGCACTATGCCTTCCTTAACCATAAAATGACATTTTTCCCAATTAAGGACTAAGTGCTTTTCTTCACATCTTTGTAAAACCTTGTCTAAATTTCCAAGACAATCATCAAAAGTTTTTCCATAAACAGAAAAGTCATCCATGAAAACTTCCATGATTTCTTCAATCATATCAGAAAATATAGACATCATACATCTTTGGAAAGAAGCAGGTGCATTACATAATCCAAAAGACATTCGGCGATAAGCATAAGTTCCGTATGGACATGTGAAAGTGGTTTTGCTTTGATCATCGGAATGGATTGGGATTTGGTGATATCCAGAATATCCATCAAGAAAACAAAAGAAAGAGTGATTGGCTAACCGTTCTAACATTTCGTCTATGAAAGGTAGCGGAAAGTGATCTTTCTTAGTTGCCTTGTTTAATTTTCTGTAATCAATGCACATTCTCCAACCAGTAACAGTTCTTTGTGGAATTAATTCATTCTTCTCATTCTTTACCACAGTCATGCCTCCCTTTTTAGGCACAACTTGGACAGGGCTTACCCACTCACTGTGTGGCACAGGATAAATGATCCCGGCGTGCAAGAGTTTCAAAACCTCTTTCTTTACTACTTCTCTCATCGCATTGTTAAGCCTGCGTTGTGGCTCTCTAGATGGTGATATGTTAGGATCAGTAGGAATGCGATGGGTGCAGAAAATGGGGTTGATTCCTTTTAAATCATGGAGTGAATAGCCAAAGGCTGATTTATGCTTCTCTAAGACAGTGATCAACCTAGAAGTTTGTTCCTGAGTAAGATTATTATTTATGATTACAGGAGATTCAGGATCATTATTTAAGAAAGCGTATCGAAGCCCAGAAGGTAAGGGTTTGCGGATACATGGGTGTATGCCGAGTCTCTGAGTGATGAGTGATTGTCAACGGGTTTGATCGCATGTTCTTTGGCTTGTGTTGTGCAGGTGTCGAGCACGGAGACAGTGATCGAGGGCAAGGTGAAGGTCAAGTTGAGACGTGCCGTGCCGACGGACTGGGTGCGATGAAGGATGGGCGTGCCGTGCGGCGGACGTGCCATGCCGATGTATCGAGCAGTGAAGGGTGGACGTGAGGCTTGGACTGAGGGACCGGAGTGCCTGAGGATCAGCTGTGGTGACTGGCAGCCTGGGACAGCGACGAGCGGAGACTTGCGGGGCACGGTGTTGCTCGGGTCGAGGACCTAGGGACACGTGTCGGTGGACGGGGTGCACGGGCGGTGCATCCCCTCTACAGCTCCGGTTTGGTGGTTGAGCCAGGGAAAAACCACCGGGTGGACGGTTTCCGAGTTTGGGCCTCAAAACTCGGGTGCTCGGTTTCCAGGTTGAGCCACAAAACCTGGGCGCGGACGGTTTCCGAGTTTGGCCACAAAACTCGGGCGATGGGCCGGTTTCCGAGTTTGGGCCTCAAAACTCGGGCGCTGCGGGTTTCTGAGTTTGAGCCACAAAACTCAGGCTGGTGGGCTGGTTTCCCGGTTTGGGCCTCAAAACCGGGGGTTGCTGGAAAAGACTGGTTTCCCGGTTTGGGCCACAAAACCGGGGGTGCGGAGCGAGGACGGCACGTGGCGGCAATCGGAAGGTTGCGTGGAGGCAACGCGGACGAGTTGTGCGGGCGTGGCCGTTGGATCTACCTACCACTTGAGTTGGTCCAGAATAACCTTAGGGTTTAGCTGGTTCGCTCTGTAATTAGAATAGAGAGGGGTAGAGTAGGAAATAGACTTAGACTAGAATAGGATAAGTAGTCAGGGGAGACACCCTCCTCCCTCATCTCAGTTTTAGCCATCTCATTTGCTCTCTCGCACTTAGGGTTTCCTGCTCTCCCATCCCCTGCTGTAGCTTGCTGAGATCCGCAGAGAGACTTGACTCTGTGTACTGTTGATTTTGAGGAAAGGAGGCCGTAACCTCCTTGTCGTAGCGTGTGTTTGCGCTTCGGCTGCAAGATCGTGGGTGTGATTCGTGTTTTGTTTGTGTTCTTCACGGAATCCTTTTTCTCCACGATTTTCCCGTTGCTTGATCTCTTTGCTCGGTTCATCTTTTGCAAAACCGTTTGAACCAAGTTGTTCTAGATCGTGAGGCACCTCTGTCTACCGAAGGAATTAACCTCTAACCTCACGGCCTAGGAGATCGATCGATTTTCGTTTTGGATCACGTTCTTGCTCCTTTGCCCCGAAATTTCTTGATTCACCGATTTGGAGTTAGGTTCGAGCCATGATCTCTTAGAGATAGCTCACTAACATCCTTGTGACCTCTCAGATCGAATCCTAGGCCTGGTGCTTTTGATTCGGAGGAGATCGGGTTGAATCATCGAAGAACTGCACTGATTTCGGGGACATCGGACGCTGACACGGGAGCATCGGACGCTAGGGTTCTAAGCGTCGGACGCTCCGGTGACGCGTGTCACTTTCGCAGCGTTTGTAGTGGCATCGGACGCTAGGCATCGGACGCGTCCGTTGGCCATCGGACGCGCCTGAGCATAAGCACCGGACGCTGGCTGCTCACTGTTCACAGCGTCCGATGGTGGAACAGTAAGGTTCCCGAGAGGTAGTTTTCGCATCGGACGCGTCCGATGGTCAGGCATCGGACGCAGGCAGCCTCCGATGCGACTGGTTTCGCACGGTTTCGCCCGCGGTTCGCTCGTTCGTTGACGGATTTGATTTCCGTCTTTTGCATTGGCTTTCTAGAGTTGTGTAGTGTCCCGATGTGCTTCTTGGAAGCATCCACCCTACATCTAGGGTCGTGGACATTAGCAAACTCTAGGGTTTGTCTTTTGGGGTGATTCTCGGGACAGTGGCTACTAGCTTCCGAAAGGAATTTTTAAAGCTCCCATTCACCCCCCTCTGGTCGCTTTCTGGTTGCTTCTCGGTCCTTCAGGGTTTTAACTCTATGGGAGGTTTAGGAGGTTCTTCTAAGGAATCTAAAGGATCTGGATCAGGTGTGTTATCTTCTTCCTCGGTGAAGAACTGAGCATCTTCTTCATATTTGGATTCATTTATTATTTCAAAAGATGCTTCCTTAATTTCTTCCATAGGATCTGGCTCGGGACATGATTCATTCTCAGCATTTAGAGAGTGAGTGATAGGCATGATTCCTTTAAGATTTTTCCCAAGATTGAAGTTTAAGATCCCTAATTGTCCTTCATGAATGAGTTGCTTAAGTGGTTGGCCTATCAGCAGATTGAACTCTTTAATATCAAAGATATAAAAACTTAAGTGTAGTGGAGTGTTATCTATTGTGACAGGCAGGACATACATGATTCCTGAGCTAGGAATAACATGTCCTAAAGGGGTTTTTAAAAGTTTAGCTGTTGGGGTAAGTGGTATTTGTTTTAATAAATCTTGAGCAAAGGTTTTAGACATAATGTTGATTCCCACAACAGGATTATAGAGAGCTTCGAAGGGTTGTTGATGGATTTGACATTGAATGTGTGTAGAAGGTGAATTTAAGCGGATTGTATCAGTGGAAAGCTCGGATTCTTCTAACCATTCATGACTTATTATACAGATTAGTTTCTTCGTAGTCTCTTTTAGGAAAACCTTATTAGTAAGTTCTTCTAAAGATGATTTTTAATTTTTTGGTTTCCTAATTGTGTGATATTTCGAGGTATTACCAAATTCGGTAAAGTACTCATCCTCGAAGTCAAAGGTATCTCCTAAGATTGAGGTTTCCCTCTCACTAGGAATTAAAGTTGAGGTTTGTTCATGATTAAGAATAGGTATAGGATCAGCTTCTAGATTTACTTCTAGTGGTTCTTTAGCTTCAGGAGTAGGAGTGATTTGAGATTAGTTTTGTAACATTTCCCTTGCCTTAGAGGCTGGGGTTTGTAGGAATGATCCGTTTGAAGCTAAGTTAAGGTAGTTAGAAGTTTTTCTATTCAGACCATTATAAAAGTGTTGAAGCAAGACAGGGTCTGGAATAGATAAGGCTGGACCAGAGCGGACAAGATTATTGAATCTTTCCCAGGCTGCAATTAGAGACTCATTATCCTCTTGGATGAAGGACAAAATCTCTAAGCGAAGACAAATAATTTTGGAGACAGGGAAGTATTCTAAGCAAAAGCTAGAGCAGAGTTCTTTCCAATCCCCATTTTTACTTGGTGCAGTTTGAAGGTACCATGTTTTGGCTTTTCCCTCTAAGGAGAATGGAAAAAGTTTCCATCTAAGGGTTTCGTCAGACATGCCTGCGATATGCAGGCACACACAGGTTTGTTCAAACTCATTTAAATGAATGTGTGGGTTTTCGTCTTCTAAGTCAGAAAAAATTTGATTCTTAACCATTTCTATCAAACATGGTCGTAGCTCGTAGTTGTCTGAAAGGATAGGCTTAGCAGATTTTGGCAACTCTAAGTCTACGACAGTGTGATAGGTATACTGGTTCAATGGAATGGAATCTGTGGAGCTAGTGGTTGGCTCTGAGAAATCCATTGTGAAAAGAATAATAAAAAAGATAAAAGATAAAAGCATAGGCAAGGTATAAAGTAAAGGTAAAAGATAAAGTATAATACAAGGTTATACTCAAGACGTAAAATGATCTACCATTCCTCGGCAACGGCGCCAGAAATGCTTGTTGGTATAAATTAATGCACACTCTACTTTATCCGCAAGCGCACAGATAAAATCTACCGATGTAGCACTTCACCGGAGTAACCCAGTTTTAATATCGAACCCAAAGGAACGGATAGTGATGGGTCTCAAGTGTATAACCCCTGAGTAACTAACAAGGACGGAGAAGCTAAAAGTATAGAGGGGATCACTAAGGTTATCTATATCCAACTTAAGAGTGATATGTTTATATTATTCTTATTGGGGAAGTTGCCATAAAAGGTCACAAACAGAGTATGATTCTTTTATGCAAATGTATAATCCTACCGAGCCTACACACGGGTAAGTGGACTATAGAAGAATCAACAAGGCTATAAGAGTCACCCTTGCGAACTACCACTACTACCGGCGTTATAGGAGGTAAATATGAGCTATCAAGTCTAAGCGCCACGCTTACACTATCCAACTACTCCAACTCTAGAGCGACTAGAATTAAAGTACTCAAAAGAGAGTCATAAACCTTAAGAACAATAAGAACAATAGCTCAATCTTAAATATAGATGTCAATTACCGAAACAATCGTTGAAGCAAGTCGATGAAGAACTTGAATCCACAGGTACAAGATGAAGAAGTTGATCCGACAGGCCGGAGCTTCCTCTTGATCTCTTCCTCTCTCTCTCTTCTAGTTCTAGAATAAGACTAGGTTCTAATCCTACTAGAGGGATATCTAGTCTTCTACTTGAAAGCTGACTCCTGAAGTCTCTTCTAGGGTTTCTAATTGAAGCGTAGTCTTCTGAAGAGGGACCTTCTCTCTGACCTGGGGCCTGGGGGTCTGTTTATATAGCCCTGAGGGATCAACCGCGACCGTTGGATCAAACCGACTTCACGTAGGAATGAGATTGATCCTCAAAGGCGGTGGAAGTAGCTTGCAGAAGACGGAAGCCAGAGGCGCCAGGGGGCGACTGACCGGTGGGCCCAGGGGATCGGTCGGTCCCACCTGGAAGTGGATCGGGGTGCCCTTCCTCGGGGTGTCTCTACGTGATCTCTAGAGTCTTTTGGAAGGTTCCTGACTTGGCGAAAGCGTTATCTCCCGTCGGTTTCCTTCTAAGGGAAGGAATCAAAGGTTGTTTCCTGGTTTAGTCCCTGCGGATTCACAATTCACCAAAACTCATGGAATTTATTAGTTTTAAACCCTATACTAAGGTGGAGTTTATATATTAATCCATTTTCATGCTTAATTGACCTTTAATAATAAGAGTTAATTAGTGTCAACACCCCTCTAATATGCTCTACCTTCGCCACTACACCTTGTCTAAGCTTAGAGACGGAGGCTGCGTCGCTTCACGAGAGGACGGGGATGGCCCGTGCTCCAAGGTCCAAGCGACGGTAGGAGCAGCGTTGTATGGCTTGGGGGTCTCGACTCAGCTATGCGCGAGGATCTCGTATTCTCGTGTGAGCACGCTTGAATTCTTGTTTTTGATGGAAATAATAGCAATTTAGTGATGCATAAATTAATTCCGACAATGAGAAAAAGATAAACAACATGTATCGTAGATATGTAATCTACCGCTAGCAGTGTAATCCGAGACATAACCAGGCTATGTATCGCTGATAACATTAAGAACATGAAATGGAAGAACAGTGGTATTGACGACATGCTTACAGTGGGGTTATCGGCACTAGGAACTAGCGCAAGAGAAGACGAAGCAGGCCGTTGAAGAAGACCGGCGAAGTCGGCGCAGAGGGAAGAAGACGTCCAGCGAGCAGTCGCGACGACGCTTCCCAAAAACCTTATGCGTCCCCTACCCCGTGCAGGGACGCGAGGAGACGCGGGCTTCGAAGATCCTGCTCTCCCGGCACCGATGGCACGTCGGCGGTGGGATGAGGTCGACAGCAGCAGCGCAGGGTAGAGGAAGAGGAGAATGTGTCGTGTAGAGGACGACGTCTCGTCCTTTTTTTATACACACGCCGCAGTTGTATCTTTAGAAAGAGACAACCGCGTAATCACAATATTAATGCGAGGCGAGCGAGCGCGCGTGTGAGTTTCTTCCTTTGCCTCTCCTCAATAGCTTCAACCAGTTGAAGATAGCTCAAATATATAAGCTGGCCTCCCTCCTCCTAGAGTAGCGATGTGAGACTAAAGTCCCCCACCATACCATGCATGTGTGATGGGCCTTTGGGATTTATTTGGAACATTTATTTGGGCACCAGGCCCAAATCTTCTAACAGTTTTCGCATGCGCGGATGGAACACACCGGTGTGGCACTGGATTCAGGGCGGAAGAGCTAGACGCGATGGCGCCATGGCGGCAACTAGCACACAGGTTCGGGGCCAGCAAGAGCTACTCAAGTTCACTGGCCTACGATTTGTATGCGCTGCCGCCGCTCAACCACCATCCCGCCGCCTTGTTCAGCCTCGCGTTGCGCCGCAAGAGCTCATCCCTCCGTGTGGCATCAGGCCTCTCCGTTTGAGACTCCGGCACGGCGACGGGTTCCGTGGGGGAATAGAGGTGGAGCTCGCGGCCGCGGGGGCACGCAGGTGGATGCTGTGTCCTGCGAAGGAGCATCGGCAGGTGGAGCTGCTATCTGAAATTGTATCAATTTCTGAAATTGTTAGCTTTCAAATAGCTGAAAACTACTATCAGTTAGTGCAGACTCGTGTTGAATTCTCCCTTAGCATTCTTAGCTGAAAACTGCTATTAGTTGTTCATCTTATCTTTTCCTCCGTTCTGCGTATGCTGATTTCACATAAGAAGATAAATAGTCTGAATCCACATGTTTGTTTAGGCTGAAAACTCAAGAAGAACCTAATCATACAGTTAAGTATATTTTAAGTTTCAGGTAAGTTATGTTTTAACGGTGACTTTCCCAAATTGAAGCCTGAGTAAAGTTCTTTTCAGCAGTGACTTTCCCAAAAAAATTAGATACCGAGCTTGGGATGGCCATGTTCAGTCTAGGTGTGTGTTAATTTCTGAACTGCAGTGCTTCTCTGATGTGTAGCTAGGTGATCTATCATCTCAGGCTAAAGCATTCAAATTCTAATGAGATACTAGTGCTGAGATCAAGTACTTCTTTTATGCCTCATATAATTGTGTTGTTTTAGATCACTTTCTTATATAATTATGTACAATACTTGTCATCTGAATATTTGATTGCTATCTGGACTACAATATTGTTTTTACCTTCCCTTCCATAGATAATTACATTTGTTGGGTTCTGGAAGCTCTCTTACCTTCATCTTTGTAGTCAGGTGATATCCATGAAGAGGTGGGAAGACTCATAACATAATGCTATGATGAGCAGGAACAGTGAGCATCCTCTAAATACTTGAAGTGTTTTAGTCGTGTATTTGGTTATCTGCTATCTTAAAACCAAGTCATACGTATACATGACCATGTTTTAGTTATATGTAAGCCTGGGCGTTCGGGTTACCCGATTTTTTCGGGTCGGTTAATTCGAGTAATTCGATGTTCGGGTAATGAAAATTGCTACCCGAATTTGTCCTGAAAAAACACTACCCGCAATTTCGGATACCCGATAATTCGGGTTCAGGTTCGGGTTCGGGTATTACCCGATATACCCGAATTCATATAAAAGAGCAAATTGTACAAAATTTTAGTAGAAATTCGTACAAAATTTCAGCAACATCTTGTATAGAATTCCAACACTAATTTGAAAAGAATAACATATTAGAGTCACTTGTTCAAGCGGAGAGAATAGTATACTAATGAAATGATAAATTTATTTATTTAACTAACAACACATCATAAATACAAAGACAAAAATACAACTTCGGATAATTCAGGTAGTTCGGGTACCGGAGGATATTACCCAAATTACCCAAACTAATTTCGGGTAATCAAAATCAGTATTCGAATTTGGGATCGGGTATCTCGGGTTCGGGTAATGAGTAGCGGGTATTTTGCCCAGTCTTAGTTATATGTTATGTGGACATGTCACGTATCTCTAAATTGTACGTGCTATCACGTTATATGTCGATACATTGCCAACCGGGGCTAAAGGTCCTTCCCGAGTGGATTCAAAAGGAAAACGTCCAGAACTATATCACGTGGGTTGTGTAGCTCAATTGGTAAGCGTGCGTGAGGCGAGAGGTGCTGAGTTTAAATCTCACAAACATACATTTATTTTTTCTCGGAGGGGGGAGCCTTTAGTCCCGATTGGGAGAACCCGGGGCTAAAGGCTCCCACCTTTAGTCCCGAATTGCTAGCCCCGGTTGGGAAAACCAGAGCTAAAGCTTGTTTCTGTACCAGTGATATGATATTCTTTCACTACTCGGTAGAAACTTTTTTTTTGAAACATTTACATTAATCTTCATAAAACGCACCCCACAAAAAAAATAGAGATTCTAGAAAACCAAAAGAGCATACATATACCATTATTTAATACTAATCCTTAGATCTATAAGTTTCTATAATAAAATGTCAATATCTGACCCTATGAACAATATTATGAAACTATGCATATCTAAATTGACATATGCATGCCCTTTAGCTTCTACTTCATCTCTCCATTGAAGAATCAATTTTTTTAGAGTTATCTTAAGTCAAACTTTTTAAACTTTGACCAAATTTCTAGAAAAAACTGTCAAGATTGATGGTACCAAATTCATATCATTAGTTACACCATAGAATATATTTTCATAATATGTACATTTTATATTATAGATATTTTTTTCTATGAAGTTAGTCAAAGTTAAAAAAAATCGACTGACACGGATTCTAGGAATTGCTTCTTTTATGGACAGAGGGAGTATATAGATAGAAATAACTTAGAGTAATAATTTAAAGTTACCCTTAAATTTGCATCTAAATTATTACTAGCCTCTTATTAAATTTAGAAACTAAATAGAACCCTATATTTGCATCTAGATTTTTCAACATCTCAAACCACACCAAACACATCTGAATTGAGAAAAAAAACATTGGTGGTTGGATCCAAGCACAACAAAGACCTTAGATTCTTCAACACCTACAAACAATTGATTCATCTAGACATCTCTTTCATCTTCTTAGAGCCATCGGCAATGTAGGTCGACGACCCAAAATTAATGTTCCGGTGGGAAGTGCTTTTGAGTACCATTGTCCATGCAAATAGTATAATCACAACCTAACCTCCTCCCAATGAAATTAACTACCACAAAGGTGATCTTGTTATGACCATAGTCAACGTCATGATAGGTAACAAGCTTGCAGGCGAACATCGGTGATGATTTTACCGGTTTATTACTTTATTTAATTTGTTTAGACCAAATCTAAGCTCACTAAACCTAAAAAACTTCCACTGATTGTTTGACTTGCTAGAGGGATGAAGAAAGAGAACCTGTAGATGGCGGCAACGAGGTGCCCTGAATGAAGGCAGAGGTGTATTAAGCCGGGGTGGCTTCTAATGCCTACTTGTGCGTTGTGCCATTTGCTAATTAATATAAATAAAACTAACTCAAGTAAATATGTGTATGATGTGTGTGACACCATGTATATATATGTATGCATGAAGCTATGATCATATCAGTTTCCATACTAATAAACACATTAAGCTCAAGCTATGCCAAACACGTCAACGCATGATGCAAAAGAAAAAGTAGGAATGGGATAGGAAAACACATACTATATATGTATCAAACGAGAGAGAACTAACTCAGACATACAATTTTCATTTGCTATGTTTTTTTCTGCAAAGACCTAGCATTGTATCTCTTAAAATTACTTTTAATGTAGGAGCATAGTTGATGGACTAGTGCAGTCAAGTTATATACTTATATACTTCCTTCATCCTAAATTATAAGTCATTCCAAGAATCTTGGAGAGTCAAAGTTTTTTAAGTTTGACTAAATTTATATAATAAGATCATAATATTTATGATACCAACTAAGCATCATTAGATTCTTTTATTAGTTATATTTTCATATATGATGTTATGAATCTTTGTGTATCTCTTTATAATTTTGGTCAAACTTAAAAAACTTTGACTCTCCAAGATTCTTGGAATGACTTATAATTTGGAATGGAGGGAATATTTTTCAAGACAAATCTATTTATATAAATTTCATATTTGCAAACTTAATAGTTATTGATGATTTATATTCTCAATGTTTGACCTAAATTTTGTCTAAAAAGATAACTAATATGAGTATGGAGAGAGTATTTCTCTCTATAATTTTGGTCAAACTTGATAAAGCTAAAGCTTTGACTCTCCAAGATATTTGTAATGACTTATAATTCAGAATTTGGGGGCACCGCACATGAGGTTTAATTTATATTAATTTGTTTTCCAGTACAGTGGTAGGAGTATACTCAGTTGGATTTTTCTTTCCAATGAGATTGTTGATGATTTTAACAAAAGGCTTGAGGGGGAAGACAGGGCCCAGCAGACGATCGACATGGTGGCCGCCGGGACTGATGATCAAAGACAAAAGCAAAAGATAACGGGAAGAAAAAAGGGAAAGATGTGGAGAGAGCATTCCTTGGCCTCCCTTTAATTTGCTGCTGCCCACTGCTTTATCAAGCACCATGAATTGGAGGCCGGGAAAGAAAGATAGCCAAGGTACGTGGCGCACACGGCCGGGATCCCCTTCTCATAGCATATCAAATCAAGGGATCCTCCAGACAGATAGAGTAGGATAACATGTAGTACCAGTAGCTGCTGCCTACTTGCAGTTTAGTTGCAGAGCCAGAGACATGCATTGGATCGGCGTCGGAGAGGAGAAGGCCACCAAAAGGAAACCATCCAGGCTTATATATATGCCTGGGGTCGTCGTATCCTCCAAAGCCACCCGCCGGCCGGCCGGCCGCCCGGCCCCCATGTTAAAGGCAAAAGCAATACCGGCCGGCGGCATCTCTGAAAAGACCTCATCAACCAGCTAGTGGTTGGGATATATGACTTTCAGATGTGATACGTATGTCGGTGTATTTGTGCGTTTTTTCAGCGAACTAATCATTACTGTATATATTTTGCATATACTGTCCATTAATGTTTACAATTATAATAGAAGAGGTGGATTAGGGTATATACAGCGCGTCCGTATAAGCCGTTTGTGTCCTGTGAACTTTATAAAAAGCCCCTCGTACTCAGCTTCCAAGATGAGCTCGTCGTCTCCTCGTCGTCTCAGGAGACGACGATGACTGAAAGGACCATGATGCCTAAGAGGAGGGTGAATTAGGCAACTTAAAACTTCTATTTTAAACTATGACCTCTAATTTTCACCTAGACAAAACATATGCAAGAAAGAAAACTATCTACTGTGCAACGAAGGTTTTGCTAGGTGTGTTTGCTATCTCTACCGTAAAAAAGAGTTATGCAACATAGTTTCCAAACCTATCAACTAGCAAAAGTAAGCTAGGAAAGGTAAAGCGCATAAACAAGGTAGCAATGTAAATGCGGAAGCTAAAGAGGTGATAGAGATGCAAACTCCCGTCGACGACTCCGGTATTTTTACCGAGGTATCGAGAAGAACGCAAGCTTCCCCCTAGTCCTCGTTTGAGCCTCTCGCAAGGAATCCCTCGCAAGGGCCAAGCTCCCGGTCGGGTAACTCCGTGGATAGCTCCGGTTCTTCCCCACGCGCAAGTGGGTCTCCGGTTAAGCCACTCATGGCAAAACCTCTCCCAGATGCTCCCGCTGTCTTCACTATCAAGTTTCCGGCCGAACCGCCGCGGGCCTTGTTCCCTTCGGTACACGGAGGCGGCCATACCACAAACGCGGTTGGTGTGATCTCGCAAGACTACAAGCCCCGCCGATGTACAACAATGGTGCGCGCAAGCACCGGTAGACAAGAGATTTTCAACCTCACTAAACACTAGGCCTAACACCTAGAGCAAGCGCAAAGCGGTGGTCTAACTAGCTTAAGCACTTCGCAAAGCACCTGTACTAATCACCTAGTATATCACTTGAGCACTTTGGAGGCTAGAGCAACTAAATATGTGTCTATGCACTTGGTACACTTCCTTGAGCTCCAACCTCATGTTTTTGGCCGGCCATGGGGGTATTTATAGAGCCCCAAACAAATAGAGTCGTTGGGCACCAAAGATGGTCTTTACTGTGCAGCATCGGACGCTGGAGTCGTGACCATCGGAAGCGTCTGATGCTCCTTTAACGGCTAGATGCCAGCCTGGCACTGTGTCGCAACGGCTACTCAGCGTCCGATGCCTAATCATCGGACGCGTCCGATGCTGCCAGAGCCTCTCTGGAACCTTTCTGCATGGTCATCGGACGCAGGGTCCTGTAGCGTCCGATGTTGCATCGGCGCGTCCGATGTTCACTGTGCAGGTTTGCACAGTGTTACAGTCGCGTCCGATGCGCTCGGTCTTCAGCGTCCGATGCTCCTGCTGGCGCTGACATGAGCTAGGGTTTACCAACGGTGCGTCCGATGCCTGGGAAGGCAGCGTCCGATGCATCGTTCGATGTCCCTTTCTCTTTGTTTCTTCGCGATTTCTTGCGCCGTCTTGGTTCCATTCTTGTGCCTTGGACTTTGCTTGATCTTTAGGGTCTTCTACTGAGCTTCTAGAATCTTGCTTGAGGTGTTGATCATCGGATCACCACGTCTCCTTAGTCCAAATCACATTTGCACCCTATTGGACTACAAAACAAACACTTGCAAACATATTGGTCCAATTTGGTTATGTTGTTCATCAAACACTAAAATCCAAAGTTAAATGGGCCGAGGTCCATTTTCCTTACAATCTCCCCCTTTTTGGTGATTAATGACAACACAAACAAAGCAAGCAAATAAAAGATATGCAAAGGCAAGATCATATGATGTTTTAAAAGATACCAAATTGAAGCAACAAATATTTAAGACATATCTTGGCCTTGCCCTTGCCATAGAGTCCCTTTGTGGCATTATGGATTTAAGTCTCCCCCCTATCTCCATAATCCACTTCCTCCCTTTCTTAGACCATCCCAAAGATATAACCACAGAAAATTTGAAATTTTGGTTTTGGTTATTTTATTTGTTTTGGGCTTGCTTTGGTCCCTCAATTTCTCCTCCTTCGGAATCAAACACCGAAAAGGAAGACATTAGTAGCACAAGGGAGGGTCAAATTTTGTGATCCTTTTTATGTGGAGTGTAATTGATCACAAGACTTGACTCTCATATTATATAAACTAAACTCCCCCTAAGTGTATGCATACATATGGTGTATGGCAAAGCATATGCATAATTGACAAACTAATGCACAAAGGAGTTTAATCTATATAGTGTATGGAGAAAGCAAATAAGAGAATAAAATTGAGATCAACATAATGATATCGGTTAGGAATACCACATGTAGATATCAATTAGATTAACGCTGCACCCAATGCTTGTCTCCGGGACTCCATTTTCCTTGCAATGAGACTACTACACACATGATAAACTTGAAAGTAATGTTAGTCTTAAAGCTTCCAAATTGTAGAGTAAACTCCCCCTCAAAGTGTGCATACAAGTTTGAAGTACTTGTAGGAGACATGGACATTGACTTGTAAGGTCAAACTACCATTTTGCAAATTGACATCACTAGAAATATGACACAAATTGAAGATGGTAATCGGGATAGTTTATCTACTATTTGGACTTCGGCACATATAAGATAAATACAAGGTAAAAGAAGCTATGTGTCATGCTCCTAAACAAATTAAACCATGTAGGTTTGCTCTAAGAATATGAGTGGAGCCGAGCAACCCTACCATATGATAAGCCTGATGAATGCATGACAAAAGATATGAAAATACCAATGCAAACATAGGCAATGAAAGGAACTAGATGCTTAAAAAGAAATTGCAAGAATTTAAATCTAGTTTCCTAACATGGGAGGGGAAACTTGGGTCCATAGTACCCACTAACATACTTGGCAATGACATAATTTAATGTGATGCACCCCATGATATGCACCCAAAACTTTGCCAAGTCTCCAAATTCCCCGATGTCCTTTTGACTACTCACTTCCCTTTCGGGACCCAAACCTTTTTGGTGCTCTTCATGGTAGAGATAATGTCCTTTGGCACCCAAATGTGTTTGGCTCCATTGTTGGCTTGCTTGTTTACCTTGATGGACACCACTTTGTCATTCTTCTTCTTCTTCAAAAGATAAGGTGTAGAAGCCTTCTTGTTCACCTTGTTGGTGTAGGTGTTGGAGAGCTTGCTTGTTTGCTTTTTGCTTTTTGTTTTTCTCTTTCTTATTTTCTCCCCCATGCTTCACCTTGCACTCATAGGACTTGTGGCCTTCCTTGTGGCAAACATAACAAACCATGGTTTGCTCCTCATCAAGCTTCTTCACTCCCTTGACGGTGTTATCTTGATGAGTTCGGGTTTGCTTCGCCTTGCCTTTTTCTTGGGTCAAATCCTTGGTGAGGCGAGCCACTTCTTGCCTTAGTAGCTCATTCTCCAATGCAATTTATTGTGTGCATGTTTCTACAATCACATTCTCAACACAAGCTTGTTTGCATATGGGTGAGTCTAAATCAAGTAAATCAATGCAAGAAGTAGAGACATCCTTTTTAGGCATATTAAAGATTGATTTTTCAATTTTAGGTGCCTCAGTGGGGTTAGCTCCGATGGTTTCAAGATTAGCAACTTTGTTAGTTAGCTCATCACAATGCTTGCACATAATTTCCATTTTAGCAAGCAAGCTTTTGTAAGCTTCTTGTGTGCTAACTAACTTTGCTTTTAGTTTTTCATTTTTCTTAACAAGTTGCTCATCATTACTTGTGCTATCACATGTGCTTGTACTAGCCTCAAGTTTCTCAATTTTGTTAGATAGCTTAACATTCAAATTTGAAAACGTTTCATATTGTTCAAGCATAGCATTGTAGGCTTGTTGAGAGCTATCTAATTTTTCTTTTAAAGCATTGATTTTCTTTTGTTGACTAGTACAAGCTTTAGCATAATTGAGATTATCTTGCATAAGTTCATTATAAGAAGGTAGCTCATCATCACTATCATTATCACTATTACTAGAGATAGAGCTTGAGTTACCTTGTGCCATAAGGCACATACGTGAGGAGCTTGATGATGAGTGCTTGCGGCCATGCCTCTTGTGATGGGCTTCATCATCACTTGATGAATCATCCCATGTCTTGATGGTGGTGAGAGCTTTGGCCTTGCATCCCTTCTTTTTCTTGTCGTTGGGTGTGGGCTTTTATTTTGGACAATCTTCCACAAAGTGCCCTCTCTTGCCACATCTATAGCATCCCTTTTTTCTTTGCTCTCTTCTTTGATTGGTGAAGAGGCAATCTTCTATGGTGATGGGCACACCCTTGACATTGAGCTTGCGGATCATCCTCTTCACTCCTTTCATAATCTTGATTGTTTCTTCTTCATCTAAGGAGGAGTCGGATGAGGTGGAGGCTTGATCATAACTTGATTCTTCATCTTCATCATCCTCTTATTCACTTGAGGAACTTGAGCTTCTCTCAACTTGCTTTTTGCCCTTCATCTTTTTGTGCTCACATGTGAGAGCAATGTCTTTGCTTGATGAGGTGGCTTCTTCTTGACCCATCTTGCGTGACATCTCAAATGCCACCAATTTGCCAATGACAATGGTCGAGGTCATGGTGCTCAAGTCCTCCATGTTGTGGAGGATGGTGATGATGGTTGCATATTTGTTCTTTGGAAGCACGGAGATGATCTTCCTCACAATATCTGCATCATCTAGCTTTGTAATTCCTATAGAATGGAGCTCATTGATAATTAGATTCAACCGAGAATACATATCACGGACAAGCTCATTATCATTCATTTTAAAGGAATCATAGCTTGTTTTAGTTAGGTGATGTTTTTGCTCACGTACATCACTTGTACCATCATGGAGCTCATGTAGTTTTAACCAAATTTCATGAGATGTTTGCAAAGTAAAAACTTGGTTAAAGACATCCATGCTAATAGATTCAAACAAGCAATTCTTAGCTCTAGCATTAAGATGAATTTCTTTTTCATCACTCGCGGTAGGCTTCTCGGGATTCTTAATGGGTTTCATCTCATCGCGGGTGACTCTCCAAACACCTAGATCAACGGCTTCTAAAAAGCAAGCCATCCTAGGGGAAGTTAGTGTCGTTAAAGTGTGGAGGCCTAGAGATATCCATCCTAACCTCTCTTAGGGGCGTCGGCTCAAAGGCGATGAAGCCAAGAGTCCACAAGAGAGCCAACCGGCTCCGATACCAATTGAAAGGACCTTGATGCCTAAGAGGAGGGTGAATTAGGCAACTTAAAACTTCTATTTTAAACTATGGCCTCTAATTTCCACCTAGACAAAACCTATGCAAGAAAGAAAACTATCTACTGTGCAACTAAGGTTTTGCTAGGTGTGTTTGCTATCTCTACCGCAAAAAGTAGTTATGCAACCTAGTTTCCAAACCTAT
The DNA here is from genome assembly GCA_009763385.1 of Coix lacryma-jobi var. lacryma-jobi. Taxonomy (NCBI): domain Eukaryota; kingdom Viridiplantae; phylum Streptophyta; class Magnoliopsida; order Poales; family Poaceae; genus Coix; species Coix lacryma-jobi. The sequence continues at coordinate 33,859,326 of CM019824.1, read as the reverse complement.
CAACTAGCAAGAGTAAGCTAGGAAAGGTAAAGCGCATAAACAAGGTAGCAATGTAAATGCGGAAGCTAAAGAGGTGATAGAGACGCAAACTCCCGTCGATGACTCCGGTATTTTTACCAAGGTATCGAGAAGCACGCAAGCTTCCCCCTAGTCCTCGTTTGAGCCCCTCGCAAGGAATCCCTCGCAAGGGCCAAGCTCCCGGTCGGGTAACTCCGTGGATAGCTCCAGTTCTTCCCCACGCGCAAGTGGGTCTCCGGTTAAGCCACTCGTGGCAAAGCATCTCCCGGATGCTCCCCGCTGTCTTCACTATCAAGTTTCCGGTCGAACCGCCACGGGCCTTGTTCCCTTCGGTACACGGAGGCGGCCACACCACAAACGCGGTTTGTTTGATCTCGCAAGACTACAAGCCCCGTCGATGTACAACAACGGTGCGCGCAAGCACCGGTAGACAAGAGGTTTTCAACCTCACTAAACACTAGGCCTAACACCTAGAGCAAGCGCAAAGCGGTGGTCTAACTAGCTTAAGCACTTCGCAAAGCACCTATACTAATCACCTAGTATATCACTTGAGCACTTTGGAGGCTAGAGCAACTAAATATGTGTCTATGCACTTGGTACACTTCCTTGAGCTCCAACCTCATGTTTTTGGCCGGCCATGGTGGTATTTGTAGAGCCCCAAGCAAATAGAGCCGTTGGGCACCAAAGATAGTCTTCACTGCGCAGCATCGGACGCTGGAGTCGTGACCATCGAACGCGTCCGATGCTCCTTTAACGCCTAGATGCCAGCCTGGCACTGTGTCGCAATGGCTACTCAGCGTCTGATGCCTGATCATCGGACGCGTCAGATGCTGCTAGAGCCTCTCTGGAACCTTCCTGCATGGTCAACGGACGCAGGGTCCTATAGCGTCCGATGTTGCATCGGCGCGTCCGATGTTCGCTGTGCAGGTTTGCACAGTGTTACAGTCGCGTCCGATGTGCTCTGTCTTCAGCGTCCGATGCTCCTGCTGGCGCTGACATGAGCTAGGGTTTACCAACGGTGCGTCCGATGCCTGGGAAGGCAGCGTTCGATGTCCCTTTCTCTTTGTTTCTTCGCGATTTCTTGCGTTGTCTTGGTTCCATTCTTGTGTCTTGGACTTTGCTTGATCTTTAGGGTCTTCTACTGAGCTTCTAGAATCTTGCTTGAGGTGTTGATCATCGGATCACCACGTCGCCTTAGTCCAAGTCACATTTGCACCCTATTGGACTACAAAACAAACACTTGCAAACATATTGGTCTAATTTGGTTATGTTGTTCATCAAACACCAAAATCCAAAGTTAAATGGGTCGAGGTCCATTTTCCTTACAATGACAAATACTCTATGTCTCTTCTCATTTCCGAGGGTGAGGAGAGAGGGCTAGGCTAGCTTTATGGGTACCATACATGGCCAAGACCTGGACAGGCCAGCTGAAGCCAAGATTAAGCTGTTTGGTTTCCTGGCCACGGCCTTAGCCAGGCCCCCGCTAGCGCCCGTACAGGCCTTAGCCTGGCTCCTAGAAAACGAACTGCCCTTCCGTTTTTCTGGAGCCTGGCTTGGCCAAGCCTCCGGCCCAGCTCGTGTCACCTCCCACAACCGTCACCTCCCGCACCGCCGCCTCACCTCCCCGTCTCACCCGAGCTCAACATCTCCCGGCGCCGCCTTCCCCTTTCCTCGGCGAGCTCCTCATCTCCCCATCATGGCGCCGCCTTCCTCCTCTCTTCCAGCAGCGTGCTCGTGAGTCGTGTGGCGCGGCGGGCGACCCCGTGGCTCGTCGGGAAGCTCGCGGATCCTGGAGGTCGGGTCGCCGGGGAGCTCGCGAATGGCTGAACAGATAGGCAAGACACGGCGTGAAACGGAGGAAGCGAAGTTTGTCGTCCCCATCTCTGCCGTGAGATCGGAGCAGCACGAGCACTGCCACCTTGACTGTGGACGAGCTCCTCAAGTGCAGGCGAGGCCTTCCTCTGCAGGCTCTCGGTCGTCCTGGACGGCATCGAGAGCAGCATCCACGGGGAGACGCGCGTGTGCCACGGCGAGGCAGGGGTCATCGATGCTCTACAAAAATCTTGAGCAAGTACTAGTAGTCCAATTCCAATCGTAAATAGTCAAACCAAATCCAATCGCCCTGCTGTGCTGCCGGGGTGCTCGTCCGTGATGCCGCTGTGAGGCCGTCGTGCTTGTCTTGCTGCTTCCGCTGCCGATCGAGACCAATCGTCTCTGCTGCCTTGCTGCTCCCGCACCATCGTGCTCCAGACCAATCATTCCTGCTGGATGTATTTTCCGTGCTGCTGTGCTCCAGACTTCTGCTTCCCCATTAGAGATTGCACCCGCCACATGTTTGATGAAATCCTTCAAAGGAGGTAAAGAAGGGGTGACTCTATGCAAATCAAACCAGGCAACCAAACACACTACTAGCTAGCCAGGCTTCGACAATCCGAACAACCAAACAACTAGGGTTGGTTTGTGGAGGACAGGCTAAAGATGTCCAGGCTAAGATTCCGGCCAAGCTATAAATAAGCCACGAAACCAAACACACCCTATATGTCTCCGTCAACCAACGGCCGCGACACAAAATACTCCATATTTCAACCCAGTTTTCTAATGCTTCTATATTTCAGAAACAGTACATAAGTATTTTATCTTTATGAAACTCTCTCTATTTCTATTAAATGTTCTTCATTTCTCTTTATTATTTATTACTATGGTGTCATGCCAGTGTATTTAACATCTATAAAATTTTGCAAAACTACCGTTGAGTTTGGCCTAGGATTTTATTCGGTTTCATGTAACGGTCTTGGGCACAACCGACAGGGGCAGGTCCTAGGAGTGGCCCAAGACCTTTCTTATAATAACCCTTTTTAATTATCCGTAGCCCATTCGGTTTTCTTATAAGATCATGTTTGGATCAGTTTTATAAATTTTAAAAACCAATTTATGCCTCAAGTTTCTAAAATATGGATTCTGAACAAAAACTGGTTCGGGTGTTTTGGATCTCTAGTTTTTAAAAATCTAAGTTCTTCTAAAAAAAATATTATTCTTCGGATCATAAGAAACTGGTAAAAGTGTTGGATATCAATAGCTTCTGGTTTTTAAGAGTCGAAAAAAAAAGTGGCACAAGAAACTGGAAAAAAACTCGTCTGTTTGGATCTCACCAAGTTTTCAACTAACGACAGTTGTGCAAAAAAAGAAATTAGATTTGATCGGTTTGCTATAAGGGTCTATGCCACAATAGACTTGGTGCCGATTCTAATAGTTGCCTAAAATCTTTCGCCCACGATAGATTATGTTCGGTTGAGCTATAAGCTGACTTTAATCTGTACAAATTAGTTGTGGAACAACGTTTTTCTCTCATAATAAATTAGTTATAGAAATGAGTAGAAACCGCTTTAAATCTTACCTAACAGAGCCGGATGAACTCGAGATGGTGATGTCGGATCTTCCTCTGCAATCATTTCGATTCCGAATTACAGAGGCAAAGCTTATACCGAATTGATTGGCTATGAAGTTATGCCCTCAAAGTGGAAAACTGATTACAAAATGGATTAACTAAACCTGCACAGATGCGAAACATAGTGTACTTTCGCCCCGGCGACGATGGAAAGAAGCACAGACGAAAGGGGTCGGCGTCTTTAAAGTTCTCGACACGAACATCCCAATAAAATGTAGTTATTTTTTAGGGAGTCAAATTTAAATTTAAATTTGACAAAATCTATATATAAAAAGTATTTTTAACAACTATGATACTAAATAAAATTATTAGATTAAATATGGAATATATTTATTTATTAAACCTATTTAGACACATAAATATTTGTTTTATATTACGTAAGCTTGACCAAATTTAATTTAAAAAGTTTGGTTTAATCTAAACCTAAAATTGCAGAAAAATTTGTACATGATGGGCCGGACCTCAAATTTAAATTTGTCTTTATTTAGAGAGAAAAAAGAGACGATGAGTGGCCCACTGATTAGCCCAAAGTTTTGGGTTTTTTTTCCCAAAGGGCCAGAAAAAGGCCATGCCATATGCCATATGCTTCCAGGCTTCCTCCATCTTAGTTGGGAAATATCGGGCCAGGCTAAGAGAGATGGGCCGGACCGAGGCCGAGAAGGAATTCAGATTACAAGAATATGCATTCATCGAGAAAGACGTTTATCAGAGTTTGCTACCTCCCAGGGCTCTGTATGTTTGGATTCTATATCTGAGTTTATCTTGGAAGATTTGTCTGAAGATACTCTGCAACAGCCTTGGGTTAGCTCTATTTCTAAGAAAAGGAATAAGCAAAGAGGTGGTGTGAAGGTGGTTGTAGCTACAAGAACAAGCAGAAGAATCCAGAAAGATGGGAGGACTATGATGGAAAAAGTCATACAATATTCTCAGGACAAGGATGATATTACTACAGGTACTAAATCTTCCAATCCTTTTCTTGTTCTCAATAGCTTAGATAATGAATATATTCATGATATTGTCTCTAAGCTGGATCTTAAGAGTGATCATATTGATACACAAATTGATATCTTTAAAGCCGAGGAAAGAGTGAGAGGGGCTTTGGCAGAGGCTCAATACAAGGAGTATTTGGCAGCTGCTAATAAAAAACATGCTCCTCAGGGGGAGGAGGAACTGCAGGAGTATACTCTCTCTGTTATAGATAATTCAGCAAGGGGTGCTGTGGACCCAGTTAGTAAGAGTTTAGTGGATGCCCCCCCAGGAAGAGGGGCAGACAAAAAAACAGTCCAAATGAGATTTCTTTTCTGGAACGTTAGGGGTTTGGGTAAAGGTAGTAGGAAACGTCAGGTTAGAGAGTTTATTGCTGAACATAATTTAGGAGTGGTTGGTCTTCAGGAAACTGTTAAGGATTTTTTTACGGACAGAGATCTTTTAGATTTGTCAGGAAATAAAACTTTTTCTTGGAAATGGTTACCAGCCAAAGGAAGGTCAGGGGGCATCCTTATGGGCTGTAACCTGGAAACTTTGGAGCTGGAAGAGTGTATGATTGGTCTTTTTTGCATAACTATGACTCTAAAAGATAGAAGGAATAATTTTAGATGGCTTATGGTGACCGTTTATGGCCCTGTGGAGCATGATAAGACTGAGGAGTTCTTAGCTGAGTTAAAGATCATTTGTCAGCAGGAGGTGTTGCCTGTGATTATTGGAGGAGATTTTAATCTTATTAGAGACGAGGCTGATAAGAGTTCTGACAACTACAACTATCATTTGATGGATCTCTTTAATGAGTTTATAGGGGAACAACATTTACGAGAGCTAAAACGTTCAGGCCAAAAGTTCACCTGGACAAACAAGCAAGAGAGACCAGTTATGGTGAATTTAGATAGGGTCTTTTTCTCAACAGGATGGGAGGAGAGATTCCCTCTTTCTTTGTCTTGGTCTCTGACCAGGGTGGGTTCAGATCATTTCCCTGTTATTGTAGACAATGGGGAGGGGCTCCCAGCGAGACCGAAATATTTCTTTTTTGAACAGCAATGGTTGCTGCAGGAGGAGTTCAGAACTTTAGTGGAAAATACTTGGAGGTTGGCAGCAGATAGGAGTCCTGAAGCTTGTTATTCTTTGGACAGTTGGCATGGGTGCCTGGTCATGCTGAGAACAAAATTGAGAGGTTGGAATATTCAAAGAATGGGTGAACAGAAAAGGAAGAAAAATCAGCTCTTGGGGGAGCTGGATTGGATGGATAGACAAGCTGACAGTAGGGAGTTGTTCCCAGAAGAATGGAAACACAGATATAATGTGGAAAATCAGTTAGAAAAACTCTATATGGAAGAAGAGCTTTTTTGGCGATAGAAAATGGGTAAGCACTGGTTAATGGCAGGGGATGCAAATACTAGATTCTTCCATCAATTTGCTAATGGTAGACGAAGAAAAGGGACTATTGTTCAGTTAGAGACAGATGGGGGGGTGATTACTGATTCAGGAGATATTATGAACCACGCCATCCAGTTTTATAAAAGTCTTTTTGGGCCAGTGGAACCCCGACTCATTTTCCTTGGGGATGGTTTTTGGGAGAATGACAGGAAAGTAAATATAAGTGACCAAGAGTATATTACTAGACCTTTTACAAAAGCTGAGATCAAGAGTGCAGTTTTTGATATGAAAAAGGATGCTGCGCCTGGACCTAATGGTTTTAGTTCAGTCTTCTTTCAGGAGTTTTGGGACTTAATTAAAAAGGATTATCATAAGATGTTTCTGGATTTTCATAAAGGAGATTTAGACATTAAAAGATTAAATTTTGGAGTTATCACTCTAGTCCCAAAAGTTCAGGAAGCAAATTCTATTAAACAATATCGTCCTATTTGCTTACTTAATGTGGATTACAAAGGATTTATGAAGGTTTTGACAGAGCGTTTATCACCAGTGGTCAAGGAGGTTATTGGGGAAAGTCAAACTGGTTTTATTAAAGGAAGAAATATTTTAGAAGGTGTGGTGATCTTGCATGAAGTGATGCACTCCTTAAGGAAAGGTGAAGACAGAGGTATGATCTTCAAGATTGATTTTGAGAAATCCTATGATAGTGTTAGATGGGATTTTTTGGAATAAGTCCTCAAAGGGAGGAACTTTGCTGACCAATGGACTAAATGGGTTATGCAGACGGTGAGAGGAGGACAAGTGTGTATCAATGTGAATGGGACAAGGGGTCCATATTTTAAAACAATGAGAGGTTTAAGGCAGGGGGATCCTTTGTCCCCTTTGCTCTTTAACTTAGTGGTTGATGCCCTGAGTGCTATGATGGATAAAGCTATTGAGAAGGGTTTAATAACTGGTGTTCTAAGTACTTTGGTGGAAAAAGGCATCTCTCATATTCAATATGCAGATGATACGATTCTAATGACAGATGGGTCTGATACATCTGTAACAAATTTGAAAATTCTCTTGTACTGTTTTGAGTGGCTGTCTGGGCTAAAAATAAACTATCATAAAAGTGAAGCTCTCTTTTTTGGTTTCACCCAAGCTGAGAAGGAAAGAAAAGCAAATATGATGAACTGCAAGCTTGGGGAGCTTCCAGTTAAATATCTTGGGATCCCTGTTTCTGACAGATTTTTAGGGGTTGGTGCTTTCCAATGGTTAGTAGGTCGACTGAAGAAAAGATTGGACCCGTGGAAGGGCAAGTTGTTGACATCAGGGGGTAGGCTGATCCTTACAAACTCATGTTTGACTAATCTTCCCATGTACACTACGGGGTTTTATATGCTATTAAAAGGGGTTCATAGTAGTATGGATACTGTAAGGGCCAAGTTTTTCTGGCAGGGGGCTGGGGAAACCTTTAAATATCATATGGCTAAATGGGTGGGGCTTTGTAGGCCAAAGACTTCTGGGGGGCTTGGGATCCTTAATTCATATATTATGAATCAATGTCTAATTGTTAAATGGATTTGGAAGATAGAGAAGGGACCTAATGCTTTGTGGTACAGAATTCTAAAAGCTAAATATATGAGAAAATGAGGTTTTTTCAGTTCAAATATTTTGGGGTCTTCTCAGTTTTGGAAAGGATTACACAAGGTTAAGCATCTCTTTAAGTGGGGGGCTGAGTATCAGGTACATAAAGGTGATAAGATCAGGTTTTGGCATGAGGTGTGGGCTGGGGACATCCCTCTGAAAGTTCAGTTTTGTAATATTTTTGACATCTGTCTTAATCCAGGGGCTTTGGTGAGTGAAATTTGGAGAAATGGGGAGTGGAACATTCCTTTGCGAAGATGCTTGACAGAAGGGCTAGTTTCTGAATGGGTAGACTTGCAGGAGGTGCTTCTGCACTACCGGGTGGATGATCAGGAAGATCAGGTGCTTTGGAAATTGGAGAAATCATTGTCTTTCTCGACTAGTTCCTTATATAAGTTTCTTACATATGGAGGGGTTAAAGAGCACTTAACTGAGCTGATATGGAAAAGTAAAATCCCTCTTAAGGTTAAAGTTTTTCTGTGGCAAGTTTTTCATAATAAACTTCAAACAGCGTTGGCTTTGTCAAAAAGAGGGTGGCGAGGAAGTCCGCTGTGTTGTGTTTGTGGCCAAGTTGAGACAGTAGATCATATTTTGTTTAGCTGTGTTTTTGCCCAGTACGTTTGGTGTTGCGTCAGGGAGACTTTTGGTTTTCACGGTTTCCCAGCTTCTAGGGAGGAGCTGGTATCCCAATGGATCCTGGGGAGGTTGGGGTCCCGAAAAACATTAGCTTTGTTTTCTTTTCAGGGTTAGCCTGGGCAATTTGGAAGAATCGGAATAAAATGGCCATTGAAAGATGCTTTCCTCTTACGCCTAATTCTGTGATTCATGCTGCGATCAATTACATGCAGATGTGGGCTGGTTTGCACAAGGGCGGCGTGGCGATCAAGCTGGAAGGTTTGGCCAGAAGCTTACCAAGCTGGATGCGTGAGAAGGTCGCTGGTGTTGGCGCTGAATCAGACATTGTCTTCATTTAGTCTTAAGTTTAGTCGTCTAGGGGTGTGTGGTTCTATCCTTCTTCTTTGGGGTGTGTTTGGTGGTTTGAATAGCTGATCTGGTATCCCAGTATGTAAACTTTCGTTATTGGCTTTCTTAAAAGCCGAGTTAATCTCCGATAAAAAAAAAATTGAAAGTATGGGAGGAGGACACATTGCATTTCAAACGAATGAAAAAAAACAGTTGATATATTTCATCAAATGATTACAAAAAGACTTGACACGAATACATAAATAAATAAAATAAAATAAAATAAAATGTCTAACACAACCCGTCACCATGCATATACATATTCATAATGATAATATATTTCAATCAGATCAATAATATATGGGAACAGCGTTGCAGGTGACGACGTCTTCCAGCTCGACCGACCACCGCCGCAACAGTCACCCAGAGCGAGCGAGGCGACAGCGGACCGATCGATCGACCGGGCGCGCGCGCGCGCTTAGTGGAGGTAGTAGGCGAGGAGGGAGAAGAGGAGCGCGGCGGGGGCGGCGGCGAGGGCGGGCGCGCCGCTGCTGCCGGAGGGACCAGCGGCGGCGCCGCCGGCGGCGGCGGGGCCGCCGGTCTCGACGGACGACTCGGAGGCGGTCGGGGCGCCGCCGCTGGCTGTGGCGCTGTCGGTGGCGGCGGCCTCGGTGGAGGCCAGCACCGCGGTGACGCAGGCGGCGGCGACGAGCAGGGCGAAGAGGATCCTCTTCATCTCCATCTCGCTGATCTTGCTTGCTTGCGGCGGCGGCGGCGGCGGCGGCGGCGGCTTACCTGAGGTCGGCTGGCGTATTCTCTCGGTGCGGTGGAGCGGCGGGCGAGAGTTTATTAGTTTGTTTTGGCTGGCTCTTATTGGAGGCTGCTGCTGTTGCTGGCTCACCTCTCGATTGCTTTCTGCTGCGTCTTGGAGGAGCAGAGAGCCGAGGGTTTTATACCCGGGGGATGGCCCGGGCGTGTGTGGTTACGAGTGGAATCAGGGGCTGATTTAACCGTATATAGACCGTGGTTAATTTTAGAAATGTACTCCTCCTGTTAATTTGGGACGGATCGGATGAAATTGGTGGTGTGGTTTTTCACAGCGAAAATGACTGGCTGGAGAGCCGCGATCGGTAGGTACATTGTGCAAGGTGGAGCGCCACTTCCGCGACGCTTAAGAATGTGGCTCTCTACTCGATCGTTTTTAGACAGACGAGACAAAGTCTTCATTTCAATGTAATTTAGCTCTAGAAAAAGAAAACTTTTTTTGAGAGGTTTGGAAAAAGAAAAGTCGATGGCCATGGGCTCACCATTAGGCTCGCTAGTTAGACAGGCCACAACATGATGTGCTTCTGATGGCTGAATGAACAGAGTGTCAGACATCGATTAGTAACACTGTGAGTGCCGATGTTTGCTTCAAAATTACATGAGCCGAGGCATGTAGGTTCCCCTGTGCTTGAAAGGATGAAAAAATTACATCTCAAGTACAAGCAAACATAGAAAAGGAAGATGTTGGTACCATGGTCGGGTCCACACATATGCAAGCATCGGTGCCCAGTGACAGGTATAAAATTTTTCAGCATCGTTACGCCGTGGACAGTCTTATACACATAAAACAACCCAAATACTACTAATTCGAACTAACATAAGTGTTGCTAGCTTTGTTGAATCTGTTAATAAATACATTGAGTCGTATTGCTGAATCTATAGTAAAAATTTCTCTAAAGCTAATAACGCCCAATCAATTTCTTTGTACAAAAGGCGCATATGTTTCCTCCTAGAATAGAACTCTAAAATGAGACAAAATACCTTTGTCAACTCTCAAAACCATTTAAATTACTTCGTTGTCTAGTTAGATTTGGTTTTCAACATGATTTTATCTTTTTTTATCATGAAAACTGTAAACGCCTGAAGCTTTAAGACATGAAAAAAAAATAAAAAATTTCAAGAAAAAAACTTTAGAGACAGATTCAGACATTATAAACCCAAATAAAACATTTAGAATTCATGAAAAAAAAACATATGTAGAAACTTCTAAAATATTTTTAGTTATAGGGAGATGGGAATATATTGAGGAAAGTTTACAAAAGTTGCAAAAAAATTGTAATAAATTTATGTGTTCATTTTACAAACTTATTACCATAAAAACATGAGAGGCAACAAGCATAAATGCATTCAACATTAATGTATGTTTTATGCATGTTGGATGCAACTCATATTTTTGTCATGTAAAGTTTCTAAAACATCTTTAGACATTGATAAGAATGTCTTGAGAATTTACTTGTTTCGGACTTTTTTCCCCATTTTTGTAGAGCTAAACTCCATTTTTTTTGGAGGCTTCTAGATATATCATCATTAATTTCTAAATATTTTATTTGGGTTCCTCGTGTATCAATCTATCTCTAAGTTTTTTCGAAATGCGTTGAAGCTTAGCGGTATTCTTTTCATGGCTTAGAAACGTTATTAGAATGTTTACCTGTTTTTTTTAATTAAAAATGACAAAGCCATCGAAACCTATATATATTAACCTGTGCAGGGAGATAACTGGCCTGTTTGGTTCGCGGATGAGCTTAGCCTGGCTCGCATAGAAGGAGCCTGGTTCTGGGTAGCCAGGCCCAATACATACAAGAACGTGGTGTTTGGTTATCTGTATGCACGAGACAGGTTGAGCTGAGAAGCTGTTTGGTTGCTCGTATGAGAACGAGTTGCATGAGATAAAAATATGTAAATAATCATCATCATAACATTTATTACGGACAACTATTATTGTATAACACTTAGTTTACCTTATTTCTCTTTAATATACTTCGAAATATATTAATATCATTTAATATATGCTAATAATATATTAATAACGTCATTAGATGACTAATTACCTGCACCACGCGAGCCTGGCTCGACAGAAACGGCCGATTTCTGCGTTCCTCCAGAGCCAGGCTGTGGGAGGAATCTTGCACGAGCAGAGCCTGGCCAGACAGATACGCGAACCAAACAAACGCATGTTCTCGCATCTGTGGAGCCTGGCCGAGGGGTGGTGCAGCCAACCAAAGGCACCCAACGTGAATGGTTTTGAGAGCTGAGAGATGCAATTTGAGCGATTTTAGATTCGAGTTGGAGGAGTAAAACTGAAAACATAGAAAAGAATTGTTTTCCTTTATTTTTTTAAAGTTTGTGTTCAACGATCACTCTGTTGGTCGGGCTTGGTTCGAGAAGCGAGGCCCACATCGGCGAGGCGAGAGAGAACCGTGCAATCTGCGCGGGCTCGCAGAGCGGGGGAACTCGCGAGCGATTGCGAAAGTTGGGGGCCTTACACAGTTACACGGGCTATGGGGGCCCGGCCAGATCAAGTGGGCTACGCGACACGGAAAAGTGTGGGCTGTGAAGAGGGCCCTGGCACGCACCCAAGACGGAGCAGGCCCAGGTTCACGGGCCACCTAGACGAAGGAGGAGGACTGCAGGGAGCAGCAGCGAGCCAGCGACACAGCTGCCGACTGCCACTTTTCTCAAAAAAGAGAGAGAGAGAGAGAGCTGCCGACTGCGGACTGCCCACGCCGCAATCCTGGCGGAGTGGTCTGGCGGTGGCACGGATGACGGCAGCGGCAGTCTTTTTTCGCGAATCGGCGTTTCGCGTCCTCTGGCCACGGCCCACGGCGGCGTCTGTCGTCAGGACGCACGACGGACGACGCAGGCAGAGCGCCAGAGCCATGGATCCTCTGCGTTGCCAAACTTGGCAGCCAGCGCACTCTGCCATCCCCTTCTTCGTGTACCACGTACAGTACCAGTACCGTGAGCAGTACTACTAGTGTAGATCATTAGACACCCCTTGCTTAACAGCATGCTTTCTGTGTGTGTGTGTTTGTTTCAGTGATTTTTCGCTTAAAGAAAAAGAGGAGACAAAAATGGTTACCAATTTACATCGGAATTGTTAGATCGGAAATGAAGTTTTTCACCCAGATACTATGCGGTATAAATTTGAGCTTGCAGTTTGAGTTTTTTGTGCTTGTAAGCTTTGTCACGTACTCGCTCTGTCATAAATAATTAAAGAAAAAGAGGAGACAAAAATGGTTACCAATTTACATCGGAATTGTTAGATCGGAAATGAAGTTTTTGTGCGGTATAAGTATATTTAAAAAGATATTAAACTTTACAATATATAAAAAAGCATTTCTAGATTGGCTATGAAATATATATTCAGATTATTTTATATACAATTAGTTAAAAAAAATTAAAAGAGTTTAACTCCTCCATAAGGCAGATGTGCACTAAATTTTTAACTACCTACTCCCTCCGTCCACGAAAGAATCAATTTTTAGAGTTGTCGTAAGCCAAACTTTTTAAACTTTGACTGAATTTATTAGAAAAAACTATCAAGATTGATAGTACCAAATTTACATCATTACATATATCTTCGAATATATTTTTATAATATGTTCATTTCATAATATACTGCTTCCATCCCTTTTTAATTGTCGTCCGGAAAGCGTGTCTGTGAGGGAAACACAGAATTCTAGAGACAGTTATTTAGGGACGGATGGAGTAGATGTTATTACTCTTTTCTATAAATAAAGTTAGTTAAAGTTTAAAAAGCTCACAGGCACGGCGGAGGGAGGAGGGAGTAGTGGGCCTGTTTGGATGGAAGCCTGGGGTACTTGCCTAGCAAAAAATATTGCCTGGAAGTTGCCTGGAAAATTGATGGAATCTGCCTGGTCAGGCAAGTTAGAAATAGTTTGTTTGGTTGGAGGCCTGTGCCTGACAAAGCTAATAGAAAATATAATATCATATTTAAAGGCTATTAAAAGGTATAACTGTATTTAAACATACTTGACTATAGTTATAAATAAATAACAATGTTTTATTGTTTAATAGAATGATTAAATTAAATTTTATAAGGCATAATATGCTTAAGTACATAATAATATCATTAATAATATTTTTTATAGGCGACTGTTGTCCAACACATCCCTTTATACCCGGGTCTGTGTAGTTTAGAAATAATTATTTTTTTGTGTTACACGAAAGTGACGCACTGTGTTGGGGGAAAGGACCCTCGGCAGAAGCGCCGCCCGAACTGATGCTCGACTTTAGCCCTCGCGCAACGCCTGGTGTGCTTGCGAGGTCCCTCTCCTATTGGAGACCGTTACCCTGTCCCCCGGATGCGGGGTCAACCCTCGTCGCTTTTTTGTGCTTCCGTGCAGGTCTAAGGCGACGGTCGCACTGCAGGAAACCTTCGCTGACTCACGACGCCACCTTCGCTTGGAGCGAAGGTCCAGGCAAGCGGCAAGTGTGCGTTGCCCCAGAGGCAAGCGGAGCCTGAAGGTCCGGCGAGCACGGCCGAAGGTTAAACCTTCGTCCTTCTTCCCCGGAGGCAAGTAAAGCCGGAGGTCCGGCAGATGGCGGAGGTGCGCGGGCCCAAGGGCGAGCGCGGCCGAAGGACAAGACCGCCGCACCTCTCCCCGAAGGTGAACAAGGGCCAGGTGGCGGCGCGCTGGGGGGAAGCCGATTAGGGTTTCTGCTTCAGCTGTGCATTTACGCTTTTGCCCTTCCTCCCTGCGTGGAGGCGAGGAGTCTTCGCTGTACCCTTTTGTAATTTGGCCCGTGCCCCTTGGCATTCCCTATAAATACCAAGGGGATGAACAGTGTAGGGGACGACCCTTTGGGAATTCGAGCGCTTTCCATTTCCGTTTGACCTTCGCTACTGCACCCGACACTTGGCCGCCTTCGCTCCTTCCCCTGCACAAGTGCGGAGGTGGGGCAAGTGCGATCCAACAGTTTGGCGCCGTCCGTGGGGACCGAAGTCTGAAATGGCGGGAAACAGGAGAGCACTTTTGACGAGGGACCAGCGCGTCGCAAGAGAGGCGGCGGCGGTGGTCCCGCCTGCTGAGGAAATTGCACAACCCTCGGGAGGAGAGAATGTCACCCCGGAACCCCAATCCCTGGGCCCCCAGGCCCGAGTGGCGACGCAACCGCACCCACACACTTCGGGAGAAGGAGAGGGGGAAGAAGAAGAGGTGGGCCTCGAAGCCCTTGAAAGGCTCGAGGCTGAGCTGCAAGAGAAGAAGAGGCGCCTGGAACAGCTTGAGAGGCATAACCGACTGCGCTCGATCAGACAGAGGGCGGACGAGGCCAGGGAGCAGCTTCGCCGTATGGAAGAATCCCTCGCCGCGGCAGAAGCCGAAGCCGAAGGCTGGGATAATGAGGAGATACCCCCGTTACGAGAGGGGAATGAGGAGCCGAATCTAGATAACCTTCGTCACCATCCACCACCCCCACCACCACCAGTACACCCAGAGCCATATCCTGTGAGACACCCAAATTTCCGCCAACTCTACCCAGATGAGAAAGAACAAAACCTTCGCATTCAGCGAAGGCATCAGCAACACCAAATGCCGTACGATCCAAAGTCACCACTCTCCCAAATACTCCAAACCCAGCCCTGGCCACCATGCTATAATCCACAAAACCTACCCCGCTATGATGGACTTTCCGACCCTCGCCAGTTCATCATGAGCTACGAAGCAGCGGTTGCCGCAGCAGGCGGTGACGAATCAACAATGGCAAAATCCTTTGTCATCATTCTGCGAGACATCGCACAAACCTGGTACAGCAACCTTCGCCCCGGAACTGTGGATTCCTGGGCCTCCCTCAGAGACAAGCTGTGTACAAACTTCAAGGGCATCACTCCAGCCCCGCTAAACCCCATCGAGCTATTCAATTGCAAGCAAGAAGAACGCGAGCCGCTCCAAGATTACTGGCGAAGGTTCATTCAAATCAGAGCAAGGACCCCTGGGATATCTGACGAGGCTGTCATCCTCGCTGCAGTCAGTGGCCTGCGCCCAGGACCATGCTCCTCCAAATTTGCCAGAAAACCGGCAAACTCAATCGAGGAGTTGCACGAAACAATGGAAAGATACTGTAGAGCTGATATGGATTTCAGAGCGAAGTCCGACGCTCGGAGGTCTCAGCAGAGGCCACAGCCGAGGCCTCAACCGAGAGAAAGCAACCTTCGCCAAGAGCAAAGCAACATCGGTGCAATCAACAAAGCAACAAACTATGAACATCAAACACAGGACGCTCAACACCCGAGCAGCCAAGCCTCGCAGGTTTTGCCTCCTCCGCCGAACCAGCGCTACCAGCAGCGAGATCCTGCCAAAATGTATTGTCACTTCTGCGGAATGGGAAAGGGGCACACAACAAAGCAATGCGAATGCTTCGCCAAGGGAAAAGAATTCCAGGAATCCAGGAAACCTGCTCTGTCTGACCCCCGAACCATAAACCACACAAGGAAACCAAGCTTCCACCCACCAAATCCAACATACCACTATACCCCCATAAACTACGGCCTACCTTCGCAACAACCCCCCTACACCCACCACCCACTCTACAACCAAACCCATTATCAGCCAACCACCACCCCACAACGCCAAAACCCACCTTACACAGTCACATACCCAGCTACCCCCCAAAGCCAAATTCCACCAACCCACCAAGCCACCAGCGCTCTGCCACCACCACCGCCAATCCCTGCGTTACCAGCACCACAACCTGTGAAAGCCGAAGCCTCGAGCCAAACGACCATCAACAATCCAACATCGACCTTCGGTGTGATTCTAGCTATCACCGGAGGTTCAAATGAAGACCATGGTAACAAACGGCAGAGGAAGGAACATGCCAGACGCGTTCACCACGTGGCCGTCGAGGACCACATAAATTCGGTCGTTGGTCCCACATCCCCATAACCTTCGATTCCAGTGACATGAAGCTTAGAGATTACCCTCACACAGATGCCATGGTGATCGAAACCAACCTCGCTGGGTGGACCGTCACCAAAATACTGGTTGATACAGGAAGCTCCGCTGACATCTTGTTCGCTTCAACCTTCGACAGCATGAAGCTTGACAGAAATCTTCTGCAAACCGGCCGACAACCCGTTATACGGTTTCGGTGGTCAACAAGTGAGAGCCATCGGGAAAATTTCCCTGCCCGTGACCTTCGGCGACCAAATCAACTGCAGGACGGAACATATAACATTTGATGTCGTCGACATGTTCTACCCATACAATGCCATTTTTGGCCGAGGGGTCACAAACGCGTTCAATGCGGTTATCCATCCCGCCTACCTATGTATGAAACTTCCCGCTCCGAAGGGTGTGGTCGCAGTATTTGGGGACCAGGACATTGCAAGGACAGCTGAAGGAAATGTAGCCCCGGGGCAACGTAATGTACACAATTTGTCAAAACCTCAAACCCCCGTTTTCAGCGTCAAGGGCGAGGTCTGCAATGACAGAGTGAAGGCAGCGCCAAAGGAGGAAACCAAACAAGTCCAACTCTTCGAGGGTAATGCCGAAAAAAAGGTGATCATTTCAGCCAACCTAGACCCTCAATCAGAAGGCAGCCTCGTCACCTTCCTCAGAGAAAATTCCGACACCTTCGCTTGGTCCGCAGAAGACCTAAAAGGAGTCAACAGATCAATGATCGAGCACAGCCTGAACATCAAAACAGGCTATCGCCCAATCAAACAAAAGCTTCGCAAGATGTCAGAAGAAAGAAAGGAGGCAGCGAAGGCTGAGGTAAAAAGGCTTCTGGACGCAGGCGTCATTCGCCCAGTCAAATACCCAACTTGGCTCTCAAATGTGGTCCTAGTCCAAAAGAAGAATAAAAAATGGCGAATGTGCGTCGATTTTACTTGCTTGAACAAAGCCTGTCCGAAGGATGATTTCCCCCTCCCAAACATAAGCACCCTGGTCGACAGAGCGGCAGGTTGCCAAATGCTATCCCTCCTTGATTGCTTCTCAGGCTATCACCAAATCTGGATGGATGAAGAAGACGAAGAAAAAACAAGCTTTATCACACCCTCGGGCACCTTTTGCTTCCGAAGGATGGCAGAAGGTTTGAAAAACGCAGGTTCAACCTTCGCTCGCATGACCTCCGAAGTTTTCAAGGATGAGCATGCAGTCTCCGCCTATGTCGACGACTTAGTCGTTCAAAGTCAACTAAAAGAGAACCACATACCAGACTTATCGAGGGTATTCAGCAACCTCCGGTCCGCCGGACTGAAACTAAACCCAGAAAAATGTGTTTTCGGGGTAAGCGAAGGCAAATTGCTAGGTTGCATCGTCTCAGCCAGAGGAATCGAAGCCAACCCTGAGAAGATTGATGCCATCATGAACATGGAACCTCCGACGACCAAGAAAGCAGCTCAGCGTCTGACCGACCGTTTGGCAGCACTTAGCAGATTCATCTCAAGATCCGCAGAGCGAGGGTTACCATTTTTCGAAACACTCAGAAGCAACGCTCCATTCAACTGGGGTCCCCAGCAGCAAAAGGCCTTCGAGGAGTTGAAAAAGTACCTGACCAGCTTGACTGCCCTAACCAGCCCAAGCAAGGGAGACTTATTGTTACTTTACGTCGCAGCTTCGCCACACGCTGCCAGCGCAGTCCTCATCAAGGAGCTCCGCGAAAACAACAGAACCAGACAAGCCCCAATCTATTATGTTTCAGAAACCCTCGAAGGCCCAAAAAGAAATTATTCGGAGCTTGAGAAAATAGCATATGCCGTCGTCATGGCATCAAGAAAGCTCAAGCACTATTTCCAGGCGCACGAGATACGTGTACCTTCGACGTACCCTCTCGAGAACATTTTCAAAAACAACGAAGCAGTTGGAAGAATAGCAAAATGGGCAGTCGAGCTTAACAGTTATGCTGTAACCTTCGTTGGCAGAACAGCGATCAAATCACAAGTGCTGGCTGATTTCATAGCAGAATGGACACCCGACCCTCGCCCCGGTGAGCTGCAGCAGGACCAGTTCTGGATCGTTTACGTCGACGGGGCCTGGGGCGCAACCGGAGCCGGTGCCTCGGCCATTTTAATCTCGCCTTCCGGGTCGAAGCTGAGATACGCACGAAGGCTGGACTTCAAGTGCACAAACAACTCCACTGAATATGAGGCTGTGATCCTGGCACTTTCAAGGTTACGATCGTTATCAGTCCGAAGGGCACTCATCAACACAGACTCTCAAGTCATTGCGGGGCACATTGAAAAGAACTACAAAGCAAAAGATACAGAGCTTCAAAAGTATTTTCAATATGTACGAAGGTTAGAATCTTTCTTCCTCGGCATAACAGTAAAAGCAATATCGAGGACCGAAAACAGTGAAGCAGATTGCTTAGCCAAAGCAGCAGCGCAGCAGCTACAGCTCCCTCCGGACGTGTTCTACGAGGTTTCCACTCGGTCAGCCTTCGAAGCTTCCGAAATCAGCATCAAGCTGATCAACACAATTCAATGCGAGGATTGGAGAGCATCTATCATGGCCTACATCAAAGGACTTCATGAACCCAGCTCCAAAGAAGAAGAGAACAGACTAAAGCAAAGAGTGCGAGGGTACAAGATTGTGGATAACACCTTGTTCAAAGCTTCGGTAACCTCACCCTGGCTCAAGTGCGTGTCACAGTCCGAAGGTAACGACATTCTCAAACTCATCCACGAAGGTATATGTGGTTCACACAATGGCCCGAGGGCACTAGTAGGAAAGGCTTTCCGGCAAGGTTTCTACTGGCCAACTGCGCTGAGAGACGCTGAAACCATCGTCAAGAAGTGCGAAAGTTGTCAACGGACAGCAAACAACCAAAACGGCCCAGGGGCTCCTACAACCCTCATATGCCCAACCTGGCCTCTACAAAGGTGGGCAATGGATCTCGTGGGCCCACTACCGACGGCTCCGGGGAACCTTCGCTATGCGGTGGTAGCCGTGGAATATTTCACCAAATGGACCGAAACAAGACCGCTGTCCTCAATAACCTCCCTCGCAGTAAAAAGGTTTTTCTGGCAGCAGATAGTTTGTCGCTTCGGAGTCCCCCAACATCTAACCGTCGACAACGGCACCCAGTTTGACAGCGAGGTTTTCAAAGAGTTCTGTGCACAAATCGGAACAATTCTATGCTTCGCCTCAGTCCGACACCCGCAGTCCAACGGTCTAGTCGAAAGAGCCAACGCAACAATCTTCCAATCCATATCCAAAAAATTGCAAGGCAGACCCAAAGGCAAATGGGCAGACGAGCTAACTGCAGTCACCTGGTCCCACAATACCTCCGAATGCAGAGCAACCAAATTCACACCCTTCAAACTTTTGTTCGGCGAAGAAGCCGTGCTACCAGAGGAGCTAAAATACGTTTCACCAAGAACAACCCTCGCAAGTGATGAGCCAGCCAAGCTAACTGACAAAGACTTGCTAGAAGAAACAAGATGCAGCGCAGTTCACAACCTTCGCAAGTATCAGGAAGAGACCAAAAAATGGAGAGATAAAAAGGTCAGAATCAAAAACCTACAGAAGGGTGACCTCGTCCTCATCCGTAAACAAAACGCCAGTATGGCCGGAAAGTTCCAGCCTAAGTGGACAGGCCCGTTCCTGATCACAGAATGCAATCGCCCAGGCTCTTTCCACCTCTCCGACAGCGAAGGTAATATCCTACCACACACCTGGAACATCGACGACCTTCGCAAATTCTACCCATAGCGGAGCCTTTGCGAGCCCTCGCGTTATGTAATCTTCGTCACTTTCTATGTTATCTACTCTCATGTACTTAACAAAAACAGGAGCTGCACTCTTTTTCCTTACGAAGGGGCGTAAGGTTTTTTAATGAGGCAGTATCCAAAGCATTAATACAGGCTAGAGCCCCCCCAAAAAAAAAAAAAAAAAGCAAACTCTCCAACCTTCTACTCCCAAGCATCGAAAAAGCGGATCTCTTTCAAAGAGCGCTACATTCGATGAAAACCTGCTAAGATTGCTTCGAAAAACATTCCTTTTCTTTTCAAAGCAAACTTCACCTCCGCCTAAGATAAGGGGAGGAAAGTCGAGCACCCTGGCACAAACGACAGGGGCTCGCAAAAGCAAACTCACCTCCGCCTAAGATAAGGGGAGGAAAGTCGAGCACCCTGGCACAAACGACAGGGGCTCGCAAAAGCAAACTCACCTCCGCCTAAGATAAGGGGAGGAAAGTCGAGCACCCTGGCACAAACGACAGGGGCTCGCAAAAGCAAACTCACCTCCGCCTAAGATAAGGGGAGGAAAGTCGAGCACCCTGGCACAAACGACAGGGGCTCGCAAAAGCAAACTCACCTCCGCCTAAGATAAGGGGAGGAAAGTCGAGCACCCTGGCACAAACGACAGGGGCTCGCAAAAGCAAACTCACCTCCGCCTAAGATAAGGGGAGGAAAGTCGAGCACCCTGGCACAAACGACAGGGGCTCGCAATGGCAACTTCACCTCCGCCTAAGATAAGGGGAGGAAAGTCGAGCACCCTGGCACAAACGACAGGGGCTCGCAAAAAGCAAACTCACCTCCGCCTAAGATAAGGGGAGGAAAGTCGAGCACCCTGCCACAAACGACAGGGGCTAGCAAAAAAGCAAACTTCACCTCCGCCAGAAATAAGGGAAGGCGCGAAGTCCAAAAAATCGAGCATTCTCGCACAAGCAAGCCAGGCCTCGGCGCGGGCCCACCTTCTCCGTCTCGCCCGAGCCCTCCAAGCCAGGCCTCGGGCGGGCCCACTCTGTCCGTCTCGCCCGAGCCCTCCAAGCCAGGCCTCGGGCGGGGCCACATCAACGCGATTTAAAAGCAGTGCGCGAGCCTCGCTAAAAGAAAAAAGGGGGCGTCGCTGTTTTTTCAAAACAAGCTTACACGAGCAAGTGCGCGAGCCTCGCTAAAAGAAAAAAGGGGGCGTCGCTGTTTTTTCAAAACAAGCTTACACGAGCAAGCGCGCGAGCCTCGCTAAAAGAAAAAAGGGGGCGTCGCTGTTTTTTCAAAACAAGCTTACACGAGCAAGTGCGCGAGCCTCGCTAAAAGAAAAAAGGGGGCGTCGCTGTTTTTTCAAAACAAGCTTACACGAGCAAGTGCGCGAGCCTCGCCAAGAATTAAGAAGGGCGTCGCCGTTAAAACAACATAAGAAACGTCAAAATAGCACAACAAACATGGCACACAACCCATACGCTTTTCTCTTACCGTTACAAAATAACGTTACAACAGCAAACATATCCCAAAATAAAAATCTTTACAAGGAACCACCGCTCCCCTCAATTAACTCCAAATCATCCAAACCTTCGGCCTCCACCTCAAACCCCCCCTCCACCGGAACCAGGGGTCCCCACAACAAAGGAGCTGCAGGGACAATTGGCAGCTCCCCGGGCAAAACCCTCGCCCTATACATATACCTATGCCTCGTCTCGTTAACTTCCGAAGGTTCTTCCTTCGGGATCACAAGCGCCCCATCCGAACCAACTTCAAGCTCTCTTTGACCGAACAAATATTCCAAAGCCGCGTTCTCGTCAATATCATCATCACCGCCAGCTTGCGAGGTCGAAGAAGACCCAAACAAATAACGATCGGCTTGGCGGTCTGTATAGTCTGTCTCGCGCCAAAACCGACTCGACCTGCTATTTTTTAAATCATATCTCCGCACCTTCGACCACCAAAAACGTTCAAAGGAAAGCGAAGGATATTTAAATCTAGCGCGAGCCCATGATTCACCAGTTATAAAAACATCTTGGTAGTTCAACATCAGCGGGGTCACGTCGAATACGTCTAGCACGGTTCCGTCAGGAACCTGCATGTTGCACAAAAATACGAGATGTCTCAGCCTCGTCAAGTCTTTACAAGCAACCATAGTATCTACAAAAAGGCCTCCCTCGCCCCAGCAAACCCAGGCATCACACCTGCCCAGCTTCCCCTCGATGGATGTCCAAACCCTCGCCAGCGGCGACAGTCGAGGTCCCAGCTGACGCCTCCTCCGCCGTGGATCCCTCCACAGCAGCCTCGACGTTTGTCGTAGTTTCCTCTTCCATCGCCGTCGCCCGCGCAGCGTCTCCCTCAACGATCGGCCCGCCCCCGGTCAACGCCTCGATCTCGGCGAGCGTAACCCCCGCACAGCTTGGCTCGGGGGCGGCTTCGAAGTCACCCCTCGCCGCAACTTCCGTAGGCGGCGAGGGCATCGCATCTCGTCGAGCCTATAAGCAAAACAAAAGACAAACCTCGCCAAAATCAACAAACAACCCCTCTAAAACAAAGCAACAAAAATCAAAAAACTTAAAAATAATAAAAAAAAATGCAAACCTGACGCGTAGCCTCGGCAGCTTCTCGAAGGCAAGGGCTCGGCCACCTCCGGAGATCCAAAACTTGCGAAGCAAACGCATCGCACAGTTCCGAACTTCCGCGTCATCAACCTTCATCTGACGAACCTCTTCAACCGACGGAAAAACATGGCTCGGCCTTTTGACCTTGCGAAGATGATCACAATCCGCCAGTCGAAGCGTGCTCGCCATTGCCAAGGCCCCGGCGTAGCCACCAAAATCGGCTGCATTGGAAACTAGCGAGCTAAACACATCAAGCTCGTTTCCCAGCCAGCCCTCGAAGGCCTCTGCATCAGCTGCAGGCAATGGCTCTCCGGCTGAGCCCCCAGCCTCGGTCAGACAACAATCAAGTTTACGTTTGACGTTCTCCATGCTCGTCCGCCAAGATTTTCCAAATCACCTAGCCGACCCTCGGCCTCAGCCAAAGCCTTGTCCTTCTCCTTTCCCGCGGCAATCAGATCAGCATTACGCTTCGCCAGCTCAACCGCCTCCTCTCGAGCCTTCGCAGCCTTCTCAGAAGCAATCTTCATTTCATTCTCTTTGTTCTCTAGGCTCCGCGCCAGTTTGCTATTCTCCTTCTCAAGTTCAGTAATATGGTTCCTCATAAACTCCATGTCGGAGCTAACCTTCCGCCTCGCTGAGCGGTTCAAGAGCATCAGCTCCGCCAACTTGACGTCAACGTCATCAAAGGTGTCGCCAACCGCTTGATCTGCAAGAAGGACCTCCGCCTCCGGCACACAAATGCGGCCGAAGATCCGGCCCAGAAAACGCCTTTCCTCCGGGCTACACTGCAAATGGCAATCCCGAAGGTCCGGACTGGTGAACAGTGCAGTTGCCGGATCAGAAATCCCAAGCTTCTTGGCGTATTCCGGAAGGCTCGACCGGCTAGCCTCGCCAAACGGTCTCTTTCCCCGGGACCGCGCAGAGTCAAGTTCCCCATCAAACTCTGACCCCTCCACCCAAAGGTGCGAGCCCGCAAAGCTGGGAACCGCACCTCGTCGAGGGCTACCTGGCTCAAATCTTGTACAATTTCAAGTGCGCCCTGGGCAACCATCGCACCAACACTAGGCGAGGCTCCGCCTCCAATAGACACCTCCTCATCCGTGTCATGTCCTTCACTAGAACCCTCGCTGCCTTCATCAGACGAACCCTCGTCCGTCTCCTCTCCTTTGCGTCCTTCTCCACCTCATCATCATCAGATTCATCCTCGTCGCCCGAAGTCTGGACCAAAGCGCCGATCCCTCCAACGCGAGGCACGCGTCCCCCGACTGAACCGGCACCCCGCCCGCTCCGAGCCACGGCAAGGAAGAAGTGCCCGCAGCAACAGAGCCAGCAGCGACTTCGTCGCAAGCACCTTCGCTCGGCCCCCCAGCCCACGGCCTCGACCACGGCCCTCTTCGGCCGAGAGACGATCTCCGTTCCTCCCGAAGCCTTACGCTTCCTCTTCTTCGGCGCGTCGTCGCTCGAAGGAGCGGGCAGTTGGCATACCGAATACCAAGAATGTCAAACATTCTGTTCACTCGACCTTCGCCGCCCACCAAGCTATGGATAGCCTTCACTTCCAGTGGGGAAAGCTTCCCCACGAGCTCGTCCGTCCACTGCTGAACTCGTTTGAAAACAGCTTCATTCCCGTCCTCGCGCCTCGGAAATTTCTTAAGCGTTTTTTCCCAAACCTTCTCCAGATCCAAACTAGGTTTCTTCAAGCCCCTACCTTCGTACCTCGGGTCATTCTCCACAACAAACCAAGTCCGCCTCCGGCCAAGAGGCCAAATCTTGGCACAGCAATATTCCTCCACTAAATCACGCGCACACTGAGAACGCGCAACGACCCTCAAGCAATCAACAGCAGCATGGGCCTCGACGCTCATCTTAGCTTCGGCGCCCACATCTCCAAGCACCGGAAGCTCGCCGCAAAGCTCGGAGCTGTCACTGAGTTTGTAATAGAACCAGAACTCCTGCCACCCGCTGCTCCACTTGTTCTTCTGCGCTTGCACCGGCAGCTCCGCGCCGGCGCGATGGCAAAAAGTGTACACCGCGAATTGTCCAAGGCTGGTCTTGCCCTCGCTGTCCGTAATCTTGCGAGGCTGCATGTGAACGCGATGAGTGCGAACAAAACCCTCAACATGAGGAACAACCCCCTGAGACCTGCAGGCCCAGACGTAGACCGACATCTTTGTGAAGCAAGAAGGCGTAAGCTGATGAAACCGCAGGTTGAACCTCCGCAGAACCGAAGTCACGAAGGAGTCAGCTGGGAAGCGAAGGCCAGCCGAAAAGAACTCTTCAAACACCACAACTTCATCTGCGTCCGGCTTCGGCACGGTCTCCCCACTGCTGGCCCTCGCCTTGCCCTCCTCAACCCAGCCCCACCGCACATAAGATGCAATCTCACTTGCGCAAACCCGGCTAAGACCAAACTCGAAGGTAATCCCCTCATCCGCGGCTGTGGGAGAAACAGCGCGAGCAGTTTGCTTCAACCTAGCCATCTCTCCAGCTGCTAACGCTACCGAACAACGAACGCCTGTCTCAACCCTCGCAGACAAGCTAAAACAAACCTTCGCTACAAGCAAATTGCAACAGCAGGATGGCTATAGCAGAAGAAGGCACAATCAAAACTCCCCACTCACTCTTTCTATTTATAGCCGGGAGACGAGCCCTCACCCGACGAAGTCGGCACGACAACCAAAAAACGCGGCGCAAAAAACGAAACAGGCTTCAATAGTATAAAACAACACCACAACGGCCCAGCCCAAGGCAGTCGCGGGCGTCGCTGCCGAGGGCCCCGTTTTTGTCCCCATTAAAAGGCGCTGCTTGGGCCTAAACCACGGTCTTTAGATCCAAGACAACGAGGGGCTACTGTTGGGGGAAAGGACCCTCGGCAGAAGCGCCGCCCGAACTGATGCTCGACTTAGCCCTCGCGCAACGCCTGGTGTGCTTGCGAGGTCCCTCTCCTATTGGAGACCGTTACCCTGACCCCGGATGCGGGGTCAACCCTCGTCGCTTTTTTTGTGCTTCCGTGCAGGTCTAAGGCGACGGTCGCACTGCAGGAAACCTTCGCTGACTCACGACGCCACCTTCGCTTGGAGCGAAGGTCCAGGCAAGCGGCAAGTGTGCGTTGCCCCAGAGGCAAGCGGAGCTGAAGGCGGCGAGCACGGCCGAAGGTTAACCTTCGTCCTTCTTCCCCGGAGGCAAGTAAAGCCGGAGGTCCGGCAGATGGCGGAGGTGCGCGGGCCCAAGGGCGAGCGCGGCCGAAGGTCAAGACCGCCGCACCTCTCCCCGAAGGTGAACAAGGGCCAGGTGGCGGCGCGCTGGGGGGAAGCCGATTAGGGTTTCCGCTTCAGCTGTGCATTTACGCTTTTGCCCTTCCTCCCTGCGCGGAGGCGAGGAATCTTCGCTGTACCCTTTTGTAATTTGGCCCGTGCCCCTTGGCATTCCCTATAAATACCAAGGGGATGAACAGTGTAGGGGACGCCTTTGGGAATTGAGCATTTCCATTCCGTTTGACCTTCGCTACTGCACCCGACACTTGGCCGCCTTCGCTCCTTCCCCTGCACAAGTGCGGAGGTGGGGCAAGTGCGATCCAACACACTGCATTTAAAAAAAACTACGTACTGCAGACAGCTTTCGTCATGAGCAACAACGTTACACAGGCCAGGCAAGCTTTGGTCCTCCAGGCGTTCGATTTCTTTAGTCGGTGTTGCCGGTGTAAGTCTTGTTATCAGGGTGTCAACCAAATGGAGCACAGACAGATCACAGGAACATCCCAAGCCAGACAACTCTACTCCAGGCCAAACAGGCCTTACGTGCTCGGCGTTCTGGCCATCCTAACGACACGTAGAGAGGTACGACACCATACACGTACGTATCGTATGCACACAGCAGCTCTGACCTGGGCTCTGGTCGCTCCTCTCATCATCAAAGGGAATTATTTATTATTTATTATATAATATTAGAATAATAATACGGAGGATTGAAGAGATCCTCAGCCACTCATCCCACGCCCGGCCTCGTATATGCGCGCGGCGCCAGACCAGTCGACGAAGGGGCGGCACGGCACCAGCGCCACGCCGCCACGCGAGGCTACTCTGCTGCCGCGTCGGCGTCGGGACCCTGGCCCTGGCCCCAGGCCAACTCATCACGCAGTCACGCTCGCTGCTAACCTGCAGCTGCAGTGTGTGTGCGGCGCCGGCGCGGCGAGGACTAGTACGGAGTACTGTAGGCCTTATGGATCCACTCAAAATATAAAAGAAAAAAGTACAAAGCCATGTATAGTGTTCTCTTTTTTTATCGTATATATATATACGCCTATACGGTGGTGAACACACTCGTATTGTAGGCGCATGACAAAGAAGAAAGGCATGTGGTTAATGGCCGGAGCGCTGCGCTCTACCTAAATGTTATTTAGAGCGCCGGCGACCCTGCACGTTTGAGTCCTGGAGACCTCTCCGTAACCGTAAGTTAGGATAGGATGGATCCCGCAACCATAAAAACAATCTCTGTCTGAAACCATAAAATAGTGACTCACAACCGCAAAAGCTAGGGATTAGTCAATTCCACGTAACGCAATTTGTGGAGATGTCGTCTGTCATGTGTAGATCCATAAAAGGTATGAGCTGCATCCAATAAAGTAACTGCATGCAACCAATAAATATGTCATGCATGCGACCGTAAGAAAAAAGAATTTTTGTATGTTGTCATTTATATTAGGGACGTTGAAACCGTATTGTTTATGTGAGAGGTCGTAATTCCGTAATTTCATTTATACTTAAATAAGATGTCGTAATTTCTGTAATTTTATTTACTTATATAACATAGCGTAATTTCATTTACCTGGCCGATGAAGCAACAGTAGGGCACTTGATTTTTTTCCTTTAGTAATATAATGTTCTATAATATCGAAATTGCCTAAAAGAATCGTGAAATCGTAATATTATATACTAAATCTGTTGCAGCCTATAAGCGTGTTGATCATTAAGAGATGTGCTGTTGGGTTTCCTAAACCATAATATTTTTGTATTAATATAAAGATATGCTGGTGGTAATTCTATATTAGAGCAACGCTCAAAAGATGAGAAGTGCTCATAGTAATAGTTTGATTTCTAAATTGTGCTAAAAATATCAGACGTCCATGTCTAATTGGCAACTATTTTGATTTTTGCAACAATGAATATTGTATGACAAAGGAATTATTGATATGTATGGCCCGTAACCGTAAAAGGTGCTAGTAAATGGTTTGGGACATGGCACAAAGTCTGATGTGATGATAGTCTGCTCGATATTTGTTAGATGCTCCAGCGCTAGTTAATGCGGGGATAGCAGTGGCGCAATGTCCGACATGCCTGCTATTTGCAGTAGAAAAAGTAATTGTATTATAACAGTAATTGTTTTTATGTGGTATAATTTGCTGTTGCAGTAGGAAAAGCATCGTTGTTCCCGTAACTATAGCTCCTGTTTAGTTTCCTCAAATTTGCCAAATTTTTTCCAGATTTTCCGTCACATCAATCTTTACATGCATGCGTGGAACAATAAATATAGGTAAAAATAACTAATTATACTTTAATATGTACACGTCCGGACGAATCTTTTGAGTCTAGTTAGTCCATGTTTGATAAAGTTTGTAAAATATAACGAAAGTGCTATAGAATTTTTCCCAAAATTTTTCCAGAAATAAACACAACCATAATTGTTGTGTGAGGTTTCATATTCTCTGTTTGAAGGATTCACAGATATTTGCTGATAATAAGGGGAGTAATAATAATAATTTCAGATAATGTCCATAAGTATTTTGTTAATTTGTATTAGCAAACCTTAATAATAAGTACTAGCAATCACAGAGTAAGAGAAGCAACGATAGGAGTAATTCTTCTTTGAATTTTTGTTCTTATTGATTGTGTATTTTCTAGCTAAAATAAAAAAATGTAAAAACACAAGAGATAATTATGTAAATGACGCTCAGTAGTAACTCTTTTGCAAACCGTAATAACTGAACAGAAATCAGCTAAGCACGTATTCGAGTAGTAAATTTTAAAATCAGCTAACAATATCACCTAATACATATGATACATGGTAATACATACACATCGGATTAGATCCTTGAGAATAAAAAAAATCTATAAAATCAGCAACTACAAAACCAAGGCGAATCCAGCACATGGCGGCACCTCTCTCATGGCAGCATCCTGAACGGGTTTACAACCATCTTGGCCGACCGGATTGTTGCATTGTCCCTAGCCGAGCTTCCGAATGGGTCAGCCACCTTAAGAAAGCAGCGACCCACTTTCTATTTGTGATCTGAAGTGTGATCTGAAGAGAAGAGACAAATAAACAACGAGAGAAACACGAAGTAAAAAGGAATAGGTAAACAAACGACATAAAGGCAGATAAACAACGGGAAAAAATGAAATTAATAGCCTCCCGCCTCCATTGATCATAAACCGATCCTGCAGTCTGGTACAAGATCCATCGCCACCCATACGAGAAGAGCCACCGATTGCACGAGCGGATCCGCCGTCGTTGCCGCGGCAATCCAAAGAGAAAAGCCACCGCTTGCACTGGTGGATCCGTCGTCGTCGTCGTCGCCGTGGATGGATCCAGAGCTCGAGGGGCGCGGGTGCCCGTTGCCCTCGAGGGAGGAAGGGCCGCCATGGCCACCATTGGCAGAGGAAGGTCCACGACCACTATTGGGATGGTGAAGAGCCGCCAGCACCGCCCTGATTCAGATCCAAAAGGGAGTGAAGGGAAAATGTGAGATATAAAAGATAATTAGAGTTGAGGAGGTATTTATATCATGTAATAAAGTAAATGGATGAAAGTTTTACGGTCGTAGTACATGAATTAGTACAGTGGGGTTGGTGTGCTGCGTATGTGGGACAGAAACACTATTGCTAGTAAATTTTATTGTTGCGGGATTGCATGTTACTCTTATGGGCTAGTATTCTGAAAAACAATTAGTAATAATATTTACTGTTGCGGGATGTGAGTTGGGCTGGTGTGTTCTGCCGGAGTTAGGCGGCGCTCCGTCGTGCTTTAAATAATTATTTAAAGTGTTGCGTGCTCAATATATATATATATATATATTGAACATACAAGCACGGCAGCAAATCCACATATACCAAATATATATCTGAATATATAAATCGGACATGCATGAAGAGCAGCAAATCCACATGGTCGGAGGCACAACATTAGCTAAACAAATCACTGATGTCTTAAGTTGGTCATGGCAGCCATACATAGCTCTTAAACAGGTTCTAGGCAACACATAATAGGTAAGGCAATGACCATTAAACAATTCTGGCCAACAAAAGTACATAAGTTGCAACAAAAGAACATTTTTTCATTTCCACAGCCTTGGATTGTCTCATTTTTCATGATCTTGGAGGCCAGCATCTTCCTTCTGGGAGCCATTTTCTTGGGCGCGGCCTCAAAAACTTGTAGCTCTCCTTCTGAAACAGTTCATCAGCACCCAACAGCAATCTCCGGGAAAGCATTTTTTTAAATTAAGAGCGCAGTGCACAATTTTGGAACAAAAATCTTAGTGACTATATTTTTGAATTCAAGCATTGCAGTAGTTTAGAATAAAAATCGTAGAGACTATACCTCCTTGTGCTTGGACCGGATGGGGATGCTGGAGCAGCAAGCTGAAACTCTGTACACACTGGTTCAGCAAGGAGCTCTCTGTTAGCTGCCCTTGCTGCTGCTTCAGCAGCTTCCATAGCTTCTGAAGCTCTGAGTTGAGCTTCTTCTGCCTGCAGCCTTGCCCTCACTGCAGCTTCTGTTGCTAATGTCAGCTTTGTCCTTGGAGTGGTTTGTTCAAGAGGAGGGATGTCCCCTGTCTTAGCCTTCTTCCTCCCAGGCTTCACACTTGTCTTTTAGTTCTCTTCCTGCAAGAAAAAAAAATGTTAGTACATTGCAGCAACACCAATTATAAATAAAAAATGTGTTCAGTCCTACCTTTTCTTAGTTCCTGCAAAGCTACACTTCCAGCTACCTTCCCTGTGCCCAGGTTCACCACATTTATGAAAATTAACAACACAGTTGTGTGTTTTTTTATCAACATGAGTTTACTGTACATCTATAAATTAGCAAGTAATTTATGAAAATTATATCATACGGAGTACTAGATTAAATTCAACATTAATAAAAAATGAGTGCTAGCAATTTTTGTTGCCGATACTGCTAGCGCCCCTCGCCGGGTGACAGTATCGAGCACACTAACTGCACACACGAACTCAAGAAACGCACACGAACACAAATAGATTTTTTGGTGCCGCTGAACTGCTTGCGACTTGCCACATGGTCGGCGGTCAGCCGCTCGATGGAGGCTGGCCTTGGGGCGCCCTTCGCCTTGCCGCCATGAATGGTCGCTGATCGGCGATGGCACGATGCGCAGCAGCGCAGGCTCAAAGATCCGAGGCCGCAACGGGAAGAGAGGCGGGAACCCTAACCCTAGCTCAACGTAATGGAGGGGGCAGTGGGGAGAGGCCGGGAAGAGATGGGGCACTCACCTGCCTTGTGCCGCCGTGGATGACCGTGGAGGGGGAGGGGGCGTCGTCGATGGGCGCGCTCGAGGGTGGAGTGGCGGCAGCAGCGACTTCGCTTCGCGACAGGAGAGTGCGGGGATGGAAGGGGCAACGGGAGAAAGCCCGCTCCCCTGCGCGAGTAAAACATAAGGAGGGGCAGGGAGGTCTTTTCCACTATCACATCCACGGTGGCATGCTGAGTTGGACAGCCACGAAGGCAAAAATGGGCAAATATGTAGTCCTGAAGAGATTACTGGCGCAAATCTTTAAGTGTCATTCTTAAGAGGGGTAACTGAAGAGGAGACAACCAGAACGAGGGCAAATATTTAAATTGCCCCTAAAACAGTAGTAGCGTAATACTGTAGTGGAAGGAAGATACGTGCTCTCCAACCGTCACTGTCTAAAATAGTAAGACTCATTTAGAGCATCCATGTGTGCGGGTTAGTGTGTTTCTATATATTAAATACGAGTATATGACTAGATTCTATATACTATGTATCTGGGCCTATGAAGAACCTGTTCCATATATAGAACCTGCTCCCATCTTTTCTCTTCTATCTTAAATTAGTGCATAGAAAGACTCACACGCTTGTGTCTATACATTGGTGGTGAATAGTGACGAAACCAGCGTGGGGCAACCTGTGCTCGAGCCCCGCCTACCGCCACCGAACACGTGGAGCCACCCAGCCCCCTTGATTTGTTAGCCATGCGTGAAGGTGTATGAAGGGCTGCTAGAGGTAGAAGATGATCTTCAGCCTCCCCTTGATGATCTCCTGGCTTCGTCCCTGGTGGTGAAATATCAGGTGGTGTCTTGTCATTGTGGGACCTAGCTGAAGGCATACCCTTGTGTCTATACATTGTTGATGCTCTTAGGTAGTGTTAGGTTCATGCGATATAGTGGGATGGGATGAGATCGATCTCATTTTAAGGGTGTTTGGTTCGGAGTCGTATGAGGTCGGGGACGTCCTAGTTAGGAATATACCCGGTTGATTCCTTGACTCCGCGTCCCAGAAATTTTGACGGACAGAGTCATCCCCGTCCCGGCCTCCCGTTTCACCTTGCCCTTGACTCCTCTCCCGCAGAAAAAAATCACCGTCCTCTCCACGGAAAAAAAAGAGCGCGGCGGAGGGCGCGGAAGCGGAGCATCTCCGGCCGCCGAGCGTGCGTGCAGCACGCGGCACTGGCGTGCGACGGCGGCGCGGCACTAGGCACCGGCGGCGGCGGGCGGGCAACAGGCGTGTGCGCACGGCGGCGGCCCATCGTTGGAGAGCACGACGACAGCTCGTCGCTAGTCGGCACGGCAGCGACACGGCACCGGTAGACTCATCCCCGTCCCCATCTTCTCCATCAGTATATGCCTTGAACTTCTATTGTGTCCAATAACTTGGCATGAACTGTAGTCTTGGCACTTGCTAATATGTGTGAGACATGATCTCAAAGGCAAGGTATGCACTTGAATGTTATATATGAATCTGTCTTTTGTAGCTATAATATTTGTGATGGTTTTAGATGGTGATATGTCTTTTTGTAAATATTATTATGGTGATCTTATTAGATGGCAATATATATTTTTTAGATATACTTGTGATTTTTATGGCAATACATGTGATGTGCGTGGATGCTAAAAGGTAAATTAATAAATTTTAATTAGTCAAGAAAAATTAGTGTAAGTGCAATCAAGCCCTAATTGTGGGTTTTGGTGATAATGACCACATGATTAGAGGACTAACGAGATTTATGAAGTTGATAAGCAGGTTATGATAAGAAAGGATGGTGTATATGCGTTGGTGGACCCCTCACACTACATTTTATCGATTCCGAGCTCAAAGTGCTTCAAAGATATTCTATTTTGATTACTTGAGTTTAGGAATGCCGTACTATTAAGGGGGAATGCAAATTCATTGATATGGCTGAATGTCAAGTGCTCAAACCAACTCAAACCATCCACATTTCCAACCAAAGACAGCTGCACCCATTGTAGATCTGTTCCTGTCTGTTTGGTGGGCGCGGCAGTGCCGCTCTAGGCGCGGCAGTGCCGGGCCGCGGTACTGCCGGGCTAAGGCCGGCACTGCCGCGACTTGATTCGTCCGTTGGATGGCAGGGGGTATTTACTTCACCCCCTCTGCCTCCCAACGGTCATCCATGACCAGAACTCTCCACCTACCTCCAGACAAGCTCTCTCTTCTCCATTGAAGGCTCTCCAAGCTTCCAACCACCAAAATCTCCATTCCCATTGATTCCAAGTGGTTGAGAGGCTCAAACCTTCACCAAAGAGGAGCCCTAGCTGAGATCTACTGCCTAGAGCACTTGATTTGAGCCATAGCCGGTGGATTTGCTTCTATTACTCTTGGGTTCTTGGAACCCTAGCCGGCTAGGCGTCGCCCTAGAGCCTTGCCAACTTATGTGGCGGCCTAGGGAGGTTTGTAATCACTTGTGCAGCTAGTAAGATTACCCCTCACCTCAAGGATTTGGTTCCTTGACTTGAGAACGAGGTTGAGTTGCAAAGCTCATGACCTAAGTGGTCAACCTCAACAACGTGGAGGTAGGCAAGCCTTGGTGGCGAGCTGAACCACGGGATAAATCACTTGTCTCGCGTGCTTGCTTAGTTTCATTCTCTATGTTCATGAGCTTGTGATATATTCTAGGGTTTGGCTCGATCTACTCTATCTTTCATATTTGGCTTGGAGTAGTTGTTTCTGCTGGTTCATATAGCCTTTTGTTACATTCCTATTCATATAGAATCTGCAGATTGTGGTTAGATTTCGAATTGCAGCTTCTGGTCTTCATCTGCGCGGCAGTACCGCGCTGAGGCCGGCAGTGCCGGGGAGCGGCAGTGCCGGGCACAGGGCGGTAGTGCCGGGCATATCTAATTTGGTTTTAAGCTGTGATTTTTGACAGGCCTATTCACCCCCCCTCTAGGCCACACAGGTCCTTACAAGTGGTATCAGAGCCTGGTCTCTCAGCAGCACTTAACCGTGCGAGAGTATGGCCACTGACGGAGGAACGGGTAACGCTAGTGTTGTGCAACCCGAACCCTTTGAAGATCCGGATGTGCACACCACTAGCAGCAGCGAGAGTGTCTCCACAGCTAGCGGAAGGACATTTCCACAATTGGTTGTGTCGGCCGGAGAGCTCGCAAGATGAAAGGAAGAAAGAAGGTTGAGAAGAGAAGCTAGAGCCAAAGCAAAAGAAGATGCAGCAGCTCTCAAAGCAAAGGAAGACAAGGCTCAAAGAAGAGAAGAAAGAAAGATTAGAAGAGAAGAAAGAGCCAAGAGAAGAGAAGAAAAGAAGAAGAAGGAAGAGCTCAAAGCTAAGAAGAGTGTGCACTTGAGTGAAGACTCAAGTAGCACCGAAGATGGTGATGATGACATCTCCTATCATCTCAAGGATGACAAGAAGAAGAAGGAGGAGACCAAGAAGACATATGGAGCCGTATCCTACACTTATTCTTCTATGTCTAACCATGATTCTAGGCCTCTCATTAATGTACCCGCGGGCAAGTTGCCTCGTTTCGACGGGACCAACTTTGCCAAGTGGAAGCACATTATGAAGACCTATCTTATTGGTCTCCATCCAGGTATTTGGGAGATTGTGCACAATGGACTTGAAGCACCGGTTGATCCAAAGAACCCCACTCAAGATGAGTTCCGCAACATTCATCTCAATGCCCAAGCCACTAGTGTGCTACTTAGTGCCTTGGATGGTGATGAATACAACAAGGTCATGGGAGTTGAGGTTGCAAAGGAGATTTGGGACACATTGCATATTGCTCATGAAGGGGTTGATAAAGTAAGGCAATCCAAGATTGATTTGTTGATGGCCAAGCTCAACCGGTTTGTGATTTGTGATGGTGAAGGTCCTCAAGAGATGTTTGATAGGTTGATGGTCATTGTTGGCAAGATTAGAGGGC
Source organism: Coix lacryma-jobi var. lacryma-jobi (assembly GCA_009763385.1). Lineage (NCBI taxonomy): Eukaryota > Viridiplantae > Streptophyta > Magnoliopsida > Poales > Poaceae > Coix > Coix lacryma-jobi. The sequence continues at coordinate 33,824,363 of CM019824.1, read as the reverse complement.
TAGGTGGAAATGAAATCAATGATCACAAGGTTGTGAAGATTATGTTGGAAGCTTATTCACCAAGAAATGAGACCGTAGTGACATTGATTAGAGACAAGAAGAAGTTTGAGAAGTTCACACCTAGTGATGTGCTTGGGAGGATTATCACATTTGATATGCAAAGAGAGGAAGCTAATGAAAGAAGGAAGCTTGGAGAGTTGCAAGCAAGGCTAGATGGGATGAAGATCAAGGAAGTGGCACTCAAGGCAAGCAAGCCAACAAAACAAGCAACATCAAGCAAGTCAAGTTCAAGCAAGCAAGCCTCTACAAGCAAGCCCAAGCAACAAAAGAAGAAAATAGAGGTTGAGGACAGCACATCATCCTCTTGCAAGAGTGAGAGTGATGGTGAAGAGTTTGAGAAGATTGATGATATAGCTCTATTCATGAGAAGATATCGCAAGGGGCTCAAGAAAGAAGGTTACAAATTTGTAAAGAGGAAGTTTCCTAACAAGAAAAAGAGAACTTGCTACAATTGTGGTAGCACCGAGCACTTCATTGCTCATTGCCCAAATGAGAAGAAAGACAACAAGGGCAAGAAAGATGACAAAGCCACTTACAAGAAGCACAACAAGAGATACATGGGAGAAGCTCACATCGGACATGAATGGGATTCAACCGCACAAACCTCAAGTGAAGAAGATGAGAAGATGGCAACCATTGCATTCCAAAAGTCATCTCCTTCACCAAGGCTATTCAACAACTTGTCCGATGATGATGAAGGCAACTCCCACACTTGTCTCATGGCCAAGAAAGAGAAGGTGAAAAAGACTCATACTCCTAAACCTTCTCTTCCACTTAGTGACATCTCTAGTAGTGAACTTAGTGACTCTTCTAGTGATGATAGCTCTAGTGATGAAGAGATAAACATGATAACAAAGAACTTAGATAAGAAAACCAAACTCTTTATCACTAAGCTAATGGAGGAACTAGAGGGTGTACAAGCCGAGCTAGCAATAAGTGAGGATGCTCTTATCAAACAAGAGGATCTCTATATTGCTTGCAAGGAAGCTCTTGCATTAGAGAGAAGTGAGTTGGATGTCTTGCATGAGGCCTTGGCCAAAGAGCAAGATGAACATGCTTCCCTAAAGAAGGCTCATGTTGAACTCAAGAAAAGTATTGTGACTTGGATGTAAAGCACAAGGAACTTGAGCTGCAATATAACCTTCTTTGGGAAAGCAACTCAACTCTCCCTAAGGCAAATGTCACTCCTATTCCCTCCACTAGTGAAGGTTGTGGAAAATGCTATAATCTTGATTTGAATGTCTATTCCACTAACCTTGCAAACATGGAGGTCATGAGAAAAGAAATAGCAAGATTGACAAGTGTTATTGCAAGTGGTTGTGTCAAGGCTACTATAAGTGCTAGTGAGAAGACCCAAAGCAAGAACATGCCCAAGTTCAAGAACGGAAGACGTCCTTTCATAAAGGATGGGTTGGGGCATGTAAAGGGAGGCAAAACCAATGGAAGGAAGAAGGTGAATGGCTATGAGTGTGTGAGGTTTGAGAAGAAGGGTCACATTGGTACAGTTCAGCCTGCACAGACCGCGGCAGTGCCGCGCCAGAAGGCGGCAGTGCCGCCCCCAGGCCGGCAGTGCCGCGCCCCAAGAAAGGGAAGGCTACCAGTTCCCCTTCTGCTCAGTCTCACACACAGCCCAAGCAGATGCCAAATCAGAAGCAAGGGTCTCAGAAACCAAAGGAGTCTATTTGGGTAACCAAGAACAAGTTCATGCATCAACCCAAGATAGAAGCTCCAAGAATGAGCATGTCCTCTTGTTACTTTTTAGGACACAACAACAGTGGTAAAGTTGTTGCAAAGTATGTTGGTAATGACAAGAGGGCAGCCGACAAGTTTATTTGGGTTCCTAAGATACTTGTGACTAACATGCAAGGCCCCAATATCAATTGGGGACCTAAACCAAGGAACTAAACTTATTTTGCAGGCTTACTCCTCTGGTGGATCAAGTTGGGTGCTTGATAGCGGATGTACAAATCATATGACCGGAGAAAGGAGTATGTTCTCATCATATTCCCCAACTACAAATGCAAGTGAGAACATCATATTTGGTGATAACTCCAAGGGGGATGTGCTAGGTCTTGGTAAAGTTGCTATCACACTTGAACATTCAATTACTAATGTCTTACATGTTGATTCGTTAAGTTACAATTTGTTGTCCGTTTCGCAATTGTGTGGAATGGGTTTCAATTGTCTCTTTACGGATGAGGGTGTGGAAGTCTTTAGAAGGGAGGATTCCTCTATTGTCTTTACAGGTCGTTTGAAAGGGAAGCTTTACTTAGTTGATTTCAACAAAAGTGAAGCCAAACTTGAGACTTGTTTAGTGGCAAAATCTAGCATGGGTTGGTTATGGCACCGCCGACTAGCTCATGTTGGGATGAGGAATTTGGCCAAACTTCAAAAGGACAACCACATCCTAGGACTAACCAATGTTCATTTTGAGAAAGACAGAGTATGTGGAGCTTGCCAAGCCGGAAAGCAAGTAGGCGTACCTCACCCACCAAAGAGCTATGACACTACTACTCATCCATTGGAATTGATTCACATGGATCTCTTTGGACCGGTTGCCTACCTTAGCATCGGCGGTAACAAACATGGTCTTGTTATTGTTGATGACTTTTCTCGTTTCACTTGGGTATTCTTTTTGCATGATAAGAGTGTAGTGCAAGAGAAGGTGAAGATGTTCATACGAAGAGCTCAAAGGGAATTCGGTTTCAACATCAAAAAGGTTCGTAGTGATAATGGAACCGAATTCTGAAACACCCAAGTGGAAGAGTTACTTGATGAAGAGGGCATCAAGCATGAGTTCTCAGTGCCTTACACCCCTCAACAAAATGGTGTGGTGGAGAGGAAGAATAGAACGCTCATTGACATGGCAAGGACGATGCTAGATGAGTACAAAACGCCGGACATCTTTTGGGCCGAAGCCGTCAACACCGCTTGCCATGCAATCAACCGCCTCTACCTCCACAAGAGAAGAAAGAAGACCTCCTATGAGCTGCTAACCGGTAACAAGCCTAAGGTGTCTTACTTTAGAGTATTTGGGTGCAAATGTTTCATATTGAACAAGAAACCCAAAGTCTCTAAGTTCGCATCCAAGGTTGATGAAGGTTTTCTTCTCGGTTATGGATCAAACGAGCATGCCTATCGTGTTTTCAACAAGGCCTCCGGCAAGGTTGAAATAGCGATAGACGTGACGTTTGATGAAACTAATGGCTCTCAAGTAGAGCAAGTTGATGAGGTGGTTGTAGGTGATGAGGAACCTCCTTGTGAAGCAATCAAGCAACTAGCCATTGGTGATATAAGACCACAGGAACAGCAGGCTACTGGTCAGGATGGTCCTCAAGCTGAAGCTTCTGCTGGGACTGGTCAGATACAGTCCCCGGCAGTGCCGGGCTCGTCCCCGGCAGTGCCGGGCCCCGACAGTGCCGCGCGGAGCCAAGCAGTGCTGGGCACACCCAGAGCAGCTGCAGCTACTCCACCTCATGGAGTGAACCTACAACCCATCTTCGAGCGAGATGAAGAAGAGGAAGCCGAAGATGAACTAGAACCCATCGATCATCCAAGACTCAAGCAAACTATTCAACGAGATCACCCCGTTGATAATATTCTTGGGAGTCTACGAAAGGGGGTAACGACACGCTCTCATTTGGCAAATTTCTGTCAATATTACTCGTTTGTCTCCTCTTTGGAACCTCTCAAGGTAGAAGAAGCCCTGGATGATCCGGATTGGGTGATGGCCATGCAAGAAGAGCTCAACAACTTCGAGCGCAATCAAGTATGGTCACTCGTGGAAAGACCAAATACCAATGTCATTGGAACCAAATGGGTCTTTCGCAACAAGCAAGATGAAGAAGGTGTGGTGACAAGGAACAAGGCAAGATTGGTAGCTCAAGGGTTCACACAAGTAGAGGGCCTGGACTTTGAAGAAACATATGCACCGGTTGCAAGACTTGAAGCCATTCGGATTCTTCTAGCCTATGCAGCCCATCATGAATTCAAGCTATATCAAATGGATGTGAAGAGTGCATTCCTCAATGGCCCTATACAAGAGTTGGTATATGTCGAGCAACCACCGGGCTTTGAAGATCCCACGTTTCCCAACCACGTCTTCAAACTCCGAAAGGCGCTCTATGGGCTTAAGCAAGCACCTAGAGCATGGTATGAATGCCTTAAGGAATTCTTGCTCAAACAAGGCTTTGAAATAGGCAAAGCCGATCCTACTCTCTTCACTCATAAAGTCAATGGAGATATCTTTGTGTGCCAAATATATGTCGATGACATAATATTTGGTAGTACTAACAAATCCTTTTGTGATGAGTTTAGTAGGATCATGACTAAAAGATTTGAGATGTCTATGATGGGTGAGCTCAAGTTCTTCCTTGGGTTTCAAATCAAGCAATTGAAGGAAGGGACTTTTCTTTGCCAAACCAAGTACACCCATGATATGTTAAAGAAGTTTGACATGGTGAACGCTAAGCCTATCAAAACACCCATGCCAACTAATGGACATCTTGATCTTGATAAGGAAGGAAAAGTCGTGGACATCAAGGTATATCGTTCCATGATTGGCTCCCTCCTTTACTTATGCGCATCTAGGCCCGATATTATGCTTAGTGTGTGCATGTGTGCTAGATTTCAAGCTAACCCGAAAGAGTGTCACTTAGTGGCCGTTAAGAGAATCTTGAGATATCTAGTTCACACTCCAAACCTTGGCTTGTGGTATCCTAAGGGCTCCAAGTTTGATCTACTTGGCTATTCGGATTCCGATTACGCCGGTTGCAAGGTAGATCGAAAAAGCACTTCGGGGACATGTCAATTCCTTGGACGCTCCTTAGTGTCTTGGAGTTCTAAAAAGCAAAATTGTGTAGCCCTATCCACAGCCGAGGCCGAGTATGTTGCAGCAGGTGCATGTTGTGCGCAACTACTTTGGATGAGGCAAACCCTTCGTGATTTCGGATGTCAATTTACTCATATCCCACTCTTGTGTGACAATGAGAGCGCCATAAAGCTAGCAAACAACCCAGTGTGTCATTCAAGAACCAAACACATAGACATCCGGCATCACTTCTTGAGAGATCATGAAATCAAAGGAGATATCGCCATCAAACATGTGAGCACCGACAAACAACTAGCCGATATCTTCACTAAGCCTCTAGATGAGTCAAGGTTTTGTGCTTTAAGGAGTGAACTAAATATACTTGACTCTCGTAACTTAGTTTGAAACCTAGCATGCTTGATTGATCAACTAGTTTGACCTAGGTAAAACAATTTCAAAACTTTCATATTGTGTTTCAAAATCTTTGTATGAAACTTGCTTGGTGTGACCATTGTTCTGTATTGATTACTTGCTGCTGGTCATATCATGCAAGAGGTACCTGTCCACACCAAAAATAAGTTGTAGTATCTTAGAGAATAACTCTCTCTGTAGGTAACTGTCCGGTAGTGCCGGGCCAGGCACGGAAGTGCCGGGCCCCGGCAGTGCCGCGCCAGGCGCGGTAGTGCCGCGACTTACCAATTCGGCTGAATCGGTTTGTTACCGAGTGGGGTCATTGGGAAAGCTTTTCTACTTCCACCCGTGACTCCCCCCCCTCTCTCTCTCTCCCTCATCAGTTCAACCGACCGTAACTCTTCTCGGGCGACCTCAAGGCGACCGGCGACCGGCGACCTATCCGGGCTCCTTCCCGGCGAAGTCGTGGTCAGGCAGTGCTGCTCCATTCCCCTCCGGTGCAGCCTCGGTCTCCCTTCCTCAAGGTCCTTCTTCTCCTTCCCCAAGGTGAAGATTCAAAATCTCTAACCCTAGTTTTTCCCGTTTTGTAAAATGCGCCATGGATATTGTTCTTAGAGGTTGTAGAAGGGTTTGTAGATGATAGAGGAGTAGTAGAGATGGTGGATGTGGTGTTGGTTGGCTCAGTTCCAGTCTGCCTGCGCGGCAGTGCCGCGCCATGCGCGGCAGTGCCGGGCCCCGGCAGTGCCGCTCCCAGAGCGGCAGTGCCGGACGCCGTGCAGAGAACTGATCCAATTAACACCGCTTCCATCAACGTCTATTATCCCGCTATAATCTACCAATCCTTATGCAGTCTTCTAATCCACAGTTTCCATGTTTTAGATGTCGGGCGGAGGTGATGATGAAAGGAGGACTAAGAGAAGGATGGATCCGCTCAGGGGGAGGAGCAAGCAGCCAGCCCGTCGTGGTGGCGCTAGCTCCCAAGGAGATGTGTCAGCTAGACAGCAGATCAGAGATGAGGCACGTCTCCAGATGCAGGGTCGTCAGATGAGGGAGGACCTTTACCCTGCCACTCCTGAGCATTTGGCAGAAGTCAGCAGGGCTCATGTGCAGCCCTATGAGGAGGATGTCCAGGAGAGGCCACCGCAGGACACAAGAGCAAGGCAGCCTGTGTCCTACTATCAGCAGTTTAGCTCGGTCAAGTCCCAGCGACAGCATAATCCATACAATGCTCCAAAGGATATGGGCATTGACTACAGGTTCTGGAATGAGTTTCATTTTGACTTCTACCGCTCAGTCCTGTACAATGCCAAGAAGTCCAAGATTCTGAACATGAAGTATGTGTATTGGGAGCACCTAGAAGCAAAGACTGACCGTGATATCAACAGGGTAGTGGCTGCGTGCAAGCAAAGGAACATGTATGACTTGATGGGATTCAGCCACAACTGGAACACAGAGATTGTTCACCAGTTCCATGCCACCCTGTACGTTGATAATGTGGTGGAAGAGATGCACTGGATGACTGAGGGTCGTCACTACAAGGTCACTTATGAGACCTTTAGTAAGATCCTCGGTCTGGGCAGCGAGGATAGAGAGTTTGACAATCTACATGATGAAAGGACCCTGACAGATAGTGAGATTGCCCACATGTATGAAGACCCTAGCAAGGCTGATGGGTTGGTGAAGGGGCTAAAACCTTTTTATTACATGCTCAACAACCTTTTCAGGCAGACGCTCAACCCAAAGAGTGGCTCGCACTCTAACTTATACGGATATGGCAGGAACATGTTGGCTAGGATGGCCCCTCAGGCTAATCCCTTTTCCATATCCAGCTTCATATGGACCGAACTACAGGTTGCAGCTGAGGATGCTAGGAAGGCGGTTCTTTATGCACCCTACGTCATGTTCATGATAGAGATGGTCTCCGGACATTCTTTTCCTAAGGATGGGTTGCATGAGCCGTACCGAGCTGAAAAGAAGAAAGGTTCAGCAGGGGCAGCAGCAGCAGATAGACCCGAGAGCTCCCGTCCTTCCTATCTGAGGAAGAAGAAGAGCAAGCTAGCAAGATGGATCAAGGCCATCTTCTCTACTTGCACCTACGCAGCCCAGACAGCGCACCAGGCACTTGTTGAGCAGCGCGCCGAGCGAGAGCGGGCGGGACGTTCGCCGTTACTTCCACCCCGCTCTCCACCTCGCTTCGACCTCTCCAGCCTTGATTCAGATGATATTGATGATGATGATGATCAGGAGGAGCAAGAGGAGATCGTGCCTGTGCCACCTCGTCGTTCTACACGTGCCTCGACCTCGACCCGCTACACCAGTTCCATACACCGACAGGGGAAGGCCGTGGTAGAGTCCGATGACGACGATGATGATGAGGAAGAAGAGGAAGAAGAAGTTGCGTGGGACAAGATCAGTTCGGATGATGATTGAGTGCTTGGACACTCTTCTCTTCTCTCTTTCTCTCCTTTTGGTGACTTGTTGCCAAAGGGGGAGAATTAGGTGAAGAGAAGGGGGTACATCCACTGTTTTCTGCTTCATGTCCCCATCTTTAGTTGTAGTTGTGAGTTGTGAGAGAGTTTGATACGATCAAAACTCTATGTTATGTAATAATACTCTATGGTACTACTTCTTAGGCTTGGATGTGGACATGTATCTTTACCTGCTTATTTAGCTTGTGCTATCCTGTTTAGATCAGTTTTGTTATATGCTTTGTGGTTACGTTTTCTGTCCGCTGCGTTTGCTGTCTATTGCCTGAGCGGCAGTGCCGCTCCAGGGCCGGCAGTGCCGGACCCCGGCAGTGCCGCGCCCAGAGCGGCAGTGCCGCTCTGGCAGAAGACAGTAAACTTCTCTGGTGTGTGCTTAAACTGTCATTCGCATCACGTATTATTATTGACACAGTCTGGTTGCACCCCACAAAGCTGTTAGATGTGAAACTGAACCTATTTCTCACTTTCAAATATGTGAATGTTGGCCTTTAATGCCAATTTGAGATTTCAGCTCTCATTCACACATTTAGGGGGAGGTTTCACACCTAAGCTTCAAAATCTTCAGTTTTTATGCCCTTCTCTTGTAAGCTCTAATTGTGTTGTCACCAATCACCAAAAAGGGGGAGATTGTAAGTGCAATCAAGCCCTAATTGTGGGTTTTGGTGATAATGACCACATGATTAGAGGACTAACGAGATTTATGAAGTTGATAAGCAGGTTATGATAAGAAAGGATGGTGTATATGCGTTGGTGGACCCCTCACACTACATTTTATCGATTCCGAGCTCAAAGTGCTTCAAAGATATTCTATTTTGATTACTTGAGTTTAGGAATGCCGTACTATTAAGGGGGAATGCAAATTCATTGATATGGCTGAATGTCAAGTGCTCAAACCAACTCAAACCATCCACATTTCCAACCAAAGACAGCTGCACCCATTGTAGATCTGTTCCTGTCTGTTTGGTGGGCGCGGCAGTGCCGCTCTAGGCGCGGCAGTGCCGGGCCGCGGTACTGCCGGGCTAAGGCCGGCACTGCCGCGACTTGATTCGTCCGTTGGATGGCAGGGGGTATTTACTTCACCCCCTCTGCCTCCCAACGGTCATCCATGACCAGAACTCTCCACCTACCTCCAGACAAGCTCTCTCTTCTCCATTGAAGGCTCTCCAAGCTCCAACCACCAAAATCTCCATTCCCATTGATTCCAAGTGGTTGAGAGGCTCAAACCTTCACCAAAGAGGAGCCCTAGCTGAGATCTACTGCCTAGAGCACTTGATTTGAGCCATAGCCGGTGGATTTGCTTCTATTACTCTTGGGTTCTTGGAATCCCTAGCCGGCTAGGCGTCGCCCTAGAGCCTTGCCAACTTATGTGGCGGCCTAGGGAGGTTTGTAATCACTTGTGCAGCTAGTAAGATTACCCCTCACCTCAAGGATTTGGTTCCTTGACTTGAGAACGAGGTTGAGTTGCAAAGCTCATGACCTAAGTGGTCAACCTCAACAACGTGGAGGTAGGCAAGCCTTGGTGGCGAGCTGAACCACGGGATAAATCACTTGTCTCGCGTGCTTGCTTAGTTTCATTCTCTATGTTCATGAGCTTGTGATATATTCTAGGGTTTGGCTCGATCTACTTTATCTTTCATATTTGGCTTGGAGTAGTTGTTTCTGCTGGTTCATATAGCCTTTTGTTACATTCCTATTCATATAGAATCTGCAGATTGTGGTTAGATTTCGAATTGCAGCTTCTGGTCTTCATCTGCGCGGCAGTACCGCGCTGAGGCCGGCAGTGCCGGGGAGCGGCAGTGCCGGGCACAGGGCGGTAGTGCCGGGCATATCTAATTTGGTTTTAAGCTGTGATTTTTGACAGGCCTATTCACCCCCCCCCCCCCTCTAGGCCACACAGGTCCTTACAATTAGACACGGACACTGGTAGACCATTCTAATTTATTGTCAGTGTAATGTCAATACAAAAGAAATGCGGTAATTTATTTTACCAACTTATATTGAAGATGACCATATCTAGATATTCTATCCCTATCCCTTCATCCAAACAAGAGACATGATCACTCCATCTCACTTTATTCTTCTAACCAAACAGAAAACTGGAATCGTCCCATTCCGCTAACCAAACAGATAATGGGTTTATCCTGTCCTCGTCCCATCCCAGAAATCAGAGTCAGGACCATCTCACTCTACCTTGTCTCCCAACCAAACACTACCTAAGAGGCTGATTGGTAGCGGGTAGGAGCTCGTCTCTGTACCACTTACCTGTACCGTTTCGTTCGCCCTTCGTGTTTAGTTGTCCTAGTTGCATCTTTCTCTTGCTTTCTGTCATACATCTGAGGCCGGCATAATACAGACATTTCATCCGAAGAAAATGAGCTTCCCTCTTCGTACAGTATGACTTGATTCATGCAGGATGTAGAGACCCATACGTCAGACATCCAGAACTTCAATCAATACATGCAACCAAACACGACCTCATTTCATACTGGACTAACACAAAAAAAAACAACCAAACACGATCACATGTACGAGCTCAACCCAGATCATTTGGTCCTGTATAGCCCAGTCATCCTGCATGAAAATATCTCGTGCAACTAATCACATCCTTAATATTTGGATAATACTACAAACAATGAGTTTCATATATATATTTTTAATCGTCTTCAATAACCAAACCTAAAAGAGAACTTCGAGAAGATACTCAAATTTAGATTGTGTCTCTCCTGATATCTAAAATAGGTCTTTCATATAGGTATTTTGTTAGAGACTACTTCGTCCGTCCCTAATTAATTGTCACTGTTAGTGTTCGTGCTACAAGTTTGACTCGATTTATAGCAAATACATGCAACATTTGCATCTCTAAATAATTTTGTTAAAAAACTAGATTCAAAGATATTTCCAATGATACTAATTATGTATAATGAATATTAATGTTTTTTAATATATATTTAGTCCAAAATATTTCTCGGAAGCGAAAACGATAATTATTTAGAGACAGAGGGAATACGTGTATTATATGAAAATCCATTTTAGGTTTGAGTATCAGGCTAGTCTCAAAGCGATATTGAAAGATGAAAATACAGCATATATATATAGGAGTACAAATTACTACTAGTACATGTCTGCCAAGACGAGGAGCGGCAACTGTTCGTGTTTTACGGTTGCGGTGAATAATTACGGTTGCGGGATAGCTCACAGAGTCTTTTTCTGTGGTTTTACGGTTGCGGTCTGAGATTTACTATTACGAAATTAAAAGCTAGGCTACATATCGCTGGTGCTTTAAATAACTATTTAGAGCGCTGCGCTCCAAATAGCGGGTTTATATATATATATATATATATATATATATATATATATATGATTTCATATATCACGTCGAATTTTTATTGAAAATTTACTGTAATGGCTGCTATCGGTCCAGACAGGTAGCAAAATAGAGGAAAGGGCAGGAAGGTCTTTTCCCTTAGCCCATCCACGGTGACATGCTGAGTTGGACAATCAAGAAGCCAAAATGGATAAATATGTAGCACTGGAGAGATTGTTGGGGCAAATCTTTAAGTGTCATTCTTAAGGGCAGTCCCAATGATAGAAACCAACACGGTTTCCAAAATAACCGCATCAGCAAAAATAATACGTAGAAACCATCTCTCTTAGGGCAGTCCCAATGGTTCATTTCTAGTTGCAGAGTCCAAGAATAATTAATGTCTATAGAAACTATCCTTCCCAACCCATGGTTTCCATAGCAATATTCATTCAAAGGATCAATTAAATGATGCATTAAAATAAGATGGATCAATTGTGGCAACAAGATCTATACATCACATGCTGCACGCTGCCACATTTTCATATTCCAACAGTGAACAACAAACCACACGATGAAAAGAAAGGGGAAAAAATCACTGATTTCCAGAACCATATATAGCAGCGTGTCGCATAGTTCATAACCACAAATTTAGAGATAAAGACCCATGGAAAAAACCATGAATATGTCCAGAACCATACTAGTTCACAATAGGAATCCAGAAATAAAGATAATAGGTACCACATAGTTCATAAAACACAAATTTAGAGATAAAGATAACATATGGCATCGTCCATCATCAGGTTGCATGACATCATCTCATGTAAGTCCAGCAGTCATCCAGGATCCAGGATGACATAAAGATAACATATGGCATCTACAATACAAGTAAAAAGAAAGAAACAATGAATGAAAAAAATAACAAACATAATCTCTAAGGCGAAAAAATAACAAACATATATGTAGAAACTGATCTATACTATAAGATATGTACCTAATTATTTTGACTATATGAATTCCCAAACTTTTGCCAAATATGATCAATCAAATCAGATTGAAGTTGTTTGTAAGCTTGACGATCATGTAAGGCAGTATTTCTGTTAAGCACATCTTCCATCTCTGGGTTTTCTTCATGAGTGACTGTAGGTTCTTGAACAATATATGTGCTGCCTTCCTCATTCAAATCAAGTGGAACCTGCTCTATATCCTTCTCATCTTCAATTATCATGTTGTGGAGAATTATACAAGCTAGCATGATATTCTCAAGATCCCCCTGCTCATAGAGACGCGCTGGTCGACGCAAAATACAAAAGCGAGACTGCAAAATGCCAAAAGCGCATTCAACATCCTTCCTTGCACTTTCTTGCTTCTGTGCAAAAAGTTTATGTTCGTCTAATTGTGGTTTACGTATAGACTTCACGAAAACAGGCCACTCTGGATATATGCCATCAGCTAGGTAATAGCCAATATTATATTCTCTTCCATTGATAGAGTACTGCACCTTAGGATCTTCTCCTCTTAGATGCTTGACAAATAAATCTGACTGGCTAAGGACGTTGATATCATTGTTGGATCCAGCAACACCAAAAAGAAGCGTGCCATATCCACCGATCATGAGAAGCTACTGCCTCTAGAATGATCGTAGGAACACCATGATCACCGCGGTATACATCCCCTTCCATCCATAAGGACATTTTTCCCAGTGCCAATGCATACAGTCAATACTCCCTAACATACCAGGGAACCCACGACGCTCACCGATCTCCATTAAGCGCTCGACATCTTGTACTGTTGGTCGCCTTAAATACTCCTCTCCAAATACTGCAACCACTCCCTCAACAAATAACTTCAAACACTCTATTGCAGTACTTTCACCAATCAAAATCTTATATACCATCAAGCTGGTCTGCAGGGCTTCCATTTGCTAACTGCCTTATAGCAGCAGTGCACTTTTGAATTGGAGATAGCCCAGGGCGATTAGCAGCATCAATTCTTAAGGTGAAAAATGGAGACCACTCACCGAGGGCACTGACAATGCGCTCAAATAGGGCCCTTCTCATCCTAAACCTTCTGCGAAAGATTGTAGAATTATAAACAGGATTCTCCGTGAAGTAGTCATTCATAAGCCGCTGATTGGCTTCTTCTCGATCCCTTGCCACAAATCTCCTTGGACCACTATTGCGTCTCCTCCCTTCTTCTAGTGCTTCAATATCATTTTTCAATTCTGCAAACATTGCATCTTGCAGGTCTTCTAATACTTCTTGCTCAGCTTCAAATTCTTCAAATGTGTATAAATCTTCTGGGTCTATGCTGCCATCCTCAACATCTGATGGTGGTTGTTGAGACATAGGCAAAGAGAAGAAGTTCAGATGGAGGGTATTAGGAAGAGAGAACTACAGATAGAGGGTACTACTTGTCGTGCAATCCATATATATGCGCAGCAGAGGGCGTGGGCAGTAGGCTAGTTTCAGTTTCACACCTTCAGTTTCACAAATAAATACTACAGTTTCCACACCAAGAGGAAGTTTCAATTTCACACCAAGAGGCAGTGGACTGTTCGCACAAATAAATTTTCAGTTTCACACCAAGAGGCATTGGACTGTGTTCACACAAATAAATTTTCAGTTTCACACCAAGAGGTAGTGGACTGTGTTCACACAAATAAATTTTCAGTTTCACACTATTAGTTGTGTTCACAGAAAATAAAGTGGGAGTTCACACCATTATCAGTTTCACAAGAAATATTTTCAGCTTCACAAGAAATAATTTTTAAGTTCATACCTTAATTATCTGTAGCAAATAAGGCCAACCTCATACTCTCCAGTGCTTTACCCCTCTCAGCCAAAGCTTGAGCATTCATATTAGTTGTTGGTGCTAACAACAACTCTTTGTAAGTGTCTAGCATTTTACACTTGAGTTGCTTTTCTGCTGTGCCTTGTCATTGAGCCTAGCAGCTTCAACCTTGCTATGTGCCATAATTTGTTGCGTCTCCGCCATCTTGTCACGGTCCTTCCTAGCCAATGTGCTTACTTCAATGAACTTGTCTACCTTGTCACTTATAGCAGAATAAGCTTCAGGTATCTTCTTTTTCCCATGGAGCTCATTCTTAGCCTTCTTATGACCCATAGGCCGAATATTAGGATTATCTTCCAAATTCACCACCTCAGTCGCCGAATTAGTTGCACCCTTGTTCTTGTCCTTTTCCATTTCCCTTTTATAATATGCAGACCACTTCCTTTCGTTTCGCACAACCTCCCAAAAGTGCTTCAGCATGAAATCTTTATCACTATGGTCTTTAGCATACATCTTTTCAGCCATGTCCATCAACTGGTCATCACTAAAACCACTTTTGTAGACTCTGTTTGTACTCACCCAGCAACCATGGAATTCCATTACTGGTTTTTAATACGATCCCAGCGGATCTTCAGTTGGTTCCGGTTTCTCCTGCGGCAAATTGTTGTGCCTTTATTGTATTCTTCAGTTACATCTGCCCAATATTGATCTCCATGCCTATCGGTTCCATCAACTGGGTCCTTTGAGTTCCGCAGCCAAGCAGAAGCCTACATTCGCAAAGCAAAAGGTAAAAGTTTAGAACCAAGCATATTTTTCCAAAAAGTCCAAGCTCAAAGTTCACAAACTAAGAACAGATGCTTACCAATCTAATGTCTTCAGGTTTTGTCCAGTTCAACCGCCCGCCTTTCAGTTCTCTCTTCTTCATTAGTTTCATCCGCATCAACATTGATTGTTTCATTGTCTTGTGCGTTGCTTTCAACTGATACAGATCTTTTCGAACTTGGCGCAGTTGGCGAAGGCATAGGTCTGCTTCTTGTATTGCCAACTAAATGGAAATTTTGTGGACTACTGTTTAACTGAAGTAAATGGGAAAACCCACCTGGTGGGTAGATCCTGCAAATTCCATTAAACACGTTCAGAAGAACTAGAATTCAAGTGTGGGTACAGTCAGAACAACATAAATCCAACAATGATGCCTAAAAAACAGAAATTATGAGTAAGATAATGCAATCTGTACTTCTACAAAAGGGCATGCCAATATATGATAAAGAAATTATGAATCATGCAACATTCATATAAACAAGATGTGCAATATATGATAAGAAACTTTAAGATATACAAGAGGATTATCTGAATCACTAGATAAGCTATCAGGTCAGCTTGTCAAACAAAAAAAATCTATGCTCAACAAGATGACATATTGACATGGACTTATGTAACCAGCTGTTAGTAATTGAGTACAATAATACCTACAGACTTAAAAGGAAATATGATACAAATATATACAAATAAAACACTGTTGACCAACGCCACCAGCCAGTAGATATGTTTTGCAGCTGGACTGAAGTGACCTTGCTTCAACTATTTACCCCTATATTCGGTAACAATATGGAATTAATAAAAAATCATTTAAAGAATATATTGAGAATAAAATACTCTCGCTAAAGTGCCTCTGCTTATGTCTCGTACTACCACTACCATGAGAGGTGCAAACAGCTAGATAACAATTGCAAGTAGTAAACTGGATGCTTGAGCGGAGAGGTGAAAAAAGAACTGATACCCTTCACTTGAACCCAACGGAGATGAATTTGCCCACCAGGCAGGGAAACCAGCGGATTGCAGACTTGGAAGTGGTGGAGATGCTGCTGCTGCCAGGATGGCGGGTACACCGGCGCCCAAACTGGACCCATCAGCAGGGGCGGCGGAGGACCACAGCGACCCTACCCTGCCCTGCCCTGCCCTGCCCTGTCCTGCCTTGCTGTGCTTGGAGCTTGAGGATGGTGGCCGTAGTCGATTCATGTTCCCAGCGACCGATTGGAGGTTGATTTGGGATAGATGTACTTGATTTAGGGTTTGGGCATTGGGTATTTCAGGTCTGCGCGCAAGATGGACGCGAGAGAAGAGCGGGAGCGGGCGGGGAGAAGAGCGGGAGCCAGGCGAGCGCGTGCGGAAGAAGAGCGGGGAAAGGAGAAGCACGCGGGAATCGGAGGCGGGAGCGACGGGAGGCGATGCGCGCGATGCGAGAGCCATCGCGGCGGCGGCGGCGCAGCGGATCAGGGCAGCAAAGTATAGACTCGAGTCGTGTCTTCCCAACGGCCTTCGGCCCGTTTCTACGAGCGTCGGGCCTTGCGTCGACACCGTTCCCTCGAGAGGAAATCGATTCTACGTTTTCCACTCTCTCACTTCATTAACCATACTGCCATGTCAGCAAAACGATGAGCTGTCAATATAATTAATAGACATAGAAACTGCTATAAATGAACCATTGGGACTGCCCTTAGCTGGCAAGTCATTTAATAGAGATAGAAACTATCATTATTGCTCTATTGGGACTGCCCTAGGAGGGCAACTGAAGATGAGACAACCGGAAGGAGGGAAAATATTTAAATTGCCCGTGTTTTAGTGGAAGCGTACGTGATGGTCTCTTTGGACGGAAATATCGGCCTCCACTCTACTCCACAGAGACAGAACCAGCAGCAGCGCCGGATAGGCGGTATCAGCTTTTGTGCTGTCTACTCCAGCAACACAAAAGCTGTTTGCATTTTCTGACTGCAATCTTTTTTTTTATTAAAAGTCTCTTCGCTGTTTGCATTTCCTCTTGTCATGTCATGCTTAGGTGGCGTTGGCACACTTCTCTTTGTTCAACTTTTTAGCTTTTTATTTTTCTTTTTATTCTCCTTTTTTTCTTTTCAACGGGAAGACATGTTAATCCACAAATACACATATTTTTAGATATACGCCCTCTCAATTTCCCTCCGTTATAATTTAAATTGGTATTGGTAGTTTACGTAGTACTCTAGATTTAAAAGTTGAACTTCTCTAACTTTATGCGAATTTACGAGGAAACACTTTTACTAGCCTTTTCTTTTTCTTTTCAATGGGACATGTTAATCCACAAATACACATATTCTTATATATACGTGCAATCATATTTCTCCAAACCTTTACTTTTACTCCCTCATTTTTCCATCTGTTATAATTTAAATTGGTATTAGTAATTTACTCTTGATTTAAAGTTGACCTTCTTTAACTTTAACCGAATTAACGAGGAAAACACACTTTTGCTAGACTTATATAAAATAAACTAGCAACTAGGACATCTAATTATTTTTATTAACTTCTCCATGAAACATGTTTATGGTGTGTTTGTTTTGAACTTTATAGATGCTAATATATTTATCTAAAAACTTGGTTAAATAAAGAAGTTTAGCTAAGGACAAAGTCAAGGTGAGATATAATTTAGAATGAGAAAAGTATTAGGGCCTTAGAAATTCTTTTTTTGAAGATATAGTTTGAACATTAATTTCTCTTACAATATATTAACAATTACTATAAAACCAACATTTGGCCAAATGACATGCAAAGTATGAATCCACTGACATATCTTTTTGTGCACAGGACATGCACGCATTTTTAACTGATTGTCAAAGTCTACACATAATTGACTTTTTTGGATTATAGTAGGCCTTCAATTTTGAAATTGAAAGCATACCTACAAATATGAGATTGAAAACAATCATACACAAATAGGGGTCCAAAACAAGAAAATAGTTCATACGTAAATCGTTGCCTCATGTACCACAAAAAAAATCCAAATAAGTTATGCTCAATTTGCCATACATATGTATTACTTACTTTTTGCGAGAACACATATACATAAAAGCAACGGTACTATTTATATTATAAACAATAATTCCGTTAGTCAAGACTACTAATTGTCAAAGTTGAGGTTTGCAAGTCTGCGATGCTGCAAAAAATCGCATATATTCATGGTTGCTGAAAGGCAAAAGTATATACTGTACTACTTTTGTTCCCTTGTGTTTGAATCTGATGAAAAAAGCACGAGTAAGGGTATATTTAGTACCAGTGGATCCAAATAGACCTATTAACAAATCTATCAATAATTAGCTAAAATGGTTAGTTTTATTAGCTGGGTTGGATGTACCTTCAATTTACTATCCAACCGCGTATTAGCAGGTGGATTCAAAAAATTAGCAAGCTAAAAAAAATATTTATTAGTTATAAAATAGTAAATTTTAGTACTAATGAATCAAAATAAGCCTTTAGCCATGCAGGCTTTGGAAGAGTCCAATTGAAATATCAAACCACATCAAGCAAGAGCAAGTTAAACATTACTTCTTCCATCTCAAAATACATAACTTTCTAAGATTTAAAATTTGTTCCACAAAACAACATTTTGCACAAATATGGAACACCATCTCCTCCTAATACAGAAGCTAATAATGGTAGATGCAAATGATGTCTGCCAAATCCAACAAATATTTTTCGGAAAATAAAAGGAGATGAGGATGCATATGTCTTAACCCAGTGTCCTTAATTTATCTAAATTTTTTTAAAGACTTATTTATTATGAGATGAAGGGAGTATCTCTTAGGTGCCAAATATAAGTATTTCTAACTTTATTGTATGCTGAAATTAGCATTAGTCTGATTAAATTTATAGAGAAACATATTAGCATGTACCACTCTAAAGGGAAACTATAAAACAAATTTCATGTATAATAAATGTAATGAAACTTATTAGTACCATAATATCATTTTTTTCTATAAATTTAGTTAAACTGAAAATACTTTGTAATGAAAAGGAACTACCATGCCCCCTTCCCCCCCCCCAAAAAAAATATAATATGTTATAACTTATAAGTTCAAACTCTAGAAGAGAAAAAGGACTAACCATTTGAAGGTGAATTTATTTCGTGGTCTGAGTTTCTGATTATGATATAATTTAAATATTTCTCTTTATATTAAAAAGGCTTAATAATTATTTAATGACTCTGTTTGGTAAGGAAGATACTTTGCATAACTAAGCACATTATTCCCAGAATAAAATTAGTAAGACCATAATTCTTTTTACAGAGTTACATTGGACCACCTTTTAACTTCAATCGGGCAAACACCTCTTAGAGCATCTCCAATTGTTTGGAAAAATTGACTTGGAAAAAGTTGTTATTTAGCAACTTGCTAAAACTTTTGGCAAGTAAATTTTTCATGTATCTTCAATAGTTTGGTAAAAATAACATAGAAAAGTATTCCAACTTGGTAAAAATAACATAGAAACGCCGGATAGCAAGTGAAGCTGACTTGGTAAATATAGCAAGTAGATGGTCTCCGATTTCAACTTGGAAAAATTTAGCAAGTCATATACCAATCTGTTGGAGAACATTTTTTCTTCTTTTCTCAATAAAACAAGGATTGCAAAGTCATTTTTCCAAACTATTGGAGATGCTCTTGTTACTTTAGACCATCACGTAAATTACAAAACTGTTCAAACAAAAAAGTACAATTGGGTTGCACTGGTTCTAGCAAATGTTTTGCATTTTCCTAACCAAATTTATTGTAGTCGAAAATATGAAATACTCCTCCATACCCATATTAGTTGTCGTTTTAGACAAAATTTAAGTCAAACATTGGGAATATAAATCATCAATGACTATTAAGTTTCTAAGTTTGTAAATATGAAAGTTATATGAATAGATTTGTCTTGAAAAATAATTTCATAAAAGTATACATATATCACTTTTTTATTAATATTTTTATAAAAACAAGAGATCAAAGTTGTATTTTGAAGAACATGTCGCCGTCCTAAACAACAACTAATATGAGTATGGAAGGAGTAACTTGGGCACAAAGTGCCAGCCTTTTAAGAATGACATGCTTGTCCTTACATTTAATTTTTTGCAAACAAATTAATGCTATGCTATCAGTTAAAATCACATTACAAGCTACCCTAAAGAAATCACATTAAATGTTCATGAAACACATTTTCACGAATGGAATTTTCAATATGAAATCCCCAAGTTTTTATCAGGTACCTAAAGAAAACTCCAATACGTATGCTGCGAAAACCAGAATAATATTTCTCAGCTTCTCAAAAAAGAAACAATGATATTTTCCACTCCGAGCTGGGAAAAAAACGAGGGAGGAAAAGAGAAAAAAAAAGGTACTCGGCGATCCAACGGCGGCCGGTGGGGACCTCCGCGCCCGCCCCCGGCATAGAAAATTCGCCGAGGGGCCGACGAGGGGGCAGCCTCGTCATTTCCCGCGCCCTCCTGCTTTCCCTTTATCTCTCCCCCACCTCCCCACGTTTCGCCCCCATTTCGAAGCCCACCGAATTCCCTGCGATTCCTCTCCCCTCGCCTCCTCGTCTTCCCCTAGGGTTAGCACCTCGCTACCCCCCGATTCAACCCGATTCTGCTCTCGTCTCCCTTCGATCTGTAGATTTGGGGGCTTCGGCTCGGCCTCGCGCGCTCGATCCGGGCCGTCCTTTTTTCTGTTCTCTCTCTTTTTTTCTCCGTGAAAATTATTTGATCGGTTTCTATGCGTCGTTCACGCAGGGATCGCCGGAGAGGAATCGCAAAGAGGGCCGTCTCATCCGAGGTTCGTGTATCTCACCACTCTGCATCCAATTACTTTTTTCCGATTTTTTTTTTGTTTACATTTTTTTCTGTTGTCCGGGTCAAAAGCTGTGAATTATATATAATTTTTTTGTGCTGGTTGAATAGGTCGATGTGGAACCAATTGAGCCGCCCCGATTTATTTGATTTGGTCTCGATTCGCTGTAGCGAACAGGACCAGCGAAGAACAGCCAGAGAAAAAATCGGGGTGGCGGGTTCTGTTCGTCTGTTGTAAAGGCGAGTGGGCGACTCCTTTCCACGTATTGGGTGTGGTTGTTGCGGCTAGTTGATGCCTGCCTCTTTAGGTGCTTTGCGCAAAGTTAGTGAGCAGATATGGTTGCTACTTTGTAGATTTGTTGCGTAAAGCGGCGAAAAGTTGCGCCCTCTTTTTAGAATTGATTTCACCCCTGGTGTGTTGCCGTTAGGTGATTCGGCGGTTAGCCAAATGATAGTGCAGGTTCCATTTGATAGATAGTACCTTCAGTTTGGTGTTTGACCAAGGGTACGATTACCCTTTGTAAGATGCTTCTTAAAGCAAATTTAGCCTACCAAGGGTTTTGATTCATTAGGCTGCTGCATGTGTTGCTGAATCAAGGCAGTACCAACTTTGGCATAGATTTTGTGATTGTTTTTTTTACTACTACTAGTAGCAACTTTTAGGAAGCTGGGATACATTCTGTCAGCTACTCTGTGGTATTGATCCATTGTTTGGTATCATTTACAGTTAAGGAGGCTATGGAGCACAAGGAGACTGGATGCCAGGCCCCCGAGGGACCCATCCTTTGCATCAATAACTGTGGCTTCTTCGGCAGCGCGGCTACCATGAACATGTGCTCCAAGTGCCACAAGGAGATGATAATGAAGCAGGAGCAAGCCAAACTGGCTGCCTCCTCTATCGACAGCATTGTCAATGGCAACGATGCTGTAATGGAACCAGTTGTTGCTGGCAACACAGTAGTAGCTGTTGCTCAAGTCGAGTTGCAAACAATGAATGTGCAGCCCGCTGATGTTGCTGGACCTAGTGAGGGGGCGGCAGTGATCTCCAAAGGGAAGGTAGGGCCGAACCGGTGCAGCACTTGCAGGAAGAGGGTTGGACTTACAGGATTCAACTGCCGGTGTGGGAACTTGTACTGTGCACTCCACCGCTACTCCGACAAGCATGACTGCAAGTTCGACTATCGGACTGCTGCTAGGGATGCCATTGCCAAGGCTAATCCAGTGGTGAAGGCGGACAAGCTTGACAAGATCTAGTGTTTCCTACGGTTGGCTTAAGGAAGGCTTAAGGAAGATTGCAAACTGTGGTACTTCATCCTGCGGAATTGCTGCTTTGCCCATGCCTTTCCCTTTCATGTTTGCTGCTACAATCTTCTTGTTCGGCATTGCAGTGCATGGTGCACACTTCCGCAGCCTGCCTCAAGAATTCTCGCCTCTGCATCTGGTCAGTTCAAATGATTTGCATGTTGGCTATGTTGTGTAAGCTTTTATTTATGGTCGTCTCGCTCAGACGGTATTTGGCTTCGCATTTAGCTAGCTATGTGATGTACTATTGTCCGTGGTGTGTTACACTGCAACCAGTAATAGTAATCTGCAACTGTCCGTTAAATGGTACTGATGACCGACCATTTGCATTCCATATTATTTTACTCTATAGGTGTAGTCTCATGGCGCTATACTCCTTCCTTGACTTCTTGTTCATAAGCTTAGTTTTTTTGGTTGAATAGCAAATTGGAAGGACTTTGCATTCCATTTGAATTGCTGCTTTGCCCATGCCTTGGGCCTTGTTTAGATGCAAAAGATGAGATTTTTTCTCAACTGTAGCACTTTCGTTGTTATTTGACAAACTTTGTCCAAATATTGACTATGTAGACTTAAAAGATTCGTCTCGATATGGACATACTAAAAGTATAATTAGTTATTTATTTTATCAATATTTAATGCTTCATGGATGCGTCCAAACATTGATGTGATGGTGATGTGATAGAGAGAGAGTAAACTAGGAGCAGTCTTGTCTCACTAAAGTATCTGTTGAAATCCTTGACATATGTCTTGATTGCACATAAACTAGTACAAGTTGGGAAGAAGATTGAGCAGCTTATTGAAGATTATGAAGTCGATCTCTACAAGGAACTGGTCATAATTCAACTCAATAAAGCCTTTCTAAACATTATCAGCTCATCATCCGAGCATCAGATAGCTCAGTTAAAACTTCAAAATATTGTTGAGGATGTAATGACTGTCATTCATCAGATAGCTCAGCTCATCATCTGGTCAGTTCAAATGATTTGCATGTTGGCTATGTTGAGGATTTACCCTCTGCAAAATTCCAAATTCAGGTGGACTGGATGTTCATCGCACTGCTTTTTACTCCCTCCGTCCATGAATAGAAGGCGTAACTGTTTTTTTCTCCTGTCCCGTGATACAAGGCGTCTAAGTCTTTACTAGTAGACTGCCTAATTAACTCCTAGATTTCCATACATGCATGGTCGCATGACGGCTAATTGATTTGCGTGGAAGCTAATTGGGCATGACGGCTAATTGATTTGCGTGGAAGCTAATTCGCGGACGGAGGGAGTAACACTCTACTCTCTCTCTCCCTCCCTAAAAAGTGTTACTCACCAAAAAAAAAAAAGTCAATAGTCTTTAACTTTGATTAAGTATATAATAAAATATTAATATTTATGCTACATAATTAATATCATTGGTGAGATCTTTGAGTTTACTTTTATAGTAAACTTATTTAAAAATATAAATGTTGCACGTATTTTCTATTGTCTTTAATAAAATAAAATTATTAAGTCAAATTATTCATCATTAATAAATGTTTACTTCAGCATTATATTGTCAAATCATGGACTAATTAGATTTAATAGATTCATCTTGTAAATTAGTTTCCAACTAACAAATTAATTTTATATAATAATTACTTTTTTTAATAGATGAATTAGAGCCGCAATATCTGAGGGGGAGAGTGACTAAACTTCACGAGACCTGCTTACTGAAGAGTTAAAAAGAGAGAGAGATCTGCTATTGAATGTGATGAATGGTCTCCTCGCTGTCAAGAGTACTGCTTGGATCTTGGATCTCATTCATTCTTCTCATTTCTGTGAAGCGCCAGATGCAGATTCCTGTTTGATGGTTACCGTTGTACCAATCACAAGTACCCGTATTGCCGATCCAAAGACGATCTGCAATCACCGGATCAACCGCAACATTTGAGAATTATTGACGAGCGAGATAGGTGTCCATGGTGTCCCCATGATGGCGTGGCATGCCATGCCAGCTGCCTAAGCCATGCCTTGCACAGATTTCTCTGTATATTTTTTGGACAAACTCGAGAACTTTAATAACTCACGCGGATTATTTTAATTCCTATAACTGCCAACTCCCTCGGCCAGTCGAGCTGAGCCAAACCAGGAATTAAAGTGTGTGTT
This sequence comes from Coix lacryma-jobi var. lacryma-jobi, assembly GCA_009763385.1. NCBI lineage: Eukaryota > Viridiplantae > Streptophyta > Magnoliopsida > Poales > Poaceae > Coix > Coix lacryma-jobi. The sequence goes on along the minus strand of CM019824.1, from coordinate 33,800,437 downwards.
TAGTTACCTGCATTTCTGGCTAGCCTAAGCCTGTTTTCAGTCCGTAGCTTAGCCAAACCAGGAATTAAAGGGTATGTTTGGCAGCCTAAGAATGTTTCTAGTGAGCTAAGATTGATTTGTTTGGCTACATATACTACTATCTAAGCTAGCAGCTACTGTATTTGGTTGGCTGGTTTGGCTTGGGTAGAGTCACTTCTTCGTTGTGCATGTAATTTTACTTCTTTGAGGCAATATATCGAACACCTGGTGCGCGCCCCAGAGAATTTTTTTTATTAATAACCCAATTAAATAAAAAATTTCATAAATAACACTGTCTATTTTTTTTTGCAAAACTAACCCTTTTGCCGCGCCGTCCCCAATGGCGCGACAAAAGCGTTAGCCGCGCCATGCATGGCGGCGCGGCAAAAGCGCCACCGTGGCACCGCCCGGCCACGCAGGCCTGCGTGGGCCCCGCTCGTCAGTTTGCCGCGCCAGGCGGGCTGGCGCGGCTAGTGCATTTGCCGCGCCAGGCGGCTTGGCGCGACCAACGGCTTTGCCGCGCCAGGCGGGTTGGCGCGGCAAAGCCGATCTAGATCTGGCCGCCGCGCCGAGCAGCAGGCTCCTCCTCATTCCTCTCTTCTCCTCCCAAACCAATTCAATCCAATCCATTCCATTTCATTTCATTCCTCCTCTCTTCATCTCCCTCCCTCAATCAAACTTGTCTACAAGAGGTATTTTGATCCATATTATTGTTCTTTATCCATATTTGCAATGTAGGATTGAACCATATTTTTGTAAGTTAGGGTTTGTAGACAATATTTATTTTGAAAATGTCGTGACGTTAGTTGTTAATTAATGATGGATTTGTTCATGTATTAGACTTTTTATATCTGTTTTGCTTAATAGTTTGTTCATTTTGTGTACATTTTTTGTGTAATATTTGTTACGTCATTATGTAGATTTATAATTAATCATGAATGTATGTGTAGCGTTGACATATTTTTTATTGTTAGGATGCCACGGCGTGGCAAAGCTAGTAAGGCAAGGTAAGATCGGTACATTGTTGATTTATTTGTCTGTTTTAATGAAGTAATTTTGTGTTATGTTCATTTGTTATTGCGTTGATGATTGTAGGCAGTCTCTCACGGGCAATGCCTATGCCCGTTTGCCATTGCCTAGCGGTGTTCCGGTGCCCATGTGCTACTGCGGCGATGATTGTAAGGTCGCAATATCTGATGAGGAGCACACGTACGGTCAGAGGTATTGGATGTGTGAGAATTATGCCTTTGACCCTACACCTAAACAGATCCGTATTGGACTGATGGTGAGAAGCTGATGGCTTGTTCTATACATGAATGACAAATCATTTATATTTTATTACCTAATTGACTTAGTCGTATTTTGCAGGAGCCTCCACCACTATGTGACTTCGAGCAGTGGATCGACACTGAGATGAAGCCGGAGGACAAGGAGCACGTAGAGAGGATGAAAAAGTGGGCTGCGGAGGACAAGGAGCGTTTGGAGAAGAGACGCAAAGAAGAGGCAGCACAAAAGCAGCATGAGGAAGAGGCAAGACTGAGGGATACAGCTAAGCGTAGGGGGGAGAGGGAGAAGAGGCTTGAGCGTGTGCGTCGTGCCAAGGCTGTCATGGAGCAGGATCCGGATGCTGTGAGGAAGGGAAAGTGGCCTCGTTGCACTCAGTAGTGTGGTAGGTTAAGTAGTCATTATTGAGTAATGAACATTGTTGTCATTTGGTGGACTTGTTAGTGTATTGTACTGTTGGTTTGTACTTCGGTGTACCGTTTATTTCGGATCCTCGATTATGTAGTCTTGAACTGCACTTTGTTTGACTTTTTCATATGTTGTTGGATTGTTTGCGGTAGTTCATGTGTTATCGATTTATTCTGGGATAAAGTACGAGAAATAGAATAGAGCAAACAAGTACACAAACAACAAACTAGTACATGGCATGTGAGGACCTCTTACCGTAACTTGGTTAAAAGGTCCTAGACTAATCCTAACATGCCTTAGGTAATTGATAGGCACAACACAACACACACATAGTGGTCTAAGTAGTCTAGAAGCCGTCCCACATAGCAAACTGAGTAGACCCTTCTCCGTAATAGCCTCCCATTGCGGGTGGTGGTGGTGGTGGCGGTGGTGGCGGCGGTGGTGGAGGCCCCTTGTTCTTGTGATGTGGGCAGTTGCAATATGGATCAAGGCATATTGCTTCATCTGAACCGTCTGCTTCGCTGTCGTCGTCATCATAGTCCTTGAGCATGCTTTTAACTTCTCTTTCAAGATCGTCGATACGACGCTGCAGATAATAGATGTATTCCTGATGCGGCCATATTGGAGGAGGATCCACCCATCTGGTGAAGCCGCAGTTTTCTTCGGAAATAGAAGACTGACATTCACAAAATGACTAAGTATTAGCAAACATGAGAGGCATAACAACAACAATTAAATAAAGTTACCCATGCTCGCGGGCATTTGAAGAAACGTCAGCCTGCCTCCAAGTCGTCGTGGAGCATCTGCACCAAACAGTCCTCACCATGACGGCATTTTGGCCAGTCCTCTAAGCGGTTATCGTATCCCCTAAGAGGACGGTCCCGGCTGAAATCCTTTTTGCTCTCAACGGGAAACTCATATAGTGCCTCTAAGAAGGAATCAGGACCGAGAGAGCCCTCCCACACAATGGGAGGTCCCTTCCTCCCACCCTTTCCTCTCCCGCCTTTGGACGAACCTCCAGACATCTCTACTACGAACCTCGCAAGCTCTGCTGAAGTTGTTGAATATGCAAGGCGCTGAAGGGTTCATATAGGCGGAGCCCTGGTTTTGAACTTGTGAATTATCTCAGCTGCATTGTGAGTGTGTAGTTATTGCAACTGAAAAGGCTATTCGCTGAAAAATCTAATCACTGAAAAGCCTATGTACTGAAAAGGCTATGTACTGAAAAGCCTATATACTGAAAAGTCTATACACTGAAAAGCCTTTTGGAATCAAAACTGCATAGCACTTATGACGACAGGACACGACGCTGAAAAGGCAATGAGATGCCAGCTTTTGCCGCGCCCCCAGGGTTGGCGCGGCAACACAAACAATATTGTTTGATCGAATGTGTTGTCTCTGTTTGATCGAATGTGTTTTTTCCGTTTTTGCTGTCTTTTTCCGCAAAAGCAATAACAAGGAACCAAACATTGACACAATTTGAATAAATGAAAACGTAATAGGGGTCATAAAAAAACAAAGTGGGTCAAGCTCCACGAAGTACATAATAGGGTTCTCAAACAAGTTATCTAACAAATACATCACCTATCCATATAGTCTAACACTAAGCCTAGCTAGGTGTGTACGGCTGACGAGGCCGCCTCCGACGCTTCGGCTGCGACAGGTCCATGTTCGGCGTGAACGTGACGTCCGTGCGGTCTCGGGCGCGTGGCTGCCGGCGTGGTGACCCTTGCGTCTGACTAGGTCCCTGCAACATTCAAAATAAATGTTAGCAAACAACTTAAATATATCTGACGAACTTAAATGTATAGCGGTCAACTTATGTACCTGCACGTCCTCCTGAGTAGGTAGTGGAGCTCCACCTAGCTGTGAGTACCCCAGCTCCTGTGCTGCGCCCTGCTCTGACCAATGCTGCCAGCCAGGGCCGGTGTAGTAGCCACTAGGGTAGTCGTAAGCACCAGCTATCTGCCACGCCGTGTCGTCCAGGCCACCTCTGGAGGAGGACCCTCCAGCGTAGTCCGAGCTATGGCCGAGGGCCATGTAGCCTGCACTAGCCGTGTAGGGTGGTGTCGTGCGCTCGACGTACTGCTCCTCGTCCTCCTCCTCCCCCTCCTCCTCGGGCTGCTCCTCTGCAGTGGGGCCCTTTCCGCGTGGATCCGCAGAAGTGTCTCCCCCCCGGGCGTCGGACGACCCTGCTGCTGCTGGGATAGTGTCGGACACCAAAGGGCTCGAAGGCTGAGGAAGGTGCGGTGGGGCCCACGCTGTGTCCATGCACCCAAGCTTCTGAGCAAGCTTCGTGCAGCCCTTCCTGATTTTCTGCAAATAAGAAAATAATAATAATATATATTAGCACAGTTTATGAGTTCTTAAGATTTACAAGTGCGGTTCGAATGTGTTATGATACCTGCCGAAAAGCCTGTACCGGGCCATGGTCCCCAGTAGAGCTGGTGTGGTGTATAAGCTGCGCTGCCTCGTCGGAGTACCGAGACAGCTGCGACGCCTGCCGACACAAGACCGGAGGGTAAGTGCACCAAGTACAGAAACACAAACAATAGTTGAAGGGCTGCAGTTATTACCACGTAGCTTTGTAGAGGGGCTCTGTCAGGCTGAGTCGATGCCCTAGTGGTAGCATCGTACGGGTCCTCGTCGTCGTCCGACTCGTCCTCAGCGGTGGCCTCGTAGTACGGTGGCTTAATGTGCAACCTGGTGCTCCGGTGCAGCCACTGTAGGTACTGGTCGAAGACGCCCTGGTCGTACGGCTCGCCGTCGTCAACGTCCTGCTGGTACCTGTTTGTCCAACTCAGGACATGATCGGCGTGCTCCGCGCGCCAATCAACGGGATTCTTCCGTCTGCTTTGGCGCTTCACCCTGCATTGCAAAGGAAACCCATCTGTTAGAGCATAAGATAGAATTTACTAGAGTAATAGAACAACACTGTGGAGGATACTTACTTGTGCAACCTCTGATCCGTGCTAATCAGAGGTGGAGGAAACTCCTGTCGTAGGCCGAACTGACGCATCACCCTGATGGGCAAGTGCATCTCGACCACTAGAAGCAGATAAGAGGGACGGTGCAACGCCGATCTACACGGTCCAGCTCCGTGGCGGGGTCGAACACGTTGTCGTACAGGTCCCAGGGGTCCCAACTGACCTGTTTGTAATGAACAAACATAGTTAGTCATGTTCCTTTTTCAATATAAAAAATTGAACTCATTCCGGAATTACCTGGTGCTGTGTCAGGACGTCCAGCAAGTCCGTGTACAGGTGGTAGCGGCGCTGGGGGTTGCCTCTAACTGCCTCTGCCGTGGACCAGACAAACAGAGCAGTGGGTCGGGTGTCCAGGTGCCTCCACACCTGCATTTCAATTTGAATCAGTTAAATGACTGTAAATTTGTAAAAGCACACGCACGCAAGAGGTATGTACTTACCGCCTCCTCTCGTACACGGGGACGACCCACAGGCAGCCGCTGCCAGGCCCAAACCTGGAGCAGGGGCAGACACCCTCCCAAGCTAGACGAGGCCTGCATCCGCCTGCACCCCTCGCACAGCTGTCTGTACAGCCATGCTAGAACTGCGCTCCCCCAGCTGTAGCCGGCGATGTTCTCCCACGGCTGTGCGAGAATGGGGACGAACATCCAGCTGATCGTGTTCCCCGATGAGTCGGGAAACAGGAACGCCCCAATAAAGTGCCACAGCCACACTCTAGCATACCTCTCTACTACCTATGGGTCAGCGTTGGGGGGGCAATACGAAAAGTGCTCGGTGATCCACGACGAAGGCACCCCAGTAGTCTTCCTGTTTGTTTTAAAAAAGTAAAAGTTAGGAAATGATAGTAGCAATCGTATGCAACTAAATTAGAAAAAAAATTTAGCTTACTTGTTCCTCTTAGCGTCTGCGTCGTCGAGGGGCCTACGGCCACAGAACTGGTGGACAGTGTCCATCCACGTGTCGGTGTCAAGAATCCCCGTCACGGGGAGGCCGCCCAGGCGTAGACCAAAAATCTTGGCCACGTCCTGTAACGTCACGGTCATCTCCCCACAGGCTAGGTGGAAGGTGTGCGTCTCGGGACGCCACCTGTCCGCCAGCGCGGTGAGGAGCGCGGGGTCGAGCTGCAACACCACGTCGTTGGCAACGCGGGCTAGCACCAAGAAGCCCGCGCGCCGTAGGAAGGGTGCGTAGCGCTCGTCCCACCGGTGCCATAGGTGGGTGCGCGGCCTCAGCAACGACAACCTCTCCGGAGGGGCGTAGTCTGTGAGCCTGTGCGCCCGGTGGTCGCCGTCGTAGAACGGCTCAAGGAGAGGGTACGCCGGAGGGTTCGCCATCCTGTTTAAACAAAACATGGTAACAGGTTAGTACAGCGTCAAAAATAATAAAGCATTAAAACAAATGAAAGACATATGTACAATAATAGCAAAAGCATTCAAATAATTAATATAAGTGAAGATAAAAATAATAAAGCATTAAAACAAATGAAGACATATGTACACCTGTTGTGTTTATCTACGATGGAAGGCTGCATTATGCCCTGGCATGTGGCAAACAGAGCATAGGTTCGTGCTCGGTGTCTGGTCGAAGTCCCCCCGCCATACCTATCCATATTGTCCATGTCACCCTTTAGTCTCTTCTTCCTCCTCCTACCCTTACCTAACTTCAGCAGCTCAGGATCAGGCATGAAGTCTCTACCCAAGTATGGAGGCCATTGAGTGAGATCAAGGTAAGGCTCGAAGCTGCTCTGCCATATTGCGACGGTGTTGCTCCGGCGATAGTAGTCGAACATATATGGTAGGGCCTTGTAGTTATATCCGCGCGCTCTACAGGACGCAATCATGTGAGAGCAAGGGGCATGCATTATCTGCGGCACGTTACAACTGCATTCCACTCTTTCAAGATCGATCCGATAGTTGCGACCACCATAACGTTCCCCGCCCATGGTAGTTCCACCCTTTGCTCGAACATTATAGATTTGTCTAGTTGGTCCATAAGCCTCACAAGTTAGCTGCGTTGCCCAGATCTCATTTTCCTGAATGTGCTCCTTTCCCGCCTTTCCAAATTCACCATCCGTTTGTAGGTTGTCTTCAGCAATGGACCACCTTTTCACGAAGTACTCGTTGGTCTTGTGAAACGAGTACTCAACGATTCCAGAAACGGGCAAGGCTCTAACACCGGTGAATACCTTGTTGAAAGACTCCGATGAGTTGGTGGTCATTATGCCGAACCGGAAACCGCCCTCATCGTAAGCAAGCGCCCACTTCTCCTTGTGTTCCATCTGTCTCTCGATCCAGGCCCTGGCAGCACTGTTTAACATTTTGTCCAACTCTTCCATTGTTTCTTTGAATTTGTGCTCAGTTTTAACACAACATAGCTCTTTCACCTTGGCACAAACCTCCTTTTTTCTCTGTCGACGCCAGAAATTGGCGGCAAAGTGACGCATGCACCATCTGTGCACTAGAGGAGGATAACCCTCTATCTCCTCCTCTACGGCACGAAGCAACCCAACATGACGGTCCGAAATCAAACATATTGTCCGAGAAGGCCCTAACACTTGTATCCGTAGCAGGGCCATGAACCAAGACCAAGACTCAACGTTCTCCCCCTCAGCCAAGGCGAAAGCAATTGGAACTATTTGGTCCTCGGGATCAACAGCCGCCGCCATCATCAACACACCCTTGTACGCTCCGGTCAAGAAAGTACCGTCCACAAGTATGACTGGACGACAGTACTGATACGCATGCTCTGTTTGTGCAAAAGACCAAAATACACGCTGAAGCACATGTGTAACTTTGCCGGTGTTGCGGTCTATATACTGCCCATTGGTGTGTGGAAACCATTTAAGGCCAGGGTTATAGTATGCCATTGCACACAAAATCCGAGGAATCCTGTTGTACGCTTCATCCCAACCACCCAAACGAATTGCAAGGGCGATCTGCTTCGCACGCCACGCCTTTCCATAAGTCACCTTATAGCCTGTGAATCCAAATATGGAGATAAGCAATTGTGAAACAGATACGTCGGCGTCATCATCAACAAATGCCAAAATGCGTCGTGCAAGGTATTTTGCCGTCAATTGAGGATGTTTTTCTTGTCCCTTATTTGTAAAACAGGTATGCGGTTGTACTACTTTACTGATCCTCCACTTGTCATCAGTTCTCTTGCGAGTATTCAGCCTCCACGGACAACCAAGACTCAAACACTTGACGTGGTACCTCAAACTAATATCAGAATGGCTGACCGTGTACGGTCGATGATGATGCACAACATAGTTCTCAAGGAAAAGCTTCAGCTCAGTCATAGTGTTGAAAATCATACCCTTCTGAAGAATCCAATCTGTATGGTTATGCAGTGTTTGCTTGCACAGATTCAATCCAGTATCACAAACTGCCTGGTCCACCATACTGACATCCCTATAACTTGGAACGCCTCTAAACTGCATGTTAACCGACCTCAATTGCTGCAGCTCTGTCTCAGTCAAAGGATCGGGCGCAACATAATACCTCGCTTCGCTCAAACGCCGCCACGCATCAAAATGTGTTTGATCCTCTGGTATATCAGTGACTAGTCTCCCTGGAGGATGCATATTCTGAGGAACCGGTTGTGGCATAGCACGAACCGGTTGTGGAATACCAGGAACCGGGTCAGGCATAGCAGAAATATAACTGTCCTCTTCTTCGTCATAATCTGAATCATCATCAGAATCATAGTTTTCATCAAACAATTGTGCCTCCTGGTCCTCCTGCTCCTGCCGCTCTAGGTCGGCCACATCAAAATCATTGTTTATTTGACCGACGTCAGCGTGGACATTTTCAGATGGATACACCGTCTCCTGCGTGGGGTGACCATCAACGTCCATAGTCATCGGAGCTGCATCGTCATCATCCCCTACCTCCTGTGCTTCACCTTCGTTGCCATCATTGGACGCCTCTGCCTGCTTCCTCCAACCATCCTCTACCACGATCTCAGCCATGGTCGAATTGGATGCCATAACGATCGTCTGGTATTTTGCCCAGTCAGTCTGGTTGCGCAAGGGCATCAACACATAGTTTGCCATAATCTTGCCACTGTCAAATCTCCCTTTCAACGAGAAATCACCATCGAACTTCTCCTTCAGACGCAACATAAGCTCCGTAAAAGGAGGACGCTCATCAAATACTTCGAGTTCTTGTTCCATGTTATCATCAAACAACCCATCTCGTTTACTAACTATGCCTCCATAAAACAATCTGAATACAGTGTCCATCTACAAAGTCAATAGTGGAACTAAGGTCAAGTGATTGTCTTCTCAAAAGTAAAGAATGGTGTAACTACTTACTAAGTTGGCTTCACTAACCTAACTAACATATTAACCTAACCTAACCTAACCTAACCCAACCTAACTAAGTAACTAACTAAATATCCTAACTAACTAACTAACAAACTAACTAACCTAACCTAAGCTAACCTAACCTAACCCAACGAAATAACTAACTAACTTACTTACTTAGTAACTAACTAAACTAACCTAAACTAAACTAACCTAACTAACTAACTAACTAACTAACCAACCTAAACTAAACTAACCAAAACTAACCTAGTCAATAGTTTAACTAACTAACTAACTTACTAACTAACTAACTAAACTAACCTAAACTAATAAACCTAAACTACAAATGAAAACAAAAAAGGAAAAAAGTTTACCTTCCGGTCGTGGAGGGTGGTGGAGAGGGTGGTGAAGGGTGGCGCCGGTCCGGTGGCGGCCGGCCGACCACCGCCTGGCCTAGCCGAGCCCCTCTGCGGGCGGGGCGGTCCGGGGCGGCTCTGCCTCGTCCGGGGCGGCGCGGGGCGGGGCGGGGACAGGGCGGCGGCGAGGCAGAGCGGCGGCGCGGCGGCAGCAGCGCGGCGGCGGTGCGGGCGAGGAGACAGAGGAGGAGGAGGAAGGCGGGCGCGGCGGCCAGATCTAGATCGGCTTTGCCGCGCCAACCCGCCTGGCGCGGCAAACTGACGAGCGGGGCCCATGCAGGCCTGCGTGGCCGGGCGGTGCCACGGTGGCGCTTTTGCCGCGCCATTGGGGACGGCGCGGCAAAAGGGTTAGTTTTGCAAAAAAAAAATAGACAATGTTATTTATGAAATTTTTTATTTAATTGGGTTATTAATAAAAAAAATTCGCCCTAGACGGTCAAGCCCCGCCATCGAGCATGATGCTCCTCTGCTTTTGCCCTAGACAATCAAGTTTACCTTGTGCGCGTCCCACCCGGCAGCAACCACGGTTGCAACATCACCTGGGCGCGCACGCTGACAAACATGCAGTCGATGGACTGCTCCTCCACCACCTTCGGGTCCGGTGCTCCCGGTATTGGCATATTAAGGCGGAAGTTTTTTCATGTGCAACCATGTACCACGGTATTGGCGTTCAAAAAGTAAAATTAAAAACATATTCTCCTAGCTCTTGAATCTCATGTAAAATTCCTGTGATAGGCAATTTGCACCCATCAATCGAGTCGACTTTAGTAGGTTCATCTCTAATACTTCCTCGTTCCGAACTATAAGACATTTTATTTTTTTTCTAGATACATTACTTTTATAACATATCTAGATATGATGTATTTTTATGAGCAACAAAATCTATATATCTACCCAAAATATCTTATAATTTGAAACAGAGGGAGTATGATGTTCGTTAACTTCTAAGGTCACCTTTCTATAGTCCAGTGCCACTTCTAACAAGACACCATCTCTTGCTTGCCACAAGTGTCTCCATAGTGAGCACATCCAGGGCATTGTGTTTTGTTCACTTCAAATGCTCTACAACTCTAGATGTATGCACCGTTGATGAAAAAGGAGTTCCGTGTAAGGGCTAATCTAGAATTATCCCACCCTAGTTTTTAAGACTCCACTCCAAAGCCCTATGTTAAAGGCATTCGAACATGCAATCAACATTTGTTTAGTTTGGAGATGTACTCCCTCTATTTTAAAATTTTAAGTGGTTGTATTTTCTAGATACATAGTTTTTTAATTATACTGGAGGAATGCCCCGCGCGTTGTCGCGAAAATTACTGATGATTTGGATCAAAATTACTTATACGAAGGGATAAACAATTATAAGTTAATGTTAGTGGATGTCATAGTACATTAATGTGACCAACTAAATATATGTTAGTAGATGATGATTTTGTTGATATGTAGACATAATTGCAAATGCTAGTTGACCATAAATGCATCTCATAGTGGATTGATGAGGTGAATATCTTGCATGTTGAGAGAAATAGCTAGTGTGGCCATAAATACATCCGATAGTGGAATGATGAGGTGGATACCTTGCATAATGAGAGAAATAACTAGTGGTGTTTTGCTTTATAAGAGTTCTAGACATCTAGAAAAGTCAAAACAACTTGCAGTTTCGAATATAGGGAGTAGTAGGATAGGATAGTTTCGTCCTAGTTTTTAGGAATGTGATGATTCGATATTCTATTTTGTTCAAAAAATTGGTCACCATTTTGTGTGTAATGACGAAGATGCGAGTGGGAGTAGACACTTTACCCATGGGGCCCACCTGTCAAACTCATTCTTCTTCCTTTCCTTATTTTTACTTACCTCATCTATAGTGCTCCCATCCTCAACTCTGCAAGCGTCCCCACTCTCTTTAGTCAACACCCTTGGGTTCCACGCCACCCTCACCCTCCCGAATCTCGCTCACATAACCGCACCACCACCGAAGCTTCTTTTTCATCATGCACCACTTCCTCTCATGCGTCCACACGTGCGCCTAACTTGTTTGCCCCAAGTGGGATAATTGAACACATATAGGGCCTAATTTGGTGATTTGTTTTTTTTTTTGTGATTGACGAACCAAAGTGTTGTGACTTACGTGTGTTTTGAAGTGAGATATATTTGACTTAATCGCAAAGTAAATAGCCATAACTGTCTTCGCCCCAAAAATTTGGATTGATATTTGGCGTATGGCGCAGAAGACAAAGGGCACTGTAGAATGAACGCAGGCTATGTGTGTGGAGACATTCATTGTAGTATGTATTAGGGCGTTGTTTTTCATTTTCCCCTACTATCAATAGGCTCCAAAGCATTCATCTGGATGGAGTTAAAGTGAGAGCATGTGTATGCAAAAGAGACTGACTCTGTTAAGATGGTGATGGTAAGTGGATTCATTATTAAAGTGGTTTGAAGTCAAGAATCTCAAAAAAGTTGAATTGATCGTTTATGACCATGCATGGCCCTTGGAATGCGCAAGAGTTTTGGAGCAGCAATTACCATCAAGTCACAAACTCTTCAAACAAAAAAGTACAAAGAGTTTCTGTAGTCTAATTGCACTAGTGGCCTAACATGAACAAGAAAATGCTATCAATCTTTTCTGTAATTAGTGTGTGAAAAACTTAACCTAGCAAGTTATTTACTTATAATATTAATGATATTTATAATATGGGCTTTGTTTTAAAGAAAAGCACAGTGATGTAGTAAATCTAATATGTGGGCTAATTTTGTAGCCAAGTGTTTAACTAGTAGTTAGCCAACTAACTAACTACACAATCATAGTTCCAAATTATAATAAGTCTCTTCGGATTTTTTAGTACATCGGGTTTGCTACATATCTAGACAACGTATGTTTAGATACGTAACAACAATCTCGTTGTACCGAAAAAGTCAAAGCCTTGTAAACTTAGGCCCGTGCCGGCCCTAGGGGCAGAGCAAGAGGTGCGACAGCCGAGGGCCCAACCAACTAAGGGGCCCAAACCTATGTATACAAATCATGAAGTTTTATAGTCTATTAAGCATCAATAAACTAATTAAGAACAAGTAAAATAATAGATTGTATGTTGGCTAAATGTTGAGGTGGAGGAGAGATGAGAGAGGAGATAAGTCGACTATAAACAGACACAAAAATTAATAAAATTTATGAGAGAGACAAGTAAGTCATATATTAATGATAAAGATCTAACTATTATATGAGTGGACTGCCGGAGAACGAGGCATAATTATGGCGACCAGGCAAGGCTCCGTGACAATGACATCTTGGTTCTTGACTTCTTGTGAATTGTGGTCACTAATCAGTTGTTTCGTTTCATGTCCAAGGCCTATGTACTTTTGCTTGTTTATTTCAATCCAAATTAATTATTTGTATTATATTTCAGACTTCTACTACTTTGTACTCATATACTCATGTTTTTTTTCTAGTTTAGGTGTTACTCCCTCCGGTCCATTTTATATGACGCGGTTTAGAATGACACAATCTCCTAAATTAAAATTTGACCATTCATGTAAGATTTTATGCATGGTCTAGATGGACCTTCACGATGATTTTGCCAGAGGGCTCTCAATCCTAGGACCGGCACTGACTTAGGCTAGCCAGCAGCCAGACAAAAATGTTGAAGGACGCAAGAGGTGTTTAGAATTACGGCATCATGATGAATAGGTGGAAGCAGAGAGGGGGTTTGAATTCAAGGAGTCCGGTGTACCTCAGAGAGGAGGTGGAGTGATGTACTTCGAATGTACTTCGAAGCTGCCACCTCAGTTTACACGGGAGTGATAGCAATGGCTAGCTGTAGTTGATGAGAGTGGGCACAGATCGTTTCGTTCATTCGGTGAATAAGGAAACCATTTTCTTTTCTCTAAACATTATTGTCCGTCCGACACTCCACTCCACCTCTAATCCAACATTTTTTTCTTGGTTATTAGATCAGGCAGCGGCATCTCAACCTCGATCTGCACCTGCAGGTCTGTCTCATCGTCATCTCCACTCACGCTACAAGGTTGAAGTAGATGGTGTAGAACTCGTCCCTCAAGGTGAACAATGGCTCCAGGAGGAAGCTCCTCCGCACCCCCCTGGCGGCGAAGCTCATCGGGTGGTACCGCCGCAGCGGCTCGGCCCGCAGAAAGCTCGCCGCCCGCCGGAACCAGTCGCCGCCGTTGCCGTGCTTCTGGACACCACCGGTACAGCCCACCTGGACCTTCTCGCCGCTGCCGCTGCCGCTGCCGACCAAGAAGCACCCCGGCCTGGACCCGAGCTCGAGGGACACCGAGCCGGGCACGCCGGCGAGTCCCGGCACGACGTTGAACGGCGCGCCCGAGCTCTTCTCCCCGGACACCGTGAGCTTGTCCGTGACGAACATCCCCGGCATGTCCAACGGCTCCAGCATCGCGGCGGCCGTCGAGTTCGTGGCGGCGGCGCCGCCCTGCGGGACGAGTCTGAACGTCGCGTGGACGGCGGCGTCGGTGCCGCCGCTGTCTTTGGGCCGCTGCTGCATCGTCAGGGAGCCGTTCACGGCGGAGAGGACGAAGGCCTGGCCGCCGGACTCCTGCACGAGCGTCACTAGCTGGGAGTTGGCCTCCGGAGGGACGGGGGTGATCCAGTCGGAGGCCGCGGCGGTGGCGGCGCCGGTCTTGGCATCCCAATCGCCGGCGGTGAGGCCGGCGAGGAGGAACGGACCGAACAGGACTGCTTGTATAGATGCGTACTCCGGCCGATCATCTGAACATTTCAGTTACACTACTCAGCTCCTCATATTCTTCGTGGTTATAAACTTCAATTCAATGGTTTCAGTTGTCGTAGAATTAGATGAGGGATTTGAATGGTTAAGAGTGAAACAAATTAAGTAAGTATCCTAAAATGAGTGCATCAATTCAAAAATTAATGTCCACCGAAATATTTATTCGGGGAAACTGTAGCATGTAATTTGATGATCAACAGAACTAGAAATTTCAGACCTTTAATTGCTTCAGTCCTTAGGTGGATGGGTAATTGGAGTGACAACTGATCACCACTACCCCACTGCTTGCTGATTGTGAGGAAAGTCCCTGACAGAAATCAAGATTGTGTCAGAACAATTGTCCCCATAATTTATTCATCAAACTTTTTGTGGATCCTTTCCCCCCCCCCCCAACTCCTGATGGAGTGATGGGCATACCTGGAGATGCTAATTCCAGATCCTTGTCATTCAATGTTGCCTTTGCACCATTCAAAGATGTCCATGATGGTATTCTCACGTTCAATGTCGCAAACTGACCGTTTGTCTACATGCAGTAAACAAACTGAATAAATGCAATTCTAGGAAGGACCCTCGAAGTTTCCAGTCATATACAGTACTCATGCAATAATCACCTCATGCAGTGCAAGTTTTTACCTTTGCAGATATGGAGAATGAGACCTGAAGATACTGATCCGATGAGCTGAGGGGCATCAGTTTCTGAGTGACAGTAAGGCCTGCAGTCCTCCAGTTGAAGGTGCTCGGTATGAACTGAATAATATACAGCGCCGGTGTTTCGCCTTTCTCCTCAAAGTAGATGGAATCCCCCAGCTTGGAGAAGGATTCTATCCCTGCAAATACAACCCATACAGTTCAGAACCGATGGAATCCTCAAAAGTTTGGGATTTTAAACTTACCAGTGCCATAGCAGCACCAGAATGATTCATACTGGGTTCCCCAACCATGGTAGCTCTTTGCCTTTGATCTCCCAGGGCCCTGGGGCAGCATGTAGATCATCACTCCAGGATCTCTGCCTCTCTGGATGCTCAGCACGCCGTTGATCAGCGCTCGTTCGTAGTAGTCCGCGTACGCGACCTCCTTCGTCCATCTGAACAGATGGCGTGAGACCTGCAAGCTTTGCGGTGCAAATTGTAACTTGTCTCGTCTCTAGCCATGTAAAATTTTAGTACTGGTTTGGTGAATATGATCAGGTATACCCACACCCACCTTGAGCATGTTGTAGGTTGTGCAGGACTCCTCGGTCTCAGTGGTCAGAGCTTCAGCTAATCGCTTTGGATCGGACCTGACAAACAGCCATTTCAGAATTTCAGACATGGCATTTTCTGAGGGGCGGAAAAAAAGGTGAACTTCAGCCATCCATGATGCACTACCAGAATTCACTGACAGATGTACCACCAGTCGCATATGCGTGAGAAGAATTCACTGTGTCCATGAAGAATGTTGCAATTTCCTGGTTCGAGGGTTAGGCCATGGTCAGCTTGGCGTAGAAGTTGTGTCAGATCAAAGAGGGCGACTATATACTGGGTGGAAGGATGAAAAATAACAATCTTTTTAGGATTGGAATTATCATTCCTGGGGAGATTAGTTTTACTCTACCAAAATTTGGATTACCTTGTAAAGAGGATCACCTGTAACTTCATATCTCATCTGCCCGCCGATGACAACCGGAATATGTGTGTTGGCATGGAAATTCGAAAGACTGTCAGCCTGAAAGGAAAAACGATGGGGAAACATCAGCTAGCGTTGAGAAATATGTTTTCCTGCCAAAATTATCATAGAGAGAACAAGTTACTATGGTTTTAATCAGCTGATGCAGATGTGTTTATTAACTAGTACTACATAAGATCCAGGCAAAAATGGAGTGAAAAATACATCAGCGAAACGCATAGGCCCAGGCAGGAAGTAGTTGAGTTCGTCAGGGTTCAGGGTTTCAGACCTGCACTGCAAGCAACCCCAGGAAGCATGGCTTGTCGAAAAGATGGGCCAACACCAGATGCCTCTGATCGTGCTGCGCAAATTATTCAAGAGAACGGCATCAGTATTAGGTGTTAGAATTTATATGGGCTTGGCCCAATAATAAATTCTGAAATTCATAATAAATCTCAAACGCCCATTCATATGTGAGCAAAGAGGGGAAGTGGAACTCTTTAGTCCCACCTTGCTAGTGGAAGGGGAGGAGAACTTGCTTAAATATGGAAGTTCTCTCCACTTCCTCAAGTCTAGTGTGAGAAGGAGAAAGAGAAGTCCACACGCGCGCGCGCGCTCGCTCGCCGCGCCGGGGCGACTAGCGCGGGTGCGCGGCACCTGCGTGAATGGTCCGCCGAAATCCGGCTCCTCGCCTTGCGGGAGCGTGGTCTCCTTTTGCAGTTTTAGTTTTTGGTTTCTTGGCCTTCAAGTTGCAGAGTCCTAAACGGTTACGACTCAAGAGTCCTAAACCGATTTAGATCGTGATCGCGACACGAGGTCGGTTCAACAGGGCTATATAAGCAACCTATCGGCCACGCCAAAACGTATCTCAACACCTCTCGAGTTAGGGTTTGCCTCATATCGCTTTTGCGCTGCCGTCTAGTCGTCTCCAGTCCGTTCGCTTGCGTGCACCAGCGACCGGGCGAGCAGGTCTCCGGAACCCTCGTCCTTGCGATCCTGCACCGGGAGAAGGCGAATAAGGTTTTTGGGAAGCGCTCGTCGCGCGACTGCTCTCGTCTACAACAACGGGTCGTCTACCGTCCAAGTCAGGCGGCGCTACGTCCAGGCGTATTCGTCGTCAACTGCTCCGAGCTATT
Source organism: Coix lacryma-jobi var. lacryma-jobi (assembly GCA_009763385.1). Taxonomy (NCBI): domain Eukaryota; kingdom Viridiplantae; phylum Streptophyta; class Magnoliopsida; order Poales; family Poaceae; genus Coix; species Coix lacryma-jobi. Next base: position 33,783,478 of record CM019824.1, on the reverse strand, counting down.
CCTCCAGCACTCATCGACGATCAGCCAGCCCCGACTCCGCCACCGTTTTCTCCAGCTAACGAAAGGTACGCCGTTCGTGATCTAATGTCTATGTTTATATTAGATCTTATGTCTTTGATCTTGCCTTTTAATCTATCTGGTGTACGAGCTATGCTTACACCGATTGTCATGTTTGAGATTATGTTATGCATGTTTTGTTATGCTAGTAAACAATACAATATGAGATATCTAGATCATCAATTTATCATGATTTATATTCTGGTTTTAATCTGGAAATTGCCTATTCTTTTAACAATCCAAAAACCTTATTATAGGTTTCCAGAATTAACTATGGCTAGTTTTGTTGATGCGCTGAAACCAGAAAAATTTTCTGGAGAGCACTTTAAGAGATGGCAAGTTAAGGTCACCAATTGGTTGACGGCCATGAAAGTGTTCTGGGTGAGTGCTGGTATGCCGGAGGGAAATATCTCTGAAGAGGATCAGAGAGCTTTCCAGGATGCCAACCAAATCTTTGTGGGAGTTGTGCAGAATGTCCTTGCTGATCATATCTTTGATACAATTCTGCACATTAAAGACGCAAAGACTTTGTGGGATTATCTGGCAGCTACCTTTGATGCTTCAGATGCTGGCAAAGAGTTGTACATCATGGAGACTTTTCATGACTACAAGATTGTTGCGAACAAATCTATAGTCGAACAAGCTCATGAGATACATCGTCTGGCAAAAGAACTTGAACTCCTTAACTGTGTTATACCCGATGAGTTTGTGGCTGGATGCATTATTGCAAAGCTACCTTCCTCGTGGAGGAATTTCGCCACAAGCCTTAAACACAAGAGACAGAAAATATCAGTTGAAAACCTGATAGCATCTCTTGATGTTGAAGAGAAGGCTCGGGCTAAAGATAACACTGAGAAGGGGAACGAGGAAAGAGCTAGCGCCCACTTCGTCCAGAAAAACCATGGCAAGTACAAAGGAAAGCCTAAGTCTTTCAATGCCAAAACTACTACTACATTTAAGAAGAAGAAGAAGAAGAACAAAGCAGAGTTGCCATGCTTCACTTGTGGAGAGCTTGGGCATTTTTCCAAAGAGTGTCCGGAGCGAGCGGACCGCAAAGGAAAAAAGAAGAATGTCAACCTTGTGACTACTAGCGATGCTGATGACGGGTATGGTAATTTTCTTACTGTACTATCAGTATTTCAATCACCAAATTGGTGGGTTGATACAGGTGCTAATATTCACGTGTGTGCTGATATCTCTCTGTTTTCTTCTTATCAGGGGCTCCAAGGTTCCTCCGTCCTAATGGGGAATGGATCACATGCTTCTGTTCGTGGTGTTGGCACGGTAGATCTGAAGTTTACTTCGGGGAAGATCGTGCAACTGAAGAACGTGCAGCATGTCCCTACTATACGCAAGAACCTTGTTAGCGTATCTCTTCTTTTGAGAGATGGTTTTAAAGTAGTTTTAGAGTCCAATAAAGTAGTTATGTCTAAGCATGGACAATTTATTGGTAAAGGCTATGATTGCGGAGGCTTGTTCCGCCTATCTTTGGCAGATTTTTGTAATAAGTCAGTAAATCATATTTGTGGCACAATTAATGATAGTTCTAATGTTTGGCATTCTCGTTTATGTCACGTGAACTTTGGTTTAATGTCACGTTTGTCTAGCCTGAGTTTAATTCCAGATTTCACTATTGCCAAAGGTTCTAAGTGCCATAGTTGTGTGCAATCAAAGCAACCTCGAAAGCCTCACAAGGCAGCGGAGGAGAGAAACTTGGCACCTCTAGAACTCATACATTCTGATCTTTGTGAGATGAATGGTGTGTTGACAAAAGGTGGAAAGAGATATTTCATGACTTTAATTGATGATGTAACTAGATATTGTTATGTTTACTTGCTTAAAACTAAAGATGAAACGCTAGACTACTTTAAAATCTATAAGGCTGAAGTTGAGAATCAACTAGAGAGAAAGATTAAACGTCTAAGGTCAGATCGTGGTGGTGAGTATTTTCCTATGCTTTTTGATGATTTCTGTACGGAACATGGTATTATTCATGAGAGGACAGCTCCCTATTCTCCTGAATCAAATGGGATTGCCGAGAGGAAAAATCGCACGTTGACTGACTTGGTGAACGCCATGTTAGATACTGCTGGTCTTTCTAAGGCATGGTGGGGGGAAGCTTTATTGACTGCGAGTCATGTCCTGAATAGAGTTCCAAACAGAAATAAAGAGACAACTCCATACGAGTATTGGGTTGGAAGGAAACCATCACTTACATACTTACGCACGTGGGGATGTTTGGCGAAAGTCAATGTTCCAATTTCTAAGAAGCGTAAGCTTGGACCAAAGACTGTGGATTGCATCTTTCTAGGATATGCACATCATAGCATAGCCTATAGATTTTTAGTAGTAAAATCTGAAGTACCTGATATGCATGTGGATACGATCTTTGAATCTCGTGATGCTACATTCTTTGAGAACATTTTTCCTATGAAAGATATGCGTAGCAATGCTAAGTTTTCTTCTGAATTAACTCCTGATTTTACTACACCTATTGAGTCTCCGCTTAAGTCATTTGAACAACCACTTAATGAAGTTCCTGAGGAGGATGACAATGAAATTCTTGTGAGGAACAAGAGACGAAGGATTGCAAAATCCTTTGGTGATGATTTCATTGTGTACCTTGTGGATGATACTCCTACTTCTATTACGGAAGCATTTGCATCTCCAGATGCAGATGATTGGAAAGAAGCTGTTCGTAGTGAGATGGACTCGATTCTTTCTAATGGTACCTGGGAGTTATCTGAGTTGCCTTTTGGTTGCAAACCTGTGGGTTGTAAGTGGGTGTTCAAGAAGAAGCTTAGACCTGATGGTACTATTGACAAGTACAAGGCTCGACTTGTGGCTAAAGGTTATACCCAAAAAGAAGGCGAGGATTTCTTTGATACTTATTCACCTGTTGCTAGATTAACCACTATTCGAGTATTACTTTCCCTGGCTGCCTCATATGGTTTTCTCATTCATCAAATGGATGTGAAGACAGCTTTTCTTAATGGAGAGTTGGATGAGGAGATCTATATGGATCAGCCTGATGGGTTTGTAGTAAAAGGTGAAGAGCAAAAAGTGTGTAAGTTATTGAAATCTTTGTATGGCTTGAAACAAGCACCTAAACAATGGCATGAGAAGTTTGACACTACTTTAATTAGTTCAGGCTTTGCTGTTAATGAAGCTGATAGGTGTGTGTATTATCGACATGGTGGGGGTCAATCTGTTATATTATGTTTATATGTTGATGATATTCTTATTTTTGGAACAAATATTGATGTTATTAATGAAGTCAAGTCTTTCCTATCAAAGAGCTTTGATATGAAAGATCTGGGTGAAGCTAATGTTATTTTGAACATTAAGCTGATTAAGGATGAGAGTGGGATTACTTTATTGCAATCTCACTATGTTGAGAAGGTTTTGAGTCGCTTTGGCTTTATGGATAGTAGACCTTCTCCAACACCTTATGATCCCAGTGTGACTTTGAGAAAGAACATAAAGATTGCTAGAGACCAACTGAGATACTCTCAGATTATTGGTTCACTCATGTATCTAGCGAGCGCAACTAGACCAGATATCTCATTTGCTGTGAGCAAGTTGAGTAGGTACATGTCCAACCCGGGTGATAATCATTGGCATGCACTTGAAAGAGTTTTGCGTTATCTCAAAGGTACAATGAGTTTTGGAATTCACTATTCTGGGCACCCAGCTGTGCTAGAGAGATATAGTGATGCAAACTGGATTTCTGATATTGATCAGATCTACGCCACTAGTGGGTATGTTTTTACCCTAGGAGGTGGTGCGGTGTCATGGAGGTCTTGTAAACAGACTATATTGACTAAATCAACCATGGAAGCAGAACTTGCTGCTTTAGATACAGCTTCTGCAGAGGCAGAGTGGCTGCGTGAGCTCTTGTCTGACTTACCGGTGGTTGAAAAACCAATACCGGCTATCCTTATGAACTGTGATAATCAAACAGTGATCACGAAAGTGAACAGTGCTAGGGATAATGCGAAGTCAACAAGACACGTTAAAAGACGTTTGAAGTCTGTCAGGAAGTTGAGAAACTCCGGAGTAATAGCTGTGACTTATGTACAAACAGACAAAAACCTGGCAGATCCCTTTACTAAAGGGTTATCACGGAATGTGATAGAAATCGCATCAAGGGAGATGGGTATGAGACCCATATGAGTTTACAGTAGTAGTAACCCAACCTTTTTGATCGGAGATCCCGTGACTAAGGATCTGGGAAGAACAAGCTATTGGTAAACTGAGGAGAGTAATTTCCAGACCCTCTCTTTGTGAAGATGCAATACTCTCATTGCTATGAGGCACTGTATGGAAGGTTGGCAAAGACCTTAATATGTTCTATTGGTTTTTAAAAGCAAAGATGCTGTCCTACAGAGTATTCTTGAAAGAACATACCTATATGAGCCATGACTGTTAAACGTCGCAGTCTATGAGATTAGGGTGATCTCTAGTAAGCTCATGAAGAGACCATGGAGTATGACGTATATGCTCCACCCACGGAGAAAGGCTATTGGCAGCCAGGTACTAGCTTAACCTTGAGTAAAACTTGCTTCACGCAAAACTTGCAATTCAAGGCTTAGTCCATTGTTCAAGTTGTGAATAAGTGTAACTTGAGGTTATAGGCAGAAGTTCAACTTAACAGTCTCTGCTAAACACTAGTATATCAAACAGTAGCGGGAACAGGCAAATCTCTAAATGGGCATTTGAGATCTGGTGGGGGATTGTTAGAATTTATAAGGGCTTGGCCCAATAATAAATTCTGAAATTCATAATAAATCTCAAAGGCCCATTCATATGTGAGCAAAGAGGGGAAGTAGAACTCTTTAGTCCCACCTTGCTAGTGGAAGGGGAGGAGAACTTGCTTAAATATGGAAGTTCTCTCCACTTCCTCAAGTCTAGTGTGAGAAGGAGAAAGAGAAGTCCACACGCGCGCGCGCGCTCGCTCGCCGCGCCGGGGCGGGGCGGGGCGACTAGCGCGGGTGCGCGGCACCTGCGTGAATGGTCCGCCGAAATCCGGCTCCTCGCCTTGCGGGAGCGCGGTCTCCTTTTGCAGTTTTAGTTTTTGGTTTCTTGGCCTTCAAGTTGCAGAGTCCTAAACGGTTACGACTCAAGAGTCCTAAACCGATTTAGATCGTGATCGCGACACGAGGTCGGTTCAACAGGGCTATATAAGCAACCTATCGGCCATGCCAAAACGTATCTCAACACCTCTCGAGTTAGGGTTTGCCTCATATCGCTTTTGCGCTGCCGTCTAGTCGTCTCCAGTCCGTTCGCTTGCGTGCACCAGCGACCGGGCGAGCAGGTCTCCGGAACCCTCGTCCTTGCGATCCTGCACCGGGAGAAGGCGAATAAGGTTTTTGGGAAGCGCTCGTCGCGCGACTGCTCTCGTCTACAACAACGGGTCGTCTACCGTCCAAGTCAGGCGGCGCTACGTCCAGGCGTATTCGTCGTCAACTGCTCCGAGCTATTCCTCCAGCACTCATCGACGATCAGCCAGCCCCGACTCCGCCACCGTTTTCTCCAGCTAACGAAAGGTACGCCGTCCGTGATCTAATGTCTATGTTTATATTAGATCTTATGTCTTTGATCTTGCCTTTTAATCTATCTGGTGTACGAGCTATGCTTACACCGATTGTCATGTTTGAGATTATGTTATGCATGTTTTGTTATGCTAGTAAACAATACAATATGAGATATCTAGATCATCAATTTATCATGATTTATATTCTGGTTTTAATCTGGAAATTGCCTATTCTTTTAACATTAGGACTAGCAGCTAGCACACACACTCAGGATTCAGGAATCGAATGAAATGAACACCAAAGAATGAAAGAAAGAGTTGGTACGCACCGTGATGGTGTAGAGCTGGTAGAGCACGTCGTTCATCCCTCCGGTCTCCTCGTTGAGCGACGTCCAGTGGCGCTCGATGCTGTACCTCTGGACGACGCTCCTGACACGGCCGGCGAAATAGTCGGCCATGGCGACCACCATCCCCAGCGCCTTGCCGTTGCCGGCCACCACGTGCTGGTCCAGGAGGCCCTGCATGATCTGCAGTGCAGGAGGCGCAGCATAACATGCAGATGAGGGTATTGCTCGGCGGCACGACCGGCGATGCATGTGTGTGCAGAGGTAAATGGAGTCGGTGTGATCGACGACGCCAACGACGTGCCTTGTGGACGGTGTAGTAGGGCGCCCAGACGGGCTTGATGGCCTCGAACCGGTCGAAGAACTCGGCGGGGAAGGCGGAGAGGTAGCCCGTGCCGGCGGCGGCGCGCTGGCACTCGTCGAGCGCGTCCACCACCGCCGACATCTTGCCGGCGAGCGTGCCGTTGTGTGTGCTCGCCCACATCTTGGCCGTCGCGCTCAGGTAGTGACCTGCGTGCACACGAACGGGGTCACTACTCTGTGCCTGAATAAATCGATTCATATAATCCGTGCTAGTCAAACTTTTTAAAATCTAATTAACTTTATATAAAAAAACATCTCTGATATAAAATGAATATATTATAAAAATATATTCTATCTTCTATCTGATGATACTAATTTGATATTACAAGTCTTAATGTATTATTATAAAAATTTGGTTAAAGTTTTAAAAAAATTAACTTAGGATAGCTCTTGAAATCTATTTATTCAGTGATTCTTTTTTTTTATCAAAGTACGTATGGCTGATTCTGGCTGAATAAACTCGTTTAATAACAGAGGTTACATTCGTCCATTGAAAGTAGTGTACTAAATAAACTCGTCTAATAACACAATAGCCGACCTAGCTCAGTGGTAGAGCGCGTGGCTTTTAACCACGTGGTCGTGGGTTCGATCCCCACGGTCGGCGTTTTTTTTTACCATTGTAAATTTTTGCATATTATAGTAGTGATTGATTCTTTTTTTTTATCTGAATAACTGAAACGAACAGAGGTTACATTCATTCTTTGAAAGCAGTGTACTAAATAAACTCGAATAATAACATAATAGCCGACCTAGCTCAGTGGTAGAGCGCGTGGCTTTTAACCACGTGGTCGTGGGTTCGATCCCCACGGTCGGCGTTTTTTTAACCTTACCATTCTCAATAATGTGATTTTTTGCATATAATATTTTTATAAAACAAACAGTCTCTGCCTGCAAATACAACTTTCCAGAAACCATTCCGTAAATTGTAATAAAAAAACTTTTACAGATACCTAGGTTTCCTTACCTTGATGGGCTAAGCTGCTCGTGTGTGGACCGGGCTCTAATATGCGGGAGGCCCATCACCAGATCACACTTCGCAGGGCCTAATTCCTTTGTTTTAACATAACTGTGGCCAGTTCCTAGGGACTGTAATGGAGTTGCTCATGAATTAGCAACACTTCCAGAGCACAACACATCAATGTATTTGGTGGTGAAGAATCTTCAGCTCATGAAAAAAACATAACTGTGGCCAATCGAGGGAGATGCAGATGGCAAACCAACACATCCCTCCGTATCACAATGTTCGTAACTTGATTGATGATGATTGATTGAAGTAATAATAAAGAAGTGCCCTATATAAGTATAGCAGTACCAAAATTCCACCACGGAGGAAAACATGAGTGTAAAACACAAGAGTATAATTACTATAGTGTATTTGTTCGCCACCATACATCAAGGAGAGTGTAATTAACGTCATCTTATTTTCTTGATGTCATTATGTGTTTTTCTTTAGGGAAAGATCATATTACTTTACTTCCTTTAAGTTTGGCACGTGTCTAGATAACCCGTAAATTAACATTTAGTTTAATTTACTCTCAGCAAATATTTAAGTTGGTCCAATTTATACCTTAATTTTTTTCTCTATGTACAAATTATGTTTTAATTTAAAATTTTGCGAAATGATAGAGAACATTATATTTGTGTCATAAAAATGCATTATGTCTTGCATGATATTGCATCTCTAGTTTTAATTTATTACTAAATTTCCTAAACTATCAAAATACCAGCAAAAAATAAGATATATATTTTCTAACTTAACTTACGATGTCATCTATCGCAACACAAAAATAGATATTAAAAATCAACTTATATGTGGAGAAATAAAAATAACAAATCATGTTAAGGGGTACACTAGACCAACTGAAAATAGCTAGAGAGAGTAAGTTGAGCCAAATAATGTTAGTTTAGGGGAGGTTATCTGGACATATGCCAAACTTGTGGGGAGTAAATTTGAAGATTTTCCTTATCTTTACTTGTTATTGAAAAAATGTTGTTTGCAGCTTTCCTAAAAAAATATATTTTTTATATAAAAGAACATATAAAAAGCATAATATGTAAGTTGGTGTACAAGGTATAAACTAAAATAAATAGAGTTACATGTACCCTGGTCCATTTCTTATTAAACTTTACGCATCTTATTTTCCAAATCTAATCATAAAAAGTATTGAGAAGAAAATTTAGGACATGTTTTTACTATAAAATACTGCACGACCACCACACGTGGGCAAGGGCTAAGAAAGATTGGCCTAACATAATTGTGACGGAAAAGTTTCTCAAAAAAAAGGAAAAAAAATGTGACGGAAAAAAAGAACATTTGCCACGCAACCAAACGAGTGGTTTGGCCACAAGCATTTGTAAGGCGTCCTCTCTTCTACTACTCCGGTGTCGGCGCTGTCAATATTTTCACGAGCGAGAGCATCTCGCTCACGTAGTCACGTGCCAACAACAACGAGGCAGGAGATGAGAGTGCGTGGCATACCCTACAATAATCAGCCTTTGCACTCCCATGCATGTCGATCGCACTGTCCTGCTGCTATTTGGACAACGGTAGAGCGACACCATCCACTCCCATCCCATCCCATGTAGCTTCACAAACAGAGTGTCTCACTCTAAGCTACTCCGTAGCTAGCAGAGGCCTAGGGGGGAAAGAAATCCATGAACGATCTGCTCAGCTGGCGTCCGGCCGGAGCACCAGCACCAAGTAATGGCGCACAGTAATGGCCGTGTCCGGCCGGGAACGTGACGCCGGAGCATCTCTGCATGTGCATGTGTGGGCCGCCGATGCATTGCATGGACAGGGCTGGGAGAGAGAGAGAGAGGGATCGGAGCGTGTACGTCACGTGTACGTACCGACGAAGTGGCCCCTGAGCTCGCTGTCGGGCTTCTCCCAGCCGCCGTAGGGGTTTCCGGGCGCCGGCAGCCCGGCCTGGGAGCGGAAGCTCCAGACGAGGCGGTCCACGTCCAGCAGCAGCAGGTACTCGAGGTTGGTGCGCTGCGCGCGCCCGTACGCCGCGTCGTCGCCGTCGGGGTCCAGGCGCACGTCGTGCAGGGACACCTCCTCCAGGAACGGCTCGGTGTCCGAGGCCGAGGCCGGCGCGGCGCCGCCCACCCGCTGACCCTTGAGCGAGCGGTAGAGCATCACCCAGTCGAGCTCCTCCTCCTGGCGGTGCCCCGCGGCGGCCGTGGTGGCGGCGCGGAGGCCTCCCTGATGCGACGTCGGCGGCATGAGGTCCATCCACGCGGCCTCGTCGGTGGGGTTGAGGTGCTCGTGGAACAGCTCCCGCCACCGCCACTCCGCCGCTCCCGGCGACGCCTGCAGCCGCGCCCGCACCGTGTGCGACGACAGCTCCGTCGGGATGTTGGTGCACTCCTTCGCCGCCGCCGTCGTCGTCGTCACTGCCACCGCCACAAGCACCGCCCACGCTGCACGCCACGGCGCCGCCGCCATTCCAACACAACCACCCGCCGGCGGCACTGGCCACTGGCCACCACCACCTAGTAGCAACAACGTACTACGCTAGCTAGCGGCTCTCTATCTCCGCGACACGCGCGCGCTGGCCGGCCGGCAGTGCGCGCGCGGATATGGCACCAGCACCAGCAGAAGACTGGCCAAGAGTTCACGCCGCCGAGACTTTTATCCCCTGCGCCGGAGAAACGGACAGCGCTGTCAGACAGAGCACACGGGCATCATATCAAGAAGCGGTGTGCGTGATATGATGCACGTGTGCTCGGTGTCAGAGCCACGACGGCCGCGCGCGCGCGAAGGAGCCCTGGCCACCACCAGGCACCACCACCGTCTCAGGCGCTCGCGCGCACTCGATCGATCCATCTATCACATGTCGCCACAGGACAGGAGCTGGGCTTGTCGCAACGCCGGCCGGCTTCTTTCCTTTGCTTTTGTCACGTTGCGTCCCGTGACGGCCGGAGCAAGAATGGGAGCGCCGTGCGGCGCTGGCCGTCTTTATCCTCGTCTGATCATCCAAACTCCAAAGCAAGCTAGCATTGTCGACGGCGGATCATATCGGCGTCAGAGAGGGACGGTGCCGGTGGAGATTCTTGGACCCGGTGCCGGTGGGGATCGGAGGAGCCAGGAGCACCAGTGAAATCCTAGCTGGATACTACACGCTTTATCTTGCCGTCACCCCGTTTCCTGGCCTCCTCGTCGTCGCTGTTAAAAATCTCCGTCGGTGCTGACTGGTGACCACCACCACCACCGTCCTTATTATACTGTGGGAGTGTGGGGGCCAAAAAGCACTAGTACAGAATCGGACATTTGAAGAAGCGCAACGAAACCATGTTCTACAGGCACCTAATTGGGCCGGACATATTTATGGCCATCATATTTGACACCCAGGGGGTAGAGGGACATATATATATGTGCCCAAATCTCGAGGATGGGCATTGCCGGTCGCCTTTCATTATCCCTTAGTTATTTCTAGAATTGTAAGTTAAAAATTGTAAAGCTTTGATTAAATTTTTAGAAAAAAAACGTCAAGATTTATGACATTAACTTATTATCATTAGATATATCATTGAATATATTTTTATACCTGACAACTGAGTGTTTTAGAAGTTTTAGAAGCTCCTAGCACCTGATTTTTGCCCATACATTTACACTATCTTTTAACTATTTTTACACTGTATTATTGCTATATTTACAATAATTTCTTCAGTATAATTTATTTGACAGAATGGTGTAATTTAAGAATAGCACAACTTTAATTTCTATATGGATTGTAGACCTCAGAGAAATATGTCACAATGCTTAGAAAAAATTACAAATTATTCCTATAAATTACAGATATCAGAAAAATATGTCAAATTGTTTAAAAAACAAATCTTACAGATTATTTTATGGATTGCAAATATCAGAGAAATATATGCCAAAAATTTCACAAAGAAACATATTTACAAATTATTTTTGTGGACTCCTAACAACCAGGTTCTATCAACCAAAGTTGTGAACTCGTCAACATGCAATACGTACGTTGTTGGTGCCTCTAACCTTGCTTCACCACCAGACTTTCTGCTCCGTTCGTCTCCATGACAAGTGTACGTACTCAGGACCATGGTGTGGTGGTGCGGGTCATGGCATTGGAAAGTGTGACGCATAGTAGGATATTGCCTTCTATGCTCAGGTCAATGATCAGATAACAAAGGAGCAGCAACAGGATACTAGCAGAGAGGCAAAGATCAGACAACACAGGAGGTTGATGCGTGCCAGATCTAAGGGCCAGAAAATCGTGTGTCAACGGACGGCAAAACAACCGAGTGCTGCATAGTATTTCTCTTTTTATAATATATATATATCTATTTTGTGTCACTAATGATGTTTAACCAGGCAATGACCATCTAAGGAAGCACTCGGCCAAATCGATCAAAAAAAATATTATGAAAATATATTTAACAGCGATTTGATGGTGCTTATTTTCTCTCACGAGTGTTAATATTTTTATATAATTTTAGTCAAGTTTACGATATTTGACTTCTTGGGAGGTGAGAATTATATTTTTTTTGGACGAATGGAGTTATTTAGAACTGAGCATTTTGAGCCCCGTCTGGCCCGCCCACGAACCTTACTGGACAAGGCTTGAGCAGAGATCTTGCTGCCTATTTTTTTTCTCGGCCTAAAATATTTATTTTACCTGTTTTACACTATAAATTACGCGGGCGACCCGTCCAGGCCTGGGTCCGATCCGAGCCCGGCCCAAAAATAGCAGAGCCGTCTCACCCAGTGGACGATAATGGACGGAATTTTTTTGGCCCGACATAACTGGGCTTTTTTCGGCCCGGTCCGAGGTCTAGAGTAATTCGGCAATTCCTGTGTGCGTTTCAAATGGACCCTTAGATCAGATAACGAGTAACTAAATAATACTCTCTCTGTATAGAAAATATATGACGTTTTGGACATCGTCATGGTCTCCAAAGTATAACTTTGACTCCTTTGTACAAAAAAAAATTATTTATAAAAAAAGTGATATATGTATATTTTTATGAAAGTATTTTTTCAAGATAAATTTATTCATATGATTTTTATATTTTCAAACTCAATAATTTAAAAGTTATTCATGATTTATATTATCAATGTTTGACTGAAATCTTTGTCCAAAATATCGTCTATTTACTATACAGAGGGAGTATTCTATTTCCCGAGTTTCACTTCACATTAATGCGTATAATATACACATCTTGATGCCATCTGAGCACCATTAACCACACTGGCAAAATCGATGCTCTATTCTTCTCTCTCCCATCCAAGACATCATTTTATGACCGCACTGCGCATTGTGGCTGCGCTTTACTCTTTCCCCTTCACTTGCCATAGGCAGCAGAGTATAGTGCCAGTAACAGCGTAAAAACGTTTTCTGAAATGTGCAGCATCCCTCCTGACTTTTCGTTTTCCTGGTAGGTTTTCGCCTCCACGTACTGTTTCGATTTTTATGAAGATTTTGCACAACCTTTCTACAAAACTTCCCAGAGGAAGAACCTTTTCGAGCAAAACTTTTTAAGTTTGGAAGAACCTTCCTCAGATCAGAATAAATTGCAAGAATCACTTCCAAGTAACTTTTTCCACGTGACGTCCAACCATGTCGAAAAGAGGAAGCGGCAGTACATCGTGCCATGCGTTCACTGGGGCCTGGGAGGGCATTGCAAATTTGCAATGATTTGACCCCGTTCCAGCTTAACCGTGTCTCTGGCAAATAATGAACCACTATCCTGTGTTCGTGTAGAATTCTCGAGCAAAAGGCGCCCGATTGCAACGAGAGAAAAGCCCAACTCCATCATGGAACACCAGCATCTTTTTTTTTCCGGGACCATTCTGTTGGATTGATCTCCACCAGTTAGGCCCAACGGCCTAACTGGACCCTGATCTGCATCATGCATCCTGATCGGGGATGCCCAACCCATTAGCAGGCTGGTGGGCCCCCGTCGCACAGTGCCTATAAAGAGGAGGTGGGGGCAGGGCTCTAATGAAGAGGTTGACAGCCGCTGCTACAATAACCCACCGTCCTAACCCTAATCCGATCCTGAGGGTGGCACTGCCAGCGGCGGGAAGCGCTACCAGCGTCTCTGCCCCTACATCGACCGTCGCTGCCCGTGCGCAGATCTTCACCGACGAACCTGATGGCGGGCTCTTCCTCCATCTCCGATGGTCTGTGTTCCTCTACCTCCCTCTCGGATCTAGTGCGTAGGCACTGTTCTTCTTTTCCCGAGAGTTTCTCCCCACTGATCCACCGCTAGAAGGTCCTAGGAAATTTAACATTGGTATCGGAGCCATTCTAGCGTGTAGATCGAGTGTGGGAAAGACATGAACAGTAAGGGGAAACCCTTCTGCCCGCCGCCGGCTTGCCGACGTACGGGACAGAGCCAAATCCTTGTTAGGGTTTCGGCATCTACAGTGAAAACCCGATCTATTTTTGGGGATCTCGGGGCTAGATGAACAAACAAGAAAACAGAAAGACAGATTCGATCCGTATAGAAAAGATCCAAACCCTAGTTAGGGTTTCGGTATGAACAGAAGAAAGAAATTCGATCTCGGATCGAAAGAAAACGAGTTTGTGCAAACCCTAACACTGAAGAAAAGGGTCGGCGGGACTTGCTGGTTTTCCCGTCGCCGCCACCCATGCCCGAGCTCTCACCGGCTGAAAGAAATAGAAAGAGAACACTAAGCCCTCGGCGCCGGCTTACTTGAGTTCGTGCCGACGCGCGGGTGTGCGTCCTCATCCCGCGCTCCCCGCGCTCATCCTCTCGGGCTCGGGCTCTCGGGCTCGGGCCTTAAGGAGAACCACCGCAGTGCTACTCGATGGCACCGCGCGCGACTCCGGCCGCACGCGTGCGCCGGCGAGGGGCACCACGGCGGCGCCGTCCACTCCATCGGGAGCTCGCCACTAGCGCCGTCTTCCTGGGTCGACGGTGGCTGTGCGTGCAAGCAAAGCGAGGGAGAGAAAGAGGAGCAGCCGGAGAAGGGGCGCCGACGGCCATGGCGGCCGCGGCCGCCGCCGCTGCTCGGTTCGGGTCTGAGGAGAAACGGCGAGTGAGAGGAGAAGGGAAAAGGAAGAATGAATTAGGGTTTGGGGGAGACGGCGGCCAGGCGGGGGTTTTTGTCCGAGCGAAGTGTGCGGACGGCCGTCGGATGGAGTCGGATGCGATCGGTCGGCTCCGATCGACCGGGCTCCTTTCGGCCCAGGAGGGCAAGCCAAATCCCGGCCCAGGCCCAGGTTGCGGCCTGGGCGCGGAGAGGAGAGCGCGCGCGTGCCGGGTGGGCCGCGCTGGGCCGCGCCGGATGCAGGCCTCGGGCCAGTTTGCCGAATGTACAGTGTTGAGATTCTTTTATTTTCCGGAAGCTGTTTTTCATGGTTTTGAGTTAAGATTTGATACTAGAGATTAACAATTATTTGTTCAGAGACTAGTTAAATAATTTATAAAGTGCTTCTGGAAAATATTGTTAAGAGTATTTTCATGTTTCCGCTGCAAAGTTGATGTTGAATATCTTTTAATTAAATTCGAACTAACGGGAGAATTTAATTTTGAGATAAAGTTTCAAGTGAATTATGATATTGTTATTTTCTGACCAACGTTGATGATAACAATATTATAAATTTAAATGTGAAGTTTGATTCTCTGGTAAATTTTGCGTCAATGTGACGAACTTTTCCAGAGACTATAAGCATCAAGAAATGTCTCTGATAAAGTGAAAAGTTTTCCGCTGCAATGATATTGATTATCATTAAATTAATTGAGATTGTATACGTTAATTCTATTTCTGCCCAACGGTGATGTAGAATTAATGTAAAAGAATATTGTTTTATTCTATTTTTTGCCCAACGGTGATATAGAATAAAACTGCAAGTTATAAAGTTTAATGAGCATGTTTTAACCAGACCAACGTAGGGTTATTTTCATGCTCATTGTTGTTGATTATCGTTGATCAATGTTTTTCAGAAAAGACCTTTAGAAAGAAAAGAGCTGGGTACTTGTGACTCAGAAGCTGGAAAGTGAAAGTCATTACTTAGAGAATGGCTTGAAAAGGAAAATAATTCAGGGACATTGGTCCAAAGTATGATTTTAGTACATGAAATGTGTTTTATGTACTCTCTATGAAGAAGCATTTGTTTAAGTTTCAGTCATTATGACAAGTTGTAATAAGAAATATGCATATTTAATTTGACCAATGTTGGATTAAATGTGTATGTTACAGAATATTTGGATTTATTTCTGAATTTGATTATGGAATGTGAAAGCCAATTCTGGCTTTAATGTCCCTTATGGGAAATTGTCCCGCATGGCGGGAAAAAGTTTGTGATGGCTCATGTGCCTAAAGTATATCCCAGAGTGGGAGAAAGAATGAAAAGTTTGGGTAGCTTTTATGCTATCACAGTGTTGACCATGACATGGTCCTGGGCTAAGGCCATGAGGGGAGCAATCCCAGATAAAGAAAGCATGCAAGCATGACTTGCAAAAGTAAAGTTAAGTAAGGACTTTGTTAAGTTCTTAAAGTGGAATGAGGAAAGTATACTCCCATAAGAATCAAAATATGACTTTGTTTGCATGACATGGTCATGTGAATAAAGCAAATTATAGATGTCTCCTCGTTCACAAAAGCTCAGAATAGTTTCGAAATTATGGCAGTAAAGTTCGTGCCATATTTCGAGGGGGAGAATGGTGAGGTTATACTAAGAAAGATAAAGATTAAAAAAGATACTCTTCATTTCCCTGTGCCTCAAAATGCAATGCATGATATGCATTAAGGCAAGAGTGTGATCTATAAAAGATGAATGTGACCGTTGAGGGAGTAACGATACCCCTAAGTAAAGAAAGAAATAGCTAAATTCCTATACCTTTATGGTTCTGATAGGAAGATAGCATAGTGAGCCAGTATTTATACTGGACGAGCGGTGCTTAAGGCACCATATGATTTTGATAGATTAAACCCAAATAAGAAATTTGAGGAAGCACCATCTTTTC
Source organism: Coix lacryma-jobi var. lacryma-jobi (assembly GCA_009763385.1). Classification (NCBI taxonomy): domain Eukaryota; kingdom Viridiplantae; phylum Streptophyta; class Magnoliopsida; order Poales; family Poaceae; genus Coix; species Coix lacryma-jobi. The sequence continues at coordinate 33,767,212 of CM019824.1, read as the reverse complement.
AAAAGATGAGATAATCTGGGAGAGCATGGTATGTAGAGATCAAAGACTTGAAGAGAAGTGGGACTTCGTGCCCACTCCAATGACTCAAGAACAATCATACCTGTTGATGTTGTATGGCCTATACAACACTTGTTGTTAGCTCTTCTAGAAAGATGAGTAATGTAAAGTATCAATTGCCTATTGGCAATGAAAGAGCAATAACATCCCATATAAAAGAGTGCCATTTTAAGTTATTCCTAAAAGAGCCAAAACAGTAGACTGTAATGGGTCTACAAGATACAATGTGGCTCCGGAGGGAACATAGAGAGATTATGGTAAAAGGATTCACATAAAGGAAAGAAAACACTTTAACGAGTGTTAATGGCACGTAATGTTTAGAGTTGCATCAGATAGATGTAAAGACGACACTAATTGATGGGGATTTGTGCGAAAAGTTTACATGGCACAACCTAACGGTTTTGTCATGAAAGGAAAATAAAGTTTAGGATGCCATCTGCAGAAATCCATTTAAGGATCCAAACGGGCATCTAAATAGTGGTATTCAAGGTTTGATGCCACAATAGAAAGTTTGGGTTTTAAAGAGAATGAGAAGGACAATGACATTGTGCAAAGTTCAAGAATAGGAAATTCATTTTCCTAAACCTTGTATGTGGATGACACCTTGCTTGCTGGCAATGGTGTTAATCTACTATTGAAAAGTAGTCATTGCCCTAAATTACATAAGATTGATATCGGTGAATCGTCATTCGTCTATGAATTGAAATTTACCGAGACAAGAGAAAGGGGTATTAGAAATGTCTCAAGTGTATACTTGAGAAGATTCTAAAGAAAATAAAGTATCTATGTGTGTAAACATATGCCTGTTCCTATGGTCAAGGGTAATAGTTTTTGAGAATTTTCAGTGTTCCAAGAATAGATATGAGAATCGATAAAATGGACGTCCTATATGCTTCGGCTGTTGGAAGCTTAATGAGTGCACAAGTATTTACCCTGACATAGTTCATGTATCCGGGATTTTGTCAAATGTCCAATCCAGATATAGATCACTGGAATGGAAGTGTTGCAATTGTGCAAAGTTTTATATGTCTCATGACGAGTATAAGAGAACAAGTACTCTCAAATGGTTGTGAGTACAACTGATATGTTTGAGCGAGATGTGTAGTAAAATCCACATTAGTAACTAACACTCGCAGTTGGAGTTTTATTGTGGAAAAGCTCCAAAGGAACAATAGTGGTGTCATGATGATGCACACTTATCATGTAGCTTATCATGAGGCAAAAAGGACAGGCGAAATGGTTAGAAACCTATACCCGGAGTTCATAATGGTAAACAACAGCAATAACCATTTAAGAAGTTTGCTCCTAAGACAACGGGTCAAGTGTGCTGCCAAACACATTGGCATTGGATTGTACGTTGTGAAGGAGAAAGTCCAGAATCATACTTTTAGATGTGAGTATATTACGGATCCGTTTCGCAAAGGCTTACCGCCCAGTGTGTTCAGACAATACACAGTCGACATGGGTTGTATGGTAAGGCCTATGATTTCTGGACAATAAAGGGCCCCAAAGTTAAAGAACCTATTTCAAAACAGAGACGTGTATTGTAGCTTTTGATTCTATTGACAATTGATCGTGACGATGAGGCACGCTCTATGCATCGATCTGTGATGGAATGGTAAAAGAAATAAATGAGAAGTTTAAAGATATGAGTTGAGATCAAGGGGGAGAATGTTGGATTGATCTCCACCAGTTAGGCCCAACGGCCTAACTGGACCCTGATCTGCATCATGCATCCTGATCGGGGATGCCCAGCCCATTAGCAGGCTGGTGGGCCCCCGTCGCACAGTGCCTATAAAGAGGAGGTGGGGGCAGGGCTCTAATGAAGAGGTTGACAGCCGCTGCTACAGTAACCCACCGTCCTAACCCTAATCCGATCCCGAGGGTGGCACTGCCAGCGGCGGGAAGCGCTACCAGCGTCTCTGCCCCTACATCGACCGTCGCTGCCCGTGCGCAGATCTTCACCGATGAACCTGATGGCGGGCTCTTCCTCCATCTCCGATGGTCTGTGTTCCTCTACCTCCCTCTCGGATCTAGTGCGTAGGCACTGTTCTTCTTTTCCCGAGAGTTTCTCCCCACTGATCCACCGCGAAATTTAACACATTCACCCGTATTTCGTCAAGAGGAAATATCATCGCACACAACCAGAAGGGAGGCCACCGGATGGCGAGCAACCATGCATCAAGGCACCCCCACAACAAACACCTATGACTACTGGATCCTTAGTGTTTTAGATTACATAGCATGGGGGATATACGGTAATACGGAGCGTCATTGAACAGCGCAACTAACCAACTAGCCTGATCAGTCCAGTCCAGTCCTCCAGCTCGTCCACGCGCACGCCGATCAATCAGCTCAGCTCTCAGCGTCGGAGACGAGGCTAAAGTAGACGGTGTAGAACTCGTCCTGCAGGCTCCGCAGCGGCTCCAGCAGGAAGTTCCGCGCCGTCCCGCGCGCCGCGAAGCTCAGCGGGTGGTACCGCCTCAGCGGCGCTGCCGCGCGCGCGAAGCTCGCCGCGCGCCGGAACGCCCTCTCGCGGCTCGCGCTGGCGCCGTTGTTGCCCCGGCGGCAGGCGACTCGCGCGGCGGCGTCCGCCGTCGTCACGAAGCACCCCGGCCTGGTGGCGAGCTCCAGCGACACCGAGCCCGGCGCGCCGTCCAGCCCCGGCACCGCGTTGAAGAGGGTGTCGCGGCCTCCGGGGCGGCCGACGGCGAGGCCGGCGGTGACCGCCATGCCCGGCCTGTCGAACGGCTCGATCGTCACGTTCGGCCCTCGCATCGGCAGCAGCTCGCCGCCGCTGCTGCCCGCCTGGCCGTAGACGCGGAACGTGGCGTGCACGCACGCGTCGGTGCCTGGGGCCGGCCGCTCCTGCATCTCCAGCTTCGCGTCGGCGATCGACATCGACAGGACGAAGGTCCGGCCGCCAGCGCGCTGCGTCAGGGTGACGAGCTGCGAGTTGAGCGTCTCCGAGGGGAGCGGAGTGACCCAGTCGGCGACGGAGGCGGCGTTCGTGGCGTTCACTTCCCAGATGCTCGGGGTCAGGCCGTCGTTGGAGTGGTTGCTGTCTGTCACTGGCACCTTGCCGTGCGTCAGGCCGGCGAGGAGGTGCGGCCCGAAGAGCACCGCTTGGATGGACGCGTACTCCGGCCGGTCATCTGAAACGAAAGCTCCGTTTCAGCCTCTAGTTCAGAGTTCAGACAATAAAATTTGTTTTTCTTCAGGATCCTAATACAATCAATGGCGGTCTGTATAAGATTTCGTACCTTTGATTGCCTCAGTTCTGAGGGTAATGGGGAATTGGAGAGTCAAGGTATCATCGGCCCACAGCTTGGTCACCGTCAGGAAACCACCTGCAACAAAACAAAACAAAACAAAACAAAGAAACAGGTTGCAGGCATCGCATTTTCTTCCTTGAAGTGTTATATTTTAAATCAAGATTTTCATATACCATTAGTTGAGTTGCCAGTGGATGTCAGGTTGAGCTTCTGACCATTCAGAATTGCCGTTGTGTTATCTGTCGATGTCCATGATGGGATCCTGACACTCACCTTTGCTCGTTGGCATCTCCCTGAACATTTGAAATGTGAAAGAAATAACAATATAATCCTGATCCTTGCCAACCAATAATGGAGCCTGCAGATCATGGCTGGATGACTGTTATTGAGAAGCTACCTTTGCGGAAATGGTGAGCGAAACTTTGAAAAAGGGGTCCGTTGATAAAAGAGGTTTGGCCCGCTGATGGACAGTGAGGCCTATGGCTTTCCAATCGAAGGTGCTCGGTATGTACTGGATGATGTAGAGCCCTGGCATTTCACCCTCCTCCAGGAAATATATGGAATCCCCTAGCTTTGAGAATGATTCTATCCCTGTCAACACAGACCAGAAGATTAAGGCAGCAGCAACAGCAAACAGAGTAACTTTCACAATCACAGAGTTATCTAAGAAGAGAATACCAGTGCCATAGCAGCACCAAAACGTGTCGTTCGGACCTCCCCATCCCCCTGGATTCTTGGGTGGAAGGCCGGCGGGGGACCGGCCACTGACACTCTTCGATCGCCCAGGCCCCATGGGAAGAAAGTAGAGCATGACACCAGGCTGTGTTCCCCTCTGGTTGCCCATGATCCCGTTGATGAGCAGCCTCTCGTAGTGGTCTGCGTACTTGGCCTCCTTTGTCCACCGGAACAGGTTCCGCGACACCTGCAGGGCAAGCAAGTCTCAGGATCGTGTCTTGTGCAATGTGTTGAGAGCTGAGTAGTGGGGCTCTGCTCACCTTGAGGAAGTTGTAGGTGGCACAGGTTTCCTCGTTCGAGTTGATTTTGATCTCGTCCACCAGTCGCTTTGGGTCATGCCTGGCATACACAAAGAATTTGGAGCAAGGAGATTGCCATGAAGCCATGAACTCTGAAAAAAAAAGCGCATGGTGAATGCAAGTGTTATGACTCACCAGTGTTCCATTGTAGATGTACCTCCAGTTGCGAATGTATGAGAAGAATTCACCACATCAAACAAGTAAGTTGAGATGTCCTGTGTCATGGATTGGTTTTGTGTTCAGTAACTCAAATTGTAAAGGAACAAGACAGACATTTCGTATCGATTTCTTTACTGCCTGAGCAGCGAACAGTCAAACAAGAGAGCGCACAATATTATCAGTCATGCAGGAGTCCTTGGTAAAGCCGAAACAACTTTTCGTTTACCTTGTAAAGATGATCACCAACGACCTCATATCTCTTCTGAGCACCAATGAGGACGGGGAGATGCGTATTTACATGCAAGCCCGATAAGTCATCTTTCTGAAAGACGGAGATCGACGTCGCTTAATTGATGGTAGACCAGACTGGAAATGTAAAAGTAAAAATCCCAACTCCCAAGTACGTACTTACATGAAGGCCAAGTGGTCCAAGGAAGCACGGTTTGTCGAAAAGATGAGCCATCGTCAGGTGTTTCGGGTCTTTCTGTAGGGAGTAAAGAAGCAATGCCGTGAGTGAGAACAACATAACTAATAACAAAAAGATTGCAGAGAGATGCACAATCCAAGTCAAGATACTACTGAATACTACCAACTGTAATGACACTATAAGATTATTACCGTTATAGTGTAGAGCTGGTACATGACGTCGTTGAATCCACCGGTCTCCTCGTTCATTGCCTCCCAATGCCTCTGAATAGTGTAGTTCTGTATCAGCTTCTTCACACGGCTGCTGAAGTAGTCAGTCATCCACAGCACCACGTCAAGACCTTTCTTGTTACTGGCCAACATATACTGATCGAGAAGTCCCTGCATGATCTGTCAGAACACCAAAGCGTCAGATGATAAAGCAACGTCTGATCTGGGGTTTCAGTTCTCAGTGCACAACGCTGCTGCTTCAATGTCTGATCTGCGCGGTACCTTGTGGGTGGTGTAGTATGGCGACCATGCCTCGTCCAGCTGCTCGTACAAGTCGAACATGGTCTCGGGATACGCCGAGAGGTACCCCGTGCCCATCTTCTTCTGGCAGCCGTGGAGAATGTCCACCACCCTCGCCATCCTCTCCCTGAGGGTGCCGTTGCGCGTGGCCGCCCACATGTGCGCGCTCGCGCTCAGGTAGTGCCCTGCGAAGACACACGAGAGCAGAGTAGCAGACTGTTCATCAGCTAATGGTGGAGAATGGAGATGGAGGCGGCGAGGGTGAAAGTGAAATGAGGGAGAAGATAGAAGTCCCACTCCACCGATGGGCGATGGGCGATTGAGAATGAAGCGGCAACGGAATTTTTTAAAAGGGCGGCTACGAACCTGCGAAATGGCCGCGGAGCTGGCCGCCCGGCGCCTCCCAGCCGCCGTAGGGGTCCCCGACGGTGGGCAGGCCGGCCTGCTGGCGGAAGGTCCAGGTGAGGCGGTCCGGGTCGAGGTAGAGCAGGTACTCGAGGTTGGTCCGCTGCGCCTGCCAGTACATGGAGGAGGAGGACGAGCCGGCGGGGAGGCGGTCGTCGTCGTCGCCGTGGAGGCGGACGTCGTGCAGGGACGCCGGCGACAGCAGCTCCCCCGGGCCCGGCTTGCCGGCGCCGTAGTCTCTCGGCCCGCCGCCGCGCGTGAGGCTGCGGTATAGCGCCAGCCAGTCGAACTCGGCCCGGCCGCCGCCGCCGCCGCGGAGCCTGCGCGGGAGGAGCGCCATCCACGTGGCCTCCTCCGTCGGTGTGAGGTGCTGCAGGCCGTCGTCGTGCCGCCCCTGCGTGTCGTTGTAGAGGCGGTCCGTGCACAGGTGCAGCGCCGCGCCGCGCTCCACGAACGCCGCCGCGCACAACAGCAGCAGCAGAGCCGCCGTCGTCGCCGCAGCCATGGCTAATGCCATCGTCTCTAGTGATGATACAAAGACTCTGAGAAAAGCGCGTATATATAGGCCGCCGGCCGGCGAAGGTGGCGAGTGAGTCAAGTGTCAGAAGACGGGGTCGATAAAGCGTCAGAGGAGACGAACTGGGTGAGTGTGCGCGGGGTCGGTCTGCTGCAGCTCCGCACGCGCACCCAAGATACGGAGTAGTCGCCACGTTTCTCGAGCTCGTCGTGCCCACGCCCCACTTCCCTCCTTCCTCGGCTCCTCCGCAACCGCCGCCCGATTAGCCCTCGTCCTCGTCCTCGGAGCCCTGTTGGCAAACTCCTTTCCTCTGTTCCTCGTCGTCATCTCCTCGTCTGCGTGTCGAGTTTGAACTTTGGACTTTGATGAACCAGTGCCCACTGCCCAGGCCCGTCCAGTGAGTCTCTCTAACGCTCTTGGGCCAAAATCAGGACGGGTGGGCCTCAGTCAAATGCACAATAATGTTTTTCCTTTCAATAAAAATCTGAAAATAGTGTTGCGTTAACAAAGTATATCGATTATGCTGCGTTGATGATGTACGAGCTCATCCTTATTATGCAAAAACACTGTAAATAATTTGATGTCAGCTAGTAAAGTACCGTTGAGATAACCATCCTCCTCCGGTCCTCCTAATAAAAAATACAAAACCCAAGTATTCTCCGACTCTTAAATCAATTTTTGATGGTCATAAATTCCACATAATTCCAAAGGTATGCATTTCCAACGAGACACCAAAATTTGGAGCGAGCAGCACGCACAGCTGGCGTACCTAAACTTGCACCAAGTTTATCTCCTACATCTTGTCTTTTGCACTGAATGGATACATGGGAGGCAAACGGTCTGTTCAGCTCTGTTGCAGCTTTGTCATTCTTGACAAGGCAGTACCAATAATCAGCTCACCATCTGTCGGTGGTACAAAAAAGGGGTACCCCCAATCAACGCAAACACCCGAACGCTCTGTCTCCGTCTCGCCCGAGCCCTCCCAGCCAGGCCTCGGGCGAACGCTCTGTCTCCGTCTCGCCCGAGCCCTCCCAGCCAGGCCTCGGGCGAACGCTCTGTCTCCGTCTCGCCCGAGCCCTCCCAGCCAGGCCTCGGGCGAACGCTCTGTCTCCGTCTCGCCCGAGCCCTCCCAGCCAGGCCTCGGGCGAACGCTCTGTCTCCGTCTCGCCCGAGCCCTCCCAGCAAGGCCTCGGGCGAGCACGATCGCTCTCCGTCTCGCTCGAGCCCTCCAGGCCTCGGGCGAGCGCGCCCCCACACCTCGAGCCTTAACGCACGGACCTCGAGCCGTGCAGACAGCCGTACCAGCCCCACGCTACGTATTTAATGCCTTCACCTACTCCGGTCATGTCCACTAGTGCACAGCATGTACCACAGTAACCCGGTGTAAAGGTCAAATCTCGTTTTCACCACAAGCATGGGCAAAAGGGCACCAGTACAGCACTGTACGGCCAAGCCAGGCACTGCAACTCCTCGAGGCCGGATACGCGCCCCTCGAGCCCTGCACTGTAACCCCTCGAGGCCGGCTACGCGCCCCTCGAGCCCTACACTGTAACACCTCGAGGCCGGCTCCGCGCCCCTCGAGCCCCCGTGGCACCACCTCGAAGCCGGCTCCGCGCCCTTCGGGCCCTAACTACTTTCGTGCTATTGGAGGACAGGTACCCCAAGACCCGGAGGGACCTCACCGCGTACTGTACATTCCGGGATGGGTGCTGTACGGCTCCCGCCTTGTCGCGCCACCACGTCCGCGCCCAGGATGGAAGCCACGACCCAAGGACGCCTCAACAGCGACGATCACATCGGCTCCAGTGGCCCCGACAAGACAGGGTTCCTACCCTTCTCCGTATGGGGCACCATACGCCCCGACACCTGTAATACCTTTATGTAACCCTGGCCTCCCCTTGCTCTATAAAAGGGGACGATAGGGCCCTCATTCAAGGAGACGAACACAACACACGAGTCCACACACAGGCACGAGTCCGGACTCCGGTCCACGCTCGCTGAGCTTGTATTCTCCCCTGTACGAGCACTTAGGTGCAAGTAATACAAGAACATCCCCCGCTGGACGTAGGGCCTTCTTTGCCCGAACCAGGATAAATCCTTGTGTCCTCTTGCATCACCATCCAGGAAGAGAAGCACGCGATCATATCACTCGTTGGTGTGATACCCCCGGGTACGAAACACCGACAGTTGGCGCGCCAGGTAGGGGACTTCGCGTGTCCGAGTCGATTTCTCGTTGATTCCTGGATGGCTTCATCCCCTCTTCCGTTCTCGGCTGGTGCCGTCGTCTGGTTCGGGAGCCTCGAGTTCCTGGCCACAGGCAACGGCAACGAGCTGACTCTGCTCTCCACAGAGGGCCTGAGCGGAGTGCGTGTCACGCCACCCCGCGCGGGGGGCGTGACGCGTCGCCCACACCACCACACGTCGCCACATTGCGAGCGGCGCCGTCGTCACCGTCGTCGCCGGGCGCAGGCGGTGCCCGCGGCAAACCCCTACGCCCCCGCAGCCGGTGCAGGGTCCCCAAGGGGAAACCAGCCCGGCGCGCGGCCGGAGACCTCCAGGGCGCACCCGCGCCCGCCTAGCGACTTCACATTCGTCATGCGTACGGACCAGGAACCAGGCCAGAGGCCTCCGAGCCATGCGCCGTCGACGCCACTCAGCCTCCTCCCGCACGGGTCGCGCCGCGCTCGACGCCAGCGGTTCCCAGTCGGCCTCGACAACTCTGCGGCTGTATACTCCCACCGCCTCGACGAGCGCCATCAGGACCAGACGGTGGCGGACCGGGAGCAGCGTTCGGGCGCACTGCTGCGGGCCATGGCCAGCCTGGAGATCGTCCACCCCGCGTGCGTCGACCGCGACTTCTTGCGAGCCTTCGAGCCACCTCGGCGAGGCACCGTCGGAGAATGGTACCGCGAGCTGCGGTCCCAGCATCGGCCAAGGCGACGTGCCGTCAACAGCTCCGACTCCGACGAATACGACTACCACGACCCCGACCTCTGGGATCCCACCAGGGAGTGCTTCCAACTCGAGGGAGTCGTATGCGATACCGAGGACGAAGGCGACGACGACAGGCCAGCACTCGACCTAGAGGGACCTAGCGACGTGGCCGCGGCAGGCGGATCACGCGTTCTGGGAAGGAACGAACCTCCGGCACCGGTTGTGCCGCCTAAGCACGACGATGGCCGGGCGGCGCAACTCGCCCAAGTGCAAGAGGCAATCACCAAAGCCGAGGAGGAACGGCGACACCTGCTGCAGCTCCGGCAAACCCTGATGCAGGAACCACCCCAGCCCCGAGGAGCCGGAGCTCGAGGCCGGGCTCGAGAGGTCCACCGGCGGATCCTCGAGGACGGGGCACCAGCACGCCCCGAGGTATGTTTCCCGCGAGCTGGGCAGAACGTGGTGGCGGCGGCTATGATGCTCTGTGACCTGCCCGCCGTCTCCAACCCCGATGCCAGGCGCATGCTCGGAGAAATGAAAAACCTCCTCGAGACAGCCGCGGTACAACAGGCCGAGAGCTCGGCGTCACGCCGACGCGGAGCAGCCTCGGGGAGACCGGCGGACACGCCCCACGACGCTCGCGAGGCATCCGTCCACCAGCCGGACGCATCTCGAGCTAGGCCAGTCCGCGAACGGATCGTCGACAACCGGCCGCCTCGAGACCCCAACGACGCCCGCAACGACATCAACCGACGGCGCAAGGACAAGGGGGCCCAAGAGCGTGGCTATAGCGCCCATCGAGGGGGGCGCTACGACAGCGACGAGGACCGGCAGGTCCTCGAGCCCCCGGGCCCCCGAGTCTTCAGCCGGGCCATCCGCAGCTCGACCCTCCCCGACCGCTTCCGACCGCCGACCAACATCGTGAAGTATGACGGGGAGGTCGAGCCCAAGCTCTGGCTCTCGGACTTCCGCCTTGGCTGCCAACTGGGCGGAGCGAAGAACGACGACCGCGTGATCATACGTCAACTCCCACTTTACCTCTCGGACACCGCACGCCGGTGGCTCGAGGGGCTCCCGCCGGATCGGATCCATGACTGGGCCGACCTAGTCAGGGTCTTCGACGGGAATTTCAAGGGGACCTGCGTGCGTCCAGGCAACCCCTGGGACCTACGGCGTTGCAGGCAGGCGGCGGACGAGCCCCTCCGCGACTTTGCTCGACGGTTCTCGAAGCAACGTCTCGAGCTCCCCCACGTGCCTGACGAGGACGTCATCTCAGCGTTCCTCGCGGGCACGACATGCCAAAAGCTTGTTCATGAGCTAGGACGCTACCGTCCCGGGACGGTCGAGGACCTGATGGATCGCGTCACCAGCTTTGCTTCGGGCGACGAAGCAGTGGGGGCTTTCTTTGGCCGTTCCACGGACAAAGGCAAGGCGGTGATCGCGCCGGAGGGCTCCAACAAGGGCAACGACGCCAAGAACGACAACAATGACGGCAACAAAAGGAAGAAAAACAAACGCAAGGGCCAGAAGGCGAAGCGTGGCGCCGATGACGACGACGACAAAGAGGTACTCGCGGGCGCCCTCGAGCCTAAGAAGCCCCGAGCCCCCCCCGATGGGGCTGTTTTCGACCAGATGCTCGAGGATCCCTGTACCTACCACAGGGGCCCCGTAAACCACAAGTTGAAGGACTGCCGACTGTTGAAGGGCTACTACTCCAAGCTCGCCGATAAGAGGGATGACGCGCCTAAGGGAAAGGATACCGATCGACGCGGCGGCAGGAACGCAGATGGCGACTTCCCCCCGGTGCGCGACTGCTACATGATCTACGGGGGGCCGACCGTCGGGCTCTCAGCTCGAGAAAGAAAGAAGGAGCGCCGGGAAATCTTTTCGCTTAGCCACGACGCCCCCCGGTATCTTGACTGGTCCGATGCGCCAATCACGTTCGACCGTGACGACCATCCGGACCGTGTCATAAACCCGGGGGCTTACCCCCTCGTCGTCGACCCCATCATAATCGACGTTCGGTTCTCCAAGGTATTGATGGATGGGGGCTCGAGCCTCAACATCATATACCTCGAGACCCTCGACCTCCTGGGGATTTCAGAGGGACAGCTCCGACCCAGCGTCGGGGGATTCCACGGAGTAGTACCAGGAAAGAAGGCCCACCCCCTCGGGCGCATCGACCTGCCGGTCTGCTTCGGCACGCCGGCAAACTTCCGTCAGGAAACGCTCACCTTCGAGGTGGTCGGCTTCCAAGGGACCTACCACGCCATCATCGGCCGGCCAGGCTACGCCAAGTTCATGGCGATTCCTAACTACGCGTACTTGAAGCTCAAGATGCCGGGGCCAAAAGGGGTCATCACCGTTGACACCTCCTACGAGCACGCATACCACTGCGACGTGGAGTGCATCGAGCGGGGGGAGGCCAACGTCCACCTCGACTCGCTCGAGGCCTTGGCGGCTCTGGCCACCGAGGGGGCCCCAGAAGCAAAGCGTCACGCCGGCACCTTCGAGCCGGCTGAGCACACCAAGCAAATACCCGTCGACCCGACCTCGGCCAATGGCAAGATGCTGACCATCAGTACCAGCCTCGAGCCCAAATAGGAAGCAGTGCTCGTCGACTTTCTCCGCGCGAACATCGACATGTTTGCGTGGAACCCCTCGGACATGCCGGGCATACCGAGGGAAGTCGCCGAGCACGCCTTGGAGATCCAGGCCGGGTCCAGACCGGTGAAGCAACGCCTGCGCCGCTTTGACGAGGAAAAGCGCAGGGTCATCGGCGAGGAGGTGCACAAGCTTTTGGCGGCCGGATTCATCAAGGAGGTATTTTACCCAGAGTGGCTAGCTAACCCTGTACTAGTTAGGAAAAAGAATGGAAAAATGCGGATGTGTGTAGATTACACTGGTCTGAATAAAGCATGTCCAAAAGTTCCATTTCCTTTACCTAGAATTGACCAGATCGTCGATTCCACTGCTGGGTGCGAAGTGCTTTCGTTCCTTGATGCGTATTCCGGCTACCACCAAATTAGGATGAGAAAATCCGATGAGCTCGCGACCTCTTTTATCACGCCATTCGGTATGTATTGCTATGTTACGATGCCCTTCGGCCTTCGAAACGCCGGGGCAACGTACCAACGATGTATGCAGCACATCTTTGGCGAGCACATAGGCAAGACCGTCGAGGACTACGTCGACGACATCGTGGTTAAAACTAAAAAAGTAGGGAACCTCATTAGCAACCTCGAGACCACGTTCGAGTGCCTCCGGGCCAAGAATGTGAAGCTCAACCCCGAGAAGTGTGTCTTTGGTGTGCCTCGAGGCATGCTACTTGGCTACATCGTCTCACAACGGGGGGATCGAGGCAAACCCTGAAAAAATCTCAGCAGTCACGAGGATGGGCCCGATTCGTGACCTCAAGGGTGTGCAGAAAGTAACAGGCTGCCTAGCCGCTCTCAGCAGATTCATCTCGAGGCTGGGGGAAAAAGCACTACCTCTCTACCGCCTGCTAAAAAAGACGGAACACTTTGCGTGGACCGCCGAAGCCGAGGAGGCCTTAACCAAGTTGAAGGGGCTGCTGACTTCTGCACCAGTTCTCGTGCCCCCGCGACCAGCCGAAGGTGACGATACCCCCGAGCCCCTCCTCCTCTATGTGGCCGCAACCACTCAGGTGGTTAGCGCGGTCATAGCCGTCGAGAGGCACGAGGAGGGTCATGCATTGCCGGTCCAGCGACCGGTATACTTCACCAGTGAGGTACTCTCCGAGGCCAAGGTCCGGTACCCGCACATCCAAAAGCTGCTCTACGGCATCATCGTCACAAGGCGCAAGCTCCAGCACTACTTCCTCGCTCATCCCGTGACGGTGGTGTCGTCCTTCCCCCTCGGAGAGATCGTCAACAATCGGGAGGCCACGGGGCGCATCGCCAAGTGGTCCGCCGAACTAATGGGGGAGACCATCACCTATGCCCCGCGAAAGGCCATCAAGTCGCAAGCGTTGGCGGACTTCGTTGCTGAATGGACCGACACTCAGCTCCCGCCGGCACAGATTCAAGCCGAGCTCTGGACCATGTACTTCGATGGATCCCTCACGAAGACGGGGGCAGGAGCAGGCCTGCTCTTCATCTCACCCCTCGGAGTACACATGCGCTACCTGCTACGCTTGCACTTCCCCGCCTCCAACAACGTCGCCGAGTACGAGGCCCTCGTCAATGGGCTGCGCATCGCCCTCGAGCTCGGGGTCCGACGCCTCGACGCCCGAGGAGACTCGCAGCTCGTCGTCAACCAGGTTATGAAGGCTTCAAGCTGCATCGATCCCAAGATGGAGGCATACTGCGGGGAGGTGCGCAAGCTGGAAGACAAGTTTTACGGCCTCGAACTCAACCACGTAGCTCGGAAGTACAACGAGGCCGCAGACGAGCTGGCAAAGTTGGCGTCCACGCGCGGCACGGTACCGCCAGACGTCTTCTCGAGGGACGTCTTCGAGCCATCCGTCGAAATCGACCCGGGGGCTGGCCCCTCGACGCCACCCCTCGAGCAAGACACGGGGGCTCGACTCTCAACGCCACCCCTCGAGAAGGACCCCTCGACGTCCGCAGAGGCTATGCAGGTCGACGCACACGCCTCCTCGTCATCACGGCCCCTCGACTGGCGGACGCCCTACCTCGACTACCTGACGCGAGGCGAGCTACCAGAAGACAAGACGGAGGCCCGACGCATCGCTCGGAGGGCCAAGACCTACGTCATCTACGGCGACGAACGGGAGCTATACCGACGAAGTCCGACTGGGATCCTTCAACGCTGCATCCCACTCGAGGAAGGACGCAAGCTCCTCGACGATATGCACTCGGGGGCTTGCGGCCACCACGCAGCGCCGAGGGCCCTGGTTGGGAACGCTTTCCGTCAAGGCTTCTATTGGCCGACCGCCATTGGGGACGCCAAGCGTTTGGTCCGAGCGTGCCATGGGTGTCAATTCTACGCCAAGCAAACGCACCAGCCTGCACACGCCCTGCAGATGATCCCAATCACTTGGCCATTTGCCGTTTGGGGGCTCGACCTCATGGGTCCCCTCAAAAGGACAAGTGGAGGGTACACACACATGCTCGTGGCCGTCGACAAGTTCACCAAGTGGATCGAGGCTAAGCCAATAGGAGACCCCACCTCCGAGAGGGCTGTCGAGTTCATCGCCAACATCATGTACCGGTTCGGGGTGCCTAATGTCATCATCACCGACAATGGCACCCAATTCACGGGCAAAAAGTTCACCAACTTCTGCGATGACAACAACATTCGCGTAACCTGGGCCTCGGTCGCATACCCCCAATGCAACGGGCAGGTCGAGCGCGCCAACGGCATGATACTCCATGGGCTAAAGTCGAGGCTGTTCAAGACCCTCAAGAATTTCGAAAAGGGGTGGGCTACAGAACTCCCCTCGGTGCTGTGGGGCCTCAGGACTACGCCGAGTCGAGCCACCGGGTTCACTCCGTTTTTCCTAACCTACGGCGCCGAGGCCGTCTTACCTACGGATCTCGAGTACGGCTCACCTCGACTTCGAGCCTACAACGAGCAAACCAGTGACGAAAGGCTCGCCAACGCCAAGGACCAGCTCGAGGAGGCCCGAGACGTGGCGCTCATCAACTCTGCACGCTACCAGCAAACACTTCGATGCTACCACGACAAGCACGTGCGCAAAAGGGACCTGGCGGTGGGGGACCTCGTGCTTCGACGGCTGCAAGATAATCGAGGGCGCCATAAGCTCACCCCTCCGTGGGAAGGCCCATACACCGTGGCCGAAGTGCTCAAGCCAGGAACATACAAGCTCTACGACGACCAAGGCAGGATCCTGGCGAACGCATGGAACATATCTCAGCTACGTCGCTTCTACCCTTAAGGGCCTCGAGGCCTTGTTCATTTTATTGCTTTGTACAAACACGTTGAATATGAATGGGCCAACTCGTGCGCCATCTTTCTTGTTCCTTAGCAACTTAAGGTAGCCTCGACCCTGCCTAGCTCAGGGTCGAGCCTCCCTCGGGGCTGACAAGGGGGTAAACGCCCCCCAGACTCCGGAAAAAACGCGTGTTTTCTTTTCAAAAATTTGACCCTCGTCTCGACTCGCGCCTCGAGTGAACTAGCGACGTCTAAATCTTAAAGTACCTCGAGCCTCCAAGGTCGGGGGGCGTCGACGTAGACGGCCACCTACGCCCCCGGGCTACAGTGCCCTACCTACGCCTCCCCTCGAGGGGCTCGCGACGTATCGAAGGAACACAGACTAAGTTAGCAGAAACTCGAGCTTGCGACAAAGAGAAGCGGTCAAACGCATTTGAAAAGAAAACAACTCTCTTCATAACCAAATCACATATACATTCGGGTCTCGGCGTACCCTCATTTATGTCATAGAATTCTTACAAGGGCCTCGACGCCCAAATTTGGCACGCAGGCCTCAGTCCTCGTCGGTGCGGTACTCCTCCCCGAGGTCCACGATGGCAGGCTCGACCTCGACGCCCGAGCTCGAAGGAGGAGGGCTCCCGACACCGCTGCTGGCGTCAGGAGGCAGCACGTCCTCCTCGAAGATCTTCGCGAGCGACGTCCCCGGCCTCTCCATCTTCTCCAAAATCTTGTCGACACGGCGGTTGTTCCACTCCTCATCCTTCCCCTCGATCTCGATGAAGCCATTCGCGACAACATGGACCGGGAAGCGGAAACCAGAGCGAACGACCGCGAGCGTCTGCTTGACGCCGTGATGGAGAGCTTGCCGGACACGGTCCCGCGCGGCTGCGTCGAAGAAGCACAAGGCGTCGACCAAGGCGTCGCCCCGAGCCATTGCACCTTCTGCCGCGGGTCACAGGAGGAGCACCCCACATGGGGCCGAGCCGGTCGAGAGAGGAGCGAGCCCGCTCCGCCACCATCGTCTCATCTTGGAGTTGGTCCAAGAGAGCCTGGTTCGTCCCGCGGAGCTCCTCAACCGTCTTCTCGACCCCTAGCGCGACAAACAAGGAAGAGTGAGACTGCGGCGTAACAAAAAACTTCGAGACCCAAACAAGAACAAGGTGTAAGCCTCAACGTCGCAGTGTTGCCCCAGTGCGGCGAGGTCGCTGGTCAGGCCCTCAGCACGCTGCTCCAAGCCTGCGCTTCTCGGCCAGTAGTGAGGAGCCTTCTCGACCTAAGGTCCTCGATCAGCCGGCCCGCATCTCACAAGGGCCAGATCCTTGCGGATCACCTCCTGCCGCGCCGCCCCCTCGGCAGCTCGGGCGGTGGCGACACCAATCTCTGGCATCTTCGGCCTCTTTTCTCGCCGCCTCCGCTGCGGTTCGGGCGGCGGCGGCCTCGCCACGGGCGTCAGCAGCCTCCTGCCTTCGCCGCCTCGGCTTCAGCCCAGGACAGAGGTGGCCTCGCTTCGGGCGTCCGCGGCCTCCTTCCTCGACGCTTCGAGAGCGGCGGCGGCCTCTCGGATGCGGCGGCCTCCTCGCGCCGGCGCTCCTCGCCGCCTCACCTCCTCCTCGCCTCTCGCCTCTAAGCCTCCTTGGATCTGAGCTCGCTCGCCAGCCACCCGGACCTCCGCCTCCGCCTCGAGCCGGCTCGCCATCTGGCGTTCCGGCTCAGCTCCGCGCGGAGATCTCGAAGCTCCGCCAGCCCGCGAGGGCGGCTGCACCTGCGGTGCGACCGGCCCGCCTCCTGGAGCAGGCCGCTCCGCCATAAGCACGGCCACCTCCCGGAAGATGGACCGCACCTCGCGCGGGGCCCCGCTGGGCCGGCTGCTCGATGGGAACCACGGCAAGGGGCGGGCTCAGTGGGACGGGAAACGGCCATATCGGTCGGTCGAGCTCGATGTCGGGCAGATCCTCCTCCGCCTCGAGCTGCCCCGACAGCGACCCGCCGCCCGACGGCACGGGCCCCGACTCCCTCCGTCCCTCCGCCGGACTTCCTGTTGCGGATCGATCGAGGGAAGGCTCGACCCCGGGCCTCTTCCCGGCCGGGCCCTCCGGCGCCTTGTCGGCGCTAGCCGGCACCTCGGGCGCCTCCACCGTCATCGAGCCCGCGGCGAGGAGCGGCCCCTGCTCCAGCTCGTTCAGGAGGTCCTCCACCGTCGGCTCCTTCTCCGCCGACGCCTCTTCCCCCCTTCCCTCCTCCGCAGCCCGGCCCGTGCTGGTCGGAGCCACAGGGGCGCAGTCTCCTCAGCCCCAGACGCCGGCGGGGCCGTGCTCGCCCCAGGCGCTTCCCCCGGAACACCCGTCGTGGTGAGGGGAAGGATGGCGCTCCCAGTTGGCACCATCGCGGGAGGAGGAGGGGGAGGAGGAGCGCTTCGGCGGATACGGTGGTGGCAGGCTCGATGCCATGAGCTGAGGCCCCTGCAATACGAGATGACGGAGATATCAGAACCAGGAAGAGTACCTCGACCCCTGTGGTCGATGGCGACGGCCTCACCAAAATTCGCGACGATCATCTGGCCCCTCGAGCCATGGCAGCTCGGGCCTTCTCCAGCCAAGCGGCTTCTCTAGCGGAGGAAGGTGCCATACCTCGAGGTGCCTGTGCCTCGACGGGGCTCGAGGTCTTGGCCCGCTTGGACGAAGCGAGGTCCACCTCCTGGTAGGAGCGCTTCCCCCTGAGAAGATGGAGATGGCACGCGTCATCAAAAGCAAAGAGGTGAAGCCTCACTACCGACGAGACCCAAGGAAACTACTCACCCGAAGCGGCGGCTGGGCTTCTTCCCGGAATCGCCGGACCCACTCGGGGGCTTCGAGCCCACCCCACGGCTCGAGCCCTGCGCCTGGGCCGTCTCCACAGGGCTGGGATGGGGGGAGGGCTCCCGACGCCTCCCATGGCTCGACCTCGAGGGAGAGCCCTCCTTCCGCCCCACATCGCGGGAGGGCGACCGTACCACCCTCGTGCTGACGTCGTGGCGCTCGCCCCGGCGCGGGCTCCGGGACCTGCTCCGGCGCCCGCGCTGGTGGTCGCGCCCTCCCGCGTCCGCTTCCGTGTCCCGGCGGCGGTGCGGCGATGGACTCCGGGGACGCTCGCGCCCCTGGTCACGAGACGCTCGGGGGCTCCCTCCCCGACGCTCGTGATGGCGCGGGCTCGACGCCTCTTCTTGGCGCCCGCCCCTCCGCGGGCTCGACGGCGCCCTTGACGGCTCGCGGGGGTCGGCCCGAAACCCTCCTGTCGTCGCGCCTCTCGAGGCCCGACCCCTCTCGAGACCCCCGCTGGGCTGACGCGGGGGCGGCCTCCGGGCGCTGTGGCGGAGGCGGCGGTCGGTCGGGGCTTCCTTACGACAGGGGGCACATCCGGCGCGGAGCTCGACGGACCTCGGGCCCCCGACGAGGCAGGGATCGGCGCCGCCTTCCGCGGCTGCGTCCCGCGCGACCCTTTTGTCGGGGGACCTCCAGTGTACCCTCCTGCACAGAGGAGCGGTCAGCCCTGTCATCAACGAGCCCCGCGCGCATCAAGCGCACATCCATCCCCTCGTCGTCGCCCTCCTCCTCATCACCACTCTCCTCCTCCGAGCTCGAGGAGCTCAGCTCGGGGGACCCGTCCCCAGGCTGACGGTTACGACGAGCCTTCGCCAGTCTCTGCTCCGAGCTAAGCGACGCAAGTTTTTATTTTTCTCTTTCTTCTTTTTGGCATCCTTGCTCTCCTTGTCCTTCTGAGCAGAGAGGCGCCTCACCTGAGAACCCGCGGCGTCCTCCCTCACCGGGGGCCTCGACGCGCGACAAGTAAATGCCCCCTGAAGAAAGAAGAAGCGTGATGAGACAAACCACAAGACGGATGCAAACGGATCGAAGGAGGAAAAAGGGGGAGGAGGCTCGAGATAGCTCGACTCGAGGGAGGCTTACCAGGTCGAGACACCCCTCGTCGGGTGCCATCGCAACCAGGTTGGAGAGTTCAGGGACGAACGGCCCCTGGATCGTGATCGACACCCGGAGACGCCCTCGTTCCGGGACAGCCTCTCTTCGGCCATCCTCGAGCGATTGAGCGCCTCGAGCTGAGCCTGCGGGCCCATCTCGTGCATAAGAAGGGGCGGTCCGCCAGCGGAAGAACTCTTCGCTGGTGGAACGCCCAAATGACCGCTTGCACGGTCAGCTTCTTCTCATCCACCAGCGTCTTCATCATCTCCATCAGCGGGGCCAGGTGGCCCGTTGCCTGCCGCCGCAAGCCCCAGGTCCACTTCTCCGGGCGTTGGGTGAGGACCCTGCCGGGTTGTAGCGGAAGAGAGGCCGCCTTCGTTCCGCAGATAGAACAAATGGTCGTCCCACCCGGCCTGGTTGGTGGAAAGCTTGTATCGCAGGTACTCGCGGGGGACATTGGCCGACGAGGTCCCCGCCCTCGCGGTAATAGCAAGGGAGCCCATGCGCACGGCCGCCTCCCGCTGGGCTTCAGGGACTTGATGAAGAGCTCGCCCCGAAGAGATGGACGAACATCTCCCAGTGCGGCTCCATCTTCAGGTACCCCTCGCACACCGCGGCGAATATGGCGGCGTGCGAGATGGAGTTGGGGGAGAAGTGTTGCAGCTCCACCTCGAAATGGTGGGCCAGCCCTCGCAAGAAGCGGCTCGGCGGGACGCCGAGCCCCATACGGTGATAGCGCGTGAAGCTCACCACGTACCCCTCCGGCGGGTGCGGCTCCCGGTGCTCCGCCGACGGGATAAACCCACCATGCGGATCCCTCTCCGGGTTGGGGCACAGAAGCCCCTGGGCCACCAGCGAGTCCATTTCGCTCTGCGTCACCTTCGACGGGCTCCAGTCCTCGGCGGCAGCATCTGTGTCTGGGCGGCCATGACGGTGGCGCGGCGCGGATCCGAGCAGCGGACGGGCGGCCGGAAATCCCCAATCGACTAGCTCGAAGGAGGGGCGCGTAAAGGCTACGGCGGCGGCGAAGGTAAAGGCAAAGTAAAAGGTTCTTTTTCCCTCTTTCGATATATAGGGGGAAATCCAGACGGGCGGGATCTCCCACGACGTAAAAAGGTAACCGAATGCATTCAATGCGCCCACCTAACCACGTCTCGAGCCGGATGCAGGGCACACGCGTTACCTCTCCATTCGCTCCACTACCCAGGCCCGCCACGACCGTCGCTCCAGCTTCGCGCCCGCCGCTCCCCCGACGATTTCCGCCTAAAAAGGCGTGCCCAACGGGCAGAAGGATTCCCAGACGACGGAGGCTTCTTCATAAGGTAAAAACGGGCCCCGGCCCTAAGTCTCGAAGCAGCGAAGGCTGGCCCTCGAAAAGGGTTCGACAGCCGGCTTCGAGCACCCGAGTCAGGGACACCAAGGGGCGCCACTCGCGGCATTACTCGAGGGCCGAGCCCTCGAGGCCCCTCACTGTATCCAGGCGGGGAGCTCGACGTGCAGTGAGATCCCCTCGGAGGGAGGCATCGAGCCACCGGGTCCTATCGAATGGACCCGGGCACTCCTGCAGACTGAGCCCCCATGCTTTATGAGACCGCCTCCGGGCCACAGTCGGCCCCCTAACGAACGGGGCACGAGCTCTCACTTGGATTCCCCGTTACCAGCTCACCGGGAACCTCGATACTCGCCCACTCGGGGTAGTACGAGGCATCCCCCCTCGCATCCGATCGAAAGGACTCGCGGGATGACAAGCCAGGGCAATCGGCATGCCGGACAGCTCGAGGAGCCGGCCAGTCGGTTCAGCCTGGCACCCCTCGACGAAAGAGGGTCTAATAACTCGAGCAGTTGCGACTGATCTTTTCCTTTGTATGAGCATGAGATTTTCAGGCTTCGGACGAACGTCCCTCCGAGCCAGGGCCTCGGGCGGAGTTTCCCACGACAAAGAAGAAAGGCGCGCCTAGCGGGCAGAAGGTTTCCCAGCGACGGAGGTTTCTTCAAAAAGGATCCAAAACTCGAGGACTCGACACTCGCAAAAAGCCCACGAAGGAGTTCCAACCACTCCCCGTGGCCTCGGGGGGCTACCCCACGGGTGTCGCTCGCGCGACACCCATGGAGTCAGCACGGCTAAACCCCCTCGAAAACCAACGCAGTCAAAGTCCTCAAAACCCAGGTCAAAGAGCCCCTGCTCGAGTGCAAGCACTCAAACAAGGGCTCGGGGGCTACTGTCGGTGGTACAAAAAAGGGGTACCCCAATCAACGCAAACACCCGAACGCTCTGTCTCCGTCTCGCCCGAGCCCTCCCAGCCAGGCCTCGGGCGAAACGCTCTGTCTCCGTCTCGCCCGAGCCCTCCCAGCCAGGCCTCGGGCGACGCTCTGTCTCCGTCTCGCCCGAGCCCTCCCAGCCAGGCCTCGGGCGAACGCTCTGTCTCCGTCTCGCCCGAGCCCTCCCAGCCAGGCCTCGGGCGAACGCTCTGTCTCCGTCTCGCCCGAGCCCTCCAGCAAGCCTCGGGCGAGCACGATCGCTCTCGTCTCGCTCGAGCCTCCAGGCCTCGGCGAGCGCGCCCCCAAACCTCGAGCCTTTAACGCCACGGACCTCGAGCGTGCAGACAGCCGTACCAGCCCCACGCTACGTATTTAATGCCTTCACCTACTCCGGTCATGTCCACTAGTGCACAGCATGTACCACAGTAACCCGGTGTAAGGTCAAATCTCGTTTTCACCACAAGCATGGGCAAAAGGGCACCAGTACAGCACTGTACGGCCAAGCAGGCACTGCAAACTCCTCGAGGCCGGATACGCGCCCCTCGAGCCCTGCACTGTAACCCCTCGAGGCCGGCTACGCGCCCCTCGAGCCCTACACTGTGTAACACCTCGAGGCCGGCTCCGCGCCCCTCGAGCCCCAGCTGGCACCACCTCGAAGCCGGCTCCGCGCCCTTCGGGCCCTAACTACTTTCGTGCTATTGGAGGACAGGTACCCAAGACCCGGAGGGACCTCACCGCGTACTGTACATTCCGGGATGGGTGCTGTACGGCTCCCGCCTTGTCGCGCCACCACGTCCGCGCCCAGGATGGAAGCCACGACCCAAGGACGCCTCAACAGCGAACAATAACATCGGCTCCAGTGGCCCCGACAAGACAGGGTTCCTACCCTTCTCCGTATGGGGCACCATACGCCCCGACACCTGTAATACCTTTATGTAACCCTGGCCTCCCTTGCTCTATAAAAGGGGACGATAGGGCCCTCATTAGGAGACGAACACAACACACGAGTCCACACACAGGCACGAGTCGGACTCGGTCCACGCTCGCTGAGCTTGTATCTCCCCTGTACGAGCACTTAGGTGCAAGTAATACAAGAAATCCCCCCGCTGGACGTAGGCCTTCTTTGCCCGAACCAGGATAAATCCTTGTGTCCTCTTGCATCACCATCCAGGAAGAGAAGCACGCGATCATATCACTCGTTGGTGTGATACCCCCGGGTACGAAACACCGACACCATCTGTAGTCAAAATAGACAGAAATGGCTTCAGTGACAGCTAAAGCTAGCCATGGTACCCTTTCCTGACTATTGTCATTTCTTCATAATCATACAAAGATACTGATAAGAATCAATTATTGCCACGTGTATAGGAGTGATTCCGATAGCCTTTCCAAACATACCTGTTTTTCTTAGTTCCATGATAAGGCAATAATATGGATCAACAAAACATATGCACAAAGATCTTCACTAAAGGTAATGCTGATAATTCTAGATTTTTTTGGACCTTATTGTAATAGTAATACAGACAATAAATAAGAACCAATTATATCAGTTGTAGCTCATGGTAGGTTTTATGTGACCTGAGTGGCATCAATTGCCCTTATGTTACCTCAGTGAAATGCATCTGAATATACTCTAAAACAACTAAAGATCACTATGGCAATTACAATATTACATTGAAGGTGAACTGCATCTGATAGTTTAAAATTACCTAAAAAACATGGAGAGAAATGACAGGATAAGAATAGGATGAGTGAAAATAACTGAATTGCCACTGTACAGCAACAGCAGCAGTTCTCAAATTCAGTTGCCACTTCACTGTACCAATTGTTGCAGCATTTGCATAGAAGAGCGTCAGCTTACTAGAGAATAGCTTACACTATGCTTTGCATGTGGAAATAGCCCTGGGAGCTGAAATATCTGGCAGCTGAAACCTGCAAAGCTCCAAAACATTTCACATAGCACTGGGAGTCTGCAAGCATAAACTGTGAAGTTAGTATTAGAATGATTTAGGTAAGGTATCTACAAGAGAATTAACACCCAGTTTTTTTTATAACCACAGCAGTATATCTTAAAGTACAAATGTATTGAGGTTATTAAAGTAGACTGAACATACAAGAGAGCTAAGTAGAATTACTTTTGGCGCAAATTATATTTTCTGAAGTACTGTTGTGATCTGAAATCAGAATGTAGAGCACATGATACATTTCCATCATTTCATCTCAGTGTGTTCAGTGGACCATTGCATATCATTATCTGCACTACAATCACAACACAAGGACAGCTTCCCCCTATCAGCAAAGCAATCTCAATAGTATAGCATTGTATCTTTCACCAGTAATCTCCACAGGTGCAAGCTCCTCTGTTATTAGATGAAAGCGATTTTTGTCTCTGAGGGATATCTCCCTTCCATAAACTTTTGAGACAAACTTTGCAAATTGTGGCAGTCAACACAGATGCGAAGATTCTTCATAACCTGGATGGTCAAGTCTGAAGAAGTACTCATCAGTCCAAAAGTTATGGCCAGCTTCTCACTGTGGCCAAGAAGCATGCGTTCTTTTGCTCATCATCAACATCATGAAGTACACAGCTCAGGTCGGGAACAAAACCAGCTGCTTTAATAGCAACATATATCTCCTTAATCTTAGCATTTATATCTTCCTTCCTGGGGTGGAAACGCTCACTGGAGTGAAAGGTATGAATTACCTTGTCAAGAATCATCCAGCTCGCCCTGCCTGGTTCCTTTATCACAGTCTTCTTTAACATTAACTTCCTCACTCTGAAAACATCTTTCCACATCCCAGCAGCAGCATAAATGTTAGAAAGGATCACATAGTTGCCAGCATTTTCCGGTTCAATATCGAGAAGCTTCTGAGCAACAAACTCGCCGACATGAACATTAGTATGAACTCTACAAGCACCAAGCAATGAACCCCAAATTGCTCGAGTTGGTTGAAATGGCATCTTTTGTATCAAATTTAGTGCCTTCTGAAGTTGTCCAGAACGTCCAAGAAGATCAATGACACATCCATAATGTTCCATATTGAGGAGTGCGCTCTGCTCTTTAACTATATGATCAAACATATCAAGGCCCTCATCAACCAGACCACCATGACTATAGCAGACAAAACAGCCAACAGAGTAACACTGTCAGGCTTCACTTCGTCACACATGGATCTGAAGAGCTGAACAACTTCAAGCGCTAAGCCATGCCTTCCATATCCCATAAGCATAGCATTCCAGCTAACCACTGATCTCTCAGGCATATTCTCAAATACCCTTCGTGAGTATAACAGCTTGCCACATTTAGAGTACATATCAATCAAAGAATTCTGCAAAGCCATGAAAAAATGGCAACTCTCTACGAAGGATTAGCCCATGAACCTGCTTGCCATAATCCAAGGAAGAAAGCCCAGACAATGCATTAAGAAGGGATGTGAACGTAACTTGATTGCATTGCATCCCCTCATTGTACAGCTGCCTGAACAAGTCCAGGGCTTCCTCATCAAGGCCCAGTTGGGTGTAGCCGGATAAAATGGCAGTATAGGAAACAACATCCCTTGCAGGAAGCATATCAAACACCCTCCGAGCTTCTTGGATATTCTCAGACTTGGCATACATGTCAAGAAGGGAACTCCCTACAAACATGTGTAACTCAAAATTTGTCTTAACGGCAAAAGCATGAACTTGTTTGACCTGGTGTATGCCTTGAGAGGTAAGGACGGACGCCAAAGTGAATTCGTTAGGCTCGCATCCTGCTAGTTAGAAGTAAAATTGATTACATATGCGACATGAGCTAGAAAAATAGCATTCATATACCATCCTGGAAGGATGTCAAAACTTTGGTGCATCCTATAACAATGAACGCAAACTTGATGGCCAATGGATATCATGTTGCAGAAGAAAAGGGAAAGACCTAACAGATTACTAGGACAGGCCTAACATGTTGTTAGATAAAATTATGATGGCCAAACTATATTATTTGGTTCAAGGATATTGGCACGACATGCATGCTTATGGAGAGAACAACAATGCATCAACAGAAGAAGTATATAACCAACAAATTTTCATAGAGAATAACTTTAGCCTCTGACCAAGCAGATCATGCACCCAGCAGTAAGACACTGTGGAACACAGTCTGTTTGGATACCAGATATGAATCATCATGCCAAGCAGATCAGACAGTTTTATTCATCATACTTGCCCATTGGAGTATTAGACCAGTTGCATTGGAAATGGAGACCTCTATGGTCCAAGGCCTGGCAATAGAAGACAAAATGATTTAAGTGATCTACCAGCTCTGAGCATCATGATGAACAACTCCCAGGCCTCGGCGGGCCGTTCATTCTGAGAATACCCCGAGATCATCGCCGTCCATGAAACCACGTTCCGCTCGGGCATCCCATCGAGCACGTTCCGCGCGTCCTCCAGCGCGCCGCACCTGGCGTACATGATCACCAGCCGCGTCGCCAGGTACAGCGCCGGGCGGTACCCCGCGGCCACCATGCGCGCGTGCACCTGCCGCCCCTCGCGGAGCGCTCGCCTCTCGACACACTCCGTGACGGCGGCGTCGTAGTCGTGGAACCGCGCGGCGCCGGCACCGGGGAGCGCCGCCACAGCCGACGCGGAGCGGCGCGCGAGGCAGACCGCCGCCGCGAGCCGACGAAGGCCGCGCGCGGCGAGCATGGGAAGCGTGGCGTCGTATCCGAGAGCCCACGCGCGGGCATTTCACTGACCACCACGCGCGCGCGCCGCCGCCGCCGTCGTCGAGACGAGGGGGTTGGCGTCCTGCCCTGCTCAGGGGCCCCACTATTTTGAGCATAAAAAAACGCTGATTCTCCGCCAGATCATGAATGGACGGTTCCGATCGCATTGCACTACAGGCGCTATTTTGAAAATATCACAAAGTATAGGGATATTATAGATTGAAAGCAGGGTCCTCACTGTAAATTACCCGCACCGGCCAAAGCGGGCAGTATGGTAGCAGCGAGGGAAACATTTGAAAATCTTTTCCACATTTTGGAGTGAGGCACTGAGGCGAGCGCGGGCGGCGGCCGGCGGCGAGGAAGGCTACTGCTAGGATTATCCCGCTGTAAAATCGGGTCACCGAGGTGAGCTCCGCCCCCTAATCTCCTTCTCAAACCGGCATTTCACGTGCTCTCTCGGGGAGATCCGGCCGGGTTGGGCGATTTTAAGTTCTAGGGTTTAGCCAAGCGCACGAATCTGAGTTTGCGATTCTGTTGTTTGGTGTGTAGATGGAGGGGAAGGCAGCGGCCATCGATTACGGTGTCGCCGGCGTCGACGCGGCGGATGATCTCAAGTACATCTCCGGGCTGAGCACCATTCTCGTGGCCACCATCCAGGAAGTGAAGGACCATGTCTCCCAGATGGAGTTCATCTTCTGCAGCCAGCTCTTCCCGCACATCCAGGCCAAGTCGAAGCTCTTCCAGGCGCGTCTCGCTGACGCGATGAAGGCCAGTGAGGTTGAGTGGAGGAAGAGGGAGGCTGGCCTGGTGAACCAGCTGGAGGAGGTCACCCGTGGTAAGATGCTCGCTGAGGAGAGGTTGCAGCAACTGGGCACATCTCTTGAGGAGATGAAGGGGAAGCTTGCGGATTCGGAGCAATTGGCTGCGAGGCATGAGGCCGAGAAGAAACAGCTTCTGGGGAGGTTGGAGGATGAGATGAGGAAAGGTGAGGGGGTACGTCAGCTCCAGAAGGAGATTGAGGAGAAGGCTGCTGAGGTGGTCAGGAAGAGAGAGGCACATCAGCGGCTTCAGCAGCAGGTTGAGCAATTGGCTGCGAGGCATGAGGCTGAGAAGAAACAGCTTCTGGGGAGGTTGGAGGATGAGATGAGGAAAGGTGAGGTCGTACGTCAGCTCCAGAGGGAGATTGAGGAGAAGGCCGCTGAGGTGCTCAGGGAGAGAGAGGCACATCAGCGGCTGCTGCAGCAGGTTGAGCAATTGTCTGCGAGGCATGAGGCTGAGAAGAAACAGCATCTGGGGAGGTTGGAGGATGAGATGAGGAAAGGTGTGGTGGTCCGTCAGCTCCAGCGGGAGATTGAGGAGAAGGCTGCTGAGGTGGTCAGGGAGAGAGAGGCACATCAGCGGCTGCTGCAGCAGGTTGACTTGAAGGATAAGGATCTGCTTCTGGAGCAGAGCAAGCGGAGAGACTTGATTGAGGATTACACTCAGCTGAAGACAAACTACAAGCATTTGAAGTCTCAGTACACCTTTCTTCTTGGGAAGATTGACCAACATGAAGGCTCCAAGCCTCCTGGGGACATTCCTGTAGATAGAAGAAATACTGAAAGTCCTCCAAGTAAGAGGAAGCTCAAAGGTACAGCTATCCAAATTTGTCAACCAATCAATTTCTTTGAGCTAATTCAATTTTTCTGAATCATCAATCTTTGTTCGTGATCTACTCTACCTGGAATAATTGTGGGGATTTGTATTCTTATCCCATGTAAATTATGCCTGATACTCTGATCAATGCCCTCAAATGAAAATCCTGTAAATCATTGTTAATTGGCTCTGCTTGATCTGCCAATGTTGGACACTCTTGTCCCCTCAATATGCTTGGAATTACTGATTGGACCAATTCCTTTACATTTTCTTACCTGCTTGGTTTTCAGATTTGGATCACACAAACAAGGAGCGCATCCAGGTCCTTTCCAACACAAGGGACCTGAAGAATGACTCTGGTCCAGGTGCCAAAGCCCAAGTTGCTCAACATGCTAGCTCAGTCATGAGTCCATTCAGAAACTCACACCGTGCCCTGCCATCTCACCCAACTAATCCATTGCCAAATCATGCTGCGAACAATTCAAAACTACATGCTTCAACCAGCGTCGTCGGCCCAAGTCTAAATTGGAGGGAGACCCGTGCACGCAAAGAACCAGGTGTTGCTGATCCACATGATGATTTCCTTGATACACCTCTGGAAGCTGTCAAGAATTCCATCAGGAACCCTACGACTCCAGAAGAAGCACAGGCTCTTGCTGCCTCTCCTCCTCAAGACATGGAATTCAACAATTCAGATGATGAAACCCAAGATATGAATATAGCAACTCATGCCCTCCGGAACATCCCCAATATGCTGGTTCCCAAACAGCAAAACACAATATCAGTACAGCCACCAAAGAAAGATTTCAAATATAGAGAATCAGTGCGGAAAGAAAGCTGATCGGGAGAACCTGAAGGTGTCGAGTGCAAGCAGTGCAAGAAGTTTTATGATGCTGTTCTTCCTGGTGGCCATGCAAATGGCG
The DNA here is from genome assembly GCA_009763385.1 of Coix lacryma-jobi var. lacryma-jobi. NCBI lineage: Eukaryota > Viridiplantae > Streptophyta > Magnoliopsida > Poales > Poaceae > Coix > Coix lacryma-jobi. Next base: position 33,738,541 of record CM019824.1, on the reverse strand, counting down.
ATGGTGCAGGCTCTACAAGCTTACGATGCGAGCATCATGATGGTGTATCAAGCATCGGTACAGGTATGCCCGCCTCTGACACCGGAAGGGGTTTGGAACATTGGTTTTGAATCAGAAATGTAGCAGTACATGAACTACCAGGAAACCTTCAGCGGAGTGTATAGAAATAAACTATCTTGTCATAGTGCATGTCTCGGCCACCCCCAAGATATTGTAGCGATGTCTATGACAAATTGCATGTCACTGCTCAAGTTGGGGAAATGGTCATCCTGTGATTAAGGTTGATGATAGGCAGTAGCTACTGTCAATATGTTGAAGATAGAATGCACTGTCAGATATTGCCTTTTTGTGGATTCATCAAGTTGACCATTTTATAGTGAAGCACCTTTAACCTACCATTGGAATGCAGTTTTTTTTTATATAGAGAAAGGAGGCATCTGAATAACAGCTTACATCAACAGCCAAACCTCTAGCCTTGTACTGCTATACTTATGATGTTCATTCTTTGAGCTGTTTGCAATTTACATCAGTATATTCAGTTGTTTACAGAGCTTTTTTTTTACACGAGATCACCCCATTTCCATTACCATGGGAAACCCTGTCTCAGAACTCTTGAGGGATTACAGAGCCTTTCAAGCTTCACACCAGTTGCCTCTCGATCCAACAACAATCAGTCAACTTTAGGCTTCCCAATCCTGCGGATCTTTGCTCGCACCATCTAGCCTGGTGATTCCATCTCCACGACTACCTGGCTTCCTGATCTTGATGGTTGACACTGCCTGCAACATAATGCAAACCCCATCTGCAATAAGCCCCTGCATGTCCTACATGTACCAAAACTGCATGAGGGCATGCATACACATGATTTCAACTGGACTTTTCACAAATTTATCTTCAAAGCAAACTCTATTCCTAGTTTTCCAAATAGCCCAGCAAATGGCAGCAATGCCAAGAGAGTGAACATTAGTTCTATTAGGAATCCAAACTTTAACCTACTCCCAAACTCAATTCAGGTTTCCTGAAACATTATTCGCTCCAAAGCAAGTAGCAACTATTCCCCAAATAACCTTGGCAACTGAATATTCAAAGAAAGAATGAGAAATGGATTCGTTATTGTCACAAAGGTACGTTGGGGATCACCAACACAACCTGTTTTACCTAGATTATCCTTTGTTAGAATGGCATTATTCTCTACAAGCCATAAGAAAATCTTGGTTTTTTTTTTTTTTTTTTGGGGGGGGGGGGGGGGGGCTTCTACACATATGTGTGTATGAAAAAACAGATCCATTCACTGCTATTGCATTATACATCGACTTTACAGAGAACACGCAACTTTTCCCATTTTCAGTGGATAGTATCTCTGTCTGGAGAAAATAGAAACATATTGACTTTTTCACATATTAGGTTCCATTGCTCCCCTAACTCACCCTAAAAGGTTCATATTATTTTTCAAACATCATTTCACAGTGACCACCTTTTGGTCACAGAGCAGAAATAAATCCTTAATGTTATGAAACAACACGCCTGTTCGCTACAGGCACCAGTTGATGATCTCATCCATCCATACAAGATTAAAGGACAGGATTAGTTTAGCAGTTAATCATTAGCAGTTAGACTTATCCCTGTGCGGTTCCAACACTGGCAACCGCATGGGATTATCCAAAGTCGCGTCCGTACGGCGCAACTCCCTTGTATATAAATACTTTTCAAAGATCAATGAATAAGATAGTTCTTCTTTTCTGTTCATTTACATTCACGATTACAACACGTCATCAGCACTTTGTTCTTCCAGAACAGAGAAGAGAAGAGGAGAACGACAGACCGAGCGGTAAGTCCCCATGGCGAAGATCGACTTACCGACTGATGTTCTCCGTCGCTTGTTCTTTGCCCTTCGCCGCGCCGGTGGAGTTCGTCATGGCCCCGTTCGCCACCACGGCCACCATGGTCCGCGCCGCAGCGTCTTCGAGCGCCTTGGGCCTCGCATTCGCCGCGACGTCGTTCATGGCGGCCCTGGACGCTTCGGCCGCCTCTTCAACTCTGCTGTGCGCGATCTTCGTGGACAGGCAACACCATCCCGTCGCCGATGGGTCCCTCGCTGGCGCCGTCACGCTTCTCCCCGCATTGTTCGTATGCAGAGCCAGCCACCGTCTCCTCACCATGGTGGAGACGGCTCTGGCCCCAGCAACCCGCCCGTGGAGGACGTCGTGGCGCCGCCCGTCGCTGCTGCACCGGTGTGCGGTGCCGGCATACGCTCCAATGGAGCCAATGTCCCCGGCACCGGTGACGCCGCCTCCGGGCTTCTGGTGTGACTTCTGTAAGAAGTTCACACCGACCCCGCACTCGCTGGAGTTCGCCACACCACGCCTCCCTCCGCTGGACCCCTGGCTGCTTGCGACGGAGGCCGCCCCTGCGCTCAACACCGAGGAGTCCAAGCCTGCCCTCGGCCTCGGCGACTACTTCAACACCGCGGCGCGCACCGGGGCTTCTCCGTACTGGCTGATGGCGGGTCTTTCGGCTTCGCCACCACCCTCACCGCCATGGGCCCCACCGGCGACGCGCGCGGAGGCTGCGGCGCGGATGAAGGCGGCGGCTCTGCCTCCGTCACCACCCTCACCGGCTCGGACCCCTCCGTCGACTCGCGAGGAAGCCGCGGCGAGGATGAGGCGGCGGCCTCCCTCCATCTCCACCTCCGGCTGAAGGATCCGCCACCACCCCTAACTCCCTTCGCCGGCTCCTTGGGAAGAGGGTGGCGGCGGTGGATCGACGCCCGAGCGTCCATCGGCTGACGTCGCAGCTCCCGGTACTCGGCCTTCCCCGTGCGGAGGCCCTCAACGAAGGCGGCGGCGGCTTCTACTCCCCCGACGAGGGGGAGTCTTCCTCCACTTGACTCCAACGAACGGTGGCGCACAGGAGGTGGTCCGGGGGCGGTGGATCTGCGGCGGCCTTGCGGATCGACGGGCGGCGGCTGCGGGAGGCAGGTTAGGGTTCAAACCCTAACCGACCCACCCGAACCGGCCGGCTTATATAGGCCAGGCCTATTTGGGCCGTACGGCCCACTACTCCCCCCCCCACCCTGCTGTGCGCCAGTGAGGCCTAACTGGGCCCAAATCTCAAGATTCGTTTCTCTTTGGCCCAGTTGGTCTTAATCTTTTATTATTTACCTGTTTTAGCCTTAATTCGTATATGACTCTGTTAGTCCCTATGATTAAGTGCTGTAAATTAAGTACTTTTATATTCTAGTCATTGACTTATATGTATTTGTACTCGTGGTATTTTATATATCATTATAAAATATCCGCCTGTGATATTGTTCGAAAGTATTTGTCCCAAGCGTATGACAAATCCAATTTGCAATATCCCAATAACGACCTTTGATCTTGCAATTTATTTATTTATTTCGCAATCGATCATATTATTATTTAAGCCCTTATATGCTTTAAAACAAAAAGGCATTATGCGCTTAAATAAAGGATGCAACATTTTATGTGTATTTTCTCATCAAATTATATAACGCGCATGTTCTAAATTTGTTTGTTGGCCACTCCACAAGGTAGCACCATAGTTGCTACTGCGGGATCTACACTAAGTCTACAACTTAGTGACTATCCTCAACGTGCGTACCCAACATCCCAATTTAGAACATTTGGTCTACATCTTTTCTCAAAGATGACTACCATTAATTTGCATTCCTATTGGCCACTCCACAAGGTAGCACCAAAGTTGCTACTGCAGGGTCTACACTAAGTCTATGACTTAGTGACTACCCTCAACGTGCGTACCCAATTGGTTTGCAAATTAACTAAGGTTTACATCAATTTTTGATGATTACCTTAAGACGCATTCATACAACATGCATAATTACTCGACATCTACTGTTAACACAGATTATGCCTACTTAGAGGTCTACGCCCCCTTTGGCGACTACCTCCTAAGTTTCATGATTATGCATATGAGATTTTTACACTATTGTTAATACAAGTTTAACTTGTATCTATTTGCATCCTATATTACAACACACTGTGACCTTTTAATAACTTAAAATGTTTTCGATGGTTTGCCTCATGTAGGATCAATGATCGTCAAAGAGTTTGATTTGTTAGCTCTAGATGGCCACAACTATCCCACATGGGCCGTGGACGTAAAAGTGAGTCTTGCGTCCCGCGGACTTTACCGAGCGGTGTTACCACCCGAAGAGGGTGTTGCACCACTCGAAGATCAACATGTATACACGGCCCTATATCTTATTAGGAGCCATATTCATCCTGATCTTAAGGCTGAATATTTGTTGGAGGAAAATCCACGAAACCTATGGAATTCTCTTAAGCAACGCAATGAACAGCAAAAGGCCCTCGTTTTGCCTGCGGCAAACTACGAATGGACCCAACTTCGCTTACAGGACTTCAAAACTGTAAGTGACTACAACCATGTTGTCCAAAGGATTTGCTCAAAATTGCAATTCTGCGAGAAAGAACCTACAGATGCGGATAAGATAGAAAAAACTCTGTCTACCATGCTTCCCGCTGAAAGGATTCTTCAACAACAATACCGTGAACGGCGTTTCCAGGCCTATTCTGAGCTTATACAAACTTTAATGGAGGCCGAAAAACATTCTGAACTTATGGTTTGGAATAACCAGCCACGACCAGTTGGGTCAACTCCATTGCCTGAAGTTCATGCATATGCTCAGAATAAGCCCAAAAACAATGATAGATCTCACAAGACCTATCAACAAGGAAACACCAAAAAGGGTAAGCAACAACGCAGATGCAATAAAAAATTCCAAAATCTTGTCCCCAACAAGGGTAATAACATTTCCAAGCACAAAAATGACAAACCTGTGTGCCAAAAATGTGGTTGTTATAGCCACATCACAAAGAAATGTCGTACCCCGAGTCACCTTGTTGATCTCTACTTAAAGTCCGTGGGTCGTGAACGCGTTACAAAAGGACAGAAGTATGAAGCCCACTTCAATCTTCGACCTGATGATACCAGGGGAGAGGTTGGTTGTTCACGATCCGTTCCAGTGGAACCAAGTAACAACAACATACCTAAAGACGAGGATCTCAACAACGCGGAGAATATGATTGTGGAATATGCTTCCAACGACATATATGGAGACTTTTCTTAAAGCTCCCAATCTCTTAGATTCTGAAGTCCATAAGTCCTATGTAACTATAGTTATTATAACCTTTTTATGTCCTAAGTGTTGTAAATAGTTTATTATAGTGCCTATATTTGTTCGATATCCAATAAGTGTATGATATACATTTGATATTCGATCAATAAAGTATGTATTCTATATATTGTTAAAAGAATTTTATAATCAAATTCCTCGTTTATATATAGTTTTCAACGGGGGTCAAACCGATGGAGGAGGAATTATGCCTAGTGGACAGTGGCACCACTAATTTTATTCTTAGGGAAACGAAATATTTCCAAACTCTTGTTAAAAGACAAGGAAATATTTTGACAATCGCTGGACGCGATGCAACGATAGTTGGTACTGGTCGTGCCACTACTGTACTTCCTATGGGTACCCAAATTACAATCGAGGATGCATTATTGTATCCTGATTCAAAGCGTACCTTACTAAGCTATAGAGATATCCGTCAAAATGGTTTCCATATAGAAACCCATTATGAGAATAACGAGGAAATTCTCCTTGTTACTCAAACTAGCAGATATGGCAAACGCATTGTTGAGAAAATTCCATCTTTTCCGTCTAGTTTGTACTACACATACATCAAACCCGTACCACATGTTGCGTACAAGGTAATTTTTCAGAATGTTGATGCATTCAAAACATGGCATGATCGCCTTGGTCATCCCGGAGTAGGGATGATGCGGAAAATTATCAGCAATTCTAATGGTCATGAGTTAAATACTGCTAAATTCCCGAAATCTTCAGATTTTATGTGCACTTCGTGCGCTACAGGGAAATTGATTTTACGTCCATCACCCGTTAAAATCCAAAATGAGCCACTCAAATTTCTTGAACGCATTCAAGGCGATATATGTGGCCCTATTCAACCAACGTCTGGACCGTTCAGGTATTTCATGGTTCTAATAGACGCATCTACTAGATGGTCTCATGTGTGCCTTTTGTCCACACGCAACCATGCATTTGCAAAGATTATTGCCCAAGTTATTAGCTTAAGGCTAATAACCCTGAACATCAAATCAAATCAATTCGAATGGACAATGCTGCCGAATTTTCTTCCAAGGCTTTCAATGACTATTGTATGGCTTTAGGAATTCAAGTTCAGCACTCTGTCCATATGTCCATACACAGAATGGTTTAGCAGAATCTCTTATTAAGAGAATTAAGCTCATTGCAAGACCCTTATTACAAAATTGCAATCTACCAACTTCTTGTTGGGGTCATGCAGTCTTACACGCTGCTGACTTAATTCAATTGCGACCAACTGCATATCATGTAGTTTCCCCACTGCAATTAGTACGTGGGAATATGCCTAATATTTCCCATCTGCGAAAATTCGGTTGCGCTGTATACGTACCGATCTCACTGCCTAAGCGCACCTCTATGGGTCCACATAGGAAACTTGGTATCTATGTGGGATATGAATCTCCATCGATTATCAAATACCTCGAACCCCTTACAGGGGACTTATTCACGGCCCGGTACGCTGATTGCATATTCAATGAGGATCATTTCCCGGCATTAGGGGGAGACTACAAGTACCAAATCGAATGCCAGGAAATCGACTGGAATGCCCAAGGCATTTCCCACTCAGATCCACGTACTCAAGAAACTGAACAAGTTCAAAAAATCATAAATTTGCAACATATCGCAAATAACCTGCCAGAAGCATTTACTGATTATAAGGGTGTCACTAAATCCTCTTATCCTGCTCGAAATGCGCCCGAAAGAGTGGAGGTACCAATAAAAACCATTCAGCCCCACTTCCAAAGAAGAGGGGGAGAAGTACGGCCGCTCCCAAGGATAATGCTTCAAATAAGCGTCCGAGGATACCGAGGACTAAATCCTCGAAATCAGTAAATCTAAGCCAACCTCAAGTTGGTAGACACCCGACAGTGGATAAAAGTTCAACGCCAGGACCTAATCCACAACCCGGATCAACGGTGCACCCAAACACTGATCCTGGGACATCGGAACACCCTGACTCCATAGTTTTAGGAAATGTCGAGTCACTATATGAGGTGAAAGAAATTTTCATCAATTACATTGATTCTGGAGAATCATACGATCGTAAGACTACTGTTGTCAACATGTACTTCTCCGCAGCAGTTGCAGAAATCTTTCTCAATGACCCAGAACCTAAGACCATGGCAGAGTGCAAAAAGAGCTCGGACTGGGCTCAATGGAAAGAAGCAATCCAAGCTGAGATAGCCTCGCTCACTAAAAGGAGGGTATTCACATCTGCGATGCCCACACCTTCTAAAGTCTTTCCTGTAGGCTTTAAATGAGTTTTCATCCGAAAACGGAATGAAAATAATGAGGTGGTGAGATATAAAGCAAGGCTCGTAGCACAAGGGTTCACGCAGAGACCCGACATTGATTACAATAAAACATATTCTCCGGTAATGAGTGGAATTACTTTGATACTTAATATCATTGGCAGTTCAAAATCATCTATCTATGCAGTTGATGGATGTGGTGACAGCATATTATATGGGTCACTTGATTCGGACATCTATATGAAGGTTCCCGATGGAATCCAAATTCCGAATCCAAACGCAAATCGCAACATGTATTGTGTAAAGCTACAAAAGTCATTATATGGCTTAAAGCAATCGGGTCGGATGTGGTACAACCGACTGAGTGAGTTCCTTCTCAAGAAGGGATACTCCAACAATGATGATTGCCCATGTGTTTTCATAAGAAATCTCCAATGGGATTTTGTATTATATCCGTATATGTTGATGATTTAAACATCATTGGCAATCCAAAGGATATAAATGAAGCACGTAATCATCTCACGAAGGAATTCGAGATGAAGGATTTGGGTAAGACCCGGTATTGCTTGGGCTTACAAATTGAGCACCGTCCTACAGGGATTTTAGTGCATCAGTCAGCCTATGTCCAGAAAATTTTGGAGAAATTCAAAATGGACAAATCATACCCCATCAAAACACCGATGGTTGTTCGTTCCTTAGAAGTAGGGAAAGATCAATTTAGACCACCGGATGTTGGTGAAAAGATATTGGGACCAGAGGTTCCATATCTCAGTGTCATTGGCGCACTTATGTATCTTGCAAATTGCACCAGGCCTGATATCGCATTTGCAGTAAACTTACTAGCTAGGCATAGTGCGAAACCCACTCGTCGTCACTGGACGGGAGCAAAGTGTATCCTCAGATACCTTAATGGCACAAAGGATCTTGGTTTATTCTTCAGGAAGAATCATGATCCCAGTATGATTGGCTACACAGATGCCGGTTACTTATCTGATCCTCGTAACGGAAAATCCCAAACAGGATTTGTATTCCTTCGTGGAGGTAAGGCTATTTCATGGAAGTCTTCTAAACAGACCATGACGTCCACCTCTACTAATCATTCTGAAATCATTGCTCTATATGAAGCATCACGCGAATGCGTGTGGCTTCGCAGAATGATTAACCACATACAACAATCATGTGGTATTGGTTCAATCGAATCACCTACAATTATCTATGAAGATAATTCTGCTTGTGTTACACAGATGCAAACAGGTTACATAAAGAGCAATATCACTAAGCACATTATTCCTAAGTTGTTTTATCCCCATGAACTACAAGAAAGTGGGGAAATAGACATCTTACAAATCAAGTCTTGTGATAATCTTGCAGATTTTTACTAAGTCCTTACCATATTCTGTATTTCATAAATTGGTATATGGAATTGGTATGCGACGACTTCGAGACTTGCAAGAATCAGGGGGAGAAATCTCCTAGATATCACCTGTACTCGCATCATGTTATACTCTTTTCTTTAACGAGTTTTACTCACAAGGTTTCTTGTTAAAGTTTTTAATGAGGTAATATTAACATAAGCGTGTGTCATATTTTCTACTTTCCCCATCGGGGTTTTTATAGTAAATATCAAAGACACATATTGCCCTCACAACTATTCATGGTTTTTTCCTGAAAAGGTTTTTTTCATGAGAGTTATCCTAGAGGCAATACCAATGATATGTCGTCATATTTTCTCCTGAATTTTCCCACTGGGTTTTTACAGGAGTTTTAGCGACCTATCCATATTATAATGCTCTTCATATTTTTCCTAAATGGTTTTTAGAGGAGTCATTAATACGTCGTATCTCCAATATTTCCCCACTGGGTTTTTGTTTGAATACCAATGACATAGTGGTTTATTTAAATCACACACATATATATATACATATTCCTCAGATTTTTCTCATAGGGTTTTTCGAGGAATCCAAGCTTACAACATCATTGATCTCAAGGAAGATTCGATCAAGGGGGAGTGTTATGAAAAAACACGCCTGTTCGCTACAGGCACCCGTTGATGATCTCATCCATCCATACAAGATTAAAGGACAGGATTAGTTTAGCAGTTAATCATTAGCGGTTAGACTTATCCCTGTGCGGTTCCAACACTGGCAACCGCATGGGATTATCCAAAGTCGCGTCCGTACGGCGCAACTCCCTTGTATATAAATACTTTTCAAAGATCAATGAATAAGATAGTTCTTCTTTTCTGTTCATTTACTACACTTAAATTTAGTGCAAAGAGCAACCGAGATTGGTTTGTCACATTTGCAGCAAAATCTTGATTCACAAAGGAAATTCAATTTTGGTTTTCTTGAGCCGCTCCGTAGACTACTAAAAGGTTCTATTTTACTTTGTTCTTCTTATCCCACAAATTCATATATGACATAAACCGCTCCATAGACTATTAAAGGGCCTGAACAAAGGAACATACGTCAAAAAAAATGTTAATGTCCACTAGGCTACCATTCCACTTCCACTAGTCCAACTGAGGATCAAAGTTTTTGAGCGCTTACAGAGCTTTTCGGTCTTGTTACAGCAAACTAAAGTTGGCCGCTAGAAATGTGAAATTATTAGGGATTACTGGAAGGTCATTCATTGAGTTCCTCTTCTCGTCTCTTACAATACATGTATGCATTCATTTAGAACACAAAACTTGTGGTTTTACCGTCCCTTCAGTTTGTTGTCCTTCAGTCATCTTGTGCTCTGTTCGAAATCTTGCACATCCTGAATTCAGATGTGATAAGATAAGATCATAAACAAGAACCAAGGTCGATAAAAGCTTTTCTTGTGAGCCAGAAGCTTCTTTCTTCGTTCATCTATGACATTTATAGTATTTCTTTAAAGTACTCCGTGCATTTTAAATTGTGAATAAATAATTCTGCTTTATAATTTGAAACGGATGGAGTACCTTAAAAAAAGAAATGGATAATTTAAAGATTATCATTATAATTTTGCTAAATTAAAGATGTCATCCTGACCCACATATTATTAATTCATGTATACCTCATATATCAAAATGAGATACCAATAACATATCTCTAACTTTACAAAATTATAATATCAAGCCAAAGACGACTTAGTATAATTAGCACAAGTTTTATATATAGTTATTGTGGTACAATCGTGTTTAGGCATAGAAAATTGTCGAACTTTTGCAATGCTTGTTGAAATGCAATTGAGAATGGTATATGACCCATGATGTTTTTTTTTTCGTTCATAAAAAATGCTGCTCATATAATCTTAAGATTGGGCCACTATAGTCAGAAATACACCAAGAATATCAGCAACGAAACCAAAGTATCGCTTGCCCATCTCTTCAACGATAGCAGCAGGGCTTGCCCATCCCATCTCTACAACGACAGCAGCAGGAAAGCTGGTATCCTTGCCCATCATGCATCCCCGTCTTCAGCTCAACGCCAATAGTATCTCTATCACGCTATATGTACATCCCCTCTCTGAAAATGTTGATTCGCTGCGCTTGCCATCAACCATCCGCTGCCACAGCCGCCATTCACTCACAGCTCGTTTGTACCCTGATCAACTTGCTGAAATTCTGTCGCTGCTGGCCCCCCACCCCGCCGCGTATGTTCAGCTTGCTCTCCTGACATGCTATCTACCATCGTCGCTCAAAGCTCGGTCTTTAGCTTGCTCGCCGGGGTTTGCTGGGCTCCTGCAGAAAACCCATGCAAACGGAGACCAGTGTCAGTGTGCAATATCAATAACTTTCATCAGTCTGTACACAACACAAATTCAAACAACAGTTTAACACAATTTATGTCATTCAACGCGAGCTCATGAGCTGAAGGTCTGCATGTCCAGACTCCAGAGCTGCCGCAAGCTGCGCAGGGGGCCGCGTGATAAAGATGTTGGCCGGATTGCCGGACAGCCCTTGCTGTATGCCACTCAGCGCTGAGCAGGCACCGGTACATCAAGAAGCTGTCAATTATTTCTGGGCAAAAACAGATTCTGCCAGCCGTAATGCAGTACAGATATCTCGTCTCGTCAGGAAGGAGAAGGGGTCCCCAGGGTGTTTAATGATTCCTGAACGCTTTGCATGATTAGGCCTGTACCTCCAATAGCTCCTGTCTCCACAACGCACTCTGCTTGGATCCAGGGCAGAAGCACAGATCGGTTGCCCAGATCCGAACGGCAGATCACCGGCTGTTACGCCTTTTCTTTGTTCTCGCATTGGTGCAGCAAAAGCTGGAGCGGTGTTCTAAGCTACAGATCAGTGGAGCTAGTTAGCTTAGCTTGCATGAGAGGTATTATAAGGGGCTGCAAGAAGGTTGTATGCTGATGTGGAAGAGAAAAAAGAAGAGAGAGAAGAGAGGTGGGTTGTAAACTTACAGCCAGCTAAAGATATAAGAACCAAGACATTTGTGAGAGAGGGAGGTGAACTGTAAGAGAAGCAACCATTGTATGAGTTGGCTGAGAGGTGGGCTGCAAGAGTTCATACAGCCAGCTGAAAGTTGTATTATTAGCCTTGCTCTGATAGGATTAGGATCTACAATCATTGATGAGCACATCTTTACAAGTTATGGAAATGCTTAATTAGGCTGGTCATGCCTGAACACTCCAACCATCTCCTCTATAATAGCTACCAACTTATCCAGTGCTGACCTACATATTTAGTTATTACAAGGGCAGTAGAATGGCAGATCTTGTCGTGGTGTGTCATTGTGGAAATGGCAGCATGAAAGCAATAGCTCACTTCATGCATTTGCTTAGATTAATATTAATAATATCTACTCCCTCCATTCCAAATTATCCAAATTATAAGGCATTCCAAGAATCTTGAAGAGTCAACGTTTTTCAACTTTGACCAAAATTATAGAGAGAAATACAAAGATTTATAACATCAAATATATATATTATGAAAATATAACTAATGAAGAATCTAATTACATTTAGTTGATATCATAAATATTATTATCTTATTATATAAATTTGGTCAAAGTTGAAAAACTTTGACTCTCCAAGATTATTGGAATGCCTTATAATTTGGGATGGAGGGAGTATAACGCAAGAAAAACCAGAACCCTCTGCTACAGATAGTGGCAAGTAGTTTCCAGCTGGCTAGCTCCAACACGCGAAATTGGACACGAGAGACCCAGACAAGTAGTGTACAACTTACAGAAACGGTGGGCCCGTTCACAGTTATACGAGTGGTCAGAAGGGCCCAAGGGACCAGATCTGCATCTACAGGCCTTATGCAGCCAAGCCCAAACAGAAAGACGGGGGCGATATGGTTTCTGGTTCTGGACATGCATTTATTGGTTCGGGCCATCAGCACCAACCGGTTGGGTCCGCCTGTGCCAGAGAGAACAGATCCACCAGACCAACACACCAATGGCCCCCTTAGCTTTACCACCCCCAAAGAATGGCCATGATGACAATAATGATTGAACAAACAAAATAAAAGGGGCCAAGATCCAGGAACGACACTCTAATCTGGTAATCTTTCTAGCAAAGTCCTGGGCTCATGGTTTTCTAGTATGAAAAATCGGTGATGCTAAATAGTTCTGAAGCAATGGAAGTTTTCCTCAGAAAAAAAGGTGCAATTCAATCTATGTTGTTTCCAAATTCCATAAGCGAACAGAGGAGTTTCTAATTGGGATCTGTGGCTAGCTATCAAGTTTATTAGCTAATGCAAAACACTTGGTCACTGTAGTACCACATGCTTCTGTATGTCTTTTGCTTCACCTGACCTGTGTTTCTTCAATAATACAGACACTATTTTCTATCTGGGCTAATGTAACAGCAATGCTGGCATATTCAAGATCTGGTCATGAGAGTAAATAGCTTGGTATACTTCAGAAATCTCCCCTAGCTAGTAGAAATTATTCACCTCAAGTTTTAGGCCACACATTTAAAAATTTACCTGTCTGTACATTTTCTTCTCAATAGAGCACTGGGCGTGGGCAGGACAAAGTATAAAGAGAGAAAAGTTGTGGGGCAAGCCAGGCTGAGATATGTGAAAAGTAAGCAACAAACAGCTAAATTCATTCAGGAAGACGATATAGGACTGCATGCATGGTTTACCTGAGCTTGTTAGATCATAGCCGAAGAGAGAGGGACTGGAGTTGCTAAAGACGGGAGGATGACCATCCCCCTGCTTTTCCCACTGTGAAGCCACTTGGTGCGGATGTGCTAAATCACCATGCCAGAACTGCTGTTGAAGTTGCATCAGCTGCCTTGTTCCATGAACACCCATTTCTGGCCAGGTTACCTGCTCCAAGTCGATTCCATTCTTGCAGTTGAAGCCTGCTATCCTTCCACACTGTAAAAGTAGTAGTAAACATACAATTAGCAGTTTGAAGATTAAAAAAGAACAAGCACAGAGTTTTCCAGCAGCAAAGTAACACACTTCAAACTGCATAAAGGATTGATTCGATCAAGCTGGGTATCTGATTTTCTTTTAAAGAATTTTCTACCTCAGAAATGCTTAAAACTTCAGCAAGTGTGCATATTTGAACATTGTCAAGACATTCTTAAAGTCTAATGATGCACTTATCTACAAGAGCAAGCCTTCAATCATTATTGATATGATTAGTTCAAACTATATCCTTCAATGTGAAGTAACTTCAGGGCATCTGCAATCGAGAGTTCTTTTTCTCTCTAAAGTTGGGACCCCGGAGTACTAATGGTAAACCAACAGGCTGCGAGGTAGACTTTCTCAAACTTCCCATTAGCGGTACTCAAAGAGCTCTGGGAAAAGGAAACACATTTTGCCATTTCTTCCCTGTATAACTGCACACATACAGGTTACAGTGGGGTTTGGCTGCTTACAACAGCTGGGTTCAGTTCAGACTAGCTGTTCCCAACTACTCCCTCTACCCCAAAAGGAATATAACTCTCGTACAATATCAAATTTGACCAAATATATATAAAAATGTACTAATATTTACAATGCATAATAAGTATCATTAGACTATGCATGGAATATATATTCATAATAAATATATTTGAAAATTTAAATGTTGATACTTTTCCTATAAATCTAGTAAAATTTGAAATTTCATGACTCCTCGAGAAACTAGATTTACATTCTTTTTGGAATCGATGGAGTAGGCTAGAACCAGAAAGAACAGGACCCAACTTGGCTAGATCTCGAAAGAACAGCATATTTGAGTATGCATGACATATCCTACTAGTTTTAACAGAGGTTCTGCGGAAGCCAAGCTATTCAGATAGAAAATTTTTCAAAAATATCAATCAGGCATTGTGCTCCAGGAGAAAGCTTTTCTTAGAAATGTTTCTGTAAATCAGTGAGGCCCAACTTGTAGAAAGCTGACAAAAAGGATGGCAGCATAAGTACCTCCATGGTCAGAAAGCTGTCTAGCCCACCAAAATCGACCCTTGGGTTTACAGCTGAAAGCCTCATTGACAAGTACTGGACCAACCACAATGGCAGAACAGCAGTGAGATTAGGAGAAAGATAATGCGTGCTATGTTGGCTAAAACCGAAAAGGGATTTTCAGATTTTCAGGTCGTACAAGGGATATCAACAGTTACCTCAACTTGCCTTTGGAGAGACTGAACATGATTGATGATCTCATCTAGCACCAGTGCTGTTCCTGATACCTGATACAGGCCAAAAAGGCAAACAGCAGCCATTAATTAACTAATTCATTTTCCTCAGTTCTTCCAATCTCATTTTGAGATTTTGAAGAGAGCAAAATCTGAAGGAAAACATTCGCTTGAGCTATAAGCCGGGTCAGCTGATTCGTACACTGATTTTTTCTAAGAGAAAAACACTGTTCTATAGCTGATTTGTACAGATTAAAGCTCGCAGAGTAGCTCAAGTGAACAGAGCGAGCTTCATTCCAAATTTGGAAATAGAAATTGAAAGTAGCACTATTTTGCAAGAACAATTGAAAAGGTTGGGACTGGGGTAGCATCATCAACAAGACCAATTCATGCAATGCATAAGCAGTAACAAGCTTGACTGCAGGACATTGTTCATTGCTTCATAACAGTGAATTACTGTCCTAGACCAATTCGTGCATGAATAAGCAGTAACAAGCTTGACTGCAGAACATTGTTCATTGCTTTGTAACAGTGAATTACTGTTCTATTTTGCAGCCGGTCCAACTACAACAGTAATTCTTGTCCAAAAAAAAAACTACAACAGTAGTTGGAATAATAAAGTTGAGATACTATTGTAGTACAACAACAAAGCTATCCAGTCAGCATTGGGAACCCCTGCACGTTTGTTGAAGGCAACACGAAACCTCACAGGGAATTGACCAACACCACCACTCTTCCATAGCCATTGACATGTCCAGAGTCACAGACCAAAAGCCGCTGCTGTCCTTGCAATGAAACTAATGGTCAAGCCACCACCGCAGCAGCAATGGCACACACCAACCATTATCAAAAACCAACCATCAGTCATTCCTCCCCAATGGGCAATGGAGGCCTATCCAGCCACCTCCACGCACGCAGCCTTGCCTCCACATCCCACACACACAAAGATGCTGACCCATAATCCACGACATTATTGCGAGCGCAGCACAGCGCAGCGCAAAAGAGGATAGCAGCATTCCATCAGGATAGGAATAGGAGGATGGATGGAAGCGTCATGGCG
The DNA here is from genome assembly GCA_009763385.1 of Coix lacryma-jobi var. lacryma-jobi. NCBI lineage: Eukaryota > Viridiplantae > Streptophyta > Magnoliopsida > Poales > Poaceae > Coix > Coix lacryma-jobi. The sequence goes on along the minus strand of CM019824.1, from coordinate 33,722,475 downwards.
TCGACCAAAGCCAGCCAGCCCCCGCCCGGCCCCCATTAAGCTACCCGCCCCGGCACCTTTCAAAGCGGCTGCTACATTCTGCCCAGACAATCACGCCCAAGGCCCAGTTAGGTACGCCGGATCACGATGCGTCGTCCCCTGTCTATCCTCCACAAGCGCGCCGGGACGAGGCAGCCGGCCACGGCCACGATACCCTACCCCTGTCGTGCAATGCAACACGATCCATATGGACGTGTCGGGCGCACGATGCCGGAATAATCAGGCACCGCCACGTCTCGGAACGCACTGCATTTAAGGTCTTTCCCGCGTTGATGATATATGGTTTCTTTTTCGCAACCAGCGAGGCAAGCACACGGGACTATGCTGCACGGCCACGGGCCACGGCAACGCGCGAGAAGGGAGGTCGGTCTAGTACCAAGCATTTTCGACTGCAGTGCGTTGCACAGTTGCAGGGCGCCGAGCAAAGGGGGGAGGAGGACCATTCGGAGATGGCCTCTCAAAAGCAGTAAAAAGACCACCGAAAGCAGGAAGAGCAGCGACTTGGGCGCGTAGGAGAGCCAAGGATTTACACGACGCTAGGCGACATATTGCGTAGTTGGCTTCCATCCAAAGGCGATGCTCAGTACTACCGAAATTGATGGTGGGGCGTGCGGAGATGCAGATAGGAGTAAAGATGAGGGGGGGAAGAGATGGTGAGAAAAATGCAGGCACACCTTACTGCAGCCGGGGACCAGCTCCTTGAGCAGCTCCATCCTCGCATTGATCTTCTCGCGTCTCGCCTGATGAGTGGAATTTTTTTTATTTAACAAAAAAAAGACGGAAAAGATAATCAGCTTTTTGATGAGACTGGAGAAGAAGAATGGAGGCGAATAATTAAGTAATTAGCGGCGAAAGCGACCCTGAAAAGGGTACAGCAGCGACGTCACCGCGTCCTAATCACCCAATCATTGGCATAAACCCTCACGGCCACGGCAGACCGAATCTCTAATCCTCGCTCCCATCCCATGAGCTTGGCTTAAGCTCATCAGCGAGCGCTGCGATTAAGCAGCGCGGCGAAGCGAGGCGGACTCACCCGCTCGGCGAGGCTGTGGCTGTCCGTGGCCTGGCCCCGCCTGGCCCGCACGTGCACGTACGCCGGCTTCTCGTCCTCGCCGTCGCCGCCCGCGGGCTTCTCCTCCGCCGTCTTCCCCTTCTTCGCCGCCTTCCCCTGCGGCCACGGAGCAATCAGAACTAAGCAGTGGTCCGGCGGCGAGGCCCAGCAGAGGAGCGCGTGGAAATGCAGACGCGTGATGTAGTAGCACTCTACCTGGAGGCGCGGTCGACGGGGTCGGCCTTGCGCTTGCCGGCGTTAGCGGCGGCGGGGCCAGGGGGCGGCGGAGGCGGGGTTGGCGACGGGGAGGGCGGGGACGGGGGCGCGAACGTGGAGAAGCGCGCGGCGCGGTCCACGAGTTGCGGGTCGGAGGGGAAGGCGGGCGGGCGGGCGCTGCTGCTGGGGCCGGGGCAGGGGCTGGGGCTAGGGCGGGCGGCGCCGTGCGCGGGAGGAGCAGCTCCATGGCCTGCGAGGTGGGGAGGCGAGCAGTGCCGTGAAGGAGCCTCCGCCTCCGCCTCCGCCCCGTTCCCGCGGGCGCCCGCGGCGGCGGGGGCCAGCGCCGCCTGGATCTCGCCCCGGCGGCGGCGGCGGCGGGGAGCTCCTGCGGCGGCGAGGCGTGGCGCATTGGCGCGGCGGAGGGGGGAGGCGTCCGGGACGTGGGGAACGGAGGGAGGAGGACGCGGGAGACGAGGCGGAGGCGGAGGCGGGGGAAGGGGAGAGTGGCGCCGTTATTTATAGGGGTGGCGCCGGCGCTGAGGCGAGAGGTGGTGTGCCGCGCGCGCGTGACGGCGTGAGCCGCTGCTGCTGCGTTCGCAGTTCGCACTCGCACGCCCCCCCGGCTCCGCTCGGGTCAAGGAAGGAAGGAGAAGATGGGAGAGGAGGACCACGAGAGGGTGTGGTGGTTGGTTTTTTGTTACTGGGGTGCTGCCACTCCTTTTACCGTGTGGGGCCAATCGTAGTCCTCACATACTACGGAGTAGACCGGGGACTGTGGGCAGTGGCGTGCGTGGAGCCGTGGAGAGAGAGGGACAGAGGGTGGACACTGGACCGGGCGGTGAAACTCTGTTGCTGTTGACCTTTACCATTTCCGGCAGTGCGTGTGGTGGACTGGACCGTGTGGTGCCTAGCAGCTAGCGTAGAGAAGCCCGCCGGCCGCACTGGAAAGCGGAAGTTGACGGAGGTTTCACCGACTCATCAAAAGCCGGGCCGGGCCGGTCAACAGCCCGGTTTCTTGTGGGAGTGGGACGCGGCCCGGGCTTGGCTGCTTTGCTAAAATGCTGTTGCTCCGTCTCGGAAAGTCCTTTTGGATCTGGTCTCAGAAAGTCTCCGGTTTTGTTACTTGCGTTTCTAGAAACAACTTTAACTAAATTTATATTAAAAAATATTAATATATACTCCCTCCGTATCCTATTTAGAAGTCGTTTTGGAAAAGGGTTCGGTCAAACATTGGGATATAAATCATGAATAACTTTTAAATTATTGAGTTTAGAGATGTAAAAAATCATATAGATAAATTTGTCTTGAAAAGTACTTTCATAAAAATATATATACACCACTTTAAAACAAATATTTTTAAAGAAACAAGTGGTCAAAGTTATGCTTGAAGACCGTGTCGCTGTCATAAACGACTTCTATTTGCGATACGGAGTAGTTATATAATCAGTATATTATAGAAAAAAAAAAATCTTTGAATCTAGTTTTTAATAAAATTTATTTAAAGATATAAATTTTCTATACAAATCAAGTCAAACTTTCGACAGACATATCAATGACGATAGTTATTAGAGAGGAGGGAGTATACGGTTGGATCATATTTGACTTAGACAGGGATAGATATCATGCTAGCTCGGCTCATTAGTAGCTCAGCTCATTAAAACTAGACTCGATATGGCTTGTTATGCAAGGAGCGTGAACTCGGTTCGGCTAGTTAGTGAGATTAGCTCGTTGGCTCATGAGCCAAAGCAAAAAAAAAACACAATACATAGAGTTTATAACTGCCAAATTAACAAAAAACACGCGTCATATGCATATTTAAAATAGAATAAACAAAATATATACTCCCCATATCGCAATTAGATGACGTTTGGACAGCGACACGGTCTCCAAAGTACAACTTTGACACACTTGTATTTTAAAAATATTTGTTGTAAAATGGTATTATGATACTGTTTATGAAAGTAGTTTTCAAGACAAATTTATTTATATGATTTTTACATCTCTAAACTCAATAATTTAAAAGTTATTTATGATTTATATTCCCAATATTTGACTCCAACTTGTCCAAAACGTCATCTAAAAGCGATACGGAGGGAGTATAAACTTAGACTCGTTTCGTGTGAACATCATATCGTGGGATAGGTCGGTGGGTTTTATTGGTGTAGGGTTTTAGGTATTAATCGTGCTAAGATATCGATTTATGGACAATTGAACGTTGTATGGGTTGGGTTGAGGGATGTATATGCTTGTAGCAGTTGGTCTATGAATTATCTGGCTCATGAGCTAGCTCGTTAATTAAAAAATTCAGACGAACCAAGCTTGAGCCAAGTCACTAATGAGTAAGTCCAGCTAGTTGCGAGTTTTTCTTCTAGGCCTAGGTCTAGGTGCAACGGCAGTGATTTTTATGCGTGATTTTTTATGACGTGGGTCAAATCTATAATGTTCAGGGTTTAAAAGTTTTTTTCCGACAACAAAACAAAATGTTTAGGAAATTATAAACTACTTTTTTTTAATAAACGAAACATTTAAAGAATTTCCATTTTCACTCACTTGTTCACCCATGGGAAAAATGAGAGATGAGTCAATCCTAAACTACTCCCTCCGTTTTGCTATGTTTGTTATTTTGTTAAGGCATCACGAGATACATTTCACATTGTCCATTTAGAATTTTTAAAATGCATTTATTCTAATACTGTGCTCCTTTTTCTTAATATTCTTGAGAGTACAAAAACTTGATAGATCTTAATCATTACAAGGATCACTAGCAGTAGATCCAGAGGGGAATAGAGGTAGATAGGTACATGCATATGAATAGAAAGAGAGAGTAGACGCAGACCGAGGACATTTGGAAGGGGAGCAGAGGAGCTGGATCCCGCCATGGCGTTCGCCGGAGCCTTCTGGGCGCCGATGTTGTTGGTCGGAGTCGAGGACGCCGTGCTGGAGAAGGCGAGGAAGAACGTCAGTGAGCAGTCCCGTCGGTAGGAGATCAAATTCCAACATTCTTCCCCTTGATCTCTCATCACTCTTTCATTCTTTAATTTCTTATTCAACATTCCAAAATTTAAATTTTCAATCTTTTCTAAGTCGTTTCATTCCATCACAGGCGAGTGCATCGAGCATGTCCCATCGTCACAACCATTAGTGCCGTTAGACTAATAGCCACGACACACTTTTCTGTTTTGAAACGAAACTTCATTTTCTTCTGGGCCCTTCATATTCGGGAATCATAGGCTCTCCCTTAAACTCATGCTGGCTAAGTGTCCTCTAAAGACACTAGATGGAAGGCCTTTGGTAAACGGATCCGCGAGCATCTTTTCAATTCGTATGTGCTAAAGATTTATGATATGATCCCGAACTTTATCTTTCATAACATAATACTTTATGTCAATGTGTTTGGCAGCACCACTTGACCTATTGTTGTGAGCATATTCAACAGCTGGGTTGTTATCGCAATACAACTTCAGCGGTTCATGTATTCTTTCTATCACTTTCAATCCGGGTATGAATTTCTTTAACCAATTCACCTGCCTTGTGGCCTCATAGCAAGCTACAAACTCGGCATACATAGTCGAGGATGTAGTCACAGTCTGTTTGGAGCTTTTCCACGATATTGCTCCTCCAGCGAGAGTAAATATGTATCATGACGTGGATTTTCTTTCATCTCCTGCATAATCAGAATCTGAATATCCCTCTATCTCGAGAGAATCTGATTTTTCATATGTCAACATGAGACCTTTTGAACCTTGCAAATAACGCAAGACTTTCTTTACTAATTTCCAATGTTCAATTTCTGGATTCTTTTGGAATCTGCCAAGTAACCCGATCACGAAAGCGAGGTCAGGGCAAGTACACACTTGAGCATATTGCAAACTTCCAACTGCCGAAGCATACGGTACTGCTTTCATTTGTTCGATTTCATATTCATTCTTGGGACATTGATGTTCCCTAAATCTATCGCCCTTAACTATAGGAGCAGGTGAAGGACTGCACGCATGCATACTAAATTTCTTTAATACTTTTTCAATGTATGCCTTCTGCGATAGTCCTAAAACCCCTTTTCTTCTATCTTGGTGAATTTCAATTCCCAAGACGAATGAAGCTTCACCAAGATCTTTCATATCAAAATTCGAGGACAAGAATTTCTTTGTTTCAACTAGTAGATTAACATCACTACTAGCAAGTAGGATATCATCCACATATAGGATCAAGAATATATACTCTCATTCTTGAATTTCATATAGACACAATTGTCCTCGACATTTTCCTTAAACCCAAAGCATTTTATTGTTCTATCAAACTTCAAGTACCACTGCCTTGAAGCTTGTTTCAATCTGTAGATTGATCTTTTCAGACGACATCCCATATTTTCTTTTCCGTTTATGATAAAACCTTTCGGTTGTGCCATGTAAACGTTTTCTTCTAAATCCCCATTTAGGAATGTTGTCTTTACATCCATCTGATGTAGTTCTAAGTCATAGTGGGCCACAAGTGCCATGATGATTCTGAAAGAATCTTTGCATGAAACCGGAGAAAAGATTTCATTGTAATCAATCCCTTCTCGTTGCGTAAAGCCTTTAGCCACAAATCGCGCTTTAAATCTTTCAACCTTCCCTTGGGAGTCATATTTGGTTTTGCAGACCCATTTATAGCCTACCGTTTTGGCTCCTTTAGGAATGTTTTCTAATTCCTAAACTTTGTTGGTACTCATTGATTTCATCTCATCTTTCATGGCTTCAAACCACTTGGATGAGTGATCGCTTCTCATGGCTTCTTTAAAAGTTCTTGGGTCATCTTCCATACGAAACTCTTCAGCGTCATAGATTTCATAATCGTCTGGAATAGCTGACCTTTTGATTCTTTGAGACCTTCTAGGGGCCTCTGGCACTTGTTCCGTTGTTGTTCTTCCTCGTGTGTGATAGTTAGTTCTGTAGGATCCTGCTGGATAGGTTCCATATCTTTATTTATTGTCACCACGGGATAATCAGCAACAGGTGTTGTCACTGTAGCGTCCTGGACTGCTGGTGCAACAACAACAACAGGTAGCGTAAAGAAAGGTTCTTGAACCATCGGAGTGGGTACATGTACCCGCTTCTCCTCAAGGTTAATTTCATGCGCTACCATGCTTCCCCTGATTATGTCATTCTCTAAGAATACAACATGCCTAGTTCCAACAAATTTCGTATATCTGTCAGGACAATAAAATCGATATCCTTTTGATCTTTCTGGATAACCAATAAAGTGGCAGCTGACTGTCTTGGAGTCTAACTTTCGAATGTTTGGGTAAAAACCTTCGTCTCAGCTGGACAACCCCACACACACGCAAGTGATTAAGTGAGGGTTTCCTTCCTATCCATAATTTATACGGTATTTTCGGCACCGATTTGCTTGGTACTTGATTAAGTATATGAATGGCGGTTTTTAGTGCCTCCATTCATAAACTAATCGGTAGCGTGGAGTAACTTATCATGCTTCTTACCATATCCATTAAGGTATGGTTTATTCTTTCAGCTACTCCATTCTGCTGAGGTTCTCCTGGTGTAGAATACTGAGTAACTATGTCATTTTCCTATAGAAACCTTGCAAAAGGTCCAGGAATTTGGCCATACAGGGTATGTCGCCCATAGTACTCTCCACCACGGTCTGATTGTACTACTTTGATCTTCAAATCATGCTGATTTTTAACTTCAGCTTTGAATATTCTAAATTTATCCAATGCTTCCGATCTTTCTTTAATTGGATAAATATAGCCATAACGGGAATAATCATCTGTGAATGTTATAAACGAATCATAACCATCCACGCTTCTCACACTGAACGGACCACAAATATCCGTGTGAATTATTTCTAGGATTCTCGTGCTTCGTTTGACATCTTTCTTAATTTTCTTGACATATTTTCCTTTAATGCAATCAATGCATTGTTCTAATTCTGAAAATTCCAAGTGCGAAAAAATTGATTCATTAATTAAACGTTCTATTCCCCCTCGAAATGTGGCCTAAGCGATAGTGCCACAATTTCAAAGAGTTGCAATCGATTCTCTTCCGCTTCTTGTTCACATTTGTAGATTAGGAGTCATTCACATTTAAATTACATATATGATTCATATTCTCATCACATACATGATTCAAATTCTCAGCGAGAGATAATAAATAAAGCGTGTCTTGTCGGAAGGCAAGACCAACACTTTTATTATTATAAAATATCTCGCAACTGTCATTACCAAAGTGGCATTCGAACCCGTCATCATTGAGTTTCGACACACTTATTAAGTTTCTACGCAAAGATAAAACATAAAGTACATTATTAAGAATAAGAGCAAAGTCATTCTTCAATTGTAAGGAAAAATTTCTCATAGCTTCAACATCGGCTTGCACTCCATTCGCTACTTTAATTGTTCTTTCTCCTCTTTGCAGAGTGGTCCTCCCACTTAATCCCTGTAAGGAATTCACAACATGAATAGTTGCTCCAGAATCAATCCACATGGCAATGAGCTTTTCAATATCCCATTTATCAAGCTGCATGTTATAGTTTACAGTAAAGGTTTCATATTCTCTCGATAAAGAGTGGAAAACCAAATGGAGTAGGAATTGATCATTGATCACCACATCCATTGACGTCAGCTTAGCCTGTATGGAGCTTATTTTCACGATGTGATCTCTAATACCACCACCATTGTATTTTATAGTGACCAGTTCCTTAATCAATGTGTTTGTTATGGTCTTGGAAGACCCAGTAAACTGATTCTTTACCCTTTCCAGGTATTCAATGGTAGTGGTATATTCTGGGATGGACCCCCTTATAGGTTCTTCAATGGTGGCCATAGCCACCATCAGGCACTTGCGGTTGGAGAGTATCCATTGCTTGTGTTCAAAATCATACTTCATTCTTATTTCAGCATGATTTCTTTGCCGAGCAAGGAAATCAGCATCATTTTCATTGGTTTCCCTCATCGGGTCCTCTGGTGCAATAGGACATAGTGTGGTTATTGCCATATCGATCTCTCCGAGCGCAAGCTCCAGTTCATACTTTTCCCACCAGACTCGATAGTTAGTCCCATTGAGCGGCGGAATGTTGTTGACGTTCAACATGGTTTTTCCTCTGAGTGACTCCATTTCAAAGAAAAATGAGAACATTTACATATGAAAATTGCATGTTTCATCTCAACGTTGGTCAAAATTAAATATACAATATTCATTTATGCAAAAATTCAACATCACCGTTGGGCAGAAGTGGAATTCATGCATAATTTCATATAAACAAAATATTATAATATTGTTATTAACAACGTTAGCCAGATAATAACAATATCATAATAAGCTCAAAAAATCAGAAATATTCATTTTTCATAATTAAACTCTCCCATTGGTTCGAATTTAATAATGAAAAACAATAAATTTATAATTCACAGCGGAAACATTTAAATTCATTTCATAATTATTTTCTAGAGGCGTGAATCATATTTTCTTTTCTCTGAGCAAAATTATCATTGGATAAAAATTGCATAGGGATTTGCTCCAAAATTTCATCAAAATTCATGCAAATTTGCATTAAAATAGCTTTTGGAAAAAATAAAAAAGGAAACTTCCTAATTTCTCTGTTCTGGTCACAAATTGGCCCGAAGGCCGGTTTCGGCCTGCTGCCGCGCGTGGCACTGCACAGCCCACGGGCCCAAGCCGCTCTCAGGCCGAGCTCCCCCGCGCCCAGGCCACAACCTGGGCCTGGGCCGGGAAAGTCGCCACCCGCCTAGGCTCAAAGGAGGCCCGACCAACGATGATCGTTGATCTGTGACATATTCAGATCGGACGATGGCGAGAGAAAATAGGGAGAACAAAATCCCCTCCCCCCGCAGCCGGCCGCAAGATCCCAAACCCTAATTTTATTTCTCTTCTTCCCCTGACCGCTATTCTCCTCCTCCTCTAAGCGCACAGCGGCGGCGATAGCAACAGCAGCGGCGGCAACACTCCAGCCGAGTACGCGGAGGAAGAAGGGCGTCGTTAGTGGCCCTCTCGTCGGCGAGCGCATTCCCCTTCGTGGGTGAGCGCGCCGTCGCCGAGCGTCCCACTGTTGGCGCCGATTCAAGGGACCAGACGGTGGTCCTAATGGCGCAGCCATCGAAGGTGCTAGAGACGCGGCGGCGCCATCTCTGGCAACAGGGACGAGGGGCCCTCTTCAACCCGGACCGGATTCAATTAGGGTTTGGGTTCTTGTTCGAAGTTCATCGAGGTGGGTCCCCTTCATTCCGACTGGATTCGATTAGGGTTGGAGTTCATCCCGATCCGAATCAGATCGGTCGTTTCTACGATTCGTTCGTTATTCTTCTCGATCCGGATCAGATCAGTTGGTTCATTGACAGTTCGTTTCAAAATCCGATCAAAATCGGTATAATTTTCTTCATTTCAATTTTCCCGTCTAGACCCACTGATCTAGCCCGGCGACAAGATACCATTGATAGATCTTAAACATTAAAAAGATCACTAACGGTAGCAGATCAAATTCCAACAAAACTTAGCATGCCAACGTTCGCTCAATTGTGAATCACCCCTGCATCATCACGTCCTAAGCACTTAGGGTACATTCTAGGGACCAGGATCCTGTGCCGTAGCAGGTACTACTACAAGATAAGCAGCCATCCAAGGAGCTAGCAATGGCTAGGATCAGAGCGCCCTTTCTCTCTCATATTTTTCTCCTCCGACGTACTTCCTCACTCCTAAATTATAATTCATTTGATTTTTCTTACGTCAAATTTGACTATTCGTCTTATTTTTAAAAATAAGCAAATATAGTCAAATTTAAGTCATTCTTAAAGAAATTTTATTAATAAAATAAACCACGACAAAAAAGTGATATTTTGCACAAAATTTTGAATAAGACGAGTGATTAAAGTTGAGTTCAAAAAAATCAAACGAATTATAATTTTAGATGAAGAAAGTACGTGCTATCGATCTCTCTTTTTACTAAGCATCTCGGGCATCGGATGCCCAGAAAAGCATATAACCTTTTACAACCATCAACCAAACAGATCATGGCATGTGGAACCAAATACCCACGTTTGCTAAGGGGGCGAGTTGGGATAAGCACCTGCCCGACCCCCGCGCGTATGCCGGATTTGGGCGGAGGTCTCCAACGGTCTAATATACATGCGAAGGTAGGAAAAAGAGACAAGCTGGTGGTATGAATTCCCTAAAAATTGTTTCTCTTACACTGTTCACCCCTGGATATTTATAGAGGATACCAGGAGTCGCCGTACATTTTACATTAGGGTACAAGGACAATTATTCAGAAAACCTGGAAAGGAAGGGTAAAATCGTATAATTACGAGTGATCAAACCCTAACTCTCTTCTCCTCCTCCCCGCCGCCGCCAGGCTTGCGCCGCGCCCTTGTCGAGCCCTGGGGGCTTTGCCGTGACTTCAATGACCCTCGCTATAGAGAAAGAGAGCTGGACCTCGCTCTCATCCCTTCGTATCCTTGCAATTCCTTTTCCCTGTAGACAAGAGGGGCAAAAACAGACCCGGGGTCATGAGACAACGAGGGTTCTGCCGGAGGTGGGCACGCGAGCGAAGGTTTTCCTCTGAGGGTACGCGCGTGGCGTCACTACCGAGAGTTCCTTCCCTCAACAGTAGCCTCTCGTCGGCTTGGATCAAGAAACGGTCCTTGGGCCCAAGCAGCATCCCTTGATGGGAAACAGAAACCCTCGGCAGCGACGCTTGCGTCTGCTTGTGGTCCTGGCCGTTTGCCTTTACCGTTTTTTGTGCATACTGTTGACTGATTTGACATTTGATTCGGGTAAGGTTTGTGCAACGGGTGGCCGTTGAAAGATTTTTTCGAGATTTGCGTCGTGTCTTTCGGGCTCTATAGATTCCTTCAGAGTTTCTCGGGCGCCGCCCCCGTCTCAGGCCTATAAATAGATGGGGTTGTTGGGGTCACTGTCATGCCATCTTTGCGCTCTAATTGAACTGTTGCTCCTATTTGCTTTAGCGAGGGTTCCGTTTGCTGTTTGCCTTTTCCACGAGGGTCGGGTGTTTAGGCTTTGTTGTTGTCATGGCCAGATCCAAACAGACTGCATCTCCTTCATCCGCGGATGGTGGGGTTACCTTCGAGTTTGGGCTTAGCAAGGTCTGCATCTCAGACCTGGGGTCCTCTGTTAGGCGAGGTTAGATTGAAGAGGGTAAAGCGAGAGCCTGTGGTTGGGAGACCACACCAAAGCCTGAGCCTGATGAGGTTGTTGTCTTTGAGGAGTTTTTTGTGGCTGGGCTTCGCTTCCCAGTCTCCTCCTTTGTTACCTCTATCCTGAAAAGGTTCAATCTGAGGTTCCATTAGCTTACACCTTCGTGCTTCACGAAGATTTCCATCTACGTGTGGGCTTGCCGTACCTAGGGGATTGCTCCACACGTCGAAGGTTTTATCTGGACCCATCGTGTTCACATGCAGCCCCAGAAGATTACTGATGATGATGAAAATACAACTTTTGGGCAGTTTGCAGTGTACACCTTTTGCCATCACACTGGTACGGAGCTTCTGGCGCAGGCGCAGAAGAACCGGTGGACAAGCAATTGGCACAAGGGTTGGTTTTACTACAAGTTGAGTGAGGTTGCGGAGTTGTGCGGTGAGCTTCCTCTGCTCGGTGATGTGTCGACCGATGCTCAGATGATCGATGAGGCTCACGCCGCTGTTGATTGTTTGAGAGTGGTGGCACGATCACAATGTGCTCAGGACTTGGTGGAAGAATATTGTTGTGCGAAGTTTTTGCCTCTCAGCCAGAAGCAGCCCTGGTTTAAAGTGGGGGATGATCCTCTTTATGAGAAGAAAGGGTTGAAGAAACCTGTCTTGGATGTGTATAAGATTTGGGAGCCCACCCTGAGGAAATTTCCCGATCGTAAAAGTGGTGTTGAGAAGGTATTGGAGAGGGTTCACCAGGGTGGAGGAGCTTGTCGGGAAGCTATCCACCACGGAGGTTAAAGCAATTCACAGCTCAGTGGGTGGTTCTGGCCGGGTTAATCGGCTTTTTGACATGCTTGGCGTCCCATATCCAAACTGGCCGGCTCCTTCTAGCGAGGATGCCCCAAAGAAGCGCAAACGTTCGGGCAAAGGGAGCGATGACACTGCTGCTGCGCCCAAAAGGAACCATGGTCGGGGTCACGGGGGTGGCGGCCGCGCTAAAGCTTCGGCGATGAAGGTTGTTGCTGCGCCATTGGCCATCGGTGCGTCGTCTTCCTCGTCGCTAGCTTGTGCCGCCGGTGGTCGAGGGGCGGCCGACGCTGGCTCTAGAGCGGGTGGCTGTGTGCCTCGTGTTGGCGGCATTGGGGCGCTCATTCAAATATCGGATGATGAGGTTGCCTCTGAGGAGGAGGGGAGGGAAGTTGGAAAAGGGGCTGAATCGGAGGACACCTCATCAAAAGATGATTCCAGCACCTCCGGGAGCGGTGTGCATGTGACGAAGGAGAGCTCCAATGATGGCGGTCAGGAGAAGACCGTCAACTCCCCATCAGTCAAAGCAGTGGCCGATATTGATTTGGACGAAGAGCTTCGTGGGCTTGAGGTTGCAACCCCGCTGCACCGGGCGGCCCCTCACTTTGCGGGGTCGCATGTGTGGGTTGACCCCAAAGTTGAAAGGAACCCCAGAAAGAGGCCTTATGGTGATGCAAGCCGTGGCAGTCTCCACCATTATGCTAACAAGCTGGGTGTCATAGACCTAGAGATGAAGCTGTTTACTAGTCCGAACCTTCGGTCATGCCACCTGCAGTGTGGACCTGAGGAGCGGCGCTTTCTTGGTCGGGTCTTCAATCGGGTCTGTATTCCCGAGGCCAAGCTTCACTTGGCTAACCAGCCATTGGACGATGTCTTAGATGACATCGATGTCAAGGTTGCAGAGCTTATGCTTCTTGGGTGCTCGGTCCATCGTCGGGCCAGCTACAATGATATGTAGCTTCGGGAAAAAATAGCTAATTTGGAGAAAGAGAACAAGAACCTTCACAAAGTGCTGCATACGAGGGACACTCAGTTGAAGAATGCTACTGAGAAGGTGAAGAAGTCACGTGAGGATGCTCAAGAGGTCCTCAACCGGAACATCGATCTGGTTGCAGCTGCTCATGAGAAAGATGAAGCTCTAGCGGAAGCCAACACCCGCATCACGGAGCTAAACTCGCAGCTGGCAGCCCAAACGGAGTCGTGGCGGACGAGCATGGAGAACATTAAGAAGAAAATGGATGGATGTTTGGTCGAGGCCGGGGGTTCCGCTGGCGAGCCACTACCCATCGTCGATGCCGGGGCCTTTGAAGACTGGCTATCCTCTGAGCTCGATGTTTTTAGCTCTCTTGTTGCGAATGCCACAGACTTCGGTGGGTATGCCGGTGCTTTAGCCATGGCCGACACTCTTCGTCAAGCAGATTGCGAGCACCTCTGCAAGGTGAAAAGGCCGAAACATGTATTCCCAACCATTGAAGAGGTGCGCGCGATGATGGTCGGAGATGCTGACGTCCGTAACTGCGCGATGCGTTTCCTGTGGAAGTTTTGGTTGGCAGGCGGTGGACGCACTCTTGCTTTTGAAGAAGCCACCGAGGCTACTCGTCAGGTTGACATCATTTTTGATGTGGTTGTTAGCTCCTTTTAATGTTTGAAACTAACTAATGTTGGTTGATTGTTTGTAGGCTCGTCGAGAAGCGCTGCCTTCGCCGTCAGGTGTTGGGGATGCGCCTGAAAGTTCCTAAGCCGTCGTCGGACGTGCAGTTAATGAGGCTCCTTCTGCGGCTGAGGACCAGCCTACTGGCCTGAGTCCTCACTCTTCCCCAGTTGAGGTGAATGTCAAAGCCGCGCCCGAGGGCCCAGTTGTTGAGCAAGATGCACCCGAGGCTTCTACAGCCGGCGGAGGAGATGCCCCTAACGCCGATGCGGGGAATCAGGTGTGAGGGAGAGAGGGGACTTGTATTTAGTAGTTGTTAAGAAAACTTTTGTTGTGAGTTGTGAGGGTGATGTCACTGAATTGACTTTATCTGGTCGTTTGCCGCGCAGGTTCCTGATGGAACCGTGCATGCGATTCTTGACGTAACCCCCATAATGATGAATTTTCTGGATATTTTCATCACTGGTGAGTCTTGGGCACGTGCTAAATTTAAATGCCCTTTGTTGTCTTTCGATCATTTTTTTGTGGTCGAAGGTACGGAGGTATGATGTTAAGAACACGTCGTCAGCTTCGTTTTGGTGGAAAGCCGATTATACGGACTGGCAGGCTACGCGTGCACTTTTTGGTTCTACCATGTAGCCTTTTGAAGATGATGATGTAGATGAAAACGTGACACTTAATTTTTTGTTTGGGCACAGTAATCTTTGTCTTGACTCAGATGGAGCTATATGTTTAGGGCGAGGGTATTGTCTGGAGAACTGCCAATTGTTCCTGCCACCCCTTTGTTATGGGGGCCTCTTGTTCCGTCGGAGACAACCAAGGAAGAGGATGAAGGGGGAGATGAGGAAAAAGTCTCTCCTGGCTATAGCGAGGGTAGTTTTGAAGGGAGATATTTGTAAAAATAGCGACGCCCATTAGTTTTTAGCAAGGCTTGCTTCTGTATTTGAGTTGTGAGAGGTGTTCGTAAAACAGCGACGCCCCTTATCTCTTTAGCGAGGCTCGCTCTTGTACATAATTTGTAAGAGATATTTGTAAAACAACAACGCCCCCTATCTCTTTAGCGAAGCTCGCTCTTGTACTTAATTTGTAAGAGATGTTTGTAAAACATGCCCCCTATCTCTTTAGCGAGGCTCACTCTTGTACTTAATTTGTAAGAGATGTTTGTAAAACAGCGACGCCCTCTATCTCTTTAGTGAGGCTCGCTGTTGTTGTATTTGGACTGTAACCCTCGTTGTTTGGGACGGAAGGCTGCTCGCTTTTCGTAGCCGAAGTTGACTACTTGATGTTGTGCTTGTGGACCTTCGCCCAACGAATCGTGCATTGCTTTTGTTGTCTCTGCTGCCCACCTTTTTCTTTGGCGTCTCGGCTAAAGTTCTTGCTATGTTTGTCAACCTTGCCAGGGGGATGTTACATTTTTTTCTTGTGGTATCCTCGTGGCTTGGTTGGCTTGGAGCCAGTTAAAGGACTTCGCTATTGGGAGATTACGCTTTCTCTTGTGGTATCGGCTTGGCTTTGTTGTTTTTTGGTGTCAGGTGGCATTTTGGATGTGGCTCTGCTGACGCGAGGGTTTGTGAGGGGGTTCATCTGTTTGCTGTTAGCCTGCTGCGTTGTGCGTTGTCTTGTTGGTTTTGTTGGGTAGCATTTTTCTTTTATAAGTGGGGGTGGGCATTGGCTTTGTGGTTTACGCTCACTAGGTAGTAAATGTGATGGTACCCGTGGTTGTTGGATGTTGTTAATGCTCTGGTACGGTTGTTTGCTTGGTAGGTGTTCCTTGTAACTGGGTTGCGGTAGTGCTGGCTTGGTTATAAATGAGTGCTTACGAGAATGGTGTTGGGTTGCCGGTGAAGGTGTTGGTTTATCTTGTTCTTTACTCCCTTCAGTCCCTTCACCTTGTGCGAGTGGTTGCAGATTCAAGGTTTAGCTAATGCATTTGTCTCGGGTGGGAGCAGAGATTTGTTTACACTCTCCTTTAGTAGGTGAAGATGAGCTTTGGCTTTCACGAGCCCCAGGTGTTCTTGCGAGGTTGCTCAGCTTTTTAGACTTCACGCTTCCACTTATCCTTTGCGTAGGTGAAGCTTTCTCTTATGATCCCTGATGATTTTTCGAGGTTGCCTTAGGTAGAGGTGAAGCTGGTTCATGTGAACCCCTGGCGATTTTGCGAGGGTGCTTGACTTTTTGACTTCGCTCCTCCCCTTATCTTAGGTGGAGGTGAAGTTTGCTCTTGCAAGCCCCTGGCGGTTTCGCGAGGGTGCTCGACTTTTAGACTTTGCGCCTCCCCTTATCTTAGGTGGAGGTGAAGTTTGCGCTTGCGAGCCCCTGGCAATTTCGTGAGGGTGCTCGACTTTTAGACTTCGCGCCTCCCCTTATCTTAGGTGGAGGTGAAGTTTGCTCTTGAGAGCCCCTGACAATTTCGTGAGGGTGCTCAACTTTTGGACTTCGCGCCTCCCCTTATCTTAGGTGGAGGTGAAGTTTGCTCTTGCGAGCCCCTGGCGATTTCATGAGGGTGCTTGACTTTTAGACTTCGCGCCTCCCCTTATCTTAGGTGGAGGTGAAGTTTGCTATTGCGAGCCCCTGACGATTTCGTGAGGGTGCTTGACTTTTAGACTTCGCACCTCCCCTTATCTTAGGTGGAGGTGAAGTTTGCTCTTGGAATTTGAGACGGGGGGCTTCACATCCCGAATCAATTTCCTGGGGTTGTCCATCGATGTTAGCACTCTCGGATCGAGGGTGTGTTTTTTGATGTAAATGAAATTAGGGTATCTTTTTCGAGGAAATTGTATTTTGTTATTTATAATCTGGTTACTGCCTCATTAAAAAAACCTTACGCTCCTTAATAAGGAAAAAGAGTGCAGCACCTTCAGTTCTTATTACAATACATGCTAATGAAAGTAAACAGAGAAAGGAAGGCAAAATTACAAAATGCGAGTGCTCGCTAAGGCGCTGCTTTGGGTAGAACTTACGAAGGTCATCAATGTTCCAGTTGTTTGGTAGACGGTTTCCTTCACTGTCGGAGAGGTGAAAAGAGCCTGGTCGGTTGGTTTTAGTGATCAAGTACAGGCCTATCCATTTTGGTTGTAGCTTCCCTGCCATGTGCGTGTTTTGCTTTCTGATGAGAATGAGGTCACCCTTTTTCAGGTCTTTGATTCTTACTTTTTTATCTCTCCACTTTTTGGTCTCCTCTTGATACTTCTGAAGGTTGTGCACTGCATTGCATCTTGTTTCTTCGAGCAAATCTTTATCGATTAGCTGATCTTGCTTATCTAATTCGAGGGTTGTCCTGGGGGAGCCATGGTTTAATTCTTCTAGGAGCATTGCTTCTTCGCCGAAAAGTAGCTGGAAAGGGGTGAACTTTGTTGCTCTACATTCTGAGGTATTGTGCGATCAGGTGACCGTGGTTTGCTCTTCTACCCATTTGCCTTTGGGTCTGCCGTGTAGCTTCTTTGAGATTGCTTGGAAAATTGTGGCATTCGCTCTTTCGACGAGACCGCTGGATTGAGGATGCCAGACTGAGGTGAAGCATATGATTATCCCAATCTGAGCACAGAACTCCTTGAAAACCTCACTGTCAAACTGTGTGCCATTGTCGACGGTTAAGTGCTTGGGTACTCCAAAGCGACACACAATCTGCTGCCAGAAAATTTTTTCACAGCTTGCGAAGTTATTGATGCTAGTGGCCTTGTTTCGATCCACTTTGTGAAGTATTCAACGGCTACAACCGCGTAGCGGAGGTTTCCAGGAGCTGCTAGTAGCAGACCGACTAAGTCCATTGCCCACCATTGCAGAGGCCAAGTTGGACATATCAAGGTTGTTGTTGTGCCGGGGGCATTTTGTGCTCTGGCTGTTAACTGGCATCCTTGGCAATGCTTGACTAGCTCTTCCACGTCTCGTAACGCTATTGGATAGTAGAACCCTTGTCAGAAAGCTTTTCTGACTACTGCTCTTGGACCATTGTGGGAACCATATATACCCTCGTGAATTGACTTTAAAATGTCCTTTCCTTGATTGTGTGGTACACACTTTAGCCAGGGGATGTTACCGAGGCTTTGTACAAGGTGTCTTCCACTATTTTGTACCCTCGTGCTATTTGGCTAAGTCTGTTCTCTTCCTCTTTGGAGTCGGGTTCGTACAGCCCATTCATGTATGCCATGATGGGGGCTCTCCAATCTTTGCTCTGTATTGCGTTAACTAGTTTTGCTGATTTTTCAAAAGCTTTGACGGTTGGTTGCGTTGATATTTCATAGAAGACATCTGGGGGTAGTTGTGTCATCTGTGCTGCTACCTTGGCCAGATCGTCTGCTTCGCTATTTTCCGCCCTTGGGATTGCTTTTGTTGTTATGCCAAGGAAAAAGGTTTCTAACCTTCGAACAAGTTATAGGTACTTTTGCAGCTCTGTGTTTTTTGCTTTGTAATTTTTCTCTATGTGTCCCGCCACAACTTGGGAATCAGTTTTGATGACTGCCCTTCACACTGACAACGCTCGAAGCTTTATAGGAGCTAGTATCACAACCTCATATTCTGCCGAGTTGTTGGTACACTTAAAGTCCAAACACGTGACATACCTTAGCTTCGTGCCGGATGGCGAGGTTAAGATTGCTGATATCCCTGCTCTGGCTACACCCCATGCACCGTCAACATGAACTGTCCAAAAGGGATCTTCTCTAGCACATTCTTTGCGAGGGTCAGGGGTCCATTCAACTATGAAGTCTGCTAGTGCCTATGATTTTATTGTTGATCTGCCCACGAAGGTTATGGCGTAGCTATTTATCTCAACTTCCCATCTTGCAATTCTTTCGATAGCTTCGTTGTTCTTGAAGATGTTCTCGAGGGGGTAGCTGGAAGGCACTTGAATTTCATGTGACTAAAAATAATGTTTTAGCTTCCTTGAAGCCATGACTACAACGTATGCAATCTTTTCCAGTTTAGAGTAGTGTCGCTTGGGGCCCTCGAGGGTTTCTGACACAAAGTATACTGGGGCTTGTCTAGTTTTGTTGCCATCAGGCTGTTCCTATATTAAGACTGCGCTGACTGCATTTGGCGAGGTTGCAACATATAGCAGCAACTTGTCCCTGATACTAGGGCTGGTCAAAATGGTCATGTTAGTGAGATACTTCTTTAGATCCTCGAAGGCTCTCTATTGATGAGGTCCCCAGTTGAATAGGGCAGTGCTCCTGAGGGTCTCGAAGAAAGGCAACCATTGCTCTGCTGATCTTGAGATGAATCTGCTTAAGGCTGTTAGACATCCTGATAGGCACTGATATGATTTCTTACTTGTCGAGGGTTCCATGTTTAGGATAGTGTCAATTTTTTCTGGATTTGTTTTGATTCCTCTCGCGGACACTATGCAACCCAAGAGCTTTCCCTCGCTGACCCCGAAGACACACTTTTCTGGGTTTAATTTTAGCCTTGGTGACCGAAGGTTGGAGAAAGTCCTGGCCAGATTAGATATGTGGTTTTCTTTTTGATGGCTTTGCACTACCAGGTCATCGACATAGGCAGATACAACCTCGTCGTCTTTGAATACTTCAGTTGTCATGCGGGCAAAGGTAGATCTTGCATCCGCAAGCCTTCTGGCATCCTTCGAAAACAGTAGGTGCCTGTAGGAGTGATGAAGCTTGTTTTTTCCTCGATCTTCTCATTCATCCAAATTTGGTGGTAGCCAGAGAAACAGTCAAGAAGAGAGAGCATTTGGCACCCCGCTGCTCGGTCAACTAGGGCGCCTATGTTAGGCAACGAAAAATCATCCTTCGGACAGGCTTTGTTCAGGCAGGTGAAATCTACACACATCCTCCATTTCTTGTTCTTTTTCTGAACCAGAACCACATTTGAGAGCCATGTTGGGTATTTCACTGGTCGGATGACCCCCGCATCCATGAGTCGCTTTACCTCTGCCTTCGCTGCTTGTTTTCTTTCTTCGGACATTTTGCGAAGCTTCTGCTTGGCGATAACCCTCTTTGGTATTCAGGTTGTGCTCTATCAATGACCTGTTTACCCCTCTGAGATATTCAGAGGACCAGGCGAAGGCATCCGAGTTTTCTCAGAGGAGACTGACGAGGCCCTCTTTGGTTCGAGGGTCGAGCTGTGCCGAGATGATTACTTTCTTCTCAACGTCCCCTTAGAAAAGTTATACTGTCTTTGTCTAACCTTGCGGGGTGGCTTTCCTTTGGTTGGCCAGAGTTTTTCTTCATTGTGTGGCTTCGCTATTTCTGGCTGGGTTAAGCTGTGTACGTTGCATTGCCATGGGGCTACTGTACCTTCGGCGGCTCTTGTCACGTCCTGATCTCCATAGACTGCTCCATAGACTGCTACTACCCCTTTGGTGTAGGTAGCTTCATGCATAGGTACGCGGGGTCCTGATCTCCATAGACTGCTACTACCCCTTTGTTACGTCCTGATCAGCATTGAACGCGTTGGTGACACTGCGACCAAAAATTGCATTATAGGTATAGAACATGTCCACCACGTCGAAGGTTATTGTAACACCCGGTTTTCTGAAGAATACCAAGTGCCCACTATATGTGTGCCCAGGAAGTCCACAAGACACATATAGCAACAAACATGGAATTTTCCCAAAGACAATGCTTTATTACATATCGAAACATAATTATAACAAGACTTACATCTAAAGCAAAGCAGAGTGGAAACTACTCTTCGGGACTCCCAAACTCCACAGGGACGGTTGACTGGGGGAACACCCGCCTAGAACTCTTGGAACATCTTCTATAACTCTTCACTTGAATTCACCATCTGGTACCCATCCGGGATTTTTGTGAACCAACGACAAGCGTCAGCTCACCATGCTCAACAAGTATAACTACGGGGATGCAAGGCTCAAAGGCTTGACTCGGTTAACTGCGGTTAGCATTTTAAGTTGATCATATTTTATATTAATCTTATTTTACTAGATGTATGATATCGGTTTTCCATAGTAAGCGATATTCATTATGTTATAAAGAGGTAACCAACCAACCACCAACATACCCCACCATGGACTGCTTAAAAAGGATCCGAGCCGCTCGTATCCATGAGCACGGCTGATATATCAGGTTTACACTCTGCAGAGGTTGTACACTTTCACCTTAGGCCGTGATTCCCATATGCTGGGGTTTGCAAGTCCCATATTACCTCCTATATGGAAGTACGATAGGGTTTCACTACGTAGCCTTTGACTAGCTACCCTAACAAGTAGTAGCCGCAAGGTTTTGACATCTAGGCGAATGGAGGCCCCCTTCAAGATGGCACACCTGACAGCCGACCAGCACACATCTTGACAGGCAAGGAAGCCATTCTAAAGCCTAGGCCCCCCTCTAGCGCCTTTCGGTAACTACTACAAGCTAGAGAAAGTCTAGTTATACGACTAAGATCAGAGCCATATGATTCCCAAGGCTGCACGGGATCTCCCGGGTGGCCGCTTTAAAAGATAGTCCCTAGGGTGGGTCACTGAGCTAAAACCATGCTCTAGTGTCCTAAATGTGGTTAAAAAGCCTCTTTTAACATTGTTCCATAGTCATTAATCCATATTAAACATTTAGCAATTAATAGCACATAGCATTACTAAACATATTATGCAAAAACCCTCCCATAGGTACAAGGTATAAAGGTCAAGTGATTCTAGAATTGTCCTATGGTTCATCAAGTTTGACACATGCATAATGAATATTTAGTCTTGCAGTTAATAGGTAATAAGGAAACCGTAGGTTATACTTGCCTTCCAATAACTCGTGTTAACGGTCTCACTTCTTCAGAGATCTTCTTCTCAATAACCTTGAACAACTTGAACTCTAAACAGGGTCAAAGGCACCACACAAACATCCATTCCAATCATCACATGCAGATAAAATATACTTCTATTAGAACAGTACACCAAGCATAAAAAATAGGTAGAGAAACATATATAAAACTATTCTACTTGTCGATACGATCACATGGACATAAAGATCACTCTAATCAGATCTAAAACGAGAAAGTTATAAAGAAAACAAGTTTCAGGGACACATTTGTAAATAAAAACCTTTTCCTGGGGCTAGCCTATGAAAACCGAGGACCTATTTGCAAATAACTATAGACTTGTGGGGCTAGCAGGCTAAAAACGCTCCCTGGACGGTGGGCACTAAAACCAAAAACTCTAGGGTAAAAAACGCAAGAAAACAGGACCTAAATCTAATTATTTTGAACTGTAGTGGACCGCGGGTTAATTTTGCAGAAGCTTGGGGGTTTTCCACAAAATGAGCAGCGACTGCCGTGTTGGCACCGACACGGCGCCACGCGGCACGAAGCGATTGGCCCAGTCCACCAGCTAGCGGTGGACCGCGCACGGGCCACTGGTCCACAGGTCCACGCGGTCGGCGCATACCCCTTCGGGGGGCGCTTCTAATCCTGGCTGTTCAAGCGTCGATGAACGACACCAAGGTGGTGGAGGCAGCGCAGACGGTGGTGCCATCGTTGGGGCACGGCGGAGCGCCATGGGGGCGCTCGGGAGCTCACCGAAACGGTGCTCCCAGCCTTGTCGGTGTTTCGAAACCAGGGGTATTACACCAACGAGTAATATGATCGCGTGCTTCTCTTCCTGGATGGTGATGCAAGAGGACACAAGGATTTATCCTGGTTCGGGTAAAGAAGGCCCTACGTCCAGCAGGGGGGATGTTCTTGTATTACTTGCACCTAAGGGCTTGTACAGGGGCGAATACAAGCTCAGTGAGCGTGGACCGGAGTCGGACTCGAGTGCGGTGTGAGAGCGTGTGTAACCATACGTGCGTATGTGTGTGACCGTCCCCTGTAAAGACCCCTGGTGTCCTCTTTTATAGAACAAGAGGAGGCCAGGGTTACAGGAATGATACAGGGATCTGTATGGCAAAGGGTAGGAACTCTGTCTTGTCGGGGTTGCTGTAGCCGACGTGGGGGTTGCTGTTGCAGCGTCCTTGAAGCGTGGCCTCCATCCCGGGCACGGACATGGAGGCATGGCGACGTGGAAGCCATGCAGTGCCCATCCCGGGACATACAGGACACGGCGGGATCCCTCCGGGTCTTGGGGGTACCTGTCCTCCAACAGCAAGAGAGCTGTCAGGGCTCGAGGGGCGCAGGGCCGGCCTCGAGGTGGCGCTCACGGGGGCTCGAGGGGCGCAGGGCCGGCCTCGAAGTGGTGCTTATGGGAGCTCGAGGGGCGCAGGGCCGGCCTCGAGGTGATGCTTACGGGGGCTCGAGGGGCGCGGAGCTGGCCTCGAGGTGTTGACTACGGGGGCTCGAGGGGCGCGGAGCCGGACTTGAGGTGTTGACTACGGGGGCTCGAGGGGCGCGGAGCCGGCCTCGAGGTGTGGTTTAGACGTGCAACAGTGTAGGGCATGGCGCAACAGTGTCGTACTTGTGCCTTTTTGCCCATGTTTGTGGTGGAAAAGGAGGTTTGACTCTGGCTTCGGTTCACTGTGGCACACGCCGTGCAGCAGAAGACGTGACCGGAGCAGGTGGATGCATTGAATGCACGGTATGGGGCTGGTACGGTTGTCTGTACCATTCGAGGGAGGTGTGAAGTGTAGTGGAGCGCTCGCCCGAGGCCTGGCTCGGAGGGCTCGGGCGAGGCGGAGATTGAGCGTTCGCCCGAGGCCTGGCTCGGAGAGCTCGGGCGTTTGCGTTGATTGGGGGTACCCCTTTTGTGGACCCCCGACAGTAGCCCCCGAGCCCTTGTTTGAGTGCTTGCACTCGAGCAGGGGCTCTTGACATGGGTTTCGAGGGCTTGGCTGCCGGTTCTCGAGGGTTTGGTCGTTTTGATTCCGTGGGTGTCGTTCGAGCGACACCCGTGGGTGTAGCCCTCGAGGCCACGGGGGAGTGGTTAGAACTCCCTCGTGGGCTTTTTACGAGTGTTAGTTGCGTTTTCTAGGTTCGGGAGTGTCAGGCCCCTGAGTTTTTAGACCCTCTTTCGTCGAGGGGTGCCAGGCTGAACCGACTGGCCGGCTCTTCGAGCTGTCCGGTACGCCAGATGCCCTGGCTCATCATCCCGCGAGTCCTTTCGATTGGATGCGAGGGGGGATGCCTCGTACTTACCACGAGCGGGCGAGTATCGAGGTTCCCGGTGAGCTAGAAAAGGGGGAATCCAAGCGAGACCTCGTGCCCCGTTCGATAGGGGTCGACTACAGCCTGGAGGCGATCTCATAAAGCATGGGTGCTCAGTCTGCAGGAGAGCCGGGTCCATTCGATAGGGCCCGGGGGCTCGGCGCCTCCCTCCGAGGGGATTTCACTGCATGTTATGCACCCTGCCTTGGATATATGTGAGGGGCCTTGAGGGCTTGGCCCTCGAGTGACGCAGCGAGTGGCACCCCTTGGTGTCCCTGACTCGGGTGCTCGAAGCTGGCTGTCGAATCCTTTTTGAGGGCCAGCCTTCGCTGCTTCGAGACTTAGGGTCGGGGCCCGTTTTTACCTTCCTGAAGAAGCCTTCGTCGGGAGTGGAGATCATGGCGTCAGGGAGCGGGGATCGTGGCGCCGCGCGTACCTGTCGGCGGGCTCAAGATTCGATTAGGTGGGTGAATTAAACGTTTGCGGTTACCTTTCCTCTGTTGTGGGAGACTCCGCCCGAGGCCTGGCTCGGAGGGCTCGGGCGAGACGGAGGACGAGCGTTCGCCCGAGGCCTGAAAATCTCATGTTCACACAAAGAAAAGAGATTAGTCATAACTGTCCAAGTTTTTTACCCTCTTTCGTCGAGGGGTGCCAGTCTGAACCGGCCGGCCGGCTCTTTGAGCTGTTCGGCACGCCGGCTGCCCTGGCTTGTCATCCCGCCGAGTCCTTTCGATCGGATGCGAGGGGGGATGCCTCGTACTACCACGAGCGAGCGAGTATCGAGGTTCCCGGTGAGCTGGTAACGGGGGAATCCAAGTGAGAGCTTGTGCCCCGTTCGATAGGGGTCGACTGTGGCCCGGAGGCGGTCTCATGAAGCATGGGTGCTCAGTCTGCAGGAATGCCGGGTCCGTACGATAGGACCCGGGGGCTCGAGGCCTCCCTACGAGGGGATTTCACTGCATGTCGTGCTCCCTGCCTTGGATACACGTGAGGGGCCTCGAGGGCTTGGCCCTCGAGCGATGCTGCGAGTGGCGCCCCTTGGTGTCCCTGACTCGGGTGCTCGAAGCCGGCTGTCGAACCCTTTTTGAGGGCCAGCCTTCGCTGCTTTGAGGCTTGGGGCCGGGGCCCGTTTTTACCTTCTTGAAGAAGCCTCCGCCAGTCGGAATCCTCCTGCCCGTTGGGCACGCCTTTTTAGGCGGAAACAGTCGGGGAGCAGATATCGTGGCACCAGGGCGACGGATGCGAAGTTGAAGCGGCGGCCGCGGAGGGCCCCGGTAGCTGAGCGGATGGGGTGTTGCCACGTGTACCCTGCATTTGGCTCGAGACGTGGTTAGGTGGGCGCATTAAATGCTATGCGGTTACCTTTTTTGCCACCGTGGGAAACCCCGCCCGTTGGGATTTCCCCCTATAAATATCGAAAGAGAGGAGAGGAACTTTTTACTTTGCCTTTGCCTGCACCTCCATCGTAGCCTCTGCACGCCTTCTTCCCGAACTTGCAATTGGAAATCTTCCCGGCCGCCCGTCCGCAGCTCAGATCCGCGCCGTCGCCGACATGGCCGCCCAATCTCAAGTGCTGCCGCCTGAAGATTGGAGCCCAACGAAGACAACGCAGGAGGAGCTGGGGACGCTGGTGGAGCGTGGGCTCCTCCGCCCCAACCCGGAGGTGGGGCCGGCATGGTGGATTCTTCCGTCGGCGGATCATCATGAGCCACACCCGCCGGAGGGGTACGTGGTGAGCTTTACGCGCTACCATCGTATGGGGCTTGGTGTTCCGCCAAGTCGCTTCATGCGGGCGCTCACCCACCACTTCAAGGCAGAACTGCACCACTTCTCTCCCAACTCAATCTCGCACGCCGCCATCTTCGTTGCGGTGTGCGAGGGGTATTTGAAGATGGAGCCGCACTGGGAGATGTTCGTCCACCTCTTCCGGGGCGAGCTCTTCGTCAAGGCCTCGAAGTCCGACGGGAGGCGGTTCGTGCGCATGGGCTCCTTGGCCATCACCGCGAGGATCGAACCTTCACCGGCTGGCGTTCCCCGCGAATACCTGCGCTACAAGCTCTCTTCTAACCAGGCGGGGTGGGATGACCACTGGTTCTACTTGCGGAATGAAGGTGGTCTCTTTCCGCAGTACACCGGCGGTGTCCTCACCCGACGCCCGGAGAAGTGGACCTGGGGCGTCGCGTCGGACAGGCAGCACCACCTGGTGCCGCTGATGAAGATGATGAAGACGCTGGTGGAGGAGAAGGGGCTGACCGTCTCAGCGGTTATTTGGGCGTTCCATCAGCGGAGGGTCCTTCCCCTGGCGGACCGCCCCCTCCTCTTATTCGAGATGGGGCCTAAGGCCTCGCTTGGGGCGCTGAAGCGTTCGAGGATGGCCGAGGTGGGGCTGTCCTAGAACGAAGCCGTCTCCCGGGTGTCGATCATGATTCAAGGGACGTTCCGCCCCGAGGAAACCAACCTGATCGCTATGGCACCCGGCACGGGGTGTCTTGACCTGGTAAGCTTTCCTCGAGCTGGTTGGTCTCGAGCCCCTCCTTTCTTCTTTCTTCCCGTGATTTTCCTTATCTAGTTTATTCTCGCAGGGGGCGTTTACCTATCGTGCGTCGAGGCCTCCGGTGAGGGAGGACGCCGCGGATACCCAGGTGAGGCGCCTTTCTGCTCAAAAAGATAAGGAGAGCAGGGACGCCAAAAAGAAGAAGGAGAAAAACAAAAACTTGCGTCGCTCGGCTCGGGAGCAGAGGTTGGCAAAGGCTCGTCGCGACCGGCAGCCTGGAGACGAATCCCCAGAGCTGAGCTCCTCGAGCTCGGAGGAGGAGAGTGATGATGAGGAGGATGATGACAACGAGGGGATGGACACGCGTCTGAGGCGCGCGGGGGTCTTCGGCATCGGGGCTGACCGCTCCTTTGTGCAGGAGGATGTTTTGGAGGTCCCCCCGGCGAAGGGATCGCGCGGGGCGCAGCCGCGGAGGGCTGTGCCGAGCCTGGCTTCATCGGAGGCACAGGGTACGTCGAGCTCCGTGCCGGACGCGCCGGCCGTTGTGAAGAAGCCGCGGACCAGGAGTGCTGTCGGCGCGGCGCAGAGGGAGTCGACGTCGGCATCGACCCAGGAGGAGGATCTCGAGAGGGGCCGGCCTTTGAAAGGCGGCCAGCGCATCGAGAAGGACTCCGATCCCGCCCACCGCGAAGCGTCGAGGGCAACATCGAGCCTTCGGAGGAGCGGGCAGCACGATGGGGCGTCGAGCCCCCGCCACCATGATCGTCGAGGGAGGAGCCCCAGGTCATCCCGTGATGGTGGCCGCGAGCGGCCGCGGAGTCCGTTGCCGCACCACCGTCGGGAAAGGGAGGCGGATGCGGGGAGGCGCGACCGTCGCGTCGAGCGTCGAAGTAGGTCCCAGAGCCCGCGCCGAGAGAGGCGTCAAGACGACCGCTCGACGGAGACACGGTCCCCCCCGGGACAAGAGACCCAGGGATAGCTCCCCGTTGGGGTTGAGCCACGGGAGGCACCGGGAGCCTTCCCCCCTCCCGAGCCACGTGGAAACGGCCCAGGGGCGTGGCTCGGGCCAAGGGTCGGGCTCGAAGCCCCCGAGCGGGTCCGGCGATTCGGGGAAGAAACTCGGCCATCGTTTTGGGTAAGTGATATTTTTCAATTCCGATGGTAGTGGGGTTTTACCTTTCTTCCTTTGATAATACGTGTTGTCTCTGGATTTTCCAGGGAGAAGTGCTTCCGGCAGGAGGCAGGGCCCACGGCGTCCAAGCGGGCCAAGACTTCGAGCTCCGCGGAAGTCCAGGCTCCTCGAGGTATGGGCCCTTCTTCCACTGGAGAGGCGGCTTGGCTGGCGAAGGCTCGAGCGGCCATGGCTCGAGGAAGTCAGATGGCCGCCGCGGATCTTGGTGAGGCTGGCGACGTCGACCGCGGGGGTCGAAACCTTTCTTGATCCTAACGATGTTGTTTTCTTCTTTAGCAGGGTCCACAACTCTTGGCGCCGAGCCTGCCGCGACTGCGTCCGTCACGGCCCCGCCCCCTCCTCCTTCAGTGGTGCCTTCCGAGAGGGCCACTTCTCCCTCGGCTACGACGATCGCCCCGGGGGGTGCGCCGGAGGTAGGCGCGGCTTTGTTGGAGCTCGAGGCTGAGGGGGTTACGGCCCTTGGGGCCCCGGACACCACGAGCCGGCCTGCTGGACAAGACCCCTCACCGCCGGAGCCTCTCGCACCCTTGGAGCAGGAGAACGCCGGGGGGGTGTCGGGGGCGAGGACGCCCACGGTGGAGGAGCTTTTGGACGAGCTGGAGCAGGCGCCACCCTCGGTCGAGGTCCCAACGCTGGAGGAGGGACTCGAGGCACCGGCTGGGGTTGACCAAAGGCCGGAAGACCCGGCGGAGGAGGAGAGCTTGGGGACGAGGCGCCCCCCGAGCTGTCCGCCGCCGCTCGAGCCCCCGCGTCCTGATGCTCCGAGTTCGTCCGGCGCCATGGCCCTCGTCGAGCGGTCGGCTCGGCAGGGGGCTTCGCGGGAGGCGCGGTCCATCTTCAGGGAGGTGGCCGAGCTTGTGGCGGAGGCGGAGAGGTCTTTGTTGGAGGAGGCGGAGAAATCCGCGTAGGTGGTGGCTGCCCTCGCGAGGGCGGAGGGGGAGCTCGCGGAGCTCCGCGCCGAGCTGGGCCGGAACGCACAGATGGCGAGCCGGCTTCACGCGGCGGAAGCGGAGGCCCAGGCGGCTCGTGACGAGGCCGCCCAAGCTGGGAGGAAGGCCACCACTGCTCTGGCCACGGCGGAGGCGTCGAAGAAGGAGGTCGCCGACGCCCGAAGCGAAGCCGCCACCGCCCGGTCCGCAGCGGAAGCCGCAGAGATGGAGGCCGTCGTCGCCCAAAACAAGGCTGCCACCGCCCGGTCTACAGCGGAGGCGTCGCGGCAGGAGGTGATTCGGAAGGATCTGGCCCTTGCGGAGGCGGGCAAGCTGGTCGAGAGCCTTAGGGGTGAAAAGCTCGACGTGCTGTCTCAGATGTGTACACTCGAGCAGCGCGTCGAGGTCCTCACCAGCGACTTCGCCGCTCTGAACGTGCACTGCCGAGGTAATTTTCATGCTTCGTTTTGCCTTGATCTCAAGATTCTTGCTATGCTGCGGATTCACTTTTTCCTGTTTGTTGCGTAGATGTCGAGAGGACCGCCGAGGAGCTCCGCGAGACGAACCAAACTCTCGTGTAGCAACTTCGAGGCGAGACGATGGTGTCGGACCGGGTGCGCGTCACCCTCGACAGGCTTAGCTCCGCGTGGGGTGCCGACCCGGTGGCCGCAGCAGAGGGTACGGTGGCTCGAGGCGATGCCTTGGTCGACGCCCTGTGCTACTTTGACGTGGCTGCGCGGGACCGCATCCGGCTCGCTCTCCATCATGGCGTGAAGCAGGCGCTTGTGGCGGTTCGCTCCGGCTTCTGCTACCCGGTCAACGTTGTTGCCAAGGGCTTCATCGAGATCGAGGGGAAGGATGAGGAGTGGAACAACCGTCGCGTCGACGCGATCCTGGAGAAGATGGAGAAGCCAGGGGCGACGCTGGCGAAGCTTTTCGAGGAGGACGTGTTGCCTCCTGATGTGGGCAGTGGCGTAGAAGGTCCCCCCCTCTTAGTTCGGACGTCGAGGTTGGGTCCGCCGTGGAAGACCTCGGGGAGGAGTATCAGACCGACGAGGACTGAGGCCTGCGAGCCAAATTTGGGCGTTTGAGGCCCTTGTAAAAATTTGCATCGCAACTTATGCCCCATCGAGGCTAATATGTGAAGATGACTTGTTTATTTTGCGAAAGCTATTTTCTTTTTAAATTTATTCGATCATTTCTCTTTGTAGCAAGCTCGAGCTTTTACCGGTTAAGTCTATATTCCTTCGATACGCGTCGCGAGTTCCTCGAGGGGAGAAGTAGGTAGAGTACCATAGCCCGGGGGCGTAGGCGGCCGTCTACGTCGACGTCCCCCCTACTCTTGGAGGCTCGAGGGTACTTACGGATTTAGACGTCGCTAGTATGCTCGAGATGCGGATCGAGATAAGGGTCGAATTTTTGAAAAAAAAGCACGCGTTTTCCGGAGTCTGGGGGGGAGGCCCCCTGTCAGCCCCCGAGGGAGGCTCGACCCTGAGCAAGGCAGGGTCGAGGCTACCTTAAGTTGCTAAGTAGAATGAATGACGATGCACGAGTTTGCTCATCCATATTCGACATGTGTGTACAAAGCAACAAAATGAACGAGGCTTCGAGGCCTTTAAGGGTAGAAGCGACGTAGCTGAGATGTGTCCCACACGCTCGCCAGGATCCTGCCTTGACCGTTGCAGAGCTCGCAGGCAGTCGAGGGAGGGCGTCCGCCAGTCGAGGGGTCGTGATGAAGGCGAGGCAGTTGCGTCGATCTGCATTGCCTCAGCGGATGTCGAGGGGTGGCGCTGACGGTCGAGCCCCCGCGTCCGGCTCGAGGGGTGACGTCGAAGGGACGTCGAGCCCCCACGTCCGGCTCGAGGTGTGGCGTCAAAGGTCGAGCCCCCGCGTCCGGCTCGAGGGGTGGCGTCGAAGGTCGAGCCCCCGGGACGATTTCGACAGACGGCTCGAAAGTGTCCCTTGAGAAGACATCTGGTGGGACGGTGTCGTGCGTGGGTGCCAACTTAGCCAGCTCGTCTGCGGCGGGCGCCCACGAGCACTTCGTCGTCGTCGTTGTCATCGGCGTCGCGCTTTGCCTTCTGACCTTTGCCTTCGTCCGTGGAGCAGCCAAAGAAGGCCCCCACTGCCTCGTCGCCTGAGGCGAAGCTGGTGACACAATCCATCAGATCCTCTATCGTCCTGGGACGGTAGCGCCCTAGCTCGTGGACTAGCTCTTGGCATGTCGTGCCTGCGAGGAACGCTGAGATGACATCCCCATCAGGTACGTGGGGGAGCTCGAGGCGCTGCTTTGAGAGCCGCCGAGCGAAATCGCGGAGGGGCTCGTCCGCTGCCTGCCTGCAGTGTCGTAGGTCCCAGGGGTTGCCTGGGCGTGCGCAAGTCCCTTTGAAATTCCCATCAAAGACCCTGACTAGGTCGGCCCAATCGTGGATCTAATGTGGCGGGAGCCCCTCAAGCCACCGGCGGGCGGTGTCCGAGAGGTAGAGCGGGAGCTGGCGTATGATCACGCGGTCGTCGTCCTTTGCCCCGCCCAGTTGGCAGCTTAGGCGGAAGTCAGAGAGCCACAGCTTGGGCTCGACCTCCCTGTCATACTTTATGATGTTGGTCGGTGGTCGAAAGCGGTCGGGGAGGGTCGAGCTGCGGATGGACCGGCTGAAGACCCTGGGGCCCGGGGGCTCGAGGGTTTGCCGGCTGTCCGCGACCCGCTCCTGGGCTGGCCTGGCTCGAGGGGCGTCCGGCTGGTGGACGGACATCTCACGCTTGTTGTGGGGCATGTCTGCTGGCTTCCCCGAGGCTACCCCGCGCCGGCGCGAGGCCGAGCTCTCGGCTAGCTGCACAGTGGCTGTCTCGAGGAGGCTCTTCACTTCCCCGAGCATGCGTCTGGCATCGGGGTTGGAGATGGCGGGTAGATCGCGGAACAGCATTGCGGCCACCACCACGTTCTGCCCGGCTCACGGGAAGCATACCTCGGGGCGTGCTGGCGCCCCGTCCTCGAGGGTCCGCCGGTGGACCTCTCGAGCCTGACCTCGAGCTCCGGCTCCTCGAGGCTGGGGTGGTTCCTGCATCATGGTCTGCTGGAGCTGCAGCAGGTGTCGCCGTTCTTCCTCGACTTTGGTGATTGCCTCCCGCACCTGCGCGAGTTGCGCCGCCCGGCCGTCGTCGTGCTGAGGTGGTGGTGGTGGTGCCGGGTGTTCGTTCCTCCCCTTAATACGCGATCCGCCCGCCGCAGCCACGTCGCTGGGAGCCTCAAGGTTGATCGCCGGCCTGCCGTCGTCGCCCTCGTCCTCGGTGTAGCTCATGTGCACCTCGAGATGAAAGCACTCCCTGGTGTGATCCCAGAGGTCGAGGTCGTGGTAGTCATACTCAACGAAGTCAAAACTGATGGCGCCGCGCCTCCCTGGCTCACGCTGGGATCGCAGTTCGCGGTACCACTCCCCGACGGTAGCTTGCCGAGGTGGCTCGATGGTACGTGAGAAGCCGCGGTCAACGTACGCGGGGCGGACGATCTCCAGGTTGGCCATGGCCTGTAGTAGCACGCTCGGGCGCTCCTCCTGCTCTGCCGGCGGTCAGTCCCAACGACGCTCGTCGATCTGGCGGGCGTAGGCTGCCGCAGAGTTGTCGAGGCCGAACGGGAACCGTCGGCGTCGAGCGCGGTACACCCCGTGCGGGAGGAGGCCAGGTGGCGTCGACGGTGCACGGCTCGGAGGCCTCTGGCCTGGCCCCCGATCCGTGCGCATGACGAATGTGAAGTCGCTGGGTGGGCGCGAGCGCGCCCTAGAAGTCTCCGGCCATGCGCCGGGCAGGCTCCTCCTCTGGAACTCTGCGCCGGCCGCGGGGAAGTGGGTATACGCCGCCGGCACCGCCTGTGCCTGGCGACGATGGTGACGACGACGCCGCTCACGGGGTGGCGACGCGTGGTGGTGTGGGCGACGTGCCACGCCCCTCGCACGGGGTGGCATGACACGCCCTCCGCTCGGGCCCTCCGTGGAGAGCAGGGTCAGCTCGTTGCCGTTGCCGGTGGCCAGGAACTCGAGGCTCCCGAACCGGATGACGGCGCCAGCAGAAAATGAAAGAGCGGGAGAAGCCATCCAGGAAAAAATGAGAAATCGACTCGGACACGCGAAGCCCCTACCTGGCGCGCCAACTGTCGGTGTATCGAAACCGGGGGTATGACACCAACGAGTAATATGATCGCGTGCTTCTCTTCCTGGATGGTGATGCAAGAGGACACAAGGATTTATCCTGGTTCGGGCAAAGAAGGCCCTACGTCCAGCAGGGGGGGATGTTCTTGTATTACTTGCACCTAAGTGCTTGTACAGGGGCGAATACAAGCTCAGTGAGTGTGGACCGGAGTCGGACTCGAGTGCGGTGTGAGAGCGTGTGTAACCGTACGTGCGTATGTGCGTTACCGTCCCCTGTAAAGACCCCTGGTGTCCTCTTTTATAGAACAAGAGGAGGCCAGGGTTACAGGAATGATACAGGGATCGGTATGGCGAAGGGTAGGAACTCTGTCTTGTTGGGGTTGCTGTAGCCGGCGTGGGGGTTGCTGTTGTAGCGTTCTTGAAGCGTGGCCTCCATCCCAGGCGCGGACGTGGAGGCGTGGCGATGTGGAAGCCATGCAGTGCCCATCCCGGGACGTACAGGACACGGCGGGATCCCTCCGGGTCTTGGGGGTACCTGTCCTCCAACAGCAAGAGAGCTGTCAGGGCTCGAGGGGCGCAGGGCCGGCCTCGAGGTGGCGCTCACGGGGGCTCGAGGGGCGCAGGGCCGGCCTCGAGGTGGTGCTTACGGGAGCTCGAGGGGCGCAGGGCCGGCCTCAAGGTGATGCTTATGGGGGCTCGAGGGGCGCGGAGCCGGCCTCGAGGTGTTGACTACGGGGGCTCGAGGGGCGCGGAGCCGGCCTCGAGGTGTGGTTTAGACGTGCAACAGTGTAGGGCATGGCGCAACAGTGTCGTACTTGTGCCTTTTTGCCCATGCTTGTGGTGGAAAAGGAGGTTTGACTCTGGCTTTGGTTCACTGTGGCACACGCCGTGCAGCAGAAGACGTGACCGGAGCAGGTGGATGCATTGAATGCACGGTATGGGGCCGGTACGGTTGTCTGTACCGTTCGAGGGAGGTGTGAACTGTAGTGGAGCGCTCGCCCGAGGCCTGGCTCGGAGGGCTCGGGCGAGGCGGAGATTGAGCGTTCGCCCAAGGCCTGGCTCGGAGGGCTCGGGCGTTTGCGTTGATTGGGGGTACCCCTTTTGTGGACCCCCGACAAGCCTCGGCTGGCTACGCGGGTCGCACCAAGGTGACACGGAGGAGATGGCGAGCATGATGGCGGGCTCGGCTACGGCGGAGAGCTTACTACGGTGGCAGACAATGACGGCGGTGATCTGCATTTGAGAGAGAGGTCGGGGGAACTCGGGGTCGCGTAAAACAGCAGAGGGATAGCTCGGGGGTTCTTCGGGTGGCCACGGCGTCACATGGAGATGCTTGTCGGGGCACTAGGGTGGCCGACAAGGCTTTGCAGCGGCGGCGAGGCGAGGGCTGTGAGCGGGTGAGCGAGGGGGAGTGCGAGGGGGTCTGCCCCAGGCTTTATAGGGCTGGGGTGGTTGCGGTGGCGGCCGATGAGTGCCCCACCGAGGCCAAATGATGGTCGAGTGGCCATGAAGGCCACTCGATGGCCGTTACGGGAGGAAAGGGGGCGCGGCGGCGCACTTGCAGGCGGCGGGAGGTAGGGGAAGAGATGGGGTTTCGGACCGGTGGGGGTGGCTCGCAGGCGGAGCGGTGGCCGACTTACGCGTGGGGCTGGGGTGACAGCGAGCGCGGCGCTGCGTGCGTGCGGGCGAGCTGATGGGCTACGCGAGGAGTGGGCCGCGGGGCACATGAGAGGGAGAGGAGGTGGGCGCCGCGAGCTGGGCCACGGGGCCGACGCAGGCCGGGGGAGGGGGAAAGGAGGGCGAGCGTGGGTTGGGCCGCTTCACCGGCTGGGTTGAAAGGGTGAGGGGAGGGGAGAGGAGAAAAGAAAAAGCTTTTCTTTTAAATTGTTGTGAAACTTGCCCAAATTCAAATCAAATTTGAATTTGAACCACTCAACACTATTCCTACGCTCAAACAAAATATTATGCTTCAGCATGAATACAACAAAAATGTTTCTAAGCTCCAACTTAATTTACCAATTCACCAAAAATTATTATTTGACCTATTTGTTTCATGGAAAATAAATAAAAAAGTCATATTAAATTCTATTTTCTTGAAAGCGATTTTCAGGGTGTCACAAACCTACCCCTTAAAATGAATCTCATCCTCGAGATTTGAAGAGACTTGGCACGAAGAGAACATCAAAGGATCTTGGAAAGATTTAAAAGAGAACTTGATTAAACATTCCATCATCCCCACATGTAAACCAACTTGACAAGTGATTCATGACTGATCTTGTAACCTGATAACAAGGAAGTCCGACTGAACGGGCTACCCCCTTAAAACAAGGGTCACAACTGACTTGATTCTAACTTCCTGACTGGATACTCATCACATGTGAAGATGAAGATACTCATCACATGTGAAGTCATCTGTTGTATTTTGCTTTTCCACGGGAGCTTGTTCCTCCTTAAGAACTTTCAAAATCTCACAGTTCATATTATCGCTTTCTGGTTCACACCTTCTTCCAAGTCAACTTCATATTCCTAGGGTAGAGGTTGAATTCCTTGATATTCGATTCTTTCTCCTGACGGGGTTGTTAGAAGTACTAAACATTGGGCATAATTAATTACTCCATCACAAGCAGATAGCCATCCCATTCCAAGGATAACATCAATCTCTGTTAACTTCAAAACTATAAGGTTTGCTATAAAATTTACCCCCTTTATATCAAGTCTAACTTTCGGACACATGCGGATTGCCTTCATTTCTCCTCTTGAAAAGTTAATTGTCATGGGTTTCCTCATTGGAAACAGAGGTATATTATGAATTTCAACAAATTCGCTAGAGATGAACGAATGCGATGCTCTGGGATCAAACAAAACCATGGCATTAACTGAGTTTACTGGAAGTAAACCATACATGACCTCCTGAGCTCTATAAGTGGTATTTATATCCACATGGTTCAACCTCCCTTGCATAAAGTTCTTTTTACTTTATTTCCTTTTTCCTTCCTCTTATGGATCTTTCGTACCTGTTGTAGATGTGGTTGATTTTGGCTCTGATTACTTGGATCAAAATTCTCAGTGCAGTTATTCATATCATGTCCATTCTCTTCACCATTGTAACATCCTTCACTAGGAGTGTTAATCTCCATCAGGGAGTTGGTAGAATATGACAGGCTTGGTTCTTGAGAGAAAAGTTGCACATCATCATTAAATTGCTGACATTGATCCTGATCTTGATCTGTTTCGCTCGGTAGATTTGTAGAGGGTGACTGATGTTCTGGTTGTGCAAAGAATTGGGGTCGATTGTTTCTCAACTGTTGCTAATCGTCAAGCTTCCTTTTCTTTTTATCTATATCTTTATACTTGTCTTCCACCAAAAGTGCCTTATCTATTAGCTGCTGAAAGTTATCAAAGGTGTGTGATACTAGTTGCAATTGAATGTGGTCATTTAATCCTTCCATGAAAAGATCTTTCTTTTTCTCATCATCTTTCACTTCACGTGGAGCATAACATGATAACTGGGTGAAATGATCTCGGTACTCACTCACAGACATAGTACCTTGCTTCAATCTTAGGAATTCCTTCTTCTTTAGTTTAAATAGTCCTGTTGGCACATGGTGCGAAACAAAACTTTCCTTGAACTCTTTGACGGACCAGAATGTCAGAGATATCATCAAAAGATGATTACTCGGACTAATCTTGGGAAGTCGCAAGAGATCCGAAGACATGATACGAAGTGGACATGGATTAGGATTCTCACTGTAACTTAGTCGAACTACTAAAGGAAGTCTTGTAATTAGAATAGGACTCCTCTATTGTAATCGACTCTCAGAATGTGCTATGCTTTACCCAGATATATAAGGGTAAGCAGGCACATATCCCTACCTGTTAACACCAGATTTTCGCACATGGGAAGATGACAAGAGGGCCCGACCGGTGGCAAGAGGAGCATTCGGTAAACGACTAAGCGGTCGGCTAGTCTTCGGGATCTCGGCAAATGCCTATATGATCGGCTGTTTGGCAAAGCGGTGACTCCATTCGGGAAGTGAAGATGGATTGCGCAAGAAGATACGGTGGAAAAGGCTGAAAGGAATAGGAATAGTATTTGTATCTTTCCAAAATTCGTTGAATAAGTCGTAATCGTTTAGGACTCAGGTTTCGTCCAGGGTATAAATATAAACCCTCGACCATTGTAAAATCTGTTCACAACCATATCAATACAAACCGGCCTCGTGCCACCTTCGAGTCCTTAGTCGTGTCGTCGAGTTCTTCGAGAGGAATCATTGATCCGTCGACCTCCGTAAGTACCGGCAACCTTGCTATCATGTCTAGTATCATGCGGTGGATTTAGATATGATGCAAGTAGTCTCGTATGTTAAGCTTAGTATCGTGCGGCGGATTTAAGCTTATGACGAGAAGTTTTTGCTTATGCCTTGTATCGTGCGGCGGATTAAGTCATGAGTAAAAATAGTTATCGGCTCTATTAGATTTGGCAGATCTAATAGATTCATTAAGTTATCATGTGTTATATGTTTTATTTATTAAATTCTTGTAACACTCTTTTGCCCAATCTAGATTGATCTTTGTTCGGCCTTGTTGCACAAGTTCGCTTGTGCTTTGCTAATCATAAGATCATAATGGCCGAATTAACTTTCAATCTAGATTGTTGCATGTTGTGGGTTCATGCATGTCGATCACGGTTAGGCTTTGATAGAACTAGGTATCATGCGGCAGATGCAGGTTTTAGATTAGTCTAATCATGCTTGTTTGTATGTTCCTTCTTCATGGACCCCAGTTCGGCTAGTTTGCCGATCTTGGTTATGCTTACACGAGTAATGAGTATATATAGATCTGTTCAGATATATGCATGCTTTTAGCTTCTTATAATTAGATTGTATCATGCAGTGGATTAATCTAATTATAAGGAGTGGTGTAGATTTATAGCAAGTGGTATCATGCGGTGGATTAGCTTTGCTTGAGTCTATGCTTGACGAGTTTATGAAGACTAGACATGCGGCAGACTAGTTGGATTAACCTATGCGTGTGTTGTCTGAATAGATTTATATTTACAAGTTACCTGCTCTTTCTTTTGCATACGCGTTCGGCAATCAACAACGTTTACATGCTTTCTCTTTATACTTGTCGAATGACGTTATAAACCTATTTTGACAGACAACTTCTATAGCTGTGTGTCGTCGTGATTGGCTTTCAAAGCCGTACATATGGAACTGTCTGGTCTCACCCGGCATGTTCCAAAGGTATTCTCACACTTTTATTCCTTGTTGGTTTTCAGGTCAAACTGACTGGCACGTTTCTGGATTCAGCACATTCCGGGCACCCAATTGAAGCTAGCCTCGTTCGGCTTGCTGTGTGCCTGGCGCGAGGTGTCACGTTTTGTGCCAACACACTTTTTGGCACGCTCGGTGGGACCAGCTCTTTGCTTCAAGATGCCTGAGATCAACGATGATCAGGTTCTGGATGTGACCATGGATGAATTGCCGCCAGAATTAAAAAGTTTAGTACAAGAGACTTGCGAAGAACTTGAGCGCAAATGCCTGATGACTTTTTCAAAGAACAAGAGTGGCAAGGTCATCCAGAAGCAACCGTTCCCAAAGATTCTTCCTCACCACCAACCTGATATCCCTAATGAGGAGGAAGCTATTCGGAAGATGACCGAAATAATGCATAAGGTTGTATCACAAGTCGTGACTATTCATCAGTCGGCTTTCTTGAACACTTTTCGTGCTATTATGGTTAGCATTTTCGGTCCAACGATAGATAAACGCTTTGAAGAAGCCAATGGTCCAATGCAGGGACCGCTGTTGTTTCAAGTTCCCCAACGTCCGAGAATTGCCGAAGACGGTGGAGCTGGCACGAGCACAGGTGGAATGATTCCTCATCAGACACAACAACCCCCCCAAACTTATGGCCAGCTCATGTTCGGCACAACAGGGAACGTTCCGCAATCTGCTTCCAGAGTCTCTCCTGCAGCAAACAGGATACAAAGGAACATGTTTGGAGATGGGTATCAAGAATTTGTTGATTATAACACAATTAATGCTCTTCCAAATCCAGGCTACAAGAGTTCAGCAGGGCTACATCCTGGGGGGCAAGCACAAGCAGCTCCTGATTCAAGTGTTGACCTCATCATGCATAGGATGGCTGATATGATGCAGAATCAATTCGGCCTGAAACCGAAGAATCAGACATATGCTTACAAGTCCCCTTACCCAGAATGGTACAATCGGGTAGCACTTCCTCCAAGAGTAAAGCCTCCTACTGATTTCACCAAGTTTTCGGGTCAGGATGACACCAGCACTGTAGAGCACATCCCTTAGCCATCTCTCAGTTGATGCGTAGAAAATCTCTTGTTACCAACATGGGTCCCAAGAGGCAATCTGCAGGGGACAAGAAGAAGCCTAAGATCACCACCACCGGAAAGCCTAAGCATCCGAACCCACCAACTGATGTCTTGGCATGGAAGAAACTGGACACCACCCTGGCTGAACTGGCATTCTTGGCGCAGCAAGGATTGCTACGGGCACAGCCACTGGATAGATGGAGGGTACCCACTGATCATCGCGCTCCTGCCCCCAATACCACGGAAATCGTGATGTTTAAAGCCTTCGTAGAGCGGGGATTGGGGCTTCTGACTTCGGACTTCTTCCGTGGATTGCTGCATTACTATGGTTTGACTCTAAACCATATTACTCCCAACGCAGTTCTTCATATTGCAATCTTCGCCCATCTCTGTGAGGCTTTTCTGGGGATATGTCCTTCTATTACCCTTTTCCGCTACTTTTTTTGGTTTAAGTGTCAACCTAGTGACGCTAATACCAAAGTAGTCGGAGGGGCTAGTCTTCAGGTTAGATTGGAAGTAGCCAATCAATATATAACTGTTGAGTTTCAGAGTCGGTAAGAGACTGGGCTGCTAGGTGGTTCTATATGGGTAACCCACCCCCAGCTCTTCGCCGTCATGATGGATGGCCACCACAAAAGTGTCGTGAATGGAAAGAGAAGCTCACAAGTGGAGAAGTAGGGGCTATCCAACCCCTCCTCATTATGATAGACGCATTGATAATCAATGGGCTGACCGGATACACTGTCGTTCAAGACTTTGTTGCCCGGCGCATCCACCCGCTTCAGCAGCGAGCCAACTTTGGGTTCGAATACCTTGGTAAGAGTGACCCGGGGCGTCATGCTGTCGAGCAGTTGGCAGACTGCGAAGTCCTATGGAGAGTGAACCGACTGCTTAAGAGCCATGAACACTTAGCTCCAGTGATGGCGACATTCTCCGCCATTAACCCCCCTCCTTAGGTAAGTACTTAATTTGTCATGTTGTCGAGGTTCTGAATAGATATCCTTCTGACCTGACTAAATACTCTTTTTCCTGTAGGGTCAGGGGAGAGAGAACAATGATTGTCCTCCCCTGCCACCAGCGGCGCAAGAAGGCGGAGGCATTGTGTTGGAAGGTCCAATCCGAAGTGAGGATCTTCCTAACAAACCAAGTTCGCCTGAAGATCTTGATTGGCTTGACACAGACTCAACTGACTCTGATGTCCTGCTTATAGACCTAGAGGTTGAGGGTAGCCGGAAGAGGTCGTCGACTCCTCAACTAGAATACGGAGGACCCGCCCTTAAGAAGGCTCGCACTGGTAATCGCCGTGCAGTTCGAAAAGTTCTTTTACCTCAGGATTTATCTGATAAGCACTATAAGTTGGGTGCTCCTGGTAAGGGAAAGCCCGAGTACTCTGTAGTCCTTCGAAGTGTTGATGATCTCTTTTCTTATATATGTCACTGTTATCAGGTGCTGGAACTACTCAAGGGGCTTCAAGCGACGCGGTCCCTGAAGAATCTTCGGCTTCAGACTTTCTTCTGAAACAGCCTCTCTTGAAGCTACCCAAGCCGCTGAAGCTCGCGAAGTAAGTACTCTGCTTTGTAGAGTGTACGCAGAGTTCTGATACTGACGTTAATACTTGTCTGCTTGTAGGAAAGCAAAAGTAGATGCAACGACCTCGAGTGTCGTTCCTGATCCTCGGGCGGTAGAGGAGTCGGAGCCGCTGGCCATGGATGACTCCAGCGTGCCGCCAACCTTCAACTAGGTAGATCCGCTGCCTGGCTCCTCTTCGTCCAAGTCTTAGGTCGAAGCCGCTCCTGACGCGGATGCTCTTCCATTGCCTCAGGTTGGTTGGCCGTACTCCATCTTTCGTTCTCCCGCTCAATTGGAGTTTGACCGGGTTTGGAATGACTGGTTTTTTTGTACACGACAGCCGAACGAACCTTCCCTAGACATGGTCCCGACGGAGATTGATGCAGAAGCTTCAGCTCGTCAACCTGGGGAATCCTTAGACGCACCCGAGTCATCACGACGAGGGGCAACTCTTGACGTGTCCGGGTATGACCAGGATCTTACCCGGCTGAAAGAGCTACACGATCAAATCAGGGCTCCTGTTGAAGCTCTTCACCAATTTGTTGAGGTAAGAGTCTCAATCTCTTCTTGTTATACTGTAAACTCATCCGAGTGCTCACGAATTTAGTGTATTGTAGTCCTTTGACTTCAAGGTTAGAGATCAAGTCACCCAGATCCGCCAGGAGCTGTCTCGTGAAAACCAAGAGCTCCAGGACTATATTGCCCAGGACCAAATTAGCCAGAAAGTAGCCACCCAGGTTCTGCAGAATCGTATTAACAAACTCCAAGGCAGCCTCAAGGAGGTGGTAGCGGAGCGTGACGCTGCTAACGACCGAGAGGTTGGGCTGATAGCCAAGTCTGCTACCATGGAACAGAAGTTGAAGGATCTCAAGAAGAGTTCTAAAAAGCAGCTTGAAGGTATACTTGAAGTTTCTGTTCGATCTGCTCCATGATATTAGTCGGTTGGCATGATAACTGACTGTTGTGTATGCAGATGCGAATACACTGGCTTCTGGGTGGCAGAACGCCTTCAACCGGAAGGAAGCAGAGCTTGAAGAGGTATTTGCTAATGCGTAGAGTACTCTTCAAGAAGCCAAATTGATGCGTGAGGGTGCTGACCGGGACCTTCTGCAGGCTTTGAAGTCTACGAAGGAGTCGGCGGAATCCTTGAAGGCCTTGGAGCATGCTGTCGAGCCCCTGCTCAACATGATTCCAGCGCCAGCAGGAATCGAGGAGACTTTGATTGAGCGGGCCAAGGCTGCACCCGGACGATTAGCGCAATACATCAAAGATATGTCGATATCCGTGGTGCAAGGCCTGATGGCGACGCTACGGCTTCATCTACCATCCTTCGACTTGTTTGCTTTGATGACTCTTCCTGAGGATAAAGGCGACGAGGACCTTGCGGCAATGCACGAAGAGGTGAAAGCCGCCGCGGAGGAGTACTCACAGATATTAG
Organism: Coix lacryma-jobi var. lacryma-jobi; assembly: GCA_009763385.1. Lineage (NCBI taxonomy): Eukaryota > Viridiplantae > Streptophyta > Magnoliopsida > Poales > Poaceae > Coix > Coix lacryma-jobi. The sequence continues at coordinate 33,680,398 of CM019824.1, read as the reverse complement.
ATCTTGTAGAGTAGTCTAGACTCCTCAGTCTCTGCAGCTTGTATCTCCTGAAAACAATTACTATAAGATATCAAAAATATTGGTTACTTTTGAATCTTGTGATTTGCATATATGTCCAACTCCATATTGCGGCAAATTTCTTTGGCAATTGGTTGAGTTTGTTTGTTGTGGATGTATGACCAGGCGTCTGACTAGACGAGTCTATCCGAGTGCTCTCTAGCACTTTAGTGTGGGTCGTATGACTTCGTTTCTCTAATTATTGTGTAGAGAACTTAGTCTTGCCCGAGTACTACTCTTAGTACCCTTGTTCAAGGGATAACAATGATCAAGCACCTCTTGTAGGACCGTAGCATTGGTTCCTTCTGGGTGGATCATATCCTCTTGACGATCTAGCTTGAGTGCGAAGGTAGGTGGACCTCTGTCCAAGAAATGTGTAACAAGGTGAGTACTAATTCACCTTGTTATGCCTTATAGGAACTGTTGTCCACTATAGTGGATTTCATATTCGCTATAGGCTGATAGCCGGGTGTTAAGCCGTACTACCTTGTGAATTGTATTGAGCTCGAAGCTCGTAACTCAAGTATGGTTTTCGCTGAACCAGTCTATCCGAGTAATATTAAATATTAGTCGGAGGTAAGACTTGCTATTACAGAGACTATTATGCGACTGAATAGTCGTGATGAGTTGTAACAAATAGCCTGGATAAGAGTTCTTGTGTCGTATGAACTTCGAACTTTATTAATATCCGACTAATAAATACAATTGCCCTGAGTCGAAATTGTAGCGTAGTCTTAAGTATGGAATTTCTTCAAGTGCTCAATAATCCATGAATTTGGCAATGGAGATCCATCTTCAGAGACTAGCTCAAAGGACCCGGGTCTTGTTACTTTAAATACAATATAAGGACCTTCCCATGGACTCATGAGTTTGTGACGTCCAATGGTGTTCTGAATTTTCTTCAACACCATGTCGCCTACTTGGAAGGTGCGGTGATGGACGTTCTTATCATAATAGCGCCTCATCCCTTGAAGGTATCTTGCTGACTGAAAAAGTGCGGTTAGTCGAGCTTCTTCAAGGCTGTCGACTTCTAACCGCCTGGTATCATCAGCTTCGCCCTCATTGTACTGCTCCGTTTGTGGGGAGTTCCAGATTAAGTCAGCCGGTAGGATTGCTTCAGTGCCATATACCAGAAAGAAAGGTGTTTGGCCTGTTGCCCGACTTTGTTGTGTTCATAGCCCCCAGACTACCTTAGGCAATTCTTCAACCCACTTTCCGCCGTGATCTTTTAGGAGGTCAAACAACCTTAGTTTTAATCCGGCGAGAATCAGGGCGTTTGCTCTTTCAACTTGGCCATTGGACTGTGGGTGAGCTACTGACGCGTAGTCTATCTTGATTCCAGAGTTGCTAGCCCATGACTTGAATTCGATGGCCGTAAAGGGGGACCCAAGATCAGTGATGATTTTGTGCGGCATTCCAAAACGGTGAAAGATGCTCTGCATGAATTGGACTGACTTGGAAGCATTGAATTTGACTAAGGGCATGTACTCAATCCATTTTATGAACTTGTCAATTGCGACGTAGATGTACTCGAATCCGCCTAGGGCGCGCTTAAGAGGACCCACCATGTCAAGTCCCCAGCATGAGAAAGGCCAGGATGGAGGAATACAGATCAACTCATGTGCAGGTACATGCTGCTGCTTGGCAAAGAACTAGCATGATGGACAGCGACGGACTAAGTCTTCTGCGTCTTTCAGGGCTGAGGGCCAATAGTACCCTGATCTGAAGATTTTTCCAACTAGAGTCCTTGAAGCTGTGTGATTACCGCAACACCCGGAGTGAACTTCATTTAGGATTTCTCTGCCTTCTTCTGGTGATATGCACTTGAGGAGGACCCCTGATGAGGCTCCGCGTCGATACAGCCTGTCCCCGACTAGGACATAGTTTTTGCTACGTCTGGTGACTTGCTCTGCGGCAGTTTTGTCACTTGGTAGTTTATGTTCTTTGAAATAGTCAATGAACACCTGCGTCCAGTCGGGTGCGAGGCATAAGACCTGGGTGGAGGGTGCTGGTTCAACCTCTTCCTTCTCTTGTATTGAAGGTTTGGATAACTCATGCACGAAGGTACCACTGGGAACTTGTGCTCTGTCGGAGCCCAATTTTGCTAATATATCTGCCGCCACGTTGAGGTCCCGAGTAATATGAATGAGCTCGAGTCCTGAAAAGTGTTTTTCCAACTTGCGGACTTTAGCGCAATAGGCGTTCATTGTTTCCTTGGTGCAGTCCCAATCTTTATTGACTTGGTGGATGACCACGGAGGAGTCGCCATAGACTAGTAGTCGCTTAATGCCCAGAGTGACTGCTAGTTTGAGCCCATGAAGTAGTGCCTCATATTCTGCTTCATTGTTGGTAGCCGGCCACAATATTTGCAGAACATATTTGAGCTGTTCGCCGGCGGGTGATACTAGAAGTACTCCTGCTCCTGCTCCTACGAGTTTTAGGGACCTGTCGAAGTACATTTTCCAGTGATCGGGAATAGCGTTGTCTTGGATCTGCTGTATCTCTGTCCACTCAGCAACAAAATCCGCTAGAGCCTGTGATTTAATTGCTTTCCTTGGAGTGAACTTGATGTTGAGTGCCCCCAATTCGACTGCCCACTTGGAGATTCTGCCGGTAGCATCACGATTGTGAAGGATTTCTCCTAAAGGAAAATCCGTGACTACCATGATCTCATGAGCTTCGAAGTAGTGCCACAACTTTCTTGAGGATATGAGTAATGCATAGAGCAGTTTCTGTACTTGCGGGTACCTGACCTTTGAGTCGGAGAGTACCTCGCTGATATAGTAAACTGGTCGTTGGGTGCTGTAGATGTGCTTGTCGTCCTTACGCTCCACCACGATTGTTGTACTCACAACGTGTGTGGTAGCTGCAATATATAGCATCATCGGCTCCCTGGGCTAGAGCGGCGTCAGTATTGGTGAATTGGTAAGGTAGCCTTTGAGTTGTTCAAAGGCCCTGTCCGCTTCTTCCGTCCACTGAAATTTGTCGCCGGCTTTGAGTAACTTGAAGAAAGGTAATCCCTTTTCTCCTAGTCTTGAGATAAATCAATTTAACGTAGCCATGCACCCGGTGAGCTTCTGAACGTCTCTGACGGAGGTAGGCGGCTTCATGTTGACGATAGCTGTGATCTGCTTTTGACTAGCCTCGATGCCTCGATGACTAACAAGGAATCCGAGTAACTGACCTGAGGGTACTCCGAAAACGCATTTTGTTGGGTTGAGTCCCCACTGATACGCACGTAGAGTGTCGAAAGTTTCCTCTAGGTCTGATATCAGGGTAGTCGGATCTTTTGTCTTTATGACTACATCATCAACATAAGCTTCTGCATTGCGGCCAATCTGATCACCCAGGCAATCTTGGATGGCGCGCTGATAAGTAGCCCCCGCGTTCTTTAACCCAAAGAACATGGTTTTATAACAATAAGCACCAAAAGGAGTTATGAACGATGTCTTGGGTTGGTATTCTTCCTTGAGTGCAATCCGATGGTACCCGGAGTAGCAATCCAAAAAAGATAATAGAGCGGAGCCTACAGTGGCATCAACTATTTGATCTATCCGTGGTAATCCAAAAGGATCTTTTGGACAGTGCTTGTTGAGGTCTGTGTAGTCGACACACATGCGCCACTCGGCAGAGTTCTTCTTCTTGACTAGCACTGGGTTAGCTAGCCACTCGGGGTGAAGGATTTCTCTGATGAATCCAGCCGCGAGTAGCTTGGCTATTTCCTTTTTGATTGCTTCTTTCTTCTCTGGTAAAAATCGTCATAATCTTTGCTTGATAGGTCTAGAGCCTTCCTTTAACTCTAATCTGTGCTCAGCCAAGTTCCTTGGGACCCCAGGCATGTCTGCTGGTTTCCAAGCAAATATGTCTTTGTTTGCTCTAAGGAACTTGGTGAGCGCGAGTTCCTATTCTTCAGATAGGTGAGCACTGATAACCGCTGTCTTGGAGGGATCACCGGTTTCCAGGTCAATAGTATTTGTGGATACCTCTGCTGATGGTTGGATAGTACCCGCCTTTTTGGTTGGGATTTCCGAATCTCTAGGCTGAGTATTATGTACCATCTGAGCGAGTTCTTGTACTTCCAGGGCGAATTGAGCTTTCTCAGCGATATGGACAGCCTCTGTGTCGCAATCAAATGACCGCTTCAAGTCGCCTCTGAAGGTTAAGATTCCTTTAGGACCCAGCATCTTCAATAAGAGGTACGGGTAGTGGGGTACTGTCATAAACTTGGCAATAGCAGGTCGCCCGAATATGGCGTGATACGATGATTCGAAGTCGGCTACCTCGAAACTGATGTACTCCGTTCGGTAATTGGTTGGAGTTCCAAAAGTGACGGGTAGTATGATCCTTCCGAGTGGTACAGCCGCTTTTCTGGGTACTATGTCATAGAAGGGAGCAATTGATGGTGTGAGCTGGGTTGCAAGATCTAGGTTCATCTTGAGTAGGGTAGTTGCAAAGATAACGTTAAGTCCTGCCCCTCAGTCGATGAGTACTTTGCTCAATGTAAACCCAGCGACCGTGGGATCCAGGACCAGCGGGTAGTGCCCTGCATTGGAGACGTTGGTCCATTGGTCTGTTCGGGAGAAGCTAATCGGGTGCTCAGACCAGTCGAGGTACTTGGGAATCGCTGGTTCTGTAGACATGATCTCCCACAGCGAAAGCTTCTGGAGCCTCTTGCTGTCGCTGGTGGTTACTCCCCCGAAAATGACATTGATTGTCCCTTTGGGGTGTTGGAAACCACCGTTGTCCGGCGGAGGGTCCTCAGCTGTCTTCTTGCCTTTGTCCTTTTTGTTTTTGTTAAAATCGGAGTTCAGGCCGCGCTCTTTGAGTTGTCGACAGTGCCTTGCCTGATGTCCGGCTTTCGGATGGAAAGGGCAGGGTCCGTCGAGTAAGTCATCAAAGGTGAACGGCTTGTTTCCTTTCTTCTGAGGTTCCATGGCAGCAACAGTATTGTCTCCTGCCCTTTTCCGGGTGTTTTGCTGTGGTGCCTGGTTACCTCTCTGGCTGTTCCCTCGATCACCTTGCGTGTTTCTATCGGGGAAACGCTCCTGTGTACGCTCTTCTGTCGCCATCATGGAGTTTACGGCCCGATGGAACTCATCAGCAGTGGTCGGGTCCTGCTTGATGAAATCTTTATAATTGTACCTTTCGTAGATACCATTGCCGAAAAGGTCAATTACTTCTCTGTCTGTAATGTCAGATACTGTGGAGCGGATCTCTGAGAAACGCCTATAGTATTCCCGCATTGATTCGTTCTTCTGCTGCTTACAGGTTCTGAGCTTAGTCCGGGGGTTTGATCTCTCTGGGACACCAACAAAGTTTTCAACGAAGATACGATGTAGTTGTTCCTAGGAGTCGATGGACTCGGGTTTAAGCCTATCGAACCAAGCCAGCGGCATTGTCTCTAGGGTCATTGGGAGGTAGAGTGCTTTGACGTCATTGCTTCCACCAGCTAGCTTGACTGCTAGAGCATACAGCCTGAGCCACCGTTTGGGTTCTGTCTTCCCGTCGTACTTGGAGTAGTTCCCGGGTTTGAATTTTCGCGGGAACGAGACTGCTTGAAGCCTTTGGGAAAAGCAGGGGAAGTGATCAACTACGTCGGATGCTGCAACTGTGACTCCTCTGTATGAAAATTCGGCTCCTCCCTCGGCTTGATCGGGTACTCGGTGGCCCAGACGGCTCCTTGCTGGGACTCGACCGAGTCGCTCTTGAACGGGCCGCCTTTGGCTCGGGTGGGATGAAGCTTGCTCATCAGCTAAGGACTCAAGATTCCGTCCCCGAAGTTGTAGCGCGGTAGTCTGAAGCATGACCAATCGTCGCTCTTCCTCAGGGGTGCGATTGTCTTTGGCTCCCATCTCTGTGGCTAGGGCCATGATGTTCTGGTAGGGTGTCTGGAAAACCTTGTGACCAGCGACCCTCATGAACTCGGGCTCAAGGTTACGGGAGCAATCGGCTCGTCGACGATTGTGCTCGTTCTGTGACTGATGCTCCTGGTCACGTTGAGCGCGAGCTCGATCTTCCGCGTCTTCCTCTAGACATCTCCGAGTGTTATACTCTTCGAGTCGTGCATTATAGCGGTCTACAGCTTCCTTGTGGTGAGTTGCTCGCCTTCTGCGGGCCTCCTTAGCTCGATTCCTTCGGATTCTCTCAGCTTTTAAAGACTCAGTTTCGGAGGGTCCTTCAGGATCATTGTCAGATATCATACTCAGAGTTTCATCATCCTGGAAGACATCTGGTGGGGTCGGTGGTCGTAGAGATGACTGATGCCCGCCATGAAGACTTCACGAGTGTAGCCCTGGTTTGGTGATCCTGGCGTAACTGATTCCAAACTAGAGGTGCCGGAGATTAGTTCTGTTGAGGTGTCGAGTTCCTCAAGGGGGAGCTGATGTACGTACTGGTATGGAAGTTGTTGATCGATTGTGCCAACCAACCTAGCCGAAGCTGGCTGTATTGGCCAATGAACGATGTTACCCTCCTTGGTAGAGCTGAAAACGAGTCCTTGTTGAGCTCCCATCAAAGGTATCTGTTGATACTCTTTGAATTTTGCACCAATCAGGTTCTGGAAGTTTTCGACAGAGTTCCGCGGCCCAAAGGTGGAGCCATAGCAGGTATCCGGGTCCTTTTCTTCAGGATTCGAGTTGGAGTAGGAGTCGGATGCCTTTTTACGGTCCCCAGGGTTCTGCGGGTCTTGAATTGCTAGATTTGCTAGGCTCTGAGTGAGATCATCCATCTTTGGCATAGCTTACACTTCTGGATCAGTGTGTAGTTGTCGATGCAGCTTTCCTTGATCATCCGCGATGCAAGTCCATGAGCCAAAAATGAAAATTGATCCCGCCGAGAACATGTTGTCGTGGTTCGCCGGGCTCTTGGTCGTCGAATCGCCGAAGACCCCTACCTGGCGCGCTAGCTGTCGGTGTTTGTTAACCGGCAACTCGTCTTGAGGGATCTCAGACGATTTGTTCGGTGGGGATCGACGTTCGTAGGACTCGGCGAGTACACAGGGACAGCGATTTATACTGGTTCAGGCCGCTAAATAGCGTAATACCTTACGTCCAGTGCGGCATGTGCCTTGTGTATTGTTATGATTCAATGTTTGATCCTCTGGAGCCTGCGCCCGGCTCCCCTTATATATCCGGGTGAGCCTTAACACAGACCGAGTCATAACCGGTTACATCAAAGGAGTCCTACTCTAATTACAAAACTTCCTTTTACAACTCGGCTAAGTTACAAACGAGAGTCCTAAACCAATTACACTTCGTAACAAGTCTTCGGATCTCCCGTGCCGTCCGGGATTAGTCGGAGTAATCATCAACTGATGATATCTCTGACATCCTGGTCCGTCAGAGGTGGCACGGCTCAATGCCGAGGCCGCCGTAGCGGCGAACGACCGCTCTGGTGAGTTTTCTCTGTTCTTTTCATCTTCCTGTTTTTCGCTTTCCTTGCTGATGGAGTTCATCTTCCTTTTTCTCGCCAGCCCTCGTGCGGGTTCGAATCCCATCAGCCCCAGTTTTGTGGCTGTGTTTTTTATAATTTTTGTTAATTACCTGTGCAAATAAATTATCATTTTTTAAATTATTCTTGCAAATAAGTTATCAATAAGTTTTTTATAATTTTTATTAATTATATATGTAAATAATTATTATCCGCACTGCGCACCACCAGGGTTAGAGAGCAACGCTCTTGCCAACCGAACCAGTCCACGCGTGTGTTTAGTATGTGCAAATTATTAACCTATCCGTTCTTTGGAAGACAGCTCGGCGCCATGATTCATGGCGCCGAGCTACCTGCCACGTCGGCTGCCGATGTGACCGGTGGGAGGTACCTCGGTGCCATGAGTCATGGCGCCGACCCTCAGGGTCCAAATTCGGAAATAAACCTGTTAGGGTATAAATGAGAAATTTAAAAAAAAGGCTAAATTGAAAAAAGTTTTATTGCCACTTTGACGACAAATTACAGAGAGTTAGTATGAAGAAGTCACCTATTCGGAAAGAACGTGGAAGAAACCTCCAGAAGATAAGCTACTGATCAATGTTGATGCAAGTTTCAGATCAGAGAATGGAAGTGAAAGCACCGGTGTTATAATAAGAGATTCTAGTGGCTCATTCATAGCAGCTTTGCACTCTTATTTTGAGCATGTGGTTGATGCCCCATCGGCAATGGCAGTGAAATATGGTCTGCTACTGGACAACACATTGGATACAATAGAATTATAATCCAATCAGATTGTTTGGAAGTGGTCGAACCAATGCAACAAAGCGGATTTTTAGCGGTGGCTGGGGCACCTATCTATGATGAATGTAGTCATCTCTAGCCGGAGTTCCAATATATCTCTATTGAACATTGTGACCGGGAATCAACAGCCTGTTCGTTTGGCTGAAAACAAGCGGCTGAAAGTGCTGCTGCCTGAATTATTATGAGAGAAAAACACTGCTGGTTGGTTGGATTATTTGGCTGATTGGTCCAAGGGAACTCTTGTATTTGGGTCGATGAACCTCCTGATTTTATTTAAGAGTCTGATAAATGATGTAACCATAATAAATTAATAAAGTGCTTCATATGGGTATTTAAAAGAAAAAAAAAACCTATAGACACGTGCGTGCCCCTAGTGAAGGAAAAAGGGGGAAAAAAGATTTCTAGGCACGCTCCTCGAGCTTTGCACCGCGCAAACAAGCGTTGCACCGGGTCCACCTGTCAGCGCTTCGGGCTGCCTTACCTCCTCGAGAGTCGCGACCAAAGGTTCAGGGCCGACTACTTTCGCCTCCGCTCGCTCCGCTCCTGGCTCTCCGCGCCGCCACCCTCCGTGCCTCCCGCAAGTGCACGTCTCCGGTCACTCCATCCATTGCGATCCTCCATTCCTCCGTCCCACGGCTACGCTCAGTTCATCCATAGCGATCCGGCAGGTCAAATCCCTCGGACAAGCTACCTCGATCCGCGGTGAGCCCACGCTCGGTACTCCTAGATCCCCTTCACTCTCTTTTATTTTTGAAATTGCAGTAGCGTCTAGGGTTTGTGACGCATCCCTCGTTGCAGGAGTGTCCCCCACTATCCACCCCGGGCAATTTTTCCTTCCGAGATACGCCTGTCTCCCTTGCGTCCCCCGTTTCTAGTGATGGTTCAGCCGTGAAGTAGTCAGCTAGACTTGATTTAGGTTAAACTGCCCTTGATTTACGTTATTAGGTTGTGGTCAAGGTCTCCTCTCCGTTTCTATTATGGTTGAGCCGTGAATTGGTCATCCTAGACTTGATTTAAATTAAACCCCCCTTTATTTACGTTAGTAGGTTGTGGTTAAGGTCTTAGCAGAAGGGTAATACGGTCAATACGAGAAAATACATGTATTTGAGACTAAATATAATAATTAAAAGGAACAAAATGTCATGAAAACAAATTGCAAATGTTTTGAGTCCTATTTTAGCAAAGCCAACGTTAGGAGTCCTAAAATAGCAAAGCCATATGTTTAGAATCCTATAATAGCAATTATCGCTTTTTTATTTACTTAGTTACATGTCTGTCATAATTGTTTCATTCATTGTGCCTCTGTGTAACATGACATGTTTTTTATAATTGTTTCATTCATCTTAATGATGCAATTCCCTGCCCGACAGCCATCGTCTGCTGACTTAAAGCTATGGATCCGAAAAGGCCATTCTATTGTAACCTCCAAAAGTGGCACACCGAACCGTTTAAGGCGTCTTATGTTATCAGCCAACCTGACGATCCAGCAACTGATTCTACTGTATCGCTAACATCATGTGAGCCCACCACAACAGCTACTGCATCCACCCCCCCTGGGTCACTGATGCAGCCTCTTGTTGAGGTTCAAGATGAGAAGAAGAAGAAGAAGAAGAAGAAGGAGGAGGAGGAGGAGGAGACACCTCCTGTGGCAGGTTCACCTGCAGCATCAGCACAGAGTCTAGCTTACAGTGGGAATGATCAACAAACAGCAATCCCCGACATTGAGTCTAATGTATCACTACCATCATGTGAGCGGACCACGGCAGCTAATGCATCCTCCCCCCCTGGGTCACTGATGCAGCCTCTTGTTGAGGATCAAGATGAGAAGAAGAACAAGAAGGAAAAGAAGAAGAAGAAGAAGAAGAAGAAAGAAAAGAAGACACCTCCTATGGCAGGTTCATCTCCAGCATCAGCAGTGGCTAACAGTGCCCAACAGCAGCTGGATATACCTCTAGCAGTGCCCAACAGTGGGGTGGATCCACTGTCTGCCCTGTCTGCCACCAGTGCCGATCAGGAGGATCCTCCTGCAAATGTGCATACACCAGATTCTGTGCCTTCATCAGAAGGCGTACAACGGGGAGCAGTCCCCATCATTTTGGACTCTAATGTATCTTCACCTAAAAGCTCATACAAAACAAAGAACATATGGTTTCGGGGCTTGCGCAAGAAGATTGTCCTACAGGATCAGAGTGGTCCCTGCTCCTTGATTGCCATATGTGAGAGCCTGTAATCCTTTGTCTTTCTTTTTACTTACTGATGTGCTGAATAATTGGTCTTTATTTGATTTCTGTGCAGGCAACCTTCTCGTACTAAGAGGGGAATTGACTCTAAGTACGGACTTAGTTTCAGGACAATACTTATGTCATGCCGTGTATCATAAGCTCTTTCCGGACCTAAAGGTTCGATATGCTCTTTCTGCCAAAGTGTCATTGTAGCTTTCATTTTTGAAACCCAATTGTTATGGCATTACACTATCGGGTTGCATCTCTAGCGTATTCGAACATCTGGGACACAAAGCTTAATTTCAATTATATCATTATGCCATTTGTAGGAAGAGGAGGTTGATCCTATAAGGGACGAAGTCATTAAATTGGAAAAGGGTCTCAACCTGAGTGTCACCTTTGGAAGGTGCTGTTTTTTTGACATAAGTAGTTTGTTGCCTGTTTGTATATTCTGACATGTACAATGTATGATGCAGCACCAAAGGGTTTGAGGACTCTAATGGGTGCAAGATCTTTAGAATCCTTCAGATCCAATTATATCATGGATGGGTGCTACATCCTGAGGTTTGAACCTCATCTGAAGACATTCTTTCCATGTTCTATATTTATGTATCTTCCACTTATATATGATATAATTTTCATCATTTAATTTGCCTGAGACATTAAAGTCTGCTCTGTCAATACACATGCTATACATGTATTTAAGATAGAAAGCAAGCATATCTGGTGAAACCTTAGTTCCATTAGCATGATTGAGCCATGGACATTTAAATGGAATTATTTAGAGTTTAGATTATGATATTGTTTTGTTTGATTTTGCATGTTTTTTTTCCTATTGCATGTCTGTGAACAGGAGGATGAGCACATCATCAAGGCTATTGGACCAAGGTCTTATGAACAGGTTACCCTGGATCTTGGATTTTACCAGTGTGCTCTTGAAGCTGGTGACTCTTCTGATCCAGGCATCATGGATCCTCAACAATGTGTGTTTTTATTTTCCTCTTGTCTACTATTACAGGTGTAAGTCCATATTATTGATGCTATGCTTTTGACTGATTTATTTGCAGATGAAACAATTAGTAAATTTCTCAGTCGTGGCCAACTAACAAATTTTGGGTATGTATGCTTGTTTCTAGTATATTCATTTATTATTTCACCTGTTGATAATTCATAGCTCAGGAGTTTCTCAACATCACAGATTGTCCAGCTTGAGAAAGGACATGGCGGAGAATGAGCTAGCGGTTTTTTTTCATAATGACCACTTTAGTACTATCTGGAAGGTATCTTGATTTAAGCATTGTTATATGTGATTACTTTAATAAGCCTGGAAGAATAGTATTGTATTGTTTTCTGATATTTTTCAGCACAAGGGTAATATAGATAGCCTGGTAACTGATGAGGGCTTGTCCGCCCATTATGATTGGCAAAGACTTGACAGTGTATGTGATTTACAGTTCAGTCACCTATTTTTGTTTGATTTAAGCAGCACTTTTTGTTTACTGGTTTCTTATTTCTAAATGAAAATAATTAGATAACTGGTGATGATACCTTCATATCAAGCAACTTTGGATCATCGAACAGAGGGTTGGACATGTCAAGGGGTTACATTGATACAAAATTAGATAAAGTGCTTCGTACAAGCCATAAATCTACTAGAGCACATTACCAAGGTTCCCATTCTGCTAGGCCGTATCGCCAAGGTCCCCAATCAAGTAGATCACACCAACAGGGTCCTAAACCTACCAAACCGCATGAGCCAGGTTCAAAATTGACCAATGCATTCCAGCAGCAAAGAGAACCACAACATGTACGTTTCACTTCTGAAGAATTCTTGAATTTGATATGTTACCTCCTATAGCGTTTGATGATTCATAGTGTTATAGTATCATGACATCATAAATGCTGTCAGATGGTTTATATTTCTTACTTTTATTCTAGTATCCCCCAAGGATTGCGGAGCCGAAGTCGCAGCCAGCTATATCTGCTGCACCATCTAGCAGCAGTTCCAGAGAGGCACCCTTGACATCAGCAAGGACCTCACCATCTGATTTGCAGGGAAAACAGTATGCAGCTCTGTTTACTCAGGATCAAGATAAGAAGCTGGGAGAGAGGTTCCTTGCCTTCTTGAAAGGGTAATGTACTTTGACACATTTTTCGTTCATTTATGGTACCAAAAATTGCATTTAACCATTGTTTCTTTAATCATCAGGTATAAGTTAAAAAATGGCATTCCATATTACAAGGGAGCAGTTGCTGCCATGAATGTGCACGAAGTAGCAGAAATATATGTTCAATATGGTCATATTAAACACCATGATCCTGGACTTGCACATTCTATAAGCTGTTGTTTCCACCGGTAAGGGCACTAATTTTGTATGTGTAAGTTACCTCTAAAAGTTATTTTGTTATTTACTATTGTTAATATATTAGCCTCAGACGCCTCATTGTCCTCTGTTTTGTTGCAGGGTTCAAGAGCATATCAATAATGCTGCAGGAACTTTCATGCGAGATTTTAAAGAATTTGATTTCAAGTTTGATAATCCAACTGTTTTTATTTCTGATCTTCCAAAGCCTAGAAGGTTTGGATCAATTAGTCTTCTTTCTGATTTGACATCATTAGATTATTAGTGACAATATCTGTATGCAGGTGGACGACACTAAAGGAGTTCTTTGGTTTGCCTGGGAATCAGCCTGCTGTTGACTATGATATCCATTGTGGTGATGTTAGCTTCAGAGTCACAAAGAGTACCCTAATTGGGAGAGTTGCTTGCTCAAATTTTCTCGTCAAGATAGGAAAGACTCACAATAGTGGTTGCAGTTGGGATGGTACCTTCTCCCCTGATAATGTGATGATAAACGAGAATCTGGAAGCTGATATTTGGATGCCTATGATTCCTTACTGCACTGCTGATTCCCAGCAGAATGATTATGCCCGAGCTGCTGATGTATTAAAGCTTTGTGAGGTAGATGGCAGATTACCAGGATTCTTTAGTCATCTGCGGAGCTCATTGAGAAAATTCATAGCTCCTGACCGTTACACCAATACAATGGTTCGTAACTTTCAACGTTTCGTTACTACTCACATGGCATTGAGGCCACCAATGGCCAACTTAAACTTCATCGATGATATCTATGCCATACATCAAACTCTGTCCCCAAGGGCAAAACGTTTGCTGCGGGCAATACTGAACCACCAAATACTACCTCATGATTGGAGGTCCATATTCATTGGTGATGAAATACCACCAGATGTGCCCCATATTCTAAAAAGTGTATATGAGTTCAACAAACATTCTGGTGAAGGTAGTGAAGAAGCAGACACTATTGATGAAGAAGAGAACAGTGAAGCAGCCAATATTGATGAAGAAGAGGACAGTATTAATGAAAAAAAGGACAGGGAACCGTTTGATGGTGATATGGAAGGTATGATGATCTATACACGGCATGCGGGCCAACATGGCTCGAAGGGGTCCAAGGTATGAAAATCCTCTATTGGACTGTTAATTAATGCAATATTGTTACATCCAAGTACGTGTTATGTGCATGTTCTGATTATTATTTATTCGCGCCTGTACTTATAACATTAGCTGCTGTCAGTGTTACGTATTCTTTATCCAATAATAATTTTCATTTATTTCATACTATACATATAATATTAGCTGCTTTCAATGCTACGAAATTTTAATCATACTTTTTATCTATAAAGGACATGAAGAAGAGACAGAGTTTGAAGAAGTTATCAGAACTTGTAATGGTGATATCACATTTTCTGGATTGCTATCCAGCGGTAATGGAGCAGCTCATATGTGATATTGATACTACTACTGGCGAAGATGATCCCGTGGCTCTTGAAGAACTTAAGGAAATGTATGTTTTTCCCCTTCTATTCTTTGGTTTAGGAAGACCGTCGTTGAAACTGTCTTTCTATTCTTTATGTTGTCTTGAAAGTGTTTGTCCGTTATGTTTTGTAGGCTGGGTGAAATTCTTGAAGACTACAACCGTGCAGAATCAAGTTATCTGGTATTACACATCTCCTTTTAAGAACATTATAGTGGTATACTTGGGAAGGGGATACCTGCTCTTGGTTTAGTATTCTAGTTAGAGAATGCCATATATTTATGCATTTATAAACGAGAAGTTTATATACACGAAAAAAAAAATGAAAACTTCTTCTGTCACGTACATGTTCAGCTGCAAGGAAAGGAAACCTGCTATCAAGTTTTGGAACCAGAAAAAATGTTTCATAAATTATATGAACTTGCTTTTTTTGGTATATATGCACCTCCTGATTTTGTAGCAATTATTTTCCCCTTACTGCAGCAATTCATTGATGGTATAGAAATAAACTGGATGGAATATGCAGAAGCTGACTGCTAAAGATGTATTGGTAACTTCATCAGGGTCCACCCCCTGTGGTCCAGGGATTTTGATAAAACGTTACCTTCGATGTCACATGATTGCTTTTCATTTCTTTTGTATGATTCAAATCAGTACCCAAATTATGTTTTTGGTGTCAGGATTTGTAGCTTAAACTGTCGAGAGCTGCATGAGATGAGTGTACCTACTATGTCGCGACCTTGTTTTCCAGCCGATATAATTCGAACTTTATATGTCGCTTCTGCTTATTGCTATGCATTTTTTAGATTATTTTGTTTCATATTGCCTGTAGCATACAAGTAATTGCTGCGTGCATTACGATGCTGGAAGAGAAAAAAAAATATTCATCCCTTTTATTTTCGTGCTACTGAAAATTATATGACTAAGCCCTCCAAAATTTTCATTTCCCCTCAGTTCTACTAAATAAAATGAGGATTTCCACTTCCTTTAGTTCCTAGTCTGTTATATTCACACAGAATGATAAATTAGTCTGTTATATTCACACAGAATGATAAATTTGCCCCTCTGTAGCAACAAAATTGTCTTATTTTCCTTAAAGGTCATCGTACAGAATTTTAGTCCATGTCATTGCAATATACTCCCTTCATCCCTAAATAACTATCGCTGTTGATGTGTGCCACAAGTTTGATTTGATATGTAGAAACTACGTGCAATATTAGTATCTTTTAAAAAAAATTAAAAACTAGATTTAAAGATTTTTCTAATGGTACTAATTATGTATCACAAATATTATTTTTTTAAATATATACTTCCTCCGTCCTAAAAAAACATGTAAATCTTGTTTTTCGAGGAGTTAAAAGAATCTTTAACTTTGACTAAGTTTATAGAATATGTTATTTATAGTTAGATGTCTAATAAAGTTTATTATGAAAATATATTCCATGCCAAATCTAACGATACCTAGTACATACTTTTTAAATTATATTTGGTCAAAAATAAGAATCTTTGACTCATCGGAAACGAGATTTACATGTTTTTTTTGGACGGAGGTAGTATTTAGTTTAAGTAATTTCTCGTGAAATGAGAACGATAGTTACTAGGTGGATACCCCGCGCGTTGCTGCGGGAATTCAAAAGGTGATATTTTATGAAAAACAAATAAATTAATCATGACACATGAAGTGAAATTTTTCGAAGAAAATGTTAGGGTAGGAGGTGTGGAAGACATTATATATAATTTGCACATTAACATACATCACACAACCGCACAGGAATAGTCCCATACATGCTAAAAAAACTCATATATGGATGTGAGAGTCCAAGAGTCTGAGAGCAAGTAGAAATCGAGATGATGTTTCTCATCAAACAGGATAAAGGGAGTGACAAAAGAAAAACTATTTAGTTACTATACAATGTATATGATTTATGTCAGAGGTTCATGTCAGCAGAAACTAAAATAAACACCGGATAAAAAGCAAGTAATATTTTAAAAATAAATCATTCTTCCTAAAAATTAACAAAATTGTATATAGGATGGGCCGATGGGGTTCAGCAAGAATTGAGAGGAAGCTTTGTTTGAAATTGAGGATGACAAAAGTCTGTGATGCATGCCTGGATGCCGGCTGCTATGATATTTTACTGAAAATGATCCGCCTCTTGAGCCTTGATCATTTGCTTCTGTCATCTTGGAACGGATGGTACCAACAATCAAGTAGACCATCATCGATACAAAGTAGGAATTGATGGTCGCATGGAAATCAAATTCTCAACAATGATTGAAGAGGTGAAAATGGACTGCCTAGCAACATAGCAGTATATATACGCTAGCTTAGGAGCGGTAAATAAAGTATATGTGAGGGGAACGTATATAGTGCAAATCACGGCTTTTGTGAAAATCCGTGCAAACCATGATAAAAAAAATCGTCTAAATTTATCAAAAAAATCACACATGTAGATAGTATGATGATACACAACTTTGTAAAATATTGAGTGGAGAATAATCGCAATCGGCCTCTTCAATCTTTGATTGCTGGGCAGTCGGTGCAGGTGGTGGCTGGTGAAGTTACACGGACTTCTGTTTCTATCGGCTCGATGGAAGAAGCACTCAACTCTACTGTAACTGTAGTAGGGACGGCCGGTGGTGAAGCAGATGACGTGGCGCAACAAAATTTCGGATAAATATGATAGTGGGGTTTGTCTTTAGGAGTTATAGATTTAGGTACGAAGAGAGTACGATGTATATGGTACAAAAGGGACGGAGAGAGTATATGATGTATATGGCACAAAAGAAAAAAAAAGCGGGCGCACATGCACATTGCGGGGTCATGTGCTCTCAGCCCCGATCCCAGTCCAACCCATCATCGTTTTGTTGTGGTTGAATCTTGCCACAATGAAGGACTAGGAAGAATAATTTTTAAATCAATCTTCCTCATTCTTCGCTCTTCGGTGGCAGAAAGAAGATACACAAGAAAAAAGAAGTTTCTCAACTCCGCCTGCAGGAATGTTGGCCGTCCGTTGGGCATATACTGTCTGGCAGAAAACATTTGTTGTCGAGTATTTGCCTGTGCGGTCATCCATACAAAGAGTCAAATAGGTTCAAAGAAACAGAATCAAACAAACGAGCGAAACAAATAAACAAAGTAACATGTTGAGACACCAAACACCTCCTCTACGGAGTGTCGATCGATCCGTCCCCCTCCTCCCGAACCCCACATGGCCGGATCTGGCCTCTCCCCAGCCGGATCTGGCCCCCCGATGCCCGACCTCCCTCCTCGTCGGCGCCGCCGCCTCCGCCTGCCCCCGACGCGTCGGCTGGGCTTTTGGGTCAGGTTGGGCCCCTTGTGCTCTCTCGTGGGTGTGCTGGGCCCCCGGTGCGCGGGTAGGCGTCAGGCCGGTTCGGGCCCCCCTCTGCTTCGCGGGCGTGCTGATAGTCCGTCCCAGTGTTCTCCTAGCGCTGCACTGCGCGGCGCACAGGGCGAGCTGCTGGTGCCATCCCAAGTCGGCGAGGAGTTATCCTGGGCAGTGTACACTGACGGAAACGTCAAGTACTGCCCTGGTCGGCGTCCCCCTAGTGCAGCTAGAGACCCGTACCACTGCGCGGACTCGCTACGGCTAGGGCTGACGGGTCCAGGGGTGTCGTGGGGCAAGTCGGCTAGAAGATGGGCCAAATTTGGGCCCTGCTTGGTCGGATCTGCTCTTGCCTTGGAGCGTGCGGTCGGATGGGACACCCCCACCGTGGCTAGAGGCCCACAAAGCTTTGTCGTGGTTGGAGGTCATCGCTTTGGCCGGGGCGCTCGAGCCACGGCAGCGTGATGGCCTGCTCCATCCCCAACGGCACATGGTGACACGTTTGGCTAGCTTTCGGTGGCGAAGGTTGATGCGTTGTGGTGCAAGATGCCATGGGTGGCTTGCCCCGTTCAGTTTCTGGGTGATGACCTGCCCGGTTCCTTTAGGGCAGCGGCGGTGACGCTATTGGCGCCATGCACCTTCCTCAAGGCGTCGTCGAGGATTCTGATCGTGGTGGGTCGGCTGGTGTCGAAAGACCTATTTATGTGCTACTTTCAGCGTTGTTGGCGTCTGGGGCCTTTCTCTTTCTCTTTGCTTGCTATTCTGTTGACGTCTAAGTTCTGATGAGGACATGACACCTTCTGATACAATCATTGATTGTAAGGTAAGCTCGTTCCTACATTTGCATAGTAAGTTTAGATACAATTCACTTGGTTCCACATGTACGTTTCCCTATTTGCTTGTAGGTACAAATGTGTCTCAAAGTGCAAGCTCATCAACGTTGAAGTTTCAGTTCGTCGGCCGCCCGACACTGCTTCATTGGGAAGGCCATAACTCATTCATCCAGAGTGCGATTGAGGTCCATGAGGACTTGATGGAAATCTTATTTGATAAGTTTTCAAATGCTTCTAGTCTCACATTCATATCATGTGGGAAAGGTCTTCAAATCATCACGTCAATCTGTTGTTGTTTCTGCCGGGTACACCGACGTCGGTGTGGGCTTGTTATTCACACTTGGGACCCTGGCCCAAGTTGGAGCATGCCCCAAGAAGATGGAGAACACACTAAGAAAGCTCTTGGACGTCCTCCACCTTGGCCACCTCCTCAGGAGGCCAGCAAGGACGTCCAAACCAAGTTGGAGTCCCAATCCGTGTCAAGTTCGAGTTCATCTCGGGCTCCAGGACCAGTCTGCGGTAAAATAGATGTCCAGGTCGCATACAGACTCCGTTTTCGATGGTCCACCCATGGTTGGAAAGATAATTTCATAGGCTAACTGATGGTTTTGGTTTGAGGTCTAATTTCCATCGGAATCAACAGGAATCGTCGAAACAATTTGACGTCCAGAATCTATCAGGGCACCGCGTCGTCGTCGTTTGGGTCGTTTGGGCCTTGTAACGTGTTGGGACTCCCTAAGGACGTGAATAGGGGTCCTTGCATGCCCCTTAGACTATATATTCAGTAGCCACCGCCTACATTAGGGTTTGGGTTTTGCTTTAGATTAATCTGTTGTTGAACAGTCGCTGTTTTCGGTTTGTGAAACCCCATATTCGAGATCTTAATCATATATCTGCAATTGTCACTTCACTTGAGTTGAGTTTTATCTCGTTCTTGCTTGTGTTCTTCGATTCGCAGTAGGGATTAGCCTTCTTGGCGAGGTCAACCGGATTGTGACACGATTGATAACCAAAGGAGACGTGGTGCTAAGATTGCAGGGTTCGGGTGTTTGTGATCTGAAGTCGAATCGGTGTGTCGCTTCCGCCCAAATCGATAGTTATCTTGAACCTGACGGAAGATCGGGAAACACGTCCCCATCAGGTTCCTAAACCACTTTTTTGGTGGGGTTCTGTAACCTGCACTACAGGTCTGCTCGTAGCTACGTTGTGTAAGCCGCTCTTTCGGCCTTTCTTCTTAATGCAATGACACATGAAGTCGTGTTCAAGAAAAAAAAGTAACATGTTTAACAAAATGATTTCCACATAGAAATATAGGCCCTGTTTAGTTTCGATCCAAAATACAGAATTTTTCAAGATTCCCTGTCACGTCGAATCTTGCGATACATGCATGGTGCATTAAATGTAGGTAAAAAATATAACTAATTGTACAGTTTATCTATAATTGGCGAGACGAATCTTTTAGGGCTCGTTTGGATGCTTGGAATTGAATTTATTTTAAGAATCATAATTTAGACACATATTAATTAAACTAATATGATTATATATGGATTATATTTGTATATTATTGTTGCTTATACGAGAGGGATACTCATGTGTTGCATTTGTATCGTAGGAGAGTGAGTTGAAAAGAATGTTATAAGTTGCAAAGTAGAAATATAGTATGGTAATGTATGGAATCCATTTCCCTCTTCCACCCTATGAATTTGAGGTAGACATATATGTGAACCTTGGAAAGTGGTGGAATGTCAAATTCAAAGGCAAATAGGCTAATTTATTGAGTGAATTCCAATTCCACCAAAATAAAGGGATCCAAACGGGCCCCTAAGGTTTTTGGATTGGTACCATTATAATTTTTGAAGTTTGGAGAAATACCATTACTATTCACCTATTCTGAGGAGCGCCATTATAATTCTCACTCTCTTTGAAAAATACCACGCTATACGTATTTAGAGGCCTTGGGCCCAGCTGCAGCGTATCCAGTGTCATCACATTTTTGTATGAACAAAATTACCCTTTCATCTTTGTATCTCTACTAGGTAGCATGCCCGTACGTTGCGACGGGATAGTAAATGTTTATACTAAAAATACACGAATCACACAATTAGACAATAATACTGCAAAATTAAATATCAATGTCAAAGTGATATTTAGTATGAAAAGCAAAGTACGATTTCAACACGCGGTTCCTCGAGGCAGCTAGAGCAAGTAATAGTAGCGAAAGAATGGAATTAGCCTTTCCACTTTTCAGGCCAAAATCTTACATAGGTGTTGTTGGCTTCACTCAAATAAGTTGGTTTTTATACCATTTCTACCTAAATAGACCAACCAAACAATACGATTTTAATTCATAATAGAATGATAATAAATATTATACAGGTCCACCAATTCTCCGGGCCTAATAATGTGTTGCAACAAAAAAAAAATATGACGATAAGTGAAGCAATGCTGAGCCCACACTCAGTTGTGCCCATAAGACCAATACGAGCAACTCGCGTCACACAGTGTGTACAGCAAATCAAATCAAAATGGCGATTATGTGCATTGGTAATCAAGCATAGAATTAGATAGATTTAAAATTAATTCTAAAAGAGTGATACATTATAGTTTTCTTGTTATTTACATAAGCATATAAGTGTAAAATATCACAATTTTTGTATATCTTCTAAACACTAAAGATCTAAATGCTTTGAAATCCCTGTACATCACCTGCCACACCAAAAGACTGAATGAGATCTTGACCGCTTCTTTCTTGAACTGCTTTTAAGATGATTTTAGGATGTTAGAAATGTTTTTAAATCTCGAAATGATTTTAAGATGTCAGAAATATTGAACTGCTTTGAAAATCAACCCTGAAATTTAGCATATTCTAGCTTAGCCTTAACTTGCGGTTTGAAAAGAAACAACAAAGGCAGGAAAACATTTCAACTCATGTAAGTTAGAAAAAAGCGCTAAACTGTCAAAATGACTCATCTGAATGCTAGTATGAAAACAAAAGCAACCCATCTGAAGCATAATTTAGTATTGTAGCTATATCTGAATATTCAGGTTCATGTCTTATTATCAGTTATAGAATATAATCAGGAAGGACTTTTACTTTTGATAAAAAAATGTGGTGTGCACATGGAGGAAGAACCAGAGTACCAAGCTTGGCAAGATCAAGCTAGAACCTTTGGATTAGGGGCAACGAGGATCAGTAGATTGCGCCCACCCTGCTTGAAACCATGCTACAAATCACCCATTGAAGGTTGCATCACTATTTCATGTAATATTTCCATATTGGTTCTGCACCTGAAAAAATAAATACAAAAAGAATTAACCAAATCAGCAAACGCAGATAACCACAAAATCCACTGCTTCTCTATATTCCTATCTTTTTCCCTATCGACAAGCAAACAGAAGCACCACATTGAAAGAGGGCACCTGCGATTGCCTTTGTAAAATGGTTCCACCATTAACTAAACTTAACCGAGTGTAATCATAGGAATCAAGCAAGTGGATCAATGAAAGAAGTAAAGCTTACAGGAGGTCCATGCATTGCTAGGGAACATTGCTAAGCGTAAAGAGGCCATAACAATGAGTCCATCAGCTTCACGTATATAAAATGGTCCCTAAGCATGACCCTACTGAACCAACATTCATCCTAGAGCCCCTTGATGTTTGTAGGCGATGCGAGATGTTTGCAGGCCATGCGGTGGATAATATTGTCAGGCAAAGGGTAGCCACCGGTTCATCTTAAGTTTGGCTTCCTCTGATCCTAACAACTACCTAATTGCTAGTTAAGAGAAAGAAATACCATGCCGCCTTCTGTTGTGCATTTTATCAAGCACGTCAGATGTGCTGCAATGCAGAGTTATTACTGTTCCTATGCAACATCAGAGCTGGCAGGTTCTATCTAGAACTGAAGAACACACACGGGATCAAAAACAAATTGAGCAAGCTGTCGTTTGCAGGAAGTAACAGAACCGGTTACCATACCTTCCATTCTTCGCACCTTGACACCTGGTGCAGTAGCAGAACCTCCTCTTTTCCAATCTTCCATTCCCCTGGCAGCGCTGATCCCTCCTATTCTCTTCCCCCCCCCACCCCCCCCCCCCCCCCCCCCCCCCCCCCCCGCGTTGTGCGGATTGCAGTTGCAGCA
The DNA here is from genome assembly GCA_009763385.1 of Coix lacryma-jobi var. lacryma-jobi. NCBI lineage: Eukaryota > Viridiplantae > Streptophyta > Magnoliopsida > Poales > Poaceae > Coix > Coix lacryma-jobi. The sequence continues at coordinate 33,657,735 of CM019824.1, read as the reverse complement.
TGGCCCCGATAGATTGTAGATCTGCAGTAGCGGCAGCCGCGGGGGCGAGGGGCGGGTAGGCGTTCGGTGGCGGCGACCTCATCGGAGGCGTTTGGCGGCGGCGGCCTCAGGGGCGCTCAGTGGAGGTGAACGGGGAGGCTCTCAGAAGCGGCGCTTCGGCTGTGTCGTTGTGATACGGAGGCGGCAGGGAAGCAGACTGGTCTAGGGAGGGATGGGGTGCGGCTGTGGCCGAGGAGATAGTGGGTGGGTAGGCGGTTCCGCGGGCAGAGCGCGAAGTTTTGGCGTCGCGATTACGGTGACAGGGGTGAAGCGATTAGCAATGGTCTGACGATAACAAGTGAGTCTTTTTAGCTGTAGAGATAGAGATGCCACTGACGTATAGACCCCACTAGTCATCTTCTTGTTCCCCATCTCCTCCATGGCAAATTGGCAGTTTCTTTCCCAACTTTGCGAGCGGCTGTACTGTAGCGGGCGGCCGAGCTCGCAAGCAGGAGCAACGGCTCATATGACGATGTGCAAGCGGCCGCGGCCAGCTGCCGCGGCGTTCAGGAAATGCCTGGCCGGAGCTCGCGCGCGGCCATGGCGAGGCGGAGCTCCCGTGCATCCATGGCGGGAGGCCGGGCTAGCGAGCGTAGCTGGCGGAGAGGCGCACGCGGCCGCGGGCGATGGCTGAAGCCGTCGGGGAGAAGCCTGGACGGAGTTCGCATGAGCTAGCTGCCATCATCGAGGAGATGCCTTATCGGAGCTCGCGCGCGGCCATGGCGAGGTGGAGCTCCCGCGTGGCAATGGCGGGAGGCAGGGCTTGCGAGGGCGCGAGCGCAAGCACGAGCCGGCGGCACCGCCTGCTCCGCCCTCTGTTCCTCGTCTCCGGCGGCCGAGGCCTGCCGCCGCCGCCACTAACGCTGCCTGCTCCTCCCGCCGTGACGCCGCAGTAGCGGAGGAGGAGCTCAACGGGAAGCTGCTCCTTCTCAGACTGCAAGGTACCACCTGGAAGGCGGCCATGAAGTGGAGGCCAAGCAGAAGCAGGAGCATGCACGACCCGTACGTCTTGGAAGCCATCGTTGGCAAGAATAAGAAGATGATGACGGGTGAGGCCCACACTTCAGTGAGTAGAGTGAGAGAAGTACTTCCTCCGTCGATAAAAACATGCAATTATGGGATCTGTGTTGAAATTGATTTAAGTTTGACCAAGATTATAATAAAAAATATTAATATTTATGTTGTTAAATAAAACTATTATGAAAATATATTCTATTACTAATCTAATGGTATATATTTTTTGCATCAAGAATGTTAATATTTTTTTATATAACTTCGGTCAAAATTTGAATTGATTGACTCATCGATAACTGAGGATTGCATGTTTTGTTGGACGGAGGGAGTAGTTGTGGGCAATATTGTCCATACGGAAATACCTGTATGCCCTGTAAGCTGCAGCTGGGCCTAAGGCATCCGAATACGTTTGCGTGACATTTTTCAAAGAGAGTAAGAATTATAATGGCAGGTGAATAATAATAATATTTCTCCAAACTTTAAAAATTATAATGTTACACATCCAAATAAAACCAGCTCCTCCCGTTCTCCCGTTCTGCTCTCCTAATCCGGCCGCCGCCGCCGCCCCGCTCCACTCCCCACCTCTCGACGTGGTGCCACACCGCACCGGATGGCGCCGCCGCTCACCACGGCTGCCTCCATAGTCCATCCCACGCCCGAACACATCCAACCGCTACCTCCACCCTTCGCGGCGTCAGGGCCTGGCTCATCGTCATCGAGCACCGCAGCCCTCGAATCCTCCGCGATGGAGGGGGTGGGCCGTCGCCGTCCAGCTCGCCGCCACCTCGATTCGGCTCGCCGCCATATCCGTTCACGGTTCGCCGCCACCTCCATAAAGTCGTTGAGATAAAGTCGAGGTTTATAAGTTTGCAACAGCTGCATGATTCACTTAATTCAAAAGTATTATTTCTCCTTTCCTTCCATGGGAACTATTTTAATATGCTTGTCAATTGCCTTTTATATTTGTATTGTGACCCTTTTCGTACTACGCTAGTTAAGTGCCTTTTGTATAATTATATCATGACACATTAATCTTAGGGACCTTAATCTTATATTAGCCTATCGTGAATTTGTGCCTATTGATTATATGCACTTGCTGATTAGGGATTCAGATTGAAGTTGAAATATTTGGAATTTAGAAAATCATCTAGGACTTTAATATTTTGGCATTGCTTTTTTTTTTGAGGAACCCGAAACTTCATTAATTCAAATCAGGGTTACAATCTGCGGCAGCTAAATCCAGTAGCCATACTGGAAAATAGTCTAGCCAAAACAAAGTGCGCTCAGACGCTGACACCATACGAGCACACTGATGAGCGACAGAATTCGCCTCTCTACTAACCCAGGCTACCTTAAAAACAGAAAAATTACTAGCTAGCTCCCAAATATCAGAGATAACACCACCAATGATTGACCGACGACCCCCCTGATCTTCAATCAGGCTCTTCAAACCTTTGCAGTCCACTTATTTTGGCATTGCTTGTGCAAGAACTGCATAGTGGTTCTTAACTCTGTACAAGTTCTGTAGCATCCATTAGAGTCGCATAATTCTTTCACCGATTGAAGTTCATGTCATATTAATAATTAGGTGCTAAAGAGGTAACCCATAGCCTGGTGATCACTTCATACCAATTTGTATACGCTAATGGTAATGGGTCTAAGCATCTCTTATAAATTTCATTCTGCTTCCTTTTTTCTGCAAGGCATCTTTTTATTTCTGGAGTGGGTGATTTATTGTTATGTTCTTTTTATTAACAGTTCCTGCTATCCATGTTTTGTTGTTATAAATTGGTTTCAGGGTAATCTGTGTTCTGATTCTTAGTTTACTTTTGCTTTATGAACATTTTAGGATTGGAATGGAATAAGCTTGTCATTATTGATCTCAGCACTTATATTACATGTCGCTTGTGGACGTCGAGATGTACGAGCAGCGGCCGTGGCCACGGCCCCTCAGGGCGGTTGTGCCTGCCCCGGTGACAGACATGAGGATGGTGGTGGCGCTGCTGGACGCTGGTTTTGGTGACTTCCCCGTGGAGCACGACTGGATGCTTGTTGGCAAGTCCTGTGCCCGGGCTGTCCACCAACCGTGGGAGATCGTCCATTTCGCCTTTCCTTCATACGACAAGATTTATTGCAGGGTAAAGATGATAGCAAAGAAGGTGGCTGCTCTGGCACAGATTGTTTGCTTCTCCACCAAACGGGCCAGAGAGGTTGTTACTAAAATCATCTTGTGATGCATGTTTGCTCTTGAATATTTTCAGCGAATGAATTCTTTGTTTGAAATTGCTATAATTTGGTATTGTCTCATTGTTCCTGATGGCCTGATGGTGCTTGTAGATTGGGAAGTTGTCCCCAGAGTGGACACAATGCCTTGTCCCGCTTGTCAACTCGTCCAAGGTGAAGATTTCAGGGGAAGCTCGTGTTCCCAACAATGGAGCTGAGACTGATGCAGGAGATATTGCTCTATGTTAGGTAATGTTTGATAATGATATGTGCTTGTTTTATTATTCAGCAAGTTACTGAGATTTGCCAGTTTGTACTGATGCTGAAAATTTATTTGTGCAGCTTCTACATCCACAAATATGTGCTCACTGAAATGAACAGCTCACCCTGTGGCATGTTCGATCATGCAAATGTTGATTTCTCTCCCAGTCCTCTTTATAAATTGCTTAATTTGCTCAACCTAAAGCCATCCAACAAGGTACCTCATTGATTGATTATTTTCGTAAATTTTACATTGTTCTTGTTTTGTTTCCCATAAATGTTGATATGCCTACCATGTGCAGGATGCTTTCTCTCTTGATGACCTCACCACTAGATAGCTGAAGCAAATTATAAGGGTAAGCAATAAACCCTCTTGTTGTCGCCTTGCGGCTGCTGCTGTCGCCCCGCCACCGCCGTCGCCGCCGCCGCCCTGCCCTGCATCAGCCAACTCAAGGCCACGGGGCGACGCCCTTGACTGCGCTGTGTGCTTCATCCCATTCAAGCCCCCAATCTTCCAGGTATTGAACACGAGCACAGCCTGCTCAGAAATTCCATCTCTTGATGGTTCTTCTCAACCCAATGTTTGTTTAGGGTTTGTTAAATTTTATTGGGATTAGCTGGCTCCTTCCCCCATAAAGGCATGTACCTTCCTTCTCGCCCTCCATTGTCTGGTGATTTGTGTTGAAACTTGAAACTGAAGCAGCAGTAACAAAGAGCAAAGGTCATCTTGTTGTGTTTATAAGATTTTTTAAAAAAAACAAACTCCATTTGATATTTTCTTCTTTAACTTTGTGGTGCTCTGAGAAGATCATTTCTGCAATTTTCATCTGCTCAACTAACCAGCCCAACGTGTCTGTCATCTCCAATGAAAGAAGATCTTGGAAATGTTGCCTCCGACTTGATCTCTTCAATGCGTTCAAGAACCCCATCCTTTAGTGAAAGAGAAGCCTGCGGAGAAGTAAGGGCACTGTTTGCTTCATTTAGTTGCTCGATGCTGGTCTTAGCAGCTTCCCATGCACTATATGTTTCTCGACGTTCATCCAAGCACTTTTCATGCTCATCCGTCTTATCATCTAGAAAAACCCTTAGCTCATCAGCCCTGCGCTCAGCTGCTTGCATCAGACTTCTATTGCAACTCTGCCCTGCAACTCTGAAGCTCACCTGTCCTTTCAGCCAAGTCCTGCTTCAAGGAATCACGGTGTTGCACCAGTGACTTGCCCTTCGTAACAGCCATGGTGAGCTTCTCCTTAGTCGATGATAACTTATGCTCCATCTGCTCAAATTACCAGTTCTTGCTGTTCCTGAGATAGCATAAGAGAACACATCACTCTTGATTGTAAGATGGTTTGTCCTCAGATACTCTGGATCTACATACCCTGCTGTTCCTCTCACATCAGTCTCAATCTATGTCTGGCATGTGCTCAGTAGGACCAGTTCTTGCAAATCCAAAATCAGCCACTTTGTCCATGAAGCCTTCTGTCAGTAGAATGTCTGATGACTTCAAATCCCTGTGTATAATGGGCTTCTCTAAAGGCAAAAGAGGAATAGCATCAAACTATGAATTGGGAAAAATGTATGCAGGTTTTTTATGTAGGAATGAAAAAAATAATGTCTTCTTGTTATCTGAGTGCATACCACTTCATCATCACTAAAAATCTGAAGAACATAAATGTGTTCCACAAACTTATGTTTCACTGAAGAGAGTTACATGGTTATATATCCATGGGTTAGTTCACATGTGGGATTGGCTCATGACAAAACAATGTTTGATTAAATACAGTTTTGGTCACAACTTCTTATGGTCTACTTGGATTGGGTAGTTTGCTCTACAGATTTCAGATGTACTTCCATTTCGGACTGGACCTGACCTCTATTGCCCCATAACAAGACTTAGTTGCAAAAAAAATATTTTTATCTTTGAAAAAGTGCCTAAGTATATTCATTCAATTCCTTACTGCAGTTTTGAAGCAGCACGAGTGCATGATTTGGTTTTAAAAAGACTATAAATTGCCAGATGCTTAACTGAGTACACGAAGTGTACCTGCATAGAGATGAAGATAAGTCAATCCATGGGAAACATCTATAGCTATTTCAAGCCACTGATTAAATCCCAAAACTAGGCCATGTTGATCTGAAAGATTATTTCAAAATATCAGACCAATCATTTTGCAAGAAATACAAAAAAACTAGCAATCTGGTTTACGCCTTACCATACAAATGCTCCCTAAGAGTGCCATTTGAATCAAAAGGCGTGCAAAGCTATTACATAGATACAAAAATGGAAAAGGCAAAATCAGAATGTTTCAGAAAAAAAGCAAACTACTAAAATTGTTCATTTATATAAAGAAATAAATTATTCCTAATAGGAGAATGACTTCATATATAAGATATCAGAGAGCGAATAGCCTTAGGCTGAACTAATCGTGAGCCACCTCTGATGTACTGCATATGTTCATTTAGATCACCATAATGCTTGTAAAATTGTTGACGTGTGGTTCGAACTAACCTTAAAAATTCTTCAGTCTCAGCTTTCTGATCCTTTTATTTCTCCAAGGCTCTTGCTATTGTATTGCTGTTCATGCCTCCACAACTTCTCGTTGTCTTTGCTGGTCATACTCTTTTTAGTAAAAATAGAAAAGGTTTCTGAATCAGTAGTTTCTTATTATTTTATACAGCTCGGCACATGCCTGGTATGACATCTGTTCGTTTTAATGTTCCTTTCTACGATTCTCTCTTTTCTTCTCTTTTGATTTTTGGTTAGTTTGCTTTTTTTCCCTTATGTCGTGTTACTCGCTGTAGGATTTTCAGTTTGGATCTGTCAAGAGTGAGCGCAAAGAACCATTTCTGGTTGTAATTGGGCTCATCTTGGTGCCAATCATCAACATGTTGAGGCTGCATTTTTTTAAGGTACTGCTAAGCAGAGGGGGCTTCTCATGATGTGTCCGTCCAAAGTGCGTGGGAGACCTGTTGAACGTACATGGGAGACAAACAGGAAAGTTGGCTAGGCCTAGTATGTCCCTGTCGAAAACTTCGATTTCTGAAAGTATACGAATTGCTCATGCAAAAGCCTGACCAACTGAGATTAATGTCAATTGACTAAGGTAAACAAATCTCCTTTGTTAGTTCTTTTTATTTGTATCAAGGTTCAAATTATTCATGAAGCTATTAGTAAAGATTATAAATTTTAAAAGGCTCTCCCAACTTCAAATATTAATGGAGTAGGAGTTTTGATTGACAAGAGCGTGAAGGATAGAGTAGTAGAGGTGAGAAGACAAGGAGATAGGATTATCTTAGTTAAACTTGTCGTTAGTGATATGGTTCTAAACGTAATTAGTGCTTATGTACCTCAAGTAGGCCATGATGAGAGTGTTAAGAGGCAGTTCTAGGAAGATTTGGATGGCTTGGTTAGAGCTGTTCCTAGCAGTGAGAAGCTCTTCATAGGAGGGGACCTAAATGGCCATGTAGGGTCTTTAAGTGCAGGTTTTGAAGCGGCTCATGGTGGTTTCGGTTATGGTAGTAGGAACCAGGAGGGAGTGGATGTCCTAGATTTTGCTACAGCTTTCGATCTGATGATAGCCAACACTTTCTTTAGAAAGAGACCTTCTCATTTAGTGACCTTTAGTAGTGGTCGTTCCTCTAGCCAGATCGACTTTGTCCTTACAAGAAGGGGGGATAAACACACTTGCGAGGATTGTAAGGTGATACCTGGAGAATGTGTGGTTTCTCAACACAAGCTACTGGTGGCCGATTTTCGCTTCCAGGTGCATGCTCGTAGGGTCAATCAAGCCAAGAGTGTGACAAAGTGATGAAATTTAAAAGGAGAAGCATTGAAGGGCTTCAAAGAAAGAGTTATTGATGAGGGCCTTTGGAAAGACGAAGGAGGTGCAAACAACATGTGGGAGAAGATGGCAACTTGCGTTCGGAAGGTTGCCGCAGAGGTGCTTGGAGTGTCTAAAGGAAGTGGTCGCGATCCAAAAGACAAGAGGGTACCACAAAAGCTCAAAGGCAAGTTTTATAGCACGGCGATTAGACCGGCTATGTTGTATGGAGCAGAATGTTGGCCTACTAAAAGAAGACATGTCCAACAAATGAGTGTTGCAGAAATGCGTATGTTGCGCTGGATTTGTGGCCATACAAGGATGGACCGAGTCCGAAATGACGATATTCGTGACCGGCTAGGGGTAGCACCAATTGAAGAAAAGTTGGTCCAACATCGGTTGAGGTGGTTTGGTCATGTCCAAAGGAGACCTCCAGAGGCACCAGTGCATTGTGGAGTTTTAGTCCAAGATTTTCATGTGAGGAGAGGTAGAGGTAGACCGAAATTGACGTGGGGGGAGGCAATAAAGAGAGATCTAAAAAGTTGGGATATATCTAGAGATCTATGTTTAGATAGAAATGCATGGAGAGCAGCTATTGACGTGCCTGAACCGTGACTAGGGTCTCTTGTTGGGTTTCAATTCTAGCCTACCCCAACTTGTTTGGGACTAAGAGGCTTGTTGTTGTTGTTGTTGTTGTTATTGTTGTTCCTATCTATTTGCCTTTGGTGTATCAGTATTTAGTTCCTGTTAAGGTACTATTTTCCAATTTCCACTGCGTAACATGCTGAATTCTTGCCTTGTCTGAGCAGCAATTATCAGTTTCTCTAGAAATCTCTTATGTGTGGACTTAATCTGTATGCATTGTGCTATACTCAGTTGTCTAAGCCTAGAGAGACGGCCCTTTACATTGTACCTGCGTCATCTATTCTACGTCTCAGCTCTCAGCCGAGTATGCAGGAATGCATCTTTTATGCCATCTATTCTCCAGTGATCTTTATTTTTACCCAGTCTGTACTCTGTTTTGCAAAAAGGATGTATACCTAATAGCAAATTCCTGTCAGATCATGATTGTCTACGTAACATCAACGCCCTATGATCCAAGCATTTGAATGTGCTCCCGAGTCCCGATGCAAACCTGAATAAATGTTTTATAGTTGGCTAAATGCTTGTGATGTTCTTTTTATTAAATTTAGCTGTATAATACACATCCTCTGAGTGGCGTATTTGGGTATGTATAGGACAAATTCCTATAATATATTGCAAATGATGCAATAAATTGGAATCTCTCTTTATTGTCTTGATGTTCTCTGTGCTCACGTCTCTAACAAGTGCCCCAAAATCTTCTTTGATATGTGCCCCAAATTCCTATAATATACTGAATGGTTAAATATTTTATATTGCTGCTTGATTATCCTTTTCATATTCCATTTGAGCTCTCTTTTATTAGGTGTAGATGATGGTACTGTGAAAGGTCCTAAATGGCTAGAGGGGAGGGTGAATAGCCTAAATTAAAATTCTACAAAAACACTAGAATAACTTGTTAGTAATTAACAAGGCGAAAATAGCGGTTGCTCTAGCTCTAAGTCAAATGCAAGCCACCTATTGCAATTCTAGTCAATTATGATCTCTATGGCACACAATGGCTATGTCACTACTTGGCTAAACTAGTGAGCTACACAAGAAAGCTAGTTACACTAAAAAGCTACACTAGTTACACTACTTCTACCACTAATAAAAGAAGCTAGTCACTCTACTACTTACAACTAGAAAGAACAACTAGCAAGCTACAGCAAATACAACTACACAAGTATGAACAAGTAGATACAATAGAGTGGTAGGGTGATTGTTACCGAACCGGGCAAGTGTGTAGAGCCAATCACAATATGAGAACCGAAAGCCAAGGAGACAAGATGAACACAATGATTTTCTCCCGAGGTTCACGTGCTTGCCGACACGCTAGTCCCCGTTGTGTCGACCAAGGCTTCGTGGTTCGGTGGCTAATCGGTATCACACACCGAGCTCTACAAAAGAGCGCCACAAGAACCTACCCCAAGCAATGGTAACTCAATGGCACGAGCAATCCACTAGAAGTTACCTTTGGCTCTTCGCCGGGGAGGTACAAGCCCCTCACGAAGACGCCAGGATGGCCACGAACAATCACCAACTCGTGTCGATCCTCCTCAGCTGCACCAAAACCGTCTAGGCACCGGCAAGTGCCAAGAGTAACAAGAAAACAGCAGCCACACAAAGAATCAAGTGCCACTAATGCATGAGCAATGCACTTAATCACTCAATCTCTCAATCAAATGGAGTTGCAAGCAAGAGAGATGAGTGGAGAGGGGTTGGCTCAGCTCACAATGGTCTACCACAGGTTAGAATGTGCAAGAGAGGGAGCCCAAGGCACCCCAAGACCTATTTATAAGCCTCAACCCAAAATCCAACCGTTACTCAATTTCAGCCTGCTGGTCCTCGTGCTGGCCGGACTATACTTCACAGGTCCGGCCACTTGGATTTGCGCCACGTGTCATTCTTCATTAAACCTCGTGCGTTGATCTCCAACGGTCGAAATCTTCACAACGGCTTCATTCCTCGCGCTGAAGTGCTGGCCAGAACAAGGGATCCTTCGGCTGGCCGGACTATTGCACACGGGTCCGACCAGGCCACCACAACCAGCGCCCGGACTTCGCTCAACGGCCGGACTGCGAGGAACAGTAGAGTCCGGCTTTTTAATCACGCGAGTCCGACCAATTCCAGAGAGCTCCAGAAACCGAAACCTCGCCGGACTTCAGTCCGGCCAGACCAGCTGGACTATTGCACGGGTCCGGCCCCTTCACTGTTCTGGTTCCGAAAAATTCAGCTTAAAACCAGGTGACGTGGCCCTCTGGCCGGACTGGGCACCAATAGTCCGGCCAGGGATTTTAATAGAGTCCGGCCAAGCTGCCAGACACCCTGAGCAAACCCTAGCTGGCCGGACCCATATCCAATGGTCCGGCCAGTGGACTCCTTGAGTCCGGCCACTACGAAACAGCTCCAAATGATTTTTTCAATTGTTCCATCACTTCACCCTTGTGTCCAATTGCTATCTCCAAGGTGTTACAACACTTGAGCACTTGAGTTAGCATTTTTCAAAACATTTTCAAGGGTAAGTTGAGCTCTCACTAGGTTCATTCATTTTAATTCAAGTTAATATGCAATGCAACCTAGTGGCACAAGATAACCGTGTGTGAAAACGATTTTCCCCTCTTGATAGTACGGCTATCTATCCTAATACACTCACACCCTCTATGGTGTCTTGAGTGCCAAAACAAAAGAGCCTATCAATTATACCTTTGCCTTGAGCTCTTTTATTTTTTTCTTTCTTCTTTTCTTCATGTGAAGCCATGGATCACCACTTGATCACACTTGATCATCTCACATCCATCATCACGCTTCACTTGTGCCATGGACCACCTTTTGCTAATCAATCACTTATGACAAAGGTTAGTCCAATGAATTTCATCAATTATCCAAAACCAAACTTGGGCTTTCATACTGGCGCTCAGCAGCGAGCCAACGACCAACCTGCAGTTCATTTAGAATTTCCTGATGTAGCATTTGGTGGACAATATGTTTAGGCTAAACTCGACTCTTTTTTGTTCCATTTTCTACCTCTGCAACCATATAGAGATTCTAGCTGTACATTAAACTATAAATTTTAGAAATTTCTCCAACTCTAAAATTTACCACTTGATATTATGTCTGGAATATTGGGTCTTGCTTCTTCCATTGTTTCATCCATATAGGAAATGCAATACTGTTTCACTTTGATCTTGTGAGTAATTAGTTCATTTTTCATGTTGTGTGTGCAGATTAGTTAACCCTAGAGGCTCATCCATGATGTCCAGATTTTGGACACAGTCTGTCCTGCTCCTCCCTTCTTTTTTCTCTCCTTCTCTTGGTGTTGTTTACCCTCAGAGCACAGTTCGCATTTTGAAGCAATGCTACCTGTAGAAATTCAAAATGATTCAGAAAAAGGCAATTAAGCATTGTGAACGCATCTTGGCCCCTAGTGGGTTTCGGTGATTGGATGAAACACAAGATTACTGTGACTAACGTGTGGTTTGCAGAAACAGGGATGAGTTAGGTCACGGTAATGGCGACGATACGGGCATATGAAGTTCATGTCCCTTGGCGATGGAAATCGTTTCGGTTTTCAAAGGACGGACGACGAAGACGGTGGTAGGCTAGGCTAAGTGTCGCATGGTGTTGGAGGACACTTAGGTAGTCTTAGGTCTTTGTTTTTCCTTTGGCCGTACTATAAAGGGGGGCGTGAATCAGTAGCTTGACCTAGATGAGTCTATTGAGGTAGGTGTGGTGCACACTTGTTATTTCATAGCCCTAGGTAGCTCAGAGAGATGCCTTATGTCGAGAGGAACAAAAGTCGTTTAGGCCGCGTCGCGATCCGAGGTCGTTTTAGCCCTGTTTAGGGCATCGGACGCTGGCCAGGTGGGCATTGGACGCGTCCGATGCTCACCCCGACTAGGGTTTGGTCTGGTGCGTGGCATCGGACGCTCCGGTGCTTCTACATCGGACGCGCCCGTGCCACTGTTCACGTGTGCGTGGACTGCAGGCTGCATCAGACGCTGGCATCGGATGCTGAGGGCCAGCGTCCGATGGCCATGCAGAGAGGTTCCAGAGAGGTCAAATCCACATCGGACGCGTCCGGTGTGGTGGCATCGGACGCTGCCCAGCGTCCGATGCTCCTTTAAACAGTCTGACAAGAAGGTACAGTAGACCGTTGGACGGGGTCATCGGAGCGTCCGATGCCTAGCATCGAAGCGTCCGATGCCTCCGAAAAATGCCTGTGTTGGGCTGTTTTTGGATGGCCGAGTTGGGGGGTATATATACTTCCTTCCCTCCATCCATTTGAGTGTTCTTGCCACTTCCATCTGCTGAAAGACACCTTGTAAGGTTGAGAAAGAGCAAGAGCCCTAGTGAGGTTGAGAGATTTGCTAATTGTGAGAATTAGACACCTCCTAGTGAGAATTGAGTAGCAAGTGTGCATCCATCCATCTCTTTGGCCTTGTCTTGGTCAAGTGAGAGTTCTAGCTTGTTACTCTTGGTGATCGGCATCACCTAGACGGCTTGGTGGCGATCGGAGAGCTCGGTGATCATCCGGAGGCTTTGTGGATGACCCAAGCCATGTTGTGACCGGTAGCGAGCGATTCACCGGGCCGGAGTGGCGAAGAATCAGCTCGTAGTGAGCACTTGATCCTTGCGCGAATCAAGGTTGAGCGATACCCTTGCGCGGGTGCTCCAACGAGGACTAGGGGGTGTGCCCACACCTCGATACCTCGGCAAAAAGATCGTCGTGTCATCTCTACTCTCATTACTTCGCATTTACTTTTGAGCAATTCAATTTCGCATTTACTTATTGTTCATTCAAGTTGAATTGGCATGCTAGAGTAGAAATGGTTTAGCGATAGTCTTTTATCCGGTTGGTACACTTGTTAAGCACAAAGGGGTTAATTGGGCTTGATAGGTTTTAATTATTGCAAGAAGTTTTAGAAAAGCTCAATTCACCCCCCTCTTGGGCATCTTGATCCTTTCACATTGGCCATTGGAATCCTTAATTACTTCATGCATCACATAGCTCCTTTTGTTGGATTTGATACAATATTAGTGCAAAAGGATTCATATATAGTTCTGAGCATGTAACTTCCTTCTTGCTTTATATTAGGACTAGTAGGAACGGCGCGCCCCTGCGCACCGATTGCAAAGGATTGCAGGTTGTCAATAATAAAAAATGCAAAGTAAACAGTCAGTAAGGCGAGATACCCTTGGTTCTGTTAATGTACAGGTATAAAATTCATGCGTGCTTCAGTTACGTAGGTGTATTTGTAAGAGTTTGCAATGGTATGATCAATTGACAGCTAAAGTTGTAGTAGTCTTGGTTCAGAAAACAACAGAACCATTATTTTACAAACAATAGTTCATGAGCAGCGGGTGGCAAGCAAAAGTTATGAGTGCTGATGCATATTCATGTCATATTGCAAAAGGTCATACGGGGGCATCCATGATTGTACTGCATCCTGTGAAAAAAATAGAAGTTGATTTTGTAACATGTAAATTCGTAGGAAATTTAGCAGTGTTGTTGATTAAGCGCATTTATATATTATTAGGAAACATGGCTATTAGGAGCTAAAAATATTTGGTAACAATAGTTCACGTAGCATGATGTATAAATAAGTCATTAGAATGTATACATTTCAGAATCAATGAAGAAACATAATGGAACGAAGAGACTAAAAACTCATGAGTATTTATTGTTGCCTAATGAAGTGTACAGGTTAATATAGATATGGATAAATAATAAAAAGATTATCTGACTTGCCGAGGCATTTGTTAGAGCATGCTGATTGGAATAAAAGTGCCTAGCAGATCAGGAGGATCAATGGTCTAAAATATAGGTAAAATCAATTCGTATAGTAGAATAGCAGCAGGAGTAGCAAGTCTAAAATTAGTTTGGTAGAATAGAAGTTTGATGTAGCAAAGTAATAATGAACAGTAAAAAAATGTAAATGGGCTAATCAGGCAGTAATAGAAGGCACTATATGGTCCTGCAATCAATGTACAGGGAAGCAGTAGCAAGTATGAATTTTTTTTTTTTTTTGACAAGAACCACATATATTATATTAAGCATTGGAGTACAAGCTGTTGGGTAAGAACAACCCAATTACACAAGAGGCAACACGAAGTGCCAAGATAGAAGAATCTACTTTTAGAGATTCTCGCCCAAGAGTAGGAATCGAACAAGACAATTTAAATGCACGCGATTGACCCAAAAGAGGCGATGAGTCCATAACGTGCCCCAAAAGGAACATGGCGATCTCACCGGTTATTGGTAGCACGAACCATCGAAGGCCTCGCAAGCACAAAAGCTGCCGAGGTTGAAGACTGAGCCGTAGATATAGAAGATGCAACACCGGACTCAGATGAAAACTTTTGGATGAAGAGCGATGCAGATGGATCATCGAAGCATGGAATATGGATTCTACTCTTGCAGGGGAAAGAAGTCTCGAAAAAGTAGCGAAGTCGAAGCGTAGGAGCTGTTCTTGTCTGCAAATCTTGTACCCGTTAGCCCGCTTTCTGGGCCCGTACCCGTTACTGTACTCGTTAACCCATTTGGAAGCTTGAGTCCCGCAAGTGACCAGAGGAGAGGATCCGGTACCCATTAACCCGTTTGGAAGCTTGAGATCCGCGGGGCTCCGGTTGCCGCTCATGGCCGCAGAAAGGTTGGGGTCATCGGCGGGCATTGGAGGGTTGGCGAGGACGCGGTGAGGACGGCAGCGCCCATCAGCGCGGCGGCCGCCAGCAGCGCGAAGAGCGAGCCCACCAGAGCGACGACCCGCGCTTGATCCTGTTGCCCCCGCCACCGCGCTCGTTCCGGTACCGCTCGGCGAGGTAGGCGATCTCGGTGGGCGGGACGCGGTAGATCTGGTCCTTCTGCACCTGCAACACAAATGTGGCAGGCGCAGGCGCGGGCACGGGCGCCTGGAGCAGCGAGACCAACGCGGTGGAGACCGCCACCCAGCCAGGCCAGGCAGCCGAGCGGGTCGGCTGGCGCGGCGGTGTCGGCGTCGTCGTCGTTGGGGAGGAGCAGGTGGTAGGGGCCAAACGGAAGGCAGTTCGGCAGGATCTCCGCGAGTGCCACGGTGACTTCGGCCGGGTCCAGGCCCGGGAAGGCGTTGAGCGCGACGGCGACGGCGGCACTCGGGAGGCGCTGCCCCAAGCGATGGAGGAGGAGGCTGATGACGTAGTTGAAGTCGCCGGAGACAGCGCCGTCGGGGAGGTCCCGGACGCGGTAGCTGGCGAGTCCGGGGACGACGTTGATGACCCCGTCGGGGACGCCGGCCTCCCTGGCGAGGTGCGCGTAGAAGAGCGCGGAGAGCGGCGTCTGCTCGGCGGGCTTGATGACGATGGCGCACTCGGCGACGAGCGCCGAGCTGACCTTGAGGAAGAACATCATGGAGGGGAAGTTCCAGGGGATGATGACGCCCACGACGCCCACGGGCTCCTTGAGCGTGTGCCCCTGGTACTTGCCGGAGACACGCAGCACCTCGCCGTGGATCTTGTCGGCGGCGCCCGCGTAGTAGCGCAGCATCTGCGTCGCCGCGGGGATGTTGACGACCTTGCCCAGCAGCACCAGCTTCCCGGCGTCCGCGCCGTCCAGCGCCGCCATCTCCTCCGTGTGCTGCTCCACCAGGTCCGCCAGCTTGCTCATGATCCGGCCCCGCTCCTTCGAGGCCAGCGACGACAGGTACGGCTCAGACGACCGCCATTATTGGAGAAAGAAACAAAGAAAAAACGGAAACAGAAAGGAGAGAGAGGAGGGAGAGGAGGAGGAGGAGGCCAGCTCGCCTGCCCATACCGCCGGCGAAGACGCCGGGGAGAGGGGCAGGGGGCCGGCGGGACGGAGGAAGGAGAAGGTCACAGGTGAGGAAGGAAGAACGGCATACGCCTCTGCTCAAAACGGCATTCGCCTCTCACTGTATCTCGCTCCCAGCAAGTATGAAATTAGCTGATAGCCTAAAGAATAAAAGTTTGATGTAGCAGTAATAAGGAACAGTAAGAAAATGTAAGGCTAATGAGACAGCAATGGAAGGTACTATATATTCCTGCAATTCACATAGAGGGAACGCAATATTGGAATTTAACATATATACCTTCTGGTTTGATTCTGTAAAGGTGGATAGATGCCTTTTTTAGTCCTATGCATATAAGGTAGGTAGAATATTCCATATTTCAAGAAGATAATGCATACTGAAAACAACCAAGATTCGAGTATGGCTTCATCATCAAAAACTGAAGAAATGAAGAGCATGTAATGTTCAGTAAGGCTAAATGGAGAGAACACACCTCTCAATTTAGGATTCTCATGCAACCACAAAGCAACCCTCCTCTATCAGTCTGTTTTCGAGAAGACAAAAAATGGATTGGAACGCAGGGACCAATCCTCCACATTCTTGCTACAAAATATATTCCTTGCACGTAGTCGAAACACTCTGTTCACATAAAAGCCAAAACCTTCACACATTAGTATTCTTAGATATTGTCACTTTTGAGATTTAATCACATTTGACAATTTGGTCATCATAAAATATAATGTGATTGTTCCAAACCGGAAATACTTCAGTTTTTGGTCAAGTCTAGGCAATCTGGGATATATTCTACATAAAACATGTGAGCAAATTGAAGTCATTGTATGATAAAAGCAAAAGACGTGAGATAAATGTCAATTAGTCAGCACTCAACAATAAGAATAGAAAACGACTAAACTTAACTGCTGATGGCCAATCCTTCGCATTGCTGATGACCAATCCTCAAAGAGCAAAAGAAGCGGTAGAGCAACCACTTAATTTGAATGCAGGGACCAATCCTCTGCATTGTTGGTAAAAAAATATATCCCTTCTATGTAGTGGAAATACTCAGTAGGTGGTATCTAACCCTAACCTATTTCATCTAATCAAATATAATAGTTGAATTAATAAGTTCAAGTTATTTTAACAACTTTATTTGCAAAACATACAGACATCAGTACATAGCACATTGATAATTTTTAGAAGTTTCAGTTCAATGTTTTCTTGCATTAGCACAAAAAGAGCATCCTAAATCCTAACAATACAACTGTTTGGAAAGTGGATATTGCCAGTTCAATGCTTTCTTGACTGAGATAAAAGTTTGTAGAATCATTCTCAGATGCTATCTGGAATTTAATCTCAAATAGAAAATATTCAATATATATATGGTAAATACTGAAGATATTTGACAACTTAAAAAGATAAAGCAAATATATATAATCACTTCAGCGCTAGGTAACCTCAATAAACAGGTGGAAAAAAAGATCTGGCAACTTAAAAAGATAAAGTACATTATATAATCACTTCAGTGGTAGGCAACCTCAATGATCAGGACAAAATCTGTGATACATTTTGTATAACTTAAATCTGGAAAGAGATCAAAATCCAATGACATCAATTCTCTGTTGGTTTAGGTAACAATAATGTGAGCAACAGCTATCTGGAATCTAATCTAAAATAGAAAATGTTCAATATATATATGGTGAATACTAAACATATTTGACAACTAAAAAAGATAAAGAAAATGTATATAATCATTCCAGTGCTAGGTAGCTTCAATGAACAGGGAAAAAGTTAAGATCTGATACCTAAAAAAGATAAAGCAAATTTATATAATCACTTCAGTGCTAGGCAACCTCAATGATCAGGAAAAAAATATGTGATACATTTTGTATAACTTAAATCTGGAAAGACATGAGAATCCAAGGACATCAATTCTTTGTTGATTTATATGGTAACAATAATGTGATCAACGGCAACTTGAATTGTCTTCCATTATTAGTAACTATCAATTGCAATAATTATGAACTGCAAAGGATTGAACCTCATTTGTTTTCAATTATAAAAGTTTAGTGGGTAAGCATGTGTGGTTCGCAAGAGTGAGGACTAAGAACCCCAGTAAGATATACTCAGACGTTCTAGTGGGGCTATAATATAAATTTACTCCATATATTAATGCCCAACAGTGAATATGACAACCATCTAAATAACTTTGCAGAAATACCAAAGTAGAAAACTAACGAAGAGTAAATCATCCAATTATTGTAACATGAAAATATCCACTAAATTTTAAAAATGCGATTAAAACCGGCAAGCAGGCTATACAAGCAATCATATTTTTGTAATATACCAATATGCTCAATTATTCTGATAGCCATATTTTGTGATACAAATTGAAAGGCAACCTTTTATGGATAGGAGGTTGATAACCAGAGACACGCACAACCACAAAGTACATTCACTTCAGCTCAGAGACACGCAACCTCACCATGTCATCACAACCTCACCTCGTACATGTTTTTGGGGACGTCAAGGAAGAACTCCCCCCCAATCATCAGACACGGCACCATCGCATTTGCTGTCGAGGTCAGCCGAGGGGTCTGCTGCACGACAACCTGACATGGAACAGTTGAGCACGTTAGCGAGGCTAGATCATGCTCCATCAGCAGCACAAATGTCCCCTCGCGACGTGGCGAGAATAGATGAACGGCCATCCCTGGCGCCGGTGAGGGAAGGAGAGAAGGAAGACGGGAGAGGGTCGATCATCACCTGGATCCGGTGGGCTGCGGCGCTAGGCCCGGTCATGGCAGGGATCGGCGTCGTAGGCATCGCGCATGCTTGCGACCGGGCTGCTAGGGCCTTGCCGGGGAGCTGCCGCGGCCAGGGGTTGCCGGTGTCGGGGCTGCCTTCGCCGGGCGCCGCTGTGCCGACCTACGCCCGTCGCGGGCTGCCACCGTTGAGGGCCGGCACGCTGGTCGTCGACGGGGGCCGCTGCGCCGGGATCGGTTGTGCCAGAGGTGCCGTCGTCGGGACAGGGGGGAGGGCAGCCGTTGGGACGAGGCCGGCTCCGCGGCCAAATCCTAGCTCAGTATGGTGGCGGCGCAGGCCGAGGTGCCGGTCTGGGGACAAGGGCGGAGAGGCGGAGGCGGCGTTAGGTGGCAATGTCTGCGCACTGCGGAGGTGACGTTGGCGCGCGGCGGAGAGGACGACGGAGGGTGGCGCTGCGGACACCACGGGAGAGAGTGACGCGAGGGACAAGCTTGGAGGCGGCGGCGTCTTGGGCTGAGGTTGAGAGTCGTGCCGCCATGACGGGAGAGAAGGAGAGGGAGAGGGAAAGGAAGGGAGTTTGCGGTGGCGCGACGCGTTGTCGGAAGGGGCGACCTTTTTTTGTGCGCTGGATGAACGATGATTCGAGAAGGGGATATTGTGCGCCGGCCCGCAGGAGAGGCAACGCGCAGAGGTGGACCAATAGGAGAGCACGCAGGTGATGTGTCGCCAACGTCGACCAATCAATGGATTTGGGCCAACGTGTCCGGTCTGGCTGGCCAGGGCTCACCTTCGGTTTGCGGGGGTAAATTTAACTAACATGATGATATAATAATTCCTTGGGATTATGTATGGCTAACCTTTTATGAGGGCCATGTGAGTTGTAGAAAAGGTGGAACAAACACTGTTTTTTTTCTGAAAAGGATATAACACCAATGTAAATTAATGAGCCAATATCCATAACTGCTAAAACTGTAAGGAGAAAGAAAACGAAAATAGATAACTGGGGATGCATAGCTGGACGCGGACAACACATCGAGTTGAATCCGAACAGATGTGATCATCTGAGAACATAACAAAGTTGATGTGTAGAAAAAAAAGAGTGCAGTGTGCATTAATACAGTCCACTAACCAGTATGTCAGTCCAAGAAACCGGTTTAGCAGTGCTGCATACTATATTTTTATTTTCCTTGATACTTGATTTTTGCAGCATCAATGTATAAATAAATCATGCATAATTTATATAGCAAGTGTATTTGGTTGACCTTTTAAAACCATAACAAAGACAAGGTAGCATTAGTTGGCACCACAAAACTTTGATGTGGTGCTAAGATTGGTTCTCCGTATATGCATGAAGAAAAAAAACTTTAATATAGTAATACATATTCAGATATGTACCATTATATTATTTTATGCAGCGGTACTGTAAAACATAAATGAAAGAGGGATCTATCTTTAGAGCTTACCATAATTGGATACCAGCACCTTCAACGAACTAATACAGATGGAAAACGGAAGAATTGAGTTAGATACTATATTCATTATGGAAAACTCCTGACAAACACTTGCATATTGTAACGAAGTTTCACCATAATATGGTAACATATGCCAGATGCTGATAGCAAACCTACATTTGCATTTATAAAGTCAGCAAATTTGATAATAAATGGCACATAAGCAACTGCATTGTTCAAAATAAATAGACTATGTAGGTTTCATATTTTAGGCAGCATAATATTTATAGCTTCAGTGTATCACATATTACAGATTGAATCCAGAAGCTACATATTGGAGCGAAGTTATTACATATATCTATCTAAAATCAGAATTTGTTAGACCAACCGCTCAAACTTTGGAAAATGGAAATATCCGACAAAAAAGTAACCAAGCAAGCAAATGAAGCTTGAAGGAATCTAGGATCAGGCAAGAGAAACAAATTACCATGGTAGAGAAACTATTTGCAAAAAATAGTAGGTAATAGTGGTATTTGGACACTCATGTACATATATGAAGGAAAATAAAGCACCAAATTAATAGACCGAAGGAAGTGGCAAGCGCAAAGGTGGAACCAATACCGAGAAATTTATAGAGGTACTAAATGATTATGTATATTTGTCCCCACCAACTATATGCCATTAAAACACAGAAGGGACATGAGGCGTCAGGGCATAGGCACTTGTTGGGAGGCCCTGAAGCAAGCGAAATCAGGTAAAGAAATGTAAGTAAAGTTTATCGTTTGTGTTTAGTATTTTCAGAATCCACTACAACTGTAGTGGGTAATCAGTGCCATAAGCTCTAACTACTGTAACGGGGAACAGATCACAGGATAGGTAGGAGTAGAACTTACCCAAGGCCACCTTGCTAATCAAACACAAAGGAGAACAGCTAACTGACCACGATCACACCAAAATTGCTAATTTTCTCTGAAGGGAAAAGAGGGATGTGGAAGGAAAGGACACTCTACCTTATAAAACAATTAAGTGGCAGAACAAACATATTCTGATGGCCAATTCAATTTCTAGCATCCTGTATAAACCATTCACATGGATTAACATGGTACCTGCAGTCCTGTACTCACTCATGCAAAGTGATTGAGGCCTTAAACAAAGTCCTGTTCTCTCCAATTTTCTGGAGATGTCATAGGGAGATCATGTTGGATAGCACACTTGAAAAACCCAGATGCATTGGGAAATATTTCAACAAAACCTCATTTGTTATCTGAAAAGTGGATGGAATTCACAATAATTAGCATAATGCAAATGACAAAAACTGCTGCTGATATTTGTAAATGCACCTCTGCAGCAATAAAAAGAGATATATACATTTCTGCACTACAGACTACTCAAAGGTAGAATACTTGTCGCGTATATAGTTTGACCACCTACTATTCATCTCAAGGGGCAGGTAATTAGATAGTTAGCACAGGAAAATTTTCAATATGTTTCACTCTTGTCATCTACCATGAAACATTAAGAATGCAAGGTATAGATGTTTGGGGAATGGACAATACAATAAACAGCTTCTGATTGCATTCTTTCCAATGATGTTTGGTTATGTTTCTTGGTAATTTAAGGAGTAACCTACAGCAAGGAACAACAATCTATTTCCTGAAATTGTCCAAACACAGAGCAGAAATATGGTAATTGGAAACTTAGAGCCTGGGTGGTGTTTATATCTTGCAGTAACGGAAACCAATTACTATTGCATCTGGTTGAAATGGGACCACATGACAATAATTACCAATTTCGGTATTTACCTGGTTGGCACCCGAGGGAGCAAGCAGGTCAAGCTCGCACCTGCTGCATACTTAATAAAGAATCTTGCACCAATCTTGCAGATGAAGTAGCTTTAGTATGGATTTCTTCAGTAATGTTCTTAGGAGGATGGTAATGACATAATATAGTTCACATGTTTGAACCTGAATTCAGGAAACTAATAAAATTGGTGGCGGGCACTTCAAAACTTTTTTTGAATCTTCTTAAAAAGAGAATGAGATGTGTACATTGAGAAAGGAAAAAATAAATCGACCCCTCATGCAACAATTGGACAGAATATGCATGGCATTTTTGTTAACCCATATTATCTCTGATGAAACCTAGGGTGCCATGTACTGGATTAAATTAATATGGAGTCAGTAGGCTCAGTACAAGCAGTCTGATTCTTTTACGCTATATACGTAAGTGGTTTAAGGTTCGTATGGTGGGATTTTTGGCGGTCACTGAGGGTAGCAGGTTTCGTATGGTGGGTTTTTTGCCGGTGACTGAAGGTAGCAGGCTCTCAAGATAGCAGGCTTTGTATGGTGGGTTTTTTTTGCCGGTCACTGAAGGTAGCAGGCTGTACGACGAATACATGAGGGAAGCAGGAACTGGGAGGCTATGTTTAGCAGGTAAACAAATAAGGAAACACAAGATTTAGGCCTGGTGACCTTCAAATCAGTTGAAATACATGGAGTCCAAGGCACCCAACGCCGCTGTACAGATCGACAGGTAACAAAAGATGCATATATGTTCCACCAGAAAATTAAATACTTAGAAGGAAGCGTTAGTTAACTACACCTAGCAAAAAATATGTAGGGATTCAAAATGGTATGCACACCAGGAAGAACATGTAGCGAAAAGATGAGGACAACCAGGCGCTAGTTAGGGTTTCCTCGAACGCAGACACACAGTCAACACGCATATATATCAACGTCCATAGCGAAGCAGCGAGCCTCCGCGAGCGCCGGGAGAGAGAGATCTGAAAGAGAAAGAGAGACAGGGCGGATCAAACCGAGGAGGGGACGGAGCGAGGACCGCTAGGAGCAGGCAGTGCCAGGGGGCAGCGGCGCCTGTAGGCTGCAGTGGGGCTCTCCCGCGCTGTGCTGTGCCGTGAGGGAGCCACCGGCGGGACCTGTCCAAACGGCCGCGCCGCACACGGGGGGCGCCGCCGTTCTATCACGCGCGGGGCGTGGAGGCGGCCACGCCGGGGCTCAGGCAGTGCGTCGGCACATCAAGAGAGAGGGAGAAGAAGGGGAGGCGCGGATGTGGGCGGCGGCGGCGGCGGCGTGGTGCGGGAGGAGCGGGGGAGGACGGAGAAGAGATAAGCTGGAGGTTTTTTTTTTTTTTTTTGAGTAAAATACAAATCCGGTCCTTAAACTTTTTAAGAGGTGTCACCCCGGTCCATAAACTTTGTAAGTATGTCATTTGTGTTCCTAAACTTAATTTGGGTCTCAAATGAGATGTTTGCGGGTGTTGTCTTCTATAATATTAGTAGGAAACCCCCTATCATCTCTTTGTTTCAAGAGCCTGAACGCTATTGACCATTGCGTGTTCTAAATGAATTTGCTGAACGAAATAGCCTGAACGCATCTACTTCGGCTCCTGGTCATTAATTTGCGGGTGCTTACTGATTCAAGAGCATGCTTCAGCCGTTCCAGCCTGAAAGCAAGCATGTACTGAATGAATAAGGAGCCTGAAACTCGTACAGAACATTGACCATCGCATGAACTGAATGAGGAGCCTTAGTAAATAGATGACGCATGTACTATTTTTCTACAATGAGGAGCCTTAGTAAATAGATAAAAATATATCTCAATATTTAACAGCTCACACATAATTAAACTGAAGGTACGTAGGTAACAGCTCACACATAATTCAACCTAAAGAGTATTGTAGAAAAATAGTAGGCGGTGACTACACAATGTCACCATGTCTTTCCTCTTGCACTTGAGAAGCTTTTTTGGAAGATCTTCCTGTTGATGTCTTTGCCTTCTTGGAAGAAGTTTTCTGACTTGTAGACGATCTCTTCTTGGATAATGCAGCCCTGCCTGCAACTGTGCTTGTGGTCAATGGAGCTGGTCTTTGCACCGGCAGGTTGGACAAGATGAAGCTTGGATCTGGTAGAGGCCCTAGGGGTTGTGACAGTGAGCTTTCATGTGTCTCCTGAAATATCAGTGAAAGATTTGTGTTAGAAAATATGAGTGAAGTATCCATGCCGTACATAGAGGAGCAATGAAATACAGAAAGAATCTGACCTCGCCAAGCATTTGAGAAAGAACATTGCTGCTAGCTTGTGTCATTTCTACAAGTGATGGTGGCTGCGTGGATGAGATGTTTACTGGGTCTGATGTCTCATTTTCATTTACTTGATCAGCAGCTGCTCCCATTGCCTGTTGTTCAGCCTCTACCTGAATTGTGGCTTGTGTTGTAGCAACTAAGGCCTTTGCTTCTTCTACACTATAGCCCATTTTTTTTAGCCTGCAACCGGCTTTATTATGTCCACCATCTGAACAATGGCTGCAATGCATTGTCACACCATGCCTAGATAACCTTGGTCCATTTCTACCTGGTACCTCATGTGCTTGCTTCTTCCTAGCCTTAGGAGGTCTACCAACCCTTTTCTCATAAACTGGTGGGAGGACATCACGTGCATTCATTTTCTCCCACTGTGACTTATCTTTGCAAGGCCAAATACTGTAGGCATAAGCACTATTATAAGCATCTAGTGAGTAGCAACTCGGTAGCACAGATTCAGGTGCTACCCTCTCATGTCGTAGACAGCTAACTGCATGGCAACAAGGAATGCCAGTCAATTGCCACCTCCTACAGTCACATGTTTTTGCTGTCAAGTCTACAATGTGCTGATAATCCCTGACTAACACCTGAAACACTCCAGCACCAGATGGCAGTGGGTAGCATATATTTGCAAACTCAGTGTTTCTAGCCAACTTTTTCCTGATCTTTGGGCAAAAAGAACTTGTGATCTCATTTTCTAGTTCTTTTCTCTTGCTGAAATGCCTTGTCATCAACTGACACTTGATCTTTTCAAACATAGATAAAATTGGTAACTCCCTAGCTTCCAATATGTACTTATTGAAGACCTCACAATTGTTGTTCAACAATATATCACATTTGGGAAAAGTAGAAAAGTAGGCTCTTACCCAAGTGTTGGGTTCCATTTTTGACAACCATTCATAAGCACCAACATCCAAGGCCTTCATCTTTTCCATATTCCTTTTCCATGAATCCTCTGAGGAAGATCTTGCACATGTTCACAATTGGTTTTTTAGCACCTCACCTTTGAACTTCTCTTGGAAATTTGAATAAAGGTGCCTTACACAGAACCTATGTTCTGATTCTGAAAAAACCTGCTTCACAGCTGGTATTAAGCCCTACAAAACAAAAGAAAAAATATTAGAAGCCACCCAAAGCATACCAGGTACAATCCAAATTTACACACACTCACTTTTTGCTTGTCAGTCATTATTGTCCAGGGGTAGGTGTTCTCAATTTGTAGATCAGACTTGAGAGTCTCCAAGAACCACTTCCATGTTGCCAGTGACTCAACTTCCACCACAGCCATTGCTATAGGAAAAATACAATCATTGGGATCCATGCCAACTGCAGTAAGAAGTTGGCCCCCATGTTTGGTCTTAATGAAGCAACCATCCAAGCAAATTATGGGCCTGCAGCCTGAAATAAATCCCCTTTTGCAAGCATCAAGGCTCATATAACATGTGCTGAACCTACTATTAGTCACATTCAGGAAAAATGATGACCCAGGGTTGCTCCTCCTCAACTCTTGACCATAGTCCCACAGAGAATTGAATTGAAGGTCCTCATCACCATGGATTGTCTTCCTAATCAGCCTTCTTGCTCTAGCCACTTTACTTCTAGAAGGAGTTAGATTCCACTCTTTTTGTATTGTTCTGCTAAGACTAGTGATGCTCATATTTTCATTGGCCCTAAAAGATTCCAAGTATTTTCCAGCAATCCATCTAGCAGAACACTTCCTGACTTGCCACTGTTTTTGGCAAGTATGGCCTCCATAGTAGGTTTTGACTACAAAAGATTTTATTCTACTATCAAATGAAGCAAAAAAAGTCCATGGGCACCCTTCAGCGCAGTGTGCTCTGACTCTAGTCTTGTCATTTCTTGGCATCACTATGTCTACTCTGTGCTTGACACTATACTCATTGATGGCTTCTCTAACCTTTTGAACTGAAGGAAAAACAAGACCTACTGAGAATGCAGGATTTACCATGTCCTCCTCTCTGAATGACTTGAAGTTTTTTCCACCTTCTCCTTCACCATCTGATTCTGGTAGGTCAAGGCCCTCATCATCGGTGTCTTCCTCCTCTGACACTATATCTGGCCTATTGACATCAAAAGACTTCAGCCTGCTACCCTTTGCTTTCTTGTTATCTTTTGCACCGATCTCTCCCATATTGTCTTCATTTTCATCGGCAAATGTCTCCAAAATGTTTGTATCCCCATCCTCGATTTCATTGTCACTATCAAGGAAACCATCACATTCTTCACTTGTACGAGGACCACTTGATTCACCTTCAGTACATTTAAATTGATGCACAGTCCTGTTCTGCAAATTAGTATAGAAAATCGGGATCTTTTCACCAACAGCAGGCTCATACGACACTTTAGGAAGCTCAGCGATTTCATCAGCTACAATATCATCCCAATTAATCCCAGCAGCAGTGCTAACATGTTCAAAGTACAGTACAAAATTTTTAACCTTGTGCACAATATCAATCATGGCATTGGTGTCTTGGTCTTGAAGAAGAATTCTAAGGCCACCTGGGAAGGGCAAACCAGGTAACAACCAGTGAAATCTAATATTGTCTTCCGTTTTGTAGCCTAATTGCTGCACAAAATCATCAAACCATAGTAGGGACCAAGTCTCTGCCTCCAACCCATCAAAAAAATCAATTTTTTCATCCACATAGCTTCTGAGATTACCACTGCCAACAAAAAATCCGCCATGGTGAACCTCTACACTGAACTGACCCCCACTATCACCTACATTGCCGGAAAAAACACACAAATCTCGATCAAGCAGTTCATGATTTTAGAGACCATGAAATCTGATTTTAGAGAACTTACAATACACAGGCGGCGGTTGCCCTTTGCGCCGCAGCAGCGAGGCCATGGTGAACAGCCGGCTGCCCAACTCGTGTGGCTCCTCTGCCTGATCAGCCTGGATCGCCGATTGCCTACTAGCAGCCGTGCGAGTCGGCACGAGGGCACCACGCAGCCGCCGCCATCGCGAGTCACCGCGAGTCACGAACAGCGCGACGAAAAGATACGAACAGTCACGTGGAATAGGAAAAGACCGATGGGATCCGGTGGATGTAGGTGTAGTCAAATGATTACAAGGTATGGGGGCCTATTTGCATAACTGTAATGGCTAATCGGGTGCTAATAGGCTGCTTTAAGACCCAAATTAAGTTTAGACACGCAAATGACATACTTAGAAAGTTTATGGACCGGGGTGACACCCCATAGAAAGTTTAAGGTCCGGATTTGTATTTTACTCTTTTTTTTTTGAAGACCGCCGCCACCTCGGGAAGTCGGGAGAGATCGAGAGAGTTCTGGGAGAGCTGTGCGTTTTTTTTTCGTTGAGGAGAAGGAAGGGGACAAGATATTTGTGTTGGCCAGCAGCCAACGAGAGCCAAGCAAATTCCTAGCGGTGAGGTGGACCAATAAGGGGCTGATTGGTAGGCAGCACGAAATGGTCCTGGTATGGTTTAGCAGGATAGTTTCATTCCGGCACTTTGTTTGGTTGCTGAGTTGAATTAAAACGATGCATGCAAGCATACATTTGAGCCAGCCATGATGCAGGGTTTTCATCTGCAGAAATTGAGCTTCCCTCTCCATACAGGACGCCTTGATTCATCCAGGATGCAAGGGCCCGTATGTCAGACACTCAGAACTTTGATCGATACATGCAACCAAACACAATCTTGTTTCATACTGGACCAACACCAAAGACAACCAAACACGACTATATCTATGAGTTCAACCTAGCTCCTTTGATCCTGCATAGCCTGACCATCCTGAATGACAACATGTTTTGCAACCAATCACGTCCTAAATGTTTTTGGGGCGACGTGGCCCAGCTGAACATCCAGGGGACTCTCGGTGAATGTAAGGCCGCCGCCACCTCTGGAAGTCGGGAGAGATCGAGAGAGTTCTGGGAGAGCTGTGCGTTTTTTTTTTGCGTTGAGGAGAAGGAAGGGGACAAGATATTTGTGTTGGCCAGCAGCCAACGAGAGCCAAGCAAATTCCTAGCGGTGAGGTGGACCAAAATGTTTTTGGGGCGACGTGGCCCAGCTGAACATCCAGGGGACTCTCGGTGAATAAATGCCTGAACTAACTTGTTATATACAACCTTTGTTCTGAATTGATTATACCCGGTAAGAATCAACAAACTTTGTCTGCATTATGATTATGTCTGTTCTTGCCTTTCTCCCCTCCTTTCATCAGTAAGATAGTGATATTTTCCAAACGTACTGTAAATATACATTGAAATGTATGGTACATGTTTTTTCATTTCAGTAGTCATTATATGCATTGCAGAATTATCTTGTGGACTCAACAAAACATTTCATTCATTCAAGCACTACGTGTACCATTATTGTTGGAATCAGTGTCATTTTTTCATTTTTGTTTTTGGAATCAGCCATCTGTTATAAATTATCTCATGACACCAACCAAACTGCAAGCATAAGGTAATCCACATGCTATATCTAATGTCATTAAATCTGTATGGCTTACTCTGTCATTAGTCATGAAACTTCTTTTTAATGTTTTCTTTTGTTGTGCTTCTTTTGACAGGTGAAGCATTTGGCGGTCATTAGAGGGGTGATAGAAGGGAGATGGATATGTTAGCTTTGTTTTTTTCTCACATATTGTATTGTTAATGATAAAAAAGTAATACAATTTGGCCTATCAGCTATTGGAATTCCGATATTTATAATCCTGTGAAGGTGTTTTTATCTGTTGTAAATTGCATGTGATTTTATGTAATACTATACTTTTGCCTTGAGCCCTTTTATTTCTCTTTCTTCTTTTCTTCTAATGAAGGCATAGATCATCTTATGATCAAACATTTGATTATCACATGTCCATCACCATGCTTCACCTTTCACCATAGACCACCTTTTGCTAATCAATACTTATGACAAAGGTTAGTCCACATAGGTTTAATCAATTACTCAAAACCAAACTAGGGCTTTCAGTTGTGGAATGAGTTTCGTCATTAATCTACGTTTTAAACTCCATGCATGTCAACATTTACTTTAGCAAATGTATTTTTTTTTGGTGTATCTAAACATGGCCTTAGAGTGAATCTGGTGCATTGGTTTTAAAGATTTATTTTTCTTCGGTGCATTATGCTAGCTACCATCATGCAGGCATATTGGCTGAGCTTAAGATTTTATAAAACTCATTCATATAACAATAATTGAAGCTCCAAATGCCATGAGATCATTTTTTTTTATCTTTGTGCTGTTATGCTCTACCCCCTCCATATCAAATTATAAGTCATTCCAAGAATATTAGAGAGTAGGTTTGATCAAATTTATATAATAAGATAATAATAACATTTATGACATCAACTAAGTATCATTAGATTCACTATTAGTTAGTTATATTTTTATAGTATACGTATTTGATGTCATAAACCTTCATGTTTCTCTTTATAATTTTGATCAAACTTCAAATTCTAACTCTCCAAGATTCTTAAAATGACTTCCAATTTGGGATGGAGGGAGTACTTGTTAAAAACATGTGCATTTATTACTGTTCTTGAGATTTATGAAAACATTAAATATAATTATCTTGTTTTATTTTTTTAGAAAGGAGGTTTCACTCACTTTATATTGCATAAAGCAACAAGCATACAATGTAGGTTTAATTTAACATAGAGCAGGTTCTCAGATCTAACTAAACCACTGTCCACAAGCAGATTATTATAGGCATAGCTCCAATCAACTAATCCTGGTAAGTATATGTCTTCACTTCGAGTCAAACTTGAATTGATGTAGGTCCCCCTCCAAAGGCCGAACTTTCGATTGTTCCAAACCTGATGTTGTGTGTGGTTCCATAGCCTCCCTCTAACCAATCTGAGGTGGATGAGTTCCCAATGTCACAAACTCCACGGATACTTGTACCTCTGACTTGAAAATCGCTATCCATCTTCTCAACATTCTGGTAGTTCCCAATGTTTTCGATTGTTCCAAACCTGATGGTGTGTGTGGTTCCATAGCATCCCTCCAACCAATCGATTGTTCCAAACCTGATGGTGTGTGTGGTTCCATAGCATCCCTCCAACCAATCTGAGGTCGTTGAGTTCCCAATGTCACAAACTCCACCGGTACTTGTATCTCTGACTTGAACATGGCCAGCTATCTTCTCAGCATTCTGGTAGTTCCCAATGTCAATCTTTTCTTTCCCGTCCATGTAGATCCCTGAAAACACAGATCATTGCATAATTTTTAGACACCACAACACCACTAAAACAATAGTGTTTGTAACTGAATGTTTCTTGTTAATGTTCCAAAAATGAGCAATTGACTCAAAGTCATGACCCAAGTTTCTCAATAGAACATTTCACACTAGCTATATTCCAGATTCTCCCCACAACATAGCATGTGAAAAAACAAATGAGAGGTCGATTCTAGTACTGAGGTCTGAGCACTTTTAGCCAATTTTTCCTTCCCTGGTTAGCAATCTATTTTTATTAAGCAACCAAAGAAACATATTTAACTTATTTAATGTGAAACATAAATTATACATTGCTCTAAAATTGCAAAACCAATTAAGTAATCCTACAAAACCAGTGTTTTAAAGGCGTCGCCTAGGCATCCAGGCGTACCCTGCTCGCCTTGGGAAACAGTGGCGCCTTGTCGCCTAGGCATGGCCTAGACGACGCCTAGGCATGGAGGCAACCCACCACTCACCTGGATGCCTTGTCAGCTTTAAAACACTGAAAAAAAATACTTTCATTGTTTCCTTCTGCTTGTATTCAGTAAGCAAATGAACCATCATCAACCTTAGGGGAATACATGTCATTTTTCACTCATGACAGGCAAAAGGTTAGGATCAAAACATCCTACTTCTTGTAGCAGTAGCTTCTCAGAAGTCTGCTTCCCAGAAAAGTGAAACTCAGAAACATGGTTCCAAACAGCACTAGTTAGTGCAAGCAAGATTTCAGCTTATATAGTTAAAAGGAATAATTGACAGATCATGAGGCGTTAACTGCATTATTTGGACGATATCATGACCAGTGTATAGACATGCATGAACTATAAATGTGAGAAAACGAAGAGGATTGTGTGGCCGTGTCGACCAAAAACTACTTGTATATGTTGCCACAAGAGAGAAGCTAGTGTACGTTTGTGATAAACACTTGAGAGTGAGAAAGAGTAATTTCCAACTCTAGGTATAAGACAGCTTCCCTTATGAATCGTGCTGGTCGGTTCATCACTTTGTGAGTGGTCTTGACTGTCATCCCTATTTAACTTTGGGTTGGTCCAGAAAAAAAAACAAATATTGGCAATTGTCTGGTCTCTTAGGATACTTGTAAGTGGCCACTTCATTATGGAGGACTTGACATACATAATCTAGAAATCTTATGTTGGTCCCTTCGTATCTGCTGTCTTTGGCCTGACAAAACCAATTCCTCTTGCCCGTGGGCTGGTCTCAGGTGCCACAAATTGCTCACGCCTTTTTCAGCGTGACAGTTGAAACTTTTTTTTTTCTGTGACTAGTTGAAACTTCTGTTGGTAATGGGCAAAATACATTGTGCTGGATGGATAGATGGCTGGGTGGAAAAATCATGGCTCAATTGGCACCTAATCTTTTCTAGGCTATTCCTTAGAGGATCATCAAGCGACATACAATCGCTGGAGCCCTAGTTGCCCATTGTTAGGTAGCTGACATAAGAGGAGCTCTCTCTGAATATTTCCTCTTATGTGACTCGGTGGAAGGTTTTTCGCTGTAGCAGTTTCTAATCAGCATGTTTGAAGTTTGAACCATTCTTGGCTCCAACCGCTTGCTCCTTGAAAATGATTTTGGAAATCTTGGGCTCCTCTTCGCTGCAAGCTCTTCATTTGGCTCGCAGTAAAGAACCATTCTTGGACCGCAGACCGGCTAGCTATAAGAGGACTCTCCCACCTGGCTGCTTGCCCTATCTATGGTCAAGAGGACACTGTACAAGACGTATTGGTTTCACGCATTTTTGCCTGGCAAATCTGGTTCGTCATTTTGCAGAAAATTGCTTGGCTTCCGTTGCGCCCCAACCATCAACTCGCAGATTCTCAAGTTGGTGGTACCAAGCAGTTAAAAAGGTGACAGAGGACTATAAAAAGGGGTTCAATCGCTGGCAATTTTGGTGGCTTGGGAATTCTAGAAGGATACAAACGGCTGTGTGTTTAACGGGTCTACTCCAAGCATTACAACATTGTTGCGAGTGTCACTTATGAGTGCATTCTTTGGTGCTCAGCTAGAGCAAAGAGCCTCCAGGAGCTTCTTGGAAGGTCTTTTGAGAGGGGCTCAGGATCATAGTGTGGTAGCTCTGGTCATGTTGTTTTCGGTCTTTACTCTGTGTTTGTTCTAGTCTTCTGGAGTGTTGTGGATGTTTGAGTGTCGCTGGGGACTTCTTCCCGTGTTACCTTTCTTTTTATTGAAATGATACACAAGTCTCATGCGTGCTGAAGAAAAAAGAGCATGAAACTCCTGAGTTTTGTGCACTTTGTAGAGTAGGTAGTTCAGTCATGACGTTCCCAGGCAGCGTTGTGAGCACAGCCTCTATAAGAAGAAGACACAATGGTGCCATGAGAACATAGTGCTTCTGTGTCATAAAAGAAGGCAGCTTTGCGAGGCTACTAGGTGAGGACCGTCAGTACGAGCTGCACACAGGACTATGCCCAACAGGTGGCAATTCAGCTGGTACTTCAGAAGAAAATAGGGGCATGTGCAGATGCAATAGAAATAAGGATTTGTATGCCCATCTTCTTACCAGCTCCACCATGAGTATTGGCATGGTGTAGACGAATCATTGGTGATGACCAAATTGGCAGTAATGAGGGGCAGTACAAAAAGGTATTTGATCTAGATCTTTAGATGCCAAGAAAGAAGACTAAAGTTGAGAAACCAGCTAATGTGAAGCTCTTGAAGGAAGAGATAATTAATCAAAACAATGATAATCCTATGTTTATCCATTTTTGCATGACAACAAGAACCCTGTGATTGCAGTCAAGAAACATTTGAGAGCAAGACAGTGTTTGTTCTAGCTAAATAGCTCTAGACCGATTAAAAAAAGAAGATGACTGAACTTCAATATCCTAAATTAAGTCACATGGCAGCATACTCCTATATCGACATTACTGCAACTGCAAATAACGTGCACACGTTCCTTTTTTTTTGTCATAACAGCAAACATAAATGACAAGCAGAGCACTCAGTCATCACAATAAAGGAATGGTAGACAGCGTAAGTACCTGTAGTCTTGATATGTTTGATCCCAGTGGCAAGGCAGCACCGCAGATAACAGGTAATCTTTTTGCTATCAAGCTTGGCCAATCCACACAGCATATTCCTCTTCACATCAACTGCTGTCACCAGTTTTGTCTCATCCTTTCCCATTGTGGTGGCCTTGGTCAACAGGTAAACAACATCACCATCCATGCTCATGGTGGGGTAAGCCATGAGCAGGCTTCCCAAGGACAAGGTTGCCTCTGATGCCTCCTTGTGACTGCTGCTCAGCTTATGCAGCAGCTCATAATCTTCTGGCTTGATGTCAACATGGAGGTTGGCCATATCAGCAGTACAGTCACAGTGCCAGTCCTCCCACGTAGTCACTGGGATTGGCATGCTCCATACGGTGACCTTCCAGTTACCTGGGACCAATTTGCATTCCTGCTGTGAAAGGAATTCTCTAAGGCGCAGCCATTCCAGGTAAGTACGAGGCCTAACAGCACCAGTTGTCACCATTTTTGGTGGAACGATTTCCATTTCAACATACTTGATGCAGTCCCTGCATTGGCTGACAGTGACATCGCGGCAATAGTCTGCAGAGGAATTGAGGAAGCATTTCCGATTGCCTTTGCCTGGCAACGGAAATGGCATGTCTCGGAGCTTGGGGCTCTCCTCAAGCACATCACAAAGGATGATGCCACGCCAGAGATCAACCCATCCAACCATGCCTTTAGGACCTCCGAGGATGATCACCTTGGTTGTTACATGGTACATGAACCTTTTAGCCGTATCAGGGATCGGGCAGATCCTGTCCCTCAGTGGCTCCTCCACAGATAGCACCTGGTAGTTCCAACTCCCTTGCCCCCCATCTGGTTTGGAGCGGTAGAGTTGCAGCCCGAAGGAGGTCATACCGCCACCAGAGATCTTCAGACCGACCACAACGTACTGCTTACCATCAGCGCAGCTCATTACGGCGATCTCGTTGTCTGCCAAGCAAGAATACGGCGATTTCGGGATCAGATCCAGCTTCGGATGCTGAGGGTGTGCCCTGTAGACGAAGTAGTCGTTTTCACGATACGATAACTTGCCCATGGTGTTGACAGGGACGCGGAACAGGACGAGATCGGCGTCCGCGGCGATGGCTTTGGGGGCCAGAGCGGAGTTGTCGCGTACCATCGCCTGCAGAGCCGGGCAGTGGACGGAGAAGTAGGACAGGTCTGGCGGGCGCGCGATGCAAAAGGTCACCTCGATGGGATGGCCGGTGCTCGTCTTGGAACTTGCAGTGGAGGCGTTCCTGATGGCGTTGCTGTAGGCACGGACGTCGAGCAGAACGCAGCTGGAGGCGTTCCTGTCAGGGCTCGCAGAGGAGCCGCCGGGAGCCATAGCGTCCGATCGATCCATCTAAGATCCAGTCGGAGGAGTCGATCTCGGCGAGTGGTTCCTTCAAGCTTTGTGGATTGGATTTTGTTTTTTTCCCTTGGATTTGATTACGCTCCCCGGAGGCGCAAGCCGCCGGAGATTTTGTGTCTAGGGTTAGAGGAATTGGGGGTGAAGAAAGCTTTGGCCCTCCCCGCTCCACGATGAGATAGCATAACTAATCAATTTGGAAACCCCCCCCCCCCCCCCCCCCCCCCCGCGTACTACCGACTCCGACCGTGCGAGCGGACACCGCACGGTCGCGATCCGGTGCTCGCGTGGAACTTTTTTTTCGGATCCGTGCGAGCGGACCCCGCGCGCTCGTGTGAATTTTTTTCCCCTTTTTCTTAATTTTCTTTTTCTGATCTTTTTTTCTCCCGATCCTTTTTTCTCGATTTCCTTTTTACGATTCTACTTTCATACTCGCCTAGCAGTTAAAGAAACATTCACAAACTATAAAATCATAAAAAAATAATGCAACGGTTTGAACCAAGACCTCATGGTCTATGTGGGCCAGGCCGAGACCGGACCGGAGGTTTGCCCCAGCTCGCTCGCCAACTCGAGACGGCGAGCACTGCTTGACAGCCTCGCCTGGCGCGGTATGGCTCGTCGGCCTCTTCACATGAAGGTACGTTGGCGCTCTCTGGCTATGTGCAGATTTCGATTGCGGAATGAAGCCGAAGCTGAAGCGAGACCGACCCTACGGCGAAGGTGGCCTGCGACAAGCACCGAAGCCACCCTCGCCGCCCTCGTGCCCGCTGCCCGTCGTGAAGGTCGCCATGCCACGTCAGCACGGAGTGGTTGAGATCGCAAGGTGTTTTGACTTTGTTACCCATCCCTGCTAAGCCGAGGGTGGGCCTATGTAATAGTGTTTTGGTAATTTAGCTCGGTTCAGGGATTGGGGCTATAAATACCTCGGGGCGAGCATCCTGTATCGGATGATGAATGACAGGCAATTACTGCTTTTTGCCCACTGTGCTTACCCTTTTGACCCTCCTCATTGCACCTTCGCTCCCGTCTCCATTTTCCGACTGTTTGGCCCCTCACGACTCCCCTAGTGCTTTGCACGACGGCTGGATAGTGAGTTGGCGCCGACCGTGGGGATCCCAGCCCCACTACATTTCCATTCCTTTCGTCATCTCTGATGGCACCTAAAACACGCGCGAGCGGACCCGCGCGGATCTGTGCGGGCGGACCCCGCGTGCTCGTGTGAATTTTTTTTCCTTTTTTCTTTTTTCTCGATTTTCTTTTTCTGATCTTTTTTTTTTCTCCCGATCCTTTTTTTCTCGATTTTCTTTTTTCTGATTTCCTTTTTACGATTTTATTTTCATGCTCGCCAAGCAGTTAAAGAAACATTCACAAACCATAAAATCATAAAAAAATAATAATGCAACGGTTTCAACCTAAGACCTCATGATCTACAATGTCATTATCAACCACTATAGCATATTAATGTTTGTGCAAGAGTGATCGAACAAAAGGCTAATATAAAAAACAGTTTGTTAAGTCAAGTAATATTTATATTAGTAAATGTATCAGATCATTTAAGTAAAAAAAGCATCTCACCATTACAAAAATATTATTCTAGATCAAATATAAAATGTGACATCTCACGAAGTATGAAAAAAACTATGTGATACCGAAAACAAAATAAAAATATAAAAGAAAGGATGGAATAAAAAGATAATAATCAAGAGTAATTAAGTAAAAGAAAAATAAAATATATTATACAATAAATATACACTATGTGAATATTTTAAAATACATTATAAAACATCACATGTATATCATCGAATATAGAAAATAAAAAATATAACATAAAAAACTAAATAAGAAGAGTAAAGGAAATAGAGGATAAACTACAAATGCAATGAACGCATAGAAATAAATAAATGAATTATATTCAATCATTATGACTATATTTTGATAATTTTTTTAATAAACATTTATCTCATATTTATTATATATATATTTGAAGTTAATCGTTGAACATCACGTTAACAATTTAAGAACACTAAAAATAGCATAGAGCATCATATATGCACAAGTCGGATCGGTGTGTCGCTTCCGCCCAAATCGATAGTTATCTTGAACCTGACGGAAGATCGGGAAACACGTCCCCATCGGGTTCCTAAACCACTTTTTTGGTGGGGTTCTATAACCTGCACTACGGGTCTGCTCGTAGCTACGTTGTGTAAGCCGCAATGTTTTCTGATCGGCCTATCATCTCTAATCGGTCTGGTACCGATCAGGACGATCAGGACGATTAATCGACCTCTGATCGATCTAATCGTCCAACATAGGACTAGATATATATCATATATTTATGGTATATATACCATATAGTATATATATTTATATAGTAGACATCGCGCATCATGATTCAAGATTATATTCCTAGTTAGTTGGTTAATTACATGTGAGATCTGACTCCATATTTTTGTCCCAGCCTCCATATTTTAGCCCAGTAAACTGAAGAAGGCCATCTGCCTATTTAGTGCTGATCGACCAAGAGGCCTAATCGGACGATTAATCGTGAGTAATCGACGATTAATCGGACGATCAGGTTTCTGATCGCTCTGATCTAATCGAATGCTCTAATCGACTGCTAAGTACCGATAAGGACGATTAATCGCGATTAATCGGACGATCAGAAAACATTGGTAAGCCGCTCTTTCGGCCTTTCTTCTTCATGCAATGACACATGAAGTCGTGTTCAAGAAAAAAAGTAACATGTTTAACAAAATGATTTCTACATAGAAATATAGGCCCTGTTTAGTTTCGATCCAAAATACAGAATTTTTCAAGATTCTCTGTCACATCGAATCTTGCGATACATGCATGGTGCATTAAATGTAGGTAAAAAATATAACTAATTGTACAGTTTATCTATAATTGGCGAGACGAATCTTTTAGGGGCCGTTTGGATGTTTGGAATTGAATTTATTTTAAGAATCATAATTTAGACATATATTAATTAAACTAATATGATTATATATGGATTATATTTGTATATTATTGTTGCTTATACGAGAGGGATACTCATGTGTTGCATTTGTATCGTAGGAGAGTGAGTTGAAAAGAATGTTATAAGTTGCAAAGTAGAAATATAGTATGGTAACGTATGGAATCCATTTCCCTCTCCCACACTATGAATTTGAGGTAGACATATATGTGAACCTTGGAAAGTGGTGAAATGTCAAATTCAAAGACAAATAGGCTAATTTATTGAGTGAATTCCAATTCCACCAAAATAAAGGCATCCAAACGGGCCCTTAAGGTTTTTGGATTGGTACCATTATGATTTTTGAAGTTTGGAGAAATACTATTACTATTCACCTATTCTGAAGAGCGCCATTATAATTCTGACTCTCTTTGAAAAATACCACGCTATACGTATTTAGAGGCCTTGGGCCCAGCTGCAGCGTACCCAGTGTCATCACATTTTTGTATGAACAAAATTACCCTTTCATCTTTGTATCTCTATGTCACTGACGTACAGATCCCACTAGTCATCTTCTTGTTCCCCATCTCCTCCATGGCAAATTGGCAGTTTCTTTCCCAACTTTGCGAGCGGCTGTACTGTAGCGGGCGGCCGAGCTCGCAAGCAGGAGCAACGACTCATATGACGAGGTGCAAGCGGCCGCGGCCAGCTGCCGCGGCGTTCAGGAAATGCCTGGCCGGAGCTCGCGCGCGGCCATGGCGAGGCGGAGCTTCCCGTGCATCCATGGCGGGAGGCCGGGCTAGCGAGCGTAGCTGGCGGAGAGGCGCACGCGGCCACGGGCGATGGCTGAAGCCGTCGGGGAGAAGCCTGGACGGAGTTCGCATGAGCTAGCTGCCATCATCGAGGAGATGCCTTATCGGAGCTCGCGCGCGGCCATGGCGAGGTGGAGCTCCCGCGTGGCAATGGCGGGAGGCAGGGCTTGCGAGGGCGCGAGCGCAAGCACGAGCCGGCGGCACCGCCTGCTCCGCCCTCTGTTCCTCGTCTCCGGCGGCCGAGGCCTGCCGCCGCCGCCACTAACGCTGCCTGCTCCTCCCGCCGTGACGCCGCAGTAGCGGAGGAGGAGCTCAACGGGAAGCTGCTCCCTCTCAGACTGCAAGGTACCACCTGAAAGGCGGCCATGAAATGGAGGCCAAGCAGAAGCAGGAGCATGCACGACCCGTACGTCTTGGAAGCCTTCGTTGGCAAGAATAGGAAGATGATGACGGGTGAGGCCCACACTTCAGTGAGTAGAGTGAGAGAAGTACTTCCTCCGTCGATAAAAACATGCAATTATGGGATCTGTGTCGGTCAAATTGATTTAAGTTTAACCAAGATTATAATAAAAAATATTAATATATGTTGTTAAATTAAACTATTATGAAAATATATTCTATTACTAATCTAATGGTATATATTTTTTGTATCAAGAATGTTAATATTTTTTTATATAACTTCGGTCAAAATTTAAATTGATTGACTCATCGATAACTGAGGATTGCATGTTTTGTTGGACGGAGGGAGTAGTTGTGGGCAATATTGTCCATACGGAAATACCTGTATGCCCTGTAAGCTGCAGCTGGGCCTAAGGCATCCGAATACGTATTGCGTGACATTTTTCAAAGAGAGTAAGAATTATAATGGCAGGTGAATAATAATAATATTTCTCCAAACTTTAAAAATTATAATGTTACACATCCAAAAAAAAAAAACCCCGAAAAAAAACCAGCTCCTCCCGTTCTCCCGTTCTGCTCTCCTAATCCGGCCGCCGCCGCCGCCCCGCTCCACTCCCCACCTCTCGACGTGGTGCCACACCGCACCGGATGGCGCCGCCGCTCACCACGGCTGCCTCCATAGTCCATCCCACGCCCGAACACATCCAACCGCTACCTCCACCCTTCGCGGCGTCAGGGCCTGGCTCATCGTCATCGAGCACCGCAGCCCTCGAATCCTCCGCGATGGAGGAGGTGGGCCGTCGCCGTCCAGCTCGCCGCCACCTCGATTCGGCTCGCCGCCATATCCGTTCACGGTTCGCCGCCACCTCCATAAAGTCGTTGAGATAAAGTCGAGGTTTATAAGTTTGCAACAGCTGCATGATTCACTTAATTCAAAAGTATTATTTCTCCTTTCCTTCCATGGGAACTATTTTAATATGCTTGTCAATTGCCTTTTATATTTGTATTGTGACCCTTTTCGTACTACGCTAGTTAAGTGCCTTTTGTATAATTATATCATGACACATTAATCTTAGGGACCTTAATCTTATATTAGCCTATCGTGAATTTGTGCCTATTGATTATATGCACTTGCTGATTAGGGATTCAGATTGAAGTTGAAATATTTGGAATTTAGAAAATCATCTAGGACTTTAATATTTTGGCATTGCTTTTTTTTTTGAGGAACCCGAAACTTCATTAATTCAAATCAGGGTTACAATCTGCGGCAGCTAAATCCAGTAGCCATACTGGAAAATAGTCTAGCCAAAACAAAGTGCGCTCAGACGCTGACACCATACGAGCACACTGATGAGCGACAGAATTCGCCTCTCTACTAACCCAGGCTACCTTAAAAACAGAAAAATTACTAGCTAGCTCCCAAATATCAGAGATAACACCACCAATGATTGACCGACGACCCCCCTGATCTTCAATCAGGCTCTTCAAACCTTTGCAGTCCACTTATTTTGGCATTGCTTGTGCAAGAACTGCATAGTGGTTCTTAACTCTGTACAAGTTCTGTAGCATCCATTAGAGTCGCATAATTCTTTCACCGATTGAAGTTCATGTCATATTAATAATTAGGTGCTAAAGAGGTAACCCATAGCCTGGTGATCACTTCATACCAATTTGTATACGCTAATGGTAATGGGTCTAAGCATCTCTTATAAATTTCATTCTGCTTCCTTTTTTCTGCAAGGCATCTTTTTATTTCTGGAGTGGGTGATTTATTGTTATGTTCTTTTTATTAACAGTTCCTGCTATCCATGTTTTGTTGTTATAAATTGGTTTCAGGGTAATCTGTGTTCTGATTCTTAGTTTACTTTTGCTTTATGAACATTTTAGGATTGGAATGGAATAAGCTTGTCATTATTGATCTCAGCACTTATATTACATGTCGCTTGTGGACGTCGAGATGTACGAGCAGCGGCCGTGGCCACGGCCCCTCAGGGCGGTTGTGCCTGCCCCGGTGACAGACATGAGGATGGTGGTGGCGCTGCTGGACGCTGGTTTTGGTGACTTCCCCGTGGAGCACGACTGGATGCTTGTTGGCAAGTCCTGTGCCCGGGCTGTCCACCAACCGTGGGAGATCGTCCATTTCGCCTTTCCTTCATACGACAAGATTTATTGCAGGGTAAAGATGATAGCAAAGAAGGTGGCCGCTCTGGCACAGATTGTTTGCTTCTCCACCAAACGGGCCAGAGAGGTTGTTACTAAAATCATCTTGTGATGCATGTTTGCTCTTGAATATTTTCAGCGAATGAATTCTTTGTTTGAAATTGCTATAATTTGGTATTGTCTCATTGTTCCTGATGGCCTGATGGTGCTTGTAGATTGGGAAGTTGTCCCCAGAGTGGACACAATGCCTTGTCCCGCTTGTCAACTCGTCCAAGGTGAAGATTTCAGGGGAAGCTCGTGTTCCCAACAATGGAGCTGAGACTGATGCAGGAGATATTGCTCTATGTTAGGTAATGTTTGATAATGATATGTGCTTGTTTTATTATTCAGCAAGTTACTGAGATTTGCCAGTTTGTACTGATGCTGAAAATTTATTTGTGCAGCTTCTACATCCACAAATATGTGCTCACTGAAATGAACAGCTCACCCTGTGGCATGTTCGATCATGCAAATGTTGATTTCTCTCCCAGTCCTCTTTATAAATTGCTTAATTTGCTCAACCTAAAGCCATCCAACAAGGTACCTCATTGATTGATTATTTTCGTAAATTTTACATTGTTCTTGTTTTGTTTCCCATAAATGTTGATATGCCTACCATGTGCAGGATGCTTTCTCTCTTGATGACCTCACCACTAGATAGCTGAAGCAAATTATAAGGGTAAGCAATAAACCCTCTTGTTGTCGCCTTGCGGCTGCTGCTGTCGCCCCGCCACCGCCGCCGCCGCCGCCGCCCTGCCCTGCATCAGCCAACTCAAGGCCACGGGGCGACGCCCTTGACTGCGCTGTGTGCTTCATCCCATTCAAGCCCCCAATCTTCCAGGTATTGAACACGAGCACAGCCTGCTCAGAAATTCCATCTCTTGATGGTTCTTCTCAACCCAATGTTTGTTTAGGGTTTGTTAAATTTTATTGGGATTAGCTGGCTCCTTCCCCCATAAAGGCATGTACCTTCCTTCTCGCCCTCCATTGTCTGGTGATTTGTGTTGAAACTTGAAACTGAAGCAGCAGTAACAAAGAGCAAAGGTCATCTTGTTGTGTTTATAAGATTTTTTAAAAAAACCAAACTCCATTTGATATTTTCTTCTTTAACTTTGTGGTGCTCTGAGAAGATCATTTCTGCAATTTTCATCTGCTCAACTAACCAGCCCAACGTGTCTGTCATCTCCAATGAAAGAAGATCTTGGAAATGTTGCCTCCGACTTGATCTCTTCAATGCGTTCAAGAACCCCATCCTTTAGTGAAAGAGAAGCCTGCGGAGAAGTAAGGGCACTGTTTGCTTCATTTAGTTGCTCGATGCTGGTCTTAGCAGCTTCCCATGCACTATATGTTTCTCGACGTTCATCCAAGCACTTTTCATGCTCATCCGTCTTATCATCTAGAAAAACCCTTAGCTCATCAGCCCTGCGCTCAGCTGCTTGCATCAGACTTCTATTGCAACTCTGCCCTGCAACTCTGAAGCTCACCTGTCCTTTCAGCCAAGTCCTGCTTCAAGGAATCACGGTGTTGCACCAGTGACTTGCCCTTCGTAACAGCCATGGTGAGCTTCTCCTTAGTCGATGATAACTTATGCTCCATCTGCTCAAATTACCAGTTCTTGCTGTTCCTGAGATAGCATAAGAGAACACATCACTCTTGATTGTAAGATGGTTTGTCCTCAGATACTCTGGATCTACATACCCTGCTGTTCCTCTCACATCAGTCTCAATCTATGTCTGGCATGTGCTCAGTAGGACCAGTTCTTGCAAATCCAAAATCAGCCACTTTGTCCATGAAGCCTTCTGTCAGTAGAATGTCTGATGACTTCAAATCCCTGTGTATAATGGGCTTCTCTAAAGGCAAAAGAGGAATAGCATCAAACTATGAATTGGGAAAAATGTATGCAGGTTTTTTATGTAGGAATGAAAAAAATAATGTCTTCTTGTTATCTGAGTGCATACCACTTCATCATCACTAAAAATCTGAAGAACATAAATGTGTTCCACAAACTTATGTTTCACTGAAGAGAGTTACATGGTTATATATCCATGGGTTAGTTCACATGTGGGATTGGCTCATGACAAAACAATGTTTGATTAAATACAGTTTTGGTCACAACTTCTTATGGTCTACTTGGATTGGGTAGTTTGCTCTACAGATTTCAGATGTACTTCCATTTCGGACTGGACCTGACCTCTATTGCCCCATAACAAGACTTAGTTGCAAAAAAAATATTTTTATCTTTGAAAAAGTGTCACACTCCAACTTTAAGGATAAAATTGAGGCATAATACTCATGTGTGCCCAGGAAACAATCACACACATAAGTTAGACAAATTACAAAAAGTGGCATCATTACATTGTTTATTACATAACGATAGTATCATCACAAGTCTTACATCAAGCGAAACAAAAGATAACTGAACTGCTATCAAGACTAGCTCCACAGGGAAAGCTGACTGGGGGAACAGCTAGCCTAGATGTCCTCTGGGAAGTCACCAACTCCACCTTCATCTGTTACCCATCCGGGATTTTGCCCAAAAAGAAGATAAACAACAAGCGTAAGTACTCCACGTACTTAGCAAGCTAACATAGGGTTCATGAGGCTCAAAAAGGCTGACACTGTCTGACTGCAGTTAGCTTTTAAGTTGGCAAGGTTTTAGCATTAGGTAAACGAATATTGTGCTTAACCCTTAACCCATGATCCAATTGTCCAACAAAGATAAATATAACATC
Organism: Coix lacryma-jobi var. lacryma-jobi; assembly: GCA_009763385.1. NCBI lineage: Eukaryota > Viridiplantae > Streptophyta > Magnoliopsida > Poales > Poaceae > Coix > Coix lacryma-jobi. The sequence continues at coordinate 33,613,957 of CM019824.1, read as the reverse complement.
ATAAGGTACCATCAACATAAAGTAACAATTATTTAAGTATCATAGTTCTGCTAGTTTTCCGGGCCGCTCGTGACCGTGAGCACGACTGTTATAACAGTTTTACACTCTGCAGAGGTTGTGCATCTTTACCCACAAGCCGTGTTGCCCTTGTGCCCGAGGCGGCCAACCTCTTGATCCACTTCCAAGGTAGATCGGCAGGGTACAATATGAAGCCTTTCGCTGGTTCGTCTAACATGTTAGGGCCGCTAGGTTTCCTTGGCAGGCAGATGTAGTAACCCCCCTTTCCTATGGCACAAGGCCATCGCAACTATACACATAGGAGCAGGAGCAGCCCTACACCCAAAGTGGCAAGCCCCTTTTGCGCCCTTTCGGGTCACCGCTAACAAGTTAGAAAAGGTCCAGTTTACTAAGCTAAAACCAGAGCCATGTAGCACAAATGGTAGCACTGTCAATCCCAGCTTTTGCTAACAACAAGTTTTATTTACCGTTTAACAACATATCATCATGAGAACAAAATTCATCATTGGACTGGATCAGTTATAAGTCAGTTAGCACTAGCATTCTACCCACATGCATATATCCCACGGAGTCAAGAGCATTACAGATAACAAAACTAAGTGGGTCTCTAAGGTTGCTCAATTGGACACATGCATAAATGAGTAAATTAATAGTAAAGTGAATAGGTAACAAGGAGATCCCATGCTAACTTGCCTTGGTTGTTGAACGACTGATCTTCCTGCTGGTCGTCGAAAGAAGGGTCCTGGTCGTGCCACACCGACTCACCGTCTACTCGATCACATAACATTAACACGCATTCCAGGCGCATACATACAATGCAAACAGGGCTATCATTAGAACAGTACACCAAACAGTAATAAACAGAAATAAAACTTTGATAAAACCGAAGTACGCGTTTCTACGATCACAACAAGTTTTGGTTCACCGAAAACGGAGTTACGACGCGAAAGATACGGCCGAAACGGCGTTTCTAAAGCCCTAAACAAGATTAACATAAACCCTGAAACTAAACTGACCTAAGCCGTCTAACAGAGACATAAACAGATTGGAAACTAAATTACGAACCTAACGTAACTTGAACGGGTCAAAACGGAGCTAAAACGTGGATTTTATAAGCGTTTTAGTGCAGTGGCAAATCTGTAAATAGACTGAAATCAATTTGAATTTAAATCGGAATTTAAACTGAATTTTAAATCAAATCTCGGCCGGCTGGACTGTGCCTCAAATCAACAGAAACGCAGGGGCCTGGTCGGAAGTTTGCAAAGACTCAGTGAATAGTACCGAGTGGAGCGCGGGTTGAGGTTGGGATCTTCGGGGGACTCTTTAGCAAAAACGCCACCGAAGGGGTACGGGCCATCACGGGCCGTTGGATTGCGCACGAATGGTCGAGATTAGGTCCCGGCCAGCAGGGACACAGCGGGCGCCGACGGCGCGCACTGGCCGCGACGTCGCGGTCGCGTCGCGACGCTGGGCGCGCACACGCCATGGCCGGAGCAACCGAGCTCGCGGACTCGACCACAGAGCTCACCACCGAACATGGAAAGAGAACGGTGAAGAAGGGGGAGGCAAGGGGGCCCTAGCGACACGCCCTGGCCGGCGGAACGGGGCACCCGACGGCGAGGTGACGACACGCGCGGCGGCGGCCATGGACCGCGGCGAAAACTTCGCCGGCGAGGCTCTGACCTGCCCTAAATGGCACGGGAAAAGGGTCGGGAAGAGAGAGAGGGAGGTGGCGAGGCTCACCACCGCGGGAATGGGAGCCGGGAAGGAGTGACGACGACGAATCGCGGCGGACGGCGATGCTCTGCTTCGACAAAGAAAAACGGAGGCGGTTAGGGCGATTGCAAGACCGATAGATGGAGAGAAGGGGTTCGGAGCCACTACCTCAACGGTGCGGAGCTACAGCAGCGACGAATCGGCCGGCGGAGCAGTGGTTCGGCGGAGTGACGACAGCGGCAACGGTGGAGATGGAGACAGGGCTCGGCTGCGAGCTCTGGTTCCTGGTTGCGTCGCGCGGAGTGAGCGAAAAGAGGGAAAGGGGGAGCGGGGAGGAGACCGCGTCCACTTAAGGACGAGGGAGGGAGCGAGGTCGTGGGGAGAGCGCGCAGGCGAAGCGGGACGTGCGGCCGCGGCAGTTGCGAGCGGACGGCGCGCGCGTGCGGAGGGGATGAGGGAGACACCGACAGGTGGGGCCGCGTCGTCAGCCGCAGAGGGGAAGAGGAGACGGCGATTGCACTGCGGCGCGAGCTGGGCCGGCCTGCTGGGCCGCACGGCGAGGGGGAGAAGGAAAAAAGCCCAGCGCGGGGAAAACGGGGATGGGAAGGAGAAGCTGGTGGGCTTGGGCCACCAGGTCACTCGGGCTGAAAGCGAGGGAGAGGGGAGAAGGAAAGGAAAAACCTCTTCCTTTTATTTCCAAAACATTTCAAATCCATTTCATATAGAATTTGAATCCATTTCGAAATTTGGTAAAAACCAGTCACACAAATAAATCCAGTGCATCAGCATGAGTGCAAAAACATGTTGCCACATTTATTTTAATTCTATAAAAATTATTTAACCCCTAGGTTAAATGCTCACAAAAAATCATAATTAAATCATTTTCACCTATTTTAAATTTTTAGGGTGTTACAAAAAGTGCCTAAGTATATTCATTCAATTCCTTACTGCAGTTTTGAAGCAGCACGAGTGCATGATTTGGTTTTAAAAAGACTATAAATTGCCAGATGCTTAACTGAGTACACGAAGTGTACCTGCATAGAGATGAAGATAAGTCAATCCATGGGAAACATCTATAGCTATTTCAAGCCACTGATTAAATCCCAAAACTAGGCCATGTTGATCTGAAAGATTATTTCAAAATATCAGACCAATCATTTTGCAAGAAATACAAAAAAAACTAGCAATCTGGTTTACGCCTTACCATACAAATGCTCCCTAAGAGTGCCATTTGAATCAAAAGGCAAAATCAAAAGGCGTGCAAAGCTATTACATAGATACAAAAATGGAAAAGGCAAAATCAGAATGTTTCAGAAAAAAAGCAAACTACTAAAATTGTTCATTTATATAAAGAAATAAATTATTCCTAATAGGAGAATGACTTCATATATAAGATATCAGAGAGCGAATAGCCTTAGGCTGAACTAATCGTGAGCCACCTCTGATGTACTGCATATGTTCATTTAGATCACCATAATGCTTGTAAAATTGTTGACGTGTGGTTCGAACTAACCTTAAAAATTCTTCAGTCTCAGCTTTCTGATCCTTTTATTTCTCCAAGGCTCTTGCTATTGTATTGCTGCTCATGCCTCCACAACTTCTCGTTGTCTTCGCTGGTCATACTCTTTTTAGTAAAAATAGAAAAGGTTTCTGAATCAGTAGTTTCTTATTATTTTATACAGCTCGGCACATGCCTGGTATGACATCTCTTCGTTTTAATGTTCCTTTCTATGATTCTCTCTTTTCTTCTCTTTTGATTTTTGGTTAGTTTGCTTTTTTCCCCTTATGTCGTGTTACTCGTTGTAGGATTTTCAGTTTGGATCTGTCAAGAGTGAGCACAAAGAACCATTTCTGGTTGTAATTGGGCTCATCTTGGTGCCAATCATCAACATGTTGAGGCTGCATTTTTTTAAGGTACTGCTAAGCAGAGGGGGCTTCTCATGATGTGTCCGTCCAAAGTGCGTGGGAGACCTGTTGAACGTACATGGGAGACAAACAGGAAAGTTGGCTAGGCCTAGTATGTCCCTGTCAAAAACTTCGATTTCTGAAAGTATACGAATTGCTCATGCAAAAGCCTGACCAACTGAGATTAATGTCAATTGACTAAGGTGAACAAATCTACTTTGTTAGTTCTTTTTATTTGTATCAAGGTTCAAATTAGCCGTGAAGCTATTAGTAAAGATTATAAATTTTAAAAGGCTCTCCCAACTTCAAATATTAATGGAGTAGGAGTTTTGATTGACAAGAGCCTGAAGGATAGAGTAGTGGAGGTGAGAAGACAAGGAGATAGGATTATCTTAGTTAAACTTGTCGTTAGTGATATGGTTCTAAACGTAATTAGTGCTTATGCCCCTTAAGTAGGCCATGATGAGAGTGTTAAGAGGCAGTTCTGGGAAGATTTGGATGGCTTGGTTAGAGCTGTTCCTAGCAGTGAGAGGCTCTTCATAGGAGGGGACCTAAATGGCCATGTAGGGTCTTTAAGTGCAGGTTTTGAAGCGGCTCATGGTGGTTTCGGTTATGGTAGTAGGAACCAGGAGGGAGTGGATGTCCTAGATTTTGCTACAGCTTTCGATCTGATGATAGCCAACACTTTCTTTAGAAAGAGACCTTCCCATTTAGTGACCTTTAGTAGTGGTCGTTCCTCTAGCCAGATCGACTTTGTCCTTACAAGAAGGGGGGATAAACACACTTGCGAGGATTGTAAGGTGATACCTGGAGAATGTGTGGTTTCTCAACGCAAGCTACTGGTGGCCGATTTTCGCTTCCTGGTGCATGCTCGTAGGGTCAATCAAGCCAAGAGTGCGAGGACAAAGTGGTGGAATTTAAAAGGAGAAGCATTGAAGGGCTTCAAAGAAAGAGTTATTGATGAGGGCCCTTAGAAAGACGAAGGAGGTGCAAACAACATGTGGGAGAAGATGGCAACTTGCGTTCGGAAGGTTGCCGCAGAGGTGCTTGGAGTGTCTAAAGGAAGTGGTCGCGATCCAAAAGACACTTGGTGGTGGAATGAAGATGTGCAAAAGGCTATTAAGGAAAAAAAGGAATGCTATAAGTGCTTGTACCAAGACCGATGCGCGGACAACATAGAAAAGTACAAGGTGGCTAAGAAGGCTGCAAAACGAGCGATGGGGGAGGCGAAGAGGCGGGCTTACGAGGATCTTTACCAACGTTTGAGTACGAAGGAAGGAGAGAAGGACATTTATAGGATGGCTAGGGCTCGTGATAAGAAGACAAGGGACTTCAACCAAGTCAAGTGCATTAAGGATAAGAGGGAGCAACTCTTGGTGAAGGAAGATGAGATTAGACATAGGTGGTAAGAATATTTTGATAATTTGTTCAATGGGGAGAATGAGAACTCCACCGTTCGGTTGGATGACTCATTTGATGACACCAATAGGAGCTATGTGCTTCCAGCGCCCCACCGCTCAAGCCTGGAACGACCACAAGGCTTAAACGGCGCCGCGAAAGGAGACAAGGAGGGGGTGGAAGCCGACGTCTTCAGGGAGGGAGGAGGCGCAGGCGCCGATGGGGTGGCCGCCGGGTTTAAGGGAAACACCGGCGCGGGGCTGGGGGAGGGAGACGAGACGTCGGGAGGAGAGGGAGAGACGAGAGCCATCCGGTGGCCGGCCTCCTCCAACTCGGGCGGCTCTCCATCTTCCTACCGCGACGCAGTCCTCTCTCCCTCAAGCCCGGAGCCGATGGCAGCGTCTACGGTGTGCGGGGGCGGACTGGGTGGGGAGGCGGCTGGTGCTTCTTCGTCAAGGGCGTCAGGCCCATCTTTAGCGTCCTCTGCTGCGGCTGGCCCTGCTCCTCCGGCGGCGGCTCCTTGGATGGCTCCTCGGATCTCGCTTCTTCGTCGGTCGCGTCCTGGGCAGTTCGGCGCTGTCACTTCGGGTGCTTGCTCATTGCGGGCCGGGCGGCTGGCAGTTGGCGGAGTCGCGTGGTGCTAGGCGGCGGCGTTTGAAGGCAGTCCGTCCTCCGCGCGGCCCTGTTCCTGAAGACCTTATTGGCAAGTGCTTCAACTGTCTTGAGCCCTCCCACAAGGCCGCCTTCTGCCATCAGAAGACCCGTTGCTTCCGCTGCCGTTCCCTGGGTCATCGTTCCTACGCGTGACCAGGGGCGTCTTGTGGCGGGAACAACGCTGGGCACCGTTCTGTGTGGTCGCGCATTGGTCATGACCGTGAAGATGGGGCTGTGCTAGCTGCGCCCCTGCAACGGCTTTTTCCGGCGGGTGGTGCTGCTCCGGCTCGGGGCCTGGTGTGGCGACGGGTTGGTTCTTCCAGTGGAGCTTCCCTGCAACGGCCTTCTCCGGCAGGGGCGGCTCGTGATGCTGGTAGGTCGCATCGTTCAGTGTGGCAACGGCTTGGCCTGAGCTGCGAGGCGGCCAGCTCTGGACACCTGCAACGGCCTTCCTCGGCGGGTGGGTCTGGAGGTGCTGGTGAGATGCAGGCCCCTGGCATTGGGACGCAGGCGGGTTCACGCCGGCGTAGGCGGCCACGTAATCGTCAGCGTCCTAGGTCCGAAAATCCTGTTCCTGCTCAGGTGCTTGACTCGCTCCCAGGAGCCACATCCTCGTCAATGATCAGTGCAACTGAGAAGCCCCCACCCTGCATCATCGATTGGAACGATCAGGTCGCTAGAGCTGAAGAGGACCTTGCCCGGGCAGTCACTGTGTATGTGATCGGTGATGGGCCTTTAGCTGCTGTGGAGGATGTGGCGGCCTTGATCGCCCCCAGAATTGATGTTGAGGCTGGCTCCTTGGTGCTGCGCCGGGCGTCTCCCTCAAGCTACTTGCTGGTCCTCCCTGACATCGCACTTGTGGATCGCTTGGTTGGTTTACAGCAACCGGTCCGCTCGTCCTGCTTCAGTTTCAGTCTTCTGTGCAAGCGTTGGAGCCGGCTGGCTGGTGCCCATGCACGTGTGCTACCCTTTCTGTTGGATGTTGAGCTCAGAGGAATTCCTACTCATGTCTGGGAGTTATCGACTGTGGAACGCTTCTTGAGTCCGCATGCCTGGGTCCAGCAGGTGCACCCCGAGACCCTTGCACTTTCAGATTTGTCTACATTTCGCTGCTTGGCTTGGAGCACGGATCCATCGGCTCTGCCTCGTGTGAGGGAGCTTTGGGTGGTTGAGCCCCCCACGGCTGCTGTTGAAGAACCTCCTGTCAAAAGAGCGCTGGCGTATCCAGTCTCTTTGAGCTACAGAGCTGTCCATCGGCCGGACGGGCCGGCTTCGAGCCCTCCTCCTTCCTCTGATGGTGGGGAAGATGATGGTGAAGATTCAGCACGACGTCGTCGCATTCGTTCACCCTCGCCACCTCCCGGTGCTAGGCCGACGTCGACTGTCTCCGGTGGCCAGGCGGATGTGCAGGGGAGAGGGGGCCCCCCTGTCCATGGACTCTCTCTGGGGGGCTGTGCAGGCTCTTTACTGCCTTCCGCGGGTGTCGAGGCGGCTGTTCCTGAACCGGCTGATGTCGGGCCTAGAACCGAGGAGTTGTTGGCGGCGGCTGGGGATTGCTCCCCCCTCATTGGTCCCGCTGCTTTTGAGGTTGTGGGGCATGAAGTGCATGGTACAAAGGAGAATACAGCTGTTATTAATTTGGAGGTATTACCCGTTGAAGGGCAAGAGGCGCATGGAACCGAGGTGGCTACGACTGAAGTTATTTTGGGATGTTTTTCCGAGGCGGCAAGGCCATGCCCCCTACTTTACTGCGGCTTCAGGCTGATGTTGAAGCATCTGACGGCTTCTGGAATGCTCTGAGCGTGGATCTGCGGCTTCAGGCTGATGTTGAAGCATCTGACGGCTTCTGGAATGCTCTGAGCGTGGATTCTGGGCCTCCCTCGTCCTCGAAGCCCACTGTCGCCTTTGAGCATATGGAGTTGGGTGCGGCCTGTGGACAACAAGTGCAAGTGGGCTCGCCATCCTCTGGTGGGCTGGGCCATGTGCACCAAGTGTTCCCTGAGGTGGTGGGTTTGGGTGAGGCTACGGTTCAGACCTCCCCCGGCCGGTCGGCGGCGTCTTCCTTCGGGAGACTGCCTGTTGACGCGGCGACGGTTGGAGCTTCTTCCCCGACCTCACCCCGCTCGCATGTGCATGTCCTCTCTCTTGCTTCCCCTCCTCGGCAGCTGGGCTCTCCGGCAAGGCCTATGCGGGGCGCTTCTGAGAGGCCTCTCCAGGTTTACTCTCGGCGTCGCCCCCGTCGGCGTCCGTTGGTGGACGGGGCTTCCTCCCCGCCAGCCCGGGCGGGCCTGGAGGCTGTGGGCGACCGATCTCCCCCCCACATGTCTCGCCTGGTGGATGGTGGTGGCTCGGCCGAAGGCGTGGTAGTCTCAGCTAGGACTCCGCCAACGGCTGAGGTGCTGAATCAGAAGCTTCGTAAGATTAGCAAGCCAATTAACAAGCTGCTCCCCATTCCGATGATTCAGAGGCCCCCCGCCTGACTCCATTCCTCGGCGCAGTCGGCGAGTTGCAGGTGTTGGTCCCTGCTCGCCAGGGCCTGTCATCACGGACGCACAGAAGAGGGTTATGCGCAGTCTTGGCTTCAGCGCACGTGAAGTCATTGATCCAGATGCTCAGGACAGTTACAGTAAGCTTTTCAGACCCCTATCCGATGCGCACCTTGCTGCTCTGGCAGCTATTTTTGGATGGGCTGTGGGGGAGGGGGAGCAAGTGCGCTCCACAGATCTCTTTGCGGGGCTGTAATTTTTGGGTTTTTATTCTCGGTCGATTCTTGCTGTGTTTATAATGAATCCCTCCACCATTTTAATTTGGAATGCTCGTGGCCTCAATAAGAAGGATCGTCGGAATTCTGTCCGAGATACTATCCTGTCCAGTAAAGCGGACATTGTTTGCCTCCAGGAAACGAAAGTGGCTGACATGTCTCAACGCTTGTTTCTCTCTGTCTTTGGTTCATCCTTTGACAAGTTCTTAGCTCTCCCTGCCATTGGAACAAGAGGTGGTGTTCTGATCGCTTGGAAAGGTGGTTCTTGTCAAGCGATTGCCACAAGGATCGACACCTATTCGGTGTCTGTTTTATTCTCTGAGCAAGATGGACGGAATTGGTGGTTCACTGGGGTTTATGGGCCACAAGGTGATGATGAGAAGGTTCAGTTCTTGCAGGAGCTACGAAATATCCGTTCTCTATGCAATGGGCCTTGGCTGGTTGCTGGAGATTTTAATCTCATTTACCAGGCTGCTGATAAGAACAATTCCAATTTGGATAGGGCCATGATGGGCAGATTCAGAAGATTCCTGAATGATATGGAAATAAAAGAGATTCCGTTGCTTGGTCGAAAGTATACCTGGTCTAATGAAAGGCAATCACCCACTCTAGTCAGGCTGGACAGAGCGTTTTGCTGCATGGAATGGGAAGATATCTTCCCTGATTCAGTGTTGCAAAGTACTACTGCTGGGGTTTCAGATCACTGTCCTCTTATTCTCGGGCTTAAGTTGAAGATGGGTGGCAGGCGTAGATTTCACTTTGAAAGTTTCTGGCCTAAGGTGCCCGGTTTTCATGATGCTGTCAAACAGAACTGGGAGGCTCCAGTGGAATCTAACTGTGCAGTTGAGCGTCTCTTTTTAAAACTGCAAAGGCTTAGTAAAGGGCTGCAAAAATGGGGTCAGCGCAAAATAGGGAACATCAAAATTCAACTTGGGATGGCCAAGGAGATCCTACATCGTCTGGAAATTGAGAGAGATCACAGGGTTTTATCTGATAATGAGGATTGGCTACGTAGGAAACTTAAGTTCCATTGTCTTGGTTTGGCCTCGCTGGACCGAACAATAGCTCCGCTACGTTCCCGAATTCTCTACCTCCGCGAGGGGGATGCCAACACTGCTTTTTTCCACCAGCAGGCAAGGTACAGGAAGAAAAAGAATTTTATTCCAAAGCTACAGGTTGATGATCAGTTTGTTGTCTCCCAGGAGGATAAGCAGGCGGCTGTCCTAGATTTTTATGAGAGCCTCATCGGAACAGCAGCTGAGAGAAATTTTACTTTAGATCTTACTGAAATTGGCATTCAGCAGCACGATCTCTTTTCTCTGGATGCCCCTTTCGCCGAGGATGAGGTGTGGGCAACTATAAAGGACATGCCTATGGACAAGGCACCAGGACCAGATGGTTTTACAGGTCGTTTTTACAAATCCTGCTGGGGTATTATCAAAGGCGATGTGCTTATGGCTCTTGATGCCATCTATCGGGGATATGTGTTTAAATTCAGGCTTCTGAACAATGCTTTCATCACTCTTTTGCCTAAGAAGCAGGATGCTGCATAGGTTAAGGACTTTCGCCCCATTAGTTTGATCCACAGTTTTGCTAAGTTAGTGACAAAGATCATGGCAAACCGCTTGGCACCCATTTTACCCACCCTGATCTCCCCAAATCAGAATGCTTTTGTGAGAGGAAGAAGGATCCATGATAATTTTTTATTTGTTCAGCAAATGGTAAAAACCCTGCATAGGAAGAAAGAGGCCCATATTCTCCTCAAGCTTGATATTTCCAAGGCTTTCGATTCGGTTTCTTGGGCTTTCTTGCTTGAAGTTTTGAAGCATATGGGGTTCCAGCAGAATTGGCTTGATCTTTTGTGTTTGCTGTTGTCTACATCTTCTACTCAGATTTTAGTTAATGGGGAGCCAGGGGAAACAATTTCTCATCTTCGTGGACTCAGGCAGGGGGACCCTCTGTCCCCTATGCTTTTTATTATTGTTATGGACGTCCTGAATGCCTTGATTGAGTATGCAACAAAGAAACAAATGCTTCAGCCTCTTGCTGTACAAAATGTTCAGCACAGGTGTTCCTTTTATGCAGATGATGTCGTGATTTTCCTGAGGCCGCTTTCGGATGACCTACATGTGATAAGGCAGCTGCTTGACATTTTTGGACATGCTTCTGGGTTACATACCAATCTGGCCAAGAGCTCTGTTTCTCCAATCTGTTGTTCTGATGAGGAGTTGGCTCTCACAGCTGATGTGTTATCCTGTTCCGTTAAAAATTTCCCCTGCACATACCTTGGGCTTCCTCTCTCAGTCTCTAAACCCACCAAGGAGGTATTGTTACCTTTGGTTGACAAGGTAGCAGATTATCTTCCGGGGTGGAAAGCTTCTCTTTTGAATAGAGCTGGAAGATTGATAATGGTTCGGGTAATATTAACAGCTGCTCCTATTTATCATTTGATTGCAATGGACTTGCCAAAGTGGGTGCTGAAAGCTATTGACAAAAAAAGAAGAGGGTTTCTTTGGTCGGGGCAGGAAAAAGCTAATGGCGGCAAATGTCTGGTGGCTTGGGAAAAGGTGCAACGGCCACTAGAATATGGTGGCTTGGGAATCCATAATCTGGAGCGGCTTGGCTGCGCTTTGAGAGTGCGCTGGTTGTGGGCGGAGAAGACGGATCCTTCAAGACCGTGGCAAGGCCTCCCAATACAAGTTCATCGCGACGCACGGAGCCTTTTCAAGGTTGCTGTTGATGCAATTGTGGGAAATGGGGAGAAAATTCTTTTCTGGGCAGACAGGTGGCTGGATGGCCACACCATGGTAGAATTGGCACCTTGTTTGTTCAATGCGGTCCCCAAGAAAATTGTCAAGAAAAGGACTGTAGCTCAAGCACTTCAGAACCGAAGATGGGCATGTGACATTAAAGGGGCTCTCACAGTTCAGGTCCTTCTTGAATATCTACAGATTTGGGACCGGGTGGATGGTTTGGTCCTTCAGCAACAAGTCCCAGACCAATATACTTGGAAGCTAGCGCAATCTGGACAGTATAGCAGCAAATCGGCCTATGGGGCCTTCTTTGTGGGTCGATTAAGTTTAGCTCGTGGAAAAGGATTTGGAAAAGCTGGGCACCTCTCCGCTGCAAGTTCTTCATTTGGTTAGTCTTCCGAAACAGATGTTGGACGGCTGATCGCCTCGCAAAAAGGGGGCTGCCCCATCCTGAAGCATGCCCATTGTGTGATCAATCCGAGGAATCTATTCATCATCTTCTAGTTGGGTGTGTGTTCACGCGCCAAATTTGGGCTCTTGTTTTTCAGCAGCTGGGCCTCAGTAACCTGACGCCTAACCCTTCAGCTGCTCGCTTCGCAAAGTGGTGGAGGACGTCAATTTCTTCAGTGCCCAAGATTTTGAGGAAGGGCCTCAACTCACTGATCATTTTGGTCGCGTGGGAAGTCTGGAAACACCGTAACTCATGTGTCTTCGACCATTCCAGGCCTTGTATACAGGAGGCTCTTAGGGCTATCATTGCTGAAGGAAATCTTTGGTGTTCTGCGGGAGCAAAAAATCTGCAGGATCTTTTGGTCAGGACTTTGGCCCTGGTCTAGGTGCTGTAGGTCTTTGGTCGGCCCTTGTTGTTCTTTGTTTTCTGCTTGTTGTTTGTCCTTGAGTGAGTGTGGGGTGTGTAGTGTGAGTCTTTGTTGTACTCTCCTGGGTCTTCCCAGGCTTCTGTTTTTCCTCCTATCTTAATGAAATGACACGCAATTCTCTTGCGTTGTTCGAAAAAAAAAATAGGAGCTATGTGCGGAGGATCCAAGAGCAGGAGGTTAGAGAAGCTTTGAAAAGGATGAAAGTGGATAAAACGATGGGTCCTGATGGTATTCCAATCAAGGTGTGGAGATGCCTCGGGGATATAGCTATAGTATGGCTAACCAAATTGTTTAACAATATCTATCGTTCAAACAAGATGCCTCAGGAGTGGAGAAGAAGCATATTGGTTCCAATCTACAAGAACAAGGGAAACATCCAAAGCTGCACTAATTATCGGGGAATTAAGTTGATGAGCCACACGATGAAGTTGTGGGAGAGAGTTATTGAGCATAGATTGCGAGGGTCAACGCAGATATCCATGAACCAATTTGGTTTCATGCCTGGAAGGTCAACCATAGAAGCAATCTTCTTAATAAGACAGGTTATGGAGCGGTTCAGGGAGCAAAAGAAGGACCTACACATGGTTTTCATTGACTTGGAGAAGGCGTACGACAAGATACCAAGGAATGTTATGTGGTGGGCTTTGGACAAACATAAAGTCCCATCAAAGTATGTTACCCTCATCAAGGACATGTACAACAACGCCGAGACCAGTGTGTGAACAAATGATGGTGACACTGATTTCTTTCCGATTAAAATAGGTCTTCATCAAGGGTCAGCCTTGAGCCCATATCTCTTTGCCTTGGTTATGGATGAGGTTACGAGGGACATACAAGGAGATATCCCTTAGTGTATGCTTTTTTGCAGACGATGTAGTTTGTTGATGAAAGTCAGACAGGAGTAAATAGGAAGCTGGAGTTGTGGTGACAGACCCTTGAGTCCAAAGGGTTTAGAATAAGCAGGACTAAGACTGAGTACATGAGATGTGATTTCGGCAATACTGCACAGGAAGAGGGAGAGGTGAGCTTGGAAGACCAAGTGGTGCCTAAGAAAGATGTCTTCCGGTATCTTGGATCGATGTTACAGAAGGATGGAGATATTGATGCAGATGTTAGCCATAGTGTTTAATGGTGTCTCGCCCAGGTTGGATCGGGCGCTCCTCCTTGCACAAGATGAGGCTGATCACTGAATGCTGGCAGGCGCTAAGAATCTCAGAGGCCTGCTAGCTGCTAGTAATCCGGGCTAGCAGCCTGGTTGTGGTAGTTGTTTCTTTGGTCGTTTAATTTTCTTTGTTTTTTAGACCAGGCATATTTTGGTTGTCTAATTTCCAAGTGGTGTGTGGTGTTGAGTTTTTTCGTGTTTGTACTGGCTATATGAGCCTCTCTTTTTCCTCTCTTAATATAATGATATGCAGTCCTCCTGCGTATTCCAGGAAGTGGCGTCAAGCATCTGGTATTCTCTGTGACAAGAGGGTACCACAAAAGCTCAAAGGCAAGTTTTATAGGACGGCGATTAGACCGGCTATGTTGTATGGAGCAGAATGTTGGCCTACTAAAAGAAGACATGTCCAACAAATGAGTGTTGCAGAAATGCGTATGTTGCGCTGGATTTGTGGCCATACAAGGATGGACCGAGTCCGAAATGACGATATTCGTGACCGGCTAGGGGTAGCACCAATTGAAGAAAAGTTGGTCCAACATCGGTTGAGGTGGTTTGGTCATGTCCAAAGGAGACCTCCAGAGGCACCAGTGCATTGTGGAGTTTTAGTCCAAGATTTTCATTTGAGGAGAGGTAGAGGTAGACCGAAATTGACGTGGGGGGAGGCAATAAAGAGAGATCTAAAAAGTTGGGATATACCTAGAGATCTATGTTTAGATAGAAATGCATGGAGAGCAGCTATTGACGTGCCTGAACCGTGACTAGGGTCTTTTGTTGGGTTTCAATTCTAGTCTACCCCAACTTGTTTGGGACTAAGAGGGTTGGTTGTTGTTGTTGTTGTTGTTGTTCCTATCTATTTGCCTTTGGTGTATCAGTATTTAGTTCCTGTTAAGGTACTATTTTCCAATTTCCACTGCGTAACATGCTGAATTCTTGCCTTGTCTGAGCAGCAATTATCAGTTTCTCTAGAAATCTCTTATGTGTGGACTTAATCTGTATGCATTGTGCTATACTCAGTTGTCTAAGCCTAGAGAGACGGCCCTTTACATTGTACCTGCGTCATCTATTCTACGTCTCAGCTCTCAGCCGAGTATGCAGGAATGCATCTTTTATGCCATCTATTCTCCAGTGATCTTTATTTTTACCCAGTCTGTACTCTGTTTTGCAAAAAGGATGTATACCTAATAGCAAATTCCTGTCAGATCATGATTGTCTACGTAACATCAACGCCCTATGATCCAAGCATTTGAATGTGCTCCCGAGTCCCGATGCAAACCTGAATAAATGTTTTATAGTTGGCTAAATGCTTGTGATGTTCTTTTTATTAAATTTAGCTGTATAATACACATCCTCTGAGTGGCGTATTTGGGTATGTATAGGACAAATTCCTATAATATATTGCAAATGATGCAATAAATTGGAATCTCTCTTTATTGTCTTGATGTTCTCTGTGCTCACGTCTCTAACAAGTGCCCCAAAATCTTCTTTGATATGTGCCCCAAATTCCTATAATATACTGAATGGTTAAATATTTTATATTGCTGCTTGATTATCCTTTTCATATTCCATTTGAGCTCTCTTTTATTAGGTGTAGATGATGGTACTGTGAAAGGTCCTAAATGGCTAGAGGGGAGGGTGAATAGCCTAAATTAAAATTCTACAAAAACACTAGAACAACTTGTTAGTAATTAACAAGGCGAAAATAGCGGTTGCTCTAGCTCTAAGTCAAATGCAAGCCACCTATTGCAATTCTAGTCAATTATGATCTCTATGGCACACAATGGCTATGTCACTACTTGGCTAAACTAGTGAGCTACACAAGAAAGCTAGTTACACTAAAAAGCTACACTAGTTACACTACTTCTACCACTAATAAAAGAAGCTAGTCACTCTACTACTTACAACTAGAAAGAACAACTAGCAAGCTACAGCAAATACAACTACACACGTATGAACAAGTAGATACAATAGAGTGGTAGGGTGATTGTTACCGAACCGGGCAAGTGTGTAGAGCCAATCACAATATGAGAACCGAAAGCCAAGGAGACAAGATGAACACAATGATTTTCTCCCGAGGTTCACGTGCTTGCCGGCACGCTAGTCCCCGTTGTGTCGACCAAGGCTTCGTGGTTCGGTGGCTAATCGGTATCACACACCGAGCTCTACAAAAGAGCGCCACAAGAACCTACCCCAAGCAATGGTAACTCAATGGCACGAGCAATCCACTAGAAGTTACCTTTGGCTCTTCGCCGGGGAGGTACAAGCCCCTCACAAAGACGTCAGGATGGCCACGAACAATCACCAACTCGTGCCGATCCTCCTCAGCTGCACCAAAACCGTCTAGGCACCGGCAAGTGCCAAGAGTAACAAGAAAACAGCAGCCACACAAAGAATCAAGTGCCACTAATGCATGAGCAATGCACTTGAATCACTCAATCTCTCAATCAAATGGAGTTGCAAGCAAGAGAGATGAGTGGAGAGGGGTTGGCTCAGCTCACAATGGTCTACCACAGGTTAGAATGTGCAAGAGAGGGAGCCCAAGGCACCCCAAGACCTATTTATAAGCCTCAACCCAAAATCCAACCGTTACTCAATTTTAGCCTGCCGAGACGGCCGGACCGGACTGGTCCTCGTGCTGGCCGGACTATACTTCACAGGTCCGGCCACTTGGATTTGCGCCACGTGTCATTCTTCATTAAACCTCGTGCGTTGATCTCCAACGGTCGAAATCTTCACAACGGCTTCATTCCTTGCGCTGAAGTGCTGGCCGGAACGAGGGATCCTTCGGCTGGCCGGACTATTGCACACGGGTCCGACCAGACCACCACAGCCAGCGCCCGGACTTCGCTCAACGGCCGGACTGCGAGGAACAGTAGAGTCCGGCTTTTTAATCACGCGAGTCCGACCAATTCCAGAGAGCTCCAGAAACCGAAACCTCGCCGGACTTCAGTCCGGCCAGACCAGCCGGACTATTGCACGGGTCCGGCCCCTTCACTGTTCTGGTTCCGAAAAATTCAGCTTAAAACCATGTGACGTGGCCCTCTGGCCGGACTGGGCACCAATAGTCCGGCCAGGGATTTTAATAGAGTCCGGCCAAGCTGCCAGACACCCTGAGCAAACCCTAGCTGGCCGGACCCATATCCAATGGTCCGGCCAGTGGACTCCTTGAGTCCGGCCACTACGAAACAGCTCCAAATGATTTTTCAATTGTTCCATCACTTCACCCCTGTGTCCAATTGCTATCTCCAAGGTGTTACAACACTTGAGCACTTGAGTTAGCATTTTTCAAAACATTTTCAAGGGTAAGTTGAGCTCTCACTAGGTTCATTCATTTTAATTCAAGTTAATATGCAATGCAACCTAGTGGCACAAGATAACCGTGTGTGGAAACGATTTTCCCCTCTTGATAGTACGGCTATCTATCCTAAATACACTCACACCCTCTATGGTGTCTTGAGTGCCAAAACAAAAGAGCCTATCAATTACACCTTTGCCTTGAGCTCTTTTATTTTTCTCTTTCTTCTTTTCTTCATGTGAAGCCATGGATCACCACTTGATCACACTTGATCATCTCACATCCATCATCACGCTTCACTTGTGCCATGGACCACCTTTTGCTAATCAATCACTTAAACGTTAGTCCAATGAATTTCATAAATTATCCAAAACCAAACTTGGGCTTTCATACTGGCGCTCAGCAGCGAGCCAACGACCAACCTGCAGTTCATTTAGAATTTCCTGATGTAGCATTTGGTGGACAATATGTTTAGGCTAAACTCAACTCTTTTTTGTTCCATTTTCTACCTCTGCAACCATATAGAGATTCTAGCTGTACATTAAACTATAAATTTTAGAAATTTCTCCAACTCTAAAATTTACCACTTGATATTATGTCTGGAATATTGGGTCTTTGCTTCTTCCATTGTTTCATCCATATAGGAAATGCAATACTGTTTCACTTTGATCTTGTGAGTAATTAGTTCATTTTTCATGTTGTGTGTGCAGATTAGTTAACCCTAGAGGCTCATCCATGATGTCCAGATTTTGGACACAGTCTGTCCTGCTCCTCCCTTCTTTTTTCTCCCCTTCTCTTGGTGTTGTTTACCCTCTGAGCACAGTTCGCATTTTGAAGCAATGCTACCTGTAGAAATTCAAAATGATTCAGAAAAAGGCAATTAAGCATTGGCCATTGGAATCCTTAATTACTTCATGCATCACATAGCTCCTTTTGTTGGATTTGATACAATATCAGTGCAGAAGGATTCATATATAGTTCTGAGCATGTAACTTCCTTCTTGGTTTATATTAGGATGCCTGAACTAACTTGTTATATACAACCTTTGTTCTGAACTGATTATACCAGGTAAGAATCAACAAGCTTTGTCTGCATTATGATTGTCTGTTCTTGCCTTTCTCCCCTCCTTTCATCAGTAAGATAGTGATATTTTCCAAACGTACTGTAAATATACATTGAAATGTATGGTACATGTTTTTTCATTTCAGTAGTCATTATATGCATTGCAGAATTATCTCGTGGACTCAACAAAACATTTCATTCATTCAAGCACTACGTGTACCATTATTGTTGGAATCAGTGTCATTTTTTCATTTTTGTTTTCGGAATCAGCCATCTGTTATGAATTATCTCATGACACCAACCAAACTGCAAGCATAAGGTAATCCACCTGCTATATCTAATGTCATTAAATCTGTATGGCTTACTCTGTCATTAGTCATGAAACTTCTTTTTAATGTTTTCTTTTGTTGTGCTTCTTTTGACAGGTGAAGCATTTGGCGGTCATTAGAGGGGTGATAGAAGGGAGATGGATATGTTAGCTTTGTTTTTTCTCACATATTGTATTGTTAATGATAAAAAAGTAATACAATTTGGCCTATCAGCTATTGGAATTCCGATATTTATGATCCTGTGAAGGTGTTTTTATCTGCTGTAAATTGCATGTGATTTTATGTAATACTATACTTTTGCCTTGAGCCCTTTTATTTCTCTTTCTTCTTTTCTTCTAATGAAGGCATAGATCATCTTATGATCAAACATTTGATTATCACGTGTCCATCACCATGCTTCACCTTTCACCATAGATCACCTTTTGCTAATCAATACTTATGACAAAGGTTAGTCCACATAGGTTTAATCAATTACTCAAAACCAAACTAGGGCTTTCAGTTGTGGAATGAGTTTCGTCATTAATCTACGTTTTAAACTCCATGCATGTCAACATTTACTTTAGCAAATGTATTTTTTTGGGTGTATCTAAACATGGCCTTAGAGTGAATCCGGTGCATTGGTTTTAAAGATTTATTTTTCTTTGGTGCATTATCCTAGCTACCATCATGCAGGCATATTGGCTGAGCTTAAGATTTTATAAAACTCATTCATATAACAATAATTGAAGCTCCAAATGCCATGAGATCATTTTTTTTTATCTTTGTGCTGTTATGCTCTACCCCCTCCATATCAAATTATAAGTCATTCCAAGAATATTAGAGAGTAGGTTTGATCAAATTTATATAATAAGATAATAATAAACATGGAAACGTATCCTATGCAAACTAGACTCATGTGCAAACTATGCAAACTCTAATGAAGACCACAAAAATCTAATCTGATGGCTGGTAATTTTAGCACTCAAACCCTCTCACTCATCCTATCCGGTTGTTGCAAAACACCCCCATGAGTGGAGGGGTTTAAGTGTCAAAATTATCAGCCATCAGATTAGATTCTTGTGGTCTTAATTAGAGTTTGCATATGATACGTTCTCTAATAACATTTATGACATCAACTAAGTATCATTAGATTCACTATTAGTTAGTTATATTTTTATAGTATACGTATTTGATGTCTTAAACCTTCATGTTTCTTTTTATAATTTTGATCAAACTTCAAATTCTAACTCTCCAAGATTCTTGAAATGACTTCCAATTTGGGATGGAGGGAGTACTTGTTAAAAACATGTGCATTTATTACTGTTCTTGAGATTTATGAAAACATTAAATATAATTATCTTGTTTTATTTTTTTAGATAGAAAAGGAGGTTTCACTCACTTTATATTGCGTAAAGCAACAAGCATACAATGTAGGTTTAATTTAACATAGAGCAGGTTCTCAGATCTAACTAAACCACTGTCCACAAGCAGATTATTATAGGCATAGCTCCAATCAACTAATCCTGGTAAGTATATGTCTTCACTTCGAGTCAAACTTGAATCGATGTAGGTCCCCCTCCAAAGGCCGAACTTTCGATTGTTCCAAACCTGATGTTGTGTGTGGTTCCATAGCCTCCCTCTAACCAATCCGAGGTGGATGAGTTCCCAATGTACCTCTGACTTGAACATCGCTATCCATCTTCTCAACATTCTGGTAGTTCCCAATGTTTTCGATTGTTCCAAACCTGATGGTGTGTGTGGTTCCATAGCATCCCTCCAACCAATCGATTGTTCCAAACCTGATGGTGTGTGTGGTTCCATAGCATCCCTCCAACCATTCTGAGGTCGTTGAGTTCCCAATGTCACAAACTCCACCGGTACTTGTATCTCTGACTTGAACATGGCCAGCTATCTTCTCAGCATTCTGGTAGTTCCCAATGTCAATCTTTTCTTTCCCATCCATGTAGATCCCTGAAAACACAGATCATTGCATAATTTTTAGACACCACAACACCACTGAAACAATAGTGTTTGTAACTGAATGCTTCTTGTTAATGCTCCAAAAATGAGCAATTGACTCAAAGTCATGACCCAAGTTTCTCAATAGAACATTTCACACTAGCTATATTCCAGATTCTCCCCACAACATAGCATGTGAAAAAACAAATGAGAGGTCGATTCTAGTACTGAGGTGTACTGAGGTCTGAGCACTTTTAGCAAATTTTTCCTTCCCTGGTTAGCAATCTATTTTTATAAAGCAACCAAAGAAACATATTTAACTTATTTAATGTGAAACATAAATTATACATTGCTCTAAAATTGCAAAATCCTAAAAAACCAGTGTTTTAAAGGCGTCGCCTAGGCATCCAGGCGTACCCTGCTCGCCTTGGGAAACAGTGGTGCCTTGTCGCCTAGGCATGGCCTAGACGCCGCCTAGGCATGGAGGCAACCCACCACTCACCTGGATGCCTTGTCAGCTTTAAAACACTGAAAAAAAAACTTTTATTGTTTCCTTCTGTTTGTATTCAGTAAGCAAATGAACCATCATCAACCTTAGGGGAATACATGTCATTTTTCACTCATGACAGGCAAAAGGTTAGGATCAAAACATCCTACTTCTTGTAGCAGTAGCTTCTCAGAAGTCTGCTTCCCAGAAAAGTGAAACTCAGAAACATGGTTCCAAACAGCACTAGTTAGTGCAAGCAAGATTTCAGCTTATATAGTTAAAAGGAATAATTGACAGATCATGAGGCGTTAACTGCATTATTTGGACGATATCATGACCAGTGTATAGACATGCATGAACTATAAATGTGAGAAAACGAAGAGGATTGTGTGGCCGTGTCGACCAAAAACTACTTGTATATGTTGCCACAAGAGAGAAGCTAGTGTACGTTTGTGATAAACACTTGAGAGTGAGAAAGAGTAATTTCCAACTCTAGGTATAAGACAGCTTCCCTTATGAATCGTGCTGGTCGGTTCATCACTTTGTGAGTGGTCTTGACTGTCATCCCTATTTAACTTTGGGTTGGTCCAGAAAAAAAAACAAATATTGGCAATTGTCTGGTCTCTTAGGATACTTGTAAGTGGCCACTTCATTATGGAGGACTTGACATACATAATCTAGAAATCTTATGTTGGTCCCTTCGTATCTGCTGTCTTTGGCCTGACAAAACCAATTCCTCTTGCCCGTGGGCTGGTCTCAGGTGCCACAAATTGCTCACGCCTTTTTCAGCGTGACAGTTGAAACTTTTTTTTTTCTGTGACTAGTTGAAACTTCTGTTGGTAATGGGCAAAATACATTGTGCTGGATGGATAGATGGCTGGGTGGAAAAATCATGGCTCAATTGGCACCTAATCTTTTCTAGGCTATTCCTTAGAGGATCATCAAGCGACATACAATCGCTGGAGCCCTAGTTGCCCATTGTTAGGTAGCTGACATAAGAGGAGCTCTCTCTGAATATTTCCTCTTATGTGACTCGGTGGAAGGTTTTTCGCTGTAGCAGTTTCTAATCAGCATGTTTGAAGTTTGAACCATTCTTGGCTCCAACCGCTTGCTCCTTGAAAATGATTTTGGAAATCTTGGGCTCCTCTTCGCTGCAAGCTCTTCATTTGGCTCGCAGTAAAGAACCATTCTTGGACCGCAGACCGGCTAGCTATAAGAGGACTCTCCCACCTGGCTGCTTGCCCTATCTATGGTCAAGAGGACACTGTACAAGACGTATTGGTTTCACGCATTTTTGCCTGGCAAATCTGGTTCGTCATTTTGCAGAAAATTGCTTGGCTTCCGTTGCGCCCCAACCATCAACTCGCAGATTCTCAAGTTGGTGGTACCAAGCAGTTAAAAAGGTGACAGAGGACTATAAAAAGGGGTTCAATCGCTGGCAATTTTGGTGGCTTGGGAATTCTAGAAGGATACAAACGGCTGTGTGTTTAACGGGTCTACTCCAAGCATTACAACATTGTTGCGAGTGTCACTTATGAGTGCATTCTTTGGTGCTCAGCTAGAGCAAAGAGCCTCCAGGAGCTTCTTGGAAGGTCTTTTGAGAGGGGCTCAGGATCATAGTGTGGTAGCTCTGGTCATGTTGTTTTCGGTCTTTACTCTGTGTTTGTTCTAGTCTTCTGGAGTGTTGTGGATGTTTGAGTGTCGCTGGGGACTTCTTCCCGTGTTACCTTTCTTTTTATTGAAATGATACACAAGTCTCATGCGTGCTGAAGAAAAAAGAGCATGAAACTCCTGAGTTTTGTGCACTTTGTAGAGTAGGTAGTTCAGTCATGACGTTCCCAGGCAGCGTTGTGAGCACAGCCTCTATAAGAAGAAGACACAATGGTGCCATGAGAACATAGTGCTTCTGTGTCATAAAAGATGGCAGCTTTGCGAGGCTACTAGGTGAGGACCGTCAGTACGAGCTGCACACAGGACTATGCCCAACAGGTGGCAATTCAGCTGGTAGTTCAGAAGAAAATAGGGGCATGTGTAGATGCAATAGAAATAAGGATTTGTATGCCCATCTTCTTACCAGCTCCACCATGAGTATTGGCATGGTGTAGACGAATCATTGGTGATGACCAAATTGGCAGTAATGAGGGGCAGTACAAAAAGGTATTTGATCTAGATCTTTAGATGCCAAGAAAGAAGACTAAAGTTGAGAAACCAGCTAATGTGAAGCTCTTGAAGGAAGAGATAATTAATCTAAACAATGATAATCCTATGTTTATCCATTTTTGCATGACAACAAGAACCCTGTGATTGCAGTCAAGAAACATTTGAGAGCAAGACAGTGTTTGTTCTAGCTAAATAGCTCTAGACCGATTAAAAAAAGAAGATGACTGAACTTCAATATCCTAAATTAAGTCACATGGCAGCATACTCCTATATCGACATTACTGCAACTAGAGGTTTGCAAATAACGTGCACACGTTCCTTTTTTTTTTGGTCATAACAGCAAACATAAATGACAAGCAGAGCACTCAGTCATCACAATAAAGGAATGGTAGACAGCGTAAGTACCTGTAGTCTTGATATGTTTGGAGATCCCAGTGGCAAGGCAGCACCGCAGGTAACAGGTAATCTTTTTGCTATCAAGCTTGGCCAATCCACACAGCATATTCCTCTTCACATCAACTGCTGTCACCAGTTTTGTCTTATCCTTTCCCATTGTGGTGGCCTTGGTCAACAGGTAAACAACATCACCATCCATGCTCATGGTGGGGTAAGCCATGAGCAGGCTTCCCAAGGACAAGGTTGCCTCTGATGCCTCCTTGTGACTGCTGCTCAGCTTATGCAGCAGCTCATAATCTTCTGGCTTGATGTCAACATGGAGGTTGGCCATATCAGCAGTACAGTCACAGTGCCAGTCCTCCCACGTAGTCACTGGGATTGGCATGCTCCATACGGTGACCTTCCAGTTACCTGGGACCAATTTGCATTCCTGCTGTGAAAGGAATTCTCTAAGGCGCAGCCATTCCAGGTAAGTACGAGGCCTAACAGCACCAGTTGTCACCATTTTTGGTGGAACGATTTCCATTTCAACATACTTGATGCAGTCCCTGCATTGGCTGACAGTGACATCGCGGCAATAGTCTGCAGAGGAATTGAGGAAGCATTTCCGATTGCCTTTGCCTGGCAACGGAAATGGCATGTCCCGGAGCTTGGGGCTCTCCTCAAGCACATCACAAAGGATGATGCCACGCCAGAGATCAACCCATCCAACCATGCCTTTAGGACCTCCGAGGATGATCACCTTGGTTGTTACATGGTACATGAACCTTTTAGCCGTATCAGGGATCGGGCAGATCCTGTCCCTCAGTGGCTCCTCCACAGATAGCACCTGGTAGTTCCAACTCCCTTGCCCCCCATCTGGTTTGGAGCGGTACAGTTGCAGCCCGAAGGAGGTCATACCGCCACCAGAGATCTTCAGACCGACCACAACGTACTGCTTACCATCAGCGCAGCTCATTACGGCGATCTCGCTGTCTGCCAAGCAAGAATACGGCGATTTCGGGATCAGATCCAGCTTCGGATGCTGAGGGTGTGCCCTGTAGACGAAGTAGTCGTTTTCACGATACGATAACTTGCCCATGGTGTTGACAGGGACGCGGAACAGGACGAGATCGGCGTCCGCGGCGATGGCTTTGGGGACCAGAGCGGAGTCGTCGCGTACCATCGCCTGCAGAGCCGGGCAGTGGACGGAGAAGTAGGACAGGTCTGGCGGGCGCGCGATGCAAAAGGTCGCCTCGATGGGATGGCCGGTGCTCGTCTTGGAACTTGCAGTGGAGGCGTTCCTGATGGCGTTGCTGTAGGCACGGATGTCGAGCAGAACGCAGCTGGAGGCGTTCCTGTCAGGGCTCGCAGAGGAGCCGCCGGGAGCCATAGCGTCCGATCGATCCATCTAAGATCCAGTCGGAGGAGTCGATCTCGGCGAGTGGTTCCTTCAAGCTTTGTGGATTGGATTTTGTTTTTTCCCTTGGATTTGATTACGCTCCCCGGAGGCGCAAGCCGCCGGAGATTTTGTGTCTAGGGCTAGAGGAATTGGGGGTGAACAAAGCTTTGGCCCTCCCCGCTCCACTAATCAATTTTGGGACCCCCCCCCCCCCCCCCCGCGCGCTCGCGTACTACCGACTCCGACCGTGCGATTGGACACCGCACGGTCGCGATCCGGTGGTGCTCGCGTGAAACTTCTTTTTCGGATCCGTGCGAGCGGACCCGCGCGCTCGTGTGAATTTTTTTTCCCCTTTTTCTCAATTTTCTTTTTCTGATCTTTTTTTCTCCCGATCCTTTTTTTCTCGATTTCCTTTTTACGATTTTACTTTCATACGTACTCGCCTAGCAGTTAAAGAAACATTCACAAACTATAAAATCATATAAAAAATCTATATCTATATCTATACCTACCTAATAATAATAAAGAGGCAAAATTTCAGCCACTTTTTTGTCTGGTCTGTTTTTTCGTCTGGTCTACTTATATTGACCAACTAGGATTCTCGTAAGATTAGTGGACCGATATGGGACTAATAGGATGTTACTGATACCTGTTCGTTTGTTTATCCCGCAAGGATATGATGAGCTCGATCCAAAAAGAAAAGGCCCACGGTTCTTGACCGCTGGAATTTCGTCTCGGCCCGGTCCTCTTTGCAACGAAATCGGCCCGAACTTGAAGGCTCAGTCTCGGTAGCCCACGAGACCTCAACGGCAGTAGAGCGGAGACGAGCGCTCGTTTAGTTTTGGTCTGGGCGTTTAGCACCACCTCACCAGCTGAAGGCGGACGAGTCACGAGCTCACGCTATAAGAAGAGCGCCCCGTGCCCCGTTGCTCCATATTTACCTGAACGGGGTCGACGTGAGATCATTAAGGCTCGTGTACCACTGCCAAAATTAACAATTTAAACTTTGGTCTTTCTGCATTTGTTTGTTTCGGGATTTTCGGGATTGGGTCAACCTAAAAGATTTTTAGAGTCTCTTTCTTCTCCCGTTGCAACGCACGGGCATTTGTCCTAGTAATAATAATGCAACGGTTTGAACCAAGACCTCATGGTCTATGTGGGCCAGGCCGAGACCGGACCGGAGGTTTGCCCCAGCTCGCTCGCCAACTCAAGACGGCGAGCACTGCTTGACAGCCTCGCCTGGCGTGGTATGGCTCGTCGGCCTCTTCACACGAAGGTACGTTGACGCTCTCTGGCTATGTGCAGATTTCGATTGCGGAATGAAGCCGAAGCTGAAGCCGAGACCGACCCTACGGCGAAGGTGGCCTGCGACAAGCACCGAAGCCACCCTCGCCGCCCTCGTGCCCGCTGCCCGTCGTGAAGGTCGCCATGCCACGTCGGCACGGAGTGGTTGAGATCGCAAGGTGTTTTGACTTTGTTACCCATCCCTGCTAAGCCGAGGGTGGGCCTATGTAATAGTGTTTTGGTAATTTAGCTCGGTTCAGGGATTGGGGCTATAAATACCTCGAGGCGAGCATCCTGTATCGGATGATGAATGACAGGCAATTAGTGCTTTTTGTCCACTGCGCTTACCCTTTTGACCCTCGTCATTGCACCTTCGCTCCCGTCTCCATTTTCCGACTGTTTGGCCCCTCACGACTCCCCTAGTGCTCTGCACGACGGCTGGATAGCGAGTTGGCGCCGACCGTGGGGATCCCAGCCCCACTACATTTCCATTCCTTTCGTCATCTCTGATGGCACCTAAAACACGCGCGAGCGGACCCGCGCGGATCCATGCGGGCGGGGTCCGCCCGCTCGTGTGAATTTTTTCCTTTTTTCTTTTTTCTCGATTTTCTTTTTCTGATCTTTTTTCTCCCGATCCTTTTTTCTCGATTTTCTTTTTTCTGATTTCCTTTTTACGATTTTATTTTCATGCTCGCCTTAAAGAAACATTCACAAACCATAAAATCATAAAAAAATAATAATGCAACGGTTTCAACCCAAGACCTCATGGTCTACAATGTCATTATCAACCACTATAGCATATTAATGTTTGTGCAAGAGTGATCGAACAAAAGGCTAATATAAAAAATAGTTTGTTAAGTCAAGTAATATTTATATTAGTAAATGTATCAGATCATTTAAGTAAAAAAGCATCTCACCATTATAAAAATGTCGGTGTTTCGATCCCGGGGGTCTGACACCAACGAGTAATATGATCGCGTGCTCTCTTCCCTGGATGGTGATGCAAGATGACACAAGGATTTATCCTGGTTCGGGCAAAGAAGGCCCTACGTCCAGCGGGGGAGGAGGTTCTTGTATTACTTGCACCTAAGTGCTTGTACAGGGGCAATACAAGCTCAGAGAGCGTGGACCGGAGTCCAAACTCGTGTATGGGTGTGGTGGACTCGTGTGACCGTGTTCTGTCTCTTGTGCATGAAGGGCCCCGGTGTCCTCTTTTATAGAGCAAGAGGAGGCCAGGGTTACATAGGGGTGATACAGGAGTCTGGGCGTTCGGTGCCTAACACGACGGAGGGTAGGAACTCTGTCTTGTCCGGGTCACTGGAGCCAACGTGGAAGTTGTTGTTGAGGCGTCCTTGAAGCGTGGCTTCCATCCTGTGTGTAGACGTGGAGACGCGGTGACGTGGAGGTCGTGCAACGCCCATCCCGGTTCGTACAGGACGTGACAGGGTTCCTCCGGGTCCTGGGGTACCCGTCCTCCAATGGCATGAAAGCAATTAGGGCTCGAGGGGCGCAGGGCCGACCTCGAGGTGGTGCCTACGGAGGGGCTCGAGCTCCCGCAAGTATGGGCAAGCCTCGGGAGACCTGGCCGTACCGCGGGAATCCGGGTCTCAAGACATGACTCGGTCGTGCAACAGTGTAGGGTATGGCTGAATAGTGCGGTACTTGTGTCTTTTTGCCCATGCCTGTGGTAAAAACGAGGTTTGACTCAGGCCCTGGTTTACCGCAGCGCACGTCATGTGCGAAGGGATGTGACCGGAGTAGGTGGTCGCATTAAATGCGCAGCATGGGATTGGCATCCGATGTCTGGCGCCGCTCGAGGGAGGTGCGATGTGTCTCGGGAGGTAGATTGCCGTGTTAGGGGTGCTCGAGGTCCCCGCGCGTGGGGTCTCGAGGAGCAGTGTATGGCTGCAGCGGGCTCGAGGCCTATGTGCCAGGGCTCGAGAGGTAGGCTGCCACGAGGCGGGCAGTAAGGCTTTGACGGGCCCGGGCTCTCTGGTGACGGGCCGACGCTGTAGGCCTCGAGGGGTTGGCTTTTTAGAAGGTTAGACTTGCTAGGTTTCTTATTAATTGGTGTTCTAGGTTTAACCTATTTGTTTTGTGTTGATTGGGGGTACCCCTTTGGTGTTCCCCCGACAGTAGCCCCCGAGCCCTTGTTTGAGTGCTGGCACTCGAGCAGGGGCTCCTAACCGGGACCCTGAGGGTTAACTAGCTCGTTCTCGAGGGTTTGGTTGTCTTGATTCCGTGGGTGTAGCGCGAGCAACACCCGCGGGTGTAGCCCCCAAGGCCACGGGGGAGTGGTTAGGACTCCCTCATGGGCTTTTTTACGAGTGCGAGTGTTAGTTGCGTTTTTTAGGTTTGGGAGTGTCGAGCCCTCGAGTTTTTCGACCCTCTTTCGTCGAGGGGTGCCAGGCTGAATCGACCGGCCGGCTCTTCGAGCTGTCCGGTACGCTGGTTGCCCTGGCATGTCATCCCGCGAGTCCTTTCGATCGGATGCGAGGGGGATGCCTCGTACTACCACGAGTGGGCGAGTATCGAGGTTCCCGGTGAGCTGATAAGGGGGAATCCAAGTGAGACCTCGTGCCCCGTTCGATAGGGTCGACTGAAGCCCGGAGGCGATCTCATGAAGCATGGGCGTTCGGTCTGCAGGAATGTCGGGTCCATTCGATAGGACCCGGTGGCTCGATGCCTCCCTCCGAGGGGATCTCACTGCATGTCGTGCGCCCTGCCTTGGATACACGTGAGGGGCCTCGAGGGCCTGGCCCTCGAGCGATGCTGCGAGTGGCGCCCCTTGGTGTCCCTAACTCGGGTGCTCGAAGCCGGCTGTCGAACCCTCTTCGAGGGCCAACCTTCGCTGATTCGAGGCTTAGATGGGTCGGGGCCCATTTTTACCTTCGTGGAGAAGTCTCCGCCGCTTGGAATCTTTCTGCCCGTCGGGCGCGCCTTTTTAGGCGAAAGCTGTCAGGGAGGGCGGCGGACGCGAAGTTGGAACAACGGTCGTGGCGGGCCCAGGTAGTGGAGCGAATGGGAAGTTGCCGCGTGTACCTGTCAATCGGCTCGAGACGTGGTTAGGCAGGCGCATTAAATGCATGCGGTTACCTTTTTTCTGCCGTGGGAAACCTCACCCGTTGGGGTTTTCTTTTATAAATAGTGAGAGAGGGGTGAGGGACTCTTCACTTTCCCTTTGCCTTAATAGCTGCCGTAGTTCTCGCGCGTCTACTCCCCGAGTCAGCGATTGGGAATCTTCCCGACCGTCTGTCCGCCGCTCAAATCCGCATCGTCGCCGCCATGGCCGCCCAGACCCCAGCGCTGCCGGCCGAAGACTGGAGCCCATCGAAGACGACGCAGCGCGAGTTGGATTCGCTGGTGGCCCAGGGGCTTCTCCGTCCCAATCCGCAGGAGGGACCCGCGTGGTGGATTGTCCCGTCGGCAGATCACCGGGAACCGCACCCGCCGGAGGGGTACGTGGTGAGCTTCACGCGCTACCACCGCATGGGGCTCGGCGTTCCGCCGAGCCGCTTTATGCGGGGGCTGGCTCACCACTTCGAGGTGGAGCCGCAACACTTCTCCCCCAACTCAATCTCGCACGCCGCCATCTTCGCCGCGGTGTGCGAGGGATATTTGAAGATCGAGCCGCACTGGGAGATGTTCGTCCACCTCTTCCGGGGCGAGCTCTTTCACAAGGCCTTGAAGCCTAGCAGGAGGCGGCTCGTGCACGTGGGCTCCCTCACCATCACTACGAGGACTGGGACCTCGTCGGCCAACATCCCCCGCGAATACCTCTGCTATAAGCTCTCAACCAACCAGGCGGGGTGGGACGACCACTGGTTTTATCTGTGGAACGAGGGCGGACTCCTTCCGCCGTACACCGGTAGGGTCATCACCAAGCGCCCGGATAAGTGGATCTGGGGCGTCGCGGCGGACAGGCAGCGCCACCTGATGCCGCTGATGAAGACGATGCGGTCGCTGGTGGAGGACAAGAAGCTGACCGTCCAGGCAGTCATTTGGGCGTTCCATCAGCGGAGGGTCCTTCCTCTGGCGGACCGCCCCCTTCTCATGCACGAGATGGGGCCGGACGCCCCGCTCGAGGTGCTGAACAGGTCGAGGATGGCCGAGGAGAGGCTGCCTCGGAGCAAGGGCGTCTCCCGGGTGTCGATCACGATCCACGGGCCGTTCGTCCCCGAGGACACCAACCTGATCGCCATGGCACCCGACGCGGGGTGTCTCGACCTGGTAAGTCCTTCTCGAGCTAGGCTGTCTCGAGCCTCCCCTCCTTTCATTCTTCTTCGAACCTTGTATATTCTTCTTGTGGTTTTTCTCATCAAGTTTCTTCCTTGCAGGGGGCGTTTACATGTCGCGCGTCGAGGCCCCCGGTGAGGGAGGATGCCGCGGATATACAGGTGAGGCGCCTCTCTGCTCAGAAAGATAAGGAGAGCAAGGATGCCAAGAAGAAGAAGGAGAAAGAGAAGAACTTGCGTCGAGCGGATCGAGAGCAGAGGCTTGCGAGGGCTCGCCGTAACCGGCAGCCTGGGGAGGAGTCCCCCGAGCTCAGCTCCACGAGCTCGGAGGAGAAGGATGACGATGAGGAAGAGAGCGATGATGAGGGGATGGATGCGCGTCTGAGGCGCGCGGGGGTCGTCGACGTCAGGACTGACCGCTCCACTGTGCAGGAGAATGTCTTGGAGATCCCTCTGGCGAAGGCGTCGCGCGGGACACTGCAGAGGAAGGCCACGCCAAGCTCCGCCTCGTCGGAGGCCCAGGGCACGTCGAGCCTCATGCCGGATGTGCCCCCCGCCGTGAAGAAACCTCGAACTCGGAGCGCCACCGCCACGGCGCAGAAGGAGGCTGCAACTGCGTCGACCCAGGCGGGGGGCCACGAGAAGGGCCGGTCTTCGAGGAGCGGTCATCACGCCGGGAGGGACTCCGGGCCTGACTGTCGCGAGTCGTCTAGGACGACGTCGAGCCCGCGGAGGAGCGGGCAACATGAGGGGGGGGGGGGGTCGAGCCCCCGCCACCACGACCGTCGGGGGGAGCCCTCGATCGTCTCGTGACCAGAGTCGCGAGCGACCTCGGAGTTCGTCGCCGCACCACCGCCGGGACAAGGAGGCAGACGTGGGGGGCGCGACCGCCAGCGCGAGCGCCGGAGCAGGTCCCGGAGCCCGCGCAGGGGAGGGCGCCAAGAGGACCATTCGAAGGAGACACGGTCGCCCCCCCAGGGACAAGGGGCAGAAGGAGGGCTCCCCATCGAGGTCGAGCCACGGGAAGCACCGGGAGCCCTCCCCCCATCCGAGCCACATGGAGACGGCTCGGGGGCATGGCTCGAGCCATGGGTCGGGCTTGAAGCCCCCGAGTGAATCTGGCGGCTCAGGGAAGAAGCCCCGCCGTCACTTTGGGTAAGTAACGTTTTTCAATTTCGTTGGTAGTAAAGTTTTACCTTTTTACCTTTGGTGATGTGTGCCGTTTCTGGTTTGTCCAGGGAGAAGCGCTCCCGGTAGGAGGCGGACCCTGCGGCATCCAAGCGGGCCAAGACCTCGAGCTCTGCTGAGGTCTAAGCGCCTCGAGGTATGGCTCCTTCTTCCGCTGAAGAGGCCGCTTGGCTGGTAAGGGCTCGAGCTGCCATGGCTCGGGGAAGTCAGATGGCCATCGCGGATCTTGGTGAGGCCAATGCCGTCGACCACGGGGGTCGAGGCTTTTTCTTGATTCTGACGATGTTGTTCTCTTTTTCAGCAGGAACCGCGGCTCCTGGCACCGAGCCTGCCGCTGCCGCGTTCACCACGGTACCACCACCACCACCTCCTCCTCCTCCTCCTCCTCCTCCTCTGGTGGTGCCTACCGAGAGGGCCACCCCTCCCCCCATCACGACGGCCATTTTAGGGGGAGCACCGGAGACAAGCACGGCTCCATCGACGTCCGGGGCTGAAGAGGCTGCGACCCTCGAGGTCCCAATCGACGCGAGCCGGCCCGCAGAGAAGGGGAAGGAGGGAGAGGCGTCGGTGGAGAAGGTGCCGACGGTGGAGGAGCTCCTGGACGAGCTGGAGCAGGAGCCGTCCCCAGTCGAGGGCTCAACGCTGGTGGAGGCGCTCGAGGCACCGGCCGGGGACGACAAGACGCCGGAAGACCCAGCGGGGGAAGAGAGCCTGGGGACGAGCCACCCCTCGAGCGTCCTGCTACCGCTCGAGTCCCTGCCTCTACACGAGGCCGCACCCTCACCTCGGGAGGTTACGGAGCAGTAGGAGGAGACGGCGGAGGGGCGGAGAGAGCCGCAGCCTATCCCGCCGGTCGGTGGGCCGCAGCTGGCGCTGCTCGAGCCGGAGGGGGAGAGCCCGCCCATCATCGAGATCGATCGACCGGTGTGGCCGTTTCCCGACGCACCGAGCCCGTCCCGAGCCATGATCCCCGTTGAGCGATCGGCTCAGCAGGGGGCCTCGCGGGAGGCGCGGTCGATCTTCAGGGAGGTGACCGAGCTCATGGTGGAGGCGGAGCGGTCCTTCTTGGAGGAGACTGACAAGTCCGCGCGGGTGGCGGCCGCCCTCGCGAGGGCGGAGGAGGAGCTCCAGGAGCTCCGCGCTGAGCTGGGCCGGAGCGCACAGATGGCGAGCCGGCTCAACGAGGCACAGGCGGAGACCCAGGCGGTGTCGACGGAAGTTATAGCATGTTTTACCTTATCAAAATACCGTCAACAGGCCTCGGTTTCAAGGAAGAATAGCATATCATGTGCATATTTATCACTAATAAGTTCCACTTGTACTCTTAGCTTGTGAACTTGTAGGAGATGGCAAAATGAACAAAATGAGGCCAGGTGGGCCCACCAAGAGGGTCGGCCGACCCCACCATTGGGCCACCTCGGCTATGGTGACATGGCATGATCCAAGAGAAGCATGTTCAAGCCAATATCAACGATTGGATCAAGCATGTGCTTTTGCTCAATGGTGCAAGATGAGAAGCACATGGATCCATGGGCCCACAAAGGAAGCAAACCGACCAACCCAAGGCCAAACCAAGCTCCACCACACTCTATGACATGTGGGCCATGCTTCTAGAAGAAGGAGGGAGTCCCCACCTGCCATAGGGGGGTCGGCCGACCCCTACATGGTGGCCTAGGGGCGTCCTCCCCCTCCACCACCATGTGCATGCCACCATGCAAAGAAGCACATGCTTAATTCTTCTCCACCATTGATCTCAAGGAGGTTACGATCCAAGGGCTCTCATCCATCATCACGCGGATCGCTGACGTGGCACATTGAGTGGTTCTCATTCATCCCCTAGGACTATAAATACCCCCTCACCCCTCTCATTCTAGACACACCACAAGGAGGAGCTCTCCACTCTCTCTCAAGATGTAGTACTAGTAGTAGTGCTTGGAGTTAGAGTGAGTCTCTGGTCTTCAGCTCTAGTCTTCCGGGAAGGTCTGGTATGGTTCTAGTATTCCTTTCTTTCCTTGTAAGACTTGAGTTATTTAATCTAGTTATCTTCTCTACTTTGCCTTAGTACTTTACTTTATTGCAACATGCTAGTTATGTTGTAGTGGTTGTTAGGATAGTCATAGTTATGTGATAGCGAGATAATGGTAGTATACCTTTGCGCTGGTTCACCGCCCTTAACCCGGTGCTCTAATCAGTTCCACCGGATGTCGGATTAGAGTAGTGAGATGTAGTGTAGACGTGGTGTCTAGACTATACGCTTGCCTGTGTCTGCGGCTTACTCCACGGTTTGTTTGTGGTACCTAGTAGGGGTGACAGACCTATCTAGACTTTGATTCCACCACGTGCGGGCAAGTTATTAAAACGTAGGTCTTCTTGTGCTAGGCGGCTTATTACCCTTCTCATCCCTTTCTGTTGCTAAGTGGTTTAGTGACCTGAAGTGCAATTCTGTATGAACATTGATCTTGCTTGATATAACATATCTTGCTAAGTTAGAACCATGCAAGTAGAGATAGATCTCTGGAAACCTTAGGCTCACTCGTTGTTCTCCTCGCTCGCTAGACTACTCTTTTATCTTTGTGACCTCTCCTGTGTGTGTCACTGCTCTTATCATATACATCACTTACCCCCACTGTGGTTTAGTTGGTATATTAGTTAGTGGATACATGATAGTTAGTTATCACATTCTTTAACCATTGCTTCCCTGTGGATAAATACGATACCCTGGAATACTCCTAGGTGAAATGCTACAACGGTATGTTCTGTGCGCTTGCGGAATTATCCAATAGACATAAGAAATACCAACAAGCATTTCTGGCGCCGTTGCCGGGGATAGATTCAAACTCTATTCTTGGTAGCGACGCTAAGAAATGTCAACAAGCATTTCTAGCGCCGTTGCCGGGGAAGCAATTGGTGAAAGATTTTGATACTAACTTTGATGTCTACTAATCTATGTTACCACTGGCTATTGTGGGATTACCATTGTTCTGTTGAGTGTGGAATAAACAAGACATCAACCGTCTCGACCTTCCGGTGTTTTTCCACAAGATAAAAAAAAAGAAAAAAAATCAAGGAGCCTAGGATGCCTGATCATTCATGAACCATCAACACCTTGCCATATCACAGGTGAGTATATGTATACATTCTAACCCTGTGTATTAATGAAGAGAAGGTCACCGTCAAAGACAAAATGATATCATCATGTGACGGAACAAAAGCACTCGCAATCATGTCTCAGATTGTCTGAGTCTTTCAAGGTATGTGAGACCCTACCGACAGGCAACCTTGAGTTATCCTTTTATTTATTTCATACCACTGCATGTTTGCTTGAATCATCATATATTGTTTTCTTTGGCTATGCCTACAAATTCATGCATATCATTCATTTAAATTGATTATATTTCCTTTCCAAAACCATGACATGTTTGTTTAATTGCATTCATCCATCTCATTTGCATTTTTTTCATAAAAAAATATAAAAAATGATCCTATGCTTCACCATTTATGCTCACACGTACTTTTCAATGGATCTTGTGTAGTACTTCTTGTTTCCTTTTTCTATTCTATGTATGCTTTGGTTTGGGATTACTTCGCGAGTATACTCCCAAAGGCTTTTAAATTAAGCATGGTGCTTAGGTTAACTAGCCTTCCTTAATCAAATTAAGCATGGTGCCTGGTTTGATTATTGAACTAAAAATTACTTGTATAGAATTTGGATGTATATTTGGACTAACCCCTGCAGGAAAACATCAAAATTTCGGTGGGTAAGTCATGAGATCATTCTTGGAGATGAAGCAAGGCTTGAGATTGGAATCAATGGAGAAATTCCTACTCATTGGCTCTGAAAACTAAGAGCCCTTGCCGATAGGTAATTTGAATCATGATATACGCAAGAAGGTGCAACAAGTGGAAGCAACAACCCATCAAGATGTACGAAGAGTGTCTCACAAGGCTCATAAATGGAGCATCGGCTCATGACACCAAGGTATGATGCTTGAGCCCAACCATAATCAATGCAAATGAAGGTTCTACCACGTGGACTCACCTACATGTGTCATGATTTGAACCCTCTACACAAGCCAGGTATGGATAATGACTTTGAAAATGGATTGATAATCTTTCTAGCATGCTAAAACTAGACAACTTAATTGTCTATATCCTGAATCCATTAACATTCATAATCCTACCTTGTATCTCATGCTTTTGTTGGATGCTCATGATCTATGCCGTTATGTGAGAACTTTAAAATGATGAACTAATAATGTTTTATCCTTTGCTAAAAAGAATATGTGTCTTGCCTTTAGCTTGCATGATAAATCTATGACAAGATGTCTCCCATGAAATAGGCTCTTCAGAGCAGTCTTTTCTTGTCTCTAGAGCTTCTTGTTCTCTATTCTTGCAAGTTTTGCCTTTATGCTCTATGTACCTACACTTAGAAGGTTGATAATATAAAGACACTTTATTCACACATGCTTAAAATGGACCAAACTAGTCTTTGTTTATGCTTCACCATGATTGTATAACCAAAAAAACAACTCCCGTGTGAGAGGTATTGGTTGTATAAATTATGGGGAGTAACCATTGACTTGGAGAGTGTGGAAAGGTGTACAAGTGTTTCAAGTGCAGGTATGGTGATAAAAGTAAGGCCATGGCGCAATCCAAGTCATAACATCAACACCATGTCACATTGAAAAGAGCAAGCTTGGGGGAGGAACCCCTCCCCCACTCACTATGGCAACACAAAGAGCATTGGCAAGAACCAAGCTTGGGGGAGATCCTCTCCCCCACCAAGGTAAGTCCTATATCTTAAGTTATTTACGTTTCAATTAGTTTTCTCATTGCATTTTTTTTTAAAAAAGGAAAATACCAAAAATATTTGCTTAGTATTCCCCTTAGCACATATGTCTCATATATGTCTATCTTCCCCATGGAAATGATGACTAGTTGCCTTGCTAATGTTTCTCTAGTGCCTAGTTTACAACTTAGTATTTCTCTAAGTATGGATTACTTAGCTCATTTAAACCATCATGAACCTGAAAACTTTATGGGTTGCAAGTGCTAAAACTAAGTCTAAGTTGTTGAGAGACATGATATAGTGAGACAAGAGCTGCTATAATATTGTTCTAAGCATGATAGATTACCAGAGAATTTATTCTTAAAATGATCAAAATCTTAATTGTTCCTCAATGGTGATAAATTCCTACCACAGCCATATATGCTTTACATGTTTACAAACCTTCTACATAGGCTATTTGCTTTGTATTGAGTGTTGTCGAGTCTTGTTGACCCTTGTTAAGAGACTTTTCATGCTCCTAAGATTAAGATCACGTGCACACCTCATATACATGCTGCTTCTACACTGGAAGTACACAAAAACATGCCTTTCATTTCCACCAAATAGGTTGCTTCATACTCCAAGTGTTAGGAAATCTCTCTCAATTATTTAGTAGATGAGACTCAAAAGGCTAGGCAAAATAAAGATGAAAAAAAAGATGGACAAGTGAAAGTCCATGAAAAAAAAACAAAACAAAAAAAAACAACAAAAAAAATGCTAGCCATGTCTCATTAGAAAAGAGAGAAAAAGAAAATAGAGAGATAGATCTTATCAAATAAAGAAGCAATCTAGTCCACCATACAACACACACATGCACATCTTGATCTGGGAGTATGACACTTCTCTTCAAGGATCTGAGCTTTGACTTCGCAACAAAATGCAAGTAAGTATGCCATCTTCTTTCATCTCTACCTTGAGCTACACATAAGCCTGTTTAGAAGTAGGATGAAATAAAGAAGACAACACTTATCATATGCCTTGGTGAGGAATCATACACCATTTGAGCGACATGAGAGAACCATATGAGGAACATTAAGTCTTTCTTTTGAAAAATATTGCAAAACCTCCGGTATGAAATTTGCTAAAAACAAGAAAGTTAGTGCTCAAGTCAAACTGTTCTATGTTTCAACCACCTAAGACAAAGGAAAAGCCATAAGCCCCATGGAGTACTAAGGTAATATGGGTGATTTACATAGCTAATTTTTCCATTCAAAGAGAAGAACTTTGTTGTGCACATGGTACTCTTGAAATGTGATGCATAGCAACAATACTGATCCACCGAGGCCAAGTTTGATTATTTGCTCGGGACGAGCAAAGGTTAAGCTTGGGGGATCTTGTTGACGGAAGTTATAGCATGTTTTACCCTATCAAAATACCATCAACAGGCCTCGGTTTCAAGGAAGAATAGCATATGATGAGCATATTTATCACTAATAAGTTCCACTTGTACTCTTAGCTTGTGAACTTGTAGGAGATGGCAAAATGAACAAAATGAGGCCAGGTGGGCCCACCAAGAGGGTCGGCCGACCCCACCATTGGGCCACCTCGGCTATGGTGACATGGCATGACACTACTACAAAAAAGAACTTGCGCAGCGTTGCCTAAATGGGCTCAGTGGCGGGCACAGTTTTTGCCCGCCACGGTTATTCGGTGGCCGGCCTGCAGCGGCCGGCCGCCGAAGCGCCCGCTGCGGTTAATCATTAACCGCAGCGGGCAACGTAAGGTGCCCGCTGCGGTTAATCATCTTTAACCGCAGCGGGCTTCCTTATATGCCCACTTCGGTTAATGATTAACCGCAGCGGGCTACGTAACCAGCCCGCTGCAGTTAAATAAGATTAACCGCAGCGGGCTACTTACGTTGCTCGCTTCGGTTATTCCTCGCTATTTAAGCCGCCACCGCCAGCAGAACCTGATCATCTTCTTCCTCTAGACCAAAAACGGGGGAAGAAGTTTTGCCAAATTTTTGTCCCAAATAACTTGTTTTTGAGGTTTATTTGTTTGATTTGGAGGAGAAGTACTCCACAAGAGGTACCTAGATGATCTCCACCCTCTTTCCCCTCTCTTTTTCTCTCTTTTTAGCCTCCCTTTTAGATCTAGTTTTTTGTAGGAGAGAGAAAACTGGTATTTGTTTCTCTAAGTTCATCATGGATGCATTAATTTTATTTGTCGTCGTTATTACTTTCTAATTCATCGTCTTTGTTTTTTGATTCATGATGTGTGTTATTAATTAAGGATCGCAAGTACGATGGACCGGTCGGAATGGATGTATAAGATCAATAGAGTACTTGATGTGCGGTATATCGTTGAAGTGAGAAAGTTTATTTCCGCTGCGAAAGCTGACCGTGAGAGATCGAACCAGACGACAATCATATGTCCATGTCATCGTTGCAAGAATCTGACCGCCTTCAAAGACGAAGGCACAGTGCAATCTCATTTGATTCGTTTTGGTTTCATGGATGATTACACGGTGTGGACTCATCACGGCGAGAGATTCGATCCGAGTGTCGGGGCGGCATCTGGAGTAAGCTCAGCGTCGACGGCGACGGTGAACCAAGATCCTGGAGCGCACGTCTCATCAGCAACAGTAGCGTTTGCCTTCAGTGACAGTAGTGCTCGTGACCACATCGCTGTGGAGGCAGATGTACTCCAGGATATGACAGATGATGGTGGTGGAGATGTTGAGGACGCTACAGTGCAGGACCCTGCGGATGTGCAGCTGTTTCAGGATTTAGTCAACCACATCGACGAAGACGACGTCGTGTATGGCTCCCCGAAGTGGCTGGAAAATTTCAGAGAGATGAAGCAGGCGTCACTTGATCCTTTATATAAGGATGGCGAGGAATGTCTGAAGGATTGCACGGTGCTCCGTTTCAACCTCCACATGTTGATGATGAAGGCTCGGCATGGGTGGTCAGACACTAGCTTTGATGAGCTGTTAGGTTACCTTGGTAAAACATTCCCGACGAGTAACAAGATCCCAGCAAATACGTATCGGGCGAAGAAGCTTATCCGGCCAGTGGCGATGAAGCTTAGAAAGTTCGATGCCTGCCCTAACCACTGCATCCTCTATCGGGGCATAAAGTTTGAGAATTTGACGAGCTATCCGCACTGTGGCGCCAGTCGCTACAAGAGAAATGCTGGCTGTCGCGTGGATGCAGACGACGATGAGGCCTTGCGAGGTGGTCAGAGGAAGAAGAAGAAGGGTGTCAAGAAGAGCAATGTTGCAGCCAATCGCATCTCGGCTCATCAGCAGTACGAGGAAGAAGAGGGTTACACGTTGAGGAGAAGTCCGGCACTGTCGGTGTGGTACATGCCAGTGATCGACCGCCTCCGTGCGCTATTTGGGAACCCAGAGGACGCGAAGCTCATGTCCTGGCATGCATCAGCTGACCGCTTGAAGGACGATGGCATGCTGCGGCACCCCTCCGATGGCCAGCAGTGGAAAGATTTCGACAAGGCCTACCCGCAATTTGGCAAAGATCCCAGGAACGTTCGGTTCGCGCTGAGCACCGATGGGATGAATCCATTCG
This sequence comes from Coix lacryma-jobi var. lacryma-jobi, assembly GCA_009763385.1. NCBI lineage: Eukaryota > Viridiplantae > Streptophyta > Magnoliopsida > Poales > Poaceae > Coix > Coix lacryma-jobi. The sequence goes on along the minus strand of CM019824.1, from coordinate 33,574,602 downwards.
GCGAGCTGAGCAGCTCCCACAGCACCTGGCCGGTCGTACTGACCATCTACAACCTACCTCCCCATCTGTGTCAGAGGCGCAGGTATCTTCTGTTGACCATGCTTATCTCGGGACCGAAGCAGCCCGACAATGATATCGATGTTTTCCTGGAGCCGGTAATGGAGGAAATGAAGGAGCTATTTGATATTGGGGTCGAGATGGTGGATGCGTCCCTCAAGGAGAAGTTCACCCTAAAAGCCATCATCTTTGTCACCATCACCGACTACCCCGGCCTCTTCTCACTGTCGGGGCAGATCAAAGGGAAGACCGGCTGCGTAATGTGCATCGACGAGACATGCTACACTTACCTCAAGGGATCAAACAAGATGGTGTACATGAGGCACAGACGGTTCCTTCCAAAAAGGCACAGATATAGAAGAAGTGTCATGAATCAATTGTTCGATGATCAGGGCGAGCCACAGGGTGAACCACCGGCGCAGACTAGTTGGGGGCCAAAGGTGTATGAGATGGTGAAGGGTATTGATCAGATCGAGTTTGGGAAGAAGAAGAAGCCACCAGAGGAGGGGACAAAACAAACGAGGAAGCGAAAGCGAGACGCGACGGAGGAAGCGTCACAGGTCCCCTCTGTTCCTTTCAAGAAGAGGTCGATTTTCTTCGAGTACCTGTCATATTGGAAGACACTGAAAACACCCCATGCCATTGACTGTATGCATCTCGAGAAGAACGTCTTTGATAGCACGATCGGTGTCCTGCTGGACATCCCGGGAAAGACGAAGGATGGTCTGAAGTCACGGACGGATCTTCTCAACCAGGGCATCAGGCAGGACCTTCACCCTGGTTCACCTCATAATGGTAAAGTCGATCTTCCAGGTGCGGCCTACAACCTAAGGCTTGGCGAGAAGACTGCTATGCTCAACCTTCTCAAGGGTATCAAGGTGCCTACCGGTTTCTATTCCAACATTAAAAGCCCCGTCTCCTTAAAAGACCTCACATTGACTGGCTACAACGCACATGACTGCCACATCATGCTGACGGTGTTCCTTCCAATTGTGATAAGGGTTATCGGTCCAGAGTACGTGAAGATGGTGGTGACTCGGATATCATACTTCTTTAACCGCATCACGCAGAAGGTCATCGATAAGGCTGACCTCCCTGCCCTTAAGGACTTCATCGCGGAGACCCTTTTCCAGCTTGAGATGTGCTTTCCCCCATCATATTTTGATATTATGGTACACCTAATGATACACATGGTGGATCAGATCGAGCAACTAGGCCCCGTGTACCTACACGAGATGTGGACGTACGAGCGGTTCATGTCCACCCTCAACAGATATGTTCATAACCGTGCTCACCCGGAGGGCTCTATGATCGAGGCGTACACAACCGAAGAGGCAGTGAACTGGTGTATGAGGTACATAAAAGATGGGAGGGTTATTGGGTTGCCTGTCCATCAGCACGAGGGCAGAACCGCGGGCATGGGGTGCACGGGCCGAAAAGTTCGCACGGATATACCATACAAGGAGATTGAACAAGCTCATTACAACATCCTTCATCAGTTGATGAGCATGGAGAAATATGTCGAGAGGCACATAGAAGAGATCCGCGCCGCTAATGACGGACAACACACAGAGGCATGGGTCCAGAATGAGCACAGGAACAGTTTCATAGATTGGCTCAAAGAGCAACACGTACCCCTAGAAAGATGCCCTGATGATGAAGATACAGAGACCGTGCAGAAGCTTCTGCAAGGCCCGTCAAGCCAAATCACGACGTGGCAAGGGTACGATGTGAAGGGGTATAGGTTCCACACGAAAGAGAAGGACAAGAAGAGCGCGGCACAGAACTGCGGTGTTCGATATGGGGGCGTCGACGAGGCTACAAACACGAGGACGCAATACTATGGCCAGATTGAAGAAATATGGGAACTTGACTATGGCAAGGACGTATGCGTAACCGTCTTCCGGTGCCACTGGGTAAACCCCAAAGCAGTTGCGGTCGACAGTTTCGGGCTAACCACCGTGAACCTCAAAAGTATCGGGTACAAAGATGACCAATGGGTACTCGCAACCAATGTCGCTCAAGTGGCCTACTGTATCTATCTGGAGGACCCAAAGAGGCATGTGGTCGTGTCTGGAAAGCAGCAGATTGTTGGAGCTGATGGGGTCCAAAGCCCTGAACAATACAACAACTATGCAGAGCTCCAACTTTTTACCGATTTTGCAAAGAAGATCAAGGCCGTCGAGGACCGTTGCAACAAGAGCGGTATGAAGCCCTGGGCCCGTCCCGATGGTGAGAAGCGGTCCGTGAAAGCGCCCGCACCAAAATGAGACAAGTTTTGTAATGAAGTAGTGGAAAGTTATGTAATAGTATTTGAGACAAGCTTTGTAATAGATTATTATTAATACGTTAATATTATTAATAACAATAATTATTAATAAGTCATATCTTTGTCATAACAGCAAGTTAATGACTTATTAATAAGTTAATATTATTAATAACAATAATTATTAATAAGTCATATCTGCAGCGGGCATCTTAAAGTGCCCGCTGCGGTTATTCGTTTTAACCGGAGCCCGCTGCGGTAAATATTAACCGCAGCGGGCTCCTTAAGTTGCCCGCTGCGGTTATTCCCTGCCTATATAAGTCCCGCTACACTAAAGGGCATTTCAGTCCTTCGCGCATCATTAGTTCACCCCGAAGGGCTGTCGAATTACACCGCCGCCGCCGCCACGCCATTGCCGCCGCCGCCGTCCTCCTCCACCGCCCTCGCCGACGTCGACCTCACCAGTGGAGCCCGTGCCCTCGCCGTCCTAGCGCCCTTCCACCTCCACTGCTGGTGCCCTAGCGCCGCCGGAGTCGGAGCCACACCTCAAGCTCGCCACGACCACGTCGACCTCACCTCCTCCCCTCCTCGCCGACGTCGACCTCACCAGTGGAGCCCCCCTTGCCAGTGGAGCCGGTGGAGCCGCCGGTGCCCCTATCCGTCGGTGCCCCTGTCTACCGGCGTGGACCTCGATCTCGACGTCACCAGTGGAGCCCCTAAATCCCCCCTTACGTCATCTCGTGGCCAAGGACATCATCTCCTGGTAACCCTAAATCATCCTAGTAACCCTCATCTGTGCCTTACAATGGATTGCCAGTCTCTGTGCCTTACTCTTGATATTGCTAGTCAATGATATTGGTAGTCATTGATATTGCTAGTCACTGATATTGGTAGTCATTGATATTGCTAGTCACTGATATTGTGAGGATATGTGAGGATATGTCTAATTTCCAGATGAGCAATGATCTTGATGTCATTTGTGAGGATATGTCATTTGATGAGCATAATTCAGAGTTTATTCAGAGTTTATATACAATCTTGCTGGTCCTGTTATCCATGCTTCTTGTTTTCATTTTGTTGATCTACCTGTATGGAGCTTCCTGTTTTCCCTTACTTGCTGGTCATTTTGTCTTCCTGTATCAGTGACTAGCAATTTGATGTTTATCAATTCACCTCATGATTTCAGATGGAACCTATCTTAATGTCTCGTGATGCTTTAACTACGAGTTTATTTCCTGCCGATGATGCAATTTGATGTTTTTTACGCTATATCCATTTGCCACTACCTATGATGCCCAGTGATGCTAGTGTATACTACTCTCTCCTACTACTCCTACTACTCTCTCCCTCTACTACTCTCTCCCTGTACCACTCCTCTCTGTACTACTCTCAACTCCTACTACTACTTCTCTACTACTTACTACTGTCTACTTACTACTGGTTACTACTCTGTCCCTCTACTACTCTCTCCCTGTACCACTCCTCTCTGTACTACTCTCTGTACTACTTACTACCTACTACTACTTCTCTACTCCTCTCTGTACTACTTACTACCTACTACTACTTCTCTACTACTTACTACTGTCTACTTACTACTGGTTACTACTCTGTCCCTCTACTACTCTCTCCCTGTACCACTCCTCTCTGTACTACTCTCTGTACTACTTACTACCTACTACTACTTCTCTACTCCTCTCTGTACTACTTACTACCTACTACTACTTCTCTACTACTTACTACTGTCTACTTACTACTGGTTACTACTCTGTCCCTCTACTACTCTCTCCCTGTACCACTCCTCTCTGTACTACTCTCTGTACTACTTACTACCTACTACTACTCTCAACTCCTCTCTGTACTACTCTCAACCCTACTACTACTCCTCTCACTATACTCCTCTCTTTATACTCCTCTCCCTACTACTACTCCTCTCCCTACTACTCCTCTCCCTACTACTACTCTCTTTGCATTGATGATTTTTTTCGAACTTGTAAGCTGAGGTAGTGGCAAATGCGATGATGTGAACCCTTTCGATCTATGCTGAGGCAGCGGCGATGATGATCAATTGCCCCCCTACTTTCTATGCTGAGTCAGCTGCTAGATTAGGATGGCTTGTATTTCACAAGTAACCAGTTTAGCAGTGACATGTTGACCTAGGGGCAAATCTGAGCCAAAAACTTTGAACTGATCATATTATATGTCATTTGATGAGCATAATTCAGGGTTTATTCAGAGTTTATATACAATCTTGCTGGGTACAGATTTGTTACATACTGTTAAATGACATACTGTTAAATGATTTGTTACATAGCAGAGTCAGCCTTTCACTTCACTTAAGCTGTGTGATGAGAGAATTAGCTAGGATTGATCTTATAAAATGTACATTCTCTGTCAAGTGTCAAGTACTAGTGACTTTTGTACATAAGAAAGGTGAGAAGAACTGGTCTGATTCATACACATGTTGGTCTGCATTTCTTTACATGCTTAATTCCTGCTAACTATTACTGCTACTTAAAACTTCTCTACTACTTACTACTACTATTGCTACTGCTACTTACCTATTGCTAGTACTCCTATCTACTGATCTTCTGTCTACTTGCTACTTACTACTGGTTACTACTGTCTCCTTACTACTACTCTCAACTCCTCTCTGTACTACTCTCAACCCTACTACTACTCCTCTCACACTACTCTCTCCTACTACTGAATGAGGAAAAACTAAATTAGCTCTCACCTGAATTTGGGGTTTCAGTTCTGTTCTGTCAAAACTGAATGAGGAACCATATATAAGCATATGATAAGCTGTTCTGTTCTGTTCTGTTCTGTTCTGTTCTGTTCTAAGCATATGATAAACTGAATTTGGGGTTTCAGTTCTGTTCTGTTCTGTTCTGTTTCAGATCAGCATGGACATAAGCACATATATAATTCAGAGTAAACTATTTGCTTTTTTACACTATTTGCTTTATCAGCTGCCTATGATGCCTTGTTATAATATACTACTCTCTCCTACTACTCCTACTACTACTTACTACCTACTACTACTCTCAACTCCTCTCTGTACTACTCTCAACCCTACTACTACTCCTCTCACACTACTACTACTCCTCTCACTACTACTACTCCTCTCACTATACTCCTACTACTACTTACTACCTACTACTACTCTCAACTCCTCTCTGTACTACTCTCAACCCTACTACTACTCCTCTCACACTAATACTACTACTCTCACTACTACTACTCCTCTCACTATACTCCTCTCTTTCGATCTATGCTGAGGCAGCGGCGATGATGATCAATTGCCCCCCTACTTTCTATGCTGAGTCAGCTGCTAGACTAGGATGACTTGTATTTTACAAGTAACCAATTTAGCAGTGACGTGTTGACCTAGGGGCAAATCTGAGCCAAAAACTTATACCTGTCATTTTTTATTCAAAAGCTTTGAACTGATCATATTATATACGCGTCTGTGTATATGTAGAACTGAAATGGCGGAAGACAAAACAAACGAATGGAGGGACCCTACCCCTAGCTCCTCGTCAACCAGCTTGATGAGTGAGGTGTCCGTGACTCCACCGCCGAAGAAGCAGCGTACAGAGGAGGGCAACGATCCCACGTACCAACCAGGGGTGGACGAAGCAGAGAGTCTCGAGGTTTACGCAACACGCTGGCTTTCTAACATGTACAAAGACGCGGTTGAATCACTAAAGGCTCGTCACTCTTGTCAACAACTGCCGATTGTGCCTCGTCAGCTCGAGTTTAGGGACGAAGACGCGGTCAGGGAAGAAGAAGCCCCCGCTCCGTCTACGGCAACCTCTTCGTCCAAATCTAAGGGCCAGAAGAGGGTGAGGGGACAACACGGGAGGCACAAGTTGGACAAAGACAACGAGGTGCATGTCATCGATGCAGTGGGGCCAGAGGGGAACCCAATAGCTCCAGATTCAGTCATTGGCAAGTTCAGCAATCAAGTGGCGTGTATAGCCAAGGAGAAGGTGGAGATCACTTGGCCCAACTGGCACGATGTCCCTGCTGACATAAAAAACAATGTATGGGGTGAGGTGACAAGGAGATTCAGATATCCGCCCTCAGCTGACATGGAGAAGTGCCAAGAGTGGGCTTTGCACGTGGCGTCAACTGCGCTTCGCAACTTCAGGTCCATGCTGACCAGAAATTACCTGAAGAAGGGGAAGTCGCCACTGCTGAAGTACAATATGGTCAAGGCACACGTGTGGGATGCTTTCTGCGAAATGAGAAAGACGCAAGAAGCAGAGGAAAAAAGCGCTAAGTTCAGTGAGCTCGCAAAGAGGAACAAGAATCCTCACCACTTGGGCATGACTGGCTTTGCCGGTCAGAGGACCAAGTGGCAGCAAGAAGAACAAGCAAGACGGGCTGCTGGGGTTCCAGATCCATATGAGGGCATCGACCCAAGGGCAAAGGACTACATGAGGGCCCGTATTCCAAAGAGGCTGAAGCCCGGAGCGATCAAGTTTAACGAGCCCCACCTCGAGGACGTCGAGAAGACTTTGATGGAAAAAGCAAAGCATAAGGACAACATCGTGGTCCGCCGGGGCCACAACTTGCTCACCGAGGTCCTAGGAACCCCCGAGCACCGTGGCCGCGTTCGTGGTGTCGGGTCAAAGATGAGCTGGAAGTCAGTTGAGTCGTGGCAATCCGACGCAGCCACATACAAGTCCAGGCAAAGGTATAAAGATGAGCTATATAACAAGGGCTTCAATGAAGGCGTGGCTGAAATGATCAAAAGCTCAATAAAGGAAGCCTTCACGAGCAACGACCCGGAGATGGTCGCGATGAGGTCGAAGATGTTTGATCACCATGGCCTGCCCAATCCTCAAGCAAAGGAAAAGAAAGCCTTACTGCCGATGAACGAGGATCGCCCAAGGGTCTCGAACGACGACTTCAAGGAAAACTAGCACGTCCAACTCCTCATCCCGTTCGGAAGGTCCAAGAAGATAGTGGTGGCCGAGGGATGCATTCTTGCACCCCACGATATTCACGACTTCAACAAAGACAACACCCCTGAAGACTATGTGGTCGTGAGCCCGTTATGGCACGTTCCCGACCAGGAACATTTTGAATTGGACCATCCCAACCTACAAACGGCCAAGCACCTAGGGCAGGCACTTGGATTGGAAGTCCTATGGAACCGAGAGGACATCGAGATCATTGCTTGGACGCCAACTCCAACGCTGACACCAGCATCACAACCATCAGCCGCCGGATCTTGTCCTCCGGAAGATCCAGATCACGACAGCGATGATGACGAACAAAAGGGCGGGGACAAGGGAAAAGGAAAGGACAAAGGAGAAGGCGGTAGCGAAGGCGGGGACAAGGAAAAGGTAGAAGGTGATGGCGGGGAAAAGGAAAAGGGCACTGACATGGGCACCGTGTCTCCCCCGCCTCCAAACAGTCTGCCGATCGGCCCGGTCAATGAGGCAAGAAGCTCAGAGGCCGGTAAGGGCGACAACACGACAACAACAAGCCAGCCAAGCACGAACGAGCAACAGGGAGGCACGACGGGGGAGGCAACAGGGACGAAGACACCTCCCCCATCAACCATAAGCCAATGTCCTCCCCCGCCCACCAAGAATCCAAGAACATCCACCGACAAGCTCCCATACATGCTCACGTTCGAAAGGTATGGTAACATTGACCATAATACCACGTCCATAGTATATATGCTACTAACATCCCTATCCATCGAATGCCAGGCCTGAAACTACCCGTCAACTATTTGATGAGGCCGAAGACTGCCCTAGCCACTATGTGTGCGAGAAGTTCTTGATTCCCAAGGCCCAGCTCATCGGCGAGGAAAAGTGGGATACAAGGAGGTTCCATCTATGGTACATGGAAGCTGCAAAAGCCGGGATGACAAGTTTTAACGTCAAGATTCCCACGGAGTACTTCCACTTGCCCGCTGGTAACGAAATGCACCTACCCGTCGACTTCAGCGACATGTACAACCTGATGCGGGAAGAAGACCTGGACATCGTTCAAATCACCCTATTCACACTGTAAGCGATGAATGCAACTTCCATAGATCACTACATTCGTATTTTCTGTAGTTCTATACTTATTATGTCACGATGACTTGTCCGTGCAGCATGACGGTCACTGTAAGCAATAAAAAGACACGTCCTGTACTCTACCTCTCTCCTGCACATATTGCCGAAAGAGTCATCAAGGGTTTCGAGATCACTGATCCGGAGCTGACAGTTCGACAGCGAGAGAAGAAATATGAAGAAAATATGAAAGCCGAGAAGACTAAGTTGAAAAATTACATACTAGAATGCATGAAGAAGATCAAGCCGGATGGGCCAGAGTGTATAATGGCTGCCTATCATTTTGGGTAAGTCAAATACATGTACGTACACCTAAGTCGCTAGCATATCATGCCTTCTAGTCATCATAAACACTATTTTGTTGCAATGGTGCAGCCAGGGCCTCGTGGGTGGCCACTGGGTCGCTTTTATCATATACCCTCAAGATGGCAGGGCCTGTGTGTTTGACTCCTTGAGCGTACCAAACAAGCAAGGGTACAAGGCATTCGAAGATTGTCTGAAAAAGTAAGTCATCCATCTTTTTCATCAGTTACAGTTACCATACGTTTTTAAATTGTGGCTAAAACTATTATATTTCGTACAACGCTTATAAGGAATACCAAAAGGTGCCCGGATTCTGGGACCGAAGAACTCAAAAGTTCAAGGACAAGCATAGGTACCACCTCAAAATCCGACGAGATTTCCCGGTAAGTATTTCAAAGGTTCAATTCATGTTTCATACATATATATGAGTTCTAATGCTTGTGTATCAATCGTGCAGTGCGCCAAACAGCCACTAGGATCGAAGACATGTGGCTTGTACACATGCGAGTTTCTAAAGGAAAGCAAGGAGTACACCAATAGCTGGAAGAAGCTCAAGGAAGGTGTCAAGTATTGGGGAGAGCAGCAGAGCCGCAGGATGTGCTTTAAACAAGTCAAGGCGGACATATGCAAGTTTGTAATGGAGAAATGCATTCTCGAAGGAGAAACGTTCTTTGACAATGAATCCGAGCTGGCGTTGCTACCCCAATACGAGAAGCTCCGCAAATGGAACACAATGCTTCGTCCGACAGATTATGCTCATCAAGTTGAAATATGAATTGTAATTTGAATTTGAAATCAACTAAGTCAATGTGTATATGATGACAACAAACAACTAAGTCACTTTGTATGTTATGTCCAGATGGTTTATATGTGCATATATATATTTATCTGTTAGAAATCTGGAATTTTGGAATTATTTGAAAACTGCAATCCTGCTGTTTCTGCTGGCTGCATTATTTATTTTTTTTAATCCAAAATTAATAACCGTGGCGGGCAACATAAGCTGCCCGCTACGGTTAAAACCAACTACTGCAGCGGGCAACCTAAAGCGACCGCTGCGGTTAATAATTTACCGCAGCGGGCGGTTAAGGTTGTCCGCTGCGGTAAATTCTATTAACCGCAGCGGGCACCTTATGTTGCCCGCTGCGGTTAAGGCTTTTACCGCAGCGGGCAACAGCGCCCGCTGCGGTAATGGCCACGATTAACCGTGGCCTTAGCACCACAGCGGACGCTGTTGCCCGCTGCGGTAAAGCCAAAACGCCCGCTGCGGTTAAGCTTTGTGCAGTAGTGTGATCCAAGAGAAGCATGTTCAAGCCAATATCAACCATTGGATCAAGCATGTGCTTTTGCTCAATGGTGCAAGATGAGAAGCACATGGATCCATGGGCCCACAAAGGAAGCAAACCGACCAACCCAAGGCCAAACCAAGCTCCACCACACTCTATGACATGTGGGCCATGCTTCTAGAAGAAGGAGGGAGTCCCCACCTGCCATAGGGGGGTCGGCCGACCCCTACATGGTGGCCTAGGGGCGTCCTCCCCCTCCACCACCATGTGCATGCCACCATGCAAAGAAGCACATGCTTAATTCTTCTCCACCATTGATCTCAAGGAGGTTACGATCCAAGGGCTCTCATCCATCATCACACGGATCGCTGACGTGGCACATTGAGTGGTTCTCATTCATCCCCTAGTACTATAAATACCCCCTCACCCCTCTCATTCTAGACACACCACAAGGAGGAGCTCTCCACTCTCTCTCAAGATGTAGTACTAGTAGTAGTGCTTGGAGTTAGAGTGAGTCTCTGGTCTTCAGCTCTAGTCTTCCGGGAAGGTCTGGTATGGTTCTAGTATTCCTTTCTTTCCTTGTAAGACTTGAGTTATTTAATCTAGTTATCTTCTCTACTTTGCCTTAGTACTTTACTTTATTGCAACATGCTAGTTATGTTGTAGTGGTTGTTAGGATAGTCATAGTTATGTGATAGCGAGATAATGGTAGTATACCTTTGCGCTGGTTCACCGCCCTTAACCCGGTGCTCTAATCAGTTCCACCGGATGTCGGATTAGAGTAGTGAGATGTAGTGTAGACGTGGTGTCTAGACTATACGCTTGCCTGTGTCTGCGGCTTACTCCACAGTTTGTTTGTGGTACCTAGTAGGGGTGACAGACCTATCTAGGCTTTGATTCCACCACGTGCGGGCAAGTTATTAAAACATAGGTCTTCTTGTGCTAGGCGGCTTAGCACCCTTCTCATCCCTTTCTGTTGCTAAGTGGTTTAGTGACCCAAAGTGCAATTCTGTATGAACATTGATCTTGCTTGATATAACATGTCTTGCTAAGTTAGAACCATGCAAGTAGAGATAGATCTCTGGAAACCTTAGGCTCGCTCGTTGTTCTCCTCGCTCGCTAGACTACTCTTTATCTTTGTGACCTCTCCTGTGTGTGTCACTGCTCTTATCATATACATCACTTACCCCCACTGTGGTTTAGTTGGTATATTAGTTAGTGGATACATGATAGTTAGTTATCACATTCTTTAACCATTGCTTCCCTATGGATAAATACGATACCCTGGAATACTCCTGGGTGAAATGCTACAACGGTATGTTCTGTGCGCTTGCGGAATTATCCAATAGACATAAGAAATACCAACAAGCATTTCTGGCGCCGTTGCCGGGGATAGATTCAAACTCTATTCTTGGTAGCGATGCTAAGAAATGTCAACAGGCGGCTCGAGACGAGGCTGCCCGTGCTAAGGGGGAGGCCGCCACCGCCCTGTCAGTGGTGGAGGCGTCAAAGAAGGAGGCCACCGACACCCGAAGCGAGGCCGCTACCGCCCGGTCTGCAGTGGAAGCGGCGAAGAAGGAGGCCGCGGAGGCCCAAAGCGAAGCCGCCACCGCCCGGTCTGCAGCGGAGACAGCGAAGAAGGAGGCCGAGGCGGCCAAGAGCGAAGCCACCACCGCCCTGGTTGCAGCGGAGGCAGCGCGGCAGGAGGTGATCCAGAAGGATCTGGCCCTTGCGGATACGGGCAAGCTGGTCGAGGACCTTAGGGCCAAAAAGCCCAACGTGCTGTCCGAGAAGCGTACACTCGAGCAGCGCGTCGAGGTCCTTGCCAGCGACTTCGTCGCTCTGGGCGTGCATTGCCAAGGTAGTCTTCAAGCTTCGTCTTGTTTTGATTTCGAGGTTTTTGTCACGCCGTGGTCTCACTCTTTCTTGTTCGTTGCACAGAGGTCGAGAAGACCGCCGAGGAGCTCCGTGAGACGAACCAGGCTCTCCTGGAGAAACTCCAGGGTGAAACCATGGTGGCGGAGCGGGCGCGTGTCACCCTCGATAGGCTCTGCACGATGTGGGGTGTCGGCCCAGTGGACGCGGCAGAGGGCACGGTGGCTCGAGGCGACGCCTTGGTCGACGCCCTGTGCTACTTCGACGTGGCTGCGCGGGACTGCGTCAGGAGCGCTCTCCACCATGGCGTAAAGCAGGCGCTTGCGGCCGTCCGCTCCGGCTTCCGCTACCCGGTCAACGTCGTTGCCAAGGGCTTCGTCGAGATCGAGGGGAAGGACGAGGAGTGGAACGACCGCCGCGTCGACAATATCCTGGAGAAGGTGGAGAAGCCAGGGGCGGCGCTCGCGAAGCTTTTTGAGGAGGACGTGCTGCCCCCTGATGCGGGCAGCGGTGTGGAAGCCCCCCTCCTCCTGACCCGGACGTCGAGGCTGAACCCACCGCAGAGGATCTCGGGGAGGAGTACCAAACCGATGAAGAATGAGGCCTGCGTGCCAAATTTGGGCGTCGAGGCCCTTGTGAAATTTATGTTATGACTCATGGCCTGTCGAGGCCAACATGTGTATATGACTTGTTTGTTTAAAGAAGTTGTTTTCTTTTCAAATTTATTCGATCATTTCTCTTTGTCGTTAGCTCGAGTTTCTGCCGGCTTGGTCTGTGTTCCTTTGATACGCGTCATGAGTTCCTCGAGGGGAAGCGTAGGTAGGGTACCGTAGCCCGGGGGCGTAGGTGGCCATCTACGTCGACGCCCCCCGACTCTTGGAGACTCGAGGTACTTTCGGACTTAGACGTATCGAGATGAGGGTCGAACTTTTGAAAAGAAAAAACGTGCTTTTTGAAAGGATCAAGATGCCCAAGAGGGGGGGGGGGGTGAATTGGGATTTTCTAAAACTTCTTGCAATAATTAAAACCTAACAAGCCCAATTAACCCCCTTGTGCCTACAAGTGTGATGAACTAGAATCAACCAAGCAAAAGATCAAAACTAAGACATTTCTACTCTACCATGGCAATTCAAATAGAGATGAACAATAAGTAAAGTACGGAATTGAATTGCTCAAATGTAAATGCGAATGTAAAGAGAGTAGAGATGACACGACGATCTTTTTTTCCAAGGTATCAAGGTGTCGGCACACCCCCTAGTCCTTGTTGGAGCACCCGCGCAAGGGTATTGCCCCCCTTGATCCGCGCAAGGATCAAGTGCTCACTACAAGCTGATTCTTCGCCACTCCGGCCCGGTGAATCGCTCGCTACCGGTCACAACATGGCTTGGGTCATCCACAAGGCCTCCGGATGATCACCAAGCTCTCCGATCGCCACCAAGCCGTCTAGGTGATGCCGATAACCAAGAGTAACAAGCTAGAACTCTCACCTGACCAAGACAAGGCCAAAGAGATGGATGGATGCACACTTGCTACTCAATTCTCACTAGGAGGTGTCTAATTCTCACAATTAGCAAATCACTCATCCTCACTAGGGCTCTTGCTCTTTCTCACACTCTCAAGGTGTCTCTCAGCAGATGGAAATGGCAAGAACACTCAAATGAATGGAGGGAAGGAAGTATAAATACCCCTCACCACGGCCATCCAAAAACAGCCCAAGACATGTATTTTGCGGGGGCATCGGACGCTCCGATGACCCCGTCCAACGGTCTACTGTACCTTCTTGTCAGACTGTTTAAAGGGACATCGGACGCTGGGCAGCGTCCGATGCCACCACATCGGATGCGTCCGATGCGGATTTGCCCTCTCTGGAACCTCTCTGGACACCCATCGGACGGTGGCCCTCAGCGTCCGATGCCAGCGTCCGATGCAAGCTGCAATTCACGCGCACGTGAACAGTGGCATGGGCGCGTCCGATGTGGCAACACCGGAGCGTCTGATGCCACGCACCAGACTAAACCCTAGTCGGGGTGAGCATCGGACGCGTCCGATGCCCACCTGGCCAGCGTCCGATGCCCATTACAAGGGCAAAACGACCTCGGTTCGCGACGCGGCCTAAACGACTTTTGTTCCTCTCGACATAAGGCATCTCTCTGAGCTACCTAGGGCTATGAAATAACAAGTGTGCACCACACCTACCTCAATAGACTCATCTAGGTCAAGCTACTGATTCACGCCCCCCTTTATAGTACGACCAAAGGAAAAACAAAGACCTAAGACTACCCAAGTGTCCTCCAACACCATGCGACACTTAGCCTAGCCTACCACCGTCTTCGTCGTCCGTCCTTTGAAAACCGAAACGAATTCCATTGCCAAGGGACATGAACTCCATATGCCAGTATCGTCGCCATTACCGTGACCTAACTCATCCATGTTTCTGCAAAACACACGTTAGTCACAGTAATCTTGTGTTTCATCCAATCACCGAAACCCACTAGGGGCCAAGATGCGTTCAATCTCCCCCTTTTTGGTGATTGATGACAACACGAGATCGAGTATAGAAAAGAGAGGTTTTTAAATCATGACATGTATGAACTTGCAATGAATAAGAGAAATTGATTAGGGGCAAGCTCATACATATCATGCCAACATCCTGCACTCAACAAGTTAGAGTGAATAGCAAGTGCAAGAGTAAAGAGCTCGAATACATAACAAATGAGAATTGAGCACAAGTAATCGAGTGAAGCGAAATGACATGTCATATCATATATCATAGTGAGCACACACATGTCATATGATCCATAGCCTAAGTATATAACATAAATATGGACAAAATATGCGATAAGTAAAGAGCGTATGCGAGCATAACTCATCATAAGACATCAAAGCCCTCTCACATCACTCCCCCTATCGCTATACTCGGCCACTCTCCCCCTTTGGCATCAAGGGCCAAACTAAGCGTCGGAGGGCGGAGGTGGTGCAGATGAGACAGGTGCCGTCTCTGGAGTCCTCTGCGTGAACTCGAACTGCTGAAGTAGGTCCTCGGAGTCGGAGGACGAGTCGCCGGGAGCCTGCTGACCCTCTGTAGCTGGAAGCTGTGGAGAAGCGGTCTGGGTCGGGTCCGGCACTGACTGCTCTGCCTGCTCAGTCTGCTCTGACGCTATCTCTGTCGCAGTCTCTGTAGTAGTGTCAACCTGAGTAGCGGAGTGCAGAAGCTCTGGTATAACGGACAACTCAGGCTGAACTGTCGTGGTCGTCTCAGACTGCACAGGCTCTGTCTGCTCGGAAGACGCGACGGAGCTCGGAAGGGTCTCAGTGGTAGAGGTCACTGGAGCCGTCGACGTCTGTACCGGATCCGGAAGGTCAGGAGTGGGGAATCCGGTGAGCTCGCTGAAGGTGGACGACAGGTCTCGTGTCACAGAAGGCGTCGTAGCGAAGAGCGACTCTATCGGCCTGGGAGTGAACCCTGTGCGTAGCGGACTGAAGAGCGGGGCCCCGCCTGGAGTAGTGAAACTCGTGAACTGCGAGGAGCTGGGGCCCGGAAGCTGCTACTGCTGAGCAAACTGAGGCGGCATACCAAACGGCTGCGGCTGAGGAAGGACAGGTGGCTGCCACTGAAGCTGCTGCTGTGGGGGAGGCTGCTGCCACTGCCACTGGGGAGGTCCGCTGGCTAGACGCTCCATGAAACTGAGAGTCTGCTGCTGGAGTGTCATCATCTATCGCTGTAGAGCATCAGACCTCTCCCGCACCTGCTGCTGAGCTAAGGCCTGCTGCTGTGCCAACCTCTGCTGCTCCTGGGCAAGCCTCTGGACATCCTGAGTCACCGTCCGTTGCTGCTCCTCCATCCGCGCTAGTATGGCAAGGAGTGCTGGATCGGAGGAAGCATTACCGCTAGGCCCTGCCTGGTGGTCATGTGCTCTGGGCTGGTAGCGGGGTGGGAGCTGGTAGTCCTCGTCGGAGCTTGAAGGACCAGATAAGCGACCAGAGGGGGGGGGGGGGTGAATGGGAGCTTAAAAAATTTCTTTTCAGAAACTTTTAGCCACTGTCCTAGGAGTTACCCCAGAGGCAAGCCTAGAGCTCGTAAGTGCCTACGACCCTAGATGTAGGGTGGATGCTTCCTAGAAGCACAGTGAGACACTACACGACTCTAGAAACCCAACACAAAAGCCAAAAATCAAAACTGACAACGAACGAACGAACTGCGGATGAAACAGCGCGAGACAGCACTGACCGGACTCTGTCTGCGTCCGGTCACAGTGCACCGGACGCATCTGGTCAGGTGAGAACCGATTTGGGAGCTCTCTGTTTGTGACCGGACTCACTGACGAGAAGAGTCCAGTCGTGAACAGAGCGTCTGGTCAGAAAGAAGGACGCGTGATGAACAGTAGCGGTGGTGCGTCCGGTCAGTTCCACAAAGAGCGTCTGATCACATGCGTCCGGTCAAGACTCAGAAAACCGTGCATTGAATTCAACCACCGGACGCGTCCGGTCAATACGATCACAGCGTCCGGTCACCCCGAGACTGCTTCATTTATTGACCGATTCGACCCGATCTCTCCCAAAACAAATCCTCTAGGAATCAAACTTGGAGAGAGGAGTCACAAGGAGTATAGTGAGCTATCTCTAAGAGATCATGGCTCGAACCTATCTCCAAAACGGTAAATCGAAGAATTTCGGGGGAAAGAAGAGAAACTTGACCCGAAAACGAAATTCGACCAATCTCCTAGACCGTGAGGTTAGAGGTGAATTCCTTCGGTGGAAAGAAGTGCCTCACGATCTAGAACAACTTGATTCAAACAGATTTGCGAACGATGAACCGAGCAAAGAGATCAAGCCATGGGAAAAACGTGACAAAAAGTAATCCGCGAAGAACACAAACAAAACGCGAATCACAAGCACGAAATTGCAACCGTGTGGCGAACACACGCTACAACCGTGAGGTTACGGCCTCACTTCCTGAACTTCTCAAAACACAGAGACAAGATTGAGTCTTTTCTGTGGATCACTCACAGCCAGGTATGATTAGAACCTAAGCGGGGACTAAAGAGAGAGAGAGAGAGAGTGCTTAAGAGTAAATGACTGCCAGGATAAGGAGAGAGGAGGGGTGCCTCTCTTATTTATAGCCTAAACAATAATCCCCTTCTAACCCTAGATAGATGAGCGAAATGGCCAACCCTAGGGGTATCCCGATCCAACTCTGCTTGATGACGATCCGACGGCCACACGCCTTCCTCATCCTTAGCTTCGCCTCGACGCAAGCCCCAGGATGCCGCCACGTGCCGCCCTGTCGACTGCCGCGCCTTCCTCGCGGATAGCTGCGCCGCCGCGCCAGCCTCTCCACGCCGCCACGCGTCGACCGTTCTTTTTACGGATACATGGGTGTATGCTGAGTCTCTGAGTGATGAGTGATTGTCAACGGGTTTGATCGCAGGTTCTTTGGCTTGTGTTGTGCAGGTGTCGAGCACGGAGACAGTGATCGAGGGCAAGGTGAAGGTCAAGTTGAGACGTGCCGTGCTGATGGACCGGGTGCGGTGAAGGATGGGCGTGCCGTGCCGCGGACGTGCCATGCCGACGAACCGAGCGGTGAAGGGCGGACGTGAGGCTTGGACTGAGGGACCGGAGTGCCTGAGGATCAGCTGTGGTGGCTGGCAGCCTGGGACAACGGCGAGTGAAGACTTGCGGGGCATGGTGTTGCTCGGGTCGAGGACCTGGGGACATGTGTCGGTGGACGGGGTGCACGAGCGGTGCATCCCCTCTACAGCTTCGGTTTGGTGGTAGAGCCAGGGAAAAACCATCGGGTGGACGGTTTCCAGGTTTGGGCCTCAAAACCTGGGCGTGGACGGTTTCCGAGTTTGGCCACAAAACTCGGGCTGAGGGTTTCTGAGTTTGGCCACAAAACTCGGGCTGAGGACGGTTTCTAGGTTTGGACCTCAAAACCTGGGCGCTGCGGGTTTGCTGAGTTTGGGCCTCAAAACTCAGACGCTGGTGGGCTGGTTTCCCGGTTTGGGCCTCAAAACCGGGGGATAGCTGGAAAAGGCTGGTTTCCCGGTTTGGGCCACAAAACCGGGGGTGCAGAGCGAGGGCGGCACGTGGCGGCAATCGGAAGGTTGCGTGGAGGCAACGCGGACGAGTTGTGCGGGCGTGGCCATCGGATTCACCTACCACTTCGAGTTGGTCCAGAATAACCCTAGGGTTTAGCTGGTTCGCTCTGTAATTAGAATAGAGAGGGGTAGAGTAGGAAATAGACTTAGTCTAGAATTAGGATAATTAGTCGGGGAGACACCCTCCTCCCCTCATCTCAGTTTTAGCCATCTCAGTCATTTGCACTCTTGCTTCTAGGGTTTCCTGCTCTCCCCATCCCCTGCTGTAGCTAGCTGAGATCCGTAGAGAGACTTGCCTCTATGTACTGTTGATTTTGAGGAAGTGAGGCCGTAACCTCACCGTTGTAGCGTGTGGTAGCCACACGGTTCCAATTCGTGGTTGTGATTCATGTTTTGGTCGTGTTCTTCGCGGAATCCTTTTTCTCCACGTTTTTCCCGTCGCTTGATCTCTTTGCTCGGTTCATCTTTTGCAAATCCGTTTGAACCAAGTTGTTCTAGATCGTGAGGCACTTCTTTCCACCGAAGGAATTCTCCTCTAACCTCACGGTCTAGGAGATCGATCGATTTTGGTTTCGGGTCAAGTTTTTCTCCCTTCCCCCGAAATTCTTTGTTTCACTGATTTGGAGATAGGTTCGAGCCATGATCTCTTAGAGATAGCCCACTATACTCTTTGTGACTCTTCTCACCAAGTTTGATCCCTAGAGGATTTGTTTTGGGTGAGATCGAGTCGAATCGGTGAACGAATAGCCTGAATCGGGGTGACCGGACGCTGCCTGTTCAACGACCGGACGCTCTCAGTGAGTCCGGTCGATGAACACCTTCGCTGTGTTCGGCTCGTGACTTGACCGGACGCACCCTTCGCTAAGTGACCGGACTCGCTCATTGTACTGTTCACTTGGCTTGTATTTTGTGACCGGACGCACTGCTCCTGACCGGACGCTCCTCACCTGTGAGTCCGGTCAGAAACAGTAAGGTTCCAGAAAGGAATTTTTGAGACCGGACGCGTCCGGTGCTCAGTGACCGGACGCTGGCCAGAGTCCGGTCAAGTGAGTTCTGCGCGTTTTCGTCCGCAGTTTGTTCGTCTGACCTTCGATTTGCGATCCGCTTTTTGCGTTGGATTTCCGACTTCGCGCTCCACTGATTTTGGGCTTCCCGCTTTACAAAATAGCCCGAATCCCCCTCACATTGCTCGGGGGAGGTTGAGGTTACCCAAAACCCATCCTGTCACTATTTGACTTGTGTGCACTTGGGTGAGGAAGTTTTTGTGGTGCCTCGCTGTGATCCTAGGGATCATCCACCCTCTTCCAAGGGTCGTAGGCATCACGGTTTTGGTCAAGGCTTTTTGGGGTTGATTTTCGGGACAAAGGCTTAAAGTTTTTGAAAGAAAAATTGAAGCTCCCATTCACCCCCCTCTAGTCGCTTTCTGGTAGCATTCTCGGTCCTTCAATTGGTATCGGAGCAGGTTAAGGATCTTCCACCTTAGCCGGTTCCGGATCCACAGAAGGCGACATGGATCGCGGCGTGGGCAAACCGCCGTTTTTCGATGGGACGAACTATGCGTATTGGAAGATACGCATGTCGGCCTATCTGCAGAGTTTGGGTGCTTCCATTTGGGATATTTGCAACTCTGCTGATTACGTGGTCTTGGCTGCTCGTGTGACTCAGCATCAGATCGATGAGCACGATGCCAATAGCCGAGCCCGTAATGCTCTCTTTTCGTGTTTGAGCATGGGAGAGTTTGATCGCGTTTCTCACCTCTCTACGGCTCGGGAGATTTGGGCCACCCTCATGCGTTTCCATGAGGGCACCTCTCAATTCAAAACCCGACTCTACGAGTCGTTCAAGAGAGAGTATGAGAACTTTCGACATCAGCCTGGCGAGAGCATAGAAAGTTTATTCGCTCGCTTTCAGGTGATTGTCAACAGGATGAGGGCTAACAAGGAGCAGTTGCCTTTCGACGATCATGAGAGAGCTTTGAAGCTTTTGCATACTCTTGATCGGTCGGTGTGGGATTCCAAGGTTCAGGCGATCATCGAATCGCCTAACTATGAGACCCTCACATGCGACGAGCTCTTTAGTAAGCTCAAGTCCAGTGAGATTGACGCCATGGCGAGGGCTTCTTATGAGAACCCTTCTGGCCCGACTATGGCTCTGGTTTCTGGCTCTTCCGCTAACCCCTCTGCTGGCTTTGCACTCTCTTCACTCTTTTCTGTCACAGAGGATCAGCTGGAGTCTTTGGGAGACGAGGAGTTGGCGTTGCTTGCCAACCGGTTCACGCGGTTCCACAACAACCGCATGAACCGTCGCCGCGGAGGAGGACGCTCAGGATGCTATGAGTGCGGCGACCCCGACCACTTCATCGCCAACTGCCCCAAGAAGAACAAGCATTCGGGGAAGGGCGATCTTGGGCACAAGTATGACTCCAAGCGCAAGGAGAAGTACGTCCCCCCAAGACGCAAGAAGAGGGGCGACTTTGACAAGGAGTACATCAAGAAGAAGTACTTGGAGAAGGCCCAGGCTGAGCAGCGTGCGTTCTTCGCCACGCTCAGCGACGTCGACGGCTCGGATGACGACTCCGCTTGCTCAAGCGACGACGAGTCCAAGAAGATGAAGAAGATTGAGGACAAGCTCAATGGACTATGCTTCTTCGCCGATGACGGGGGCCTCTGCACCATGGCGCTTGGTGACGAGGTCAGAGGCGAGATGGAGCACATGCCTCGGAACGACGACGACGACGACACCTCCCAGGTATCGATGACTCATGACGAGCTTTCCGCTGAGGTCGATAAACTTACTGCCGTGCTTCTTAGTCAAGACAAGTTGCTTAGGCGTGCTGCTAGAGAGCGCAAGGAGTTTAGGCAGAAGTGGGAGGACACGGTGAAGGAGCTTGAGTTCGCTCGGTCCACCGTGGTCGTGTCGGAGGAGAGTGAGTGCGAGTCGTGCACCAAGCACATGACTGATCTCCTCACCCTTAGGAGTAAGTATGCTGCTTTGGTTGGAGAGGTGGATGAGCTCCGTGCTAGGCCGCAGCTGTTGGGTGCGTGCAAGACTTGTCCAGTCTTGCAATCCGAGTTGGCTCAGAAGAATGCCAAGGTTGAGTCTTTAGAGAAGGCCAACTCGGATAGCACTTGTGTCATGAGGTGTGCTTTGTGTGAGGGCTTGGAGATGGAGATTGCCAATGTGAAGCATGGCAAGATGCAAACCGAGGAGGAAAACACATACCTTCGGACCATCTTGTCATGGGTGTCTTGTGGGGAGCCACAGCTCGAGATGATGATTTCCCAATTCAAGCAAGCTGCTGGAGGTCCAGGTGTAGGTTTTGCTCCGGGTGTTGACCTTTCCGCTTTTGGGAAGATTGGTGAGTCTAGTGGTCTGAACCCGAGTGAGAAGCCCAACTCCACCACTACTCCTAAACTGACCAAGCTTCCACCCAAAGAGCCTACCAAGCCTACCACCAAGGACGAGGTGTTTGAGGAACCCCCGAGAGCTCCACCCAAGAACCAAGTATGGGCACCCAAGCCAAACCACCTCAAAAACAAGCTGGACACAATGCCACCCATCCAGCAGAAGTGCTTGCCACAGAAGGGCAAAGTGAGCCATACCCACATTCCTGCGTACCAACAACCCCCTGTGCGTACGGTGAGGTACCAGTGTGACTTCTGTGGGAGGGATGGTCACTTGAGTGAGTTCTGCTTTCGGCGCAAGCGAGAGGCGCGCCGTGCTCGGGAGATGGACAACCCGGACATGTACCACTCTTTCCATGGTGGGCTTGTGCCGAGTGTCCAGAGGAGAGCTGCTAGGCCCGGAGGTCAAGCTCCCAGGCCTAGGTAGGAGAGGAGAGCTCCGAGGAGAGACGCTAGGCCTAGAGGTCCTGAACCTCAAGTTCCTAGGCGTAGGCCTCGTAGAGAGCGTGCCCGGCGGGAGCCTGCAGTTGTAGGCTATGGACCCCGTGGCGGTGGCTTTGTAGTTGAGCGCTTTCCCCCACCGCGTTTTGAGTATCGCGGTGAGCGCTCCTTCCCTAGCGGACCACGCTTTCCTGTACGTGGTGATCGCTACCCCCGTAGACAGGCTAGGAATGGTTTTTACACTGACCGTTCTTTTGAGCAGCCGGCCTAACACTGGTATTCTTCTTACTTCACTAACCCCAGTGTTGGACCGTATGCTCACCCTATGTCTTTCTATTGATGTAGGTAAGACGGTTGGAGGACATTTGGTTGGTGGATTCTGGTTGTTCAAGGCACATGACCGGAAATGCCAAGTGGTTCTCCAGCCTTAGCCCGGTCGCCGGAAAGGAGTACATAACCTTCGGCGACAATAGTAAAGGTAAGGTATTGTCTCGCGGGTCGGTGCAGGTTAATGAGCACTTTGTGTTGCGCGATGTTGCTCTTGTTTCTAACCTGCATTTTAACTTGCTTTCTGTTTCGCAACTTTTTGATGATGACTATGAGATTCGTTTTAAACCGAACCTTAGTCGCATCTTAGATCCTCAGGGCAATCTTGTATGTTTGATTTCGCCCTTTGGGAAAGTCTTTCGCGCGAATTTCTCGGAGTCATTTGGTGTTTCCCGCTGTCTTTTGGCTAGTCCTTCTTCCTCCGATCTTTGGAAGTGGCATAGGAGGCTCGGTCATTTAAGCTTCGACTTGCTTGCAAGACTCAGCTCACTTGGCCTAATCCGAGGATTGCCCAAGCTTTCGATGGAGAAGGATCTAGTTTGTCATTCTTGTAGACATGGAAAGATGGTTGCCGCTCCCCACCATCCTATGACTAAGGTTATGACTTCGCACCCTGGAGAGCTTTTACACATGGATCTTGTTGGTCCGGCTCGGGTGAGCTCGGTTGGGGGGAAGTGGTATGTGCTTGTTGTTGTTGACGACTTTTCGAGATATTCGTTGGTCTTCTTTTTGACTAAGAAGACTGAGACTTTTTCCTTCGCTCGCAATCTGATTTTGCGTCTTCAGAACGAGTTCCGTTTGAACTCGATGCGAGCTATTAGAAGTGATAATGGTTCCGAATTCAAGAATTCGGATTTTGAGAAGTTTTATGACCGCCTTGGTTTGGAGCATCAGTTTTCTTCACCCTACACACCGCCCCAAAATGGTGTTGTAGAGAGGAAGAATCGGACCCTTGTTGAGATGGCCAGGACGATGCTCGATGAGCATAGGACTCCTAGGCGCTATTGGGCCGAAGCTATGAACACTGCATGCTATATTTCAAATCGCATTTTTCTGAGAGCTTTTATGAAGAAGACTTCTTATGAGTTGCGTTTTGGTAGACAACCCAAGGTGAGTTATTTTAGAGTCTTCGGTTGCCATTGTTTTATATTGAAGAAAGGCAACCTGGACAAATTTGAGTCTCGTTCTTCTGACGGTGTATTTTTGGGTTATGGCACTCACACTAGAGCATATCGTGTACTTAACCTTGATACTAACCGAGTCATGGAGATATCAGATGTCACCTTCGACGAGACTCTTGTTTGTCCTTCTTCTCGTTTTAAGCGTGCAGGTGATCATGAGGTTGGTGAGCCTCTTTTCGATGACGAGGATGAGGGTGCTGAAGGTATGGATGATCCAGCACCCCCTCCACCTGCCGCGCCGCCAAGAGCGGCCTCGACGACGACTCACGGCCCCGACACCTCTTCTTCCTAGGGGCCGTGGGATCCTCCACCTCGCGCGGTACCTTTTGTACCCGGGGTGGAACCAGCTGCTGTTGAGGGGGAGGTCACTTCTTCCCGGGAGGTGCCACGACACATACAGCGCCAGCACCCCCCTCAGCAGATGATCGGCGACATCGGCGAACGCGTCACTCGGTCCAGGTCACAGCACATCTCTCACTTCGCTCACTCTGCTTTTGTTGCTAATTTTGAGCCCTGAGATGTTGGACACGCTTTGACGGATCCGGATTGGGTCAATGCCATGCATGAGGAGTTAGAAAACTTTGAGAGAAATCGGGTTTGGGTTCTAGTTCCACCTCCACCTGACTGTAAGCCTATTGGGACAAAATGGGTTTTCAAAAACAAGCAAGGAGAGGATGGCCACGTTGTGAGAAACAAGGCCAGGCTTGTAGCGAAGGGTTATAGTCAGAAGGAGGGGATAGACTATGAGGAGACGTTTGCTCCTGTAGCTCGTTTGGAGGCTATTAGGATACTCTTGGCTTTTGCTGCATCCAAAGGTTTCAAACTTTTTCAAATGGATGTCAAGAGTGCCTTCTTAAACGGCTACATAGAAGAGGAAGTGTATGTTGAGCAACCCCCCGGTTTTGAAAATCCCAAGTTTCCAAACCATGTTTTTAAACTTCACAAAGCTTTATATGGTTTGAAACAAGCCCCTAGAGCCTGGTATGATAGATTGAAAACTTTTCTGCTAGCTAAGGGTTTTAAAATGGGATGTGTAGATAAGACACTTTTTCTCCTCAGGCAAGGCAAAGACACACTCTTGGTCCAGATTTACGTGGATGATATCATTTTCGGTGGTTCTTCTCACGCTTTGGTTGCCAAGTTTGCAGATACTATGAGCAGGGAGTTCAAGATGAGCATGATGGGCGAGCTGACATTCTTTCTCAGGTTGCAAATTAAGCAATCCTGGGAGGGGACGTTTGGGCACCAGGGCAAGTACACCAAAGACTTGCTGAAGCGGTTCGATATGGGTGAGGCCAAGCCTCTTCCAACACCCATGTCGACGACGACTGCCCTGGATTCGGATGTGGATGGAGAAGCAGTGGACCAGAAGGAGTACCGCAGCATGATCGGGTCGCTACTCTACCTGACGGCGACACGCCCGGACATCCAGTTCGCCGTGTGTCTGTGCGCGCGCTTTCAGGCGTTGCCGCGCACTTCTCACCGTCAGGCGGTGAAGCGCATCTTCAGGTACCTTCGTTTCACACCTGAGTTCGGGATTTGGTATTCTGCTTCCTCCACCCTCTCCCTTTGCGGTTATTCCGATGCCGATTTTGCTGGTTGTCACATTGAGCGCAAGTCCACTTCTGGGACTTGCCAATTTATTGGATCTTCTCTTGTATCATGGTCTTCTCGCAAGCAGTCTAGTGTCGCTCAGTCTACCACAGAGGCTGAATATGTTGCTGCGGCTAGCTGCTGTTCTCAGTTACTCTGGATGATGGCCACTTTGCGTGATTTTGGTTTGAGCTTTTCTCGCGTGCCTTTGCTTTGTGACAACACGAGTGCCATTAGCGTTGCTAAGAACCCCGTGCTTCACTCGAAAACCAAACACATTGATGTGCGCTTTCATTTCTTGCGAGACCACCAGGAGAAGGGTGATATCGACCTTCGCCATGTCGATACTCATCACCAACTAGCTGATATTTTCACCAAGCCTTTAGACGAATCAACCTTTAATAGGTTGAGGGGTGAGCTTGGTGTGTGTTTCCCCTTTTAGATGGGGGAAGCATTTTGAGTTGTATACTAGACTGACTCTTTTCTTTTGTCTTTCTTTTCTTTTGCATTTTAGCATACGCATTTACATTCTGAGCTTCATGTTTATAATCACTAGAATGTAACTATGCTCTATTTAGTATGCTCCGATGCTTATGTTGATGCTTGTAGCTTATGCTCTTTCTGATCACTAGTACATGTTATGAGCTGAGCTATTTTGGAATGGTGAAATTGCTTAATGTATATAATCTGAAAATGTTCACCATTGAGATATGCAACTAGCATGTGTAGGGTGTGTTGAGTCCATTCCTGCTTTTCATATATGCTAGGTTGCTATGTCTCTAGTTCTGAGTCATTCACTTGCTTGGTCTGTTAATATCATGTTTAAAATTTGAACCAAGTTTTAGTGAATTGAAAAGATCGAGATGGGATTGCTTGTCAACACCTCACGGTATCGAGACTGTTTCTCGTTGCACTTTGAGTTAAACTTGAGCCGTGTAGTGTATGACCGAAACCGTAGCTTTAAGCTTCTGATTGCTTCGGCATAGGCTTCGCTCGGTTGAAAAGTTAGGCAATGACAAGCTTTCAACCTCTCGCAATCACATGCTGAATTTGAACTTGTGTAATTTCACCGCTGCAACTCCGATATAAAAATGAAATCACAAGTGTATGCTTCCTTCCTATGCATGATGATTGAACTTTGCTAGGGGTAGTTCACCTTGTATACATGTTTAGCACTTGTTTGGATTCCTACCTATACATGTGTAGTGCTATTTTGATGGTGACTATCTTTATGGCTAAAAACTGCTCACTTGCTCATATGCTTTATATTTCGTATGTGTGATCAGTTTGAGCCTTCGCTATTTGAGTGCTTAGTTGAGTCATTGGAGTTATACTGTTTAGAGCATCTTTGCACTCTTTTGATTATATGCCTGAAGCCCCTGACTTGCTTTTCTGACTTCATATGCATGTTGGAAGAGGGAGTTTCTTGCCTTGCTGCCTTTTCTTGATTAGTGCATTTTCAACTAAGGGGGAGAAATTGCAAATCATATTTCAACTAAGGGGGAGTTTCCTAGTTGTTTGCACTTGTCAAGGGGGAGTTTGCTAGTTGTGTTGAGTCGTTGCCTCTGTCTTGATGGACTAGCAAACACTTTCAGGGCACTTTGACCTCGATTTGTTCTCGTTTGACTCGGAGACCTTTTGACTGATTTTCAGTTGGTTCCGAGCATGTTTGTCCGAAAGGTTTTGGTATCGAGCTTTCTTTGTTCGATTTTCCTCAGATTCCAATTGGTATCTTGCTAGCGGTGTTGAGCCTGTTCTACCTCTTCTTGAGGGCTAGCTTTGCTTTGCTTGGTTGCGTCGAGCCGTTGCCCTTGTCTTAGGGGACCAAGTTGTTTTGCTTCTTCCACTTGACCTTCTTCGGCTTTGCTATGCTTTTGGGTCATTTGGTCGAGTTCTCTCTACTCCTTCCTCCCACCTTCTTCTTTCATTTATGATTTGTATGTATAGTTGACAATGCACTCATCAAGGGGGAGATTGCGGATACATGGGTGTATGCCGAGTCTCTGAGTGATGAGTGATTGTCAACGGGTTTGATCGCAGGTTCTTTGGCTTGTGTTGTGCAGGTGTTGAGCATGGAGATAGTGATCGAGGGCAAGGTGAAGGTCAAGTTGAGACGTGCCATGCTGACGGACCGGGTGCGGTGAAGGATGGGCGTGCCTTTCGGCGGACGTGCCATGCCGACGAACCGAGCGGTGAAGGGCAGACGTGAGGCTTGGACTGAGGGACCGGAGTGCCTGAGGATCAGCTGTGGTGGCTGGCAGCCTAGTACAGCGACGAGTGAAGACTTGCGGGGCATGGTGTTGCTCGGGTCGAGGACCTGGGGACATGTGTCGGTGGACGGGGTGCACGAGCGGCGCATCCCCTCTACAGCTTCGGTTTGGTGGTAGAGCCAGGGAAAAACCATCGGGTGGACGGTTTCCAGGTTTGGGCCTCAAAACCTGGGCGTGGACGGTTTCCGAGTTTGGCCACAAAACTCGGGCTGAGGGTTTCCGAGTTTGGCCACAAAACTCGGGCTGAGGACGGTTTCTAGGTTTGGGCCTCAAAACCTGGGCGCTGCGGGTTTCTGAGTTTGGGCCTCAAAACTCAGACGCTGGTGGGCTGGTTTCCCGGTTTGGGCCTCAAAACCGGGGGATAGCTGGAAAAGGCTGGTTTCCCGGTTTGGGCCACAAAACTGGGGGTGCAGAGCGAGGGCGGCACGTGGCGGCAATCGGAAGGTTGCGTGGAGGCAACGCGGACGAGTTGTGCGGGCGTGGCCGTCGGATTCACCTACCACTTCGAGTTGGTCCAGAATAACCCTAGGGTTTAGCTGGTTCGCTCTGTAATTAGAATAGAGAGGGGTAGAGTAGGAAATAGACTTAGTCTAGAATTAGGATAAGTAGTCGGGGAGACACCCTCCTCCCCTCATCTCAGTTTTAGCCATCTCAGTCATTTGCACTCTTGCTTCTAGGGTTTCCTGCTCTCCCCATCCCCTGCTGTAGCTAGCTGAGATCCGCAGAGAGACTTGCCTCTATGTACTGTTGATTTTGAGGAAGTGAGGCCGTAACCTCACCGTTGTAGCGTGTGGTAGCCACACGGTTGCAATTCGTGGTTGTGATTCACGTTTTGGTCGTGTTCTTCGCGGAATCCTTTTTCTCCATGTTTTTCCCGTCGCTTGATCTCTTTACTCGGTTCATCTTTTGCAAATCCGTTTGAACCAAGTTGTTCTAGATCGTGAGGCACTTCTTTCCACCGAAGGAATTCTCCTCTAACCTCACGGTCTAGGAGATCGATCGATTTTGGTTTCGGGTCAAGTTTTTCTCCCTTCCCCCGAAATTCTTTGTTTCACTGATTTGGAGATAGGTTCGAGCCATGATCTCTTAGAGATAGCTCACTATACTCTTTATGACTCTTCTCACCAAGTTTGATCCCTAGAGGATTTGTTTTGGGTGAGATCGAGTTGAATCGGTGAACGAACAGCCTGAATCGGGGTGACCGGACGCTGCCTGTTCAACGACCGGACGCTCTCAGTGAGTCCGGTCGATGAACACCTTTGCTGTGTTCGGCTCGTGACTTGACCGGACGCACCCTTCGCTAAGTGACCGGACTCGCTCATTGTACTGTTCACTTGGCTTGTATTTTGTGACCGGACGCACTGCTCCTGACCGGACGCTCCTCACCTGTGAGTCCGGTCAGAAACAGTAAGGTTCCAGAAAGGAATTTTTGAGACCGGACGCGTCCGGTGCTCAGTGACCGGACGCTGGCCAGAGTCCGGTCAAGTGAGTTCTGCGCGTTTTCGTCCGCAGTTTGTTCGTCTGACCTTCGATTTGCGATCCGCTTTTTGCGTTGGATTTCCGACTTCGCGCTCCACTGATTTTGGGCTTCCCGCTTTACAAAATAGCCCGAATCCCCCTCACATTGCTCGGGGGAGGTTGAGGTTACCCAAAACCCATCCTGTCACTATTTGACTTGTGTGCACTTGGGTGAGGAAGTTTTTGTGGTGCCTCGCTGTGATCCTAGGGATCATCCACCCTCTTCCAAGGGTCATAGGCATCACGGTTTTGGTCAAGGCTTTTTGGGGTTGATTTTCGGGACAAAGGCTTAAAGTTTTCGAAAGAAAAATTGAAGCTCCCATTCACCCCCCCTCTGGTCGCTTTCTGGTAGCATTTCTCGGTCCTTCACTTTTTGCGGACCTCCCCCTGGTTTTGAGGCCGAAATCGGGAAACCTGGGCCTTCCCCTGGTTTTGAGGCTGAAACCGGGAAACCTGTCCTCCGGCTGAGTTTTGTGGCCCAAACTCAGAAACCCGCGCACCCAGGTTTTGAGGCCCAAACTTGGAAACCGTCCACGCCGAGTTTTGAGGCCCAAACTCGGAAACCGGCCACCCCGAGTTTTGAGGCCCAAACTCGGAAATCATCGATGGTAGCTTTTCGAGGCTCAGCTACCGAACCCGTGCCATAGACGGGATGTGGTTCGCACACCCTGAGTTCCAGCACCGATGCCGGAGCATGTCCAGCCTCCATGCCAGGCACAGTGCATTCGCCATCCTTCTCAGCCTCCCGCCAAGTGTCACGACGCCATCACCTTCCTCCCGACTCGGCCAATGCACCGCACATCCCCATGTGCTCTTGCTTGTCGACGCCATGTGCCAGCTACCACAGCTGGTCCTCAGGTCTCCCGGTCCGTCAGTCCAAGCTCCACGTCCGCCCTTCACCACTTCCAGTCCGTTGGCACGGCACATCGCCACTTGACCTTCACCTCACCTTTGACCACTGCCCGAGCTCCGCACCTGCACATCAACACAGCCAAGAGACATGTTGTCGGTTGATCGATCACTCATCACTCAGGAAGGGAACCACAAGGGCACATATCAACCTTGTGTTCTCAATCTCCCCCTTGATGAGTGCATCGTCAACTCATAGTAACCGTAACCAAAATAGAAGAAAGAAGAATTAGGTAGAAGGAGAAAGACTCACTCGAGATGTCCAAAAGCCAAAGAAAAGGCCGAAGAAGAACAACTCAAGATAAGCAAAGCTTGGTCCCCAAAGACATGGGCAACGGTTCGACACAACCAAGCAAAAGATCGGTGGAACAACTCATCAAGAGCAAAACTCGATCAGAATCAGAGCACAAAACTTGGTTCCCAAAGACATGGGCAACGGTTCGACACAACCAAGTCAGAAACAAGCTAGTCCTCAAGACAGAGGCACAGAGGCTCAACACGACTAGCTGAAAGGATCGATATCAAACAAAACCAAGCACAATCAACTCGGAATAGACAGAAGAACTCCCCATTACTCAAAGACTCCCCCTCACCAAGTGAAGCATAAATTGCAAATTGTCACCAAATAACGACATTTTCCCAATTCTCCCCCTTGGGGGCAATTTGCAATCAAAGGAAAAGAGTTTAAGTAAGTAAAATGGAGCTAGGTCATGCCTATCGGAGTCAAGCATATGCACATGAGTCAAAAATGCATGTTAGCAGCTTCAGGTATATACTCGAAAAAGTGAATAAATGCTCTAATAAGTGCTGATCCGACTATATAGCAACATACACAAGTGCTAGCAAAGGCTCAAACTGATCACCGATTACAAGATATGAATGCATAAGCCAAGTGAGCAGTTTTAAGCCATTCTGAAAGAAGTTTCACCATCAAAATAACACTAAGCATGTATAGACAGGAAGTCAAACAAGTGCTAAACATGTATACTAGGTGAACTACCCCTAGCAAAGTTCAATCATCATGCTATAGAATGAAACATAAACTTGTGTTTTCAGTTTTTATCGGAGAAATTTGCAGCGGTTATTAACACAAGTTTAAAATCAGCATGTGATTGCGAGAGGTTGAAAGCTTGTCATTGCCTAACTTTTCAACCGTGCTAAGCCTATGCATATGCAATCAAAAGCTTAAAGCATCGGTTTCGGTCTTACACTACACGGCTCAAGTTTAACTCAAAGTGCAATGAGAAACAGTCTCGATACCGTGATGTGCTGACAAAGCAATCCCATCTCGATCTTGTCAATTCACTAAGACTTGGTTCATTTTAAGCAGAATATGAACAATCCAAGCAAGTGAAAGACTCAGAACTAGAGACATAGCAACCTAGCATATATGAAATAGCTCAAGTGACCTCAACACATTCTACACATGCTAGTTGCCAATCTCAATGGTGAACATGTATCAAATTTTAAGTTCATTAAGCATGTTCATCATTCCAAAAAATAGCTTAGCTCACAACATGTATCAGTGATCAAAAAGAGCCTAAGCTACAAGCATCATCATATATCATCGTATCATACACTAATCAGAGCATAGATCCATTCTCAAGAGTATAAACATAAAGCTTGAAAATGCAAGATGCATACATGATGATGTCAGAATTAGAGCCAAAATAAAATTAAGAAGACTCAAAACCCAAAAACAAAAGAGTCAGAGAGTTAGTCTAAGGTACATAAACAAAATGCTTCCCCCATCTAAAAGGGGAAACACACACCAAGCTCACCTCTCAACCTAGCAAAAGTTGAGAGATCCAAAGGCTTGGTGAAAATATCCGCAACCTGGTTATGGGTGTCTACATGCCTAAGATCAATGTCGCCTTTCTCATAGTGATCACGAAGAAAGTGAAAGCGAACATCGATGTGTTTGGTCTTCGAGTGAAGAACAGGGTTCTTTGCTACACTAATGGCAGAGGTGCTATCGCAAAGCAAAGGAACTCGACTGAAATCTAGACCAAAATCACGCAATGTAGCAACCATCCATAAAAGCTGCGAAGCACAAGAAGCAGCGGCAACATACTCAGCTTCTGTAGTAGACTGGGCTACGTTCCACTGCTTGCGAGAAGACCACGAAACCAAGGAAGAGCCAAGGAACTGACAAGTCCCAGAAGTAGACTTGCGCTCAAGCCGACAGCCGGCAAAATCCGCATAGGAATACCCACAAAGCGAGAGGTTCGAAGAAGATGAATACCAAAGTCCGAACTCAGGAGTGTATCGGAGGTACCTCATGATGCGCTTGACCGCTTGCTTGTGGGAAGTCTGAGGGGACGCCTGAAAACGAGCGCATAGACACACAACGAACTGTATGTCCGGCCTCGTCGCCGTTAGGTACAGAAGCGAGTCAATCATGCTCCTGTACTCCTTCTGGTCAACCGGCTCTCCGTCTTGGTCCGCGTCCATCGCCGCAGTCGTCGGCATGGGCGTTGTAAGAGGCTTGGCCTCACCCATGTCGAACTTCTTCAGGATGTCCTTCGTGTATTTTCCTTGATCCACGAACGTCCCGTCTCGGGTTTGCTTGATTTGCAACCCGAGGAAGAAAGTCAACTCACCCATCATACTCATCTCAAACTCCTTGCTCATAGTATCTACAAACTTGGCAACAAGCGCATGAGAAGAGCCACCAAAGATGATGTCATCCACGTAAATCTGGACTATCAGGGTATCATTGCCTTGTTTGAGGAGAAACAAAGTGCTATCAACCCGTCCCATTTTAAAACCCTTTGAGAGTAAAAAAGTTTTCAAACGATCATACCACGCTCTCGGGGCTTGTTTCAAACCATACAACGCTTTTGAAAGTTTATAAACATGGTTTGGAAACTTGGGATCCTCGAAACCTGGGGGTTGCCTAACATAAACCTCTTCCTCTATATACCCATTCAAGAAGGCATTCTTGACATCCATCTGGTAAAGCTTAAAACCCTTCGAAGCAGCAAAGGCTAGAAGGATTCTGATGGCTTCTAAACGGGCTACAGGGGCAAAGGTTTCCTCATAGTCTATCCCCTCTTTTTGGCAAAAACCCTGGGCTACTAGCCTAGCCTTGTTCCTCACTACCATCCCATCCTCACCCTCTTTGTTCTTGAAAACCCATTTGGTACCTATAGGGTGGCATTCTGGTGGAGGTGGAACTAGGGTCCAAACTCGGTTTCGCTCAAAGTTTTCTAGCTCCTCATGCATGGCATTTACCCAGTTAGCATCAGAAAGTGCATGTCCAACATCTTTGGGCTCGAAAGAAGCAATGAATGCAGAATGAGCAAAGTGAGATATTTCATACGCTCGTGACCGCGTGACTCGCTGGTCGATGTTGCCGATCATCTGCTGCGAGGGGTGAACTTGCTAAACACGTCGGGGCGCTTGCCTCGCCGAAGTCGCCTCCCCCTCGCCAGATGTTGTCGCTCCCTCAGGTGCAGCGGGTGCTTGCTGGAGAGGTGGCTCAAGAGGACCCCAAGAAGAAGAAGTCGTGGGATCGGGTCCTCGAGCCGAAGTAGTCGTCGCAGGGTCGACGGGGGCAACCAGTGGAGTTGGCTCGGGATCACCCCAATCGGCATTCTCCTGCTCCTCCTCCACAAAGATGGTCTCTCCCAGCTCTTGTTCTCCTGCAACATCACAAGCAGAAGAAACACAAGGCATAGTCTCGTCGAATGTGACCTCACAGGTCTCTACTATCCGGTTAGTTTCAAGGTTAAGAACCCGATAAGCGCGGGAATGCGAAGCATAACCAAAAAAACACGCCATCAGCAGAGCGAGATTCAAATTTGTCCAAGTTGCCTTGCTTCAGAATGAAACACTTACACCCAAACACCCGAAAATGAGACACCTTGGGTACCCGACCAAAACGCAACTCATAAGAAGTTTTCTTCATAAAAGCCCGAAGAAAGACGCGATTTGCAACATGGCAAGCAGTGTTGATCGCCTCGGCCCAAAAACACCTAGGAGTCCTATGCTCATCGAGCATCGTCCTGGCCATCTCAACAAGGGTCCGGTTCTTGCGTTCAACAACACCGTTTTGCTGGGGGACATAAGGAGAAGAAAACTGATGCTCGATTCCATTAGAAGAACAGAAAGAGGCAAACTGAGAGTTATCAAACTCAGTACCATTGTCACTACGAATAGCTCTAATGGTATCAGGAGGAAACTCAGTTTTCAACCTCAAAATCAAGTCACGAGCAAAAGGAAAAGCTTCATCCTTACCCTCCATGAAAAATACCCAAGAGTACCTCGAAAAATCGTCAACGATCACTAGAACGTACCACTTCCCACCCGCTGAGCAAACCCAAGCTGGACCAACTGTGTCCATGTGTAAAAGCTCGCCGGGTCGCTTTGTCATCACCTGATTAACAGGTGGGTGAGAAGCAACAACCATCTTCCCGTGACGACAGGGATGGCAAACAAGGTCCTTCTGAAACTTAAGCTTGGGCAATCCTTGGATTAGGCCAAGTGAGCTAAGTCTTGCAAGCAAGTCAAAACTCAAGTGACCAAGCCTCCTATGCCACTTCCACAAATTAGAAGAAGGACCAGCCATCAAACGTCTAGCAGAGCCGAAAGAACGAGAAAAGTCGGCTCTGAAAACACGGCCAAAAGGGACAATCCAACAAACAAGATCTCCCCGAGGGTCTAAGACTCGACTCAAACCCTTCTTAAAGCGCACTTCAAAATCATCCTCAAGAAGTTGTGAAATAGAAAGCAAATTGTAATGCAAATTCGAAACCAAAGCAACATCCTTGAGAACAAAGCTCTCATTGAGCCGGATCGCTCCATGAGAAACAACCTTACCTCTACTATTATCCCCAAAAGTGACGTACTCCTTGTGCATCACGGGGCTAAGGCTGGAGAACCATTCCTTCTTTCCGGTCATGTGGCGCGAACACCCGGAATCCATAAGCCACATGTTCTCCAACCGAAGTTCCTGCATCACTAGAAAGGCAGGAAGTGAGCATATGGCACAACACTGGGGTTAGTATACTGAGAAGGATACCAGTGCTGTGTCATAGGCCCAGAAAAAGTGTTAGTAGCAACACCAAACTGACCTCATCCCATGGGTGGATAGCGATCACCACCAACCTGAAAAGGTGGTCCGCTATGGAATGGAAAACCTCCAAACTGACCTACCTGTCCCATCTGAGCAAAGCGATCACCACCATACTGAAAAGGTGGTCCGCTATGGGACTGAGCAGCAAAGCCTCTTACACTTGGCTCACGATTGTATTGAGGACAACCGAAACTGCGACGGGCACGACCACCACCCTGTGGTCTAGCTGCCTGGGGCCTAGCAACCTGAGGGGGTGCACCTCCAGGTCTAGCGCCCTGCCTCTGAACTCCCCGACCTTGCACACCGTGGAGAGGGTGGTGCCTGGCCTGGTTGTTGAGCTCCAACTCCTTCCTAGCGTCTCTCTTCCTCCAAAAGCAAAACTCAGCTAGGTGACCCTCACGGTGACAGTACTCGCACTCAAACCTCACCACTCTCTTGGGTTGTTGGTTTCTATGGTTGCGAGGGTTGTTCACTCTGGCTGGCTGCTTGCCCTTCAGAAGGGGATCACTAGAGACGTCAGGAAGGGTGTCAAGTGTGTTCTTAAGATGATTAGGTTTGGGAACCCACACTTGCTTGCGAGGTGGAGCCTTGGGAGGTTCATCAAGGATGCCGTCCTTGGTGATAGGCTTGGGAGGCTCAGGTGGGGTGATCTTGATAAGCTTAGGGATAGTGGATGTTTTCTCACTAGGGTTCACTCCACTAAACTCACCAATCTTGCCAAAGGTACTAGCGCTCTTCCCACCTGAATCAAAGCCTACTCCCGAGCAATCAGTTCCCCTCTTGAACTGACTGATCATCATGCCCAACTGTGGCTCACTGCATGACACCCAACTCAGGATGGACCGAAGGTATGTGTTTTCTTCCTCAGTTTGCATCCTGGCATGCCGACAGTTGGCAATCTCAAGCTCCATCCCCACGCATCGCTCACATTGAGCGGACAAGGTGCTAACTGAACTGGCCTTCATTGCTTCAGCAAACTTGGCACTAACTTCTGCCAACTCAGTACGCAAGCTTGGGCAAAGCTTACATGCACCCAAAGAAGGCCTAGCCTTCACTTCCTCCAGTTCCTTCTTCAAGGAGGAACACTCTTTGCAGTCACCCACCAAGTCTAGCCTACTCTTCAGTTCATCATACACCTCAATCAACGAGGCATACTTGGTTTGCAGGGTGGCAAAGTTTGTCATGTGCATCGTGCACTCCTCACACTCCTCTTCTTCAGACACCTTCACCTCAGACTTAGCAAACTCAAGCTCCTTAAGCGCATCATTCATCTTAGCCTTAAACTCATTGCGCTCACAGATGGCTCGCTTGAGTTGCTTGTCCTGACCGAGAACTATATCGACAAGGGAATCACGTTCACCGGTAAGACGATCGACAAGAGAAGAGGATGATACCTCAGAAGCGTCGTCGTCATCGTCATCGGTGCCATCATCCTTGTCCTGGTGTTTGCAGTCCTCTTCATCCAAGGCCATGGTGCAAAGGCCCTTGGAGGATTTGCCGAAGAAGCAGAGTCCGTTGAAGCGTTCTTCAGTCTTGTGCTCGGACCCATCGTCGCTGGAGTCGCCGTCGGAAGACTTCTCGTCGTCGCTAAAGGTGGCGAGAAAAGCACGCTTGCCGGCGTCGAAAGCCTTCTCCATGTCCTCTCGGCGATAGCCGCCCTTGTTCTTCCCGGCCTTGTTCTCTGGCTTGCCCTTACGCTTGGAATTGCGGTTCTTGATGGGGAAGGTCTTGTCGCGCTTGGGGCAGTTTGTGACGAAGTGATCTGGATCTCCACATCCGTAGCAGCCCTCACGTGCGCCACCACGTTGGCGATTCAAGCGGTTGTTGTGAAACCACGAGGACCGGGTGATGATGAGGGCGAGCTCGTCATCGTCCAACGCCTCCACCTGCTCCTCAGTCACTGAAAGCAAAGAAGACAAAGCAAAGAGAGGTGGTGAAGCGTCAGCGGAAAGAGTCGATCCACCCTTGCCTGAGACCAAAGCCATGGAATGTGAAGATGGGTTCTTCAGCTTGGCCTGAGTCAAGTGGTCGATCTCAGTGGACTTGAGCTTGCTGAATAGCTTGTCCACGGTGAGGGTGTCGTAAGCAGCAGACTCAATGATAGTCGACACCTTCACCTCCCATACCCTCTGATCCAGGGCATACAGCAACTTGAGTGCCCTATCATGATCGTCATAGGGTAGGTTAGCCCGATTGGCACGCATCTTGTTCATGATCGTTTGAAAACGAGCGAACATAGCGTCAATCGTCTCTCCCTCCAACTGAACAAAGTTCTCGTACTCGCGCTTGTACGTCTTGAAGAGTCTGGTCTTGACCTGAGCGGTCCCCTCATGATAGCTCTGAAGCTTCACCCAGATCTCTCGTGCCGTCTCAAGCTCAGAGACACGCTCGAACTCAGGAAGGGAGATGCTGGCCAAGAGAGCGTTACGTGCCTTCGAGTTGGCCACGTGCTGGTCAATCTGGACCTAACCCACACGAGTCGGAAGGACTACGTACTCAGCGTTCTCGCATATTTCCCAAACGGAAGAACTGATGCTGTTGAGATAAGCACGCATCCGAATCTTCCAATAGGGATAGTTCGTTCCATCAAACCATGGAGCCTTGCCATTCCCTCGTTCCATGTCGCCCTTAGGATCCGAAACCGATTAAGGTGGAAGAGATCCTTAACCGGCTCTGATACCAATTGAAGGACTGGATAAGCGACCAGAGGGGAGGGGGTGAATGGGAGCTTAAAAAATTTCTTTTCAGAAACTTTTAGCCACTGTCCTAGGAGTTACCCCAGAGGCAAGCCTAGAGCTCGTAAGTGCCTACGACCCTAGATGTAGGGTGGATGCTTCCTAGAAGCACAAGGAGACACTACACGACTCTAGAAACACAACACAAAAGCCGGAAATCAAAACTGACAACGAACGAACGAACTGCGGATGAAACAGCGCGAGACAGCACTGACCGGACTCTGTCTGCGTCCGGTCACAGTGCACCGGACGCGTCTGGTCAGGTGAGAACCGATTTGGGAGCTCTCTGTTTGTGACCGGACTCACTGACGAGAAGAGTCCGGTCGTGAACAGAGCGTCTGGTCAGAAAGAAGGACGCGTGATGAACAGTAGCAGTGGTGCGTCCGGTCAGTTCCACAAAGAGCGTCTGATCACATGCGTCCGGTCAAGACTTAGAAAACCGTGCATTGAATTCAACCACCGGACGCGTCCGGTCAATACGATCACAGCGTCCGGTCACCCCGAGACTGCTTCGTTTGTTGATCGATTCGACCCGATCTCTCCCAAAACAAATCCTCTAGGGATCAAACTTGGAGAGAGGAGTCACAAGGAGTATAGTGAGCTATCTCTAAGAGATCATGGCTCGAACCTATCTCCAAAACGGTAAATCGAAGAATTTCGGGGGAAAGAAGAGAAACTTGACCCGAAAACGAAATTCGACCAATCTGCTAGACCGTGAGGTTAGAGGTGAATTCCTTCGGTGGAAAGAAGTGCCTCACGATCTAGAACAACTTGATTCAAACAGATTTGCGAACGATGAACCGAGCAAAGAGATCAAGCCATGGGAAAAACGTGACAAAAAGTAATCCGCGAAGAACACAAACAAAACGCGAATCACAAGCACGAAATTGCAACCGTGTGGCGAACACACTCTACAACCGTGAGGTTACGGCCTCACTTCCTGAACTTCTCAAAACACAGAGACAAGATTGAGTCTTTTCTGTGGATCACTCACAGCCAGGTATGATTAGAACCTAAGCGGGGACTAAAGAGAGAGAGAGTGCTTAAGAGTAAATGACTGCCAGGATAAGGAGAGAGGAGGGGTGCCTCTCTTATTTATAGCCTAAACAATAATCCCCTTCTAACCCTAGATAGATGAGCGAAACGGCCAACCCTAGGGGTATCCCGATCCAACTCTGCTTGATGACGATCCAACGGCCACGCGCCTTCCTCATCCTTAGCTTTGCCTCGACGCAAGCCTCAGGATGCCGCCACGTGCCGCTCTGTCGACCGCCATGCCCTCCTCACGGATAGCTGCGCCGCCGCGCCAGCCTCTCCACACCGCCACGCGTCGACCGTCCTTTTTGCGGACCTCCCCCCGGTTTTGAGGCCGAAACCGAGAAACCTGGGCCTTCCCCCGGTTTTGAGGCTGAAACCGGGAAACCTATCCTCCGACTGAGTTTTGTGGCCCAAACTCAGAAACCCGCGCGCCCAGGTTTTGAGGCCCAAACCTGGAAACCGTCCACGCCGAGTTTTGTGGCCCAAACTCGGAAACCGGCCACCCAGAGTTTTGAGGCCCAAACTCGGAAACCGTCGATGGTAGCTTTTCGAGGCTCAGCTACCGAAACCGTGCCATAGACGGGATGTGGTTCGCACACCCTGAG
This sequence comes from Coix lacryma-jobi var. lacryma-jobi, assembly GCA_009763385.1. NCBI lineage: Eukaryota > Viridiplantae > Streptophyta > Magnoliopsida > Poales > Poaceae > Coix > Coix lacryma-jobi. The sequence goes on along the minus strand of CM019824.1, from coordinate 33,535,536 downwards.
TTCCAGCACCGATGCCGGAGCATGTCCAGCCTCCATGCCAGGCACAGTGCATTCGCCATCCTTCTCGGCCTCCCGCCAAGTGTCACGACGCCATCACCTTCCTCCCGACTCGGCCGATGCACCGCACATCCCCATGTGCTCTTGCTTGTCGACGCCATGTGCCAGCTACCACAGCTGGTCCTCAGGTCTCCCGGTCCGTCAGTCCAAGCTCCACGTCCGCCCTTCACCACTTCTGGTCCGTCGGCACGACACGTCGCCACTTGACCTTCACCTCACCTTCGACCACTGCCCGAGCTCTGCACCTGCACATCAACACAGCCAAGAGACATGTTGCCGGTTGATCGATCACTCATCACTCAGGAAGGGAACCACAAGGGCACATATCAACCTTGTGTTCTCAGAGCTGTCGGTGGGGTCCTCTGTGACGAACGTGTCACCACCCTCTAAGTCTGCCAACTCCTGCTCGGCGAGGGCTCTGACGGCCTCGTCCTGCTCCTGGAGTGTCTCTGGGACCTCAGGCCTCTGGCGTGAACTGGTCGGGGCGTCCTGCTGCTGCTGCTGCCTATGATCCCAACCGCGTCCCAACAGCTGACTCATGTTGTACTCGGGGAACACGGTCGCGGACCCTGCTAGAGTCTGACTGGGCTGCGAACCAGTAGTGACAGCTACCTTGAATAGAATAAAAGAGATCCAATGAGCATAGGGTAGCTACCAGCGGGCCTTGATGCCCTCTGCGATCGTGTCCTCCATCTCACAAAGGATGACGTCCCAGACGTCAAACTCCTGCTGCCTGACAAGGTAAGCGAGTAACCACAACTGCAAACGGGAGAGACCCTCGCAGAAGCCAACCCGAGGAAGCAAGGTCCGCTGAAGTACCTCGTTGAGGATCCGAGTCGTAGGGGTGAGATCCCTCGGCGCGCGACTCGAACCCTCACCGAAGGGCTCACTGAAGCAGGGACGGACCAGGTCAGTCGACGGCTGGGCACCACCGTGAGGGCGGCGGGGTGGCTCCGTCCTGTCGTAGCACAGGTCGTGGATCTGGGTCTGAGAGTGCCGCAGTCCAAACCAATCCCGGATCTCTGACGAAAACAGCCTATAGTGGTCACCCTCAAAAGCAAACTCTATGGTCTCACGGTCCGGGTGCACCCAAAGCGACGCATAGAACTGAAACACCCAGTCCTCGATGTACGAGCTAGACCGCCCCAGAAGGTCTGCCAAACCAGGAAGATAAGTGAGTATGGGGCGGATCTGCTCTCCTGCTGCTGCCACAACTGCCTCCAAAGGACAGACACGCTGAGAGCGAAGACTGATCTCGGCGTTCCTGTATCCGCGGTAAAAGTCCTCCTGCAGAACTGTGAGGAACTCTGCCCCTGCCTGCTCCTGGCGTCCTCTTAGAAACCACTGGTCAACCGGGACGAGCCGGAGTGCCTGAATCTGTGAGCAGGTGGCACCCCTGAGGTCAAGTCGCGGTATCGACGGAGGTGCACGCCGCGACGGAGGACGGGCTCCCCGAAGAGGGACGTCGGGCCGAGGTGGCACCGCAATCCTGCGACGGGTCGACCGGCGTGGGGGAACCACCTTAGGGACCTCCTCCTCTGCCTCCTCTGCCTCTACCTAGGCTGCCTCGGCCTCTGCCTGGCCCTGTGCTGAACTCTGAGGCTCGACGCCTGGAGCGGTGAACGTCGTCCGACGACCGGCAGCAAAGAGCATGCCAGTCGGTGAGCCGTGTCGACGCTCAACCTCCTCAACTGCACGCCTCTGGTCGGGGGACAACTGATCCTCAATCCTGAGTCCGCCCGAACGACCACCACGCTCGGCACGCTCTGCGGCGTCTGCCACTGCCTGAGCCTGTGCTGCCTCGCTATCCTGTCGGGTGCGCTTCTTGCGTACTATCATCTTTGCCTTCCCAGGCCACTGACCGGAAGGCGGGGGACGCGGAGGCGAGTCCCCTGGGCCACCACTGACGTTCTTGCAGCGTGGCATAGCTGACAAGAACGGAGAACTGCACGGAAGAAGCTCTGGACTGCCGCTGAAATGCCTCGGACAAGTCCAACTGACCCTGAGAATCACTGACACAAACTCCCCCTGCCACTGAGAAACGCTGCCGCTGTCACTCGCGAGGCTTGGCCTCGATCCGTACCCGCGGGCTGGGCCCCGGGTTAACAGACAGTGCCCACTGACCAAGCTGACAACTATGGCGGAACCGTCCTGATTATAAGAGCTCAAGTATTATCTTAGCCAAATTCGTCTGACTTCGACTGATACTTGAACCCATATAACCCCGGTAGTCCGGACATCCCGAAGGATTTCTAACACCATACATCATACAGGATCGCATTGTTCAAGGATTACATTCGTAAAGGTACATCATAGCGAAAACGAAACCGAATTTAAAATATCAGAGTGCGAATTTAAAACGGAGTTATTACAATACCAAGTTTAAAAGTGCGGAAGCTGAAATAAGTTTGAACATGACCACTACACATGTGGTTCAAATAAAACATTGTTTGATAAATCTAATTCAACACACTCACTCCTCGTTTTTAAGATAATGTGCCACCAACAGTCTCAGACCAGCAAAAGAAAAAGGAAAGCTTCTGGACGACCCTGCCCTGGGCCTACTCCTCATCACCTTCCACCGGATAGAGGCAGTGCTTACAATAGCCAAAGTAGACCTGGCCATCTGCAACAAACGGGATAAACCCTGAGTACGGGAATGTACTCAGCTAGACTTACCCGTCCAACTGAAAATAAAGACACCAAGGGTATGCAAGGCCTTTTCGGGTGGAGCTGGGATCTTTAGTTGCGAAAAGCTTAATTTTAGATAAGAGGTAATTAATGATAATGATGAGCTGTCATTTTTTAGACCTATTCCTTAATTCTAGGTTTTTCACCTGTACTAGAGCACTCACTTGAATCTACCAATCAATAATATAACCATATCCAGTTGACTTATCCACATTTTAGTTGAACCTTTAATCATTACATGGAGTTGCATCGTGGTGAAGCTTGCCATAGTTTCCCACTAACCGGGGGAGACGGCGACTCGAATCGAATTCCAAACCAGCTGGTGAAAGACCTTTAATACCAGCTCACACTTTCCCCGTCGGGTCCATGCATTGGGCAACCGCTCGACGCTTGTTCGTGGTGGTAATCGCCGCGGTTCAAGCACGGACCGCCCAATCGGAACCTGGCGATGGCCTCACGCGGCAGATCGCAATTTCCGTACTAGAGGGCACGACACGGGTTGAGACCGGCCCGAACAGCTTCTAACCGGCTTTGGGGTCGATGATTACAGCAACGACATATCCCTAAGTAAAAGGGCGCGTTCAAAAATGAACGAGGGCCAACATCGATACAAACCTACACGATCCAACGGATGGACTGCCCCAAGTTTCTAAACTGGTGCCTTGCCTTCCAGTTGACCGTATTTCATTACTACTCAGGTTCTTTTTCACGATAGCAAATATAGCCAACCGTGATCCGGTAACTACCCATCAGGGTATTACGGAAACATCCTCAACTACTACTTTTATTCAGTAGGCTAAGCAATCTACATTTATAAGTAAGTAACAGGATAACAAGGTAGGAGTAAACAATAATCAAGGGAGGATAATGCATCAAATAGGATCCAATCAACTCCTATACCTAATGCATCACAATATAAAAGGACTCAAGTAATTTAATTATAAAAACTGGGAGACTTAGAATGCTCCGGGGCTTGCCTTGGGTGAAGACCGAGGCCTCGTGGGAGGGGCACTCGGGCAAGTTAGCGTCGCTGGCGGGGTCGACTTCCTCGGCTTGCTGGAGCTCCAGAATCTGCTGCTCGGCGTTTGACTCTGGCTCCTGCTCGGGCTCCGGGAGTGTCGATCCTATTGCATGCGACGAATAATAAATAATTATAATGCGGGTGCAAGATGTGTGGTATGAGAAAGAGTATTTCTTGCAACCCAACAAAACCAACTTGTTGAACCATTGAGGTAAATACTTATTTAATTTATAAAACAAAATCCATTTATTCACCTTTTTCTTATTTAATAAATCAAAAGAAACTTAGGTTTGAACTGCAAGTGCACTTTTCTGGACTAAAAAAAATCCACGAAAATTCTAGAAGGCAAACAACAGTTGCTGGACTCCACTGAACAAATTTCAGCCAAAAATAAAATACTGAACTGCAGATACAAAAATGACAAGCAACGGCCCAAAAAGGTACTTTGAACTACAACCCTACTGTAAAAGGGTGCACAACTCTATTTCATATTTTTCCCAGATTCTACTTCACATTTCATGTATATCAAGAAAGTTCCATGAACAGAAACATTGTATTATTTCTTACATGATTTTCCAAAGGAAAACACAGAAAAGCACCTTTGTAAAGCAACTTCATATTTCTTCACCTAACAGATCATGCTTACATTTTTCTTAGCTTGGACATCATAAACAGAGACTATACAAATTTTCCCATATTTTATTTCAGCATATAAAACACCTTAACATTATTTCCAAGAAATCAGCTTAAACAAGACTTTAAACCATAACAGAAACTTTTTCCACATAAACGGTGTATCATATATTTTTCACAGGTGTAAAACATGATAATAAACTTACACCAAATTTTTCAGGAATTATCTCAACAAGAAAACACTGATTTCCATTTATCACAACAAAAGCATATAAACTGGAATAAAAGAAAACAGTAAAATAAACTCCTACCAAAAATACTTTCATATTTTTCCATGGTAGATCTACTCATAAACAAACTGGCAAAACTGAAATTCATAATTAACAGAGCTACAAATTAATTATAGCAAAATTAACAAACTTAGTTACTGAGCAGAAAACAAAAAAAAGAAAAACTTTATTCTAGCCCAACGGGGCTTTCGGCCCGGTTCAACTCGACCCAGCGTGGCGCGAGCGCACGGCGGTGGGTGTGTGTGCGTTCGCTCGAGACCCGGCTCGAACGTGACAGCGCCCGAGGGTTCGCTCGAGGCCTAGCTCGGGCGAGACGGAAACTAAGGCCCGTCCGAGGCCTGGCTCGAGGGCTCGGGCGAGACGGGAAAAACAATCGCCCGTCCGAGGCCTGGCTTGGGGGCTCGGGCGAGACGGAAAGGCAATCGCCCGTCCGAGGCCTGGCTCGGGGGCTCGGGCGAGACGGAAAGGCAATCGCCCGTCCGAGGCCTGGCTCGGGGGCTCGGGCGAGACAGAAAGGCAATCGCCCGTCCGAGGCCTAGCTCGGGCGGGACGGAAAGGCAATCGCCCGTCCGAGGCCTGGCTCGGGGGCTCGGGCGAGACGAAAAGGCAATCGCCCGTCCGAGGCCTAGCTCGGGCGGGACGGTGAACGCGTCCGCCCGAGGCTTGGCTCGAGGGGTCCGTGGGTCAACGGGACCCACCCGTCAAAGAGAAGAAAAAAGGGGACGGCTTTGACCGTCGATTCCTCGCCGACGGTGAGGTCGCCGGCGGTGAGGCTAGGCTCTATAGACTCGTCTCGACGAGGCGCATCGAGTGGTGTCGGTGGTTTGGCTAGCGCACGGCCGGAGCATGCCGGCGGCGAGCGGCGGCGCACGGTGATGGCGGCAACGCGCGGCTACGCCGTTTCCGGCGGCGGCCGGAGAAATTAGGGGAGGCAAAAGCTCGAGTGATCCCTAAGGAGCAAAGCTACGGGGTTGGTTTGGCTCGGGTGGCTCCAGAGGAGCTTGGCCATGAGCGAGGTCCGCGGCGGCGCCCATGGCGCTCGGCCGGGGAGAAGAGTGAGATAGGGAGCGGTAGCGCTGAGGTGGATAGGTGTTCTCACCTTGCCTTGACTCGGTGAAGTTCGATGACGAAGAAGAGGAGTCGGTGGAGCTCGGGTTGGGGAAGAACGGCGTTACGGCTCAGCGGTGGCGACTGATGGACCGAAAGAGGCGCTTCGTCCTCCGGCGGCGTCGGGGCTCGGTCGGGGATGGCGACGTGCGTACGGCGTGTGCACGGCGTAGGCGGAGATGCTGGCGAGAGGGATTGGATGGTAGTGGTCGGGTGTGGCTGGAACGGCGGAGGGGAGTGATGGTGGTGAACGGTCGGCGAGAGTGGCGGATGCTTGCGCGTTCGTGGGAGCGGAGAGGGAGTGAGAGCGGGAGCGAGAGCGGGCGAGCTGGAATGGCAGTGGGGAGAGGGGAGTGCGGTGCGCTCGGGGTTTTGATCGGCTTGACCGGCCGGTGGTCGTGGCGGGGCCACGGCGGTGCGGTCGGCGAGGCAACGCGGGCGATGCCGTGCACGGCGAGCGGGCGCGGCAGGCGAGGCGAGCGGAGAGTGGCCGGGGGAGATAGCTTGCGTGCTCGGGTGAGAGAGGATCGAGCGAGGAGTGGCCGGCGAGGATCCTCGGCAGGATACAGCGGCCACGTGGCGGTTGCGGCCGGCGTACGGCGCGGCGTGTCAGCGGCGGCAGCGCGCGGGCGAGTGCGGGAGCGGGCCGGCGCACGCGAGCGGGCGAGCTGGGCTGGCGCGCGCGAGTTGGGCCGAAAGGCCGGATGGGCCGAAAGGGTTGGCGCCGGGAAAAATCGTTTTCCTTTTTCTTTTTCCAAATTCTTTTCAAAGTTTGACCACTCAAAAACAGTTTCAAAAACTCCAAACTAGGTTTTGACCCAAACATAAAAGTTGCTCAAAATAATTTTCTCTACAACTTCATATAAGACACTTTTTCTGAAAACTATTTTTGTAACCTCTGCATAAATAAAGCCAAGTAAATAAAAAAAGGCAAAAGCACTCATATGCACATGAAATGATGCAATGCATTGCTTATGCTCCTTTAGTAGCTAATAATGAAGTTCCTAATGCAGTGCTTGACACTAGGGTGTCACAGCCCTTCCCCCCTTAAAGAAATCTCGTCCCGAGATTTGAGTTACGTACCATTTCTTAACAAAAGCGGGATAGCTTACGCGTAGGTACTCCTCGGTTTCCCATGTCGCATCGTTGGGTCCGTGATTGCTCCAGAGAATCTTGTAAGTCTTCACTGTTCGGTTACGAGTCTCTCGGGTCTTGGTATCCAAAATCTCCTTGGGATGCTCGTAGTACTCTAGATCCGATCTGATGGTGACGTCTGGAATCCGAACTTCTTCTTGTTCTGGAACTCGAAGACACTTCTTCAACTGTGATACATGGAACACTGGGAAAACTGCGCTCATCTCTGGGGGTAACTGTACTTCGTATGCCACTTGTCCCTTCTTTGCTATGATCTGGTAAGGTCCCACATATCGAGGTGCTAGCTTCTTCTTAATTCCAAAACGTTGGACCTTTCTCATGGGTGAGACCTTAAGGTATACATAGTCTCCTACTTGAAATTCCAAGGGTCTTCTTCGTGTGTCGGCATAACTCTTTTGTCTGGATTGTGCTACCTTAATGTGCTGCTGTACTGTTTGCACAATCTCTTCCGCATCCTTTACGTAATCTGACCCATAGAATCCTCGATCTCCTGATTCTACCCAATTTACTGGGGTTCTGCATCTTCGTCCATATAAAACTTCAAACGGTGCCATCTTTATACTCTCTTGATAGCTGTTGTTATACGAAAACTCAGCAAGGGGTAACCATTTTTCCCATGACTCTCCTGAAGATAAAACACAAGCTCTTAGGATATCCTCCAAAATTTGATTTACTCTTTCTGTCTGTCCTGCAGTTTGAGGGTGATAGGCGGAACTCCTTACCAACTTAGTTCCTAGTTCCTTGTGCAACTGTTCCCAAAAACGTGCTATGAATTGGGGTCCTCTATCAGAGACAATCCTTTTTGGAATTCCATGCAACCTCAAAATATTCTGAATATACAAGTCTGCATACTGATGAGGGCGGTGCGTAGTCTTAACTGGTATGAAATGAGCCACTTTAGATAACCGATCTACGATAACCCAGATAGAATCATTTCCTCTTTGAGTGGTGGGAAGACCGGTGATGAAATCCATACTAACTTCTTCCCATTTCCACTCTGGGATCGATAACGGTTGCAACAATCCTGCAGGTCTCAGGTGTATAGATTTTATCCTGCAGCAAGTATCACATCTTGCAACATAAGCTGCGACTTCTTTCTTCATCTTTGACCACTAATACCTGGTTCTCAAATCCTGGTACATCTTACTGCTTCCTGGATGGATAGATAACTTTGAATTGTGAGCTTCATTCAGAATTCTTTCTTTCAGTTCGGTGTCTTTAGGAACAACCAACCTCTGATTATACCATAGAATTCCTTGTTCATCCGTTCTGAAGTTCAAAGAACTACTAGTTTCCAACCTCTTCTTAATCTGACAGATCTCTTCATCGATCCTTTGTCTCTCGATGATGTCACTTTCTAAGGTACACTGAAGAGTGATGTTGTTCACCATAACGGCGTGCATAAGGTTAAATCTATCCTCCAAAAGTGGTTGTAGGGAGTTGCAACGAGTCTTGCGACACAAGGCATCGGCTACAACGTTTGCTTTTCCGGGGTGGTAATGCACTTCAAGGTTATAATCCTTAATTAGCTCTAACCATCTTCTCTGCCTCATATTCAACTCTGGCTGGGTGAAGATATATTTCAGACTTTTATGATCCGTGTACACATGACATAGATTTCCCATAAGATAATGTCTCCATATCTTGAGTGCATGCACGACGGCTGCTAATTCCAAATCATGAGTGGGATAATTCTCTTCGTGCGGTCTCAACTGGCGAGAGGCATAGGCGATAACTCTTCCATTTTGCATGAGTACACATCCAAGTCCAATCTTGGATGCGTCACAAAACACATCAAAAGGTTCCTCTAAGTTTGGCTGAGCCAAAACAGGTGCGGATGTCAACAACGTTCGCAGAGTGCGAAAAGCTGTTTCACACTCTGGAGTCCATTCGAACTTCTTGTTTTTCTGCGTTAAACGAGTCATAGGCTTGGCTATTCTTGAAAAATCCGGAATAAACCGACGGTAGTATCCTGCCAAACCTAAAAAGCTGCGAACCTCAAAAACACTCGTGGGTGCTTCCCAATCCATAACTTCTTGTACCTTAGAAGGGTCTACAGAGATCCCTTCCTCTGAAAGGACGTGACCAAGAAAAGGTACCTTCTTCAACCAAAACTCACACTTGCTGAACTTAGCATACAACTTGTGCTCTCTAAGCCGGGTTAGAACGACTCGTAGATGCTCAGCATGATCCTTCCCATTCTCAGAGTATACCAAGATGTCATCGATGAACACTACAACAAACTTATCCAACTCTGGCATGAATACCGAATTCATCAGGTACATAAAATGTGCCGGTGCATTGGTCAATCCAAAGGACATAACTAAATATTCATAGAGTCCGTATCTGGTGGAGAAAGCCGTTTTTGGCACATCTTCTCTTCTGATCTTAATCTGATGGTATCCTGACCTCAGGTCGATCTTGGAGAACACTTTCGCCTTTGACAACTGATCAAACAAGACATTGATTCGGGGTAAGGGATATTTGTTCTTTATAGTTACGGCATTCAACGGTCTGTAGTCCACGCACATCCTTAAAGTTTTATCGTTCTTCTTCACAAAGATAGCGGGACATCCCCAAGGTGACGAACTAGGGCGTATCAAACCCTTATCCAAAAGTTCTTGCAACTGAACCTTAAGCTCTGCTAACTCTTTAGCGTGCATTCTATACGGTCTCCGAGATATGGGTGCTGTTCCAGGGATTAACTCTATAGCAAACTCCACATCCCTATCTGGCGGTAGTCCAGGCAACTCATCGGGGAAAACATCCGGAAACTCACATACTATCGGAATCTCGGCTATCTGCTTTGCCGTGATATTGAACAACACTCCGATCTCATGGGGGTTTCGAGGTAACTTGAACCGAAAAGAAAATCCATTCCTGGGACTAACCATAGAAACTACTCGTTCTGCGACGTCAAGATTGACTTTCCAGAGTTTCATCCAACCCATACCTAAGATTACATCCAGACCTAGACCAGGAATTACTATGGGGTCCACTACGGCCTGTTTATCCCCAAAGGTCATTTCCACTCTTTAGCCATTTTACGCGCGGAGAGAACAGCTCCGGCGGAACTTATCTGATATCCCCGGTCTAACTCTATCAACTCAAGATTACTTCTCAAAACAAAGTTCTCACTTATGAAAGAATGCGATGCTCCAGAATCAAACAGCACAATTGCGGGGTGTTGATTAACAAGAAACGTACCAGCAGTGACAGGCTCTCCTTCTGGCACTTCTTCCACGGTGGTGTGATGCACATGACCGGTGCGAGGTGGGGGCTGAGTGTACGGTTTCTTTGGGCGGGGGCACTGACGCGACAGTTGTCCAGTTTGGCCACAGTTATAGCATGGACCAATCACATATGGGGTCTTGGATCCTGCTGCACTTCCTGCCTTGTTCTTATTCTGCATCATGGGGGCGGTGTAGGGCTTCTGATAACTAGGACGGGGACGGTTGGTGGTGATCTTCCTCTATGGGGGTCGGTATCTTGCTCCTGTGACAGGCGGGCGATAAGGGGCGCGTGCTCCGAAAGGGGTCCTCTGCTGGGATGAACCTCCTTCATTTGCACGACGGCGCGTCTCTGTCGCTAGCCGGCTGTCATTGGCCTCTTGATTTAGGCAGTCACTGACGAAGTCACTGAAGGTGGTGCGGTGACTGTTGCCCATCTTGGAAAGCATGGCGGCACTCATGCCACGTTTGAAGCTTGCGATCTTCTTGGCCTCAGTATCAACAAAGTCTGGGGCGTAGCGAGCTAGGTTGTTGAAACTGTGGAGGTACTCGGACATAGACCTAGTCCCCTGGGATAACCTCATGAACTCTGCAACCTTCATTTCCATCAGTCCACTAGGGATGTAGTGGTTGCGCATAGCGGTGGAGAACTGATCCCAAGTGACACGTGCATTGACTGGCAAGGATGCACGGTACTGGGTCCACCACAAACCTGCGGGTCCTTCCAACATGTGGGCGGCGTATTCTGCCTTGAGCTCTTCTGTTAAACGAAGCAGACGAAACTTCTGAGTGATGGAGTTGAGCCATTCATCAGCTTCGAGCGGTTCGGTGGCTTCTTTGAACACAAGAGGGCGAGTGTCCAAGAAGTCACGGTAGGAGCTGTACTGGTTGGGCTCTGGACCTTGACGTTGATGATGCTGCTGTGTAGTGTTGTTAGCGATATTGCGGAGGGTGGCCTCCATGTGCCTCTGCATTTCCTCCATATTCCTTTGGCTACCCAAGAATTGGCCAAAGAACGCTTCCGGCGTCATCGGCGGCGGTGGGGGAGGTGGCAGATTCTCCTCCTGTCCTGTTCCCTGTCCACGCTGGCTGCGAGTGTGTGCCGGCATCTGCATATCCCATTAATAAGCAATCATTAGGTGATGTTACATCGATCATGAATAAATACTGCGCTGTACATAATTCGAAAATTTAGCACACGACCAAGTATAATTACTCATTTCCATACAACATCACAAAACAATCGCTCGAAATTAGACATGCAAACGACGGATTTCCATAAAAGATGCCGGATCGAAGTCCGGACTTTGTCCAAAAGCTTACATGCCATCAAACATTTAAACATAAACCATCACATGTCTCGGGTGTTACATCACTTAGCGAGCAAGCTCAAGCTATACAAAAGAAAACGATCTCTAACAGCTAACGCTCAGGGGTCTCCAGCGGCGGATGCAGCGTCCTCTGGTGGGGCGCCGGGACCAAGGACCTCTCCGTCCTGGGGATCCGGGACCTCAGCTGCTGGGGCGGCGGCCTCCTGCGCGGCGTGGTGCATCTGATGGATGGCCTCGTGGAGCTGGTCGATGTAGGCCTGCTGTCCGTGGATCTGCTGTATCAACAGGTGGGCTCCCTCTCTAAGCTGGTCGAGCGCGGTGCGGGCCTCATCTCTCTGAAGAGCGGTGGTTAGGTACATCTGCTCTGCAACTGTCCTGGCAGTGGACTGCGCTGCTGCTGTGGTGCGGGCATTGTCACGCTCAAGAGTGACCTGCTGAATCCTCTCCTGCAGACGAGCAACCTCAGTGTCGAAGTCCTCCTGTAGCTTCCTCTTGCTCTGGTAGGTGGCGGTGAGGGTGAAGGACACGCTCTCAAGAGTGCGCTCCAAACTCTCACATACACCTAGCAAAGCTCCAGTGGCGCTCATCGCAGGTGTCTCATAGTAGAGCCTCTCCTCTGGGCTCCCTGTCAGGACTGACTCCGAAGTCTGCTTCCAGCGCAATGGGAAAAGTGATCCGCGGGAAACACTCCTGCCATAGCGCTAGCTAGGTCGGCGGGGAAATGAGCGATGTTATCCTTCAGCACTAGGTATGCTGCTCAGTTGGCTCCATCCTTGGCACAAGTGCCTCTGGTGATCTCCGTCCACCCTGTCCAGTGCGGCTTGGCAGGCAAGGCTTTGACCTTGATCTCTACCATGACCAAGGAATCCTGCCCGTAGATCTCCTTCTGCCATGAGTACCTGGGCTCCTGTCCGTCCTCATAGCCTATGGCCTGCAGAATCCTCCAAAGGATAGTCGGCAACCCGAAGTAGGACAAGAACGTCTTCCGGGTCAGCTTGGTGGCCAAGCGGTGACGCGGAACTCCTCTGCCTCCGGTGGCCTTGCGAGCGGTCAGCTTAGTCCGGGCCATCTGTAGAAACAAAAAGGGTTTCGAACTCTCGTGAGACGGATATTAAGTTGGCAAATTTTATAGAAAAGAGACAACTTTTAATTAAGGGGAGGAAATGTAAATGCATGAATATAAACATGATGCATGGTCGTACCTACGTTCTCACTCACTAATATGACTTGTAAGTCCTAACGTTCTAGTCGGTGGCGAGAACGATCTCTCATGCGTTATCTACACGTTCTACTCGTTCGCATAGTTAGTGTACCTGCAGAAGATTCATTTCAGCCCAAAGAAATTCCCAATGATAAAACAATTGAGTATTGGCCAATATGCGCAAAATACATAGAAGCCAACACTAAACACCATGCACCAACATAGAAAACACCCTTGAAAACATTGATACCCTCGTATGTGTCCGCGTGGAGCTCGCACATACTGGGTATAAGAACTCTCACCTAGACCGACGGTTGGACGGTCATGCTCTCATATCTCACAAAACCATTTTATGCATGTTTTCGCAATCGACGCATTCTCTTTTTCCCGAGAATGGACCAGCAAATAAAGATCCAGCATGAAGCAAAACCCTGAACCCTGTTAGCAGTTAAGCCACCTGAATCCTAGTATAGGGCTTAAGGACGAGACTGGGAACACTTAGTAATCAAAAATAGTTTTGAAAGTAGTTTTGAAATACCCATTTAGTTCGAAAATAGCTCTATACGGAGGTAATCGCTTGAACCATGCTCTGATACCAAGCTGTGGCGGAACCGTCCTGATTATAAGAGCTCAAGTATTATCTTAGCCAAATTCGTCTGACTTCGACTGATACTTGAACCCATATAACCCCGGTGGTCCGGAAATCCCGAAGGATTTCTAACACCATACATCATACAGGATCGCATTGTTCAAGGATTACATTCGTAAAGGTACATCATAGCGAAAACGAAACCGAATTTAAAATATCAGAGTGCGAATTTAAAACGGAGTTATTACAATACCAAGTTTAAAAGTGCGGAAGCTGAAATAAGTTTGAACATGACCACTACACATGTGGTTCAAATAAAACATTGTTTGATAAATCTAACTCAACACACTCACTCCTCCTTTTTAAGATAATGTGCTACCAACAGTCTCAGACCAGCAAAAGAAAAAGGGAAGCTTCTGGACGACCCTGCCCTGGGCCTACTCCTCATCACCTTCCACCGGGTAGAGGCAGTGCTTACAATAGCCAAAGTAGACCTGGCCATCTGCAACAAACGGGATAAACCCTGAGTACGGGAATGTACTCAGCTAGACTTACCCGTCCAACTGAAAATAAAGACACCAAGGGTATGCAAGGCCTTTTCGGGTAGAGCTGGGATCTTTAGTTGCGAAAAGCTTAATTTTAGATAAGAGGTAATTAATGATAATGATGAGCTGTCATTTTTTAGACCTATTCCTTAATTCTAGGTTTTTCACCTGTACTAGAGCACTCACTTGAATCTACCAATCAATAATATAACCATATCCAGTTGACTTATCCACATTTTAGTTGAACCTTTAATCATTACATGGAGTTGCATCGTGGTGAAGCTCGCCATAGTTTCCCACTAACCGGGGGAGACGGCGACTCGAATCGAATTCCAAACCAGCTGGTGAAAGACCTTTAATACCAGCCCACACTTTCCCCGTCGGGTCCATGCATTGGGCAACCGCTCGACGCTTGTTCGTGGTGGTAATCGCCGCGGTTCAAGCACGGACCGCCCAATCGGAACCTGGCGATGGCCTCACGCGGCAGATCGTAATTTCCGTACTAGAGGGCACGACACGGGTTGAGACCGGCCCGAACAGCTTCTAACCGGCTTTGGGGTCGATGATTACAGCAACGACATATCCCTAAGTAAAAGGGCGCGTTCAAAAATGAACGAGGGCCAACATCGATACAAACCTACACGATCCAACGGATGGACTGCCCCAAGTTTCCAAACTGGTGCCTTGCCTTCCAGTTGACCGTATTTCATTACTACTCAGGTTCTTTTTCACGATAGCAAATATAGCCAACCGTGATCTGGTAACTACCCATCAGGGTATTACGGAAACATCCTCAACTACTACTTTTATTCAGTAGGCTAAGCAATCTACATTTATAAGTAAGTAACAGGATAACAAGGTAGGAGTAAACAATAATCAAGGGAGGATAATGCATCAAATAGGATCCAATCAACTCCTATACCTAATGCATCACAATATAAAAGGACTCAAGTAATTTAATTATAAAAACTGGGAGACTTAGAATGCTCCGGGGCTTGCCTTGGGTGAAGACCGAGGCCTCGTGGGAGGGGCACTCAGGCAAGTTAGCGTCGCTGGCGGGGTCGACTTCCTCGGCTTGCTGGAGCTCCGGAATCTGCTGCTCGGCGTTTGACTCTGGCTCCTGCTCGGGCTCCGGGAGTGTCGATCCTATTGCATGCGACGAATAATAAATAATTATAATGCGGGTGCAAGATGTGTGGTATCAGAAAGAGTATTTCTTGCAACCCAACAAAACCAACTTGTTGAACCATTGAGGTAAATACTTATTTAATTCATAAAACAAAATCCATTTATTCACCTTTTTCTTATTTAATAAATCAAAAGAAACTTAGGTTTGAACTGCAAGTGCACTTTTCTGGACTCAGAAAAATCCACGAAAATTCCGGAAGGCAAACAACAGTTGCTGGACTCCACTGAACAAATTTCAGCCAAAAATAAAATACCGAACTGCAGATACAAAAATGACAAGCAACGGCCCAAAAAGGTACTTTGAACTACAACCCTACTGTAAAAGGGTGCACAACTCTATTTCATATTTTTCCCAGATTCTACTTCACATTTCATGCTTATCAAGAAAGTTCCATGAACAGAAACATTGTATTATTTCTTACATGAATTTCCAAAGGAAAACACAGAAAAGCATCTTTGTAAAGCAACTTCATATTTGTTCACCTAACAGATCATGCTTACATTTTTCTTAGCTTGGACATCATAAACAGAGACTATACAAATTTTTCCATATTTTATTTCAGCATATAAAACACCTTAACATTATTTCTAAGAAATCAGCTTAAACAAGACTTTAAATGATAACAGAAACTTTTTCCACATAAACGGTGTATCATATATTTTTCACAGGTGTAAAACATGATAATAAACTTACACCAAATTTTTCAGGAATTATCTCAACAAGAAAACACTGATTTCCATTTATCACAACAAAAGCATATAAACTGGAATAAAAGAAAACAGTAAAATAAACTCCTACCAAAAATAATTTCATATTTTTTCATGGTAGATCTACTCATAAACAAACTGGCAAAACTGAAATTCATAATTAACAGAGCTACAGATTAATTATAGCAAAATTAATAAACTTAGTTACTGAGCAGAAAACAAAAAAAAAGAAAAACTTTATTCTAGCCCAACGGGGCTTTCGGCCCAGTTCAACTCGACCCAGCGTGGCGCGAGCGCACAACGGTGGGTGTGTGTGCGTTCGCTCGAGACCCGGCTCGAACGTAACAGCGCCCGAGGGTTCGCTCGAGGCCTAGCTCGGGCGAGACGGAAACTAACGCCCGTCCGAGGCCTGGCTCGAGGGCTCGGGCGAGACGGGAAAAACAATCGCCCATCCGAGGCCTGGCTCGGGGGCTCGGGCGAGACGGAAAGGCAATCGCCCGTCCGAGGCCTGGCTCGGGGGCTCGGGCGAGACGGAAAGGCAATCGCTCGTCCGAGGCCTGGATCGGGGGCTCGGGCGAGACGGAAAGGCAATCGCCCGTCCGAGGCCTAGCTCGGGCGGGACGGAAAGGCAATCGCCCGTCCGAGGCCTGGCTCGGGGGCTCGGGCGAGACGAAAAGGCAATCGCCCGTCCGAGGCCTAGCTCGGGCGGGACGGTGAACGCGTCCGCCCGAGGCTTGGCTCGAGGGGTCCGTGGGTCAACGGGACCCACCCGTCAAAGAGAAGAAAACAGGGGACGGCTTTGACCGTTGATTCCTCGCCGACGGTGCGGTCGCCGGCGATGAGGCTAGGCTCTATAGACTCGTCTCGACGAGGCGCATCGAGTGGTGTCGGTGGTTTGGCTAGCGCACGACCGGAGCATGCCGGCGGCGAGCGGCGGCGCACGGTGATGGCGGCAACGCGCGGCTACGCCGTTTCCGGCGGCGGCCGGAGAAATTGGGGGAGGCAAAAGCTCGAGTGAACCCTAAGGAGCAAAGCTACGGGGTTGGTTTGGCTCGGGTGGCTCCAGAGGAGCTTGGCCACGAGCGAGGTCCGCGGCGGCGCCCATGGCGCTCGGCCGGGGAGAAGAGTGAGATAGGGAGCGGTAACGCTGAGGTGGATAGGTGTTCTCACCTTGCCTTGACTCGGTGAAGTTCGATGATGAAGAAGAGGAGTCGGTGGAGCTCGGGTTGGGGAAGAACGGCGTTACGGCTCAGCGGTGGCGACTGACGGACCGAAAGAGGCGCTTCGTCCTCCGGCGGCGTCGGGGCTCGGTCGGGGATGGCGACGTGCGTACGGCGTGTGCACGGCGTAGGCGGAGATGCTGGCGAGAGGTCTTGGATGGTAGTGGTCGGGTGTGGCCGGAACGGCGGAGGGGAGTGATGGTGGTGAACGGTCGGCGAGAGTGGCGGATGCTTGCGCGTTCGTGAGAGCGGGAGCGAGAGCGGGCGAGCTGGAATGGCAGTGGGGAGAGGGGAGTGCGGTGCGCTCGGGGTTTTGATCGGCTTGACCGGCCGGTGGTCGTGGCGGGGCCACGGCGGCGCGGTCGGCGAGGCAACGCGGGCGATGCCGTGCACGGCGAGCGGGCGCGGCAGGCGAGGCGAGCGGAGAGTGGCCGGGGGAGATAGGTTGCGTGCTCGGGTGAGAGAGGATCGAGCGAGGAGTGGCCGGCGAGGATCCTCGGCAGGATACGGCGGCCACGTGGCGGTTGCGGCCGGCGTACGGCGCGGCGTGTCAGCGGCAGCAGCGCGCGGGCGAGTGCGGGAGCCGGCCGGCGCACGCGAGCGGGCGAGCTGGGCTGGCGCGCGCGAGTTGGGCCGAAAGGCCGGATGGGCCGAAAGGGTTGGCGCCGGGAAAAATCGTTTTCCTTTTTCTTTTCCAAATTCTTTTCAAAGTTTGACCACTCAAAAACAGTTTCAAAAACACCAAACTAGGTTTTGACCCAAACATAAAAGTTGCTCAAAATAATTTTTTCTACAACTTCATATAAGACACTTTTTCTGAAAACCATTTTTGTAACCTCTGCATAAATAAAGCCAAGTAAATAAACAAAAGGCAAAAGCACTCATATGCACATGAAATGATGCAATGCATTGCTTATGCTCCTTTAGTAGCTAATAATGAAGTTCCTAATGCAGTGCTTGACACTAGGGTGTCACAACAACTGCACACTGACTCGCTGCGAGAATAGAAAGGATATATAAGCATACATACGCTAGAGGTGAGAAATCCTATCGGAAGCAAAGCAAGAAGATAAGGAAGAGAAAAGGCTTTGCTACCTCGTGATCCGATGAAACGACCGAAGAAGGAGGAGAGCACTGGCGTTCCGGGAGCCACACGTCACACGAAAGGAGTCTGCAAGGAGTTCAGGTGAAAACGTGTGTCAAAACTGGAGGAATGGCCTTTGAGACATTACGTCGAGCACCTTATGGGCAAGGATAGGAAGGGGTGGGTGGGGAGGTGCTCACTGTGGGGGTTTGACCGGCCGAGGAGGGCGCCGGAGTGAGGACGAGGCGCGATGGAAACCGTCTCCGGCGAAGAGGCCCGGAACGGCGGCGGGCTTTGACAAGACACCGGTGATGGTGGAGGAGATGCGGACGAGGGCGCGCGCGCGGGGGCGAGGAGACGGTGGTCCGGCGTGGAGGAGCACGGGCGCGGCGGGGGCGAACGGCCGGCGGCGAAGGCACAGGCGGAGAGGGCACGGCGACCGGCAAGGCACTAGTTAGGGTTAGGGTGCAGGCGGTGCGCGCGGGGATGGGCGGGTGGGATCAAGTGGTCGGGCGGCGCGAGGAGGAAGACAACCGAAGATATGACGCGTGGGGCCGGATAGCCAGTGAAAGAACCTTACTGCGCCGCTTAAAGGGGCATCGGACGCACCGATGATAATGCATCGGACGCGCCGATGCCGGTCCAGAGAGCTTCAAAAATGCCAAAAGTACATCGGACGCGTCCTTTGCCTCGGCAACGGATGCTGGGCAGCGTCCGTTGGTGCATCGAACGCTCCGATGGATGTACATCGGACGCAACGCCAACACTGTTCCAGCCGAGGCTGTGTACAGTGGGGGCATCGGACGCTGGAGCCAGCGTCCGATGCAGCGTCTGATGCTACATTTTGGCTTGTTTCGAAGATCTCCATTGCGGCTCCCTCTCCCAACCAAGTTCCAACTCAAATAAGAGGCAAATAAGCACCAGTTGGAACCTAGTATGAGCATCCTCACATAAACCCTCAATTTTGGTAAGTATTTTGCCATAGGCTATGTATCATTTTTAGAGAAAATAAGCGATAAAACCCGAGGAGACAACATGTGGCCACCAAAACTAGGGGTCTCAACCATAAGAAGCCTCAAATGCTCCCCCTAGCGGTGGACAAACACAGCGGTTGCTCAAAACATAACCGAAAAGAAACGACAAAGCAGCAACCATGCATATGCAATGCAATACGGAATTTGAATCTAGGTTGCTTGTCAAGTTTGCTCATGGGTAAGCTTCTTCACACGCTTTTTAGGGCGGTTATCTTAACCACGTCTGACAAGCCTATATGCATAGCGGAATTTAAACATGGCATAGTATACAATGCAATGCAAAGACAACCCCTTTCACCTTTTGACAAAGTTACTTAGATCAAGCACATTAAGCTCACTTCGCAATCTACAAAGGGTGTTCTCATCTAGGGGTTTTGTGAAGATATCCGCCAATTGATCTTCGGTTCTAACTCCCTCTAAGGATATATCTTTCTTGGAAACATGGTAAGAAAGTGATGGCGAATATCTATGTGCTTTGTGCGAGAGTGTTGAACCGGGTTGTTAGCAAGCTTAACCGCGCTCTCATTGTCACACAACAAAGGTACCCTTTCTAGAACTACACCATAGTCTAAAAGGGTTTGCTTCATGTAAAGGATTTGTGCACAACAAGCACCCGCGGCTATGTATTCCGCCTCGGCGGTAGACAAGGCCACACTATTTTGCTTCTTCGAACTCCATGACACTAGTGATCTCCCAAGCAAATGGCACCCTCCGGATGTGCTCTTTCTATCAATTTTGCAACTCGCGTAATCCGAATCGGAATACCCGACGAGTTGGAAGTTAGCTCCTTTGGGATACCAAAGGCCAATGCTTGGGGTGTGCTTTAGGTACCTAAGGATTCTCTTCACCGCTATGAGATGTGATTCCCTAGGATCGGCTTGAAAGCGAGCACACATGCACACACTAAACATGATGTCGGGCCTAGATGCGGTCAAATATAACAAGCTACCAATCATAGAACGGTAGAGAGTTTGATCAACCGGGTTACCTCCCACATCTAGGTCGAGGTGTCCGCTGGTTGGCATTGGAGTCTTGATAGGCTTGCAATCATCCATGTTGAAACGCTTGAGGAGGTCTTTTGTGTACTTCTCTTGAGATATAAAAGTCCCCTCCTTCAATTGCTTGACTTGAAAGCCTAGGAAGAATGTAAGCTCGGCAATCATGGACATCTCGAACTCCTTCGACATCAAGTCACCAAATTCCTTGCAATAGGCTTCATTTGTTGAACCGAAGATGATATCATCGACATAGACTTGACAAATGAAGATCTCTCCATCAAGCTTCTTGGTGAATAGTGTGGTGTTGACCTTCCCAATGGTGAAGACCTTCTCAATGAGGAAGTCCCGGAGGCGCTCGTACCACGCTCTAGGGGCTTGCTTGAGCCCATATAGCGCCTTAGACAACCTATAAACATGATTAGGATATCTAGGGTCTTCAAACCCGGGAGGTTGGTCAACATAGACTAGTTCATTTATGAAGCCATTTAAAAATGCACTTTTCACATCCATTTGATATAATTTAATGTCATGGTGTGATGCATATGCAAGGAGGATACGAATGGCTTCGAGTCTTGCAACCGGTGCAAAGGTCTCTCCAAAATCCAAGCCTTCAACTTGAGAGAACCCCTTTGCCACTAGCCTTGCCTTATTTCTAACAACCTTGCCTTGATCATCTTGCTTGTTCCTAAACACCCATTTTGTTCCAATGACTCTTGCGCCTTTTGGTCGCTCTTCAAGTGTCCAAACTTGGTTACGGGTGAAGTTGTTTAATTCTTCATGCATGGCATTCACCCAATCCGGATCACCTAGAGCTTCATCTACAATGGTAGGCTCAACAAGAGAAACAAAGGAGTGATGTTCCATAAATAAAGCAAGTTTTTGAGAATGAGTCATTACACCCCTTGTCGGGCTCCCTATGATGAGATCTTGAGGATGAGCTTGTAGTAGAGGAGTAGTCCTTCGATCAACCACTTGAGGGGCTGCTTGTGGAGCACCAACATCTTGAGCTTGCACCACCATTTGATCATGGGAGACATGAGTATCTTCATTTGGATCCCTCCCATCTTTGTCATCATCAAGTGGTACATTGGATGAGGATGGCTTGTCAATGACTTGCACATCATCATCGTCATCTTTAGGCTTGATGGCTCCAACCGGCATGTTCTTCATAGCTTCCCTCAATGGTTCATCACCTACATCATCAAGATTCTCATGCGCTCCTTGAGAGCCATTAGATTCATCGAATTCCACATCATATGTTTCTTCTACCATCCCGGTGGCATGGTTGAATACTCGATATGCTTTGAACTTCAATGAGTAACCAACAAAAAAACCAATATCACATCGGCGTTGAAACTTCCCTAGGTGTTGGCGCTTCTTGTAGATGTAGCATTTGCACCCAAACACTCTAAAGAAGGATACATCCGGCTTCTTGTTGTTGAGTAGCTCATAGGGGGGTCTTGCCAAGTAGACGATGGGGGAACAATCAGTTTGATGCATAGCAAGCGTGTGTTGATTGCTTCCGCCCAAATCTCTCCGGTGTAGAGTACTCGTCTAGCATTGTCCTTGCTAGGGTGATTAGAGTCCGGTTCTTCCTCTCAACTACCCCATTTTGTTGTGGTGTGTAGGTTGCGGACACTTCATGCTTGATCCCAACTTCATCACAATATTCCTCAATTTGGGTGTTGTCAAACTCCTTTCCGTTGTCACTTCTAATCTTCTTGATCTTCACATCAAATTCATTTTGAGCTCTCTTGGCAAACTTCTTGAAGGAAGGGATTGCTTCAGATTTATCATGAAGAAAGAATACCCAAGTGTATCTAGAGTAGTCATCAACAATCACTAGGCAATAGAGGTTTCCTCCCAAACTTGCATATGTTGTTGGCCCAAATAGATCCATATGAAGAAGCTCTAACTCTCTTGATGTTGATACGCAAGCTTTGGTTGGATGAGTGTTTGCAACTTGCTTGCCGGCTTGACATGCACTACACAATTTGTCCTTCTCAAATTTGACATCCTTCAAGCCCCTAACCAAATCTTTCTTCAATAGCTTGTTGAGAGTGTTCATTCCCACATGTGCCAACCTTCTATGCCATAGCCAACCAAGAGATTGCTTAGTGAACAAACATGTCTTTCAAGTTGGCATTCTTTGGAGGAGAAATCCACTAAGTAGAGATTGTTGTATCTAAATCCTTTGAAGATCACTTGTGCATCATCTTTCTTGGTCACAACCACTTCCTTATCGGTGAACAAACATTGAAAGCCAAGATCACAAAGTTGCTCAACGGATAGCAAGTTGAAGCTCAAAGATGCAACAAGAAACACATTGGAGATGGTATGGTCATTTGATATAGCCACTTTGCCCAATCCTTTGACATTGCCCTTGGAGTTGTCACCAAATGTTATCTTTTCTTGGTCATCGACATTCTCTTCTTGTGAGGTGAACATCCGGGGATCTCCGGTCATATGTTGAGTACATCCACTATCAATTACCCAATGTGATCCACCGGTCTTGTAGTTCACCTACACACACAAGAAATCAAGCTTGAGCTTTTGGGACCAAACTTGTTGCGGTCCCTTAACCTTCTCAACTAGTGACTTAGCAACCCAAATTGCCTTGGCCTATTCTTGTTAGGTGGCCCCATAAACATAACTTTCACTTTGCCACTAGAATCTTATCTAAGCATGTAGTGAGCATTGAAAGCAAAGGGCCTAGCATGCTTGGGCAAGGGTGTGGGCTTTGGCTCCTCACAAGCATGAGCAAAGTGTCCCTCCTTTCCACACTCATAGCATCTCCCAATCTTCTTCTTCTTTGGCTTTGTGATGCTCTTGCGTTGCTTCATCTTCTCTTCAAGAAAGCCAATGCCATTTCTATTGGTCTTCATGACGGTGTTCATGAGAAGCTCACTTTGAAGACATTGACCCTTGGTGAAGTTCCTCAAACCGGTGGTGAGGTGCTCTTTCTCCTTCTTGAGCTTGTCATTCTCTTGTTGGAGCTCTAATTGAGACGGTGTCATCTTGTAATCCCTCTCCATCTTCAATCTCTTGTTCTCTCTCTTTTAGCATGTCAAGCTCAAGTGTCATGCTATACTCATCATCTTGGGTCTCAACAATGAACTGCTTTGTGGTTGCAAGTTCTCTAGATCAACCTTGAGCTTTGCTTCTCATTCTTGATTCTTGATGTAATCATCATAGTGATCGGCCACAACCACACTCTTGCCTTTGCCACTAGCTCTTTGCTCATCCTGCTCACTAACCAAGTCCTCAACAAGATGTTGCTATGTCACACTTACACACAGGTTAGGAGCATCATGTGTCTCATGTGAAAGCATATCATAAGCAATGGTGAGAGTATATAATCTACTTTCACTTGAGTATAGTTCCTTAAGCAAATTATGACCAGTGAAAAGATCACTATGCATCTTATCAAGTTTTTCATTTTTAGCTTTGAGCTCTTTGTTAGAGGACTTGAGCTCCTTGATGGAAGAGACATAGTAGCAAGTTCATTTTTCAACTCATCACTAGCATGCATAGCATTGTCATATTTTCAACAAGAGCATCATTATCACGAGCAAGCCTATCATTCTTAGCTCTAGTCTTTCTTATGATTTTAGTGTAGTCATTTAGCAATTCAACAAGTTCATCATAAGAAGGAGTTTGAACCCTCCATCACTATCATCATCACTAGAGCCATCATCACTTTGTACCTTCTGGTCACCATTTCCATGAGGCATAGGTGTGTAGAGGATGATGGCGGCGGTGGTGGTGGGGTGTAGAGGTCCCAAATGACTAGAGCGGCCACCTTCTCCTTCTCATCATCACTATCTTCATTTGATGAGCCACCGGAGGAATCAATCTCGGTGAGCCAATCACCAAACAATGTAGGCCTTGCCACCTTTCTTGTGGTGTGCTTTTTCTTTTTGCCATCCTTCTTGTAGGGCTTCTCATTCTTTTCTCATCTTCGCTGATGAGTCATCTTTCTTGCCCTTGTTCTGTTCTTGTAGCTTTCTTTCTTGGGCTTGGGTCATTGATGAGCAAGATGGCCAAGATCACCACAATTGTAGCAATCCATTTTGGACTATGGCCTTCTCTTGCTACTTGTGAAGAACTTCTTCTTTCTTGAGTCAAAGTTGACTCCATTCTTGTGAAGCTTCTTCAAATCTTGGTGGTCTTCTTCACCATGAGAGCAATGTTGGAATCATCTTCATCATCGCTTGTGCTCTCATGATGCACCTCAATAGCCTTGGACTTGCCCTTATTGTCATGGCTTGCTTTGAAGGCTAAGTCCTTCTTGTCGGTGGAAGAGCCACCACTGTGTGTGTGTGATGTGCATGTACATCTCATGAGCATTGATCTTCCCCAAGACTTGTGTTGGTGTAGATGTGGAAAGATCACCTTGATGTAGCACCGTCACAATGTGTCATACTTGTCAATGGGAAGGACACATAGGATCTTCCTCACAACGTCGGATGGTTGCATTTGTGTGAGGCCAAGATCATTGAGCTCCTCTACAAGAACATTCAAGCTGAGTACATTTCTTTGCATTTTCATGAGCAAGCATTTCAAAAGAATTCATCTTTTGCATAACCAAATGATAACGCTCCTCACGCTCACTCTTGGTTCCCTCATGGAGCGCACAAATGTTTTCCCTAGATCATGGACATTTTGTGGTTCCGAACGCGATTGAACACATCCTTTGCAAATGCCTCTAAAAAAGGGTGTTTTTGCTTTAGCATTCCATTTCTCATTTCCTCCTCATTAGGAGTAAGGCTTGTGCCTTCCTTGGGCTTGGCAAAGCTGGTGATAGCGGCATCGCGGCATTTAACATCAACCGCTTCTAGGTACGACTCCATACGGATTTTCCAATATGGAAAGTCGTCTCCCTCGAACATGGGCGGTGGTCCATCACCCCCGGACATCTTAACTCTAGGCGGTTAAGCCTCAATCGAGAGCACGAGGCTCCGATACCAATTGAAAGGATCAAGATGCGCAAGAGGGGGGTGAATTGGGCTTTTCTAAAACTTCTTGCAATAATTAAAACCTAACAGCCCAATTAACCCCTTATGCCTACAAGTGTGATGAACTAGAATCAACCAAGCAAAAGATCGAAACTAAGACATTTCTACTCTACCATGGCAATTCAAATAGAGATGAACAATAAGTAAAGTACGGAATGAATTGCTCAAATAAATGCGAATGTAAAGAGAGTAGAGATGACACGATGATGATCTTTTTTAGTATCGAGGTATCGTTAGAGTGTGTGTCGGCACCACCCCCCTAGTCCTCGTTGGAGCACCCGCGCAAGGGTATTGCTCCCCCTTGATCCGCGCAAGGATCAAGTGCTCACTACAAGCTGATTCTTCGCCACTCCGGCCCGGTGAATCGCTCGCTACCGGTCACAACATGGCTTGGGTCATCCACAAGGCCTCGGATGATCACCAAGCTCTCCGATCGCCACCAAGCCATCTAGGTGATGCCGATCACCAAAGAGTAACAAGCTAGAACTCTCACTTGACCAAGACAAGGCCAAAGAGATGGATGGATGCACACTTGCTACTCAATTCTCACTAGGAGGTGTCTAATTCTCAATTAGCAAATCACTCATCCTCACTAGGGCTCGCTCTTTCTCACACTCTCAAGGTGTCTCTCAGCAGATGGAAATGGCAAGAACACTCAAATGAATGGAGGGAAGGAAGTATAAATACCCCTCACCACGGCCATCCAAAAATAGCCCAAGACAGGTATTTTGCGGGGGCATCAGACGCGCCGATGCCTGCATTCTATCTTATCGTATCACATTCTGTTCTACGATTCCACTTCGACAAAAGGAAAGAGCATACCCAAGTTCAATAGCTTTACGTCCGCTATTCCTTTCGGAATAGCGGACGTAAAGCTATTGAACTTGGGTATGCTCTTTCCTTTTGTCGAAGTGGAATCATAGAACAGAATGTGATACGATGAGATAGAATGCAATAGAACAAGGATAGCGAACGGGTTACCTACTCCTAAGGGTCAAAGCAAGCCTTTAATTCAATTCTTTATTCTTACATTAAAGAATGAATCAAATCTCCCCAAGTAGGATTCGAACCTACGACCAGTCAGTTAACAGCCGACCGCTCTACACTGTGCTCCCATCCATACGGCCGGTGGTCTAATTTTTATTTGAAGATTGGATTTCCAATCAACGAGTAAGTAGCTCCATTTGGGCTAGGTCAGAGCTGGCTGAAACATATATGTCTAGTTCTTTTTCCTAAAGATAACCTATTACACAATGACGGATCTTCTCGAACCAGACTGACTCATCACTCATCTATCCAAAGCTTGAAATAGCGCCGCTTACCTGTCTCAGCTAGCATAGGACCAAGCAATCCCCATACCCAGACCCCTCTTCTCCTTTATATTTAATTAGTCTGTAAGTGCATTATTTGTGCCCGAGAGAACTACTGGTAACTACTTGAACTATGGAGCCGGCGTATGGTCTGAATCAACGAGAGTGTGATACTTGCAACTGTGACACATCGAAAGGAAGGATTCCAGTCCCTCTATGCCCCACGGCAACGAGATCCACGGTTTAACCCATTAACACAACGACATACCCGTCGTCGGCTTTCTAATCAGCCACATTCAAAATGGTGCAACCCCTATAAAATACACCTGCTAGTTCCTTAGCTAGGACACAGAAAATTTCTGGAAGTTTCTTCCTTAATGCCGCGGTAGATTCCTTCGTCCCATTGAGCCCCAATTTTGTCAGGCTATCCGAACGCCGATACTCCACAACCCATGTCGGCGTACTCCCTCCAGAACAACTCTTCTAATCCGATAGGGCATCCCTACCTAAAGAAATGAAATAGCAAGAAAATGGAAGCCGACAGAAGACTAGTGGTCACACTGACCAATATCAAAGAAAAGAGAAGCAATGGTCCCAATCGACCAATGGGCACTATCCACATCCGACACTAGACACATTGCGGCTTCATCCTGAACGTCTCTTACTACGAAAATACCAACCAATCCCACATCGCACTCTTCTACCGCAACCCCTTTCTTCTTTGCACTTTTCGCCCGTCGTAGAAGAAATGGACAGCTAAAGAATATCGACTCACGGAGGAAAGGACCCCGTTCCACCCACCTCCCAAGACGTATAATCGCACATTCAGGCTAATTCATCGAGTAAGGGTAGTCACTTTTCTGGGATCCACTGCGCTCGCAACTGTTAGCTTCCTAAATCAGCTAAACTTAGGACGATGCGGGCTCTATCATAGATACTTGAGCGAAATACATCGCACAACCACTATCATTGAAAACGAAAAGAAACTAACCGTTTCTTCCGCAATTACAATGACACGAAATCTTGCGATATCGAGCCACCACTTATAACCCCTTCCTTCGGGGGGCCTTACTAAGTTCAAGATTTCACGGTAGCTTCCTCTCTCTCCCTGCCCCTATCTACCACCTTTACGCCTTTCACCCGGATCAGCTAATTCAAGTTCATTTCTTGAGTGATAAATTTCCATATACATCTTAAATGGAGAATCATCAACACATGACCGCTCATCCATTTTTTGAAATGCTCTATTACTATAAACTCGTAAAATGACTACTTGAATTTGAGCTTGACCTGATTGTTAAGAGCCAACCCTTCTGTGTAACAAAGCTAATAACTCATTCGCTATGGTACTATGTCGAATATTGCCATTAGAGTCACTTAACCCTATAGCTACTCCTAGGGTGAAGCTCTTATCCTCATCCTCATCATAACTTTGGTACGCTATAGTCATCTTAGCATAACCGTCTATAGCAGGATAAGCATGTGTGAATAGAGCACTTATAATCTCAGGATATATAAGATGAATATCACCAGTGCTCACAGGTGATGTACAAACAAGCTGAAGCAAAGTGGGGTAACAGATTCAGTCCACTGGAAAGGGAGAGAGGTGCTGAGACAGGGATGAGTACTCTGGCAACCCCGTATGAGTATACTGGTCAGAGGGGGGGATCTACTAGTCCTAGATCTTGCGTTTCACTATCCTTCGGGGCCAGTGCTATCAGATTCCACTAAATTGACTAGTGAAAAAACCCGTACTAGACTCCAACTACTAGTACCTGATCAGTAGGTGTTGGTTTCGGACTAAAGTCCCGAATAAAACAGAAAATGACACCCTCACCTTCTTATCTCGACAAATCCTCGAAACTCGCGACTGCATGCCCTAAGATGTAGACACCCTCAAGATGCTACCACTCTCAACCAGCCTCTCGACAAGGGAGACAAAGGATCGACTCGCCCCCGACAGTGTGTAAGTAGGACACCAAAATATTAGAAGCGTACCCGCTATCAGATAAGGCAGGATCCTCATGGTCGGCTACGTGCTGCACTTCAACGTATTCCTAGTCTGCTATATCCTCCATAACCTTCACAGCCTTTACTCTAGCCCTCGCTGAGTCCCAGTCCTACCACCTCCCCTCTTTTCAGTCGGAGTACCACGACCTTTTACTTCTTGAGGCACGCCACCATGCACCAGAATACCTACGGGTTGTTAAGCATGGCTCAATCAGCAACATGTATCTACACCCATCTCAATGTACCTAGTATCTTCATCATCTGACTGACTTTCTTTACCCAGGCTCAATCAAGATTGTACTGGCCTTTACTCCTCCATTTCCTTCACTCCGTTCATTTAGTCAAAATAAGGGAAGATTTCTTTCCAATTAAAGAGTATGCTATTATGGTGGAATTGCGTATAGGTTGACGGAGAATACTACTGACCGACTTCACTGAGACAAGGACTAGACTAGCTACCTTCTTCGAGTGGGTCTTGCTCTGTCTATTGGTCTAAGCCGGCTGTGCTTTTCATTTTATTTTATCTTTCCGCGAGGGCCTCTGCTTTCCTCGAGGGAATACGACGAGCACTCATCTCCAGCATTCAGGTGGTCCTATCATCTCTATTTCCTCCCGACATTTCCTTCTCTAGTCAGGGAAGCCATAATCAGTCAGTAAGAGTAGTATATCTATAGGGAGTTTATAATAAGAGAACTGGATGTGCGAAACTTGTGTCAAGAGGGGGGTAGAAAGGAGAAAAAGCATAGTTCAAACTAGCCTCATCACAATAAAAAAGCCCATGATCGAATCTTTGAGACAAAGATGCAAGTAATTAGTTCACAAGGCCGATGATAGAATAAGGTTCTTTTTCGGTCCTACTTTTTTTAGTATGTTGGTAAGGTCCGGTCATCCGCTTAGTGCTTGCTCTTCTGCGTAACTAGGGGAAGAAAGTCCAGTACAGTGTACTTTCATAAAGGCAAGGTTTTTAAGAATAAAATTTTGTGCTTCAACCTCTGCCTTCTACGTTGCCGACCAATGAACGTTTCGCTACCTGTCTAATCTCTAAGGCATCAAGATATCCATTCCAAATGTCTATATACGTGATTTATGAGTCGGAGTTCCGATCGGTTGTTGCACATCAGTAGAGGGAAGAGGTAGTTCTTGGTCAATATGAGCACCTTTTTGTTGCCGTACGGGAAGGTGACGGGACATCATTTTTGTGTGTTTCAGCCCCCAAGGTAGACGGTTGAGCATATGCATCACCAACTTTCTAAGAATCCTGCATAGTTTAAGTGTTGAAAGGGGTAACAGCACGCCAGCGAACCAATCTGAATGCAGTGAATAGAATACTTTTTGACCAGTGAGAAAGAGAGGATAATTTCATAGAACCATGAAAAATGCAGCTGCGGAAAAATGCAGTGATAGTAGCTTTTCCATCACGTGTATGTAGTAGTAGCTTTTCCCTGGGGAGGATAGGAAAAATGCAGTGAATGCTCGTCAAGAAAAGCTCTTATCAACCAGATAGTATAAAACATAAGTTAAAGTATGAAACCTGGAAGCTAAAAACACTAGCATTTCATAGAACCACACTATACTTTACCACCACAGGGAAGAACTATACCACCACAGGTAAGACTTGACTTTTATTGTATAATAGAAGGGATTCAAAATAGAATGGTATTAGTATAATAGTGCGTTGCTTTACGGTAGTACACGAGTTAAATTGGTTACGGTGGTACACCTGTGAAATATATAAATGTTATGGTTGTACACGAGTTCCTTATAGGTGTTTAAGACCGATTACGTCGGTTACACGAGCGAGCGGTAGCGAAAATGTTTTTCAATTTCACTTAGCTTGTTACAAGCCTGGTAGGTACTACAGCGGAAATACAGTTGGTTTCACGTTAATTAGGTTATCTTGGTGGCAAACAAGTGCTTGGTAGGTTAGGTACTACGACTGAAATGGTTTATGATGGCACATACAGTACATTTAAGCTGTAGTACGTGGGCCTACTGTGGTATTGGATGTATTGGTTGTTGCCAAGTCTATGCTCGACGCGCTCCCTCTCAGAATAGAGATCACGTTTCCCTTTACCCACCCAGAATCTGAAGTGAGTGTGGAATCTATTCTGCCTATTGGCAGATGGCTCTCTATTATCTTTATCTTATTAATGGGTCCCCATTATATTAATAAATATGAGTGTCAGGCTTGCTGTACTGAATCTCTTTATAGTCTACCTGTCAAGCCCAAGATAAGGGCAGGGCTGGGTTTATTATTCAACTATGGAGATGAGGATTTAGCCATAACTTGACATTAGAATTATTGAACAGAACTCGATCACCCGAGGAAAGCGAATAGAGCTAGTTGCCAAGGTAGCTGGGTTACGAGATATCCTTTCGTACAACGGCACAGCTCCTCAGCAAATCTAATCCCAATACGAATTCCAGAATAATGCTATAACGGAGCCATCCTTTCCAATCGAATCTGTATCCTCTGTTTCGATGATGAAAGCTATCCCCACACCAGCCTCAAGAAAAATCAGAAGATATTCTATTAGAGTATGATAAGGAAAGTCAAGCGGACCCGTACCAGTAGTAGATTTCCTTGAATGAGGATTCTCGGGCAACAACGCATATGATGAGCGATAGGTCAAAGGCACGCCCAAAGGCACATTCTTTTGAGAATCAATAGGGTGCTTCGGAAAAGGTTTCATCGTCTTTAGCGGCATAGGGTCAAGTTGTAGAGTCACCCTTGCTTTCGTCAGAAGTCATTCCTTCTTTCGACACTGGGTAAAGACAAGAAGGCGGCTTCGGTAAAGAAAGAACCGACGGGAGAGAAGATGGCCTAGCTCGCGGGGAGAACTACTGAAACAAGAAAAGGTGGCCGGGCTTAGAATGAGGGGAAGGAAGGAGTCGAGGTGGAAAGTTGCTCCTGCTTTTTTGAATATGTAAAGGGAGGATCTTGGTTGCTCTGCTCTCTCCATTCCTATGAGAAAGGAAAGGTTGGCCAAGCTAGAACATCTATAGTGACAGACGAGGGCGAATCGTAACTAGAAGAAGGAGACACCTCTGCTTCAAATCAATAAATTGTGGGGAGCTTTCTGGCTTGCAGTGCCTGGCCTGTTCATACTAACTAACAGTCATGATATTCAAGGTACGTATCTTGATAAGATCAGGCAACGGAAAAAGCTTGGCTCGCGAAGGGTAATGGACAGAGCCGGCTTGGTTCGGTGTATATTCTGTTGGCCTGGCTGTCGAGTACTTAAAAGTATCAATACTTCAGATAGAGTTCATATTATCTTAAAA
The DNA here is from genome assembly GCA_009763385.1 of Coix lacryma-jobi var. lacryma-jobi. NCBI lineage: Eukaryota > Viridiplantae > Streptophyta > Magnoliopsida > Poales > Poaceae > Coix > Coix lacryma-jobi. Next base: position 33,503,831 of record CM019824.1, on the reverse strand, counting down.
AGCAATAGAAAGAAGAAACAGAATCAAGCCATGCTGCTCTCCTTGATAACTCCTTTTTTCTGCCCAATCGAGCAACCCACGGAGCGGTAGACAACCGAGGCAACAAAGGCCTTAGGTTTTAATGTTTGATTCGACTTCTAATGAGCTTTCTAGCAGAACTATCTATCAAGGCGGGAGAACGTAGTATCTGCCATTTCTGTTGCGATCTGCCCTGTCAAGATATAGAACGAGGTAAGTCTCGCTTTTCCTCAACTATGAACCATGTGATGTTCCATTCTTCAGCTATCAAACCCATTCCCAACTAGCTTGCTTCCGGAAGCCTACCTACATCAGTTTGCTAGAAAGAACTAACAAAAGAGTTTTTTGGTAAATAGGAGCCGTTTTTTCTTGCTCTCGGCACATCTGCGCTAGGGATTCTTCTCTACCTTCTTGCGTTGAGTCAACTCTTTCCTAGGTGTAAAAGTTACCTACCGAAGGAGGCAGAGTGATGAGAAGTGTGGACTGGGCCAGCCTTGTTGGAACTCTATTTTCCTTTCTCTGGAGCTTCCACATAAGATAAGACTCAAGAGCTATAAGCTAACCTTGGGGTTCCTTATAAGCATAAGCACTTGTCTTCTTTCTAACATCACCAGGTGTCAAGCCACCCGGTTCTCTTCCTCTATCCTTCTGTACGAGTTATCCGGTGCTTAGGCTTGGATTCCTCCCACCTGAGCATTCTACTTCCCCCTATTGGCTTACAACTCTCGCCCTCTAGTTACATACTATCTTCCTACTGTGGATCACCATCTTGACAGCAACCTTTCCTACCTTCATGCGGGAGCCTTGATTTAGTACTCGGGCAATGCCTATTGCTCTGTTGCCTAGAAGTCTCATACATATGTATAGGATCTCATCCATATTATCTTATAGGAAGAGTAGTAACTACCTGCATTCGTATATTCAAAAAGAATAAATAAATTCCCCGTGCCGGTTGCCGTTTCTGGTTCAAGGAAAGGGGAAGTGTTCAGTTGATAAAACGGGGGTTTCACTCATCGGCGTAATTCCCTTGCATTGGTGTGTGAGAATTGGTGCCTAAGGCTAGCTTGATTCATTATGGAAGATCGGGTTGGGGCGTACCCCCGGTGGAGCATGTAGGTAGTGAACGAGGATTTCCTTCCGTTAAGCTATGACTACTGAGCAAGCTGATCAAGAGTTCTTTACGGCGCAGATGTGTGTTAGGTTTCCTAAAGGTTCTCATTGATAGTGGGGCATCTCTAGGAGGGAGGCTTATTTCTATTCTCAACAAATGGATATCCATTCTATCTAGCCGAGGGAAACAGCCTTCCTGAAGGTAGCAAGTTTCTTTCCTTCCGGCCAAGGAGAAAGAGCAAAGTTTCCACCTCATCCGACTCAGAGCTCTCAGTGACTTCCCCCATAGCAACGGGAGATTATCACCCCATAACCCTAAAGGAAAAGGAAAGAGTAGTCGTTTTCAAAATAGTAAGTAAGATGCCGGGATAAGAACTGTGTGATTTCAGCCTTATAAAATATCTGTCAAATGGGTCAAATGTAGAATTAGATGTGTAAGCAAAGCTCCGATTCAGAAAGGAAAGGTATGTGGGTAGACATTGAGTTAGAGATTGAATGAAGGGGCACACTAGAGAAAACCAAGGACAAGTAGCTAGTTGACTAACGCTTTCGAGCACGTACGCTGGCGCTCTTTGATAGAGCATTATCTACAACCCTGAAGCGAACTATTCAAAATAAATCTAGCAGTCTCTTCCAGCAATGAATTGTAGCAGGGCTTGGTCTCGAAAGTATAGATACCACCAGAAGCTTGGAAAGAAGAAGGAATGTCGACCTACCGCTCCGTGGGCTTTGAACCTTGCTTTTCTGTCAAATTCACAGACGCTATAGCTGTGTAAAAACAGTACTCGATTTCTCACTAGAAAAAACAACTGTCTTTATTGTTGTGTGCATATTAGTCACTGATTATAGCTTTGAATAGGACAAACTACTTTAGTAACTCTTGACTATTGCTTGAAACAAGCGTTGAAGCAATGGAAAGAAGCGAACGGTTAAGCGATAGGGTTAGAATGCAGCAAGTGTCCAAAAATAAGATATGCCCGGGTAAAATTATAAACAAGGCTGAGGAAGGATTTCGTACTGCCACAATGCTATTGATAGAAGGAAGCATGAATACCGAAGGCCTACCTAGTTGAAATAGGAACAGCTATAGCAACAACACTCTCCTCCTTCAAAGGCAAGCACAAAGTCCAACAGAAAATAAACTCTGCTTCTATTTCAACGTTTCTGCTCAATGCGTCGTAAACACTGCTGAACTGAAACCAAGAGTTTCTGCTGAATGATTTATACCTATAGTTGCTTGTCTCTCTGGCTCAAGTGCTTACTTATCAATAGACTGAATCAAACGTTCTGTTTGCAGGATTCAAAACAGTTGCTTCCTCCACCTTATAAACTTGCCTACGAATGCATGTTGGAAACGAGGATATGAGCGCTGAATTCTTCTTTTCCGAGGCTGATTCTTCTTACCTGACTCCCTGTTTGTTACAACTGATGCCCCGCCTATAAGCAGGTAGCTTGTGAGCTATCGATCAATTGTGAATAATAGAATTGGATCTTATTCACATAAGTCTTTCATTTCGTACATGTTTTCAAGAAAGAAATTAGGACAACCAATTAAGCATTGGATGAGTCAAAGGCTTCTTCGGGCATTTCCAGATCAACTAGGACAAGACTCAATAAAGTCACCAATGTTGCTGCTTGCTTGACTTTGCTTTTTTAATCTACTTCTTTGCTTGTCTCGCCAATGAAGATACTGCATCATCTCTATACTACTAGCTAGATAACCAACACTTTGCTTCCCATTTCTTTTGCCTTTGGTAGAATTAGATCGATCTCCCAATGCTTATATATGTGGTGCCCCATAGTGATGAATGGAGCAAAAGCTAGGCAGAATTAGGAAGCATCAGCCCGGAATGACCCCAAGACTATTTGCTGGAATCATAGCCAGCCAATAGAATTACTCTATGAATATAGCAGCGGTGACGCCATGGATCAAGGAAGAAGGTTTTGTCTTATCCCAGCAGCAATGAGAGCCTATTTCTTCTCCTGATGTGAATACACAAACCCCTATAGCGTCCGACACCACTCACATACCCTAGAAATTCTTGTTGTGGGGCAAGTTAAATTTGATATGCCCCAGAGGTCTTCGAACCTTGGTATTTCGAATCAGATTGATAGCTTTTTGAATGGCTGCGGTTCCGGGAGTCAAGTCTTTAGTTTACAGGTTCTACATTAGGTTTACGAAACGGATACCTATCTACACAGCAAGCTTCTTCAAACAGGTCATTGGACATCACCCTCACTTCTTCTAGCAGGAAAGCGCGTTAGAGGTAAATCGTACCTCAAGTCAAAGGGCCTCGTTATAGTGGATGGGGCAACACAACACACGCTGAACTCAACTTGCCTATTTTGTGTAACTGGTTGAAACTACTAATTTCCAGTTCATCTTACGATGGTATACGGTGACGGGCCAACCTTCTATACTAGTGCAGGAGGACGAAGCAGAAATTAGGAAGCCCTACACTTCAACCGGAGTTCACACTCGAACTTGGATATAGCAAATAGATCAAATAGGCTCAGAGAGATCCGGGGCATAATCAAAGAAAAAGAACCGTTGGAGTGGCAATACAGCTAGATAGATAGAAGGTCTGATTCTAAACTCAGTCTGATCTGTCACACCCAGCCATAAACAACCATTCCAGATTCCAAGATGAAGTGGAAAGAAAGAGGATGCATTCAGGATCTCATACTTCGAGAGCTCAACAGCTGTTAGGAACGTCGAGGGCTTTGATTCTTTTATTTCCTACCCAACATAGGCAACACTAGACTGATCAGACTCAAAGACTACGCCTGTCTTTTTGTCCTAAACTCAGTCTCCATATTAAACTGTTTATGCCCTCCATAGCCAAAACCACTCACACCAGTTTTGCCTAGTAGAGTGTACGATCAAAGTGAACTTTTTATGCCAGCCATAGTAAAAAGTCCTACTTTCCTTCGCACATCCGTTTTTTGCTTGGGGCAAAACCAATAATCTGTATTTACCTAGCGGGAACTACTTTCAAGATTCAAGTTTGTAGTCCAGCCAAGGGCAAAAGCAATAAAGCCTGTTTTGCCTTAACAAGTTCGTTTTCAAACGAAAACATTTTAAGCCAGCCTATAGCAAAAGCGCTACTTTCTCCCCGTATTGCTCCTATCGTCCAGCTTTGTCCTTTCGGTACATGAAGACAGGAACCCAAAAAACTCTGAGGAGCTTCACACTTGCTTCCCATCCGCACCAATGGAGTCTTATTTCTCCAATGGCGATCGAAAGGAAAGATCTCTCGAGTGAGCTTGTCTCTTGTAGTCGACAGGCAGGTCAACCCATCATGAGGTATACTTCTGCATTTCCAGTTGAACTTAAAGCATCGGATGTAGTGTACGATGGGAAGAATTCAAGCCTTTTGGCGAAATGAAATGGAGACAGCAATCGAATCTAGAAGAGGCAGTACATGAAAAACAACATTGATGTTGATGTGTTTTTGTGTCTCGTGCAGTCTCTGGACAATTGAGTACAATTACGACACATAATGACTGGTACAAGCAGCTGACACTTTGACTATCTACTATGTAGTAGAGGTGGGTGTATAACTAAGAGTTGAAGTTGTCAGGATTCATTGCTAATTCACAGCCTGAAAAACCAATAGTAGAAGTAAAAAAACGAGGCATATGGTAGAATACTAAATACTAAAAGTAGGAAACACCGTGTTTTTGTCCTACCTTCCCCTCGGTAGACTTTCCAATTGTATGATCACCATATGGCAAAAGTCAAAAATATCTTTTGTGATAGAATGAGCACAAGCAAGATGGATGGAGTTGTCAGCTAACAAACAAGATGGAATATTAAGATAAGCCCTCCTCCCCCTTAGTACGAATAAGAGAAAGGGCGATTTTGGCACTGGAACCACTCCCACTCCAGTGCGTGCTACTTCTCTCCTCTTTTCATTCTAGATAGAGAGAGCAGCCTCCTCGGCCAGCGACTGCCTACCAATAGAAGCGCTCTTCCATCCATACCGCCCCTTAATCCAAATATAGATCTACAAGCCCCTTCCTTAGGTAGGAGTGGCTCTCGCTGCAAGAGGGGGAGTATTTCTCGAATGAAAATTCCCTGCGCGAAAGTCCCATCATCGTTGGGTGGCATCTGGGATCTGATATGTGGGGGTCAGAGTGAGAAGATGGTTTTGGCCACGGAGTGAGTTCGGAAGAATCCTAGTTTCTTTTTTTTTATGGAACACCCGCTTGCTAACTGACTTTTGTCAAGCCCGTCTCCACGAGATCTATTTTCATCCGAGGGAGGGCAACGTCCCAAAGCTGGACTTCCCGCTGGAAGCTCCTATTCTGAGTGGTTGATAAGCCTGCTCATACGAGAAGAGCCCTAGTTTTTTCGGAACCACACAATTGAGAGTGGCCCGATGCACCGGAGCCGTGTGACCAGCCATGAACAATCGATGCGTCTGCCAAACTACTTCAAAAAGGAAAACACGAGCGAAACCAGTAAGTAGTTGCTTTGCTTTGGACTGTGATTTCGTAAGCGAATTGCTTTAACACTCCTCTTTCAATCAAAGTTTTGGCAGACCAAAAACTCGTTATTCCACGTTAGTAAAGGAAAGAAAAAAAAATAGCAATCGAGTAGTTCAAACGAGTATAGATTTATACAGGTAGACATCAGGTTAGTAGAACAGATAGAGAAACGAACTAAAGGAGAATACTTAATAATACGGCGAAACATTTATACAAAACACCTATCCCGAGCACACGCAAGGGAACCATAGACAGGCAAGTGAAATCCAATCCACGAAATAAATTGATCCATGGACGGCACGCACCGTTGTGGTAAAGGTCGTAATGCCAGAGGAATCATTACCGCAAGGCATAGAGGGGGAGAGGCGCGCCTATACCGTAAAATCGATTTTCGACGGAATCAAAAAGACATCTGGTAGAATCGTAACCATAGAATACGACCCTAATCGAAATGCATACATTTGTCTCATACACTATGGGGATGGTGAGAGAGAAGATATATTTTACATCCCAGAGGGGCTATAATTGGGAGATACTATTGTTTCTGGTACAAAAGTTCCTATATCAATGGGAAATGCCCTACCTTTGAGTGCGGTTTGAACTATTGATTACGTAATTGGAAGTAACCAATTAGGTTTACGACGAAACCTAGAAATCGATCACTGATCCAATTTGACTACCTCTACGGGATAGACCTCAACAGAAAACTGTTGAGTAACGGCAGCAAGTGATTGAGTTCAGTAGTTCCTCATAGAAAATTATTGACTCTAGAGATATGGTAATATGGAGAAGACAAAATTGTTTGAAGCACGCACAGAACCGGAAGCGCCCCTTGTTTCAAAGAGAGGAGGACGGGTTATTCACATTTCATTTTATGGTCAGAGGCGAATTGAAAGCTAAGCAAGCAGTGGTAATTAAGACCCCCGGGTTAAAATAGGGATGTCTCCTACGTTACCCATATATGTGGAAGTCGACGTAATTTCATAGAGTCATTCGATCTGAATGCTACATGAAGAACATAAGCCAGATGACGGAACGTGGAGACCTAGGATGTAGAAGATCATAACATGAGCGATTCGGCGGATTTGGATTCCTTTTCTATATATCCACTCATGTGGTACTTCATCATACGATTCATATAAGATCCATCTGTCTAGAGATCGTCATATACATCTAGAAAGCCGTATGCTTTGGAAGAAGCTTGTACAGTTTGGGAAGGGGTTTTTTGATAAAAAATAGAATCTACTTCAACCGATATGCCCTTAGGCACGGCCATACATAACATAGAAATCACACGTGGAAGGGGTGGGCAATTAGCTAGAGCAGCAGGTGCTGTAGCGAAACTGATTGCAAAAGAGGGTAAATTGGCCACTTTAAGATTACCATCTGGGGAGGTCCGTTTGGATCCCAAAACTGCTTAGCAACAGTCGGACAAGTGGGTAATGTTGGGGTGAACCAAAAAAGTTTGGGTAGAGCCGGATCTAAGTGTTGGCTAGGTAAACGCCCCGTAGTAAGAGGGTAGTTATGAACCCTGTGGACCACCCCCATGGGGTGGTGAAGGGAAAGCCCCCATTGGTAGAAAAAACCCCAAAACCCCTTGGGGTTATCCTGCGCTGGAAGAAGAACTAGGAAAAGGAAAAAATATAGTGATAGTTTTATTCTTCGTCGCCGTCCGTAAGTAAATATGTAACTAGGAATATGGAAAATTGCATTTTTGGAATTTGCAATAATGCGATGGGGGCGAACGACGGGAATTGAACCCGCGCATGGTGGATTCACAATCCACTGCCTTGATCCACTTGGCTACATCCGCCCCTTATCCAGCTAAAGGATTTTCTCTTTTTTTCCATTCATTATTTCTTTATTCTGACCTCCATACCTCGATCGAGATAGTGGACATAGGATGCCACTCTTTAAAATGAAAAAAGGAGTAGTAACAGTGTGACACGAAAAAAACGAATCCTTTTGTAGCTCGTCATTTATTGGCAAAAATCGAAAAGGGTAATATGAAGGAGGAGAAAGAAATAATAGTAACGTGGTCCCGGGCATCTAGCATTCTACCCGCAGGCCATACAATCGCGATTCATAATGGAAAGGAACATTTACCTATTTATATAACAGATCGTATACTAGTATTCTCTTAGGACTTGGAAGTGTAGTTGTCTTTCCTTAGCTGCACAGGCCAGTAAAAGTAAAGAGCTAGAGGTCGGATCCATCCTCTCCTCTATTAGGCTAGGCTGAGCAGCACTTTGCGCATTCATTACGGCACTATTTGAAACTGGGCTATTTGAACCTGGTCAACAACTTAACTTCTCTTCTTGCAGCTTTGGGTTGATAAGATAGTTGGTTGTGGCTTAACAGAATTGGTACTATGTCCATCCTGATCTGTGACTTTGACTCTTGCTTTGATCCCACGTTCCATTAGAACGAGTGTAGGAACCCTCTCTTGTCATAACCTATTTTTATTTACAAGATCCATTATTCAATAGATAAGCCACTTCTCTTGGTCGTGGGGGAACTATGATCGATTCTATACCTAATATAAGATATTGAATGAAGGTAACACAGAATGAAATTGGTTTATAGCAGCGTTAAGTACCCGTTCTTTCCTGGGCACCGCTAATCGGAATACAACAACCGTACATTTTGTGGAATAGGAATCCTCACATCATAAACAGCCCAGGGTTTAGTTGTTTCCCGGAATAGGCCTGCTCAGAGGATACAATCGAAAGCCAGTCTTCGAATGTGCTTAGCCAGGATAGAACCTTTTCTCAAAGTAGAGATGGTCGAAGTTGCCGTTGAAAACCTTACCTGTTAGGTTGTAGGATCTACTGCCGTCTACTACTATTATACTATACGAGAATTTCCACCTTGTTGAAGATCTGGTGGTGCTACCCGAAGACTTAAATGAATAGCCATCGCTGTTAAGAACAACCGATGCCTTATGTATGTGTATTGGATCCGCTCTTCTGTAGCATGAACACATGAATGAGATTCTATTCCTCTTCCTTATTCTTCAAAAATAGAACCCCCCACCCTCACCTACCCACCAACCTAGGTGCGGAAGTAAAATAAATCCTTGTTTGTACATCGCTGAACTTACATACCCGGGCCCGGCTCAACACATTCTTTTAAAACAATCGAATAACGGCTTTTCCATGACTTGGCCATTCAATCTTGTGAACTAATCGAGACCGAAATTGGATAAAGAGATACAAAAGGAGAGGAATACCCAATCGATGAAAGAACATGAAACCCTTCTGTTTCTATAGAGGTACGGGAAACGGTTGGGGGCAATAAAGTAGGTGAAGTGGTGGATTTTGCGAGCTGTTCCAAACACTGCTGGATGTGACTCAAGAGCCGAACGAGAATGAATACCACACAGAAGAGTCAAGACCGGGCTCCCTAATAGAATGTTTAACCGATCCATTCCGGATCGATCGAATTGGTACGGAAGTTGTAACATGGGGAAAAGCACAGAAAACACGACTTATTTGAATAACCCGGTGACCTACCAATTGTAGAAGTAGGATTTTTGGCAAGCAATAAGCACTTAAATAATACAATTCGAGTGTACAGATTTTATCATTTCGAGGAAAAGGTTTTGGGAGGAAAGGGAAACAACAGAGAGATCCGAATCGAACCTAAATGGGAATGACATGAAAATCTTTTTCAAAACCTATCATTAAGGGCGTGACGACGATATACGAGAGGAATAAAAAAAAACTCGTGATTGGTGTGGAGGGGAAGATCTACTTATGAAATTGTTCAAGAAAGAGTCGTCTCATTTCCTTATTTCTTCGTTTTCGAATTCATTCACTTCGACGGCTGGCGCTACGCTAGCTTTGCGTGATTAGCTCCGACAGAACAGGTACTGCATTTCCTTAGTTGGATCCGCTCTTCTCTCTCGTGCAGCTCCGGCTATTTATTCAGTCGTCAATCAGCATGATCCGGGTAGTTAGTCAGTCTCTCTCTTTTTCCCATCCTTCTCTATCTATGAAATTCCTAATTAAGGGAGTTCGCTTTCCAATATATAAATGTTCATGCAAAGCAACAAATGAAATGCCAAGAACTGTCACGCAGAAGTCACACAGTATGCTGATCGTTCTGAAATGATCAAAAGTATGGGATTTCATAAGAGATTCATACATAGAGATCTAAACTCATGGAAGGGCCGACCAGCAAACGAGATCTCTTACATCCAAAGGACCATGCCAATCGAAGATAACCATTCACTGAGCCGAGTATGTGCAAGACAAGACACGGCTAGATAAGTAAAATAGAAGATATGCTTTACACGAGCAACCTACTTTTCTTCATGTAGGTACAGCCCACTTTTCCTTTGATGAAATGCGAACACAAACTTCAGGCATCCAAGAAAGAAGTAAAGATCGAAATCGAAGCATGTCATTGGGTTGAAGATCAATTCATATCGACAAGACTTCCATTCATCTTTTTGTTGATATTTGGATTCCGTTTTAAATAAAGTCATCTGTAGTTTAAAATCACCTTTAGAATAGAATCATCAGCCTCTGTCCCTACATGACTCACTTATCCGGGATCGATCCTCACTATGGTCCTTTATTTCGAAACGAGGATGGTCTCCGCGGAACGAGGTGTAGATTGAGAAGAAAAGATGAGCGTATGGTCCATACTCACTCGGGTTCAAAACTTATTTGCAGGGAGAGAAACGGGTACATGCCTGTAGATCTTCTTCTCACAGCGAGCACTTGATACGGAGCCTGATTCTATATATATTTGTAGATTATTATACTATCTTTTTCTTCAAATCATAGTGGGAATCCTATTACCGATACCTAAACGTTTTCTTTGTCGAAACAGAAAGGAGGGAAATTGGATAACCGACGACACGAGTTTCCTTCCCGTTCCGTTTCGCTCCACTGTTAGATAGGCAATTCAATAGTTACCGACGAAAGGAGTTCCCCTTCTCTTGGCCAATTGACCTCAATATAGTCATGACCTCACTCTCCTCAAGTGAGGAGGGCATTATGTTTGACCAACGAAAGCCTCACTAGGTCCTTCTTCCCGTTCACTATTCCCGTAGCCTGATACGAGTTATTTAGTCATGGTCCCTTGTTCTTGGGAAGAACCGAAGGTTCATTTGCGGCACTCGTGACATAGTTGTATTCCTCTTCTTCCCTAAAAAGCTAATAAAAAAATAAAAGAGAAAAGCACAGAAGAAGGAAAAGCTCGAGTCGAAGAGTGGAGGTCGCTCGTCGAGGTCAATCAGTCCCATTCATTCTTGCCCGAAACAAGTGGGCTATTCATTCCGGTGCCACCTTTGTTCAATCGAGTCCATGTTTCTCTATTTCCCAAAACCCATTCGTTCACCGACCCGTGGACCAGAAGGTTGCTTGCTGGAATTGGGCTTTCTAGCTTCTCTTAGTACAATCTTTTTGCGAGAGCAACCCCAGGTTCGTTCCTAAGACTACACTCAAAGCTTTCTCTGTTCATGTTCCGGCATAGGGGATCAGTGGTAGGATAGGGGACAGAGCTTTAGGGCTGGCAGCTCATATGCGCGTGGCTCATCATAAGACTTAGCCTGATGTCCTACCCAAAGACTTCAAAGGTAGTCACAGGACAACCTTTCCTAGTTCTAACTTCCAAACCTATAAATTGGTTTGCTTGCCTGCTTCCTATCTGACCTATCAATCAAAGACAAAATGTTCTAGTCTAGTTCCGCGATACGAGCTGACTGTCGCTCTGAGACAGTAGATTCTTGGTTGGGGTACCTTTATCAAAGGCTCCCTTCCCTACTGATATAAACACAAATGAACGTGGTTAGAAAGATGGCACATCGATCTTCTCCCTGCTCGTGCTGCGGAACGAAGAAAATCCGCCTTCCTTGGAAAAATCATTCCTGACTCCGAAGTATCAAAGGAGACTTGGGTGGCGCCTTCTGAAGAGATCTTCATTCTGCGACTCAGATAGGCTAGGATTCGTTGTCTCAGCCGGAAGGGGTCGTAGGGACTGACTCAGACAAGCGATAGAAGTACGATCTCCGAATCTATAAGCTTTGGCCTGCCTTCTTCCCTTATCTAATCTCTTAGGTAATAAGAAAGTGATGTTAATTGTCACGCTAAGGAGCTGACCAGTGACATTTCTGTCTCAATTGAAGTCAACCTTACTATACTCGCTTGTAGGAGTCATCGCTCAGAAGGCTTCTTTCGCTAGAAAAACAAGAGTTTGAAAGATCACCCACGAAATGGTCAAGACTCCCCTGTTTATGGCCCTTCTATTCTATAGCTATTTATCGACATGTGTTTCGAACTTTGAAAAGGCCTACACTACATACCCTGCCACTCGATGTAGGTTTTGCCAGCGATGTGTAGTGGGTTTGTTCAGTAGAGATGGGTAAAGCGCACAAGTATTGGAAGGAAAGTTTAACCCAGGATAAAAAGTCTGTATTGAACTATGATTTGAATTCCTTTCTTATTAGTTTCCAAGTGAAAAATGTTCATTGCCTTGATCAGAGCCTTTAAGCCTTTTAGAAGCGAGCATTTCCGCTGCTTCTATTTTTCCTAAAGCTAATGAACCGAAAGGAAACCCCAAACATACGAACTATTTTGACACGACTTTTATTTCCACTATAAAGAGCGGCATCCCCGTCTCGGTGTCGTTCATCTCTTGCCGGAATATCCTGCTTATATATTTTGCGTGTGTGGTGTGACCAGGGGTGCACCACTAATAGAGAACATGGCCCCAATGGCAGGGGAATGCTTCTCGAAAGAAGACCCGTTCTCCATGTTCTTTTCTTGGGCGTCGCTTGACGGATTTGCTTGCATTTCCCTCAGTGAATGATCCAACTTCACAAAGACACCATACGTTGGTGCGTTCCAGCTTTACTTTTCTCTTCGATTCAACCTTGGTATTCTCCTTTCTTAAACTTACTAAGACTATTGCTTTTTCAATGATTCAAAAAATCATCCCTAGTACAAGCTGTACCTGACCTACTATAGTATTAGACTCAATAAGAAGCTTTCAAAACACCACTACTATATCTAATATGCCCCGCCAGACCAAGAGTGAGGAGGTTGACTGAACCTCTGAGCGAGCTATTAGTACCTTCTTCCTGAAGAGTAGTAGCCTTCATTCATAGCCTGACCAACTCGTTCGTACGCTAGTCAGCTATTCATTTCTAGTCAGGTTGCTATTCCCTTCTATAGAAGGCTTTTGACCACTATCATACATGACTTTTATTTTTCCCTTATTATATAACTAATATAATACTGCTACTGCTGCCCTTTCACTTGCTTCTGCCTTTTCACTAGAATTAAGATAGTGTCCTCCCTGAATTGAGAAAGAAGAGAGAATACCTATGTGCTGCTATGCCTATGGTCCTGCTATCCGTACGACCTTGGTCTTTGATTCAAAAATACATACTAAGCAAGTAAGCCTGCCTAAAAGCATTTCTTTTTTACACCTCTTCTCTCGATTTGAAGAGATTACACATCACTGCGAACGAACTTATTCACTCCATAGCACATGTTTTCTACTAACAACTTGAGGCTTTGACGTCTCTGCCACGGCAAACAAGAGACTATTTTAGTTGCTCTTTCACTTCTTTGCTTGGTAGCTCAGTATTCGGGAATATGCTATAGATTATCAATACATCTTTCCTTTGCATTGAAAGCCGGCTAGCCTCAAATCCCTACTTGAACTACTTCAATGGGACTAGGTATACTGCGATTGCGGGGTCCCTTATAACTACTCAATCAATGCCAATCTCAATATCCGGACTAGGACTCGATGCCGAACATGCATGATTTTCCCGGTTGCGGTGTACATCGTTGTAGTGAAAAGAGGGAAGAAGTGTTGTGTTGTAGGCCAGGCAGATGCACCAACTTCAAGATATGCCACAGCTGCGGAAGAGCTGCGCGTCTTGCTTTGTTTTGACTTGACTTTCTCCCTCCCTGGCTGGCAGGATTCATTCCTTCTTCACCGGCAATCGCTGCGTACACACCTGCCCTATCCCTTGCCCCACTCGGTCTAGCTTCATAAGGTACCGAAAAGGAGATTCTCTGCTTCTTCCTTTATACTCTCAGCACCCGATCGATCTATATCACAAAAGCCTTAACAGAGCATAGCCCCTTGTAAGGAGGACTATCATGAGGAGTAGAGTTCAAGGCATCAATAGTGGTCCTTTCCCTCACCCAACTCCTCGTATACTCATAGAGCTATTTTTCTGGGACGAGAAGAATCAATTCGCCCCGCCTATCAATTATAGGATAAGGTCTTGAGCTACGCTCCGAGCCGGCTATGTGAAACTCTAGAGAGGAAATATATTTCCCTAACTGACCCAGGTGAGAATGAAGAATGGTCGAGTCATATTATGGGATCTAGACCATAACAAAAGTAGGAAGGCTTCTTCGGAAATGAGTGAGTTGATGCATGAGTTTATGTAAGCTGCTTAGGCAACCCATAAGCCTCTTCCTCTCTTATAGTTATCCTTTCCTGTCACTTCCCATAGTACCAATGCTAGTCCCACCCAAGTAATGAAAAGAAAGAAACGAAACTAACTCTAATAGGTAACTCTCCGGCTATATGAGTTTTGTCAACGAATGTCTCTTCATGCATGGTTATAGCGCTTGCTTGTGACTAAGTCACAGAATAGGTGAAAGGAGAATAGCTATGAGGGAAAGATAAGGAGCTTCGGGGTTGGGATTAGTACAGATACGCAATAAGGGAGAGCTTGGGATAGGCTAGATCATTGCTTGGATGTAATGAGTAAAGGAGAATAGGTCACAGTGATCCAATACGCCGGTATTCGTATTCGTGAGGAGAAGTTGTAACAGAAGAAAAGGCACTAGGGTAAGCATCTTGTACTTGAAGCGCTTCTTAGGATTAGGGAAGAAAGTAGGTGTAATTCGAATAGGTATTTTATTTTTCTTTTGACTAGGCGGATTGGCACTAGTAAAGTAGGGAAAGTGCTTAACTTGGGACTATCATGTCTTAGCAGCTGATATGAGTTTTTATTGACGCGAGACTTGTGTGTCCGGATGGATAAGATTTATTCGTTGATTCCGTTAATAAAGAAAGGAAGTTAGGTAACTATATATGAGATAAATAAGTGTAAAGTGGGTGTAATGAGTTTTTTAGGTAAGACTAGCAATGGGGCTAATACCATCATATGTACTCTGGGTCTTGTCTTGCTCACCACCTGCTTGGCAATTAAGTACAGTATAGCTTGCATTGGTACTAAGGAAAATACCTGGGATAGCTTGTACCATAGGGCTAAAGAGTAGGTATTTATGGATGGTTACTAGGGTAGGGGTTACTTATTGGTATTTACAGTTGATAGGGCTAGGGTAAGCTACTGGAAGTACAGGAAAAGACTAGGTGTATGGCTTGGGACAATTCGACGGAATTGTGCTGTTGCGCCATTTGACCTTATTTCATAATGATGTTCATATTGAACAGATATGCAGAAACTCTAGAATCTACGAGATTTCAATCTATTCCATATCAGGAGCGAAACAGCGAAAGAGACTCATGATCAGAATCCTCGATTCCTTCATGGTTTTGCCTGGAAGTTTAAATGAACTCGCCGTCCTCGGCTGGCTTTTCTATGTAAATTCTTGATTGAAAGACAAGAAGGATTTCAATTCTAAGTTGCTCTTCCCAACACTACTTGCTCTGGATGGAAAAGAAGGACATTTAGCATTTGCTTTTTTACTAGATTTCTTCTACTACAAGTAGAAGCGGAAACAAGGAATTCATAATCACCAGAATAAGTCAGTAGCTTCTTTCTTACAGCTTTTGACAAGGAAAGCAGTTCAGTAGGAGGAATTTATACTGATTATTGAGTGGTTTGTTTCCTTTCGTTTTTTCTTTTTGAAAAGCGGATTTCTGTATGGATCGTAATCCTCTCCTAAGTATCCTCCATTGCAATGAAGGCAGTCCCTATCCTTTTATTAAAGAGGATGCCACGTCCGGTTTCACTAATTCCTATCATTCTTCTCTTCTCGGCTATAGATATGACAATGTTCCGGCCTATCCATTTCCATTTCTAGCTGTAGCTGCATATTCAACTTCCTATTCTCATCCGGCTATCACTTAAGTTCAGCAATGGTCAATGTTGTGGCGCTTTTACACTTCAATTCAGAAATTGCCTCGGCACATAAACTCGTAGGTAGTGTTGCGGTTTCTTCGGTTCGGCTAACCGATGATGGATTGCTGCTTTCCTGAAGGCAATGAATTTATTGTATAAGAACTTGTTTCTGATTTCGCTGCTCGGCTACAAGTGCCGATGAAATCGTGCGCATAAACTAAATAATAGTCTAGTTTTGGGTGTCTTAGGTTCGATAGTGAAGTTATCTAGGGATTGAAAAGGTTGGTTCCACTTGACAGCCCAGTTGTTCATTTCTGTATTTGGATAGGTTTCCTGAAGTATTTGTATTCATCTGAAGAAGTATTTTGATTTATCTTGAGAAACGAAGGGACGAAAGGTTTCGGTTTCTTTCAGTATTGAGCGAATGAAATGCACAAAGACACAATGACTAAACTTCCCTGTCCTTTGAGAATGAAAACTCTACTGCTAAGATAAGAGAATGGAGTATCTTTTCAGATAATTAGATTTCACTATCGGTAGAGAGAAATGAAAGCAATGCCAGGAACAATAAAAAACTTTCCTAGCCTAGTCTTTTAAGATAATTACAGAGATACTCTCTCTATGGGGCCCATTCACCAACAAAAGCAGTAAAAGAAGGCTGAGAAGCATCAGAGGAAGTCAATGGCATAGGCAACTTGTAAAGGCCACCTTCAAGCTTGCCCTTGAGGAGAATCTTCCGGGCGAGACACTCGATCCTTAATTAAGCAACAGTCAGATATAAATTCAAAAATTACCTCGCTCCCCGCCTTGTTAACTGAGAAATAAATACTAAGCAGATTATTTTGAATTGCTGGAACATGAAGCACATTGTTCAATTGCTACGGTCTATTTGATGATGAAAAAGAGGTATTGCCTAAATGATGAATAGAAAAACCTGTACCATCACCAACTTGAATGAGCTCTTCCCCTTCGTAGACCGAGTGGTTGTTAAAATCAGCTGTGATATGAGTGGTGCTTTCTTGAGCGATGACTTGGGAGGACAGAAGGTTGAGGCTGATTGGTTCCTTGATACTGGGGCTTCTACTCACATTGTGGCAGATGTCCTCTCTTAAAATGTTCCTTATACAGGTACGGATCTTTTCAAGGTTGGGAATGATGCTCAGTTAGTTATTACGCACATTGGTACATCTATTCTTACCACCACAGCCATGCCTCTTACTCTCTCTAATGTCCTCTGTGTACCATAAATTCCAAAAAATTGACTATCTTTCTCTTCTTACTTTACTTATCCCTTACATTACTTTACCTAGTAACTTTGAAATAGGCATATCTTGTCTACCTTCCATATACCCTAGCATTTCTACTAGTTGTTTTCTTGCATATATCCAACCTGAAATACCATTGCTTCTTGTAGGTTTTTTACTTCTACTTTCTTGACTATAATTACCTATACTTGCCATCCCGTCTTTCTATTCCTTTTGAAAGACAACTTGTGACTGACCCAGCCTTCGAAGCTATGAAAAGACCTATTATGTATAGAGCTTGACATGCCAACTACTATAGCTATAGTAAGTACTTCTAGCTATTCCTACTTGTTTTTTTTCCTACTTGACTAGTGCTGACTTACTTCTTTGCCTATGATAATTCTTATTATTCTCCAAACTGTGGTATCTGAAATGACCCACTTTCCTGAGCAAAAGAAAGCTTACTACAGCACGGTCTTACGTCCAGGAATGGAACATTCCATCTCTTCTTGTCCACTGGTATAGAAAGAATATGCATTTTCTTGATAAACTAGGACATTGAGTTTCTAGTCTTTTTTGAAAGTACGAAGTCGCTTATGAAGTAGCTACAACTCTTGCAAGCCAGCTAGACAGATAGAAGTTTTATTTCGAGGATTGAAAGCTAGCTACGAGAATGAAAGCAGTGATTGAGTATTCGTTTCTCTCCTTTTAGTAGCCAAGTCAGATTGTAAGATAGCAAGTGAAAAGTTATAAATCTGCTTGGTGAGCAGACGAGTAGTTTGACAAAGCATAAGTAGTTTATAGGGTTTGACAAAGCAACAAAGCCACGAGGCGTATCGAGAGTTTAAGTAGTGACAGGAAGATTGTAACTCGAGTGAGTAGTTTCAAGTAGCAATTGCTTTATCGTAGTATTCGGATGCGTAAGTAGTTTCAGTAGCCGATGTTTTATATCCCTTTTAGCAGCTCAACTAGAAGATTTAATTCTACTTATTAGGTTTGGTGCTTGCCTAGCCGTTTCCACAGTATTAATTGTTGCTGTTCATTCTCTCTTATACTTCTCAGCTTTCGTAGCTCTAGTTGTAGGTTTGCTTATCTGATTGAAAGAATAGAACTGATATGTCGTTGCACTCCGTTTAACAAGTAAGGAAGTAACAAAGAAGATTGACAGATAGATATAAGATATCAAAGTAGCAAGCGCGGTTACGCGATATCGGGTTTAAAGGGAGCAAGTAGTTTCTCCCATATTAGCAGGTAAGAAGGCAGAATGGAAAGCTGAAAGCTGAGCTGTAGTTTCCTACTTGCTTGTGGTATCTCTTGTATTACGTGACTGTGTCTTGTGTTTGAGGCTGGCCAGCTAGAAGACTCAAAGTATGATATGAAAATAAGAGACAAGGAGTAAGAATGGAAAGCTGTAAGCTGGTTTCGAGACTTTAACCCCAGGCTATAAGTCAGAAAGCCGTGATATTGGGTCTCGTATCAGTAGTTTCAGCAAGCAGTTATCGTACCCACCTTTTTCATTCTGCTTATTTCCTATCAGATTTCAAGTAACAACTAAAAATAGCAAGTCGTGATTCAGTCAGAGTATTAGGCTTGGTTAGCAGTTTGATTAGTTGATCTCAGATTAAAAGCAAGCTCGGTACGGTAGTATCAGGAGTTTGAGTAAGTGATTTATAGAATGCAAAGAAGAGTTCAAGCTTTTCGTATCGAATTGCAGATTGGCTTCTCGTATCGGTACTTTAATTATGGTTTGTCATTCCTCTTATCCGATATCAGTTATAAAGCGGGAGTTAGGAATACCAGATTAAGCTCGTAGTTTCAAGTCAGCTTGGAGTTTCCGTATTGGCTTTTGACTTCTGTCTGCAGACTCAAAGTACGATCTAAGGTTGCAAGGAAGCTACCAGTTTGCGAGTACGGTATAAGATTCAAAGACATAAATTCGATTTGAAGTTGGGTATTAGGATTCTTGCTTTGACGATACCAGATTCGAAGCCGTGATATAAGGTTGTGAGCCAACTATCAGATTGACAGTCAGCTAGACCAGCTCTAAGGATTCAAGTCAGCTATTAGTTTGATCTGCCGATCTCAGAATTTGAGTTTTCAGATAGAATTGTGGTAGCCATTTATAGAGTTTCATTCTCCCTTTGCTTTGAAGTTCTCGTATATTCCTGGAAATCTGGATTCTAGCCGTGATACAGCTTTATCGTTTCAATGCTATTAGCTATAGTATGGAGCAGTCGTTTACCTTGTTTTACCAAGCCTGTTAGAAGGTTCTAAGCCGCAAGTGAAGTGCTCATACCCAAGCTAGCTCATTGAAGTGGTGATTTCGTATCTTGTGTTTTACCCGTGATATTTAGTGTCGCTTATGAGGCTCAAGCAAGAATACAAGTCAGCGAGCACTAGTTATAGCATGTAGTTTATAGTCTTTTAGTAGCTCAGGTAAGGCTTAAAGCTCACAAGTCTTATTCTAAGTAAGCTGCTAGCATAATTCGAGTCATGGCATTGCTTTTTCGTATCTATTAGTCATGGCATTGCTTAGTCGTCTCCGTAGTAGTAAGTCGCTTATAACAATACAAGCTAGCTATCAGTTTGAAAGTAGGTAATAAGAGTTTAAATGCGATATGTTGTTTATGAAGCTTTAGCAGTGCAACTACCATATAAAAGTGGAAATAAAGTGGTTTTTTCGTGAATGCAAGTAAGTCTACTCAATTGCTTAGTCGTTTACGGAGTTTGAATCCCAGCCACAAGGTTCGTTGTCCCGAATGGAAGATTGCCTTTTCGTATCAAGAGTAGTAGTGATTGTAGCTTTCGTTTACAGAGTATTAGCTAGAAGCATGAAAGTAAGAAAGAGGTCTTGTCTTAAAGTAGTGGTTACAATTCTCGTATCCCTTCCTGGTATTAGGCTGTAGTAGTAGTTTCCCTAGCTCAAGTAAGTGAGATAATAGGATTTGTAGTTAGCAGGGCAGACTGCAAGTCGGTTATAAGAAGTGAAAGCCGGTTTAAGAGTATTCTTCATTTATGGTTTACCTAAGATTCTTTAGGGTTGACCGAAGGGAGTAACCTAAATAAATAAGATGAGGAAGATACCGATCAAATAGTATCCGACCTATCTCGTTTTTCATTTCTCTAGATTCGCAAAGGAAGCTCTACTATTCTAGTTATTCCTACTATTCTACTATGATAGTTCCTCGGTTCGTTTCTATGGCATAAGAATTGGCGTACAGCGAGTTTGAACTCTCTTCTAATGGATCTCCTTAGCAATAAACCCCATGCTTTTCTTCGTTCCAGTGAGTAACTACTAACGTGTAGAACCAAAGAAGCCGTTGGTCGAGCTACTTCTCGTTCCTTTCAGCCAGCACTTTGTATACCGAGGAGTCACTTCAGTATCTCACTTTGACTCGTCCAGACATCACATATGTAAACAGGTTTTCAAATTTATGCATGTATCTAAAGATGTTGACTTTCAGGCTCAAACGAATTCTGAGATATCTAAAAGGGGCTATTGCTTATGGTGTTCGTTTTCCGCTTGCTCATCTCCGAGTTTGGTGTGTTATGTTGATGCTTACCGGGCATCAAGCTGCTGGAAAAAATAGAAATATATCAAATACTAAGTGAGCCGTCAGCCTGCAGCTAAGCTAGTCTGCGAGCCGATCTCCTCAATGTAGTTTAGTTCCTGTATAAGCAAGTACTTCGAGCTTTGTTGAAACATTTCTATACATCGTCGATGGATATGCTAAAATGACTGTTGGTGTTACTATTAGCTCATTGTGTGGATACTATTCGTATACGCTTGGTGAAGCAATTCCTCTAACAGATGGTAGCGGTAAGTCTCAATTACCTAACGAAACGCTTTCATCGTTTCAATACTTGCTACCATAAATATTGTTTGCTAAAGAAGAGGTAATGCAAGAGGTCGAGTGGAAGGTAAAGTGCTATAAGGTAAGGGTAAGCCCAGCTACCTATGAGTTGATAATGTGTAAGAGGCTTACTAGGTTATTATAATGCCCATAGGAATAAGTCAGACTGGTTGGCTTTGAAAGGAGCAAGACCTTATTTCCTTATTGTTCACGGCGAATTGTGAAAAGAACATATATGACTATATTATTACACCATGTCGGCTTTTTGCCCATGACACCATGTCGGAGATTTTTCCATGACACCCAGTCATCTACCTTTCTCTCCTACTTGACTTCTCGGATTGACTTGCTGATTCGCCTTAGGCTTATGGCATTTATCCTTCCCTACTGTCTTCCTTGTACAAATCCATCCAATCAAGTCTTTCTTCCGTCCTACGTATCGTTTTCTTTCTTGGCTAGCTTTCTCTTCTTTTCTTAGTTCTGTTCTGATTGCTGCGATGAGACTGGCTGGGGATTCTCTTTTTCCTTTGACTACACTAAGAAGGATTTGGCTTAGCTTGTTCGCCAGCCTAGCGACTCTGCTCTTATGAGAAAAGTCCAGTATCGACTCGTGAAATAAAATCATTAAAGCATTCGCCAGATGAAAGGTGACGGACGGAATATTCTATTTATTATAGTAATGGCGATCCATCCAATTAAAGAGAGAAAGTTGGGTTTCGGGTTCGCCTTGAAAGCAATAAATAGGACTAAATAAGGCCGGTTCACCTTTGGATTTCTTCCTATTGAGACTACTTTGGATTTCTTCCTATACTAGTGTTATGGAAGAATATGAGTTCAATGAATTACCTCTACACTCAGACTTTTTATTATAACTCAGGCCCGGGCGGATTAATTGAAGAAAAGAATGGAATCTCATAGGCTAGCTATCCATAGATTGACCTACTTGAATCAGAGGAAGGGAAAGATTCCCCATTGACTTTGAAAGATTCTCTTATTTATGTGAGCGACCCTTTTCAATTACTCTTTTATATACTGGTGGGATTACCTCTTTGATACTGGCCCCATTTGATTTAATAGAATATAATAGATTTCGTCAAAGGATGATATACCATGTACTTTGGGTCTTACCACGGCGACACTTGACTCGTACGGGAAATATCCTTTGTGAAAAGGAACACTCTCCTCGAGCAAGGCAGACAAGGTTCATATGTTTGCTTATTCAGCACCTGATCCAGTAATTCCTTATCCGTCGTAAGGGATGAAGCAATTTTCAATGCAGTTTCTATTGGATGATTCATTTCATTAGTGGAGTACTTGTCTCGTTCTCACTATAGGCTGGCCGGGGAAATAAAGATCAGAGTCTTGTGGTGATTTTCTTTCTTTATGGAAGTTGCTTCTTTTTGGAGTAGTTTAGACTGGCCAAGTTTCACACAGAACATCTATGGGTAGGGGCTGAGCCTTGAATGATATTCCTTAGCACTAAAGTGAAGCTCGATGGAAGCAATTTTCTTGCGGTGGACTACTTTACAGGGAAAGGCAAAGAGCTCAATATCCGCATGTTCAAAGTGGCACGAACTCGCTTTGGGCTTATATTCTCCTTCGATGCTTGAAGAAAGCTTATATGGGACTTGTGAAACAGAGAGAGCAGAGAGATCCAAAGCAAGTAGGCTCTTTGATGGGGTTGTTCTCGAGTAAGCTGCTCTAGACTCGCTCGAATTCGCTGCTTTTTTCCTTCTCGGCCAACTATTTTAAGAAAAAAATGACTCAAGCTATTATCCATTGTAGAAGACTCGCCGCGGGAAAGGGAGAAAATGCAAATCGTTAAAGCTTTGATTTCTACTTATAGTATATCTTTTTATATTGAAAGAATAAAGAAGACGATGGCAAGGCACAAGTTATTGCAGTTCCCCGAAAGGGGTTTTGGCATATCCTCGAGGAAAGCTCTTTCCGGTTTATCCGTTGGCAGCAAATATTTAAAATTCTTCCCTTGTTTATATATGATTTATCTTTCGATTTGCTGCTTTCTTACGAATTGATAGAGGTGCGTAGCAATCAAGTTATCCCAATAGTAAAGTGCATATTAGGTCAATCATCCTTACTATTCTTCGTATCGAGCTAGAACTCGGTAGTGAGCTTTCAAATCAAAGGTAAACAGATAAGCCACTCGAGAGTACTTCATTTCCTCATATACAGTGTCTTTGTTTTCGAAGTTGATTCCGCGCTTTGAGGATCATTTTGGCATGAGATTGCCCTCTGCCCAATAGAGCTTCGCCTTGAGTTGACCAAAGAACCTGCTATAGTCGATATACCTAGGTTGGTCCGCGACAGCCGGTAACCGGAGACGCCATTCTCAACAATGTTCTAATTAATGACTAAAAGTAATAAAAGAATTCAATTCAAGTAATGAATGACAAGAAAGGCAAAGGCGGGCTATCTCCTTTATTTATAGAGAACCAACCGCGGTTAGTAAATGTGTCAACTGTCTTTTTTTAACCTACCTCATTCATTAACCACCCTGCTATTTATGAAAGTCTGCTTCGTGAATTCTGGCTTTTAAGTAAGCAAGGCGAGTCAGTTCTGTTTGAAGTATAAGCCAGGTAAAACCAAAACAAGTAGGCAAGAGGGCGAATAAAAGGTGATTTACTGGACGAATCGAAGCTCTGCTACTTTAAGTGCTTAATTTAGCGACATAAGTAAGGGTAAGCACCTAGTCATTCACCAGTAGATTAATAAGTATAACTAGATGTATGTGGTAGTTTACCTTAAGTAAGCAAGCATGTTTTAATGATCTTCTCCTGTTATAGAAACTATAGACTAAAAACTACGCAATGCTTGTTAGAGCTTACCTTTCATCATACCTCCCTTTCATCAATATGCCTTTTTTTTAATATTGTTCTTGGGCGGGTGTTAACATACTCTTTCTTTATAAGCTAGGACATGACAAAGTGTAGCATTACTTACTAGGAGGTTTTGGTAAGGAATAGCAAGTTCGTAAACATACATAGGAGTAGCGGATGCTTACTTGACTATAGGAAAGGATTGATAGGAAGGCTCGCTCTACTTGACTATAGGAAAGGATTGGCTCTAGATACTTTCTTTGTGTTACTCCCGTACTATACTGACTTTGAACATAGTTGGTAACGAACTAAGAATTATATATTTAGATATAGAATATAGTATAAAAGCGAACGAGGTATGGGAATGCTAGAGTGAACCAATGCATGCAACGCTTTTCCACCCTGGCAATGAAACACTGGCACTGAATAGGCAACTGTATTCGAGTTTATGATGTCTTTCTTTTTCCCATTTCAACCAGCTAAAGTATCGAATTACTTCCAAGCGGATGGATTTGCCGTAGAGTCACGTTAAGAAAAGTCTAGCTTGTCACAGGTAAAGGAATAGGACTAGGTCGCTGGATTCGTCGGCATGGGAAAGTAGTAAGCATGCACACGACAGGAATCAGAAGAGTAGTCGAAATCCATAAGTAGAATGGTATAAGCGAAAAAGCAAGAGGCATATAGCTTAAGGTTGTAAGGTAAGCTGCTTTGAAGCAAGAAAGAGGCGCGGGGTCAAAAAGAAAAGTTCTATATCTATCTAGAAAGGTCTCTGGAGTCCTTACTTTAGGAGGAAATACCCAAATCAAGATCATGCCGAATGCAATGAAGGGAAAAATGCTAATGAAGAAGGCGCCGTTAGAACGATGAAATAACCCTGCCTGGCCCACAGTCAGAGTCAGAAGGAAAGTATGAAGTGTAGGATGTCCAAATCCGCGAGTGATTGAACAAGCCTAGAAAAGAAAATTCAATATGTAATGAACTGAAAGCACGAAGTATAATGGAAATGAAGGAAGGGTCGACTCACACTTGCGAGAAATGTCGCCACGGAGACGAGAGAAAAAAGCTTTGGGACGAACATTTCTAGGAAGATGATAACTTTCGTATACACCAAGTGAACCACCACCCCCATTTGTTTCATGTTACCGCGGAACACCACGCCCCGCTTTTACGAGTGGCAACGTAGATCTTAAAGCTCAGGCACTCACTTTTTCACATTTCCAGTTCTCCTCCTAAAGAGCACACCATAAAATAATGCAAGAAGACCTAGGAGTAAATAGTAGAGTGGGCCCCGTATTCTTCATGGGGAGAGTCCTAAGTAATCAACGCTTAGCAATAGGATCTTTCTTTGTTAGTGAGGTGTTCCCTTCCTCCCCAAGGGGAAAGTTTGTAGACCAGTCTTCGTACAAGGAGGAGAGGCTTTTTGCGGCTATTCTTGATCTGATCCAGGGCATCCAAGAGCATTAAAAGGCTCTTATTCCCTATGGATCTGCAAATCAAACTGTCGGTAGCGATGAAGGCAGCACTCTCCACCGTCCATACCCATCTTAGCAGGAGGGCAATATTGTGGGTTTGTATGTCAAGTATGCCAGCGTCCCCAAATCTCCTAGGTAAACACACTTTGTCCCAAGGGCAGTGTCGACCTGAGAAGGTGCCTTGTCCAGGCCAAAAGAAGATTCTTTTTAGGCTCTCAATTTGTCGCTATACCCCGTGGGATAATGGTAAGGCTTGCATGAAGTATAGAGGCAGTGCGTTGAGGACGGAGTTGACCAAGATAAATCTTCCAGCTAGTCATAGCAAAGGGCTTTCCTATATCCTTCAAGGCGCATTTGTACTGCGAAGTTGCAAGAATGAATCTTTGGCGGGTCTTTTTTTGTACAAGAGGGGGATGCCAAGTTAGGTTATTGGGAGCGTCAAAGGTTTGCACTGGCGCCTTTTAGTTATCCCTTACTTATGAATTGCATGCTTCATTCCATTCTGTAGTCAGTCAATGCCGGTGAATAAACATAATGTGAGATAGCCATTTATTAATTGTCCAGGGAATCTTTTCAGTTAAGCTCAATGAAATGAGAATAGACTGAGGCTGAAAGGATAAGGGCACCCAGCTCTGTGTTGATTAGCTTATTTCAGACTCAAGCTGATAATTCATTTACAAAGAAAGGTGGTGGCCCATACGAGATTTCATAAGGCAAGCCCGGTAACAGACAGCTACGGAAGAGATAGTGGAAGCATCTACTGAAAGCGATGCACTCACATCAAGCAAAGGCAAAAGATAATATGTGCAGAGCTCAGCTAAGGAAAGGGCTGGAAAGCCTAAGGAAGAAGCCATTTGTAGCACTAAGAGGAAGATGTCTCACAACCCGCCTACGGATAATACATGCCTATATAGGAATGAAGCATGCATAAACTCGTAAGTCAATAGTGAATTTGGTTGCATCGAAGGCGGATAAATTAAATAATGAGGGCCGCCCGCAGATGATAGCAATTCGTCTTCACTAAGAGCTAACGACTAGAAATCTAGCAAATAGGACGCTTTGTCAATTGAATTAGTAAGTTATTCTGGTCTAGAGGGTGTTCTTCCTCCCCACTCTAGAGGCTAAACCAGTTAGAAAAGCGTCCCCCGGGAGTTTCGCTGTAGTAGATGACGTTCCTGGTACTAGTAGTCCATAGAACTAAGATTTGCATGCATGGTGGGTAACAGCATTGTATCTATCTTTTGCAGTCTGTAAATACGTATCCCAAAGTTGTAGATTCAGCTTCTTAAGGGCTGGGTGTCAAAGTCCTCAGTAGGTGGTTTGGTCCTTCAAATGCCTATCTGTTGTAGTAGTCCCCAAAGGCGGAGCTTTATTAGTTGTAGGTGGACGGACCTCAAGTCCTTTCCTTTCTCTAACGCTAATACCGCGGCCTGTCATGATTGCTGTCAAAGATGATGGCCATACTGTAGTCATAAGATTGCGTGTCGTGTCGTTATTCTGTATCGTGTACAGATTCTCATATGTGTTGTCATTCCAGTACAGCTAATCCGTGAACAGCTAACCATCGTACTGTCAAAATGGGATAGGTTCGATCTATGGTCATGGAAGGCCTCCTAAAAAGATCTACTAAATTCATCGAGTTGTTCCAAAGAATCAAAGCGCCCAGTTATTAAGAAAATCCCTTGTCGGCTTTCCGTGAAATATTCGTTTGGCCGAGGACTTCCAAATACGTCGTAAGCTAAACCCGTACTGACGAATAACCAACCCGCAATGAATAAGGAAGGTATAGTAATGCTATGAATAACCCAGTATCGAATACTGGTAATAATATAAGCAGAAGAGCGTTCTCCCGTGCTTCCAGACATGCTGAGCTCCACCAATTTTGATTCAAAAAGGGGACCTTCTCTAGAAAGGGCGGGAAAACTAGACTATATAAGAGTTGATACATAAACGCACATATAGTAATTTTTATCTTCCTGCGAGACAGTTCTTTTCGCTGGAGAAAGAGAACACTTCTTTTCACAGGATTTCTGTAAGAATCAATAGGGGCCGGGTATTGGTTACCAGCTATCGGAACACAGTATACGCCTTTGTCTCGCTTTCCATCGAAAGTTCTTTATTATCCCTTAGCTACTAACCCCTTTCACTCTGCTTTTGGTAACGAACTTACGAACAGTCTTTGCTTGAGATGAAGGCCCAGAGAAAGTAGGGAAGTATTGCTCGGCACGCTTTACCAAACAAGTAGTGGAGTCCGCCCCTATTCAGAAAGCCGGGTAAGAAAGGTGATGTATCAAGGAGTTACGGTTGGAAAGCAAGAACTGAAGTTCAATCAAGTTCTTCTGATGATAGGAATCTATCGCATAAGAAATGGTTGCTGCTTGCTCAATCTTAGACTCCCTGGCAACGTGCCATCAAACCACCCGGTTCCGTCTTATGTCCGTCGACAACACTTCTAGAGCGATGACAAGCGCAGTGGATAAAAGGGTATGTTTATAGTGATGATTTTCATCAACCCGAACGATAGTGGAGGAGAGCCCGGATGCAGAGAAGGATGATGTACTAGAGATTAGGTTAGCTAACTAAAAGAGGGAGCAGCTTTTTTCAAAGGACATCCTTGTGTACCAATGTGCTTACTCTTCCTTTCCAGTCAACTTGGTTAGATAAAATGTTCCTTATTTCTAGATGCTTGTGCAAGTTAGGTAGTTTTGGTTAGGGCACAAACCCTTGCTCTCCCCTATCAAGGTATAATTGTTGGGCTGGTAGTCCAGCTAGGAAGCAATCAGCATTTCCTTTACATACTGAATATTGAACAGTGAGCGGAGAGGCTAAGTCAGCTAGTTATTGTCTTTTCCTTTACCCTTCCCCGTCCTTATCCCCATCGGTTGAGGAATCAGCAAAGCAAGTTCAAGCGATAGTTGAGTTTGATCAATATTAGCACTTCCCCGAAATCCATAGATACCTTGCGGAATATATCGATTTAGGGAATCAGAAGAAGAACAAAAGAGAATCCCAAGTATAGGGTAATATTAATGAAATTGAAGAAGAGATCAAGTGAATCTACGTCAAAAGAAACAGCTAAAGCTATCTGGTTGGATGCAAGTACTTAGAAAAACAGTTATCCTCTGCTGAAGTGAAATATATGGGTTCGATAACTTACTTATTTGGCTGTGCCTGGTCCCATTTCCAATGGAAAAAAGACAGTCGTTTTCCTCTTACGAATTTGTTAAAGACCCGTCCCCCTCTTCTGTCAACCGTTGAAAGAGCATAGCCCAGGAATGAACCATATCGATCCAAGGTTGCAAGGAAAGAAGAAAGATTTGCTAACTGTGAAATCCTCTGCCCTGCTGTAAGAAAGTGCTTTCGTAGCTGCAGTAGCCGGTGTAAGCAATTACATCATCATAAGAATGAAGAACGCTGGGCTAGGCGGTTGACATTCCATAAGATGTGGGGTTTCACTATTGGTATCCATTATGGCAAGATCCCTCGGCTCTGGTGACTTGGTTGACTGCTTAATTGAGCTTGGTAGATCTGCACCGCTAGTAGTTATGGATTATGACTATGGAATTGGTTCGTTTTCCTCCTTTCAAAAGTGAGAGGGAGCCCATGATTGAAAAAGAAGAGGATAGCCGCCGCCTTCCGCTTCTCTAATGCGAGCCAAATTCAGTAGACAACTGTGATCCTAGTGGCTAGTTAGCGAGGTTGGCTCATTTTTTTAAGTTCTTAGTAACATAATGGAATCTCTTTTTTGGTACTTTTTATGCGTATGCCTCCCTCCATTTATCTTAATAGCATTTCACCCTGAACAAGGAAATGCTGCTTTGATATACTACATACATATTGAGATGTACTTAATTGACAAAGATGAAATCCACTTTTTCCAATCGAAGTATCCCAGCTTCTTGCCACCTTTCCCACTAACCATGATCAAATAGCAGAGCCGGGTCACTGCCTAGCCTATAATTAGAAGTAGGCTCCGTTCGTCGATTTATTCAAAATACTTATTTGGAATGGAATAGATAATGCTCCCAAAGGACTAGATCTGGTAAAGAGCCGTATCAAACTGCCCAAACAGACAGACCAGACCTTGCTTGCGTAAGCCGAGAGAAAGAATCAGCCGATCAGCAAACATTACTTATAGGAAGCTCGGACTGACTTAGTTCACCCCGCCATAACCTACTATTTAGACTTCTTCCTAAGCCAAGCCCTATCTCTTTTTTTTTGTCTAACCCTTTCATCTCTCTTTTGACAAACCGGAATCCACTTTTGATGATCGTAGATAGAAACTTAAAGCAGATTGCGGAGTTACTCCACTTTCAACATCGCTAGAGGCTAGCATTCTCTAACATCTGATTCTTGCCATGTCCCTTATACAATACTAGACTAGTGCAAAAAATGACTTAACCATGCCATGTGCAACCTTCCTCACAGCTATCTCTATCAGGGCTTTATATGCAGCTAGAGTCAGAGCGGCAACGACTACGAGAGCAGTAAGAGCGGCGGGAACTTAGACAGCACCAGTCAAGTAATCAAGGAAGGCCTATTCCAATGCAGAAATTCACTCCTCATAATCTAGGTGACCTGCTTGCCGACCCACCGGCGTATTTCTTTTACGACGTCCCATCCCAAGCTGAAACTACAACTCATGCATAAGCAAATCCAGAAACTCCTACTTATATATATTCTGACCTACCCACTTGAGCCAGACCCAATCCAACATGCTTACCTGCTTCCTCATAAGAAGAAGACCCAGGTAATTCCCTGCGACTTTTCTAAAATTCATGCTTATCGCCCTAGTCTACTCCTACCTAAGGTTATTTTTTAACTGAATTAACTCCATCCGAAAACACAGGCGTATAGTTTGTTCTCTTTCCTACATACGGAAACTCCTTTGCCTAGCCTACTTAGCTTTACTAAGAACTACTAACTTTGACTTAGTAAAAAGCTTTATGTTTAGTTGACCTATTATCGCAATCAATTGATTCTTGACTACTCTCCTTAGCAAGAACTAGTGACAAGCCCTACTTTCAATGCAATGCCCTACTTCGTTGCAATAACCTTTTTGTTTGTTATTTGACCTAAAAACAACTCTACGGCGGGCGATATATGAGATGTGTTTTTGCTCTCTGTGGGGTCTTATTGCCTTGGATAAGCTACCTGAGGAGAATTCTTGTACAGAGGCGATGTTTACCTGTAACCCACTCTGCCTATTATTAGTCCGTCAAATAGCTCGTCTCGGTAACAGCTACTTTCTTTGTTTAGTTATTTTTCCCTTTCCTTTCAGAAATACCCAAAGCCTATTGAACATAACACCCATAGCAATGACTGATTGATTCCAGACTTGATTTAAGAGGTCGTACCCTACTCTTTTATTAATACCGAGTGATATAAGTGGTACCACCTGTTGACGAAGATTGAAGTGCAGTGGATTCCACTAGGTTCTTAACCTCTTCCCAATTCTTAAACTGAAACCTGCGATGTCTAATCCAACTCGGCACCTAACCAGCTTGTCAGCATCGTAAGTTTGCCTCAACATTCCCCCTAGAAATAGAATAAGAATGTAAATCTACTTTCATTTATTTATTAGGGATGATACTTTCTTTTTTTTTTCTAGAACTAGAATAAGTAAGTATGCTCTGGAGTAAAAGGATTCGAACCTTTGCATGCCGGTACCAAAAACCGATGCCTTACCACTTGGCTATACTCCAAACGGTCGGTTCCTGGGGAGAGGGGGAAGGGAGAAGCAGGGCTCGAAGAAAACGAGCCGTGCAAGGACGCGGGATATAGCAAGTAAGCTGCAAGGTTTTCCCTTTAGGACCGACTACAACAAGCTCGCGACTCTAATAGAAACTAAGGGTCAGCTCTCTGCTCTATTTGCTTGCAATGCGTTGCCTATCAAAGTCGGCGAACGCTTCCACCCCCCTCTTGCCCTTGTTACGCAACACGCCAACAAAGAACCTTGGTTCCGTTGCGCCCTGTATTCCGAGGCGACCATTTCGCGCGGTTCGATCCATTTCCCGATCCGCAAAATCCGATAACGTACCTATATGAGTGGGATGGGTGGTAAATCATTTGCAGTCTTTTCGGCAGGACCTAGACACGGAGGTTCGGGAAGTAGCGCATGACAGCATTCACTGGTGAAAGGACTGGCAGCAGCGAGAGCATCATAGTTGACATGGTCGGAGCTACAGTCCCCATATCCGTCTCTACTCTTTCTGTAATTGACTCCCTCCCGCTCCCGTCCATCAAAAAGTGTTATTTCCTCCAGCTCCCGACTCCGCTTCTCCCTCCGATGCCGGTAGATTAGATTAATTCATTGACAAAACCCATTGATTCCAAGCAAGAGGATGCGCAACGGCTTTCGCGCTAGTTGCTCAATCCAATCCCTTGCTTGTTCGGAAGCTAATTCGCGTGTAGGCAGCGCTGTCTGTCTACCGTTGACTGTATCTATTCATTGATACATTGGCTCGCTCCCCCCTCTTTTTCCAAGAATGAATGAGCTGCTCGGACCTTCCATTCCGTCAAATGACCCGGCTTCCCCTGGCTCTTCCACCGTCCGGGCTCCCTTTCCTCCCTATGCTCCCCCGGCGCAGGCCCACCACGCTTCGCGCCTGCGGCGTTTTCGCCAGACGGTCTTTGCCAGTAGTGCCATCCTCCCCGCAGGCTGTCTGTATGGGTGGGTTGTCCCTTGCTGCTACGTTCTGTTAGGCGCTATGAATTACAGGAAATTAAGTGGTTGACTTGGACAGCAGGCGGGTTACACGTTCCACTGTGCCGAGATGTGAGGTGCAGGTGGTGATGATCACCCCGGGGTATGCGCTAGCGCCCTTGACGGGCACTCCAGGACCCGCCTACGCTCGTGAAAACCCAGGTCGGTCCTCCGACCAGATGTGTGGATAACGAGGCCACCTTCACAACCTTCTCCCTTCTATCTTTATCCAAAGTCAGGTAGAGCGGTTCGCTTGAGTTGCTCAACCGTCCCTTTGCCCGGTGCTCATGACGCGCTACTCCACCGTGCTAGCGGCATAGGAGCCTACTCAGCGTCAGCGGCTTCGTGCCGCACTGGAGTGATCCAATATGTGGTTCCGCACGTTCCACCACTTCTCCGTTCATTTCCAATACTGATCGTGAAACACCATGAGCAGCAGGATGTTGAGGTCCGGAATTCGAAGTGAAATTCTTGATTTGCCCGTTCCTAGTCGTCATGGGAAAGAAATCAGAAAGAAATAAGAAAGAGATTATTCCCCTAGAGCTTGTCCAGTACCACCTGTACTAAAAATGCATCTCCGCGCGTCTACCTGGCGCTTTTATTAGCCGCCTTGCATGCAAGCGAAGCGCTATTGGCGGCAAGCTTACTGAGCGATGATTGATGCAGTCAGTCAGTGCCCTCGATTATTCCTGATAGAAGGATCATGGCGCCCCGGAAGCATTCCATCCAGCAGCAGCATCTCCTTCAACCACGCGAGGACAAAACTTATCTACATTCGAGCGTTCACCGCACAGAGGCGATCTCGAACACTACCTATGATAATAAATCCAAAGGAAAGGTCGATAAAATGATTCAATCTGACTTTATCGGTATTCTGGATTGAGTCAAAAAGGGATATATGAAGTTCAAGGCCTTGCCCGTCATGGCCCTATTATGTATAGGCCGTACTAAGCCAATAGCGAATAACAAACTCTTTCCTGCTCCCTCGACCTTAATTCACTCCCATCCTGCCAGCCTCAGCTGCCAGCGCATTGTATCTAAGCACACTGTGGCAAATTGATACAAGTAGCTAAAGATCTCGCATCCGACATCTCCGGCCGAACGGTTAGGCAACACTAGGGCGCCTGGGTCAAAATTCCGTTTACCAAACAAGATGTCGAGAGGCGAACTCTGTAATTCCCCTCCTGCAAAAGTGATAGCGGCTGTAGCATCCGTGTGGAAGAGGGTAAGCTTTCGGCAACACCTTTTTCAGATTGGAAAGGATGAATACTTGTGTTGGGTCCTGCAGACCAGGATAGCCTCAGATCAAAACCTAAATGTGCCAGGGGTGATCATAGAAGCCAGGGCAATAAGTATTCAGGATTTGAGCGCTTATGTAGCTAATAACTCTGCCACCTGAATACTTGATTCATTAAGGTCGTCACCCTATACCCGGAAGTTCTCTATCGTTTTCTTTGTCTGTTAAGCTTCACAGGGTTAGGACTCCCTAAATCAAACAGCAATCGCGTTTATCAACCACTCGGCGACACCGATCTTCGACTTAGCTCCCTCCCACAGGTCATCCCCCCGGGCGGAAGATAACGAAAGGGAGACAAAAAGTCCTAACTAAATCAACACACAATAACCTAAACCTTCTACCCATTCCATCCATCATATCCGTCGAGTCGAGGAGATTCGTTCTTACTATAGATAAGGCAAGAGAGAACTTATGCCCTCGCGGATGGAGAGGGATTCGAACCCCGGTATTCCTATCAATACTTCGGTTTTCAAGACCGACTCTTTCAACCGCTCAGACATCCATCCCTGCGCTCGCCCGCCCTATCTATCTGCGCGCTGGCAGGTAGGGGCAACTCTATGTGATTCGCTACGCTTACTTGCGCCCCACCCCGTAAGCTGACTCTATTGCCTAGCACACTTTTCCGGTAGTACGAATCGCTACGCTTCGCTTCTTTCTATATGATAATATGCACCGTCGGTTGGCTGCGCTCCCTGCGGGTAATAGCAAGAGAGTGAAGAACGAACGATCCTCAAAACTCAAAGTCAGCAGTGAATGAGTCCGACTCGAGTTCGTGAGTCAAAGGCGTGGCAAGAGAGCGAGTTCGACTCGCGAACGATCCGCAAGTGAAGGACCGATCCTTTACGCCAGTACTGTTGCGAGACTGGTACTTGGCGGCTCACGAGCAACATATAGACTAAGGTTGCCCATCACCCCTCGCTCCTTTTTGAAGGCCCACCGCTCCCCCTTTCTTTAAGTATCTATCCCGGCTTGCATTTTGGGGCGAGTACTACAGTTCCTCCATAATCACACAGAACGCCCAGCTTCGCAGAGCTGCTCTCTCCCCAGTCCACAGCAAGGTGTGGAATCTGGATCTACGTGTGTTCTTACTCTATTGGATCAAGTCAGATACTAAGCCTTCTACTACTACTTAGGTTTACTACTTAGTTTAGGAGAAAAAATGCTATATTTCAGAGATTGGACTCTCTTACTGTGTTTTTTCAGGGCTGTTCCCGAGCCAGGTTCCCTGGGATCCATTCTGACCTAAATGGATGAATGAAGAAGGGGTTGTGACCTTATGGCCAACTATACTAGCTCCCCTAGAGGGATAATATAGCTCCTAAAGGATGATTGTTTATGGTATATTACCGTAATTGGAGAATTTGACCTGGTGCTGACTTGCTGCTGTTCTGAGAAGGGGACGGACTTGCAAAGCTTGACAAGTTTTTTTTAGATTTATCGATCCAATCTGTCTACAGATAGGCGCCTGCTGTGGCAGCAATTAATTAATCTCCGCCTTAGCATACAAGGACCCATGGCTCGCAGGTGCGGGTGATTTTCATACTGTCCGTCGAAAATGGGAGGTAGAGTTCCGTTCCTTTTTTAACAGGAGCCCAGCCTTTTTTTTTTCTTGACTGTCTGCAGAATGCGAACCTGACCGATCTTCGTTCCTCGGGGCACATACTCTATTGGAGCAATCAATCCGGTGGGGCCAGACGCATCATCGGCAGACTAGATCGAGCCTTAGTTAATCCTGAGTGGATCCAAAAGCTTCATGCTTCCTGTGCGGAATATCTTACGCCGGCGCTGCAGTGATCATGCCCCGATCCTCGTCTTATTCCGGCTGTCAGCTCTGGACCAAAGCCATGAAAGTACTTTCGCATGTGGGAATCCCACCCCTATTGATGTAGTGAAGAAAGCTCCCGGTCACGAGAAATCCAATGTTTCTTCAAAAAAGAATAAACTGAAGAACACCAAACTAGCGCTCAAAGCATGGGATAAGCAATCTTTCGGAAAAACTGGAGACAGAGTGAGGATATGCGGAAATAAAGTAAATGAAATTCTATTCAAGCAAGACTTGATCCAAATGGATCCCCTCAATGCTGAGCTTGTTGATGAAGAAAAAGAGAGCTGAAAGCTGGTACAACAGTTTCTTAGTGAATAGGGGACAAGTATCTTGGCAAGAGTGAATTCAAGAGATTGTAGAGAGGTTTGAGGTCAGAAATGTGGTTGGTGTAGTTGATGAGTTTAATCACTTGAGGCAAAGAGGAAGCCTAGAAGAGTACAAGTCACAATTGGAAGAATTGAGGGCTGCCATGTTGATGTGCAATCCCTATTACGATGACAACCTTTTTCTACAAAGTTTTTTGGGGGTAAGGGAATGAGTTAAGCCTGTGCTGGGAGTACGGTTTATTGGGTATCTTTTTGGTCACCATAGTGGGTGTAAGCCATGCAGCCTTTAAACACCATCTCAAAATACTTGTGCTACGCCTTAGTGTAGGGGTGAGCTAGGGCAAAGAGATGGCAATACTTGGTTAATCTTTCCTCTATTACCAATATTACCCCTTACCCTCCAATTTAGGTAACCCTGTGATAAAATAAATTCCATTAGCTGCTCATGCCTCCTCATCTGTCTCGCCTGCAAATCCTGCTAACAGCCTAGTCTATTAGGAAACAGCTGATTCAATTGCTTGCTGTTCGAGAAGGGACTAACGGCACTGATTTCGAGTGCTATAACAGAAACAGCCCTTAACGCGCAAATAAAAGCCCTCACAACACTCTTTACCTGCAACTGCTCCCGCTTATGGTAGTAGATAAACAGGTGGTGGACATGTATCTGCAGCCTCTGCTGCTGGTAGATTGACTGTTTTATATGGACTGAGGCTGCAACTGAGGGTAGTGCCTGAGAATGCTACTCTATTCCTGGAATTAGGCAAAACAACCCGGTGGGGTAAAGTCGTCAAGTGGACTATGGTTCACAATAATAGTGACTGACACGAGATGCGATGCCAAGTTAGAAGGTAAAAAGTAAGAATGTTAGAGGGGTGATACCAGAACGAATAGTTATTATAACTTTAGGTCATATGGTGTAGCTGAAAGATCTACAAGTGTTTACCGTGATTCATCTTTCATTCCAATTATGTCCCTGCATTTCTGGTGTCCTTCTTGCTTCACTTCTTCTACTTGGACGGGGGAAGCCACTGGAGTCCCCGCCTCTAGTTGAGTCCGGGTTGACCGGAGGATGATGACTCCCCCGTTTCAAAATGTGTTCGCTTTTGGGGTAAGTCAAGAATTTCATCTTCCCTCGGTCGTTTACCAAGTGAGGTCTGTTCCCCCCTTAATCTTCTGCACGTGGCCGTGCCTACGAAAATAATAGTCAAAATAGCACAGAGTAGTACTGACGTTTCAAATGAACTAAGTAAAATATTGTTCTCCATACTTAAGAAAGCATGATTGTAGCTCCGCTTCTTGCTCTAAGCAGAAAGACTTATCTGAAATCGCAGGTTGGGTTTTCCAACCAAAAGAAAGACATGGGAGTCTTTGTGCATCTTCTTCTTCGTAACCCAAGGACCGACGAACATAAATTGAAAACAACGCAACCGTACTATCTATTTACGATAATTTGATTGCTGACAACATCACGCTTCTCTTTCTCCAGCGTCATGCCTTGTGACCTCTAGTTTCAACCTCCTAGCATTGGCTTCACTTGATTAGAACCATAAGCATTTGCATTCGCGACCGTCCTCGTCCCAGGTTTTGTTCTTCTTTGCTTTGGTGAGGTGGAAATGATGAGGTATACCTCTATCAAATGTGCTTAGCCTTTTCGCTAGTGCTATTTCATGCCATTGGTTTGAACTGGATAGAGGGGAAGGGCCTTACCTTATCTACAACTATATAATTGCAATTCCGGATAGCATTATTCTTTGCCGAGGAAGGAACCGTTGATGGCGGAGTTATTTGCACTGATTTTCCAGCTATATGAAGATGAGGCTAAAAGCAAAATTTACGCGGATAGAAGTCCGCAAATTGGTTAAAAAAAGGCCACAATCGTTAAAGAAAGGGACCTTGATCCTTTCATCGTTTTTGCACTTGAAAAATAAATTTGCAAAGCGGGTTATTAACGAATTGAGTTTACTTTTCAGTTGAGAACCGTCCGGAAGCGCTGAAGAGGGTGTCGGAATCATTCGAGGCTCCTGGAAGTTACCAGCGAGTGCCGGATGAATTGAAGGCTCGACGACTCCCTCGAATCCAGCAGGGTTAAGGGAGGCTACCTGAAGCTGCTGGAAGGCGAGAATCGTTTAATAAACAGACTGAGTTATAACCCAGATTACAGTTATAAACTATATTCATCAAACTACTAGAATTGGAAATAAAATAATGATTATACTCGGCCAGCGAGTAACAAGAAGGTGGCACAATTGAGGGTAGGAAAGAATCCAGGGTAATGGTCAATACTGAGAACATTCATTCCCTTAGCGCGTTGGATCATCGAATAATGGCCAAATTCCTATCTCTGGTAAGACCACCCATGAGGGTTCATCAACTCATTTCTCGGTCAGATATTGGTCAACAAAAGTACAATTGGAACTTGTCACCAGCCTCATCTGGTGAGGGATCAGCTGTATCGGCTTTCCCTAGTGATAAGGTCTGTGAGGTTGTGGAGAAGATGAAGTTGATGCAATGCAAGCAGATGAAGTTGATACACACTACGGAATTCTTTCTTCTTTTCTTTTCTCTTGTTGTTCAATCCATTCTTCAGCTCAATGAAAAGGCATATCTAGCAAATGAACAAACTCACTCTAGGTAAGACTCTCTGTCTGGGCATGAAAGGAATTCACTGTGTAAAGAGAAAGGAACACGCTACTCACTCGAAAATGAAAGACGAAGGCAATGAGGAAAATCTACTTCTTTCTATAACGTCTATCCGTTTGGGTATTTACTTAACAAGGAGAATCACATCCTCGCCGCTCGCTCGAAGTCAATTAATATGTATGTATGTACTACTAGATAGTTGGAAATGCCAGGTAATGCACTCATTGGTACATCTTTATTTTAGAAACAAAATGAATTAGTAGGAAAATCATTTAAGTCAGAGTTGGGCGAGCGAGAACTTACAATTCGTGTTCAATATGCTACCTGCCCTATTTACAATAGAGGGCCGGCCCCCAAAAGGAAGGAAGGCGGCCTCTTTTATCAATGTGGGATGGGAGTACACACTGTCAGAAATGAGAGTCAATGGGAAAAATTCCATTCGTTACAAAGATAACCAACTAAACAGTGAATATGCACTACTGACTATGCTATATAGGTAGGCCCATTAGGTAGGTAGGCCAATCCAGATGAAGGAGAGAAGGCAGCATACAAATAAGAAATAGAATCTCTAGGGTTCTCGGCAAGGAGAAGGAATCCATATAGGAAAGCCCCTAGGGTTTGACGGTTCATGGCCTGTGTTTTCACACTCACGCATCATATGCAGGTGTGGTATG
Source organism: Coix lacryma-jobi var. lacryma-jobi (assembly GCA_009763385.1). Classification (NCBI taxonomy): domain Eukaryota; kingdom Viridiplantae; phylum Streptophyta; class Magnoliopsida; order Poales; family Poaceae; genus Coix; species Coix lacryma-jobi. The sequence goes on along the minus strand of CM019824.1, from coordinate 33,465,262 downwards.
CTGCATGAAGGATAGGTCCTGGGGTTAAGTTCTTGGATTATTCTCTACAGGGCAATGACAATGCCATCGCGGATCCTGTTGTCGCGAAGTCATATCTTTAGGTTATGGAGGAGTGTGGGTGACCATATCATATCATAAGAAAGTCTATGATCTCTGACTGTGGATGCCTAGAGTTTGCTAAGCAGTTTTGAATCAAGAAAGGTCGGGTCAACATTAGTCTTGTATCTGTCCTGATGGTTAGGGCTCTAGTACATAGTCTTTCTCTTGCATCTGCTATCCGAAAATGCCCGGGGAGGGGACCCATTCTTTATAATATAAGAGAACGGGAATACGGAATGGACCGATACGCTCGTCCTACAGAGATAGACAAAAATGAGCAACTACAGTAGCGACTGATTCCTCCTCTCCCCTCTGCTCCTTCGGTGAACTCGGCTATTGCGGAAAGTGCACTTCAATAATACTATCTATACTGTGAAAGACTTCTCGATTCACTAGAACAGCGCTTCTTCCGCCTCTCATTCGAGTGAGGAGTCAGGAAGCACACAAGAAGTTCACGAGAGAGGTACTTGAGCTTAGGATCCAAGTAAGCATCCCTTTCCCCTAATCCAAAAGCCTGTCTAAAGCGCATTTGACAATATGAGGACCATGAGGATTCGTCAACAAGCTTCCATCGCAGCAGCAAGTAATAGACAAGAAAGATAAGGACGTAGTTCCCTCATCTAATATAGGGCTGAGCCCACAGGCTGGTTCGACAAACAAAGAGAGTACTTTTACTTTGAGTTAATAGGAGACACCAACTTGAGACGATTGCAACTACTTGACAATCCAAAGCCCGGGCACTAGGAAGAGTCAAAGCTAATGAGAAGAAATGGGCTCGCGTGTGATTAGCTAGTTAGCGAGGCCCCATCTTTCGGTACAAGACTGATCTATTGGCCTATCTATCTGAGATAGACTATGTTCCCTTATTTTTCATAAACTGGGATGGGACCCTTGTGAATCCAATCCGTTGCAATTGGTGCAGTTTCTACTCTCAGGGGCTTTCGAACTATCAGTCTTGCTTTATTTATTAGTTCATGGATTGGTTGAATACTCCGCAGGGGAACACGAAGGTGAATTGGAAATCTAAAAAAATGTATTTAGGGAAAGGATGATCGGTATAATAATAGCATGTAGAAGGCCCCTAGTTAGAAAGAAAATAAGCTATTCTTCCACTTTATCTCTGTTGCCTATCGGATTGTCGCCTGTTGATGGTAGGTTTGTTCTTTCGGTAGACGAGGCATTACTTTGGCTAGGTGGAGGCGAGTACCCTATCTATCACATTGATCCCCTCAAGAGAATTTTTAAATAGACCATTTATTCTACATTACATTCCCGGAAGGGTTCCTCCTTGAACAAATGTCTCATTTATGGATACATTGGGAGCAAAATTGGAAACCCTAGCTAGTATTTATTTTGGAAGATTAATAACCCAGTCGTGAAAGTGAATGAGTTAAGCCAAGGTAGGAATGAGTTAAGCCAAGAACTTACCTAACCTTCCCGGATGAATGAGCAAATCAATCACGAGTGGGGCCTCCATCAATAAAATGTAACACTTTCACCGCGGAAGCAGCTTTTCTTTTCGCTAATCCACTAATCCGTTTCCGAGGGTTCAACCTATTCCTGCTAATCCGTGGGTTCGGCTTGGCCCTGCTCTTTACTGAACTTCAACAACAACCTGATCCCTATCTATTCTCACCGAAATAGACCTATCATACCCGGAGGAGAGTCCCTATTCTTCTTTTCTTCGTTTCGTTTCTCTCACTTGAAACTCTATCTTATTCAGAGGTTGGTTTCTATGGCATAAGAATTGGTCTACTGCGAGTTTTAACTCTATTCTAAGGTATATCGTTAGGTTGGTATTCAAAGTGTGTTCTATCGTTAGATAGGTATCCAAAGAACAATTCTTCTGAGCCATACGCTCTTGTCTTCCTGGTAGGAATTGGCAAGAATAGGATGAACTTGACTCTCTGGCAAGGTTCCTCTTCCCCGTTCGTGATGCCCTTAATGGGTATCAGGAACAGAGAATAGAGGACTTACTTGAGGAATAAATAAATCTGCTGCTTGAGATTAAGGAATCCCTCCTACGACTTAGACTCAACTTGGACTGCTGCTTTCGATTCGCAGTTCACTTTCTATAAGATAACAAAACAGCAGACCCGCCCCATGCTTTTCTTTACGCTGACCCAGCCCTTTGCATTTCTTTCATGCACAAAGGGATTCGTTTTTATGAGAAGCGAGTTGTTCTAGGCTGGGCCGATCCCTACCCGTTTTGATCTGACAGCGGACGAACAGAGAAACGTGGGTCTTTTTCTCGCATTTTAGCGATCAATACCGAATCCTCATCTATGCAATTCTTGTACTTATTTGATGAAAAGACAAAGAAAGAGATCAGGTTATTTATGATCGGAGAAAAGAAGGGGAAGTTCTTGGTTGAGTGCGGTTGTTCTCCGATAATCCGGTTGAGAACTTTTCCAGCGATGCAGAGGAGAGATCATTTACAAAGAAAGCAATGTAGGATATTCTTCATAAAGATACTCTGGACAGGATCATCGATTCGCTTCCATGGTTGAAAGTAGTGGGACTGCCACATAATACAATGAAAATGAATTCATTCTCGGTTGAGCAGGAGATTCTGATCCAGAAGATGCCGCAGAAGACTTTGAAACGGTTACAAATGGATTGGCTCACTCCGCTCTAGATTTGGTTATGCCAGCCATAGGCAAAAGTGAGAAACCACACCCTCGGGAGAAAGGAATATGCCTCCTACTAGAAGCGTTGGCCAAGGCCCCGATTAGAGGTATGAGCTGCTTTCGGCAATGGGTGCTGCGGTCAACTAGACCAAAGAGGAAGGGCTACTACCTCCAGTTATTAGTGGGCTTTTTTTATCTATGGGAATACTTAATCGAATTCAGCCGTTTTTCCGAAGAAAGAAGACTCCTCTCTATGGGGCAAGGCATAGAAGTACAAGTGGGAAAACGAGGAATTACCATCGGGGCGTCAAACTGTTGTAAAGTAAATAAATGGGTTAGTTAAGTGCAAAGCTGATGGGTCTGTCGATAGATAGTTGGCTCGCTTAGTAGCAAAGGGATCCGGGTAGGTAGATTAGAATGAGACATTCGTTGAAAGAAAGGCCTAGTCTGACGCTTCCTAATTGAATGAACTGATCGAACTTCTTTTCTTTACTCACGAAGAAAAAGCAACTCCTTTCCCCCGGATCCCGAAGCTGCCTACCTTTCTTTTTGGCGGGTAGCCGCGAGGAATGTACTTGATGACATCGAGTTTAAGCTATTCCAAGAATTCAAACTTTACTCAATCAAGCTGACCGCTATTCCCTAGATAGCTAAGATCTCTGACACTGCGCCTAAGAGGCTAGCTTTGAACTAGAAAGATAAGATAAATCCTAAGAGGCTAGCTTTGAACTAGAAAGATAAATAAACGGTTGATTTCCCCGTTCATAATACCTATTAACTATTGCCATCTCTTTCCCCTAGCTCATCTGACTGAGCTCTGCCCTTAATGGGTAGAGCGAGGGATGGGTATTCCAATACGATGATCTTTAAGAAAAGGTTTCTTGAAGCGAATTCAATGCAGCAGCTATACTATAAAAGTAGGATGACCCACCTATCGATAAAAGTACTAGACTTATTATCAATCAACTCAATTGACACATTTATTCACCTCATCCTACAAAATAACTCACTGCCACTTTATCCTCAAAAGATTGGAGTGTGAAAAAGCAACCTCTTCATGAAACCTTTCCTAGTACCTTCGGACACTACAATAGGTAGAGAAATTTCCGTCTTTCTTAGCCATTATTATCAATTTCAAGTTGTTAAGCATTAACTTCCTGCACCTAACCTCCTCACACCAACTCCTTACAGATCGGGTCTTTAGGGCGGCTCACAACAACAGGGTGGTTTTACATCCTTTTCCTTTATAGTTAGCAGTTCGTTTTATTGTATCAAATGACTTGCCCAAGCTACCTTTCCGACTTGATGAACTAATCATCACAAGCAAGGGAATGAAAACAAGGCATCTTTTGCCCTAGTGAGAGATTTATTTTTAGTAGCATAAACCGGTGCTAGCCCTATTACTGGCATATTAGGTAGTAGCCTAGCTAGCGCCCTTCAGTGCTATTAAGCATATCTTGACCCTTGCAAACCAACTGTACTTACCTTTTCCGTCAATATCTCGGTCCTCGAAAGCTTGGATCTTTGCTTACGCTTTTGAGTACATAATTAACTTACTCATCGGGATTTATATATGAACCGGGGGATATGCCTAACTCTTTTCGGCTTGCATTCCTTTGGTGAGTAGTACCAAAAAAAGAGAAATGAGTATTGCAAAAATAACACGAGATAGTGGTTTTGAACCTGTGCGCCAGAACAAGAAATGTTTCGCCCACTAATTCTTCAAGTGTCACTTTGCAAAGGGGAAGGGTTGTTGGAAGGGATAGATCAGTAGCTAAGTCAGCTTTCTTATTCGTTAGCAACGCCGGCTTGTTGTCAAGCTTCGTGAAGGCTAAGTTTGGTATTTCTATGCCCTATGATAGATAGGCGAATTTCACTTGCCCGGCTTCCAGCATAGTAGTTTTGCTTTACCAGATTTAAGACTATAATCACATTCGTGGTTTAGGCACACTCTCTCAGTTGTATTGGATAGGGCTGTCTAAAGAGTAGTGGTGGTAGTGGTCTCAGGAACCCTACGGTACTAACCTAGAAAAACACAAAGAATAGGCTCGATCGAAGAGAGGCAAGCGGTACTTTCCTACCATCGCACCAATCCACTTCTTAGGAAGGAACGGTAAGTGTGAAGAGTCAAAAAGTAACTCTATATGAGTTCCAATCGCATAACCGCAGCGCGCCTTTTCTCTTTCGTTTTCTTCAAAGAAGGGATAAGCTTTTTCATTCAAGCGCCGGGAGAACTACCAACAAGCACTTCATAAACTCCTACTTACTCGGCATCTACTGAACATCACTTCTATGCTGATCTTTCCTCTCTACCTATACAACTGAAGTTTCCAGCTTTCCAGCAAGGTATTGGGATAGTTAACTCAGATTTGTAGATGGTTTTTGGGCAAGTGTTTAAAGACGGAACCAGGCCCAGTGTGACTTCAGGTAAAGTATGGCTGCCTTGTAGGACAGGAGTTTACTTAGCTGCATGCATTCATTGCAGACCTGGCAGCAGCAGCATCCATAGATAGCAGCCGAAGGTACTTGTGTTATCAGTCTTTGGCAATCGAATTGACAGTGCATGTGTGGAAAAGAGAGCTAGTACCATATCCTAATAAAAGGATCTTTAGCTTCCAAAGTAAATCATGAAGAGTCCAGGCCCATAGGAGAGTGTGTCAGAGTAGGGTATATTTCTCCACACAAAGATAGTAGGAGAATTATTTTCAAGGTGAGAAAGGATCTCCTTGCCTGAGACCTATCTTGCAATAAAAATACCCTTACTCCATTTATAGCATCTGATACGCTCTGATCTTCCACCCCAGGAATATAGTCCAGGCCGAGAGACAACCAATACGCAATTACATCCATCGTACGCTCGGCCATCCTTTCAGCATCCCTAAAACCCGTGGCGGAAGGAAGGATTTAATCCTATTAGCCACTTGGGGCTTCAGCATTCTCAGGTGGACGGACTACATTATGGGGAGGGTGCTATACTCAATATGGATAAGGACAACCTATATATATTGGATAGGTCAGGTGCGCTGCTATCGCCTAGGGCAGTACTGCTACCAGAAAAGATATACTAAAATGAGTCGTTCTCTAAAAACTTATTATGTGCTGATTCGAAATAAGACCTGAATAGCCTAGGGAACGGAATGTTAAGAAAGGTCAGGGTAGGCGACTCATAAACCCTATTCCACTACACCTATTAGATGATGCTACAAATACGGCACCACCTGATATACACGAATAAGGTGTTCTTATGTGTAAAGGGGTTGGTTTAAAAAGGATGTTCTTCATGCCATTGCTGGATCCACACTACCAGCACTACTACCGGTGGGAGAGGGAAGACACACCTATTTGTATCGACCGGATCCCCCGTTCCGGCTGGACGGAAAAGACCTACTCCTGAGTTGGTTGCCAATATAACTATCTCTCTTTCTCACTAGCCATTGAGAGCAATTCTACACGGGTCCACCCCACCTGTGCTTATTGATGCAGCTTCTGACCCAGGCGGATGACCCTATCTAAAGTAAGCTTCTGATCCGAGAGAGAGCATCAGTTCTTTCTTCGATTTCAAGAGATATTATGAAGAGCGCTTCCATCCATATCAGTAATTTAATCAGTCGGATTCGGCTGCCTAGCTTGTTTTCGATAAGGAGACCTCTTTCTCAACCTCTTCTGATTGTCAATGCCAATTGATATCATAGATTGTAAGAACTGAGCTGTTAACAGAAGGAGAACTTGGCTAGTATCTGCCCTTTTCAATTCATAAGTAAGATTTGGATTTGTCTTTACTTGCCTAAATATCTGCTTTGGTAAAAGCACTTGAAGAGCAGCTGAGTAAGGATAAGAAAGCCAATCGATCTACCAGGAATTCTGTGTTTAAGAAAGCTAAGCAGCCAGGCCAGTACGTGAGCCAGCCAATGGTTTACTTTTAGGAACTATAACAACTGGACTTCACTATTGAAGATACTATTCATTCCCAACTTTCACTTCAGTCTTGAAAAAAGATCTCCACTCCGCGGGGTTGAACTTACTCTAGCAACGGAAACTAACAAAGTAAATACCTCGACTGATATGGTTTCTGGATTTCCAACAAAAACGGAAACTTGAACTGAAGCTTCTCCCCTTTGAATAAGTGTATTCAACTCATTCGACAGAGTGGTCTGATACCGCAACAGAACTTCCTAAATGCCCAACTTCAACTCCACTTTTCTCTAAGCTTCGAACTGACCTAACCGCTTGAAACTAGAGATTTAAAGGAATTTTAAATCCTTGCTTAGCTTGCCATTAAAGAGTCAGATGCTTATTTATACTCTTATTCCTTTATATACTACTACTTGCTTATGCTCTTTTCTACAGGGGAAAGCTATTTCAGTCAGTAGTTTCCGGTGTCAATTCCAAGAGCAAAAGGATAGGTTTTGGTTAGTTCGGTGCTCGGGTAAGCTTCTTCGGTGCCTACTCTCTCTGTCCCCTCCGCTCCTCGCACAAAGCTTCTTTTCCTTCTTGTCAATCAAAGGAAAGAAACTACTGATAACGTACGTAAACTACAGGATTCGTTCCTAGCACTACTCAAGGGCTATCCAAGAAGAGAGTGAGCTCTACCCTTAATGGGGTAGAGCGAGGGAGAGTCAGTATAATTTATGAAAAGTCCTTTCACCAGAAGAGGAAGAAAGACTTCTATAACTTCACTTCCCTATTGAGTAGAATGCATGGCAAGTTTCCACTGCTTTAGGCTACTCTACTAAGACTCGAGGGCCGACTTCACGTAACTAAATGGCTTAACTAAACTAAAAAGGAACTAAACTGGGATAAATCTGAACTAAAGGCGTACTGTACTTTGCTTAACACTCACTATATTCAGCTAAAGCTGGATGCGTATTATATCTTGCCTTGGTAGAGCGAAACTTTGAACCCAACACAAGCAACTCTCCAGGTTTAGCGATATTGATGGGTTCCAGCCTCATTCCACTACTTACGCTTCCCGCAAGAGAAGAGTCTTGATTTCGAGAAGGTAGTTCCGCGAGAAGGTAGTTATTCTTCTTCCGATAGTCATATTGATTGATTCGAAGAGACTAGAACGATACACATTCCCTGCATTTCTGCCCTTCGAGGGAGGATAGGGATGCCAAGGACTACGAACGAACTGGGATCATTCCATTCTCACAGCCAACTTTCCTTCATTCATTCATTCTTATCTCTATAAGGGATACCCTCAACACTGTAGTATGTCACTACACTTGATGGCCAAGCAACGAAGTACGATCTGTGGGGAATAGCAAAGCAAGGATTAGTTGGTTCGCCGAATCCGTCACTAGGAATGGTTATCCAAACCAGGGAAGAGGCTGGGTTAAAGGAAGGGGGAAGAGGAACCTTGTCTTCTATCTCTTCGGATTGGGATCGGCGGAGGACTCTCTCTCGGAAAGGAAGCACTCGACGAATAGCCATCGCCCAATTAGCGAAAGCAATGCAAGCAAGGGTTCGGATTGGAATCTGGATACGAATATACCTCTGACTATGGACAACCCTGAACTAGGAAAGCTAGCTGTCGATTCAAAAGGTAAACTGTCCACGAAGACTACTTTATCAATGAATGGATCAAAGAAGGAGGATCTATCTATTGAAGAGTATATAAGGGAAGAATGGAATCATACTCAAGCTAGATGGGTCGGTTGAGCACGGGTTAACTGCTTCTTCATATGTCGATGGCTCTACCACTTGAATTCATTTCTTTTCTTACGGATATGACTCAAAGTTGGAAGGCCAACCTATCCCTCTAAGTACTTACTATACAGACAGATTAGGAATCCACTCATTATTGTTATGAAACTGCCAAGCAAGCGCAAAGGAAGATAGAATTACCCGTTAGCCATCCTGGCATCTGTCCGGAACTCAACCTGGGTTGGGTGGAGGCCACCGCGAAGATCTTGAATCAATAGAAAGGGCTGGTTAAATAAAGAGTTCAGGTTGTTGGATTTGAGTAGAGTACTGGGTAGGGTCTACTGCCTACCTTATACGATCCTCTCTCTGCTCTTTAGACTCTCCTCTCGCCTCCTCTTTATGCTCTCCCTCGCCTCCGTAAGGAGTGATTTGTATAGTATTGCCTTGTAGCTTGCATTCCTGTACTTCACTAGCTAGGGTGAAATAAATACATTCCTAAGTTGGTGCGTGAAAGTAAGACAGGGAAGAGTCAAGGAATCCATCCTCGTAACAGCCTAGTCCGTAGAAGGAGGGCTTTCTTTGAGGAAGTAGTCGGGAATTAGTCGGATCTAAGCTAAGGAACTGAACAGCTATCCTCAACATCTCTATCGCCAGTCCTATGATTTCTCGATTTCCTTTTCTCGTCTCTACTCTATCAGTACTGCCTTTGCTCTACTCTATTAGTACGCATGTAACTTCCCTTGCTCTCCATTATTGGTAAGTCCTACTGCTGTAACAGCAACATAAAGCAAGTCAAGATAGCAGTTAAGGAATATCGGAGAGGCCTTCTCAGCATATAGATCAACAAGTTCGAGTACTGATGTCAGAATTGTCTTACGGTTCACTTCATTTTCTCACTTCTCTTTAGATTCGATTCTTCGGTTTCTGGGAAAGTAATTCATTGATGTAGCCTCCTTTCTTCTCTTTTCAGTGAGTGATGCCCTGGCAGGGCATCACGAACGGGGAAGAGGAACCTTGCATTCGAGTCAAGTTCATCCTATTCTTGCCAATTCCCACCAAAAGTTAGAATAGCTCCTTTAAGCGCAGTAAGAAGAAGTGATTAACTCCTTATGAGCCCAACGGTAGTTTCTACTGTTTGAAAAGGTTGCGAGCCAGAAATAAGAATAAAAGCAGTGATTTAGGTTGTCGTTGGCGTATCGCCTTGTCCCTCTCGGCTAGAGTCTTTTACCAAGCAGTAAGTGAATTAGCAGATTTAAGTTAAGTAGGAAGATTCAAAGTCGGTGATAAGCTTTCAAGAGCTGCTGTCGTACCCAAGTGCTTTTAGTTCTCGGTATCAGCTCTCCGGTTTCGAGTAAGCAAGCAAGTAGTTTCGTCTCGAGAGTATGGAGCTGTCATATCTACTGTTTTACCAGCTCACAAATAAGATTGCCAGTACAAAATAAGAATTGCGATCGGGTATTCGGTTCCGTAGTAGCTGTTAATTATCTCTCTCACCTATAACAATAAACTCTGAAATAAGAATAGCAGGCTTGCCTAGTAGTTTACGTATCGGCTATTGCTGTCTCGGTTTTCCTTCTACTTAGAAGTTTTTATGCCGTTTAGAAGCTTTCAAGCCCGACATCAGATTCTCAGTCAGCTAGACCAGCTAGAGGAGTCAAAGTACGAGATAAGAATTCAAGTCCTGTAAGCCGACTAGTAGGCATGTTACGAACCACAAAGATAGTATCGATACTCTTATTCAGTTGTTTGCATCCCAGCTATGAGAAGGAGTGAAGTTATAAAGTCAGCTACAATTCTTGCTAGCCAGTTAGCAGCTTAAGAGGAAGTGTAGTTGTATCAGTAGCTGTCGGTTAGAAAGTAGTAGGTCGCTAGCTTAGCTCGTAATCAAAGCTACCAGAATACCAATAAGCAGACGAGCCGTATCTGTAGTTTGAGTAAGCATATGTTGTATTGCCTGTTATCAATCCCAGCTAGCCTAGAAGACTTACAGTAACAACTAAGGTTTTAGAGCCTATCTGGTTTCCGTGCTTTACCAGTCAAAGTCATAAATACGAAGTCCGCGAAGAAGGTTGGCAATTGCTTGGCTCGTTTAGAGAGTTTGAGACTGGCTTAATAGATGAGTGACTTCCTTCGCGTTTCATAGCTAAATTCCAGAAATGGTCTGGGTCCCTCCCTTGGATAAGATTTTCCATTGAGACGCTTTTCTTAACGCCCTACAGGACAAGTCGTGGAGGGATTAGATACTGATTTATTTTTTCTTGAAGTTAGATCGCCCAAAGCATGAGCTTTGGAACCAAGGTTCTTTCTCCGGATTGCCTCATCAACTCGAAGCTAGCACTATTCGTTCAACCCAACTGAGCAGCTATCAGCCTGGAACAAACTTCAAAAGCCTTCTTTTAGTTCGCGCGTAGTTATGAGCTTTCTTAGGTTCGTAACATCGCGTAGTTATGAGCTGGCCCTGCCCTTTCAATCAATCTCCGGCCGCTCAGTGCCGCTATTGGTGCGAGTTGTAAGGAGTCTTGGTCTGCGGGTGGGGGTTAGCGAGGGGGAAGGCGGATCCCCTTGCACACATGCTTTCGTTATTACCAGTATCTAAAATAGATTCAAGCAGAGATACTGAAAACCGGCTTATGGGTTGCCTAAGCACATTGACAGCTTATCATTTCTCGTACGCTATGACCCTTAGAATCGCAGGATGGCACGGAGTGGGACGGGTTAGAGATGCAAGGTAGGTAAGTAAAGAGTAGTCGGGTTATGGGCAGCTATATCTCAGAATGGTGTGGAATCTAAAGGTAACTAGGCTTAGGGGAGTCCAATAGGGAACTGGTATTCCTAGTGGAATCTAAAGGTAACTAGGCTTAGGGGAGTCCAATAGGGACATAACTAGTTGCTAAGCCCAGTCAGTAGCTGTCGAGAAGAAGTAAGTAGCATTCATCTGTTCTCGGAAGATCAGTGGGGGCAAGCTCACTTCCGGAACTAGGAAAGATACTAGAACAAGCAGGATAAAAGCGATCATTGAATTTATGGTTGCAATCAAGGAATTGAGACTAAGTCCAGGTTGCCCTCAAGAAGGAAGCACGGATAACGAGTTTATACGCCTACAGCTCTGAAACCAAACATATTAAACACCTAGGGGAACTTCAAGGCATCCATAGACATATCAATTAAAAAACAGATTGGGAATACACGGGTGATCTAAAGGGACTCGACACAAAGGGAAAAGCATCCCACTATATTACAACTTCCGATCCTATTAGCTTAAGCTAAATCTTGACTCATCCTACACTTAACTAATATATATTCTTTACTAAACTGGCTATTAGCCGGTACAACACTCCTTTGAAGGCATAGCTAAAAGACGCATTCTACTTTCGCTTTCGAACATATATTACTGGCCTCTAACCAAGGTTGACCGATACGCTCATTAGGGAACTTAGGCACTCGGAGAACCTATGAGGACAGGATAGTCAGCAACGGGTTACACCGAGAGAAATCTCTAACAACTCGCTGAACACTCTACTTTCCACTGGGCTCTATTTTCCACTTCTCACTACAAATATTAAGCTATAAAGGGTTGCGAATCCTAAGAGAATAGAATCTAGACATAAATACTTACTAGGCGGCTACTTTGGGCTACTGATGATTCTACTGCTACTGATCTGAAAACATTTGACACACCTAGGCTCATTGAGAGGCTTACTTACTAGTCCACTAATAATGATTGGGACTAAGAACTCTCATACACTTCAGACTATATAGAAAAAGGTCAATCCTTCACATAAACATTGATTGAAACAGCTTACGAGTTAGCTTACTCCTGACTAAGGATAAAGCTTAAAAGGAATTGCGCATATACTCATTTACCAGTGCGTCTGTTTTTTGAGCTGTACCTCGAAGAAGCCCAAGAGTGATGAAGGTTCCACGCTCGTAAGGCTTTTCTCATATCGAATTATGACAAGCTCGCTCACATCCGAATGCGCACTAAACTCCTCAAAAAACATAGATTGGTAAGCAGATCGTTTACTGTTTTAAATCTTCGAACTCTTCTGCTCGAGCTAATCGCTCCAACTCGTCCTTTAGCTGCAAGCACTCTTGCTCTAAGTCTTCCACGGTTTGCACCTGTTGTTAGGTATGGTCATTGCATTTCTGATCTTCTTAGGTTTTCTTTCTCTCAGCCTGTACTGCTTTCTTACTGAAAATTAGAAGAGTGATATCTAGTAATTTCCTGCATTCTACTTAACCTTCTTTCTCAAGGGCCTCTCTCTACTGTCTACTAAGTCAGCGCCAACAAGGCTAGGATCAATAGCAGCATCAGGTGCTCTCTCTACTGAATTGGGCGAGCCAATACATATTATAAGGCTTAGGTCTTCTCGCCTATAAAAAAAGAAAATGGAATCCAGAAATAGAACCATGCCATTATCAAGAACCGACTTTCCAGTATTTGATGGTTCAGACCCATGCGACTGGCTTATGAAGAGCAAATATTATTTCGGGCTTTATCAGGTTAATGAACAATTCAAAACCAAGTTGGCCGTCCTTAACTTCACGGGTAGAGCTAGCGAATGTATAGGAGAAGATGACTCAAGATCACCCGCCTTGGCCTTAATTCGTGAATATTGTAAAAAGGAGACAAGGGTAACAAGAGAGATCCAGTGGGGGATTGCAACAAATCGGTACGGCAGAAAGAGTACATGGACAGGTTCGAAGCGTTACTCTTATAAAAGCCTTTTCTTCATAAAGTATTTAGTTGCATTTTTTTTTTTTAGTGGGCTCAAAGAAGAGATTAAGTACTTGGTTAAAGCGATGAAAGCAGTAAGCTTAAGTGATGCTCTTTAACTTGGCCCCAGGGAAGAAAATATACTTTTCTCGATATGATAATATGAACTTAAAAATGCACGTCGAAATAAAAAAAACCAAGTGGCCTTGCTCTTTCACAAGCCATTTTGCCACGGGTATACCGAATCATAAATCTTCAACCCTGAAGGGCGTGCAGTGCAGGAGGGATCTGGCAGCCCCTATGGAAGCTCCTTTCGTCACTACACTAGAATATTCCATGCCAGTGCAAGCAAGGAATCACTAACGGATGAATGGTAAATTTGAGCCGCTATATAACGAATACAAATGTGAGGCTATAAAAGAGCCACGGAAACCTAAACTTCTAAAAGAATTGGTTTATCTTCTTCATGCGCTTCGTTTGAGAGTGTCGACAGATCTTTCGACTCTTCGCAGCGCGGGAATATACTGGTACTGGCTCCTATTCCACGATATAAGGTCGCATCTGATTCACCCGATTACGAGACTCCTCCGACGACTTCATTATTTGAAGATTGGAAAACTTCCTTCCTTGGCAAAGGACAACAAAGACGGGTAATTCCCTTTGCGGATCCTTTCTACTCCTATCCCACCCGAGCATTTAGTCGCACCGATTCTTCGCACATACGAACTGCGAAATCCTACTGAATCTGAAAAAGGGCTTGACCTCTCTCATCTTATCTTATGCTTTTTCTTTTACTCTGGCCAACAAAAAGAAGTTATAGAGGGGAAGTGCGAAAGGGGGGTATAAAGCCTGGCCTAAGCATAGGGCAAAGACTGAACACATTTCTCTGTCCTCAAAAGCAAAAAGCAGAGGTCGCAGGTAGGTTACGTAGTCCGTAACCATTAAAGGCTAAAGAACCATCGCATCCTAAACTTTTATTCATCACGACCTTGAAAACAAGGATTTATATGAAAGTGAGTGCTTACAAAGTAGTTCGGTATTAAGACTAAGCATAACCTCGGTAAGAGTCTCGCACAGATACAGGTTGATGATGACTTCAGTGTGAGGGTGAACGCACAAAGTCCCCAGGTACCACAACCCCAGTGCGGCAGCTCTGTATGCTTTTTGTTGGATTATCTGCTTTATTAACATTATCTTGATGCTAGAAGATAAAGTAAAGAACTTATGCCTAGCACTACCTTTTCATCTATAAATATGGAATAATGGAATAATCTATCAATATAGAATATTGGAATAAGTAGTAGGCCCATAACGTAATTTGATAGTTTGGCAAGGTAGGACAACACTTCTGAGGGCTGGGTAGGCTGGTAGGAACTCAGACTTTGTGATAGGAAAGGATACGTTTGTGATAGGAAAGGATACGGTTAACTTAGACTTTATCATGGATCATGGCGTAGATGAGGCCAATAGGAGAAGGAAAAGAAGAACTCCTTTCACGAGAAGAAATAAAAGAGCTAACTGTATGTATAAACGCGTTATTGTACTTAGGGGAAGACATCTATTTAGTAGCTTTATAGCACATGTTAGGCTGTCTTTGGACTCTCTAGGCTGCTTACTAATGAATGCCTTTCGAACTACTCCCTCTATGCCAGAAGTACAACAATCTGCATTTATCAATAACCAGCTATCCTCTTAACCTCTCTTTTCCTAGAAATGGAGTACTCAAAGGCTTGCATCAGGAAAGGCTTGCTCTATATTCAGTAATTGCATTCTCTTTTCTTTGACCATGGACAATGAATGGGCATAGAGATTTTCTGAATTAGCTTACGTGATGAGGTGATACAATGGAATAGAGTTCATTAAGATACGTCAAAGATGATGGCCTTTCATGAAGTATATAATAACTATAGAAATCTCCTATTTCATAATTTCCACATAGATCTCTGAGTAAGGCAGATAAGTACTGTATCCTAATTGCTTATCCAAGAAAAAGAAAGCGGCGGAGCTGCTATAGACGCTTTGATTGGCTGGAGACAGAGATCTCTCAAGTGTGCAGTGATAGATCTTTAGAGATAGCCATACTGATGAAGTCGGCCCAAGCAATGCCCAAAGAATCCCATTTCTTTCTTGGTTGGACTAACCCAACCGGCAATTTCCGTCTTTCTGAATTGGGATAGTCAGATTCAGTCTTTCTTTCGTATCAAAGTCAGTTCTTTCCTTGATTCTTTCTTTTCGTGCATGACCTTTCTCGAACTTTCGAAAAATGATAGAATTTACTTTTCCGCAGCCACTATTTGGACTTCTCCTTTTAAGCTAAGCAATTATGAACGGAACGGGCAAGAGTGATCTTCAAAAGCCCAGGTTGGCTTTCCCACTTCCAAATCCGTAATAGTAAAGTAAGAGTAAGGTGCGGATAGCGGACAATTTCCATAATAGATAGCTAAAGTGCTTAATCCTGAGAAGATGGGAGACGTCGATTGTTAGAGTACTCTTGACAAGTGCATTTCTCAAATTCTAGAGATTGAAAGCATGCCTGCCTGTTTGTTCTTTTCAGTTCCAATCAACCTTCTTTTCTTTTTGAATCCAAGCAAGAAAACGGATGCGCGTTAGCGCAACGGCTTTCGCGTTAGCGCATCCTCTTGCTGGGATGGACAAAGATTTTACATAGATAATGCTTTCTCGCTACCCGCCCGCAATGGTTCACTGATCAATACTTCACAAAGTCATCAACATGTGATACGACAAAACTAGAAATAAAATCGTATCGTATAGAAAGTTAAGTTCAGTTCCATGTCGGTATCTTCCTGAATTCCAGAAAGTAGGACATTATTAGGTAAGCACTAGAGTAGAGGCACGCACCCCGAACTGTTTGGAAAGCAATTCAACGAAGCAAGCTGGTTGTTTATGACCCTAGTATGTTCTTTAGAAAAAAAGGAAGTGGGGCGCTCGCCGGACATCAATGATTTCAAAAGGGACATGCGAGGCACTACTTCCCTTCTTGTTTATAACCTGCTCCTTATCCGATTGAAGGACAACCCTAGTATTCCTACTTCAGGGACAACCCTTGTTAACCGAGTTCAGGGCAAACCCTAGCATTGTTTGACGGCAAAGGAAACTATAAATTAGTTGATTTAATTGAAGGAAGTGAGCGGCTACCATTCGAGGAGCCAGCTTCTCCAACAATTAATGCTCTACTGGTTTGTAATTTCCCTAGCTTTGGGAAAGACCGGATCAGAATATGAATTTCTGGGCATACTTAGTAGATGCAGATCTAGGCACTCATTCTTCCTCAGATGGGGAATGGGCCAAGCCGATCCGTTGTTGGCTCTGAAAGTGCATTTGCTAGTTCGAAAGAAGCTGAATCCGGGTGCAAATGGGATTTCAAATGATTCTTCTGTTTCGTAGCATGCAGCGCAGACTCACTTGGTAAATAACCTTCCCTAAAAGAGGCAAGGTGCTCACACATGAAATTCCCTTTTGAAGGATATCCTATTTGACTTTTATGCCATACTAGGGCAAAGCCATCGAGACTATATCCATCACCAGTCATTAAGTAAGGGTCGTGGGGGGCTTTCGTTGAAGATCTCAGTTCTTTCGCGCATATGGAGTCAGTTCATCCCGAGCATCACAAGCTTCCTGAACCTTTTCCTTCACACAGTGATGAGGTAGTCGAATTCCTATATGTCGATAACTTGTGTAAAAGTTCTTGTAGAAGTAAGAGTCCCTCTGAGATCTTTCGTTAGCCCGAACGTCCTCTGAGATAGAATAAAATAAGTGACAAATGAATGGTAACACATGGTACCTATCCGTGGTCGGGAAATGCTTTGTGCCCTGTGTCCTTGCTTTGCTCTACCGAAGGATGACGCAAGGTTTTTCTAACAACAGTGTTCGGTTACCATATCTTTGAATGACAAAATGCCCGGGAAGAGGAACAAACCTGAAGTCTGCCGAAATCCATAAATCAGGATAAAACCAGTCCTCTTTCGGGAAAAGAATCGAACCAATCCTTAAATCGTGGGAGGAAAAGGCAAAAAAGTGAGCCCACCCGACTAAAGGAACGGATAAATTATGAACTTCAATAATCGAAGAGTGGTCGTAGGTGAGCCCACCCCAGGCAAATCCACTTATCGTTATCTTGCTCCTGGTCAAGCTAAACCAGAACAATCCGCGCTAGTTGCTCAAAAAATCGTATAAAATAAAGCAAGAAAAAGGGCGGGCTGCTGGCGTGGGACTTCCTCTTTCGCTGGCTGGGCCCTTTGTTTGGACTCTAAATCCAAACGGAGTGAGTGGTTCAAATCCACTTTAGAACGAGACGAGAATAAAATTGTAGGCTTATGGGAACACGCATATGAACCTTCCGAAAAAAATATTGAACTGTGTTCAGTGACATACAGAGGGAATTTCACGAGCAGATTAAAGCTACCCAAGCCTTGTCTTTGAATGCCAGCTTTTTCTTATGAAATGCAAAGCAAGTTCTTTCCAATGCTACTTCCAAAATGCCAGTGCACGGATTTTATCTCTTGACTTTTATTAGCTCCTGATATAGATAATGCTACGTGCTCGCTAACTCTATTCGTCCTGGCAAAGCTTCAGGACATGAATTGGAATGAAAAATAAATGATTACTTCAAACTTTAAGAGAGATGGAGGACTCCCAATCGGTTTAAGCAAGAGCTTTAAAGTTGAGAAAGAAGAAGGGCCGAAGGCTTTGACATTCAATCAACGGAGTTGT
Source organism: Coix lacryma-jobi var. lacryma-jobi (assembly GCA_009763385.1). Lineage (NCBI taxonomy): Eukaryota > Viridiplantae > Streptophyta > Magnoliopsida > Poales > Poaceae > Coix > Coix lacryma-jobi. Next base: position 33,447,439 of record CM019824.1, on the reverse strand, counting down.
TTTGTATTCGATTCTTTCTATTTCTTCTCTATCCTTCTTCTCTGCCAACCCTACCTTACCTTATTGAATGCCTTGCACTTGCTTTCTCGTCTCAATCCGACGTTCTTCTTTTGACAACCTATGAACTTCTCCAACGTCGTAGCTTTAGGTCAATCCCTAGTAGCTTTCTTTGCCGACCGAGATTACCCATCACTCGCCTTCCTACTACCTACTATAGGCTTGCTCCTGAAGCTGGAAAGTAACGAACGAAGTGAAAAACTGGAATCTAGATTGTGGTGCTTCATCTCTAGAATGGGCTCTTTACTCACCAACAAACACCATTCCACAGCTTCAACATGCTACCAGTACAATCTGAATTGGAAAAAGGATGAGAGTGGCATTGGCTTTAGGGGATGTTGCTGGCTCTATAGTAATTGGATCGGTCATGGTGCATTTTGGAGAAGGATTGGATTGGTGACTTACCCATTCAGTGACTTTGGCACTGGACGTTCCAAAAACGGGTACTATCGGATCGGGTGAATTAGAGAATAGACAGAGGTCCGTTGGCATTTCAGCTTCTCTTCTCCTTTCAGGGCCTATCCGAAAGAGAATCCAGGACCTCTTGGTCCTGAATATCAGAATAGGACGAACGAACCGGCCTCCGCGGATATCTTTGCTTCGGAACAAAACAATTAGCATTAGGCTCGGTCAACTGGAATGTGTATTATCCATATGGGAGATCTTCCAATCGAGAAGATCCATCGATCTGAGACGAAGAGAAAGGGCCCATTTTCTTGACTTATTCAGTTAAACCAAGGATTCGTTATGGAAACAGATAGCAACAACCATTTCATCAGACATGCGTATTTTTGATTATCCGGTGGATTTACACAGTTTCATTAATGCAAATTGTTTGATGTAGTTAGTACTCAGGTTATTCGACGCTCAAGAATTCTTATTTAGGCAGTTCATATCATCCCATACATAGTGTTTTGATCTAAGATTGCAATTCTTCCATGTTTCCGCAGTAGCATATTGTTCCATGGAGCTAGGGTCCAAAATAGGAATCAACAAGTGTTTCCACGACTCTACCGCCCGGCCAATCCTGTTCCACTGAATCCCCTCCCTTTTTCATGGCCACATATCTTTACGGCTAAGGAGTGGGAAATCTTTCTCCTGTTACACAAATGAAATGTTTCATTTCATCCGGGAAAAGCCACCTCTTTCTCCACAAACAATGTCTTTGTCATTTGATCCAGGAGCCTTCCGTTAGATAGGAACAGCTTTGCTAAATACTGAGAACTCTCGGATAGAGTATTAGAATGAAAAGACCATTAATTATATAAGGAAGAACCCAGGGTTCTAGCCCATTCCCATTCCTAAATCACTAATTCGTAGTGCTTTTGCCTTTCTTGCGTACTCCTGGTGAACCAGTTGCTAGCCATATGTTTAGGAGGCTTTTTTCTCCAGGTACTGGTACTAAGCCGCTTTGCCATCTCTTCATCTTCATCTGCAAAGAATTCTCGACGTGAAAACACAGAGACAAAGGCCTGATCTTTGAATAGGAAAAAGAATGGATCCGAAGGTCCCAAATCAATTGGCTTATTCGAAAAAAGCCTTCTTCTTTGAAAGATATATCTCGTGTCTGGTACTGCATTGTTCCACTCTGCAAGAAGTCCGAATCAGTCTCTTGCACCTCCCCCTTTTTATGATAAATATACCAGAAATAATTCGAATAAATAGCAGTCTCTGACAACTCATCCTCTTTAATCTGCTTGGACCCGCTCCAATACCCATAGGAAAATCCCCAGTCATATTCAGCGTACCTGTCCCTGCAATCAAATAGATTGTCCCAAGGGCCCCATATTCTAGGAGCCCAAGTTATGCTATTGAAAATTCGTTCCTCTAGCAGTTCCGGTTTGACCATTCCGTTCCCTTTTTCAAACTCCACTTCTTTTCATATAGCATCCCTAATCAAAGAGAGAACAATATCCATTTCAAAACATTTCTAACGGATTCCTTGGTTCGGACCGACGAAGTAATGGCACTCGATTATTATCAACCCGACTGCAATCTTTTTCTGTCGGTAAGGATTGCACCAGAGCACCTTCTACTTCTAATAGGCCATGAACTATAGATAGAGAAGAATCATTCTGAGCGAGTCCATAAGAAGCGACCCACTTTTTCATCGGTTCCGGGGGAAGACCAAAGATCTTGCGCGACCGGTCCGCCAGAAAAACTCAAAAGAGAAAGAAGTCTCGTTAATCTCTTCATGCTCGTTCCAAGTTCGAAGTACCGTTTGGCCAAAGAAAAAGCCGCTTCCTGACACGATTGCCTCTTTATATAGATAGATATAGGATCTATGGGGTTATTACTTAGAAGTCTATTTTGTACAAGATCCCCTCCTATCTGATAGAAAAGGGTCCCATGATCCCGAGCCGGTCTTATCTTGGCTCGCAAACCCCAAGTTTGTCTATGAAGAGCTAATCTAATTGTATTAGTTTCTATAATGGATTTCTTATGTGGAATACTAATGGATAGGGCCTCGTTGCTAAGTGCTACAAGATCTAGTGCACTGGAACTCGTGGTTATGGATCCGAATCCTTTAGTATGGAACATTGTCTTTTCCAAGTAAAAACCCCTAGTATATGAAAGAATGAAAAGGTGCTTTCGTTCTTGTGGAATAAGAAGCCCTCGTACCTTAATGAAAGGAAAATAGGCATTTTTCGTTAGGTATTTGACCAAATAGGATCGTCCAGTTCCTATAGAACCTATCACTAAAATACCCGATAGGGCTAAGCGGAACGAAAAGGGTTTTCCATGAGATGGTAAATGAAAACGATTAGCCCCACACGAGGTTTGGGAATAAGTGATTGTCTGATAATGAGCAAGGAATATACGTCTTTCTGCTAAAGAGGATCTATTAAACTCATAATTCATTAGATCCTTGTTAGCAATGTCAACTAGGTATCATAAGTAAATGGATCTCGGTTGTTCAATCCTTTGATAACCAAGGTCATTCTTTGCTAAAGAGAAATGATCACTATGGGTCAGACTCAATAGAATTGGATCCATTCCAAATAGCGAGAATTAGGATTCTTGATCCCTCTCAATCTCTCTTTCAATTCGAGGATCCGGAGAGGTGTTTTCATAGTCATCTCCGAATATTTGCCATCTCCGAATATTTTCGATTTCATTTTTCTATGATATGTCTTTCTATATGAAAATTGGTTATTTACGATGTACGATGATCCCTGTTAAGCATCCATGGCTGAATGGTTAAAGCGCCCAACTCATAATTGGTAAATTTGCGGGTTCAATTCCTGCTGGATGCACGCGAACGGGAACGGTCTATTGGAACTGGCTCTCTATCCATGGAATCTCATCCATCATCCATACATAACGAATTGGTATGGTATATTCATACCATAACATAAGAACAATAAGAACTCGAATTCTTATCGATACTGGAACTCAGAGCATAGGAGGGAAAGTCGATTTATGGATGGAATCAAATACGCAGTATTTACAGAAAAGAGTCTTCGTTTATTGGGAAAGAATCAATATACTTTGAATGTCGAATCGGGATTCACTAAGACAGAAATAAAGCATTGGGTCGAACTCTTCTTTGGTGTTAAGGTAGTAGCTGTGAATAGCCATCGACTACCCGGAAAGGGTAGAAGAATGGGACCTATTCTGGGACATACAATGCATTACAGACGTATGATCATTACCCTTCAACCGGGTTATTCTATTACCAATAGACAGCCCTTACGTTTATTTTGCGCGGATTGGGGAAACACCTACCTTAAGCTACGCAATTTAACTCTTTAGGGTAGGGATTCTGGAGACGAAGCATAATCTAGAGACGAAGCAGACACCACAAAACCATCTTCAGGTTCGAACCCAACTACGGAAAGTAGAAATCTCCATTCCTACACTAATTCGGCTCTTTTCTTGTCTCCGGACCCGTGAAAAACCACACTCGTACCAACACCCACGGAGAACGTTGCACCTCTTAAGATATTACCCAAAACCAGGCATATTCTCATATGCTTCACAACAACTAACGTTTATAACCAACAACAACTACTACCAACGAGAAACGTTACCTTACAACGTTTATAAACTAGGAATCAAAACACAATTCCATAATAATACAACTACCTACGGCAGCTTCGTTTTGCACACAGAGGAAGGAAGCGGGATGATCGTTATTTAAGATTATATGTGAATTGCTAATATTAAATAGGATTCCATTCTCTTTTATGAAAAGTTCTCTTTGTCTTCGAGCTTTTATTCCTCAATCCACTTATTCGTTCCCTTCTTTCATATACCTCCCCACCAATAAATAGAGACAAATGGGAATAACCGAACCACGTCTACAAAATGCCAGTACCATGCAGCTGCTTCAAAGCCAACGTGATGCTTCTTGGTCAGATGACCAAGATATTGGCGAATACCACATACGATCAAGAAAAGAGTACCTATAATCACATGAAAACCATGAAAGCCAGTTGCTAAGAAAAAGGTAGAACCATAAATACTATCCGAAATAGTGGAGGGTGCTTGGTAATATTCCATTCCTTGAAAGCCAGTGGATACTAGAGCCAGTAAAACGGTTGCTACTAAAGCGTAAACTGCTCGTTTTTCCTTCCCCGCGAGTATAGCATGATGAGCCCAAGTTACGGCAGCTCCGGATGAAGGGAGAATAGGGGTATTAAGAAGAGGGATTTCCCAAGGATCTAAAACCCCAATCCCTTTTGGGGGCCAAATACCTCCGATCTCTACCGTAGGTGCCAAAGAAGAATGAGAAGAAGCCCAAAAAAAAGCAAAAAGGAACATAACCTCCGAGACTATGAAGAGAATAGAACCATATCGAGGTCCTAATTGTACAGCTTTTGTATGATGCCCTTCCAACGTGGATTCACGTAGAACATCCCGCCACCATACGAACATGGTATAAAGGAGAAATATTAGGCCCAAACTGAGAAGTGTTGCACCCCCTTGAAATGAGTGCATGTACATCACACCTCCTACGGTGGTTGCCAAAGCTCCGAGTGAACCCGAAATAGGCCATGGACTTGGATCTACCAAATGATAAGAATGCCTCTGAGATTCAATCATAAACCACTTCGCCCCAATTGTATATAAACCCCCCTTCACCCCCATCCCCTAAAGTGGTAAAGAAGGAGGCTCTTCTTTGTCTCATTAGGACAAACAAATAGGAAGGGATAGTTCTTTCATTGCATTGATAGAAGTGATCAAAAGATCTCTCTATTTTTTAGAGAAAAGAGTTGGCGTGGCCAACGAAACGAAGAAGTTTTTGATTGGTCTTTTTCATGCGGAAAGGGAAAGATAGTATCTGTAACTCAAAATTGATCTATCTTCTTCCTCTAGAAACAGTTTGAATTCCTTTGCTATTTTATTTGGCTTTTAGAAAGGGAATAGCCATGTCCCATTTCTTCATCTCTGATTTCTTGGGTCGTTCTTTTAAAACAGTTGATAAAATGAGTCCAAAGTGTTGTGAGAATTTGGAACAACGCGACATGACATTGTTTCACGCCTTCGCAACTCGCAATTTCGAGTATAGTATTGTATAGTATAGTATTTCTCGTTGATTTGATTCCTCATCCCCAAGTTGAATAATAATCCTCCTCATCTCCATAGTGCCAATGATCTCCTTTACCAACTGTTAATACCAATCCAGTACTAACACAACAATTACCACCCCTAGAGAGTAAATCAAAATCATATAAAAGAAAGAAGAGAAAGAACTGGGAGTTGGCGCCTACATAACAGGTAGCTTGCTTACCAAGCCGTCCTGGCAAGCTCCTACAGTTCTCTTATTATTCTTGACTTGACTCATTTTGATGGAGATTTGTAGCATCATTCAAGTAAATACAAATTGAGATCGTAGAAACATGAGCTTGTGATATAGCTACACCTAATTCCAGACCGGTTAATGCTAGAACTATAAATAAGGGACCAAGATCTCCTATGAAATAGAAAATATTATTCAGAAATAGCATAGTCCAAGCAAACCCACTTAAAATCTTTACTGAACTATGACCGGCCATCATATTAGCAAATAAACGTATTCCTGAGCTTAATGCACGAAAACAATGAGAGATTAGCTCAAGGAGTACTAAAAAAGGTGCTAATGGCAGTGGGACTCCCGCTGGTAATAAGAAGCTAAAAAAATGAAGCCCATGTCTTTGAAATCCAACGATCGTAATGCCTATAAAAATGGAAAATGAAAGAGCCAAAGTAATGAGAAAATGACTTGTCACTGTGAAGCTAAAGGGTATCATACCCTGGGGATTACGAAATAACGAAAAAGTAAAAGTGACCGAGATACAAGGGAAAAACTTTTGTTTCACATTTCCGGAAAGACCACCTATTTGTTCGTTTACCAGGTTCGGCACGAAATCATAAATAAGCTCCACCAAGGATTGCCACGCATTTGGCACTGACTTTCCCCCTCCTTTTTTCGTAACAACAAAAACCAGAAGTAGGACCAAACCGAGAGTGAGTAGCATAGACAAGGATAGATTTGTGAATGAGAAATAAAAGTTGCCTATATTCAGATCCAGAATTGGGTGAATTCCAAATTGATCCAATGGGCTTTGAATTAAGAGCGCGCCGGTCCTTTCCCACTGATCGTACAGATTACGTATATCTTGACCTAAATTAGTATTCTCAATCCCTTGAGCATTAATATCCGCGAGGATGCCGCTAAAGCTTTCGCCATGCTGGTGGATTCGGGGCCCGAGTACTTCTGCTCGGAAATCCCGGTAAGCGTCGTCAGACGGCAGCCTCCTCCCGGTTTCGTTCAAATAACGACTAATTTTCAACAAAATTTGGACCCCACAATCAGTTTCATGATGATTGAATCCCGGCGGCACCCTTAAACACCTACGAGTGGGTTTTATTTTCATATGAGCCAATATTCTATTTCTTCTCTTCATATCAGTGGAACTCAATCTAGTAAGAATCATCATAGCTATATACAGTAAGATTTTGAAGATCTGCTCCCGAAAAGAGAAAGGGAGACTTTTTGGTTCGGTTTGGTAAGGGATTTTTGTGTTGGTGTTTCCAACGAAAAACGAATTCGAACACGAACTTCAATGACAAAACCAAATGCTACTTTCCATTTTTTGGAACGGATAGACTTACGCGTCCCATCGACTTGCCGTTGGTAATGATTCTACTACATAAATAAAATACTACTTCGACTAACCACTTAGAAATATTTGCAATAAGTGGTATCACTGCCATTGCCTTGGCGTATCAATCTTTCTTCGGTTTAGAGCGAGCGTTACTGTCGTTTTAGCGCTCGTACCTTCCCGCAGTAGTTATAACAGGAGTTACTATAAGAGCGTTTAGCACTAATTTAAAACCTCCTGGTGAGTTTCGACCAATAACTCAGCCGGCGGATAAGGATCGACTGGTACTGGAAGCCATGACCGCTTTGTTGAATGAGGTGAGCCTATCTTTCTGGATCTACATCACACGGCTTCAGAAGGGGTCGAGGGGGAGAACTTTATTCCTCGCAGTACCCGAGTGGCCCGATATGAAATGCTTAGTTCAGTGCGATGTCGTGAAATGCTTTGATAGCATCATACCTTGCTTATCTTCCTTTTAAATCACTACCAGGCATGAAAGAAACTTCGGTTCCTAGCAAGCAGTAGCATTAGGCAAGTAACAAGACTCGGGATGAGCTCCTTAGCCTTTTACACTTCTCATCGAGGATGCCCGTAAGGAAGAGAAGGCCGCATCGCTGGGCGCCAGCTTTTCTTTTGGAAAAATTCCTTGATATACCGCATCCACCGGTAATGGACCTACTCACCTTGCTCAAAGATTGAAGTTTGAACTAGGAAGTGCTCTTTTGGAAAACACTTTGGAACGAGGTCTCATAGATCAACGAACGAGATCTCATAGATCAACGTAGGCTTCGCACCCATCCCTTCTCAAGGGACGCTCCTCCCCCGAAAGCCACGGTGAGGAGGGAATACCACCAGCAATGATGATCGTCTTCCAATTTCAATTGCTATTACCACATCAAAGATAAGTAAACAAAAGGTGTTTGTGAGGCCGTCAACGAACGTGTGAGGCAATCAACGAAATAGAATGAATTGATCAAACTCTGTTCACTAAGTTAGGAATGGAATCTTTCCAATAAGAAGATAATGCATGCTGCTTGCTCAATCTTAGACACAGTGCCAACCATCCGTCAACCACCGGCTGTTCCCTCTTATGTCCGCCGACTTTCTAGAGCCAAGGCAAGCACGGTGTATAAAGGGTTTGTTTATAGATAGTGATTGATTATATTCATCAACCCGGAACGATAGTGGAGGAGAGCCCGGAAAACCTGGTAAAAACTAGTAGTTTAGTTTGGTTTGGACTTGTAGGTTAATCAATCCGGAACGCTAGTGGAGGCGAGCCCGGAAGATACGCGAACCAGTTGTGTTATGATCGGGAGGCTGTTCTTCTTTGTTATAGGAGTCGAGGTAGCCACACCACCGCTAAAGGAAATCTGCCCTCATTCGTTTTCTTCCTCGTAGTCGTTTTCGTCTCCGGCTAAGGTATCATTAGATATAGAAGAAGCAGAGATAGGGGTGGAGTATAGCTTAAAAGGAACCCATCCCGGGATGCAGCAAGGTCTCTTTCGTAGAGAACAAATCAAGCGAAGAAGAGAGAAGCTTGCCTCAACCTTAGCGATACTCGTGCTAAACCAACCCTCCCTCGAGATGGAATGATTTAAAGCAAACTGGATATATCACTTATGACTACCTGGAAGACAAGAAAGAGGGGCTCGGTGAAGTGAGTGATGCCCTTAATGGGTATCACGAACGGAGAATAGAGGACTTACTCGAGCAACAAATCAGGCGCGAAGCGTCCTTCGGCCCTGAGAATTCCAACCTAAGAGGACACACACGGCATGGAGGTCCCAAACGCAATGGGAAAACCCGGGCCATCCCAAATCATGCAACAGGCAGATAGCAACCTCTAAATTCGCATTTAAGGTAGGGGAAGAGGGGACCTAACCTACAAGACAAGTGGGACACAGCTCATTCAAGCACTTACAGCCGGGTTATCTCTCAAGGGAGGGATGCAACTCAGTATAGAAACAGGTTTGGTTTCGCCGGGTTTGTTTCACTCCTGTACCAAGACGGCTTAGTGAACTCTGTACTTGAACTTTCGAGTGCAATTCAGTATGCTGGCCGATTTCTTCATTCATAAGTAAATTCTTTTGCCATTAAGCACTTATCTTATCCAGTGATAGCAAACAAGCAGCAGCGGTATGACCATACTTGAGTCCACTTTGGTTGGCACTGTCTATGATCTCTTGTAACTCCATTTTGCTTACTCGAACCGCACTTTGGAAACGCTTTGAATAGAACTGTTGAAACGGGCGGTATTAAATGCCTGAGACTTAGGTAGGGTTTCAGCAGGAGTAGGCGATAAAAGCAAGCAAATAGAAAAGAAAGCCAATGAAGTGTCGTTAATAGCAGATAGCAAATACATTCACAAGCTCTATACATTAACAGCGGTGTGTGTCCTAGCGGTCGAGCAAGTGTTCGCTCGCTCAGGGAGTAGTATTTCACAAGTATGAATTGCTAGCAGTGGCAAGTAACCAAGTGGAAGATAAGCCGGGTAGGGTAGGTAGGTAATAGTTCATAAGCCGTGTAGGTGGGTAAGTAAGTGCCCTTCCCCTATAAGCGGAATTAAGGCGCGAAGCGAGGTACTAGGCTTCTGGTGAAACACCCGATGAGAGCAAAAGAAATAAACCACCCGGGTCGGTCGCCATGGTCGAAAAAGAACCTGAAACTCGAAAAGAATAATAAGTTTAACTAGCACCGGAGTTTTCTAATAAGCACACCCGCCGTGAGCACAGTCCACCTCAAGGTAGCAGAACAAGACTCCACTATGCGGGCGGTAATTTCCTAACTTCTTCTTTGTAAAGTAAATCACTCCAAAAGAACATAGTGGGCAAGATATCATGATGTTTCCTCTGCTACACCTGGATCTTATTCAGAGGCCCTTACTATCTGAGCTTCCGAGTCTTTTTCAGGAATAATGGATTATGTTCATTTGGGATTTTTCTATTTGTGGATGATCAACATGTACGAGTGGTAGATGCATGGATTTCAGCCTTCTTGTAAAACAGAACTAAGCCTGTGTGTGGATATCTTCTCGTTGAAGGGGAATGCCTGCCGTAAATATACATACGGATCCCATTCCATTTCGTTCGCTTTCAGAAGAAGGCGCTCAACGTGTCGAAGCAGAATGATGTTAGATTGAGGATTGTTTGGTCCGGGGCAACTTCCGAGTAGCCAAGTTGGAATTAGTGGATGGTTCGGTTTGGTGGTTGGAGTGGCACGCTGCTATACGGTAGTCGAAGAGAAACCAGGGCTGGCTGTATGGAATCCTTTTTGAGCGAATTCTCGTTTGTTCTTTTTCATTTGACAAATATCATTCATATATAGTGAGTGTAGTTTGTTACGGCCAGTAGACTGGAGTTCTTGCTTTGCCGGGGATGAATCCGAGCCATTCTTCATTCGCTAACTAACATGTGCTATCTTTTGGCAAGCTTTCCTTGCTTTCCCTTCGCTGTTGTCCGAGCAAACCTACTGAATATTGCTTGTCCTTCCTATTGCTTGTCCGAGTGAAAGGAAACCTACTGAATATTGCTGCCTTATTTATACCATTCTTCGTTCGGGTTATTGCTTTGCGTTCGATCTGCCTATTATACCAGTGCTTTTTCATGGCTATCCGTGACTTATCTTTGACCTAGTGGAGTTGATTGCTTCCATCTTTCCCTATCTTGACTAGTTACGGGTCAGGGAAAGGCGAACCCTACCATAGCTTTCCTTGCTTTCCCTCGTGATACCCATTAAGGGCATCACTCACTGTCTGTTTCTTCCATCTGATAGTCTTACTTTCCTTTCTTCTTTCCTCAAAACACGAAGAATGTAAAGCCTACATCACCGCAGATGAGGATCGGGAACCCGGCTTCTAGGTGGTCAAGCTAGCGTATCAGTCAATGTTGTAGATGTTCAGTAATAGCCAAGCCTAGCGATGCGTCTTCCCAGCCTGCGATCTGAGACACCTTTGTCTGAACCAAAATCTAGCTCTTGAGACTTGACTGGCATATTTTGGACTCAATGTCATCATAAAGAGTTTCCATTGGCATGATGATAACTCGCATATTCTTAGAAATACAATGCCAGGTTTCACAGCCTTTCCGCCGCCTTCCACTTTCCTGGTAGCAAGAAGAGATTCCTCCCAGTGATCCAGGGGCAATACCACCTTACCTTGAATTCCAGACTTCGAAGAAAGAATCACAGTACTCACTCAACCTATAAAACAAGTCTTTCGCTTGTTTGGTCAAACTTTGCAACCCATATTATTTCTGCTTCATCATTCCAAATTTAGATTTCACAGACCTACTCACTCAGCCTATAAAAAAGCGCAATGAGACTAAGAAATAATGTAGAGACTGACAATAGAGGATTTCCATTCTTCTGACTATCTGCTACAGAAGTATGATCTCTGTCACTGAGAAGTTCTCCCTAGCCTCTTCTTTCCATCAACAGGTGATTGGGAGCCTAGTTGATAAGGCGCGCAGCGAAGACGGATGGAAAACACAAATTGACTAAGCCTTGGCTATGCTATTAGTCTCAGTTGCATCAAGTAGCAGTACCATTCTATGGTCTCTTAGCTGGAGTTCCCTCCTTTCTGGAGTTCACGACTTCTTTTAGATGTCCGAATGTTGAGCCGATATAGCTTCTTTACAGCCGGTGGGAAGTATGGAAAAAATCATAGGCCTTTCTTAATACATAGAAACTACATCTGAGGAAGATGCGGATCTAAAGATACGTAAGAGGAGCTCAACCCGGCGGTAGGGGGGAGCGGCAATCAACCTGTCTTAATATGTTGTTTGCATTATATAGATTAGAACAAAAGAGGATTTAATACCTTGGGGCCAGTTGCTTATACAGCACATATTGAGTTGTTGAAGTTAGGGCTAGAGCTACTAGAGCGGAGTTTGAATAGAGGACTTTGATTGAAAGAAGAGGGGAGAGAAGAAAAGAGTAAAACGAAGTAAAAAGAGTACGAGGTCTGACCAGTAGTATATTATCTTGAATGCGGAACATCGTTTTCTGTTGAAAAAATAGTAGAATGCGAGCCTTTATAGGGAAGTCACTTAGTTACGGCCTTTATCGATTTGGAATCGTAGAAGCAGAAGGAATGAAAGCAATCAAAGGATTGGAATACCCGAAATACCTTGCTTACACTTGATTTACCTTTTAACCAAGAAATAGGAGTAGCTTTCAATGCCTTACAGCTTTCTCCCATTGGATGGATTGCCTAAGATGCCTAAGCTTGCATACCTGGAAATAAAATGTTCGTGACTCTTTGTAAACTGATAGACTAGCTTTCTCATTCTCACAGGAAAAGAGAGTTGCTTTAGAACTTATTTCCAAGGCCGATAGAACTGAATAGGCGGACTTCACTCCCGCTAACAGCCAAGAAGAGTGAACATTCCACTTCCAATAAGGCACGCACTGGTGATCTAATTCATAAACTAGCTTCACTAAGACTAAGTCGATATTCTATACCCATTCATTGTCTTCTTCTCAACCTCTCTGAACTACCGGAAAATAAGCACTGCTAGTCCCGTAGAAGCTGTTAATGGCATAGACCTTGCAACAAGAGTAAGCACTGCCTGATTGATCGGACTTTGCCAGGCCTGGAGTTGCGGTTGCCAGCAAGCAAGCCATTATCCCGAGACAATAGCAGTACCCAAGATGCTGTAGTAGTGGAAGAAAGCTTCGAAAACGAACTTACACATTGAAATGGCTATGGGTGCCGAGTTCCTATCTTCAAGCGTTGAATGAATGAACTGCTTACTTACTCGCAAAGGAAGTTTTTTCCAATAGGCATTATGTGCAAGTATAAAGAATATTCCTGAGAGTATCCATTTCTGACGAAGTAGGTCTATTCGCACTACTACCAGAAGCTTGACCTAGTAGCACTTGAAACAAAGCATGCCTTTCTCTTTCCGCTTTGTGACTCTCACTTCATTTCTGAGGCAGCTTGGAATTTAACCTATCCCTACTAAACAAGCGATACTGAGCTAGCGAAGGTGAGTTATGAAAGAAATAACGTAGATAGAAAAAGAACGTGTGCCAGGCAAGGAAAGTGAAAGCATTGAAATGTGTAAGCGTTAACATTGGTGGGGTAGTAGTTTAAAGCTTATCCTCCGTTCCAGTCCACGAGAAAAGCCCATTCTTATGAACTAGAGTTTTGATTTCCGACTCACTCGATGATTGACTGAACAAAAGCAATAGGCAAGGTACTTTACTAGTCTGCATTTCTATGTGTTGTGAAAGATCTCGCTCTTCTGCGAAGTCTAACTCATCCAAAGTGGAAGGAGCCTCTGTCGGTGTCCGTCCCTCTCAAAGAAGGCGTGTTCCTTAGGTTGTAAGCACATCCCTCGCGTCTTTTTCTTTCGTTTTTTACTATGCTCACAAGGGCAGTGGTGAATTTGAGTGAGGTACCAAGTAACTTGAATAGCTCTCTCCAGAATTTACTTGTGCAAATCTTATCTCTATCAGTGACTATGCTCTCGGGCAGCCCGTGTAGCTTATGGATATTGTATAGGAACCCCTTGGCAACTTGGGGTGCTGTGTAGGGGTGGCTTAACGGAATGAAGTGGGCATATTTAGTCAGTCTATCTACTATTACCACACTCTTTCCTTCTGATCTCGGTAATCCTTCTATAAAGTCCATTGTAATGTGGCTCCAAATGCTTACTGGCAGGGGTAAAGGTTGAAGCAAACCTGGATATTTAACATTTTAACCTTTGTTGATTTGACAGACTTCGCAATGCTTGACCCATTTGTACACATCTTGTTTCATCCCAGAACAAACTTCTTTTTAGTCGTTGGTACGTAGCCAAAATGCCGGAATGTCCCCCAGCTCCCATGCACTTCCCGGACTCCCCTAAGTTCATTTCCAATTCCCACATACAGTCTAGTTCCTTTCATGAGTAGTCCATCTTTTTTCTTGCCATTCAGCCGGCTTGTCCTTCACTTTCTCAAGCTCCTCTTTATTTCACTTTCAAGGCCATTTCGTAGCTATTTCTCCTGAACCCACTCGGGCACCACTATGCTTATGGCCGCGCATGTATCCACTTCTTTAGGCCTAACCTTTCTCGATAAAGAATCTGCCACTTTGGTCAAACGATCTACAATTACCCAAATCGAGTCATGTCCCTTCTGAGTGCGGGGAAGCCCGACTACGAAGTCCATACTGATATCATCCCACTTCCATACCGGAATATCCAAGGGTTGGAGTAATCCAGCGGGTCTCTGATGTTCAGCTTTCACTCTTTGGCAGATATCACAATGTGCCACATATGAAGCTATGTCAGCCTTCATAGACTTCCACCAGAATCTGCTTCTAAGGTCACAATACATCTTGGTACATCCAGGGTGGATTGAGTACTTCGAGTTATGTGCCTCTGATAAGATAGCATCTCGAATCTGCTGATCCTGGGCATATCCTTTGTTTCAGCCACAGGGTTCCTTGTTCATCAACTCTGTAGTCTTGGTGGTGACCCGTCTTCATAGGGGCCTTGATCATCTTGATTTCCGGGCACTTCTTCTGGGCTTTTCGAATCTTATCTTTGAGAGTATAGGTGACTTGGAGTGTATGAAGGTGGCCAGTGCGCTTCCAATCTCAGCTTTTCCAGTTCTTCATGTAACTCAGGCAATCGCTCTCTAGTGACGAGACTGCTGCAATAGCCCTTTCTGCTCAAGGCATCTGCCACAACATTTGCACATTTGGACGCTACTACCGTACTTTCCAGAGGATTAGCTTCCAAGGGTCCCGCAGTAGATCCTTTAGATTCAACCTCAACTATGTTACACAGCCTCGGATCGTTGGCAACGAACATTATGAAATGCGCAAAGAGTTAAGGAAACTTTACAACGTTACAAAGAACTTCAGGACATTATCGCAATTCTTGGATTGGATGAATTATCGGAGGAGGATCGTTTAACTGTAGCAAGAGCACGAAAAATCGAGCGGTTCTTATCACAACCGTTCTTTGTGGCAGAAGTTTTTACCGTTCTCCAGGAAAGTATGTTGGTCTTGCAGAAACAATTAGGGGATTTCAACTAATCCTTTCCGGAGAATTAGACGGCCTACCCGAACAGGCTTTTTATTTAGTGGGGAACATCGATGAAGCTAGCACGAAAGCTATAAACTTAGAAGAGGAGAGCAAATTGAAGAAATGAAATGAAATCTTTATGTACTGACTCCTAAACAATTATTGGATTGTGGGAGTGAAAGAAATCATTTTATCTACTAATAGTGGCCAAATTGGTGTATTACCAAACCACGCCCCCATTAACACAGCTGTAGATATGGGTCCTTTGAGAATATGCCTCCTCAACGACCAATGGTTAACGGCGGTTCTGTGGAGTGGTTTTGCGAGAATAGTTAATAATGAGATCATCATTTTAGGAAATGATGCAGAACTGGGTAGTGACATTGATCCAGAAGAAGCTCAACAGGCACTTGAAATAGCCGAAGCTAACTTGGGTAAAGCTGAGGGTACGAAAGAATTGGTTGAGGCGAAGCTAGCTCTCAGACGAGCTAGGATACGAGTCGAGGCTGTCAATTGGATTCCCCCATCCAATTGAATCCAAAGGTTTCGTTGATACAAAGAAAAAGGAAAGAAGGGATCTCGTTCCTAGAGACCCAGAGATGAATGAAACTGATATTCACTGTTATATGTAACAAGCAAGTTGATATATATATGTAGCTTTTTCAGACCTGACTGACATGTAGGTAGCTTGTTTGTATCTATTTTAAACAGGCGGGGTTCAAATGTGGCATTTCTATAAGAGTCAACGTCATGCTTATCCTAAACAACCAAGCTCCCCCTTGCCCCTACTTAAAATCAGGCTCTTCCTGACTCCTTTGCGGATTGGACGAAGGCTTTGCGGAATTGTTCGTTCTTGTCTTGCCTTGAGCTCACGACTGATAGATGTATAAGCCTGGTCATTGCCAGACTTTCTCTTTCTCCATCTAAAGATGCCTCATCTTGGTACGAACTTTTTGTCTTCTTAAGTCTGAATGCTGATGGGTGGTTCTGCCTAATTCTCTCTTTTTCTATCTTTGATGGACCAACTTATAGAATCTTATGCCGACCCCTTTCTTTACCGGTCATCAAGGCTTTGACCCTGGCGCTCGATCTCGGGCCTGTGCTTCAGTGAATGGTATGGATTTCTAACTAATAATGGTGGTGATGTACCATTCCATTCTTTATGCGCTGACTCGAGGTCTCTTCTTTTTCTTTTTGGAATCCTCTACGAGGGGGTTCGATATTCTTTCTGCTAGTCTTTCTTTTTTTAGCCCTGATGAGTTTTCTATTCATCTATGGATGGATTCTACCGTTCATCCGGGGGCTACCAATTGCTTAACCAACCCGATTTTTTACTTCCTTACAGAAGAATGATAGACGGAAGCAGAATCAAGGGTTGGTATGGTTGTAGGTCGGCGAGATGTCCAGTTTGTCTGTATGAGCCTAATAAACAAGCCTATGGGTACACAGTCAACCCGAGCTAAAGCTATTTATGAAGAGTGGCGGTCACAAGCATTGAGCACCGATATCTAAAAACAAAGCGTGGATAAACCGAACCTGGAGAATCAAGCGTCGGACAGCCAAGCCACTATTTCGCTTTGATCGAACAGAAATAGGATAGAGCTTTAGTACTCGATCGGTATGGGGAGAGGGAGTTTACTTGAGGGTACTGACTTGCCTATACTAAATAAAGGAAGAGTCCGCAAAGCTGAGCTTTCGGTTCGCTCCCCAGGCCTTCAACCCTGTTTGCCTCCTTTCTCTTGCTTGATGGAATAGTTCAATGCCCGAGCTCCAGCTTTGCTTGCGTTCTTCACCGGCGCTCGCCGGATGTATCACTCATCCCGAAAATAAGGCAAGGAGTCTGCTGTTTGTTTGTTATAATCATTACGGGAATGAATCGCATATGTTGGTTTAGAATTGCTCGGGAATTCATTGATAGTGACTTTTTTCAGTTCTAGGGGGGCTAGTCTACTCCTCTTTTTTCGATCGAGCCGCTTTCCCTCATTCTACTCGTCCAGCCCTCTTCACGAACTTGTACAATCAATGCCACAAAGATAGCAAACTCGATTATCGAATATATAAGGAAAGGGGCGACGATTTGGCACCAGATATCCGGAGGTGTGGAAAGAGCTGCTGTGATAAGCGGAAAAACCATCAAAAAACGACGATTGCTCGTGAAGGTTTCCACAGAAAGACCCCTTGGTTCTGGCAAACAGATCACAATTACAGGTACCTGGGAGCATACCGATGGAATGAACAAAATACGAACAGTTAACATAATATAGTCATAGATCTTAGGTTGTAACTTGATCATGAGCGAATTTGTTGATGTTGCACCCACGAAGTATGGAAAGTGCCAAACATTGGGAACTACCCGGGGAGGAGTTAGGAACAGGAACAAGGAGAAGCGAGAACCACTTAAATGGAGGAATCTATTGTATTTCTGCCTTTGTTCCCCATAGCAACTGGGGATCGAAAAGCACCAAATTTGATGACTTATTAAGGGAAAGACGAAGTAAGAGCATGCTATTGAAGACGTTGCAACATATGTCGGGGGGGCCTCCGTTGATTGTGTACGAACAAAATACGAGTCCAAAGGTAGGGTAAGAAAGGGTTTAGCTAATGGAGAAATTGACTCTT
Source organism: Coix lacryma-jobi var. lacryma-jobi (assembly GCA_009763385.1). Lineage (NCBI taxonomy): Eukaryota > Viridiplantae > Streptophyta > Magnoliopsida > Poales > Poaceae > Coix > Coix lacryma-jobi. Next base: position 33,429,654 of record CM019824.1, on the reverse strand, counting down.
CCGGGAACCAGTAACGCGTAAACCATGTCAAACCAAGACCGATCAATATCCGAACGGAACGGATTCGAACTTCTCCTAGAAAAGTTTCCGGTGCGAAATTCCATTCAATGAGTAATTCAAAGGATAAATGCATTTTCGGCATGCGGTCGGTAGGGTGTACTTCCCCCTTCCTCGCTCTGCCCCTCATAGCGTCCTAAAAGGAATCCAAAAAATCGGAGAGAATCCCCACGGGATCAATGGATTCCCCGGGAGTTGTGTGACCCTCCGCCCCGTGCTCCCAGACTCCTTACTCTCTGTCAATGGGGATGATTGATTTACGGAGGAAGAGGACGAGGGAGAGTCAGTTGAATTTCTGAAAAGTCCTTTCACCGATGAACCAGAAGAGGAGGGTTCATTTGAGGAGGAAGAGGACGAGGGACTATTCAGAAATATTGAAGTCTCAGAAGAAGAGGGGGTAAGAGAGTGCGGAGAGGATTTACTTATTGAGGACGAACTGGTGCTACTCTCACTACCTCCTGAAATATCATCTCTTTCGTTGATATCCAACTTAGTAATATGTTCCCCTAAATCAGGGGTTTCTATATCCTTTACAGCTCCTTTAACTGTGGAAGAGGGGCTGTGGGACTGTGGACTCGCAGTATCCACAGAGTAATAAGATGAAGAGGTGGTGCTACTTGAACTTCCTCCTGAAGAAGGACTTGTTTGCGCCTGAAGTACTGCTCCGAGCATGCGTGCATCCAACTGAAGGAGGAGTTCGCCAGGAGAACCAGTTTAAAATTCTGCTTCGAAATTATAATACTCACCTCCGTTGCTAATGATGTATTCCATACATTTGGAGAGCCGCTCCTCGGAAACAGGTTTACCAGTTTGCTCGAGCCATAATTTAGCTAATTCCGTTTCGGAAAACTCATTTCCAGCGAAGCGAATGTGCTGTTTTGTCATTTGATATTCTATTTTCTAGTTTGTTAAACTTCGTTTTGGATTTTGCCTCTCTTTTGTCTCTAGTTTTGTTTTGTTCTCCGTTCATGATACCCATCCGGGCATCATTCACTCGAAACTCATCGTAACTAGAAAGAAAGTAGAGTGTCTCAACCAGGTGGGTAGAAGACAGAAGCATCTCTACCCTGTGATCTAGTAGAAGCGTATCTGACTACTCTGTAGATTCATATCTGACGGAGCAGTCGAAGAACCCTGTAGATCCGAGACAACTCAGAACAACAACCAGAAAACGAAAAAAGAATCTAATCACACATGCTTCTTTATCCAATTATAAGTAATGGTCCGATTGATAAAACTATGCAACGCACTTGCTATACTATCTTAAGACGGTTTGCATCAGGGATGAAAAGTTTAAGTAATAAGGATCTTCGTAGGAGAGAAAGAATATTAAGTCTAATGGATATTCATCTTCTTAAGTTAAAACGGTGTGCGGAACCTAGTGAATGTAGGGTCCACCATCGTAATCAATTCATGGGTGCTAAATTTGTATTCCATTCTAATTCTAACATGCCAGATACTTATCAGTACGACTTTCTTGTTGTTTCAATAATGGTTCTTCTACTTAAGTATATTTACCCTATGTTAAGATCAAAGAATAAAGAAATGGGGTCTGTAAAGTTTACCCCCATTTACCATATAGATAAGTTCACTCACCTCGAGAAAAGCACCATATGCAGTGCTATTATGCTTACTAATGAGGATGGATCTGTCAGACCTGAAGATAAAATTATGGAGATATTATATGACAGAGTGAAAGCATTAGCTGAGAGGTACGGAGTACAATTGATTAGAGCTTTAGGGATCCGGTATATTACACAGGTAATATAGATGAGGGTAAGCTTGATAATATCAAAAAGAAAAGACGCATATTTAATCGAACATTAAATACAATATATGCCAAATATATTAGTCGTTATAATCTCAACGAGAGTGTGGAGGAGAAACTAAGTAAAAAAAGTGGTGACCCTCAAACTAGGAAGGGATATGCAACTCTGGATTACATAAGAACCACCAAAAAGTCAGATAAAAAGAGAGCTTTCATTGTTGCTGATATCGAAACGCTATTCTGGAAGAACCCAGAAGAAAAAGAGAATGAAGATGATAGAAATGGACCAGTGCGGTGGAAGAATCTTCCGGAAGGAGAAATCGAACTTTCTAATACATTGGAGATGCTTGATTTGGAGAATGCTAATCATCGTGCTTACGCTGCAGGTTTTATGATGGTTAGGCCTGATATAAAACCAGATAAATCAGATATGGTTTTGTTCTATGCGAATGAATATGATAAGAAGGTGGATAATCCCGATAATTTTGAGGAAAAGAGTACGTTTATGCTCAAGAGTTTTATGCAGAACATAATGAAAGCAGCGAAAAAAGAAAGACGTGTAACAGTTGCATACTTTCACAATTTATCAGGGTTCGATGGTATTATTATACTAAGATATTTAGCCTTTAATCCAGATTCTTCAATATGGTTTAAAGTTCTCTTTCGAGACAATGTTCTCTATTCTATCGATATAAAAACAGTTCCAAAAGGAGGAGACATTACAAAGGCTCGTACTGTTGTCAAGTTCGTAGATTCTTGTAAGCTATTACCTAATAAATTAGAAATGCTAGGCCGCTTTTTTGCCCCAGAATTAGGCGGGAAGCTAGATATGGATCACCTAAAAGTAAACGTTAGTAATCTAACTGAGAACAAGAAGCAATATTTGGACTATCTGGAACAAGATATTCTGTTGACAGCGGCGATTCTCATAAAAGCCCAAGAAATCTATTTTCGTATCTTTAGTATTGATATCACATCAGTGCTAACTATCTCAGCGATGGCCTTAAAAATATTTAGGAGCCAATTTTATGATGACTCGAAGGAAGGGACACGGATCTATATCCCTAACGATAACGAAGACGCTTTTATTAGGGGAGGATACTATGGTGGTCATACAGATGTATATATAACAACAGGTCAAAATCTTCAAATGTATGATGTCAATTCTCTATATCCTTTCATAATGAAGAGTTGTTTAATGCCAGGTGGCAGAGGTAAATGGTTAAAAGATCTTCGAAATACGAAGCTAGAAAATTTGTTTGGGTTTGTGAAAGCTATGGTAATATGTCCAAAGGGTATGCATAGGCCTTTTCTACCTTATAAAACTAAGGATGGCTTACTCCTATTCCCAACAGGATTGTTTTTAGGTGTTTACTGGTCAGAAGAGTTTAAATATGCCGAATCGCTGGGTTACAAGGTGTATCCAATAAGCGCATTACAATATAAAGAGATGGAATCACCTTTCATTGAATTTGTCGACAAATTGTATGCTCAAAGACTAGAAGCTAAGGCAGATGGCGATGAAGCCATGTCATTTGTATTGAAAACCACCATGAACAGTCTTTATGGCCGTTTCGGTATATCGCCGGAAAGCACTAAGACTGAAATTGTTGTAACTCAAGAAGAATATTTCGCTGGCAGACAGAAAGAAGGCTTTATAAATGGTATACAAATCGGTAAACAGACTTTTATCATGATCTATAGAGATCGCAGAAGAGCGGATGATATTCTCGATAATGTCCGAAGAGACCTCTCAAATAATGCCGTTCAGATCTCTGCTGCTATTACAGCCTACGCCCGTATATATATGTATCCGTTTATCTCAAGGGAGGATTGCTATTACACGGACACAGACTCTATTGTTATTAAAGGCTGTCTTCCTGAAGATATGGTTTCTCCTACCAAAATAGGAAAGTTCAAACTGGAACACAGCAATATTGAATACGCTGTCTTTGAAAAACCAAAGGAGTATATGTTGAAGGTTGGTTCACCTGAAGGTAAAGAAAAGGAGATATTCAAATACAAAGGGATGGCCCATGAGGGGGCAGACGCCGAGTGGTTCAGGAAGCGGGCTGAGGACCCTGATCATAAAACGCAATGGGTCCACATAAATTATTTCCGTAAGGATTGGCAAACAATGGAAATAGGTTTTCGTAAAAGTATAGTTAATATGGGAGAGGAAAATAAAATGAATCGAAAGAGAGATCAGATTGCTCTTGATGACGAGGGCCGATGTTGAAGAGGCTTTCTATTGATCCACCTACTTTCAACTGAACAGTAGTTAGTTAAGGAGTGCCGGGTTTGCTTGATAAGGGATTCTTGTTTTGACTCTAGTGCACCATCTATCTCTGGATCCGGGCTCGCCTCCACTATCGTTCCGGGTTGATGAAAGCTAGAACCTACTTCCTACCATGCTGGCTTTCCCTTCTAGGCATTTGTCCAACCCTCTGGTCAATATATCTGATCTTGGGCAATCCTGTAATGAAATCCATTGTAACTGTTTTTCCAATGCACAATTAGTAATTGGTAAAGGCTCTAATAACACAGGAATCTTTATATCCATTGTTCAGCTTCCAAGCGAAAGAACTACTCGATTTGATCAATTGCTATAGCTATTGCGAAATACGGCTTACCTCATATCCTTAACTTTATTTCCTAAAACCCAATCTGTACCGACTTCCATTAATTACGAGTTTTCTGGGTTACGAGTGTAGAATCCCATTGATAGGCCTAAGTCCCTTACCTAGAGTCATCGTGGTTGTCCCTATCGATGAAATGCATTGCCGTGATTTCCCACCTACTCAACTTATGAATAGCATGGATCACCTTCTACTATATAAATAGCATTGAGAACCTTCTACTATACATAAATAGCATTGAGAACCTTCTACTATACCTGGCTAAGGTGCCACAATGGAAGCATACCAAGGATAATCCCTACGATACACCCTACTCATGATAGTCCTCGCTCTGCCCCAAATAGTAGTGGATTGGGTTTCAGAAGTAGTTGACCAATCTTTCTAGCCCTATTACGAAACCACGCCCAAAGTCAGATGCGAACCAATACCAATCAATCACAAAAGCAGTGCTTGTTCTTGGAATAGCATACTCCGACTCGCATATCTGTTCCGTACCGACTTCCATTAATTACTTGTTTTCTGGTCCTTGGCACGCCGATCACACCTCTGATAAGACAGCCTTCCCTAATAGCGAAGATACGCCATAGAGAACCCAACAGCACCATCGCCAAGGATTTCTTTGAATGAAATGAAATGAAAAGATAAAGCAAAGAAGGGAATACTACATGAGTGAAAGAAGGGAATACTACACGAGTTCAAAATAACTAGCAGCACCATGAAACAATTCCTTTTTACTTTTAATTCTTAGTAATGAATTGACTTCACTCTAGAAAGTAAGTCTAGCCTTGCCTATCTTTCCTTGCTTTTCCTCTTCGTCTGTTTCTACCTTTCTTATCTGCCTACTACTAGCCTTGCTTCTTACTTTCTGTTTTTCCTATTTCTATTGAGGTCTGGGTCCTTGGCCTATGCTTTGTAACCTGGATTTCGGAGACTCATTAGCTGAATAAGTAAGCAGACCTAGATATTCCCTTAACCTAACCAGCCGGAATCCTTATTCCAATAAGCCTTAGCCCTAGCTTTCATTGAAGGAAGTTCGTGTCGAGCTTAGAACTCCGTATGTATCAACTAGCCATTATCAGATCCGAGGTCCAATTTACTAGATTGGCAAAAGGGGCGGGTGCAGGACAAGAAGCCAATCATTCATTTTCATGCATTGTTCGATTCACACTGCTCCTTGGTCCGTGGCTAGTGCTTTTCTTTTCGCTAATCACCCAACTCTCAGGCCAGTCAGAAGGGCATTGATGGAACACAGACCGGTAAGCTCTTCGATTAACGCCGTCCGAACTCTTGCTTGATAGGACTTCCTATTCTTCACCTGGGCCTGGGCCTGGTACCATTCCTTCCTTCCTGAAAGATTTTAGCCTGCGGATATCTCTCAAGTTGGTATCCCTGAACTCCATCATTGAATTTCACTGGTAAATAGGGGGGCTATGGCCTATGTATTTCTTATTAGAGTAGAGTCATCTTCCATTCATTTCGATTTTGGTCTTTCTGCACCATATTTAGATCTTCCCTTTCTACGATCCGGAATTCCCAGCAAATCCTTGACTCCTCGAATACGATGGGATTTCACACCTGGCGAATCTTTCACTCTACCTCCTCTGACTAAGACTATAGAATGTTCCTGCGAATTATGACCTTCGCCTGGAATGTGAGCAAATATATCATGTCGATTGCTCAACCGTACTTTTGCTATCTTACGTAGAGCTGAATTAGGTTTTTTCGGTGTTCTCGTCGAAACACGCAGGCATACTCCTTGCTTCTGGGGACATTGATCCGAAGCTCGAGTACGGTCCGTGCGCCGTTTTTCTTCTCTACCATGACGAATCAATTGATTTTTTGTAGGCATCCCTCTTTCCTATGTCCTTCCCCCCTTAGCCCTTTCACTAGTAGTTACTCCCGATCCGAAGCACCCCTTTTCCATTCATAGAGAGATCCAATCGTCAAAATCAATAAAAGGCCATCATGGACCAAGATCCAAACAGATCAATCTTGTTAGGAGGTACTGCCCAAGGAAAGAAAAGGTGACTTCCGGATCAGGGATAATAATAAAATAGGAACCGGATAAAATCGTATATCGAAACGACTTCTGGCATCACCGAGGGATCGAAACCACATTCGTAGGCCGACAATTTTTCTGGATAGGTCGAACTATTGGAAGCAAATGGAAAAGGAACACCGAGTGGAATCAAAGAAACTAGCGGACTGATCACTAAATAGATACAAATAGGTGCAAATTCCGACATCACCAAAGCCCACTTCGTTCTCTCGCTCTCCTCGCGGCGCTCCTTGCTCGCGGAGCGGCATACCGAAAAAAAGACGCTCAGATGTGGATTCGAACCACTGAAGGATTTCAAGGGCAATGCCCCTTGCTCTTCCACTGAAACAAGCAAAAAAGGATTTTAAGTCCTTTGCTCTAACCAGCTGAGCTACCAGAACCACTTGCCTAAAGTCTCTTTTCTTCATCTAGGAGCATCCTACCCGCAGTGGAGGAGCTTGCTCAAGAACCGAGAGCCGGCCAGGGACTGGACGGCCCTCGTTCGGGAAGGTCTTCTTCGCTATAGACGCCACCAAGAACAAGAAAGGGGCGCTCCGCTCCTAGTCACTAAGTAGTGCTATTCTGTCCGACGGCGGACTCCATCAATCTGAGGTTCTTTCTCTCACGTAATTTCGCCCGCCCGTTCAACTTCCGTGCCGGAGGAAATGGGATTCGAACCATGATACAATCTTCTTGTATGTCGATTTAGCAAACCAATGCCTTAAGCCACTCAGCCATACCTCCATCCAAGTTGTTGATCGGAATTGGATCATTTGGTGCCCGAAGATCCACTGCGTAAGCGTAGCGCGCGTACTCTTCTTTACTGAGCGAGAAGAGAAAGACTCTATCCAGATCTATGGATCTCCCCAGCGTCCAAGCCGAGACGAGACCCAGCCAAAACCAATACCGCCACTTGAGCCCATCCAAACCAAATCCGCACTCGTTGGGCGAGGCCTTGCTTTCTATGAACACCTCACCACTGAATGAGAAACTTAGCCTCCGACCCGACAAGAGAGAAGACAGGGTCAAAGCCGACGCCGCGCCCTTCCTCACCTGAATGGAATGGAAGAATATCTCCTTCGTCTAGTCGAGAAGGGAAAAAGCCGGCGGGGAACTGGACCGACTAAACCATTACATGACGGAGAAGTCCATTCTCGTCATGATCGATCACGTCCTACCATAGTGCCCGGAGAACCAGGCTTGCTTAGCTTACCAAGCTAGCTTACTAAGCTAAGCGCGAAGGAATTTATCTAAGATGGCAGAGCTAGCCAGAAGGTAGCCTAGCTGCTTCTAGAAGATTCTATAGTGATCCACAGGAATCGGTCTCGGGTGACGCCTCCCTAGTCGTCGAAGATTTCATCCCTCGGTCGTTAAGGAGCAAGAGGATGCGCAACGGCTTTCGCGCTAGTTGCTCAATCCGTTGCTTGTTTTGTTTGGTTGATTAGGACAAAATTGTATCCCTTAGGAACCGTACATGCACCTTTGTTTGGATGCCGATTGAATATTGTTACAATACGAAATACTTGAAGGCCACACGCAATTGACTCACCTACATTTTATGCTCCCACCTTTTTGTAGACTCAGCTTCTGCCTCTGGGGAAGCACTCACATTATGATCGAATTACAATGTGCAGGTTTGTGACCACCACTGATGCTTGCTGTGGGCTGGGCAAGTATGGAGGCCTATTCTATTCATGTGTGTTCTTCCACGGATGGCGTGCTGCGACGCATCGAGCCATGTCTGGTGGGATGAATTCCACCCGACAGATGCTGTGAACCGAATCCTGGCAGATAATGTGTGGTCCGGTGAGCACACCAAGATGTGCTATCCAGTGGACTTGCAGGAGATGGTAAAACTGAAGCAGTAGAGCCAACCTGAATCTCCATTGCAGTTACTTGGTCAACTTCTGTGTTTTTTTTGACAAAGAACCCAGGCACAGCGAAATGTATATGTGGAGAATTACAAGTTATCATACCGATAGACTTGTGGGATTCAGATAGGTCAGGTTACCAGCAAGTACGACATTGTCATGTTTGTTCATACGTAAATGCAACGCAAAGGATCTGTATGGCCAAAGTGGAACAGATGCATAGATACAGAGCATGTTAGGTGACAAAAGGATTGTTGAATTGTGTACCCGACGTTCCTAAATAGATTCTGACAAAACTTTGTTCTGTTGTGGTTCCTGCTATTCTGACAAAATTGTTTTGGCAAAATCTTAAATGTTTCCAAGTTTCACAACTGGACTTCGGTGGCTACATGTTGTTATAAGCTGGTACCACCGATCATCCTTGTTGATGCAAACACTACTTTTACCATATCCTACAGCATTAGTTAATAAGAAATCACTTTACATACCAGTTTACAGCCTCAATGACCAAGGAAAAACAAAGTGAGGGGGTTCTCCATCATTGTGTACAATCATCCTCTCAAGTGACCACCTGCTTACAACAACCTTATAGTTGTTTAGATACCGATTTGCACACTGTCCTTCAATGCCGGGGCTCTTCGTTACCAAATACAATACACCTAAGTTCAACCCCAATCCCAGATCTGTATCTGCACCTGAGGAGGTTGCTGCATGTCTGAGACTTGAGACCTCAGATACTTGTGCTGATGTCTAGCAACCTGAGCTAGCACTGTCCCCATAGTTTGGCCATGCCCATTTATGAGCAATATTAAGAAAGAGCATGGAGTGCATCCAAGGGTGCTACAAGGCTACAACTCTTCATCGCCAACACCAGAGTTCAAAACAAAGCTGGGGAATGCCATGGTTATGTCCCTGAATAGGAAATTAATGTATGAGCACAACACATCACAGTGTGGGATAAACTATTGTGCAAGTAATTGGAATGTAACCCTTAAAGTATTCAGGCAAGCATTTTTATAAACTTAAAATGTAAATATACTTACTTAAACTTAAAGTATGGAAGAGTCATGTTCTTCAGCAAAGCTGGGTTTTACTCGCGAACGCTTTCCATTCATCAGGATCAATCTTCCCGTCACCATTTAAGTCTGCTTGCTGGAATGTCTGTCAAAACTGAAGTTAGCATAAATCCATGTGTCGGCTACCTCATAGTGTGAACGCTTCTTGCGCCACAAGAAGTGATTTCGACATGAAACCTGCGTTGTGAAGGAAATGAACAGAAAGTAACATTTCATCTGGATGCGCAGTACCTGATCCACAATTTGTTCAACAGCGTCATCAGAAAGAAACAGATCTGATTCATTCAGAATAGTGGTCGGATACTGGAATCTACTATTCAAAATAAAATTAGAGGCGAAAGACAAATCTTAATTACTCGATTATCTCTGTTTCCTCAGCTCTTCCCTACTCGGCTTCCTTGATTGCCTTTAGCTCAGACAGCAGACTCTTTCGCCTATAGCTGACGATTTAGGGGGAAGTTTGATAAGAAAGTTGTTCCGCGTACTATGAGTTTACTAGACTAGCTACTGTAAATTGCTATTCTAGCACATGTGCTTCTAATAACAGTCAATTAGAAAGCACTTTCTATAATGATAATTTGATATGAGAATATCATAGTAGCTCTAATAAGATCTTATCATGCTAGGGCTTCTGCTACTGGTTCAGATGGGGAGATGTCTGGCGGGTACAGGTACTACAGGAAAATGACTACCTACCGACCCTCGACCTATGAAGTAGCGCTCACTCGCAGCCCAACAGTTCCTTCGCTTACACCCTAATCTTAATAGCCCAGCCTCCAAGAGAAGAAATAGCACCAACCGCAACAATGGTAGCTAGAATCGATACAATGGTAGCTAGTTTCAGGGAAGCTGCTTCAATGGAAGTTGGGTTGCTAGTTTTGCTTTTGAGTTCGATTTGAACTAGTTTCCAAGGATCTACACTGGCTAACTTGAATCTGTTTACTTGACTTCTATTTGAAACTACTCCTCATCCTAGGTGAAATGATTTGGTGTTGTTCAAAGAAATGCTTCGAATTCGTTTGGTTTAGGGTCGATCCCAATAGCCTGAGTTCTTTACCGTGAACCAGCTATTCCTTCTTATTGATGCACTGTGAAAGCAGAATCCCTTTTCTGACTTTGTCTAATCCCTAGGAAAAAGAAAGGAAATTTAAATCTTGATGATGAAGCAAGAAAACGGATGCGCTAACGCGCAACGGCATGAGCAAGAAAACGGATGCGCTACGCGCAACGGCTTTCGCGCTAGTTGCTCAATCCGTTGCTTGTTTGGATCGATTTTTTACTAAATTCGTTGGCAGCTAGGAAGGAAGACAGCTGTGATTTACTTTGCAGATAGATAGGATTTCCGCATTGAAGTGCTTTTTTTCGGCGAGTTCCTTCGGTGCCAATCAGTAACTACCAGACTCAACGTATCATGTCGTTCGGTCAAAGCGATAGAATTTGATCTCGGAAAATCGTAGATGAAAAGTGGAAATTCTTCTTGATGATGCTTTGGCTTGTGCTTCTACTCTTCACCCTACAAAGAGGCTTGTGGAAACTACTCTGCAGTGATATCCAAGGAAATGAGCTATCTTCCTAATTGAACTAATCAATGGAAAAAATTCGTCGATTGAGAGTAGGTGACTCATTTTAAGATTTGGCAAAGAAGATTGATACTATTCTATTGTAAAGTAAAAAACAGAAGTAAGAAATTCCGCATATTTGGACCAATTCAAGGTGAAAAAGGGGGTTGCTCCTTCGGCAAAACTAGGATAAAGTTGAGGTCGCGATTCAAGATAAATTCATGAGGAAGTGGTATCTCTTTAGGATCAACCCCAGCGTCGAGAAATTGGTTAATCGGTAAAGATACATGGATTTGGTGTCCCGCCCAAGAAAGAGACCCAAGTCCTAATAACCCCGCTAAGTGGTGATTCAACATGGATTCTACATCTTGGAACCAGGCCAATTTGGGAGCGGCTTTGTGATAATGGAACCAACCGGCAAAAAGCATTAACGATGCAAAAATCAATGCACCAATTGCGGTACAATAGAGTTGTAATTCACTAGTTATTCCGGATGCTCGCCAAATCTTAAAAAAACCAGAGGTTATTTGGATTCCTCGGAAACCCCCCGCCTACATCACCATTCAAAATTTCTTGTCCTACTAGTGGCCAAACTACCTGAGCACTGGGTCCAATGTGAGTAGGATCGCTTAGCCATGCTTCATAATTGGAAAAACGGGCACCGTGGAAGTACACTCAACCAAAGAAAGATAATGGAGAGTTGGCCGAAATGAGCACTAAAGACTTTCGGGAGATCTCCTCCAAATCACCGGTATGACTATCGAAATCGTGAGCATCAGCATGTAGGTTCCAGATCCAAGTGGTAGTATCGGGGCCCTTAGCTATTGTTCTTGAGAAATGCCCGCTTAAAACAACAAGTACTAGTTGATTGAATTCCATGATATCTTTCAGTGAGTGATGCCCATTAAGGGCTGGATAGCGAGAAGATGGCCTTCTTTTGGCAGGTTCGATTCCTGCTCGCTAGAAATATCATAATAAAAAGAAAGAAGCGCATCCGTGTAATCCTTTTTCTGGAGGTATGGGTCACGAAGATAGTAACGATCCAAGAGCTTAGCCTAGAGTAGATCAAAGTGAGGTCTCGCGAAGCCGGATTTTGAGTACTACTGGTAGTTTAAATACCAATAGGAAAGCAGGGGATTCTCTTTCAAACTATGGCCAATAGTAAGGGAAGATAACAAAAACTATATAAATCACAAGAAACAAAAGGGTTGTCCCAACCCGAAGCAAGGAAAGGAAAGACAGAGTCTATATCTTCTGTCCTCTCTATTACTCGCTCCAAGTATTACACTCGTTGGGCTCAAGGTAGCATTACTAAACCTATAAAGAGCGGTAGGCTATTCTAAGAGGAATTTACTGTCAAATCAAATAGATATCTCTTTGCTCTTCAGCCAGTAAGTCTGAAAGCAAGTCAGTTGTAGGCCAGACCTGCGTAGTTCTACTTTTGTAGATTGAAGCTTTTATAAGGCAGGAATGAGAGCTGCAAAGGAAGAGATAAAGCTGCGATTGCTCTTGCTCGACTCTTCATGGCACGGTTGGCCGGGAATGAGAACAAAAGGAGTAAGAAGAAACAGGCTAAGATTCAATTGACCTATATAGCAACCAGTTCAACTAAAGGAAGTAGCTTACGGGCTTAAGGCTGCTAGGGACTCTGGGGCGAGAAGAAGCTTTTCCCGCATTCCTGTTGATGCAGAGATCAGACGAGAAGGCCCATCTCTTTACTAGAATCCGATGTGATAGAAGGGAGCAGCTCTAGCTTAAGCCTAAGTTGATCCTTACTTACTGTTCAAGATGTCTACAACACAATAAGGTAGGCGAAGCCACTAGTTTACTTGCTTGAAAAAGGCAACCTTAGCTGATTCACATTACCTCTTGTTATTGAAATCCTTCCATGTCCAATCCACCCATCAAAGCAGCTACAATGAGTAAGGAAGTTAGCAACACCACTTAACTCATGCTTCTGTTCGACTAGTTGTTCCCGTAACTCTTATTTCATAAATTCCCTCTTTATCTGATCCTTGAAATCAATTCCCTTCATTCCTGTCAATTCTTGACCATCTGATAGTTCGTAACAGCTGGGGAGAACAGTTCATTCATTGGTTAGCCTTCCATTCAGGTCGCTTAGTTAGGTATTTGAATCAGCTGGAACGATGTCTCGGAACTCTTCAAGAGAGCGCTCTGCGGGGACTTCGAGGTCTCCGTTTTGAGGTCTCTTTTACCAATAAGGCAAAGACTACCCGAAACTATTCTAAGGCTTCGTGAAGTTAGGTCTTTTTAAGGAAAAGGCTATTCTCCGCAAGAACTGATTTGGATGTGGTTTATAGACTGGCATGAACAAGGCTTTCGGTGTATTTAATAGGTTTTGTAGGGCTTATATTATTGGATTCGCAAGAGAATAGGCATAGCGGGGAGGGAAAGGAGGTAGATTCGATCAAAGTATTGATTGAACGAGCTAGTATCAAATCTTTGTTCAAAAGAAGTTCACTGACAGCAACCGATCTTCCGCAGACGGCATCGAAGAGAGAAAGATCAGTGCCAGTGACAAGTGACAGAAGTAAGGAAGGATGGCAATCCGGTAATGCAGCTCCGTCTGAGTCTGATTCTTCGGAGTTCGGAGGTTGAGGTGGCAATAGTTCCCGCCCTTTAGGGAGGGTCAGCCCGGCAGGGTCAGATAGGAGCTACTCTCTTTCTGCCTCTTCTGTTTAGTACTTCACTGGTAAGGAGGAAAGAGCAGCTTCAGTAGTTCACAGAGGGACCAGCTTCAGGGAAGACTTAATGGAACTCCAACAATCTAGTTGTCAGGCTGGTATAACTTACACATACCAGACTACCGAGATAGAAAGCAGATCTGGGTGGGGCCGTTGGATAATAGAGCAGCATTTGCTTTGATTCCCCTTGAAAATAAAGTGAAATGGAGTTCTCTCTAGAGACGGTTTTGCTTTCCAGAGCCCTGGTTTGGATTCGTCTTCCCGGTCTTCCTTTTGAATAGTGGGAGCTTTCTTTGTCCTGGTAAGCCAATGGCTCTTGGATGCGGTTTCCTTTCCGGCTGTAGAAGGGTGGGAGTAGTTTATAGGGCTTGCATCAGTATAAATTATGGAAATTGGTCAATCAGGGCAGGTCCAAATTAGTCTTCCAGTGTCCCTTCAGTGCCTTTGACGCAGGTTCCAAAACCAAAGCATACGAAGAAATAGCAGATTTCTGTTCTTATGAGCCGGGGCACCCAACTTCTCCCGAACAGGCACAAGCTGAGTTAACAATGGAGATCTACTATGAATAGATCTATTCCTACTTGATAAATTCTACTAAAATAAAGTCACCGCCCCGCCCAAGGTCTGAAACATGCTTTGTACTAAACCCCATGATACACACCGCTCCGTGGGGAAGAAGCTCCTAGCATCTTTCAGGATGACTTTCGTTTCCTATTCCAGTCTTGCAAGATCCGAATAGGATTGTGAAAGGCTATGAATGTCGAATGGTTCCATAGGAGTTTCGCCCGCCCCTGAATAAGCAGTAAGGCGTGGGCGCGTTGGAACGATCCCGCTTCTCAACCTCGGAGGAATCTGTGTTTCGCCGGTTCAGTGACTTGGCATAAAAAGGCGAGTTGGGTTCTCCTCCATGTGGTGCACTCCTGCTTCTTCATACCCAGAAGACAGCTGCTCCAAGGAAAGCTTTTTGCTGCCGGATGAAGACGCCGGCTAAGAAGACAGAAAATGCCATCTATTTTGCGGTCCTGGAGATCGGGGAGATAAGAGTTCGCCCTCCCTGTTTTGAGTGGGTGCTCGCAAGGTCAAAGTAGAAAATTCGATTCTTTCATTAAGACAGGGGTGGGATAAAGAGTGGAATTTATTTACACCTCGAAGTAGAAGATGTATTGGTTGAGTCATTCGCTAAACAACTCGGATCGAGACCCGACCCCTAAAGTAGAGTCTGTTTAGTAAGTAGTATGTGGCGGTAAATCGAGCAAATCAACTCAAGCTTCTACCCTATGAAACAAGTCAACTTGAGGTTGCCCATCACTACTTAATCCGCTACCTCAAATCAACTCCAGCTCCTCGTTCCATCATGAAAGAGTAAAGCCCCAAAATGGGTACACAGCTAAACATGAGAGCAAGCAGACTCTTATATGTGTAACTAAGCCTTAAAAATGGGGGTGTGCATGTAACATAGCCGTCATAGAGCGGGTTCGCTTGTAAATATGCCCAGACCAGCGCCTCTTTGTTCTACATGGCATCTCGATTCTCAACGAATTGGATGCTCACCACATATTTAGTATATGGGTGTATGCTCGCGAAACCTACTTCACTCCCACCCACCTCTGATTGCATTAGCCTGCAGATTGATCCCGGCAAGGAATTTCGGCAAAGGAGAATTTCAATATTATTTCTTTGGATTTACTTTTTATGAAAGCGATGCATGTCCGATTCCATATAATTTTCATTCTCCCTTCCTTTTTTTTCAGACTTAGACTAGAAGCTAGCGCTTTTTGGCATCACTTAAATATCCGACATCATCTTTTGGACAAGATCCTCTTCGTTCTTCTTCCGGGTTAAAGGGCGAAAGAAAAAGGGCAAAGGTGTGCAAAAGGCCACCTCATCAATATCAGGATACTCTGAGGGTTGCAAGTTTTGATGCACCCGAGCCAAATCTTACTTTTTTTAGTAAAGCCTATGATGTTTTTAAATTTATTAAGGGAAGGGGCTTCTTTGCAAAGAAAAGGGATAGCGCTAGGAATATCAATAGCGTACGGATAGCATTATTCCATTCCATTGCTATTTTCCTTCGTTTCGTAAAGTAGAGGGGCTCGCAACACCGACAAGGAATGAAGTCAACAGAGCTAGCGTTAGGGATAGGAGCAGTGTCGCAATACGATAATAGAATGCGCTTTCTCAAATAAATATCATCTTCTTTGGTTTGGATATGCGATTAGGATTGTTCTAAAGGAAACAAAAGATACCTTTGCCCTGGAGGATTGGATTAGGGATACCGATAAGGAAGGGGTCAGGTGCTCAGGGGAGTACTCGCTCCAGCGTTAGCCTCAATCGAACCATTCGCCATTCCTAGTTCTAGCAGCAGCTTAGGGATAGGGCAGTTCTAGGACTGGATATCGCGATACTTTTCGGATAGGTATATCAATAGCGTTTGCTCGTCTCGTAGTCATATGGCCTAGGTCCATCCCATCAAATAAGTGGAGGATTCATTAAATTGTGAAACGTTGCCCTGCCATAATGTAATGTGTTTCCAATGCCAATAAAAAGTAACCCATCCAATGGTATTTAACATCCAAGAAAACTGCCAAATAAAACGCGTCCCAAGCAGAAATATCACAAGTACCGCCGCGCCCTGGGCCGTCGCAAGGAAAACTATACCCGAAATCCTTTTTATCCGGCATTAATTTGGAACCGCGTGCATCTAAAGCACCCTTTACTAAAATCAATGTAGTTGTATGCAAACCTAGAGCAATAGCATGATGAACCAAGAAATCCCCAGGTCCTATTGTTAAGAAAAGCGAATTACTATTCTCATTAACAGCATTCAACCATCCGGGCAACCATATGTTTCGACCTGCATTGAAAGCGGGGCCATTCGTTGAAGATAAGAGTATATCGAACCCATATGTCGTCTTACCATGAGCAGATTGTATCCATTGGGCAAATATAGGTTCGATCAAGATTTGCTTTTCTGGAGTACCAAAAGCAAGCATAACGTCGTTATGAACATAAAGGCCCAAGGTATGGAATCCTAGGAAGAGGCTAGCCCAACTTAAATGAGATATGATAGCTTCCTTATGGTCTAACATTCTTGCCAATACATTATCTTCATTCTGTTCCGGATTGTAATCCCTAATGAAAAAAATAGCTCCATGAGCAAAAGCCCCTGTCATGATGAACCCTGCAATGTATTGGTGATGAGTATATAAAGCAGCTTGAGTAGTAAAGTCTTGTGCTATGAATGCATAAGCAGGTAAAGAGTACATACATTGTTGAGCCACTAAGGAAGTAATAACCCCTAAGGAAGCTAGAGCAAGGCCTAATTGAAAATGAATCGAATTATTGATTGTATCATAAAGGCCTTTATGCCCACGTCCTAATCGACCCCCGGAGGAGTATGTGCTTCTAAAAGATCTTTGATACTGTGCCCAATTCCGAAGTTTTTGATACATATGACCGGCAATGATAAAAAGAAATGCAATAGCTAAATGATGATGAGCAATATCGGTCAGCCACAAACTTTGTGTTTGTGGATGGAATCCCGGGTCAGAATGGCAGTTCCCGCTCCTTGAGTGGTACCAAATAAATGATTACTCGAATCAGGATTTTGGGCATAAAGATTCCACTGACCCGTCAGAAGGGGACCCAACCCCTGGGGATAGGGTAATACATCTAATAAATTATTCCATCGAACGTACTCCCCCCTGGATCCGGGAATAGCAACATGAACTAAATGTCCTGTCCAAGCCAAAGAACTTACTCCGAAAAGTCCTGACAAATGATGATTCAGACGAGACGTTTTTGAACGAAAGGCTTGGCTTCCATTTGGGTTGTAGATGTAACCAACCCCCTATTAAGGATAGCGTAGAAAGAAATAATAGAAAAAGAGCTCCAGTATAAAGATCTTCATTGGTGCGCAATCCAATTGTATACCACCACTGATAAACCCCAGAATAAGCGATATTCACTGGACCGGCCTCCTCGAGTAAAGGCTTCCACGGCGGGTTGCCCAAAATGAGGATCCCAAATGGCATGAGCAATAGGTCTTACGTGTAAAGGATCCTGTATCCATGATTCAAAATTTCCTTGCCAAGCTACATGAAACAGATTTCCGGACGTCCATAGAAAGATTATTGCTAATTGCCCAAAGTGAGAAGCAAAAATGTTCTGATAAAGACGTTCCTCAGTAATATCATCATGACTTTCGAAATCATGTGCGGTAGCAATACCAAACCAAATACGACGAGTAGTGGGGTCCTGAGCTAAGCCTGGCTAAACCTGGGAAATCTTAATTCCATAATGCCTTTCAAATCCTCCTAGCCACTATCCTACTGCAATAATTCTCGCTAAGAAGAATGCCCATGTTGTGGCAATTCCACCCAGAAGGTAATGGGTTACTCCTACAGCACGTCCTTGTATAATGCTCAAGGCTCTAGGCTGAGTAGCAGGAGCAACTTTCAATTTGTTATGAGCCCAAACGATAGATTCAATGAGTTCTTGCCAATAACCACGGCCGCTGAATAAATACATTAAACTGAAAGCCCAGACAAAATGAGCGCCTAAGAAAAAAAAGACCATATGCAGATAATGAAGAACCATAAGACTGAATTACTTGGGATGCCTGTGCCCACAAGAAATCTCGAAGCCAACCCAACCATTAATCGTAATGGAACTTTGCGCAAAGTTTCCCCCTGTGATATGAGTTACTATCCCTTGATCACTTATAGTACCCCAAACATCCGACTGCATTTTCCAACTGAAATGGAAAATTACTACCGAAATAGAATTGTACATCCAGAATAGACCAGAATAAGAAAACATGATCCAGGCGGATACTTGACATGTTCCCCCTCGCCCAGGTCCGTCGCAAGGGAAGCGAAAGCCAAGATTTGCTTTATCAGGTATCAGACGGGAACTGCGAGCAAATAAAACACCTTTCAAAAGTATTAATACAGTCACATGGATGGTAAATGCGTGAATGTGATGGACTAAAAAATCTGCGGTTCCTAATGGAATAGGTAACAAAGCTACTTTGCCGCCTACAGCTACTAACTCGCCGCCTCCCCACGTTAAGCTGGTACTTGTTGTTGCACCAGGAGCTGTTACGCCAGAAAGTTCCTCAATCAGTGCGCTATCAGTCCAGTACCATTAGCTCTCCAAGGGTAGCAATCCATTCTTTCCGGGCAAGCCAGTTCAGTTCCTTTCTGGTAACAAGAGATCCCATATCAGATTAAGTAAAGGGATTACCTAGCTAGCGCATATCGAAGAGTTGGAGACTTCCTGCCACTATAGAAAAAAGCCGTTGATGGATCAATTTATGTAGGTGGGTCTCAACTCGGATCGAGACATTCGGATTTGCCGATGAAGAGTACTGCCTTGGAGGGGTAGGGGTTGTAGGGGAAGAACCAACCATCAGTGTAAGTGTAAGTCTATCTGTTTTTTTGTACCCACTGAACGTAATAGTTGTAGGCGACTTGCTTGTTTGTAGGCGGAAGTCTTCTTCCATGGATTTTCCCATGATTGTTGCATGAGGATCTGCCTTATTGGCCGGCTTTGGTCGAGCAACCGATACATTCCTTGAACGGCTACAGCCTACATAACTAGTCCTCCTCTTTTCAAGGAAGTGAGTATCAGACCATATGTAGTTCTCGGCCCCTTTTGTTTGCTTCTTTTTCTTATGGACCAGTTCCTTTCCGTGCTGAGTTCCTTACAGCCCCGAAACTGTACTGAAGTGGCTTCTTCACTCCAGCACAAAAGTAGTCTGGTATGGGTTTTGCGCCCCCTCATCCACGAGGAACTTGAATCTGCCCCTCCTTCACAAGAGGAGCAAGATCCGGACTCCCAACACTGCCGAATGCTGGTGAGGACAAACCGACAGGTCGCGGATGCGCACCCACGGCCCAATCCATTCACCAGCGATCTGGTAAGATCCATGCATCTGCCGGAGTTAGAGTTAGAGGAGGGCGTTTGTTCCCTTGTTGCGGACATAGCGGACGGGGCCTCCAAAGTCGTCGCTGTATCCGCTTGATACAAACGAGTCCCGGCCCCGCCCGCCTTTGAGGGTAAGGCGGCGCACTGGGGACGTGGTGGTTCTCAAGCGAGCCGCTTGGGCCCGCTGCGGATCCGGAAGGACCCGCATCACTAGGCCCAGGCCCTAGTGGGTTCCCCCCGCGGAAGCAACTCCAGAGCCCCATGTGAATACGGTCACAAAAAAAGGGAAATAGAAGAAAAAAATTGGATTCTACTTGAAGGAGGGAGGAGAAAAATGCCCCTTCTTCCGCAATAGAAAAACCAAGGTCAAAATGGCACACAAAATAAAAAAATACAAAGTAGATCGAAAGAAAAGGAATCGTTAGAAAACAACCACTTCCCAATTAACCGAGCAAAAGTGCGCTCTACGCGGTTCATTGAGAAACGTAATGCCAGCCAGATAAATTCAAATTATGTAAGGCTTTAAAAGAATTCCCACCTTTACCTTCACTTTCTATTCTATAAAAAGGCTAACATCTAATCTAGGCCCGGTCGCCTTTCTATGAAGGCGAGCAGCCCAGCCCCCTTGTGGAAATTTTTATATTAAGGAAGCCGTATTTCGCAATAGCAGCTCCGAGAAGCTGGGCTTAGGGTGCGCCTCCTGCGGTCGTTTCAGTGACTCAATTGGCTGGCTTCCCTCAGCTCAGACTGGTGTCGCCACCTCTCCCAGGACCGGAATGATTATCCCTGCCCGATGGGTCTACATTCATCCCTGAATGTCGTCGGGTACTCTTCACTTCCCCGCCATTCTTGTAACCGTCACCTGTAATCCGCGCAGGTGTGTCCGCACCCCCTAGAGTGGACGAGAAGAAAGGATTTTTTCTCGGAGCAACCCCCCTGGTTCCAGACCCAGGAGTTCACTTTCCCGTATGAGCATTCGGTACATATATAAGTCAGTGGAAGAGTAAAAGGGTCACCACTACTGAGGATCTCCCCCCTTATTAGAAGGGTCGTCTGGGTTCCGCGGTTCATTGCTGTGCTTACACACTAGGCTACCCTTCTCCGAAAGCTCCGCGGGACCACCTATCACTAGTCTTCGGCCGGAGGGGTTTATTGCACAAAAAGGCCGGGACGCAGGCTCCCGCAGAGGAAAGCCCAACGAATGTCAGATGCAAAGCCCCGCACCTCATTAAGATCATATTGGCATACTCTCCCAAAAAAAAAGAGCAGACCCCATTGAAGACGGGAGTGAGGTACAACAAGGCCATTTCCGTCCACCTTCTCACGGAGCCGTACGTGGACGTTACCGCTCATACAGCTCCCAGCCAGCAAGCAGTTAGCTTTCCTCTAGAAGTCATGGAAGTGTGGATAAATCGACATAAAACTCTAGTCGACAGAAGGTTTTTCTTTTTTCCGCTCGCAGTAGTAGTCCCAATATTCCAATACTACAGCGTTAGCAGCGTTTTGTCTCGATGAAAAATCTTCTGGTGACCATGAGGATTTCTTCTCTATCCTTTGGACTTGAACGATCCAATTTCGAATCTTGTTGGAGATTCTTTATCTGGCTTTGACGTATGGGGCCCTTTCCCCACTGTTGAGAAAAGTTTTGCATCTTTCCTTTACATCCGAACAGGACGGGCCACTAGTCCCTGATCTGGACGCCGCACCTGGAACTCCTTCTACCTGTGGTTGTGGGGTTGGCGCCTCCTGAGCTGCTTGAGCAGCACCCACAAGGGGGTGGGAAGGAATAAGACTACATAAGAGAATACTCTCTTTTTACTTTATTGACTGGTGTCCCGCGGATCTCTCTCTTTAGGCGCTTCGTTTAGTTCGTTTATAGCGAGAAAGCCCATGCGAGTCAATTAAGTAAGCTGGAAGGCACTTTTTAAAAAGCCTGGAACTTGATCCAATCTCTAACCAATTGCGGCTTGTTAGAGCACCTAAGCAACGATGCGAATAATCGCTTGTCAGTAGGGTTTTCATTTTATTTCTATATGATAATATGCAGTAGCCATCCATCCTGGAAAGGAACAACCATAAGTGATTAGAGCGATGCTCCTTTTTTGCAAAGAGTTGAGTTCTTCCTCTTTCGCGCAGGATAGCCACGGACTCTTCCGAAACATTCAGATATAGGAAAGCCAGAGCCAAAGCCAACGCGTAAAGTCAAGTCAGGTTCAGCAATCGACGTAACAGGTTCAAATACTCTAAGCTAGGTATATAGAAGGTATATTCGATTCAACAATCTGAAGTAGTGGAGTTAGCCCTCGGTATACCATACTGTAAGCCTCAGATAATCACTAGCTTATTCAATAATAATATAGTAAAGTCGTAGAGGAAGAAAAGAAAGAAGAGAAAGAACTGGGAGTATGAGGACAACTTACAGGGAGAAGGAAGGTGGAGACAAACAACAGGAGCTATTCAACCATCGTTAGAGGCAAACCTTAGAAGAATGCTGGAAGAAGAGAAGCTGAAAGATTGATAACACTTAACCAAACATCGCAAGGACAGGAAGGAGTATCCTGAACGTAAGGCCAATGGCTAGCATACTTCGCACTCAACTTGATCTATATCGATAGACACATCTGAGAGAATCATAGTTCCCCCTCTGGGATAACTAGTTCTTCTCCCGAGTCCTTGTTTTGTATGAGATAACAGCTGTCTTTACTTAACCGAGCATCGTAGGGCTTTACTTCACACATAGCTGTCTTTACTTTCGTTTCGCTAACCGCCCAAAAGCAGGTGCGCACACACAAATGCTAGGCGAGATACGTAGTTCTCTCAACCCTTCCTATCCATCATTACAGACCGGAACTAAATCGGATTAGGTAGAGCAAGACAAACGGATCTATCATTCCGCAAGAAGTGAGTTGTTTCCTTTTCAGGGTAATAAGAGGAGTGGTGCCTTTATATTTTTTTCTTGCCTTTATGCATCTCTCTTATCAAGTTATTTCTGACATCACCCTGGTCTGGAACATAGATCCACCCTTCCTTTTGAGTACGATGATATTAGTGAGATGAGTCATATCTAGATCGATCTGAATCGAACACCCAAACTCATACCTAGATTCTAGGAGAGATCGACATCTATATCAGGGTACACCCATCTTTCCAATCAATTAAAGAATCGGTGGGTACTAGACTAGAGCGAGGAATCGAAAGAGAAATAAATCTGGAACTTCAGTACTGCAGGCTGAGGACAGTGGTTAGAGAGAGTAAGGGAGTTATTGGTAAGGGCACTTACTTCTAGGGGAAGGGTCAAGGCAGAGGCAGAGGCAGCAGGTCTAATTCCAGACTAAACTAATAATAGTTTGCTCGATAAAAGGATAAGACATGGCTATCGCTTCGACTGCTTCTCCGGAGGAAAAGATGCCTCCCATAAGATGTGCCTAGAGATAACAATCATTTCTGAATCTCGTATAAGTGATCAACTACTTGATTGCCTCCGAAAAGGTGGACAATCAGGAGGAAATGCATTATCTCCCTTACTTACTATGCAAGAGGGACAGCATAAGTATGCCCTTTTGAAAACGGGACTATTTCAATTCCACAGTCCTGAGGGTTAAGGTCAGATGAATTATCACGAGCGAGGAGAGAGAAAGTGCTCTATTGATTTGATAGGTAGAGGCGGTAGGGAAGAAAACTAGACTCACTCTACTCTCTCGAGAGGATTGACTTGCGATCATATTGAGAGTTATCTTTAAGCCGGTTTTTGAATCCATTTGAACTGACATATAGAGGTCCTGCTTCTCCAAGCTACTTCGCTTCCTATTGATAGTTTAGTTGGAGTGCCAAGCCCGTAGAGAAAAAGTTCTGATCCGACCAGATGAAAAACCTGCAATTGCTGGAGCCGGGGCCTCGTAAGTTCTATTCCAGTGGTGTAAGCGGGTGAGCAAGCAAGTGAAAGAAAAAGCAAATTCCACTACTGTAGACTCGGCAAGGGACGGAGGGTAGGCTACTATTGACTTTAACTAAAGGAATGGCTCTGGTACTTAGGAGTGATTGGGTTGTCCCTTCACTCAGAAGATAGGGTTGTTTCTTGCTTTGGTTGAATCAACCCTTCACTCGGGGGAGCGGACATGGGGTTCTTAGAAAAGCACTAGCCCCGACTGACGATGTCATGTAGCAGCAACTAATTCTAAAATAGGAATTGGCTTGGCTGGCGGTATGATACGAAGTACGAGCTGGTTGAATAGCAATAACCGTTGGACTAAGAAGCACTGGTTTGAGGAAACGGGAAGAAGAGATAGAAGGGATCCATAGTTTGATGGGGTTTGACCTGAACTCGGATTCTTAAAAGAACTATAGGGAGTTGGTTGAACAGTATTATCCTTTTGCACGCACATAGGGAAGACTACTTTATTGATCTGGTGTGATCGTTAGGGAAGGACTTTTCTTTTCCTTTCAAAAAGGAATCAATGGCGAACGTACGCTATCCAACGGAAGTCCCGAGCGATATGACTATTCCTATTCCTATCCTTTCCTTTCATCCTTAAGCGAATGCTGGAACAAAAGTAAAGTAAGGTCTTCCCTCGAAGTGAAATGAAAGCAAAGGTGCCTTAAAAGAGGAGTGGGGTTGTATTATTTTCGATTTCCACAGGATCCTTCTGGCAAGGGTATGAAATTGATTGTTTAGATGCATGCTTCCCAATTTGGTAGATTAGGTCAAGCTTGTGAAGGGAGGGCTAAGAGGAGGATCTTTCCCATTGCTAATTCGACAGGTCTTTCTTTCCCTACTTGCTAGCCAACCAGGGGTTGTTACCTAACATGTGGTAAGCACTATACTCCATTACTTTCTCAAACGCTCCACTCAGCACTACCTCCTTCCGTACTGCTCCCTCTTGCACACGAACAGCTGCTTCTCCGAGACCTCGCCACCGCGGAGCGCCATACTCTTCCTGCTGCGAAGTTACTATTGATCCATTCCTTTCCTATACCGCCCCTTACGATCGATACCCAGAAAGTGGTTTCCTTGGGTAAGAACAGAGATGAAGTACGTCCCTTACCGTAGTCTATATCCACTAATGTTGTTGTTGTTTTATAGAGGAAGACTCTCGGGGAAGACAGGCTTTCTATACCATTCCCAAGTAGGCAACCAAGTAGGAAACCCTTCTCAAGTAGTCAAGTAGGTTGTAGGATTTCAATCTTTGGTATCCTTATATGCTTCAATGGGCGTGGCCATTTCTATTTACTGGCTAGCCTCATTCAAGGAGCCATTCCTTTAGTTAAACTCAATTGACATCCGGAACAGAGAGGAAAAGAGGAAGCAAACATAGCTAGCTCACGAAAGAAAGCCTTGCAACTACGCGCTATATATTTGATTTGCAACTGCGATAATAAGGGCACATCCGCTTTCTCTGTATGTGGATTCAAAAAAAAAAGTACATACCATATTTTTTCCCTTGCTTTGCTATTTGAATGTCAGTGCAAGAGCAGGGAAGAGGTTTGATTGCTAATAAAATGAGTGGAAGAGCTCGGATTCTAACCTTGTGTCAGACCGCGGGCCAAGGGACAGTCTCAGGTAGACAGTTTCTATGGGGCGTAGGCCTCCCAAAAGGTAACGGAGGCGTGCAAAGGTTTCCTCGGGCCAGACGGACATTGGTCCTCGAGTGCAAAGGCAGAAGGGTTCTTGAAAGCGGAAGGGTTCTTAAAAGAAAGGCGCTCTGCGGCTTAGTCCTCTCTTTCTCTATACATACCCAACGAAGTAACGAACTACTTATACGTGTATGTTTTGCTGGCATCCGTCATCGAAGAAGGAGGGTAAGCAAGTAGTGATTGATGGTTCATGATGGATAGACCGCTCGACTATTCTCTATTTTAAAATTACCAATTCAAACTATGATATGTGAATTTCTAGAAAGAAGAAGTCTTTCTTTTTTGTTTGAGTTGCCTATCAGATCAACTGTATGAGCAGCAGGCACGAAGTGTTGAAGAGCTGACCTCTTTCATATGATTCCCAAAGCAGATTTCACTCTTCGAGCCTGATCTAGTATCAATGATGTTGTTGAAAGGCAGGCTCGCCCGAGAGCTAGCTTTGAAAGGGGAAACGATTAGTCACTGGCTTTCTCTGGCTTGGCTTACTTGCTTGATGGAAAGCGTTTTCCCGCGGCTACTATGAATATTTGGATTGTTGAAATTGAACTAGCCCAGCACCTTGACAGAAAAAGATGAAAAAGAATTCCGGAATGAAATTGGATGCAAAAGCGAGAGTTTTGCCATTGAATGGATCTAAGCTTCGAACTCCTACTCTTCTCTAATTTGCAAGCAGCGCCCTCAACTCCTTCGGTGAACTCAATATTCTTTTAGGTATTCGAAATACGTGATAGGGAGGGGTCTCCTTTGGTATAAGTAAGGGGTGAAAGCAAACTAGGCTCAGGGCTTGTTTGTCAGCTCGCATGAAAGGGAGTATCTTTTGATACATGGGTGGAGTAAATCATACTATATTAAAATTGGCGCATCGTATGCCAGTTACGCCAACCATGGCTTTCGAGGTATCCGCTATCAGCTTTAAAAGAAAGTAGTGAGTTTGCAAGCTAGTAATCAGGCGCGCTGCGAAGGCGCGTAGCGATAAATAGACAGGTAAAGATGGTTGTTAGATTGCTCACAAACAAAAAAGTCAAGAGATTTCATCAATGGCTATGATACAGAGACAAGTCAATTTAAAACTTTGCAATGGAACTAAATTCCAGTTTTTTCTAATTACCCAATACCTGGGATTAGAATCAAGTTCATCCTCAATTCAGCAATCATTTTGAAATCGGTCAAACGGCATCTCTTTCATCTTTTAGCTTGCTTTCCTCTCTCTCGCTCTGGGTGACGTTTGAGGATGTAGTCAAAGTGCATTTCTGGGCTTAGGAGAATCCTATTTTGCCCTAGAAAGAGTGCATCTTGTTCGCTTTCCGTTTCACTGTAGATGGTTTCCACGCTCAGTAACATCTTACCTATTTCACTAAAGCACCCGTTGGTGAAACTCTGCATGCCGGTATTTATCCTATAAAAAGGCAAACTGTGTCGGGTAGGGGTTCCTTTCCTCAACCCATCTCTCTTCACCCCGACTTGCTTCTTTCTGCTCTTTTCATGAAAAAAGAAAACCTGTTCCCTATGTGCCTGGAATTTCTCAAGATTGAAAGGGGGAGCATTACGCAACGAAAGCCTTATTTGCAAGGAAATCAGAAAAAGAAAAAGTAGCTGTTTATGTACCAGTAGCAGAAAGCTATCGATGTGCAGTTACACGAAGCAGGCCAGGCCTTAACTAAAGTTTTTTCCAACGTCGTGTGTCACGAAAGAGTAGAAGGAAGTTTAATAACCGGGGTAGAGAATACGCCGACTTTATTTCCTGCTTTACTTCTCGCTATGCCCCTTAGCCATCTCTTTTAGTTAGCATCCTAGAAAACACTTATTTTCCTTAGGCCGAGAGAAGTATGCGGAAGTCAGACATTTTCTTTTTCTTATTTTCTTTTTATTGCATTTAGTGGATATGTTACTTTACTCTGCTTAAGGCATGGAATTTTTCAATTTGCATTTTTTAGGTGAAGTCAGTTTAACAACAGCTCTGCAACAGAAAACAAATGATCAATAATTCAGGTTTGGCTTTCTTTTTCATTCACCCGACTTATAGACAAGGGCTGGCTCTATTAACACTAATAATTCTATATGCATAGCTTTCACATAGATAAAGAAAATAGCCATATACGATAATACTGGCGACACACGTTTTAAATAGGATTATGGTGGTAAAAAACCCAGAGCCTTACAGCTAGTAGCCGACGATACCGAAAGCCAAGTGCTTCAACCCAAGAGCGTGCTAAAATTACCTCTGAGATGCGTTACTAATAGCTAGGAAAGCGATAATATGTGCGTTTGGCCATAGAAAAGAATTCTGAAATCTCTTCCATTCCTATCGTAAGGAAGAATGAACTTCTATAGCTAATAGGCCTGTTGAAGTAACTTGCAAACCTCATTTACAAGCATCATGATATTGTTTATAGCTGGGAATCTTTCTCTCCATAAAGAATATAAAGCTTCCGCAAGCTTAAAACCTTCCCCTAGGGTCAAGTCCAACTCTTTCCATATATCACTCATAGCACTATGCCTTGTTTTTCCATAAACAAGAGGCATATACACCTTTTAAGGATACGAGTAAGCTGTCCACTAACAAGAGTTTAGGCACCATACACATTCCAGACATTCAAGACCCTTAGCTTACACCCTCCACTAGCCCTAGCACTTCTCCGCAGCCATCCAATGTGCCACTTCCCACACATTAACATTGAAGCGAGAATGTCAATATGATAGAAATCCGTGTAAAATCTCCTTCTTCGCCAGGCACCCGGTAATATTACTTACCCATTTTCCCTCACCAGACTAAGGGCAGATGCCGCAATCTTACTATATTGACTCTATTCAATTGTGGACTCTCTCTTCTTTATTTAGCATTCCTCTCGGGCTTCAGCAACTGTACACATCATTCAATTGGCTAACTCCTTGCTCCATCCCCTGAAGAACTTATGGGACGAAGTTGGAACTGCTCGTCCTCCGGTCCCCTGGGTAGGTCAAATAGCTAGACTGCTTTTTCATTGACTTATATTGATGGCTATAGTTGAAGCCCGGCCTCCGGTGGCTTCTTACTGAAGTTGGGAAAGCTAATAGATATCTACCCACTACTTCCGGAACGACTACCGCCAACAGTTCACTATTACGGAAATGGACTAAATGAGTGCGGCGTCGGGTGCTAAGAGCACAGCAGACATCAAGGTGCGAAGGGAGAGAACGGAGTGAAGATGGAGTAAGGGGATCACCGTGGGTTCAAGGAGAATGGAAGCTCTGCTACGCTAGATCCACGAGAGGATGCTGGGCTTAAGATATAAGGCCCTCTTCTCTTTTTCGCTACGCGACCAAGATTCTCATGAGATGGGATTCCTCCTCCTGCGGCCTCGGAGTTAAGCCAGCGAATAAGTTAGCTAAGCAGCCTAGTAGGCGAGTCTGATAAGTGTCAAACAAAAGTTCCAGGCATCGACGGATTCTCAGGTGAACCTTAGAGAAGTGGACTGGGATGGTAGTAGTTGAAATACCAATAGGAAAAGCAATGGCTTCGATCCTTTGCAATTCTCTATTCTATCCTTTTGCAATTCTATAATGGCTATACCCTTGTTGAAGGGGACGGACCTTTCCCTCTATCCGTAACGGTATCTAGTGGGCAACCCAGCCAATTCAATGTGGATTTAGCGAAATACGAGGTTGATTCGTACTATTCCTACGATTTAGCAGAACAGCGATGATATGACTAGCGAGGCTGAGTCGAAAGACGAAGGACATACTTCAAGCAGGGAAAAGAATATCCCTCGGATCAGATAGGAGAAATCCACCACTTATATATAAAAGAGCTCGCTCGCCCGCGCCTGTCTATACCTTGGGCATTTCGGGGGAATTGTTGGTAGAACCCACACGCCAATATCATAATTACTCTCTGGTCGAGAGAGAGCCAAAAATGAAATTACATTTTCCTTTGTTTTGTTCGATGACAATGATCTCGCACCTTTATATAATCGAGTGCAATATGATATTGATGTATATACGCGTGTAGTCTTATCTCTTTGACTATATATATATATTTTGTGATCGAATATGTTGGTCGTATCCCTCCCGTCTTTTGTTGAACCTAGTTTGAAACTACTTGACCTTATGGATGAAGTAATTAGTCCATCTATGAAAGTTCAAGTAGCAGGACACCAAAGGTACTGGAGTGCAGAATATTCTGACTTTATCAATGAGGACGGTGAGAGTATCGAATTCGATTCTTACATGGTTCCCGAGACTGATCTAGAGGATGGAAAACAACGACTACTAGAGGTTGACAATCGAATTGTTGTACCAATTGATACACATATTCGGTTTCTTGTAACAGGAGCAGATGTAATTCACGATTTTGCCATGCCTTCACTAGGACTTAAAGTCGATGCCTTTCCAGGCGACTTAACCAAACTTCTGTACTAATCGAGCGTGAAGGTGTATTCTACGGACAATGTTCTGAGATCTTTGGTGTATATCACGGTTTCATGCCTGCAGTAATCGAAGCTGTTACACCAGAAAAATATTTATTGTCTAGATAGGTTGAATTCTTTTAATATATGAAACAAGATATCGCACTGCTTGGTGGAATAATGCATAGGGCCAATAACATTTATTTATAGGGATCTGTACGGGATTGATATTACTCGAAAATTCACTTTCTCATCACTTGCTTGAACTCTTTTAAGAAAGAAAGCATTTTTATGATGATGTCAAAAGGCCTATTGCGATTCCTCATAAAACGGCCGTTTTCTAAGGGGATTCTTTCATAACATAAGTAGAAAGTTAGTTAATATCGTAATAGAAGAGGGTTGAACCTCGAGGACGAAACTTTTCAAAAACCGATAAAGCTTGCCTTGGGTACCAAACAATGGCCAAATGAATACCGATATAAACATCTAGCGAGCTTATGTAGCCGTTAGGTGCAGGGTCAAGAAAAATGCCAAGGGTAAGAAGCTATATAAAAATAGTTAGGAGTGGCTACTCTTCGTTGACTATAGAGTAACCCTTCCTTGTAAAGAAGCGTAGGGAGAACAGAAGCAAAGAAAGAAGATTTAGACTGTTTTGACGATCACAGTAGAAAATAAGGAGGAAGATGATAGTGAGAATGATGAGGTCACTATGGTGATTACAAGGCTACAGGAGAAGAAGAAAATGAGGACGGAAAAGGCTCAAACAAATAGTGGGGTTGGGACACCAAGGAGAACAAAGAAGAAAGAAACAGAAGAAGAACTATAAAATACTTCATTAAGCAGCAGGTTCTGGAGATGATTTGGTACTCAGATTGCCAAAACAATTGGAGATGAGAGATCACGATATAGCTCTCTTGAAGAAACAGCATTTTGAGAGTAAGGCGCTGTTTAAGACGATGCACAGCTTCCTTGTAGCCAAGGATTTATGTAAGAAGAGAAGACAAGACCAAAAACACCGCCCGCCGGAGGTTAATGCCAAGCCTACTCCAATACAACATCTTTTAACAAAGAAAGATGTACAGGAAATTGTTGCAAGTACACTACAATTAGCCTTGGAGTTCCCCCGCTAAAGAGGACAGGGAGACCGTATCCACCCGAGTTTGTTGATGCCATCCCTTATCCAAATGGATATATTGTGCCAATTCCAGTTTGAACTACCGCAGACTTGTGGGTAGAAGCTTGAGTTGATTTGCGGCAGCAGCGGAAGCCTTGTGTCGACTGCAGACAACTTGAATCCGTTAGCAACGGTAGTGCGAAGCAGCTTGAACTGACTTGTTCTAGCCATTGGCCGGCTCCTGTCGACTTGAACTAGCAAAGAGAAGCTCATGTCGACCCGCGGCGGGGGCAGTAACACGTTCACGTTGACTCTTGTCAGTCTCTAAGCCTGAACAGCACTTATTGAAACTTCAAGAAAGCTCAAACTCGATGAGTGCTAATTAAGCATAATTCAAGTCAGGCATGCCAGTATGAAGAATCAAAAAATTGCAAATTAGCTGGTTCAAAGAAAGTTCAAACTGACCTATACAGCCTATTATCATATTGTATCAAACTTGTATGAACCAAGTCTCACAGAAACTAGAGGAATAAAGGTCAAAAGTAGGCCAAATCAACCTTATAAAATATGAATTTGTGGCGCGCAATCATTTAAGCTTCCAAAAATGTCATATTAGGTATAAAGGAACCTGGATTAGCTTTTCCTTGAAAGAAATGAAACAAGATTGGACGTGGCTTAGGCTTTTCGTGCACTAACACATGTCAAGACTGGTACAGCTTTACTACTCATGACTGGTACAGCTTTTTCTTTTCCTGTACTAACTCGTGTCACTCATGCACATGTACTAATCAGTTAAGACATTCAAATTCCAAATTGAACAGATTCAATAGAAGAACTCACAGCCAAAACAAGCGAAAGAGGAAGGGCTCCACATGGATTGCCTTTTTTCCTAACTATCAGAAGGTTGTTGCTGTCTTTTTCGCATTGGATTTCTTTCACGAGACTCGGAAATAAAGAGGATGGGAACGACTACTGCTCAAACGCATCGGACTGAAAAGGAGGTCTCAACCAGAGCCGTTAGCGGGAAATCTTTCTGCCAGGATCTGGAAAGGTCCGTGCCGACGACTTCTGTCACAATCCTGATCTTAAAACAACAATATCCATTTCATAGGCGAGGGTGGGGGAGAAGCAAGCCGAACCTCTGATCGACCCGGACACGTAAAAAATTCTCGGCGTCGAGAGAAAGACGAGATTCAGTAAGTAATTCAGTGAGTGCTTTTTTATAAGAAGAGCGTCGGCTTGGAAGAATAAAATGAAATACGAACAACCGCGCCGGTTGTAATAGATCGACTTGAATGCGTCTTCTTGCTCCAGCATTCAAGTTCCATTTCAAGGAAGGACGACGTACCATGATACTTTCTGTTTTGTCGAGCCCTGCTTTGGTCTCTGGTTTGATGGTTGTACGTGCTAAAAATCCGGTACATTCCGTTTTGTTTCCCATCCTAGTCTTTTGCGACACTTCTGGTTTACTTATTTTGTTAGGTCTCGACTTCTCCGCTATGATCTTCCCAGTAGTTCATATAGGAGCTATTGCCGTTTCATTCCTATTCGTGGTTATGATGTTCAATATTCAAATAGCGGAGATTCACGAAGAAGTATTGCGCTATTTACCAGTGAGTGGTATTATTGGACTGATCTTTTGGTGGGAAATGTTCTTCATTTTAGATAATGAAACCATTCCATTACTACCAACCCAAAGAAATACGACCTCCCTGGGATATACGGTTTATGCCGGAAAGGTACGAAGTTGGACTAATTTGGAAACATTGGGCAATTTACTTTATACCTACTATTCCGTCTGGTTTTTGGTTTCTAGTTTGATTTTATTAGTAGCTATGATTGGGGCTATAGTACTGACTATGCATAGGACTACAAAGGTGAAAAGACAGGATGTATTCCGACGAAATGCCTTGGATTTTAGGAGGACTATAATGAGGAGGCCGAGAGCTAGCACGAAAACAGTGATTCTTGAACGGCCAAGAATCACAGCAAAGAACAGAACACCTCGTTCCCATTTCTCTTTTTGTACGGGGAAGTCCGTGTCATTCTTTCTTTTTCTTACTAGGTTGTTTATCGAATCAGAGTCTTTCTCTTTGTAAGCTACTGGTTCAGATCATGATAGGAAGGGCGGCCTTTGTCTTGTTCATTTAGTTCATACTCAATAGCTGCCTGCTTTTGGTACTTAGCCCTAGCTTAGGAAATTGCCCCGGCTTTCGATGCCGACTATTTAAGAAACAGAAGCGGATGGATGGTGCTCTTTCGTAACTGACGACCTGCCTCCTCCTTCCTTGCCCGCCTCAGCGGAAATCTTCCTTATCTTAGAAAGAGTAAAGAAAAAGGATGGCTCGGCATGAAAAGATAGCCACTTAGATAGGAATGATCAAGGCATAGGTCTGCTGATAAGAAATAGGTAAATCTCTAGGCAGGCTTTTGATGGATCTCCTATTCTCGGTAAAGGAGAAGAAGGCTGAACTATTCACCCTAGTCTCCATCCTGAGAATCTTCTGACTCAGAAACCTATACACACTCACTAAGGGCCCCTCCTTACTTATCTACACTTATCTTTTTCCGGTTTCTTGATAAAACTATACTACTTGAAAAACCAAATCATAGAAACTACACTATATATGAGTTTATGTCCCGCGTTTCAATGGGACTCCCTGGCAGTACGGTGCTGAATTCTCTGGCTTTTCTAGCACGCACGGCCTGTTTCGTTTCATATAGCACCAGGATGATTAAGACTTTTCATAATAGCGGGTGAAGCTAATACTTGGAATAAGTAAGAACGAGTTCAGCTAATACTTTCTTTGCTGTGCTATCTCAAGAGTTTAGCTTAGAGAGTTGGAAAGGAAATAGGGCGGTGGGCCTATTTCATAATTCTTTATTTTTGGTGGTACGGGTGACTGAGGTCCATCAAAACAGTAGGTGCATTCGTCTAAAGGGCAGACCCTTGAATTCACTCAGCCTGCTTTCGGCAACAGCATTAAACTTTACCTGTCTGTGGGGCTTCGACTATATGGTGGCTCCTCCTTTGACTCTAACCTCTGCCTACCTATAGTTTCACTCCAGTCGCTTCTTCCTTTTTACTTATTTGAAAGTGGGCGTCGAAAGGAAATTGAGTAAGTATCATATTTTTGGAATATCATTTCAGGCGTTGGATATAAAGAATAGCTCCTAAGTAAGGTTACTAAGGTGGCTAACAATGGTTGGTAGGGCGAGACCCACCGAATAAGCTCATTGTTTCCTAGGCGTGAGGCAATCTCCAGGTTCATGGACTTGCGGTCTCTCTATAAGTGGTCGCATAGAAGAGCCTTCCATAAATACAAAGTCTGTAGACTCTGCGGTTTTATAAGTACCACTCAGAATGGTATAAGTTATAATAAGGCCTTTGACCCTGATCTCCTACTTTCCTCTATTCCTTGCCTCTGACTAGCGACTCTACACTCACAAGGGAGAACAAAGATCAATCTTCTTATTAGAAAAATGATAGTTCTAGCTTAGTTGCCAAAGGAACTTCGAATGTGGTCTTTATGTTCCGTTTGTAGGAAAGTGCTATTGTATTAAGAAAGAACTGTGTATTTTGAGAAAAGTGAAATAAACTGTAGTAGGGAATCACTACTTTTACTAACAGGAACAAAATGAAAGTATATGGATTGCAAACCTTTTCTGCTTTGGGTCTTAAGTGAATGAAAGGGTGGGTTAAAAACCCATGGCCAGCCCCCCTCAAGAAATATCGCCCGTAGGTTACTGATGGGATGCTAGCTGCCGGTATACAGGAAAAACGTGGTGCAGAGCACGAACAAAAATACTGTGCTAACACATATCCCTTATATTTTTTGGTTCTACAGAAGATGTATGATAAAGAGCTGGCATTAAGTCATGCAACGCGCTCAGGCTTTGTATTATAAGAGGAAAGACTCTCGCCAGTATAGATTGAACGTATGGCGCTTGCTTACAAGACAGCTACTGAAAAAGGCTACTTCTTCAATCTGCTGAATGCCCTATTCCATATGAAAGACTGTCTATCTTTCCCAAGCGTATACTTTTGTTCTATAAGCAAATAAAGCATACTTCTTTTGCGGATCAAGCAGTCTTCTACCTGGTGGGTAGCGGAGAGAATCAAAGAAAGGAATAACGCTAGCTAGCGTCGATTAACTCACTTAACTAGATGCGATGCGCACAACCAAGAGGTAGGCGTGTTGCTCTCAGAGATTCACTGAGTCTGGGGCTGGGGTCCTCTTTCTGCTCGTGCTGCTTGCTAATCAATCTACTAGTGCAAATCCACCAGGGCTCTACTTTCTTCTAACTCTACATGAGACATGAGCAAATGTGGGTCAGCTTCCTCAACTATACTCTAACTTAGATTCCCTATTTGCGGAAATCTATTCCTTTCTTACTCAGGTGGTACTACTTGATAAGCAACTCTCATATCTTTTCTTTCTGAGGGAAGAGTTAATGAATGTAAGAAGCTTATTGCCTTCTGGCTGGAATATAGGGAAAGTAAACATAGGACCACAGATGAGTACATATAGGCATTGGCATAGGTACAGTGGAGATCATTGATTGGGGTCAAGTCTACCAGCACTCACCTAGAATCTGTCATATTAGTTTATGAAGTAAAGAAAAGAGTTAAAGTAGGTGTACTTTTGACATATTCACAAAGAGTATCAACCAATAGGCGGCTAGGAGTTTGTTGCTTGGGACGACTATCATCTATCTGTCTTAGGTTATGTATTCCTTTAGTGATTGGAATAGGACGAGGAGTCTAACTAAGGAGTATAATGGAATTGCTTGTCAACCATAGGCTTCTTCTACGGAGCTTAGGAGAACTAGAATCTGAGGAAAAGAAGAAATGTCTATCCTTGGGGATAGAGCAAGGTCCTATAGCGAGACATTCTTTCTCTTCCAGGACAAGGAAATCGTAATGGGTTAGATAAGTTCCTGCCTCAACAGTCCGGATTGAAGTCTGGTCAAGAGAAGAGGTTCGGTCAAGGGTGAAGGAGTCGAATTAGAATACCGTTGAGACAACAAAGGAAAATTCCATGTCAGAGAAAGAAAGCTCTAAGCCCAGTGGAAGCTTAAAGCAAAGATAGGATTGGCATTTCTAAGCTAGAAAAGGCTTTTTTGAATGTAGGGCGAACCCCCCTCCCCTAGTCATCGAGGAGGGGAGGTAGCTTATTGACCAACTGTATAGGGTAGGCAGGCTGAGTTCCCTTTCGCTTGATGCAATGTCAATTCTAAATAAAGCAATTGATGGAATCAAAAGAGGGAACGAAAGTAAATGAGAAATTACTTTGAACTCGGAATTCTTTATTCATTTGAAAACGAGACTCTCACTCGCCTTTTTCTTTTCTTTTCTTTTCTTTTCTTTTCTTTTCTTTTCTTTCTTTTCTTTTCTTTTCTTTTCTTTTTTCTTTTCTTTTCTTTTCTTTATAGTACTAGCAATCCTTCCGACGGATATTCTTCTATTCCCACTGCTCGCTAATCGAATGAACCAGCATGTCGTTCAGCATAAGGTCCTCCTCCTGTTGTCAATAGAGGTAGTCCAACCTTCCATGTTTGGATAACCATCCCTAGTTCTTGCTCCGACCTATCTTAGTATATTTTCTAAGGCTTGCTTCCCCGGTATCCTTCCTGCTTCTTGCCTAGCTAGCTTGCTTTCCCTCGCTCTCTTCTTCTACTTATGAAACTCAAGCTTGAATTGGATTGTGAAACTTCTCTTTCACTCCCTTTGCGTTGAAGACTTTAGTACTAGTAGCTAACCAATCGATCAGTTAAGTATCAGTTGGGTAGGAAGGAAGCGGTATAGGGATAGAAAGCTCAGACAAAACCAACTCTAACTTCTTAATTGAAAGCAGGGTCAGCAGAAGCTTACTTTGTGCCAGGTTGAATATCTTCTGTTGTAGGCTCAGGTTTAGACTTCTTACTGGACGTAGTGCTTTTAGTTAAGTTAAGTGGAGTTTAAGTAACTAAGTAAAGTTTTGAAAGAGAAGGAACAGTAACTAAGGCAAGCGCTGTGACTGATTCCTTTCTTGAAGCAGAAGCTGTCTTAGACTTAAGTCCAGCAGTAGAGCAGTTCAGTTCAGTTGAAGTTGGGTCAGAAGCTTAATACCTAGTATGGTTTTCGCTACCTAGCATTGACAGATGGAAGTCTAGTCGAAGAAACTAAGGATGCTTTTCTGGTCACCTGTCTACTTATCATCTCAATATGAGACCTGCCTACATCAATATAAGAAATTAGCAATGCTTAGCTCAATTCAGTTCTATATCGAATTTGCTGCGCCCTCTTTTTGACAGATTTAAGTCTAAGTATGGTATTTTTCTCGGACACAGTAAGGCAGTAACTTATTCTGCTGATGCACTAACTTCTGTTCAAGTTGAAGTAGAAAAGTAAAGTCGTTTTAGAGAAGGCTAAGCAAAATCTAAATCTGACTTATTAATTTAGAGAGTCTAGAGGTTAAGCAGTTGTTCAGGACAGTTCTAGGGCCAAACACGATAAGCAAAGGTTCTTACTTCTTACTTAAGCTTTTAAGGACTGATGAATTTACCGCCGAGGTATCTAAATATTCCAGATGAGCAATGCCATGTCAACTTTTATAGGCAAAGAATGCTAGGTAAGCTTACTGATGAAGTTATAAAATAAGACTTCTGAATGTAGCGATGGTCAGCTGCTTTCTTATTAGAAATTCTAAATGCTTAACTCCAGGTTCAATCAGATCTGTTCTGAACTCGAGGAGATTTTTCTAAATATTAACATTTCTGTTCGCTTAACACATGTCCAAGAAAAGCTACAATCCCAGATACTTACTTACTAGCTTTGGTCTTTTAGTTAAGTCCTGTTGAAGAAACTAGCCAAGTTTTCAGTAAAGTTGCAGTAGTTACTAGTTTGAGTTCAGTCAAGTGTATAGAAGTAATTTCCTGTTTTGCTCGTAACGTTAGTAGTTACTCGCTGGATCGAAGAGATCAAGTGTTTCGGATGATACTCTAGCACGAGTTGTAATTGGCATACTCGTATGAGGTTTTCCTTTTCTTTTTTCTTTCCTCGCTGCCCGGCTTGTGAAACTTCTGTTGAACTGAACTCCGCTTTTCTTGTAAATCTGACGACTGCTGCTGATCCAATCTCCGATACCTAGGGCAAAGGCGAATCTGACTGATTTATTTCTAGAAGGAAGAGCTTATTAACTAACTCAAGCATGTGAAATCCTAAGTGTGTGCACATTTTCCTTTGGCCAAATTCTAGTTTTCAATCAATAGCTAGGTTCAGATCATTTATTTAGTTAGTGCGCCAAGGTAAGTTCGTGTGTTAAGTAGGCGGGCTCATGACTTTCGAAGTAGAAATCACCCGCAATGGCTCTTATATGTTCTTTCTAAAAGGCCGCAGGATTGACCCTCTTCTGAGACTATGGGAGAAGACTGCTGGGTAGAAGAAGCTTATCATACCATGAACGAATCAACAACCATCTGTTAGTCACACACAGTGTTAGCTTTTAGTTTGAATCATAGATAAGCCTTCCTTAAGTGTAATTTGGCTTGGTTTAGAATGTTGCAATGGAATACCAATCTACCGACAAATCAAGTAGAACCGCGTAGCTCACACAGCGGGTCTTAGAAATGAAAGAATTCATTGTAAAGAGAAGAAATGGGTAGAGCAAAAAAAGAACATAGAAAAAGAATAGGCCTGATTTGATTCGTCTGCTCGTGGGATTGCCGATACTGCTACCCGGCTACACTGAAAGAGGGAAGCGAATAGCCTGAAGATTCTTTCCTTTGTTGTCTCACTATCAGAGCTTGCGAGAGAGACCCAAAATACTCTCTTCGGCGACTTAGACTTACTCATTTTGGCGATGTCTGGCACCCGCGCAGGAAGGGTTGAATTGTCTGTCTCTGTGAGATAATGGATCTAACGTTAGGGCTTAGTTACTCCATCTCTCTAGCCGGAACTACTTGAACCCGAGTAATTAGCTTCCTTAAGCCATGTCCATGTCCATATTTATGGAGCTAAATCGGATGGTAACTAGATTCATTCCGTAGCATGGGATTCTGTAAGAGCATCTCTAAATAATAGCTACGCATCAGTTTGAGTTCGAGATTGAAAAGTCCTCTCAAGTTGACTATTTTTGGATAAATGGGTCCTGTCAAACTGTTGTGACTGGCATCAAAATACGAAAGGCTTGTTAGATTACCAATACTATGTTAGCATTATCAAGACTGCAATCTATCACAATTTTGAGATGCTCTATAATTATAGATACCAAGAAAACATGATTATCTGTAAATTGAGGACTTGGTCCAGAAGTGAGAAAATAGGTGTGAAATTCCAGGCTAGGGTTAGCAAGGAATTGTTTGGGCTGATTGAGGATATAGAGCTGATGGAGCTACCTTTGCAAGGGCGCAAATTCACTTGGAACAATGCTGTGTCAGCTGCTAAGTTAGACAGATTCCTTTTTACAATAGACTGGGATTAAATGTTGTATACCCATGCTGTGGCGACAGCCCCTTCCTAGATATGGTTCAGACCATGTTCCTTTGTTGCTGGAGTGTGAGACTGAACTGTTCAAAGGGTTTTTCAAGTTTGAAAGATCATGGTTTCAACAAGAAGACTTTATTCAGAGGATGGAGGTTGTTAAAAGGAGAATTGGGGAAGCCTTTTGAGTACATTTACAACAGATGAGAAAGTGTTTTAGGGGTGGAGTGCAAATGTGAATAGAGAGATTAGGAGAACAAAGGCAGAATTGTTGACCAGTCTGGATAAGTTGGAGCTTTAGCAGTAAGGAAGGAATATGCCTCGGAGAGCAAGGGTGGTACACCAGGAACTCGGATTGCGATGCTCCGGAGAAAGTCATATCGGTTTAGTTTCGATCATATATGATATTTCAAAGAAAGAAGGATCTGCCAATGGTACATTGGTGCATTGGGGATTTCCAGGAAGCAGGTCGAATCGGAGCGGAGCTGAGGAACGGGATACTTTCCTTTAACAAAAGAACCCATTTCTATCGTCTCTTCTTTCTCTCTCTTCACCCTAGACCATGCTATACAGGCTAGCCCTTCATACACATTAGCTAGTATCTCCTTCATTTTCTATTATTTAATTGCTTTTAATGGCATACCTCTCTACTCAAATAGATACTAACTAGAGTCTATTTCCTATTCGCTTACCACCGGTATCTACCTTTCTAGTAGCAATAAATAAAGCAAATAATGATTATTAT
This sequence comes from Coix lacryma-jobi var. lacryma-jobi, assembly GCA_009763385.1. Taxonomy (NCBI): domain Eukaryota; kingdom Viridiplantae; phylum Streptophyta; class Magnoliopsida; order Poales; family Poaceae; genus Coix; species Coix lacryma-jobi. The sequence continues at coordinate 33,389,671 of CM019824.1, read as the reverse complement.
TCAATAAGCATTCCTCTTGTCAAAACTTGTTTAGCGGTGTCGATCAGGGTTATCCCATGGATACTATTTGTATTTTTACTGTTGAGTACAGGGAATTCCATCCTAGAAACATAGCATCTAACAATATAGTTTACTCTTCCATTCTGATATGAAGGAAGGTGCGGGTTAAGCAGATAGGTAGGTTCAAAGAATGGGTGAACCCGACCACTGTTGGGCAAATGAGTACGAGCTGTCTAGCTGTGGACAAGAAAGGGGGTACTTCGAAGAGCATGAATACAGCTGGCTGTGCTCTTGTAGTCATACCCTCGGTAAGAAGATCCTACCCAAGGATAGCCAGTGAACACTCCCACCATAAGCGAGCTAAGATAGTGGAATTCAGTCTATGAACGCAAGCCTAAAAGTAGAAGCAGTGAATCCTGTCTAATAACCACGGATGTAGAAAGATCTGGTGGAAGGCCACTGGATGGAAGGTTATGCGTAATATCAAAGTAAAGTAAAAGTTTACCAAGAGGTAAGCCTGAATGCTTTAGGTTCGCTACGATAGTTGTTACTCACTGGGTGGGTCAACTAGTCATGGTATAGTTTTTACATGGTAGCTGGTTGGTTCGACAGACCAGAGAAAGAGATTCTGGGTCATCCCCATGAGCTGATACAGCTCTTGTTTGGATCGCCTTCTGGGCAGCTAACTAAGGATTATCGGGATTCATTCCAATTGTGGGTTGAGAAGGATGGCAAGCTTCCAAATTGGAGATACCCTGCTCTAGGAATGAAAGGGTTCATCACACCGGAACGAGGTAAAGGGCAACCCCTTGACCGAGTGAAGGCGAGCCTGGATCCAGAGATTGATGGATGATGGAATGGATCCCTGTCGCGTGGTACCCATTCTAACCATGAAGGGTAAAGGAGCCAAGCAAGCTATCAGGCTGTGAGCAGGAATCAATCCTGAAAAGAGAGAAGGGCTAGTGCTCTCTGCAAATACTGGATATGATTAGCCGAAGATAGGCTTTATCTGACCAATCCATGCTCTGAAGCCATCTTTCTAAACTCAGTTGTCTAGGCAAGCTTTCCTTGAGTGGGATCTCATTGGTAGCCTAGCCTGGGATAAGCAAGGAGCGCGCATCACAATCCATATGAGGGTGGAGTCGTTGGTTCGAACCCAACTTGTATATTCGATATATATAGGAAAGAGGAATCTCTAGAAAAAGAAGTCTCTTAGTAGAGAAGATAGAGATTTTCTCTATTGATGTGAGCCTATATAGTTGAAGAGATTGAAGGCTACCCCTCATATATAGACGAGTGGAATTCACAAAGTCACTTCGCTTCACTTTACTTCAAAGTCTATTGATCGAAGTAATGCGGTTCACATCCTCATCTTCGGGTTGGTTGCATATTTTTTTCCTGTGTCCACCAGGAGTTCTCGCTACCCTTGGTGTGTGTCTTGGTGGAGTTATGGTGGCAAAGAATGCATTCATATAGTTGATGTCTTTTTGGGGAGAGGTGAGATCCCTGTTTTTTTGTAGGCTTGGTCTGAGTGAGTCTGAGTTTGAAGAGTAAGCACTCTCACTTTCAAATAAGAAATAAGCCAAGCACAGTTGGAAATTATCAATCTCTTTCTGCACTTTCACACAACATACAATTTTGAAAAACGCTGAAGAAACAATGCACTCCACTTATGCTGATTCAAACATGCTAACAAGAAAGCAACACGATGCACTGTGCGCTAAGAATAATTACGAACTAACTTGAAGTTAAAGAGATGGATGGCACCTCTTTTCTAGAAGAGTGCTCGAGTGCCTCATCAACCAAGCTTGTACCGGTATTCAGTGAAAGGTACCAGTTTCAGGCTTTTCCAGAGCACCAGTTCATTTTTTTCATAAACTCGTAAGTAAATAGAATAGAGAAGTTCTTTACTCCTTGCAGTCAATAATAATCGTGTCGATTGTGTGTCGCTACGCGCCTGTGGAGATAGCTGTTTACGAGAGGAAGAAAACATTCAGTCCATCTTATTAGAAACGTAGATAGAGTAAATCGTTCCCTCCTGACATATCTTATCTGATTGCGCATACGATGCTTGACTCTATTATAACCAGAAGAAGCTTTTTGAGCTTTTAGAATTCAGATAAGATTGAACATAGCTATGCACATTACTTGATTGACCCATGAATAGAAGCACGTATTAGCAAGCATGAACCCACATAGGCAATGCGCGAAACAGAAGATTCTAGCTATATCCGACTACATGGCCGACCTCAAAGCATCGAGCAAATAATATTATTGATAGTCAATTATATACTTATTTAAAGAATATAGGCGAATACTGAACTTCTCTCCCAAATCAAAATATGTCTTCTGACAATATTCTTTCTTTGGGCTTTGAAGTGTTCTGCATAAGCAAGGAATTTCACTACAATCCATGATATTGTTCATATGCACAATATCGCTTTCAAACTACTACTCGAATTTCTTCTTTCTACGTTACGTGGTTTACTGCCTAGCGTTCTTCTTCTTGCCTAGCAGGGTACACTATTGACTATACAAGAGACGGAAACGGTACTCTTTTAGTTCAAAACTCAAGAAGTGATTGCTCGTCACGACTTTTCTTGCATAATATTCTGTAGCTTTCAACACTTCTGTTTCGCATTCAACAAGCAAGGGCGCGGTAGTTGATACTTTCTATCTCGCATATGCATATGAAAAAAAGATTTCAACTACTTGTCTTTCCCGGTACTATGAGTTGTACTTTTGTTCTTCTCCCTAGCTAGCTTGTGAGCATATGAAAAACAGTGTAGTAAAGTTGGATTTTGTCTTCTTTCTCCCAGCAAGCTTATTCTCTTCTTTCTGCTTGCTTATTCTATCCGCTGCCTACAGATAGATCTCAGCGCGGGATCAATTCCAGTCTTGGCAGTGCTTTTTACCCTTCTTTCTGACCGAGTGAGTAACTACGGCATGTTACGAACAAAGGAAGCTTTGCAACTCTATTTGAGAAAAAGCAAGCACCAGTTCATTTTATGCTGTTTAACGAGAAGGAAACTGAGCCTTTCTTTGGACTTCGGAGTATCAATAGGTCACTCTAGATAGAAAGATGCGTCTTCTTATCTTCTTCTTATATAAGAGTGAAAAAGCTAGTATCTTCTTCCAGCCTACCTATTAGAGAGTCTTTTAGCCCTTTCTCTTTACCACTGGCTTTGGTTAGTTATAGTCAATCCATACCGCCTTCCTAAGGTTAGATCAGATGGCTTGCTTTCATTTCTGAATAAAGAGGAGGCGAGGGGAAAGAAAAAAGATCAAGAACGTCACCGACTCGATCCTTTGTTTAATCTTGCGCTCTGCAGTAGTGCTAGTAGCTGCTATCTCTTTTCTGAATCAAAAGGTTTGGTACTCCTGTTAATGTGCGTCTTGTGCCTGTTTGTTCTTTGGGTTGGGATAGCTAGCTATATATTTAATAGCACTTGTTGCTTTGTTTTTGGTTACTTGCTATATAACTCGACCTCCTTAATTCCTTTCCCTACAATCCAATTTCCCCCATCGATCATCAGTCAGATGAACTTATGATCGAACTGAAGTTGTTCTTCCCCAGCCCATCTGCTTTTAGTTCGGTATCAAATGCTAGACCTTTTCTAGCTAGGGCAAGGCAGCAACCACATGCATGTACTGAACTCATGATGCATTATATTCCATCTCGGCCAGTACTCATCCTTTATTTGCTCACAGTCAGAATCACTACTGCACTTCCTTTTCGTCCGCAATCTTCTTTGTTTTAAATGGTTTAGTTTCTCCATTTCTAGATTAGAATCATTATTATTATTGGATTAGGTTGCAACTAACTGTACTAATTTCATGGCTTCCTTCGATCTGTGATCTATTCTTTTGGCTACCGCATCTAGCTTGAGTTTACTTGCTGCATACTGCTGCTTAATTTCTTCCATAACCATATCTGTGATGTGTTCCTACCGTGTTCCGGGTGTCCAATTTAACAAGTAGTTGGAGATACATGCATACGATGGTTTCGATGTACTGATCTATTTCTGTTTGTGTGTTTCAGTTGAGTGTGCAATTAAGCAGCAGGACGATCCAGGGTCATAAACTTCATATTCAATTTGATGAATTGAACATGGACGTAAACTAACATAACGGTTCGAAGGCTACCTTACCATACCACAATACATTTCTTATAAAAGCACCTAGCCACCTTATTATTTCCTTTAGGAAACTTAAGAGTCCGACAAGGAAAAAGCAATAGTCCCTCCACATGATATTTATCATATATAGATAAAAATCCATTGCTGCGAACGGCTGCTCGTAATCGGCATGATAGCGAAGCGAGCTCCTTTACGAGTACTACGAAGCGAGGCCTACATTCCTTTTACGCGCTCATCTTCTTCGACCCAGAGAAGAGCTCGGCCTGCTTAGCCATCAGTTAGTGCCGATGCATGACTTCCATTCGAAGACAGGCTTTCTATTTCGCATTCTCTGGCGGCAAGCCAACTGGAAGCAAATGGGATGAGAATTGCTGATATCCTTGGTACTGTCAAGTGCGGATTTCATGAGTTACTGTGATTGCATAGCAGATTTCACATTTCCAGTCAGTACGCTTTCAGGTGAAGCCTTGGGGCAGAGATCATTTCCTCCACCCACTCCAAATTCAAGTGCTGCAATGACGAACAGTGGGATCAACTATACCTCTTCAACTATACCTCTGGTTCTTCTGGCATATTTGATGAGACCCGTTCTTTTATGTATGCTAATTCCTTGATTGCGTAGCAGTTATGGATATTTCCCCAATCTTTCTTGCTTATGAAACATCTTTGTAGATTGGAAGAGTTCCACTAGGACAGCAAATCAGCTACTTCGAAAAGACCAGAGCTCAGATACTGGAGAACATGGAGGAGGAAGCAGCAAGTGATTTCTTCAAGACGGCGCTCTTCATTGTAGCTGCAGGATCCAAATTTTGGAGTATCTTTCACCTTCAGTACCGTTCTTTGGACGAGAGAAGCCTTATCCTTCATACTTTCTGGACGTTCCAATCTGACATTTTATCAGAAGGTTCTGCCAAGCCAATTTATCCTACTGTAGTTTTGTGTCGCTTGCTCTTGTTTGCTGCTGACCTCTATTTTCTTTCCCTCGATTAAGAGGCTAAATGAACTGGGTGCTCGAAAGTTTGTTGTCCCATGCCTTTCTGATGGCTCCTACTGCTTCTTCCAATTCTTCAACTGGGATTGGCCTGTTGACTTTGCCCTTCCTTTAGACAAAGAGCCCCCAGTTTCGCCAAAAGACCTCTGCGTGTTGTCCTCCACACAAGCCTGTCGTTGGGCTACTTGCGTCTTCGGCAGATACAAAGGAGAAGTGACGTGAAATAGCCCTCCAACTCGTAGCTCTTCTTGCTTAACGTGAAAACTCTCCTTTCCGATGAAAACGAGAAAGAAAGATGTAAACTACTAAATGTGCTGCTTTGTGAATTTGATACTAGGTAGTTCTCCACCCTCGGCAGGCAAGTAGCCTTTGCGACTTACATCTCTGCTACTGGAGGGTATGAACCCCCGGATCTAGGCGAGGTGATGGCGGGGAACTCCAACTGGTTTTGGTTTCCTCCTCACTGATTGATGGAGCCCAAGACTGCTTGACGACTTTCGGTGTGGGGTCAGCTTGAGCCGAGGTCGTCTCGTAACAGGAACAGGAAGAATAGCAAACAAGCACACAAGCAGGAATAGGAATATTGGCTGTCACTATCCTCTGGTTAGCAATCAACTACGAAGCTGGCAACTCACAAGCCAGCAAGTAAACCTCTGTCAGATCTTCGGCCCTGTTTATGAACGAAACTGACTCTACTTCCTCATTCAGGCTGATATGAACTGCAAAAGAAGGCCCTCATCTTTAGCGTGGATATCGTAGGTATAAATGAAAGAAACAGGAATCAGGAAGTTGTTTCTTTCTCTCGATACGCAGAGGTGAGTCGAACTGCTGCTTACCAATTCCTTCATATCAAATTCTATCTCCTGAGCTTTGCTAGCAATGGAAGTGTGTGCTGTTCCAATAGATAGGAAAAGCGATTATATTACGAGAATTCTCAAGTCGATTCAATAGATAGTCAGTGTGTTCCATTCCAATAGAAGGAAAGGCATTATTCTGATAGAACTGGTTATTCGGTAAGGATAAAGTAGTTGGGTAAGCTCAACAGAGAAGTTGTGAAATCTCTGGCTTTTTACTAGTCACGTACCCGCAGCGTAATTACCTGTACTCGCAGGTTAGAGAAAGAAGGTGGGGGCCTCGATTCTGCCAGATAGCTAGATTGCTTTTTGCACAAAGAGAGTTCTCCTACCATACATATGAAAGAAGAGCGAACTTCTTCTAGAGTCAATGGAACCTGCATAAGTAAATACTGTAACGTATACGTATGAAAGTGGTACCTTTGTCTTTTCTTGTACGCGGCTAAACTAAGCACTCTGAGTGGAATAAGTGCTTGTTTCGTTGTCTTAGACGAATATCTTCTCTTCTTTCTCCTTTTATCGTATAGTGAGTAGAAGAAGACTCAGTAATGGGTGGTGTGGGTATTTCCTTTTTTCAAAAGATAAATGCAAGCAGTAAGGGATAAAGAATCCTCAGAAAAGATAGTGTAGTTTGGTTCTTTATCGCATCCCTGGAGTTCAAAAAGGCATTGTGTAGTCAAGAGTAGTTTCCCTTCGCTCCCGGCAAGAAGATGGATGAAGGCAGGAGCGCATGTCAATAAAGAATAAAGCGCTTAGGCTAGGGTTTTTCTTCAACGACTTCTGCAAGAAAAGACTCCAACTTCTTTCTTGCATATTATGTTATAGCTCTTGTACGATACAGGAATTGCTATAAATAAAGCTTGGCGGCATTCTTTGCTTACTCTCTTCTTCCTTGTTGGTAGCTCTTCACTGTCAAGTTTGATTCATAGACCTATCAACGTGGCTATATACTTTAGTTGCTTTAAGGCCGGGAAGCGTTGGCGGCGGAAGCTTCTGTATGGACCGTAACTACATGGCAAGGGACAAGCGTAACTACTTGAGTGCCTTATTCCACTCAGCTCCTGACTCAACTTCTTATTCAAAAAGAATTGCTTATTGTTTCCTTCTTTTTCTCGAGAATAGTGAACTTCAGTTATTGCTTGTCATCTCACGCAAAGCACCCTCCATACCGAATAGGGAAAAGGCTTGACTCTATGTACTACTCTTATCCGGAATCAGAAGAAAGAAGCCTTGAAGCGCCGGGATTGAAGGTCAAAGACTATGCTACTTGATGCAAAACTTTTTGAGTAACTACTTGCTTTTTAGCATAAAATTGTGAGCATATTATAGAACTGAATTACTTACTTGATAGACGTCAAACTCTATCTTCTTCTTTTCTTGCATTCTTACTAAGAAATGGAATTTCATATCTCACTCTTTCCTTTTCCTTGAATTGCTTTTGACATGCTTTCCCTATTCAGAGTCAGAGGTGGCATGCCTTTCTTTTATTTCAATAGCTTTTGTAAAGTGTTGAATTTCTTGTATAGGATGTTCTTCCTTCTTGCATTTTATCGAGATAGAAAGAGCGGAGGCTCAATTCAATTCTTTCATTCAATTGTTCATATCATATATTGGCTGTTCCGGTACCTTCTATGTTGAACCTTCTCTTAGTGCTAACGGGTGTGGGTCAAGAATGGACCAAATCACACACATGATATAGCTGTTCAAGCAATAGACTTAACTTTTTTATCTTGTTCCGCGCTATTATATATATTCTCTTTGGTTACGCCATAGAAGTTCTGGGTAGAGCCCTTTCTTATTCCTTATTTGGAATTTTAAAATAGCGGAAAATAGAGCCAATCAACTTGAAATCAAAGATCTAAACCGAATTACTCACACTTACACACTGCACAGGTAAGCTAGGTCCATAGTGATTTCTTTGATTTTGCGTCTTACTAGTCTTTATTTCAAAGAAGCCTTTGTGCACCTAATCGAAAAGACATGTACCAGTACGGTACTATAAAGAAAGAGCTGGTAAGGAAACCCGGATCGATAATAGATGGCTTTATTTCTAAAAAGTTCTAACTTCAGGTGATTCCCAGCTCTTTGTAGAATAGTATAGACTACTGGATTGCGGAGCTTTAGCCACACTCCTTGCTTTCCTATATTAGAGTAGAGTAGGCACTACCGAACAGCCTCTAGTACTGCTATCTACGAGAAGGGAGTACCGAACATCCTCTAGTACTGCTATCTACGAGACGAGAAAAGGAAACGATCAATCACACAACACCTACCCACAATCACACAACACCTATCCATTGGTTTAGTTAACTAATCAGGTTCTAATCTTGAATCCAACAGAACAGAGATTTTATTTATGCGTAGATTAGGATTCTACAGTACCGTTGTTTCCGTAGAGGACCCCGAAGTGCACCATTCCTTCGATCAATAGAATAGGTTATTTTCTGGTTGCCGTATAGGGAAGGGAGCCTTTGTTGGTAGGAGCCGTTAGCCGTAGAGGATTGAGCTGTGCCGTTCCTTTCATATCCTGCCTTCCCAAAGCTATTTCATTCCAAACATGCGCTCGTCATATCGATAGCTCGCAACGGAAGAGGAGGTACTTTCTATTCCAACTGGTTAATCCGATCTGTTTTATGGGGCGTACCCATCCTGTGGGGATGACATTTTAAAAGATACCGCTATCGCAAGTGCTACTTATCGCTCGTAGTCTTCGGCGGAAGGGGCGGCCCCACCTTCTCTTCTAATTGAAATCCGTTGTGCATCCTCCTTCTGTTTATCGCTTTGTGGGCGACCCTCGTGCTTCTTCTTCGCAAGGTGATCCTCCCTTGCCCACTCCCGATCAGTAAGCGGTACTCCCAAAAGGAAATCGGGAACGGTTCTCTCCTCGGAACGGAACCAGTATCTTTAGCAAAGCTTTGGGTTTTTACCAGGACGCTAACGGGATATTAGTTTACGCGGGGACGGCTACGGCTTTTGGGGCTAGGTCAAAGGCAAAGTATATTCCATTCAATGGGACGGGAAATCTACCGGATTCCTCCAATCCTACGATCATGGTACCAATACGAAACATACGCAACGATCAAAGTTACGATGGACGAATCTATCCCTACGAGCATACGCCAATACATAGTAAATCAATTCAAAAGTTGTGGATTGAACATCTGGAAAAGAGATGCTATTTGTGTAGACAGAAGGGAAGAAAATGTAACCTTGCTCACGAAAGCCTTGCAACAACTATGCGGCTATAAGGGCACACATAAGCTTTCTCACCTCTGTGTGTGAATTGGGAATTTCACTTGTCAGGACTCAAGCTACTGCGCGGGGAGGGCTTTGAAAAGGGCGGAAATCGCTATGTACTTACTTCTTCTTGCCGAATGGACAGTAGGAAACCACAGCTATCTTATGTAGTACTTCCTGCCGAAAGGACGGAATCACCTATTGTAACTACTGATTTACGAATTGACGAATGTATGAAAACAACAAAATTACCTGGTTATTCAACCAAAATGGCTTTTATACTTAGGACTAATTAGGCGAGTAAGTTCATAGCCTAGTGGGAAACGCTAAACTAAGGAGTATTCGTCAGTTTTCAGTTAGAAAGTTCAAAGACTTACCCTCCCAAGTCAAGGATTCGGATTAGCGGATTAGAATCAAAAACGCATATATAACCTAAAAGGAATATCTCGCGGTAGCTAGGGAATGTGCTTCTGATTCTGCCTAGCTTTTGGTTCTCTTTTAGTTTAGGATCGTCACGTTATACGTTACTCTTTCGTGCCGTAGTTACTCACTGGGGATGAAAGCCAAGCCAAGAACTAAACGATCAAGAAAGAGGCAAATGAGAAAGAAGAAGGAGCAGGGTCTCGTGTCCACTAAGAAAGCAGACAGTCCAGTCTAGCATCTCTATATCTAATTGAGTGGAATAAAAACACATTATCGAAAGAGTTCTTTCGATAAATTATGATTCAGACGAAAGTGGTCAGTTCTGTTCTATTTGAATCTGAGCCGCGGAATCAGCATCTACCCAATCCTCAGTCGTACAATGAAGGCTTTAAACCAAATAAGTTAGAGCATCCAAGGCAGCAGTGAAACAAGAAATTACCGAGCGAGCACCAGTGGAAGAGGCTTGGGAATATGTTGAAAGATGGAAATGAAGAGAAGAGGTAAGAGGAAATTCTAAAGGCTTGCCTACAATCCCTTTCCTTGCTTTCCCTCGCTCAGCCCTTAACTTAATAGGTATCATGAACGGAGAATAGCTGGTCAAGGGATTGACCTTTCCCTTAGCTGTTGTACGAGAAACCCTCCCTTCCCCGAAGAGAGGATTCCTCTACAGGAAACCAGTGCTTTTCAGGTAGGCAAGCAAGCCATTGGATCGTAGGCTGTGCTTTATCAAGGCAAGCTTTCTTTGAGACGGAAGATAAGGCATGCTTTCCTCTCAAGGGATAACCTACTGTTTCTTCACTGTTCCCTTCCCTCAGATAGAAAGCAGGTTAGGAAGATAACTCGTTGGAGGAAGAGAGCTAGCTGGGGAGAAGAAAGGATTGATACATGACTTGAAGAGTATGGAGCTATGCTTAATGGCCAGGGAGATATTAGCTTAATGGAAAGCTCATTCCCTTCGAGGGTGGCCTTCACTCGGGCTAGACCTCGTTCCGGTCTTACCCTCCCTCGAGTCCGATCTCGGGAGGGCGCTTTGGCAGGTCCTGTTTCCCTGTCTCTTTCCTGACCTGAGGGAAACTGTCCATAGTCCTTAGTTAAATCTCATAGCATAGGTCAACTCAGGAAAGGCTATCTCAACTCCGATAACGTTCCCTCCCCGACCTTATCTGTCTTCTCTAAAGATTATTATGTCTTCTCTAAAGATGATGAGGAATAAGATATATCCGTCCCGGAAACAATATCTGTCTCGTCCATGCAGATGAAACAATGACAGTTTACCTTAGTGATTTTCCTAAACCATACATAGCTCAGAATGCAGGAAATAGAGATCTGAATGCATATGAAACGAAACAATGACAGTTTCCCTTATTCAACAATCCAATGACAGTTTCCCTTACCTCTGGAATTGATTGCTAAAAGATAGAGCCTCCGCAGTTCAAGATTGGCGTACTGAGAATGGGTTCTAGCAGATAGATCAAGCACCGAGATTGAGTCCTCCTTGATTTACCTTAACACGCTTCTCTTTCTTATTCTATAATAAAAAACATTCTTGGATATCTTCCCTACTCACCTTTAGATTCGATTCTTCGGTATCTTTTGCCCTCCCCTATCCCTATGTAGCAATACAAGAACAATCCTTCCTACGCCTATTTACCCATACCACAACAATCCTTTTGATTCATCCTCTGGTATCTAACGTCCTCCCCTATGCCTATTTAGCAATACAACTCGAATCCTATTGACTTTAGCATCAGTGAGCACTCCCCTCTTTTTCTTTACCAGGAAGTGTGTTCTACCGGGGGAAATGTATCGAACTTAGACCCAACCTAATTAAGAATGAGCTACCAAATTGAATATATAGAACACTATCGTTAGAACCAACCCAATTCAGAATGAGCGTATAAATTTCTATATCGAACACACAATGACTTACTTTATCCAGAATGAGCGTACTAATTCTATCCTGATATAGACCATTGAATATATTCCAGTTCGAGAAGTAAAATAGTTGGTATATAATGTAATGCATTTGATCTTCCTATCGGTCTTGTTTTTGATTTAGCCAGTTCCACGTAACTCATCTATCTTTGGAATGGTAAATCAGTTCCTACTTTTTTGGAGAATAGAAGCCTATTTCTAATCGTGAATCAGTTGCTATTATAACCCAAGCCATAGTTAGTGCAAACTGAACTTTATCCGCAAATTCATCACTTAGCTTCTCATTAACTATATTTCCACTTTCTATATCAAATAGATTAATATTATTCAGATTAAGACAATCTTTCATTGAGGATTTTTCTACAATATCATTTAAAGTTTTCACTATGGTTTTATGGTGCATGGCACATTGCGTGAATTGTTCGTTCTTTCTCCAAATATCATGTTCTCCTATGTTGTCTAAGTCTGTCCAATCTTTTTGCACAATAGATTTAAATGACTCATGATTCTCAAAATCATAAAACTCAAAAAGATCTTTATAGCTATATCTATCAAAACTAGACATAGAACTTCTATTGCATTGATTTTCCCTTTTGTCAATAGGTATGATTTGATAGTATGTATGGCACTTAAACCCTTCAATAAATTTGAACAGAATTCGTATATTTAGAGCATAAGGTGTTGCTACAACCATATCGAAATAGGTTCGTGGTGCATTCTCGACTAACGGCACTGTTTCTTCTAGCCAACATTTTCGTCTTAATTCATACTCCTCCAGGGTTAAGTCGATCATATAGAGTAGCATATCGACTTTCGGATGTCTTATTGCTGGATCTTTATCTTCTATTAAAGCTTTATTTAAGCTCTTCACTATAATACCTCCATAAAAATTAGTATCTTGGAATAAGCTATGGGTACGATTCGTCATAATGGTTTGACCGCAGCATGTTTTCTGATATGGTAACTCGTCATGTGAATGCCATTCGTTAATATTATTAATTCTGTATATATCAATATAGTAACTGAACATAGTATTATTTTTCAATGCCATGATTTTAACCAATTCTGGTATATCCCTATATTCATGATGGAATACTCTATCGCACATTTTCTTTGCTAGAAATGCTATTGGAGTTTTATTTTGCATTTCCATTTTATATTTTCTTTTTCGTTTTCTGGTTGTTGTTCTTGTTTCTTTAGTCCCCTTAGTAGTCCCTATACCGGTCATGTTTCTTGGATTATTTACAAGCGCAAGCTCTTATTTTTGCAACGTTAGCCGCAGCCTATATAGGTGAATCCATGGAACATTGAATTAACTAGTTTTCGAAATAGTATTTTTTTTTTAGCTTAGCCCAATTCATGCATGATTCCGGATAATCCTCTTAGTTGGAAAACTAAATAGTTCGAAAGGCGTATGAATATACAACCTAGAGTTGTAGGAGAGAGAATAGACTATATTATGGAAGAGGTAAAGTATATATGCATTCAGGGGGGCGGAGTCAGGTTAGATCTATATCCTTAATGCCTATAAGACAGTCATCTTTTGTGTGGCTTTCTAAGGAATGATTTTAGAATCGGATTCAATAGAAAATGAGAAAATACGCAAACAAAATAGAAGAAACAAATGTATATGGGATTTTTTTTATTCCTAAGTTAGATTCATTATCTAATCCGATATATAGAATTCCCTTCTATATGGAACTGGATTCCATATCTAGTTCTATGCAGCATATTGTTATCAATTGTATATCTTGATTTGATTCCTATTGGATTTGGATTAGTTCGATTTCAATAGGGGTTCTTCCTGTATTTCGTCTTTTATTATGTTAGATGAAGGGGAAAAAATGGGAACTCAAAGATATCGAAGAGTAAAAAAAGGATGGAATAAAAGAGTGATTGGTTGAAAAGAAAGAGAAATAGAATAATGAGAATCATATGGATTTAAACAAACCTCTAATGATTAGAAACTAAAAACGAGATCTCGAAGTAATTCGAACGATTTCGATTATCATTTATTTGTACTTATTAGTTACTTCTACCCGATAGAGCTTAGAAGTTGGAAGTAATAATTTCTTGGTTGATTGTATCCTTAACCATTTCTTTTTTTTTGACACGAGGAACTCACCATGAATCCACTAATTGCTGCTGCTTCCGTTATTGCTGCTGGATTGGCCGTAGGGCTTGCTTCTATTGGGCCTGGAGTTGGTCAAGGTACTGCTGCAGGACAAGCTGTAGAAGGTATTGCGAGACAGCCAGAAGCAGAAGGGAAAATACGAGGTACTTTATTGCTTAGTCTAGCTTTGATTTCAACATCTGCGTTTAAAGACCATGCTTTCGCCTGGACTTCTCTGTTCGTACCTTCATTCGTCCCTCCGAATTGGTGTATTCATATTTGGATCTTCTAGTAGGAAGGTAGGGCTGGTCTGAGCTTAGTGATGCCTTTTTTTTGCTTTTGCATAGTTATATAGAATGCAGCTAGCTAATCTCTCATGTCTCCCTTGGTAGGCAAGTAGTGGTGTACATATGCAAGGAAACCAAATCGTTGCATGTCGGTGTGGGTACATACATGGCCAATGCAAGGTCACCTTTCTGAATCCTGCATGAGCGTGTACCACTAGAATTGTCAGTGTGTGCGGTGTATGGCAGGTTCGCCAAGTGTCAATAGAAATAGGAAAACCGTCAAGGATTGCAGTTGGAAATCTAGTTCTTTTTCCTTGCCAATAAAATCAACAAATTGTGAGTTGCCTTTGCCAAGGACAAAGAAAAGAAGAAAACACCAGCCGGAGCGGATATGCGAACAGAGAAGGTCGCATGCAGACGAGTGAGAAGTAGGGCCTCCAGTTTAAGTAGCAGATATGGGTTCCTAATGCAGCATGATGGGAAGCTGCTCGGAGAAGTCCAGAATCGGTGACAATTCTCTGAGCTCGTATGCTGCCTGGAAGCAGTCCGCAGCCTCGAGCAGTGATCCTTCAGATTTCAGGACAAGTCCAAGATCCAGCCGGGCTCGATGGCTTGTAGGCTCTAAACGGAGGGCGTTGCGCAAGAAAGTTCTTGCGATTGATAACGAGTTCCGCTCCCTCCTAGATTTCGTAGAATTCCTGCCATAGAAACCATGCTTGGGACGTAATCTGGATTGATCGAAAGGGCGAATGAAAACGCCATCAGGGCTTCTTGGTGCAAGGATCTCCAACTGAAGACCTGCAAAGGTGCTGAATGCATTAGCAAAACATCGAACGAACTTTAATAGTCAAAAACTAACAGAAGCAACCTCTTGGATATTCATTTAGATATCAATCCAGAAGCACCGGTATAGTAGTACTGTATTATTAAGTTTCAGGGACAACCCCATTTTCTTGATGTCCAGAGGACATGAAAACTGAAGCAAATGCAGCCAACACAACACTTGGAAAAAAATGACAATAATTTATTTTTAGTTCCTTATTTGTTTGGTAAAAAGAAAGCATAACTTAATATATTAGCAGAATCAGGTCAGGTAGTTGCGAATATTTACCTCTGTCGGAATGGGATAAAAGAAATCGATGGATCTGGCTTTGTCAAGGCAGATGTTTGAGTCATGCCATGCCTCAAGCTTTGTGTATATTGACGCCAAATCTAACCATGCGTCCATCTCTAACTTATGTAGGGATTTAACCTGTCAAGGCCAAGTAGATAATGAGCGAAGAAGAACAATGATATTTTCATTGGAGTCTAATAAAGAAGAGAAGGGGTTGTACCTCACTACAAGTGGTTGATGTGTCACTGGGAACCCGTAGGAAGGGGAGACGACCGGCCTCATTCACATCTGAAATCGCCAACATGAACACAAACGAAATCGTCGAATTTCGTATAGAAAGAAAAGGAACCACTTCTATTCTCTTTTCTTAGGTATATGAAGAATTGCTTTTTGGTCCCTTTCGTCCAGTGGTTAGGACATCGTCTTTTCATGTCGAAGACACGGGTTCGATTCCCGTAAGGGATAGGTACTTATTCCCGGCCGAATCCATACATTCGCTGAGTAGGCCGACAAGTGCATAAAGCAATATAGCAATGCTATAGAAGCGACAGAAAACCTTACCTATTCCTGTACTTGACCTGTCCTTTCATTTCGCTTACTCATAGGCCCCGAAATAGCATCGAGCATTGCCGTAGTTGCTCGATTGGTTCATTTTATGGATCCTTTGCTTTTAGAAATAACTAGCTTTTCCCCCCGCCACTTAACCAACGATGTCCCCTACGATGTTGATCGAGGAGGAATTTCTTTCATACGATCAGACCCAGTCCACTTCTCTGCAGGGAAATCCTGGCATTCTTGCTTTTATGCCTCAAGTAACTCCTACTTTCCTTGCTTTTGGTGAGACGGAGCACCTGTAACTGAACATTGCTTGCCTAAGATGCAGTAGAAATAAATTGCAGAGTTAGGTATTATATCACATAGAAAACGAAACGTGGAAAAAAGCTTTTGGTCTTGCCTCGCTCCTTCCTACGAATCTCTTCGTTTACGATGCGGTCACGGACATAGTAGAGAATTTGGCGTTGCCACATAAACATATAAGTAAGGTTGTGGACCAACTATCCGGCATAGAGGGGAAAAAAAAAGCAGTGTGCCTTCTACTCATCGCCCAATGGGTACTCGACCGACTTCAATTGGTTTGGTTCACGATGTGGTTGAACTCGCTTATGTGCTCGGCGAGGTACTTTAGGCCATTTTGAGGTGAAACAGCCGACGCAGGAGATGAAGTTTGTTTGAACTAAAGGGCGAAAGCTATATATAAATATACCGAAATGAAAGAACTGCTGTTTTTAGCAATTGAAAGTTGGGGAAATAGCTCTGTTCGGTAGAGCAACTCGCTTACACGTGCGCCAATGCGGGAACTTATTATGCAATGAACATAATTGACCTTATTGCAAAATCAATGTCTTACTTCATGGATTCGAAAGAATAGGAGAACAGTAGCCTGACAAACAGTCGGTTCAGTCCGATTCAGGTGCTTAATCAAATAGAACCCCTATTGATTTGCTAGTTGATAAGGTAAATATCCAGCCCACTCAATGCTAGGCGTAATGAGGATAAGGGCCTCCAAAAAACTTCTTTTCGTTCTATGAACTTTAAGGTGTATGAAGTCTCATAGTAAACTCTTGCAGCGGAACGATAGAGACTCCATTTCACTTAGGTTGATTTCATTTAGGCCGGAGGCAGACCTAAGTCAAGGTAATCCTCCTTTGAAACACTTTGGTATTGCTCCTAAATAGATCATAAGACAAATAATCAATCAGAGCACAGGGAGCCATCTTATTATCTTTCCCTAAAGAAAAACTATGGTGGATTAATTGATCTTTACATCAGTTGATGAAAGAGCCCAATGCAGAAAAATGCATGTTGGGTCTTTGAAACAGTTCGAATCATTTCGATAATAATCCGTTTGATCTGTTTTACCGAGAAGGTCTATGGTTCGAATCCGTATAGCCCTAATATATACGTATTTTTTTTCCATTTTAGGATGGATATCTTATGTTTCCTTTAGTATAGTTTGATTTTCCTTATTAGTAGACTCGACGGTCTATTCCGACATAGAATAGAGATAAAAGCATTACCATAGGCTCATTCATCGTAGAAAGCGTGCATTGTGCTCTTCCTATCGTCGTATAAAGGTGTCTGTTTTTCAGAAAGAGAGCAAAGCTGCCAGAAAAGTAGAATGCCGTGAACAAGGGTGGTTTAAAATCGTGCGTGAACCCCAATTTCCACTCAATGCGATAAAAGCGGAGGCCTCTCTCTCCGGGCTAGAAACAAAAACGAAAGTGCTTGCATTCCATTAGCTAGAACCCGACAGTCGAAGGCGTCTAAAAAAACTGGTGCGGGACTGATCTAGAAAGATTCAATGAAGGAACTGGCCTTACTGAATGAGCTCAGAAAAAAGAAATCACTGTACGATACGGAATTCCCTGAAAGCTAGTATGGTAGAGACGCCTTCCTTGGAAGGAAGAAAAGGAATCCTTATAGCTTAAAATTCCACTCCTTGCACCTTCCCCCCTCCGATACACAGCTTTACTGATTATGTTCTTACCATTAGCAACCATAACCACTATGGGAAATGTTTGTACCAGCTTGGCTTTTATTTCTTAACCTAAAGTTTCCTTTCCCTCAGAAACCAGCAATTCCCAGATCAGAAATCCTATTTCCAGCTCCTCTAGTTTTCTTAAACCAGTACTGTTTCTTTTTCCAGCAGGGATATTACCGAAAAAAGGGCTTCCGTTCAAAGCAAAGGATCTCTCCTCAGACTAATAGGAAGAAAGGATCTCTCCGAGGTGGTGGGGATACCATAATTGATAAATATCATGTGCTTTCTTTATCCCGAGATCCGCTCCTTGGCCCGGCATCGCGATAATAGTCCTTGGCAAAGAAGCAGGAGCCTTCCTACCGTTCATATGCCTACTTTCCCCATCTCTTGAGTAGGAACGAAGATGCGAGATCTACTTATCGTTCTGAGAGTGACTCCTTATCCCTCACTTCTTACTTTCATCTCTGATTCTTTCAAGTTCTTCTTTTCTTTGAGATCGATATCTCATCTTTCTTCCGCCTCGTTCACAGGCGGGTTTCGATAACCACCTACTAATCTGGGGTCGCCTCCACCAGCGAGTTCTAGTTCATTGCTTCCTTCTCTTGACAAATTAATTGGAATTCCGAATGAGCATTAGGAACCCATACTAAAAGATCAGTTTTTCGTGTTTGCATCATCTTTTGTTGTTTTCAGCCTTTACCGCTTGCAAGGGTAGTAGGAAGCATGTGATTTTGTGAATGTATATTGGTTCGGTTTTGCTCGTGTTGCATCGTTGAGTTCGCTGGACATCCTTAACAACGCTCTTGGAAATAGCAAAATTATGTGCATCTCATGTGTTTGTACAGCAATTGGAGGTACAACTACAAAGTGCATGACCAGAGAGCTGGGAGAAATGCTTGATCCCCGAATCATGCTGAAAGTGCAAGTTCTCAGTGGACTCGCGTCTGGAACATGCAAAGCGCCAAATAGTATGTTAGTGATTCATCAAGATCCTGGTCCATTTCTGAAGAAATCTAATTTGTCCAATCACGTTCAAGATCCACGAAAAACATATTCTACTCAGCAAATTAGTCATGACTCCAGCTTCTTCTCAAACTTCTACCACGAGTTCATCTGCTACTCTACAATCAAATGCTGTTGTGGAGTTCAATCACACAGTATCCTTCAAATTCTCTCAAGATAACCCTGGAAATCACAAGTCTTACCTTGACTTCTCGGTCATGAACTGATGGGGTACCTTGATGGATCAGTTCCCTCCTCCTACGATCTCCATTGTCGATTCGAACAATTCCACACAGATTGTTCCGAATCCAGCTTATTCAACGTGGATCCGACAAGATCTGCTCCTCTTAGGTTTTCAACAATGCAACCAGAGATAGTTGCTCAGGCTGTTCACTGTCGTACCCCCTCTCAGCTGTGGGCTTCGTTGCAGCAAACATTTGCATCAAATCAATTCGATAGCTCGTATAATAGAGTTGCATTTCCAACACTCTCTTTTCTACGTACACTTTTGATTCCTCAGTAGGTAGGGACAACGTTCGAGATCTCATCCGACCGTCTATTTATCACTGATTGGGAGATTGGATTGGAATCCGAGGAGAACTGATTGGATGTCATGGAACGAATGGGGCACTACGTTGGTTACCCACTGCTAGCCTAGCGGAGATTTCTCTATTTGTTGAAAGTGGAAAGGAGTCATATTTGAATCGGAAAGTTGGGCTCGTTCACTCACACCTTTCTTTGATTATCGATGACTTGGCTTCTTGCTCAAGTAAGCACCCGGCATACCAATTCATTATCCTTGGGGCTCGCTCCTTCCTATCTACGTTATTCTTTCTTTGTTACTCTCGTAATGACGTTCCGAAAGAAATCAAGGTTACCAGGTCACAGCTCTGATTCTTCTTCCCTTATAGAACCTTCCCGAAAGAAATCAGTAGCTGGGGTGGGTCCGCCCCTACAACTCATCAAATCTGCCTTCTTTTCTGTTCTGCGCTGTACATATTCTCAAGTTATGAGAAAGAATGGATTTGAATGAAATCTTTTTCATCATCTATTCTTTCATTACTTACCCACTTCGGGTTCCCCCCAGGCATATCCCTCCTTTTCGATTAGAGGACTAGTGAAATTAATGAATTCGAGTGACGAAGTCATCTAGCAGCAATAAGATATTAATTGTAGCTGGCTCTGGAAGATAGGATCAATCCGGCTTGGCAAGATGGGGATACCCGGAAATAGGAAAGGAAGAAGTCAATAGTCAAGGCTAATGTGTCTCACTGGGGCAGTTAGGAAAGTAAGCAGGTCATGGGTCGTAGCGAAAGACGAGGACAAATGTTACTAACGTCAACTAAAAGCAATGAAATGGCGACAGGGGAAAAGCAAAGACTCTACTCACCCACTACCGGACTCTTTGACAGGCTTTCTTGAACGATGATAGACATCCTTTTCTTTTCTCATTTGAATGATGGGGTTGTCGAACATCGATGAATTGTTCGCTTGAACGAACAAAGCATTCAAGGACCTTGCCAATGGCAAAATGAAATACTGGAATTGTAGCGAAAATGAAATAAATTCATTTGTCATCGTCCGTGTCCAAAGAAAAAATACATATTATAGTTTCCGAACATGGGCGTAATTCCTAAATATAGGAAAGCTAGGATTGGGTTGTAAAACAAGGAACTGGTATTCCTAGTGTTTGGCCACACCCGTCACTATCAATGATACGAGAAAGCTGCCTCGAAGAGCAGACTTGGTTGAACTGTATTGATGTACAGAATCAGCGGATCTTGCTTGTGTCACAAGAGTGTTGTCCTCTATATTTACATAAGAAAAGGAGATCCCTCTGGCCAAACCAACTACGAAGTACGAGCAGTGGGCTAAGATAAAAGCTAGGAAGTTGGCATCGGGAAGTAAGAAGTTCTTGCTAGACTGAAGATGATCAATGAAAGATAGGGTTTGCCTGCCAAACAAGCTGGGGTAAACGGATCCTGTTAGGAAGAAGAAGAGCAGGATGCAGGTACTGTTTAGTAAAGAAGGAACAATCCTCGTCCATTTGCTTCTCCTTGCTGGAACAGAAAAAAGATGGGAGTTGGCGCACCTATCGATCAAGCTACTTTTGTTGAACATCCGGGGGAATCCTACTTTTTTCACACGTCCGAGGGAAAAGGGGGTTTATTCCTCTTGTCGGTATAGGCTCTTTTCTCATTAAGGTTTGGTCCCCATTTAACCAATATATAAATATAGAAGAATGGAGTTCGGGATGCCCTGCTACGAAGTACGAGCATGCGGATAGCTAGTTAGGAAGACGAAGAGATAGTTTCCGACCATGCCTTGGTCGTAATTAGGAATGTACTGGATTGTGCCAGCTGTGATTCCTTCTTTTCATCGAAGGATGATCATACGATCAATCGAACTAGCCGCCGTTGTCCGGTCAGGGTAAGCATATCAAGTAAGTTAGCTATGGATAGCATCACGTAAGAATGGAAGCCCTCAGATTGCTCGGTTTAAAGTAAAGTAAAGGGGGATGCCGGATTTGGGCTTTGCTAAAGATACCGCTTCAATATGTCATTTCCCGAAACCGAGGAGCACACCGCTGGGAGGACAACTCAAGCACCAAAGACAAAGGTATCGCTCGTGGGTCGTAGTCATCGCTCGGATAAGGGCTAGGAATCACTCTTCATCCTCTAAGGGCTCTTCTCCGTCCTCAAAGTCCATCTGTCTCTCGTGGAAGCGCTTTCGAGTGCCTAGAAGATCCAGCAAACGGGAGCTGACTGTCCCAAGACCATATCACGGTAGGTAGCTGCTTTAAAGAGGTTGGGAGAAACAATCTTCTTGTTGTTTTCTCCGACCTAGAGCACTCTTTTTTTCAATCGTACGCTCCGTTCAAAACCCTGCTATCACTCCTATGAGACGGCTAACTCCCAACTCCCGATACATTCTTTAGAGTCGACCAAAGCCGGTCAATAAGACAGATCCGGATCCTAGCGGAGATGGTTCGATCGCTAACAAAGACAGGACTAAACTAAGAGTTACAAGCTGTTAAGCCGGACAGAGGAAAGGAAAGAAGGATTCCGCCACTCTCCCTTCCTCTAAGGCATCTGCCGCCATAGCATTGATACAATGTTAGGTGAAAGTACCACGGCTCACTTTCTTTGCAAGGCATACCATCTCGTAGATAGGTTTGTGTCACCTCTATAGGTTAGGTTGGCTTCCCCTCGGAACATCGTTATCCCTTCTTTGTTGGTTGCTTCTTTCTTTTTCACTTTTGTTTTTTGTTGCCAGCACAACGAATGAGTAGGAAAAAATTGCGTGTAACCCTTACTCTAGAGGGATTGGATGAAAGGAGCCTATCCTACCCCATTCCGATCCTTAGTGTTATACCTACTGTCTTAGTTTAAGAGGACGTGCTTGCTGGCTTCTTAGCATAGGAGCTTTATGGAAAAGCAAACAAAACTACCAAGCGAGGAACTACTAATCTAATGTTTCGAGCAAAATGCAAGCAAAAGCTATTAGCTATTCAAACATTCCCTACCAAGTAGCCCTCGTGACTACATTACAAGGAAGGCTAAGAATCGAAGAGTGAGTTGAGCATTCGAACCGTCTTCTCCACTGCTTAGCCAGCAACCGAGACAAGGCATTCTCTTCGGTTCGGACCATGAAACTCTTTTAATTGAAGCTTTCCAGCCTGCACAACGACAACCCACCGTATCCCAGACAACTATATGTTTTCATGGAGCGGAGGATGAAAGGCCTACTGGAGATAGCGAGCCAAGACAACCAATCGGATCTAGCACATTCAATTCTTTTAGAGTCCGACAATTCGACTTAAAGTCCACCCCGAAGAGGTTTCCGCCGATGAACGTGCGGAAGTTGACTCAGACTCAGAAAGTGGGAAAGGGGTAGTCCCAGACTATGAAATTCGATCTAGCGAGCCATACCTGGTGAATTACACCTCTCTGCGGACCATGAAATTCGATTCCCCGATGTGGTAACTGTCTGGGTCGACCCAGCTCCGTCACGCTCTAAGCACACCCCACCCGGTAGAGTGAGATAAATAGCTTGTTGCGTCCAGCCCTTTTCTAAAGAGTAGAAGGAGGAAAGCGATCCAGGTAAACCGATCTTTATCCCTCTATAGAAGTTTTGCTCCGGGTCGATGAAGATTTACTTCTATGGTGATCAATTAGGTGCAACAGTGAATTGTAGCAAATGGCTATTCGTCATGGTCACTGGGCTCCATAGAATTTGACCTGTCTGATCAGGATGGGAAAGATGCTATGCTTGGTAAAGAAATACTTGCTAAAGAGGCCAAGGAGCAGAGCCTTCGTTTTTTCGAATTTGTCTGAAGCAGCGGAAGCTATAATTTATAATGCACCTAGGAATTGATAATCGAATTACCGGATCAAAGGAATCTATTCACCTAGTGAGAAGAGGCGCGTGCTCACGGAGTTGCTTGTTGGGAATCCATGAGTAGTCGTTTTTAATATAGGGGAATCCTCAAATCAACCTGTTTCCGGATGGGAATATTAGAGGCTATTACGACTCAATACTTCTCAGTCCACGGTAAAGGCGATATGATTAGGATTGAGGACACTGGAACCTAAACTACTCAGTTGACACTCCTACCAATTGACTCTGTTATACTCACTTGAGAAACCCGTACTACTTAATAAACGGAACTCTCAGGTTAACCACATGGGTCACAATCCCTTGTTTAGGCTGACCCTCTTAGAGAATCAGGAAAGAATGATACATTCCAACTGATCTGAAAAAAGAGAGCCTCCTAAGGCATATGAAGTTGCTGATGAACTGAGCAACCTTTCTATCCGGTATTTCTACCTAGTTGGACTAAGGAAAATCGGACTCTTTGTACTAGGTGGACTACCGGAGCAACACACATAGTTACTAAACTCATAGGAGTATCGAATTCGAACTCCCCAAGACCAGATTGACCGGTTGGAATACAGGGACAGAGCTGGAGATGAATGCCAAAAGATCGGGGCCTACAGACTCCACTTGCGGTACGGGAAAGCAAAGCTGAATAAGCTGAGACATGATCTCTCTCTTCTCTAACTTCGCTCCTAACCTCTTGAAGAGGAGTAAGTGCTAATGTATTTGCAGCTAACGTATCTTCCTGAGTAACAGTAAGTGAAGTGAATAGAAGGTTGTTACTAGGGATGCGGGAAGCCTTGGAAAAAGATATGCGAATCCGCTGGTTAAAACCTTTCTTCCCCCCTTGGTATGATACCTCCTTTCCCTTTGCTTTGCTAAAAGATACCCGTTCCGCTGTTCCATTGGTGCCTTGTAGGAGCCGTCATCTTCTTCTTTGCTTCGGAAAAGTCATCTGATTTATTTGCTTCGTCAAAGGGGATAGGAATCTTTTGTCATGTGCACATCAACACAATCCGGATGAATCAAAGGCATGGAAAGGGAAGAGATAGCCCTACCCTTCAGTGAACCACTCAAGGTCAACCTACGCCTGATATCCACGGTTATTATACAGTTCGTGGATTGGCAAAACCTGGATGATCAAAGCATCTATCTATGGTTGGGGCTTCAAGATCGTCATAAACATGTCACAGTAGAGTCATCTAGCTTATAATGGGAGGCTGAAAGCGAGGGGAAACCCTTTCTCATGTGGGCAAGGTATGAGACAAAGAGAGAAGATGATAAGCTCGCCATTCTAGAATATTAGAGTAGGGAGTACCGAACAGCCTCTAGTACTACACTATTGCGAAAGTAAACCTATTCTATTCAGACATACCCTTGGGCAATGAGTTTTCGACGTATTGGGTGTATCCGTTTTTATCGAAGCTTTCATTTTTGTGCTTATCCTAGTTGTTGGTTTAGTTTATGCATGGCGAAAAGGAGCTTGGAATGGTCTTAAGTGAATATTCAAACAAAAGGAAAAGATTCCATTGACACAATTATGAGTTTGATTGAGTTTCCGTCCAAACAAGTTCCAATTCCGTTATTCACCAAACGAATTTGCTTGTTTTAACTAAAAAGCACAGTTGAGCAGGAACGATGTGTGAACATAGGCACAAAAACAACGGTGATCCTGTGTAGTTGCTTGCTTTCCGCTTGAGCTACTTTCACTGTGAAGAAGAGGACTTCATCTCTTCACTTACCCAAGGAAACTGTGAAATAACGCGTCTGGCTTGGAAAGCTAGTTAGGGATATTCGATAGAGGAACTTCAGGTGATTCCATTGCTTTCTCTGTTGTCACATGATTGAGCCTTCATGGTCTTGATTGGTACCCCCTTGCAAGCTTTGGGTCGATGATCGCTCTCAAGTAGTCCCAACTGAGCAGGTTGATGTTGAGGACATACATGTGCCTTGTGACCGATCCTGTGACATGTCTGGCAAACCACAACAGCTTGCTTCTTCTTCTTCTTGCTTCTGATGCACTTGGCATGGCTTTCCGTGCTTGGCTCAGAAATAGCACAGGATAATGATGATCGACCACCTGTGGTAGATAGCAAGGCTGTCCCTGAACTTGTTGTGGAAGGGGTCCTGGTAGCGTTCTATCTACAAGCTTGAGCCTCTGAGCGCTTGAACTCACGGAATTTGGTTGGATACTCTTAAATGCTAAATCTGTACCACTGTTGTTCCTTTTGTTTTACCTTTATTCTAACATGTTCTAACAAAGGAGCACTTGATACAGGTCAAGAGCCAAAGCATACTCCTTCTTAGTTTTTAATAGCTCTACTAAATGCTTTTGCGTGAGGGTACTGTGCACCTACTTACATCTTAGGGTCATCCTTGTACTGCGCCGGGTGCTTTGCTCACTATGCTGGTCAAAAGCTTCCATATAAGGAATGACTCAGCTACGCTTCCTTCTTCCGTACCAGTAGCTTATAAGTCAAAATAGGTTATTTCCTGGTCAATCGATCACATGATTACTTCTTCCAGAACTCTTTGACCCTAACTATGTATGCATCTGCTTCGCCAAAGAATTCTATTTCCAAGCATTCCATCCAGGCGGCTCCTTTTATAGGCTATGTAAGAGGTGAGACTAAAAAAAAGTTTTGAATTGATAAATAAAATAAAAGCAAAGAGATTTGAGCCATATGCATCAAGCTGAAACTTCCTCTTGCATACGAGCAGAAGCACAATAAATTCTTAGAGGTAAGGATTGATTACTAGCATATTCAATTAGATGGTTCTTTTTTCACACCATTACCGATCCCAACAGAAAATGCATAACCGCAATGCTACAGGGATACCGTTGAGTTGACCTGAATAGCTTAAGTCAAAGCTCTTTCTCTTGGATTTTCACCCCACCCCACCCATGTAAGTAAAGTATCTCTTTTGGCTGATAAACAGATTTTGATAAGCAATTTAAGCAAGGTGTTTGTTAGTGCTTCCCTTTCTTTATCTAGCAAGATATCAATACAGGCAGGCTGATGGCTAACCAGAGAATCATTGCCATAGCATAGGGTTCTCGAGAGTCAACCCTGTCTGGCCTACAAGCTTTTGGAGTTAGAGAATACTCTAAGGTGTAAACTGATGTAGAGGATCCAGACAAACAATACCCTTGAAGAGTTTTATGAGCATAGTCATTTCACTATACTATTAGGTTTGTCATCTTCCCTCTAACTGAGTTCAAAAACTATTTTGAAGAATGAATCAGGGTTTTTGCGCTCCTTGGAATCAGGCCTATACGTAGTGTAAGCCGCCTGCTGCTGCTAAGCAAGGTATGAGGGTTAAAGTAAGCGATGCACATCTTGATATACTCAATTAAGTAGACTATCTATCTAGTTCTGTTTATGCGTCTAGTGAGCATTGAACTCCTTTGACAAGCGCAATGCTTCTTTATCGATCAGTTAGACGCTTTATACCAGGTTAAAGCTGAAGTGACGATACCAGTGCCTGCTTCCAAGCCCTCAAATATCGAGGATATGGTGTGCCCCGTTACCTTATTCTAGGTGTAATAAAGGCTCTCCCCCGACTAGAAGGATCCAGGACAACGGCTATTTCCTCCTAAAATATTGGCAGTAGCCGAAACGACGGAAACCCAGGTAGCGGTCCGAAAGGCAAAAGGGCAAGGTGAGTAGTGAAAGCAAGAACGTTCTTTCGCATATAGAGCGACTGC